>CM066035.1:177561439-178816199 GCA_033557465.1 Ichthyophis bannanicus | reverse complement strand
TGGTATTGCCAGACTCAAGGGGGAAGGGGAGGAATATGTAGAAGCTGATGAAGACAAAGCGGAATTGCTTAACAAATATTTTTGTTCTATGCTCACAGATGAAGGGCCAGAAGCAGGACCTCAAAAAACACCCACACATAAGAGCAGAAGTGAAGGGGATCTTGAATGATTTTCAGAAGACTGTATTCATGAGGAACTAGCTAAACTAAAAGTAGACAAAGTGATGGGGACTGATGGGATACAACTGTACCTTTTCAATGCTTCTTTAGGGTAAGGAGTGATTCCAGAGGACTGGAGAAAGTAACATGTGGTCCCTTTATACAAAAGTGAAAATAAGGATGATATTGAGAACTACAGGCTGGTTGACCTCTGTGGTGAGTAATTTAATGGAAATGCTGCTAAAACAGAGGATAGTGAAGTTTCTGGAGACCAATGGATTGCAGGATTCGAGGCAGCATGGGTTTACCAGAGGAAGGACTTGTCAGAAAAATCTGATTGATTTATTTGACTGGCTGACCTGGACCGAGGGAGAGCCTTAGATGAGGTGTACTTCAGTAAAGCCTTTGACACCGTTCTGCACAGGCGACTTATAAATAAATTGAGTGGTGGATCCTAGAGTGATTGACGTTAGAAAGTTGTTAAGTAAGAGGTGACAAAGTGTACGGCTAAGTTGAGCTGACTCTGAGAAGGATGTTAGCAGTAGTGTGCCGCAGGGATCTGTCCTTGGTCCAATTCTGTTTAACATCTTTGTTACTGATATTACAGAAGAGCTATTGGGAAAGGTTTGCCACTTTGCGGATGATACCAAAATCTGCAATAGAGTAGACCCCAGGAAGGAGTAGATAACATGAGGAGGAATCTAGCTAAGCTTGAACAATGGTCAAGTATTTGGCAGCTGAGATTTAATGCTAAAAAATACAGGGTCATGCATTTGGGCTGCAAAAATCCAAGGAAGCAATACAGTGTAGAGATCTAAGTACTCCTGTCCATGAAAGAAGAGTGGAATCTGGGTGTGATTGTTTCTGATGATCTTAAAGTGGCTCAACAGGTAGAAAAGACAATGGTGAAAGCCAGAAGGATGCTTTGGTGCATAGGGAGAGGAATGGCTAGCAGAAAAGAGGAGGTGATAGTGCCTCTGTAGAAATCTCTGGTGTGCCCTCATTTGGAGTATTGTGTGCACTTCTGGAGACCACACCTTCAAAAAGATAATCAAAATTGTGGAGTGGCCTAGTGGTTGGGGCCAGAAGGTCGGCCAGAAGGTCAGGGGTTCAAATCCCACTAGAGGACAGCAACCTTGGGCTGGAAGGACTGGGGTTTCTAGTCCCACAGGTGATCCTTGTGGTCTTGGGCAAGCCACTTAACCCTCCATAGCCCATGTTCCCTGTAAAATAGTTATCTCCAAGTTATAATGCCCTGTTCAATGTAATTTCAGTTTGTTCAATGTAAACCACACTGATGCAGAATAGCGCGGTATATAAGAGAATGTAAATAAATAAATAAAATAGAGTCAGTGCAGAGGGTAGCTACTAAAATGGTCAGTTGTCTTTGTTATAAAGCATATGGGGACAGACTTAAATATCTTAATATGTATACATTAGGGGAAAGACATGATAGAGGAAATATTATAAAGACATTTAAATACCTCTGTGGCATAAATGCACAAGAGGAGAGCCTCTATTGATTGAACGTGAGCTCTCCTAAGAGGGGGCATAGGATGAGGGTGAAAGTGGATAGACTCAGGAATAATACACAAAAATATTTCATTACAGAAAAAACAGTAGAGGTAGAAGAGAAGAGGACAGTATCTGAATTCAAAAAAGCATGGGAAGATCTCTAAATGAAAAAAGAGAACTATTGTAGTTGATATAGAAGGGCAGACTAGATATGTCAGCAGAAAAAGATCATATGGCCTATTTCTATGTTTCTAAATACTAAACGTATCAGATTACACTGCCAATGAGAATGATAACAGTCATGAGTTTATGCTTTTTTTTTCTTTCTTTCTTTTTTTTTTTTTACAGATACTTCTTTCTGAATTTCAGATACAAAAACATGAAAACATTAAAAAAAAAATTCTCCAAAGACCAAAAGCAATGGATGCAGTAGATTATTTACTTGCTTTCCACAAAACAGTTTGATAGTTACATACTGCTGAAACTCACCTCTGAGACCCTGTTACCAAGGCATATGTGCTAAAGGATGCTAACAGTTAGCACCAGATTGAGCACTTGTTAAGCATGCTGTGGTAACCATTACCACTTGCCAAAATGAGGCTGCACGAAAAATACCAAGCTAACCTCTTTCCGCGGGTTGGGACAGAGACTGGGCTGTTCAGGGGTGGAGCATTCACATTGCAGTTGGCAATGCACTTAATGTGGGTGCAGCCACCCTCAAAGGGTGGCATTAACTACACCTGCGGTAATCGCAGCAAATTGCTAAGCATGGAGGTGGTGTGGAACCTACGCTAACTACATGGGGATATGCAGGGCACGCCTCCATTTGCTAGTACTGGTCTGGCACCACCCCACACTAAGCTTTGGGGCTGAACATGGGGTAAGGTACTGCATTTTAGTAAATATGCCCCCTACTAAAAAGGGGGAACTTTATTGCTTTCTTATACAAGGAGGCAATTCCTGCCTGGATAGCCATATGTTCAGGGTTTCTGGCTACTGACTTTGCCTTATTCTCAGAGACCAAAGCTTTTATCCAGGAGTAAATCACTGACACAGTGGGTGAGAGGCTCTGTGAATGAATCCCATTAAGAAACAATGACATTTTATTTGCATCAAACTCTCACACAGCACTTTGAACATTTACCACCTATGTCTCAGCTGAATTTCTTTTTCTCTCTCTGCCGTTTCTTGTTCATGAGCTGAAAATACAAAACTATAAAAAACAAAAAAACAAAATGAAAATAGATGCTATCTCGAGATTCTGCACTGGGCTTTTTATCCTGTCTCTGTTACAAATTGTGAGAAAGACGACAAAAAGCAGTGTACTCAACAACCTTTCAATTGAGTAATTCTAGTTGACTGCTGTCATTGAAATTTAGGACAAAGGAGATGGTTATGTTCCCCAGAATAATCATGTCCTGTATGTCTCTCTTTGCTCGTTTTACTTCAAATGTAAAGAAAGAAAAGTCATATGGATCCGACAAAATGTGAAATCTTTAAAACCATATAGAACAAGAGCGATACTCTTGTCAGTTGTTGTAGTATTCGTTGGAATTCAGTATTAATGCCTAAACAGTTAGTTAATGATGTTCGCAGACTGCCAACATAGCTTGCAAAATCAGAAACATACCAGTTCTGCATTTCTAATTAATTCCTAAAACACAGATCCTTAGAGCTTGTATCTCTCAAGCAGAGAATATGACACTAATTTTGACGCCACTAGGTGGCACTCACACACTGTATTTCATCACATAAGATTGGATTTTAAGGTCACTTCCAGACTATGCATACATTAAAATGATATGTAGGGTAACAGAAAACTCAGACATCCAGCACTTCAAGTTAATATGCTACAGTTTATCAAAATGTTCCTTTCAAAGCATTATTTATATAGTTTGCTTTTCTCATTGTAGCCAATATACGTTCTTTCTCCTTGAGAAGAGATAGATAATTGTATAACTGTTTTTTGGGATACTCCATAAACATTGCTTGGCTCTCATCTCTTATCTGCACATTTTTCAGTGACACTTCTTACTTTATAGCATGAAATATTGTAAACTGCTTTACTGATAGTGGATAAAATTGTGAATTGTGTAGCAGGTGTTTCTGTTGCCCTGAAATTTTAGTAATTTCTATGTCATAGAAAATGCTTGGTAAAAGACCCAAAGGGCAATGTACTAACTTGCAAACAGTCTGGCAAACAATGGAACAATGGAAAGTAGGATACATAATGACACTTGTGAATTTCAGCATGTGCTATGTGTTGTTCTTCCATGTGTAATTTTGTATTGATGAAAGTTTTGCAAAACTTATGCAGAGTGGAGTGGAGGAGTGGCCTAGTGGTTGGGGCAAGGTACTTCAGGCCGGAAGGTCGGGGGTTCAAATCCCACTAGAGGACAGCAACCTTGGGCAAACTTATGCAGAGTGGAGTGGAGGAGTGGCCTAGTGGTTGGGGCAAGGTACTTCAGGCCGGAAGGTCGGGGGTTCAAATCCCACTAGAGGACAGCAACCTTGGGCCGGAAGGACTGGGGTTTCTAGTCCCACAGGTGCTCCTTGTGGTCTTGGGCAAGCCACTTAACCCTCCATAGCCCATGTTCCCTGTAAAATAGTTATCTCCAAGTTATAATGCCCTGTTCAATGTAATTTCAGTTTGTTCAATGTAAACCGCACTGATGCAGAATAGCGCGGTATATAAGAGAATGTAAATAAATAAATAAATAAATAAGATCATGTCTTTAATGATGTGGAATCGGAGAAGAGCAGTAAAGGTTTTATACAGTCTATGATTTTGCAAAGTCTGTATAGCAGAAAAGAACAGCAGACAATCTTCATGGAACCCTTCATTTATTTTATAAATGCCAAGGTATTATGGCAAAGGTTTTTTATGGTCATTCCTGCAGAACGGACCACATTTTTAATTTAATGTAATGGCCTCCTAGACTATCAGGCTCTGGAACTGGAAAAAAATATTATTAATATTGAGATTGTTTCATCAGATAAGATCCTATTTATCAGAATTTAATTTGAAGCAAGTAGTGAGTGTAACAGTAATGTCAAAGTTAGATTACTGCAATATGATCTAGCTCGGTCATTTAAAACTGAGCGCGCAGGACTCCAACTAATAGAAAATGGCACTGCTAAAAAAATAGTGAATACAGTGTAGTTACTCACCTATAAAGTGTAGTTATTCACCTGTAACAGGTGACCTCTGGGAACAGCAGGAATCAGTCTTCACATATGGGTGACGTTGGCACCAACAGAGCCCACGCAGGAACGCTCCCCAGCATACAATAGGAAAGCCTTTGGGATCACTCCACTGCACCTGCATCATGCCTTCACAACTTCTCAGTGTTTTTCCTCAGTAAGGTTCATAGCAGAGAAAAAGGAAATCCTACAACTCCTTGGGTAAGAGGGCAGGTTGTGAAAACTGATTCTTGCTGTTCTTGGAGATCATCTGTTACAGTTGAGTAACTACATTATCTCCAGGAACAAGCAGGAATGCAGTCTTCACATATGGGACTCACTAGTTCCCAGGTACCAGACTGGTGGGGGGGGGGGGGGAGAGCAATGATCTCCGAGGCACAGGCTTATATCTGAAGAGTGTGGAAAAGTTGTGACCCATTAGATTCAATTTCAGGAAGAGATACCACCCCCATTGTAAAGTCAGGGACGGAGGGTAGGAGTTCAGTTTTAGCCACAAAGAGGTTCTGGAGCACTGCTTGGCCAAAGACAGCGTCCTGACGGGAGTCCCCGTCTAGATAATAGTGTGCAGCAAAAGTATGAATGGAGGACAAGGTAGCTGCCTGACAGATCTCCTCAAGGGATACTGAACGGAGATTGGCCTTGGAGGTTGCCATAGCCCCCACATTATGAGCAGTGGTGTGACTTTCCAAAGAGAGTCCTGCTTGTGCATAAACAAAAGAAATGTGATCTGCTATCCATCTGGATAGAGTTCATTATGCCACTGGTAGCCCATGGTGACTGGGATCAAAGGAAATAAATAATTCAGAGGATTTTCTGTGATCCTTAATTCTATCCAAATAATAAGCCAGCACTCGCTTGCAGTCTAAGGTGTGTAGTGCTGATTCAGCCTGAGACATATGTGGTCTAGGGAAGAAAATTGGGAGGATTACCGACTGGTTCAGATGGAGGGAAGAGATTACCTTCGGAAGAAAATGCGGATGGGTATGAAGAATTACCTTGCCATGGTGGAACCAGGTATAGGGCAGAACAGCCACTACAGCTTGCAGTTCACTGATGTGGCGAGCTGACGTGATGACGATGAGGAACATTACCTTCCAAGATAGAAATTTCAGTGAGGCAGCTAAAGGCTCAAAATGAGGCTTTAGAAGTTGAGCAAGAACCACATTGAGGTCCCAGGCCACCGGAGGTGGCTTAATGGGTGGTTTGGACAGCAGGAAATTCCACATGAAGCATGCTACTAAGTGGTATGAGGAGATAGTGCCATTGCAGCCTCTCACAAACCATCTAAGGTGAACTCTCACTGAGTTAATTTTAAGACCTGCCAAGGATAAGTGGAGAAGATATTGTAGAAGGGACTCCACCGGGCAAGAAAAGGGGTCATTGCCCTTTGGGGAGCACCAGAGGGTAAATCTACGCCACTTGAAGGCATAAGATCGCCTGGTGGAATCCTTGCGTGATTTCAGCTCCTGTGGCAGGTTGAGGTCAGCAAGCACTAGCCCTTCAGCAGCCATGCTGACAGGTGTAAGGAGTGAAGATTAGGATGGAGGAGTGTCCCTTGGTCCTAAGAGAGGAGTTCGAGTGCACATCCAAGGCTGAGAGGTTGAGTCTGCATAAGACAAAGAAGCAGAAGAAAAAGGTGAAGAAGCAGAAGAAACCATGGTTGATGGGGCCAAGAGGGGGCTATGAGAATCATCGAGCCCCTGTTGGTCACTAGCTTGAATAGCATTTTGGATATCAAGGGGATGGGTGGGAATCGGTAGAGCAGACCCTGTTCCCAATGGAGAAGGAAGGCATCCAGAACTTGTCGGTGCAGTGACGGAAGCCTGGAGCAGAAGAGTGGATGTTCTGTGTTCTGCAGAGTGGTGAAAAGATTTATGAGTGGGGTTCCCCACATTCAGAAAATCCAAGCAGCTGTTTCCTAATGTAAGGTCCATTTGTATGGACGAAGGCTATGGCTTAGCTTGTCCACAAGGACATTGAGTTCATCCGGGAGGTACACTGCTCTGAGGTGAATGCAATGTGTGATGGTAAAGGATCACAGGCAAAAGTGTTTCATTGCAGAGGGGATGGGACCCCGTACCCCCGGTTTGTTCATGTAGAAATGGCAACCGATTGTCTGTCCAAACTAAAAGATGTTGCCCCGAAAGTTGGGGTTGAAAAACCCGAAGAGCATTTGTCAGTGCCTGTATTTCTAGGAGGTTGATCTGCAGGTAGATTCCTGTTGTGTTCACAGCCCTTGGGTGGTTAGGTCATTCAGATGCATTCCCCAAACCAGCTTGGAGGCATTTGTTGTCAGGGTAGATCTAGGTGGAGGCTTCTGAAAAGGTGACCCGCTGAGTAGGTTCTGTGGACAACACCATCACTGAAGAGACTTGATCATCTGAGGAGTGATATGGATCTTGTCTGAGACGCCTCTTTGCTTGCATCCATTGAGAAGATGGTCCATTGGGCTTTTCACATATGTAAGCGAATATAGGGGATGACATGGATCGTGGAGGCCATGTGTCCCAAGAGACAGCATCTGTTGAGCTGTTACGCAGCTTTGCTGTTGCATTCCTTTGGCCAGCTGAATGAGACGGGCACAGTGATCCTGTGGAAGGAGTTTGGGCCTGTTGAGTATCTAGGAGCGCTCCGATGAACTCTAGATGTTGGGTTGGAGCGAGGTGAGACTTTGGGAAGTTTAATACAAATCCCAAATGTTGGAGCACCATGATGGTGCGATGAAGGAAGAGTTTTACCTCCTGATTAGACAGTCATTTAAGTAAGGGAAGACGAAGACCCCCAAAGTGCAAAGATAGGCAGCGATGACTGCCATGCATTTTGTGAAGACTTGTGGTACAGAGGCTAAGCTGAAGGGCAGCACCCGGTATTAGTAATGATTTCCTTGAAACATGAAGCGAAGATACTATCTGTGCAGAGGATGTATAAGAAAAGGTGTATATGCCTCCTTTAGGTCTAGAGAACATAACCAATTGTGTCTCTGAAGGTATGGAAGAAGAGTTCCCAGGAAAATCATTTCAAATTTTCCTCGGACGAGGAACTTGTTTAGGTCTCTGAGATCTAATATGGGCCTGAATCCTTCTGTTTTCTCTGGGATGAGAAAATATGGCGAGTAGAAGCCCATCCTTTCTTGAGGAGGAACTCTTTTTATGACACCCTGGGACAACAGGGTGATCGCCTCTTCTCTTAAGAGAGTGCTTTGAAGGGGACAGGTGGGATATTCCCCTGTGAAGCTGGTAGGGGTAAGGTGTCGAAGTGAAGCAGATACCTCTTTGGACAATGCTGAGTGTCCACTGTTCTGAAGCTATGAGGTGCCATCTGTGGGCATAGGAACAGAGTCTGCCTGCTAAGTAGAGGGACTGGGGACCCTACAGAGGCAGATTGGCAATGTTCTCTAGGAAGAAGTCAAAAACCAGGCACAGGTTGTGCCTGTGCATCTAGATGAGGCTTAAGAGCCTTGGACTTTTTGGGTTGGCAATGGCCCTGCTCCTGTTTTTGAGGATGCTGAGGCAGATAGGCAGCTGAAGGTGGATAGGAAGGATAGTATCTCTTCTTAGAAAAGAAAGTTTTTTTGGGAAGAGCCTTCCTTTTGGAGGGGTCAGCCATTTTTCTGGAAAGGCATTTGAGGGTGAGATCAATTGTCTCAATCTCCCCAGCTTTTTCTCTCCAATCTTTTCCAAAGAGGTTTTCTCCCAAACATGGGATATTGGCCAGTTTGTCCTGAACCCACTGTTTGAGATCTGATGCCTGTACCCAGCCATCCTGTGAGCCCCAATGCAGACTGCTGAAGGTCATTAGAAACAGGGCTCTGTTCCAAACCTACCAAGCTTGAAGGGTAACACCAGGATGCGGCTGTGTATCTGATGTTCTATGCTCAAGTGCAAATGCCTCTCCATTGACTCTCCTCATTATCAACACATCTTTCCCAGCCTTTTCAAGTGCCAGGGCGTTTAGGAGGAGCACTTCAATTTGCTGCTGTCATGCCACCATGGAAGTAGCCTTAGCTGACTTGGCTTTGGCGTTTCCTTTGTGCTTAGCAGCCATCAGTGAAAAAAGGTAAGCAAGCAAAGAAGAACACTCACGCTGACCTTCTAAGGTGGACATCCTAGTCTTGTTTGGCGAGTGCTATCACTGACTGGAAAGAGACAAGCATGAATTTGAAATGTAGAAAGTCCGCAAGTGTGTGGGATTTGAGCCAAGTGCACTCAGCAGAATGGGCACAGGAACATAATGGAAGACAGCCAGGGCTAGGGTATAGTATGCCTCACAGGATGTGGCATGGGTGGAACAAGTGCATCTAGAGCAGAGAAGAATGCAGCATTATAAGAAGCTACTGTGTCAACAGATTCAGGTGACAGTGAAGTTAAGAGGTGATGAGACAATGGAGCAAAGAGCCAAAGGGTCAATAGCATGAAGATTTCAAAAAAGGTTGGAGAGACAGGGCAAGGTTGAGGCAGTGAGTGATGAAGAGTAAAGCTTAGCAGGTGATGGTCCAAGAAGGGAAGAACTGAGGTACAAACGTTTGAGGGTAAGCAATTAGGTACAGGGTCGAGGTAGTGGCTGTGCTGATGAGTGGGGGCAGTAGAGCAAAGCTGGAGGTCAAATAAGGAGGTAAGGGAAAAGAGCTTTAAAGCAAAAGGGTCAGAGGGGTTATCAACATGAATGTTAAAGTCCCCAAGAATAAGGGAGGGGGAAGATGAATCCAGAAAGTAGAAAAGTCATGTGTCAAAGTCAGTGAGAAAGGTAGAGGTGGACTTATCAGGAGGTCGATAAACAGCTGCCAACCAAGCCATCCTGCAAGCCCCAATGCAGACTGCTGAAGCTCTGCTGGTGGATTCAAAGGCATTGAAAGAAGCCCTGGTAAGAAACTTAGAAATGTTTTGTCCCTGTTTGATGAGTGTCTGGAAGGCACTCCTTTTCTCTTCAGGAAGCAAGGGAGCAAAAGTCTTCAGGAACATGCCCATGTATAGCATGTAAGAGTTAATTCTGGAGGTCAACATGCATGCTTTGAAGCATCGACGGCCAAAGACATTGAGTGTCCTCGAGTCTCTGCCAGGTGGTGTGGAGTAATGGTTCTTTAAGCTGTTTATTTGGCGTATCACCATTGAGTGGTGGGGGAGTTGATATTTTGGAAGCTTGGGCATTTTGGTACTTGGTACATGGTATTGAATCTCTTGCTGACAGGCAGAACTGTGAGTGGGGCCACCCATATACAGAGCATAAGATCCTGCAGGATATGATGCACTGGTAATGTAGTGGCCTCCTTGGGCATGGAAGGGAATTGGAGTATCTCCAATTCCTCTGCCCTCAGTTCCTTTTCAGAGGCCATTGTGATGGCGAGCCCTGCTGCCATGTCACGCATGAATTTCTGAAAGGACGTATCTTCTGGTGGGGACCGATGCTGTTCCTGAGGTGGCAAAGGGTCCGAAGGTATGTCTGGAAGTTCTCAGGAATTGAGTGATCCCCGGGACTGAATTTAAATCCCTTCAGCCAACTGCTAGAATTGGGAGCAGGTATTCTGGTGGTCTGGAGCTTGGCTATCCTGTGTGTTCCTAACTGCCTTTTGCTGCTGTGGGAGAGTGCTGCATTTGGAGGAGATGTTGTTCCACCTACTCACATCATCTTCTGGTGACCTGGGACTGAATTTAAAACCTTTCAGGCACTCTGCAGCCGTGTGCCCAAAGGGGCATGTGACCAAAGGGGTTCGCCTCTTTTGTGCCCCTTCGGGGCCCAGGGCTCTGAATCTTTGCCGCCTGAGATGCACAAAGATGCTGGAAAGCAGAAGATCAAGGAGAAAATGAAAATGATGGCTACTTCCTCCACCCCTAAAGTGGTTGTTGGACCTATAGATCAACATGTATTGGCAAAGACTGAGGTAAAAGGGATGTTGGTAACTTCCCCATTGGACTCTTCCTCATGCCAGCTTTTCAGAGCATCTTAGTCCAATAGTTTGGACCCCACCCCCTAATCTGGGGGCTGTATCAAATAAGGAAGGGGTGCTTCTGCTCCCCTAATGGGCTCTAGCCTGGTGCAAAATGGGGCCCCTGCTGTGAGCCCATCACAAACTACTCAGGATGGTATAATATTGGAACCTCTACGTGTGTTGGTGCCTCTCATTCTTCCTCGCTTGTCTCTTTTGGACATCTGGAAGGTAGTGTCTGAGACGAATGCTTTATTACATGGATTCATGAACAAGTTGTTGAAAAATGTCACAAATTAGATTTAAAGACTACTGATGCAACCCGGAGGCTTGATAAGATTGATGGCCAGAATAGGTCATTACAATCTGCGGACTCTTTGGATGTTAAGGATATAGTTTCTTGTTACATAAACATATTGAATCATTGGAGAATTCCTTCAGATATAAGAATCTTAGGGGTATGTTTACTAAAGTTTCCTAACGTGCGCGCCGCGTTAGTCTGCAGGATGCCATATAAGGAGTGGGCGGTCCGGCCAAAAATAGAGCAAAATGGGATTAGCGCGCGCTGCGCATAGTAGCGCATGAGGAATGCGCGCAGGAAGCATAAGCAGGCGCGCTGATGTACAAACATAGGAACAGGGCTGCAGTACAATGGTAAAGACACTGACAGATGGTGCAGGGGACATGGGTTCAATCCCCCACTGTGCCTAATGAAGAAGGGAAGCTGAGGCACTACCATTTATGTGTAATGTTGCATTATGAGGCTTTTTAATATTGTTTTAATTACTGCTACTAGCAAACGCACTCTCTCAAAGCGCTGTAACATAAGGTGCTGCATAAGGCACCCCATAAGGCACCCCAGAGGGCACATTTTAAAGTGCACTGTCCGCCACGGCACCCTACAATGTTGCTTAAAGGGTGGCCTATAGGGCACCATATAGGGTGCCCTATGAGGCACAGCAAGGTCATAGCACTGTTTTTGATGGCAGCACTGTGCATTTAAACACATGGAAACCTTAAGTAGGTGCGCTGACATGCAAGGAGGAACAGCAGTGTAGCACAATGGTTAAGGCACTGACTGATGATACAGGGGTTATGAGTTTGATCCCCAGTGTGCCTAATATGTAAGGCTGGTTGAGGCATCAGCTTTGACATGTAAGTATTGTTTCCTGCGGCACTTTATTTGTATTTTATTAATTGCTGCCATCAAACACACCCTCATGTGCCGTAACTTAAGGTGCCGCATAAGGCACCCTATAAGGCACTCCATAGGGCACATTATAAAGTGCACTATCCGCCATGGCACCCTATAATGTCCCCTATAGGGCACCTTATCAGTCGCTCCATAGGATACTGTATAGTGCACCTTATATGGACGGAAACCATAAGGTGCCCTATAGGGTGCCCTATAAAGCGCCCTCTGAGGCACCTTATGGGTACAGTACGCTGAGGTTGTTTTTGCTGGCAGCACTAATGTACATTAAAAATATATAATGCTTTGGACAGCCCTATCAAATAACCCCACTGTGGGTTTGAACCCATGACCTCTGGCTCCACTGGCAGTGAAGTAACCAGTGGGCTACAGCTCTACAACTGCTAGCAAGCCCCTGGCTGGCTGCAGAAGGACTGCAAGTCACACACAAACAGTCTGCTGTGGTCACCAGGATAGGATTAACCCACCCATACCCATGATGCACTGCACATGCAAATCAGCAGTCTACAGATGATCACAAGATGGGGTATGCACCCCAACAGCACCTCGGCCTGGTAGGGGGAACTGACCGTGTGTGGTACTGGCACAGAGTAGCTACACACCGTCACATTGTGCAGGTACTGCACTCACCCTGAGGGTGAGGTTGGGCGCCCAGCACCTGGTCCACAGCAGAGATAGGCCATGCTGCAGGTTCCCAGCAGTGCTAGTCTGTGAGATAGGTAGTTTCTGCAGACACACCTTGGATATATCTGTATGTCTCAGTCAGGTGTAGCCCCTATGGACCCCTAGGAGGATTATGTACCACCACCACCCTCCTCCTCCTCCTCCTCCTCCTCCAGGGCTGAGGGTGGTAAACAGGGTCTCCCACCAACAAATCCACATTCTACCTCCTTGCAATGGTGGCAGTAGAGGGGACCATCAACCCCAGTCCTGCTGGGGAACAGACACCCTACAGGGCAGTCAATGCAGCTCTGTACACATCCATAATACAATAGCAGACAGACATTAGGCCTGGATATGCTAAGCTGCACCCCACCACTATCTGATATTCTCCTGCAGCAAGCCTTCAGCTGCTGCACCCTGCAAGGCGCTCCATCAAGATACATGCCAGCTGCAGACAGTCTGCTAGCTAGTCCATAGTGCATGTTAAGAACATAAGAACATAAGATATGCCATACTGGGTCAGACCAAGGTCCATCAAGCCCAGTATTCTGTTTCCAACAGTGACCAATCTAGGTCATATGTACCTAGCAGTTTCCCCAAGAGACACAAGTTCCACAATGCTTGTACTGGTGGAAATGCGTGCACCCAGAACTGGGATGTCAGCATACACAACAAGCAGATAAGTCAGTGACTGGGCCCCAAAAGGAAACCCATAAATATCACATGAAAAAAATACTACCCGTGTTTCCCTGAAAATAAGACCGGGTCTTATATTTATTTTTGCTCCAAAAGATGCACTAGGGCTTATTTTCGGGGTAGGGCTTATTTTTTTTTCATATACAACAATCCACATTTATTCATGAACAACAAAGCCAAAGCCAATCAGCACAACAGCAGCAACAACTGAAAGAGAGCCCCTTGGAGAGAAGAAGCCCGCAGCGCAGCACAGGCAGCCGATCGGCGTCAGAGAGTGGAGCAGAAGGAAAGCTCACCCCACCCCACCCCACCCCACCCCACCCCACCCCACCCCACCCCGATACCGAATCTGTCAGTCCGTCGATGATCTTCACTAGGGCTTATTTTTGGGGTAGGGCTTATATTACAAAAATCACAGAAAAATGTGCTAGGACTTATTTTCAGGATAGGTCTTATTTTCAGGGAAACACGGTATATAGCACTATGGGGGTGCCTAGTCATGCTGTGGTCACTGCACAGTCAGGGTGAGAGTGATCTCCCAGCAGGACATGCTGTGGCCACCCTGTCTGTGCAGGTGGTGGCCGGGCACTACAATGTCCCAGCCAGTGCCCTATGCAGATGCATCCTGGCCAGGCCACCCTGTCCGGGCTATACCCATGGTACCTTGCTCCTCATTATGCACATTGGCAGGCCAATACTGGCAACAGTGCTGGCAGTGTGGGCTGTGGAGGGTGTTTGCAGCCACCACACACTGGATAGACACACACTCCCACACCTATGCCAGCATTGTGCTACTATAGAGGAGTTTAGCAGCCCTGGCCACCACACCAGTCCTGGGCACAGTGCAGGCATGGATATGGTACGCAGTACTGTTGGGGGTCACTCCCCAGGGTGGTAAACACTGTCAGAGACCAGACCTGCAGCACACTCCACAGACAGAAAGGTTGCTATGATGGAGCTCAATCAGCAAACTGTGCTTAACGTAGGAATTGCTATCTGCCAGTAATCATAGCAAACCTTTGATAGCTGTGTACCGTATTCCCAGGTGTAGGGTGGCATTGCTAAGGTATGCAAGTGCTAGTATTGGGAGATGCATGCAGGGCCCAATGTCCTGCCTCTCCAGGAGGCATTGGCTAATGGAGCCTGTGGGTGTGGGTGTGGGTGTGTCTGCCCCTGTTGGCTGCTGCTTTACGGCAGAGGTTCCCAACTCCAGTCCTGGTGTGCCAAACACTGTTTGGGTTTTCATGCTGTCCCTCATGAATATGCATGAGATACATCTGCATACCATGGGGGTGGTGCATAGATATGCAGCACAGGCATCTTTATTAGAGGCAGCATGGAACCTGAATGGTGTTTGGCCCTCCAGGACTGCATTTGGGAGACTCTGCTCTAGGTAATGCGCCTGTATATGGTGTCTTTGCTCTGTAGTGTAAAATGTAGGTGTTTTGGGCATGTTTACATCATCTGCAATAAACGTTCTGTCTGTAGTAGCACTTGTCAGGTGTGGGTAAAATATGGGGACTGGGTTGGCAGGCACCATAGCTGGGACTTGAACCTATGACCTTCTGCCTCCAAACACACTGGTTGTGTGCACTGCACCACTGTATTGCCACAGAGACAGTGCATTCCCTGGTGATACCATGACTGTTTGTCCAGCAGGGCCTGTCTGTTGCAGTGCATGGCACCCACCTACACAGGGCTAGGCCATGGTCTGCTCTGGGCAGCTGCCACTGCCCCCTCCACCACCAGTACCCCTCTGCCACCATGCGGACATGGCCTTCTATTGGAGACAGCATAAAACCTGAATGATTTGTGGCCCTCCAGGACTGCATTTGGGGGACTCTGCTCTAGGTAATGCGCATGTTTCTGGTGTCTGTGCTCGGTGGGTTAAAATATTGGCTTTTGAACCATGCGTATGTTCTCTGCAATAAAGGTTTGTCCTTACTATCACGGTTTAGTAGAGGATAAAATATGGGGACTGGATTGGCAGTAGCCCTAGCTGGGACTTGAACTTGTGACCTTCTGCTCCTGAACACACTGGCTGTGTTCACTGCACCACACTGTGCTCACAGAGACAGTGCAGTCCCTGGAGATACCATGGTTGTTTGTCAGACAGAGCCTGTCTGTTGCAGTGCATGGCACCCACCTACACAGGGCTAGGCCATGGCCATGCCACTGCCCCCCTCCACCACCAGTACCCCTCTGCCACCATGCTGACATGCCCTTCTGCTGGTGGTGTTGGTGGTGTGCAGTCACAAGCCATCCAGTGTGCAGGTAGGCGGCTGCATATGGTGCGTGTTCTGGGGTAGGGGTGCCTGCATAGGCGTCCACGCTTCCCCCCAACACCGCCTGCCAATGTTCTGTACCCTTGGGGGTACCTGCTGGGTACTGTCCCCTGTGACACTGTGATAAACACTGTTGTGCCCATGTTGGGCCCTCATCAGTTGCTGTCTGGCTGCTGTTCAGTTTCAGCATTCCTAAGTGCCACCTAGGCATCTGCCTAGTCCGCACTGTGCCCCAGCTGCACCACAGCATTTGCCGCCTGCAGCCCTCTGTATCCCCTTTCCCAGCATCTGTCCAGTTGCCCATTCCAACATGCCCGCCCTGCTGTTGTGGAACATGTGCATGCCATAGGTAACCTGTCCAATGGAGAGGGAAACCCTGATCAGTGCTATTTCACTGTGGGATCATTCACCTTGTATGGGGACGGAGCGTAGACCCTTCCAAAATTCATATTTATTTTTTGGGGCTTTCTTGGGAGTGTTTTTTGATATTTCCCATTACTATCACTATTGCCCAGCTTGATTATATTTTTTTTTAATTTTGTTGGGGTCCTTTTCAATGTTTATTTGTACTTTTGTTCTGTGCACATGTATCACACTTATCACTTTTTTGTAGGTTCCCTGGTTTTGCTGTACATTGCTGACAGAAATGGTTTCTCTTCCCTTTAAATCGTCTCTAACGCGAGGGTTTCACTCGCGTTATTTTTGGCCTCGAATTTCACCTCTCTAGTGTGCGGGGACCCTCTCCCCTCCCACTCTCCACCCATTGACCCCTTCTCTACGCCCCTGGGGGCTTTCCTCCGCCCTCTGGGAGCCTTTCCCCGTCTTCAGTGCATTTTTGCCCCGTAAAGCATCATTAGCGTGCGCTAAGGTACATTAGCGTGCGCTAAGGTACCTTAGCGCGTGCTCATGTGCGCCGCACACGTTAAGAAGGTTTAGTAAACATACCCCTTAGATTCTTAAATTTTCCAAAGATTCGGCTTTTGTCTCCTTTAGTAAGGAAATATTGCAAAGAAATGTTACTGCTTCCTGAATCTGAAAACTTGCTGGTATCAAATATATTTTATTTGCCTACCAGATCAGGGGGGAAAGGCGGTGCAAGTAGAGAAGGAAATTAATCTTGATCTAATTTTTTGGAATTATCTAATGACATTATTCCCCCCTCTGTACAACCTTAATTGTCTCCCTAGCCACAGAGTTAGACGGTTAATATTATGAACACTTATTTACCCAAGAAAGATTACCTATTTTGTGGTCAAAAGATTACTCTTTCTGGATGTCTCTTGTTTAATGCAAGCGCGGAGGAAGTCCTTTCTGAAGCTTAAGCCACGCGTTTTGGCTGCGGGGGGAACTTTCTTCATGTGCTTTCTGTATAAATGTTTGATTACCTGTGTTGGGGTACGATATGCATTTGTTGACCTAACAGAATGGGAGAAGTTTATTGAAAGTAGATGAGGGCTTGTTACTCCTTTGGTCACATGCCCCGTTGGGCACAAGGCTGCAGAGTGGCTGAAAGGTTTTAAATTCAGTCCCGAGTCACCAGCAGATGATGTGAGTAGGCAGAGCAACATCTCCTCCGAATGCAGCACTCTCCCACAGCAGCAAAAGGCAGTTAGGGACACACAGGACAGCCAAGCTCCAGACCACCAGAATATCTGCTCCCCAAATTCTGACATACTTCTTAAGCATAAGATAAGTGATCTTAAAAAAATCAAAGAATTTATATATATGGCTTCAGGAGAAAAGAACACAAATGCTTAACTTTCATAAAGTTATCAAAGTTTGCTGTCCATCAGTCTTTACTTTGAAAAATGAAGGGGGCAAAATCAGTACTATATATGGCTATGCATGCAAACCTGCCTAAAAGTGACTCTAGGACTTGAAATAACCTACCCAAGTGGTAACAAACTTGTAGTTCAGGGCAAGGGGTGGAAAATCCTATGGCTATGTCAGGGCTTCCTTATGAATCTTGCAGAATGGTCTTTAATGAAATAGCTGTAGGCTAGTCTGGGTTAATTTTGGAAATGGGCAGCATATAAAGTGAAATGAAATGCATTAGGAGTGTGCAGGCAGAAAATTTGTATTTTTCTTCCTTTCACTTAGGGGCATGTTTACTAAACCACATTAGCTCTATGGTAGCGGTTAACACAGGAATACTGATTGGCGGTAGCAGCTAACGCTCTGGAAATGTGGATATCACAAGCACCTTTCTGCGATATCAGAATTTCACGTGGTGGATCCGCAGGGAGTGGATTCAGGACAGGCTGTAGGTAACACTATTGCTGGCAGCCACCCCATGAAAATATTTTGCATGATGGTTGCCAAAAATGCCCCAATTGTGGCTGTGGATAACACCATTTCAAGAGTTGGCATATGCAGCCTCGATCTGTCAGCATGGTATTGCGGCGCACCACTACCCCGATCAAGCCCCCCCCACCCCCCCAATATGACAGTTGTGACAGATATAAACATCCGCAGCACAGACAATATTAAAAAATTGCTCTGGTCAAGAGAAGCAGTAATAGTAAACTGATTAATTTTTATCTTTAAGAAAATTCTCTAAGTGTTCCACTTCAGAAAACACATAACGACTACTCTGAAAAACTATACGGCATTTACAAGGAAATTTAAGATAAAATAGTGCTCCTAGGGCCAACACACATGGACGCAGCTGCAAGAAAGTCTTACGATGCACCTGTGTGACCCTAGAAACATCAGGAAATATCTGAATTGATTGACCACAAAATTTTTCAGATTTACGCTTAAAATAAGAACGTAATACTCTATCTTTGTCCACACACATAACAAACGAAACTTCTTTGTGACTTTTCAAAATGTCTTCAAGCGGTGCTGTTCCCTAACCTCACACAAGGGTGCAGCGCTGCAAGATCACAGCCATTGTTAGAACTATTGAGGAGGCCAGGAGTTCTGAGACTAGGGGTCAGCATCACATGATTTAAAAGGCCACAAAGAAGGTGGCAGGAGCAGAGGGGACTGTTCTTGCCCCCTGCTGCCACTGGATCACCAGGCATGGAAGGGTACATCCTTGGGGGTGGGATTGAGGAGGCCATGGGGAACCCCCATGCTGACTGGCTAGCCTGGAGTTAGTTTTTTGGAGGGGGAGGGAGGGAGAGGTGAACTGGGGACCCGACTTGCTAGCCTGCATTAGACGATGTACATTGGAGGAGTGGGAAGGAGGGAGGGAGGGTTGACTGACTGGCTAGTCAGGCATTGCTTTTGGCCAGGGGGTGCACAGATCCCCCCTGAATAGTTCCTGATGGGGACTGGAAGCTGTCTGGATGGAGATTATGCGGAAGGGGGTATAAGCAAAGTTTTTACAAATTGTCGATGATGCGGATCTTTACATCTGTGGCACCGACAATATTGTTGCATTGAGGGAGGCCCAACTGGTATATTGGGGGGCATGGTAGCGATTGGGGCACAGAGCTAGGGATAGCTCTGCGCACCCAATCACTATTTATTCTCCTCTTGGATTTACCCCGGAGACCCGCGATAAATACATTGGCAGGCACAATGGGACTTCCCACGCTACCTACCAATGCAGATATCCTGGGTCTCCGCAATAAATCCCAAACCTCCACAATATTGCAGAAAGCTGTAAAACACCCCCTGCAGGTACCACAGATGTTTTCAACTTATCGGTGGGCCTTTTGCAGCTATCTCCCTTTGTGTTGTTTAATATTGTTTTGCTTCATAAAAGCACATGCTGTTTTGGAATAGTACATGCTATAATAAAACAGAGTGCACCAAGGGCCATGTTTACTAAAGCTTAATGTGTGCTAAATGGTGCTGTGCCCATAGGAATGAAACAATCCGCTGCAGCACTTAATGGGTGTTAACACACTTAGCAGTGTCTTTACTAAAGTGCATCAGTGGTTAGTGTAGGATTTACCACATGTTAAGCGTGCCACCATCACTGTTACCTTGAGCTAAAAATTCTAGCAAGGCAAAACTCCCGTACTAACTGCTGAGCATATGATACCGAGGAGAGTGCGTGTTGACTAGACACTGTGGTTGGTGCAAGGGTAATAAACATGTGCTAAGGGTCAATTCTGCGGTTAGCACGGACGCAGTTACCGCTGACAGTAAGTGCACCTGTGTTAAATGCACATGCTGGTTTAGCACACTGGGGTACTTCTCACCACATTAACTGCCAGCAAACATGCCGGGTACACCCCTGACAGCTAGCGTGGACTCATCCCCCTCCTGTGTTAACTTTTCACCCCTAAAGCGTGATACCTTAGCACAATTTAGTGAACATGTCCCTTAACGTGTATTAACCTTGCAGCACACGTGGCAGCCATATAGCAGAGTGGCTTATCAAGCTGGGATCCTGTGGAGTACAATGACTCAGATTTCAAGATGAAGTCTTTTTGATGTTGAAACCGCCGGCTAGACTGGAAACATATCAATTTGAGTGTTGGATGAATTTAAGGAATTTGGGAAGTTCAAATAAGATTTTGACTAAAAGGCATTAGACTGATTATAACTGAATTGATAACAGAGATGCAGAGTCTCGCTCATGAAAAGAGTGTGTCACACTCACGTGAAGGCCTTCTCCCTCCCATGCTCTTTGAGCTCCTTCTCTCACTCAGAGCCTCAGGCCAGTATACTCATCCCGATCACTGCTTTGGTGAGAGCAAGCCTAAGAGGAGAAAAGCCCGGTGGCCTCAACGGCAGAGAGAAATCTGAACACACCTTCCTGCTCACTTTGCCTCCCTTCGCTTCATCTCGTTTCCCTGTACACGTGAAGTAAAACTTAGGGGTATACATTTAGCCATTGAGTGGAGGACAATTTTCAACCCAGAGAATTTACCCTGGTAATTGCTTGGGAAAATTCCTTTGAAAATCGTCTCACACTGCCTCCACTCTGTCTCTCTCTCTTCAGAGGCACCCAAAACCCCCCAAAGAGTTTATGCTGATTTATGGTTCTCATGTTTATGCTTATTAAATTATTTGATAAACCGCTCCTTTGCGACATCAGGGAGGTGTGCAATCAAAAAAAACAAAAAACAGATAAGGCCGAAGGTCAGAAAAGGAAAAGAACTGCAACATGTATTTGTTCTTTGACCCTAAGCAGTTGTTAGCATTTTTGGAACTTAGGGAAAGAAGCGATATTGAGGCTGTTTTACCTTCTCATACAGGTGACGTATGAGTCTCCCATTCGCCTGTTATGGTTATTTGTGTAATGGCTAGGATTTCTGTGTCATTATTTTCTATGTTTCCTAGTACTCCCCTATTTCTTAAATTTTGGGGTCTAAAATGGGAAAGATGAGTAGGTGATAGTTTATTTCCTTTTGAAAAATTTGGTGGTTGTTTCCATTTTTCTGTTTCATTCATGGATAATGTGTGGATGTTCAAGATTTAAAATTTATAAATAAAAAGTTTAAAAAAAAGAACTGCAACATGTGACAGGAAAGAGAGGGAAATCGGTCAATCAGATGAGATAAAAAGACAAACATAGATAAGCGGGGTCAGGCAATAGGTGATAGGAGGTCAAAAGCGAAGGAGAACAAGTAGGTTTTGAGGAGTGACTTAAATTTAGTGTAGGTCTGTTCCAGTCAAAGGGAGGTAGGGAGGGAATTCCATAAGGCTGGTCTCCCAGGAAAAAAGAAAGCTGAGTTGCGGGTGGATTGTAGATGGGCATGGCATGGCGAGGGAAGGTGAAGATGGTTGATATGTGCTCAGCGAAGGCTCTGTGTTGGAGTATGAAATTGGAGTAGGTCTGCCAGATACTTTTGTTTCATTTGCAATGCAATACAATGTTTAAATTTTTCTAGATTTATATCCCCGAAAGGCACATTGTCTGAAAAAAAATCTCTCTTTGGGATGGTCCGCCCTTGACATTTCTGATGCACAAATGAAGATATACATGGCTACATAAATGAGATGAATGAATTAATGAACCATTATGAGATCAATGAATTACTGGATTAATTTTGTGATGATTTCTTGCATTTATGAATTTGTATATGCCTACTGAAAAAGTAAAAATGTATGATGTATATATTGGAACTTAAAGACAATGATGAAGAAAGTGAGCAATGGGAATCAACCAAGGTGAAATGAAATAGGTCGAAAAGCCTTTACCTTTGCAAAAATGTGAGCCCTATTGTTCTGCAGGCTGTGTTTTTTAATTCAGGTTATGTTTTTTTTTTCAACAGCCTTATAAGAAAATAAATGCATACAAAGAATGGCTCTGATGTGTACATTACTGTAGATATGATAGTCATCTCTAGATAGTGTATGCTGTTATGGAATAGTACATTTTATGATAGTGTGTGCTTTTCAGTCCACAGTAAATGATATAGCGCAAGCTATTGTGAAACAAAAATGAGAGAAACGCACATTCCTACAATAGAATGGAACAGCGGCTTCTTCCTTGATTAGAGAAACCCAAAATTGCCAGTCTCCTTAACACCCCAGCTGAAAATAATGCAAAAGCAAAGGCGGCATGATTAATACTAACAAAAGCAGAAGTTACTATACCTGTTCTAAAATGTTCTGCAGTCTCTCAATTTCACAGTCTATTACAAATTTCCTTTCTTGTCTTCTGTCCAAATCTTCTAAAAGTCTTCTGTAGCTGGCATCATTGAAATTCTCCACACATATGGCACTAACCTGCCAGCCATTCTGTCCCGCTTTTTCCATAATAGCTTGAAGTATCGAGTAACCTGGGGGGGGCACAAAAGATAGACTGTTGTCACCTTTTCCATTTTTATTATTCTTACCACATAATTAAATGCTCTTCAGATTAATTTCCCCTTCGTCCACTAGAAGTATTAATTGGATGTAACAGTTGTGCCACCTTCAAAGATTTTACCCTACGGTGTGTATGGACTTGTAGCCTTGCTTTTCTTCTCTTTTGTTTTTAACAGTATTTATTGAAATTTTTTTGAAGCAAAACAGACGCATAAAGGCACATTTGACAAAGGGCATCAGAGTGCAATCTGGGATGTCCAAGCCAGAATGTTCCTAAAAATGGCAAGCACGCCAAAGTTTGGGCACAATTTTACAAAAGTGGACATGCTCGATATAGACGTCTGTAGCCATGTATACATAGACATCCCTGGTATAGTATTTAATACCATTGCCATCTAAGAGACATGCAGCGATGGTGTAAACCCAAAACAAGTTTCCCAAACACACAACATATTGTGATTGTGACAAATACCGAGGATAGTGATGTGCCAACCTCTCTGCACATTTCAGAGGTTTTAGTGCCGTAAGAAACATGTTTCTGATGCCTTCTTATGCCTGGAGTAGGTCTAAATTCAGACATAGGTGCAGATATCTGTGGGTTCAAAGATCGATCAAGGATGTCTATGTCCATAGCTCTACCCCAGATATGCCTATGTCATAGCCCCTGCCTATTTAGACATTCCCACAGTGGAGACATCTAAAAAAAACATTTGTAAAATGACTCAATGTCTCCATGATTTGGATGTCCGCATGCATGATTGTGGACCTCCAAATCACATCAAGGTGTTTTAATATGACCTTTATTTCAACATGCAATTGTCATAGCAAAAGGTCAAACATGTTCAACATAAGTTCTATTAAATATACTAAAGCAAGTCTACTGATATTTAAGTTCCTCCCCCCCCAAATAGTCTTGCTTTTCATAGAGAATGCACATAGGGAAATTAGAACTACGATGTAGTGCAAACAATGGAGAAAACCAAGACTGGATCAACCTGTCCTGGAAATCTGGAGCCAGTCGATAATCATGCATCAAGTTCTTCTCTGTTCAGCTTGCGCAACCACACGTCCATGTTGTAAATGCACCTTACCTTACAGGCCACAACCATCTTAAATTTCACATTGCAAACTGCTCTGATACACACAGTAAAGGGTGGTATATCAAGTGCCTAATACAATAAATCAGAGTGGAGACTGGATTCACTCCCATCAGTGTATTTATGCAGTAGCCAGTAGTGTTCCCAGCCCGCTCAGCACCTGGGGCAGATGCCCCCCACGCAGCTGGCACCCCTCACACAGTGTGGTGCTGCTTGCCGCGATGCACCCCCCACACCCCCAGCCAAGTCCACTGAGTCAGAGCAGCAAACTTACCATAGCACCTTACACTCCAGGGCCAGCAGCTTTTCTCTCACAGCTGTAAGCAAGGACCTACAGCAAGCCAATTTAAAAGCAAGTTTTCTGCACTGCCTCTGTGGGCCCGACGAGGGTGCACCCCCTCCTGGCCAGCACCTGGAGCGGGCCACACCTACCGCCCCACCTTTAGTATGCCACAGGCACTAACACAACAGATCAGAACAGAGCAGACTAATAGAATTTAACAAAATACAAGACATGCTTACGTTCAACCAAAGATTCATTTTAGTTATAGACCTTGTCTGCATGATAATGTAGAATATAATCTTTGAAGAAACAGATCAAATGTAGCTACAGGGAATTGTCTTTGAAAAATGCTATTTTATCCAGTACAACATCTGTATAGTTTTATTTATTCCTTCTCCTCAAATATCTATAATATGAAACAAAAAATAATTTTTGTTCATTATTTCCTATCTTTCCTTAGAGATAATTGCTTTACTCTACTATTTCTGAATCCCAAATCTTTTTATTATATATTAATGAAAGGACATTTTGGAGGTTATTCTAAATGTTTTATTTGTAATTTCCACATGGAAAATCCAGCATTTACATGTGGAAATGTCATCCATGAGTACATGGCGTATTTATAAAAGGCTAAGGGGTATGTTTACTAAAACCCCGGTAATGTGCGCGGCCCGCTAGTGTGCGGGTGCCATATAAGGAGTGGGCATGTCTGGCTGAAAAAAGCAAAACCGGGATTATTCATGCGCTAATGTGCGCGGCGCCCATGTGCGCCCCGCACATTAGCGCATGAGAAAGCTGCGCGGGAGGCATAAGCAGTGTGCTGATGTGCAAGCAAAGGAGCAGAGCCACAGCACAATGGTTAAGACACTGACCAGTGGTGCAGGGATCAGGGGCTCAATCCCCCACAGTGCCCAATGAAGATGGCTGGCTGAGGTATTACTTTAGGAGGCGTTTAAATAATGGGCTGCATAAGGCGGCGCGCTAATGCTTTAGGAGGCATTTTAATATTGGGTGGCATAAGGCAGCGCGCTGATGTGCAAGCATAGGAACAGAGCCACAGTACAATGGTTAAGACACTGACCAATGGTACAGGGATCATGGGTTCAATCCCCCACTGTGCCCAATGAAGAATGCTGGCGGAAGCATTACCTATTAAGGGGAAGTTTGCTTTAGGAGGCATTTTACTTTTTATTTTAATTACTACTACTAGCAAACGCACTCTCAAAGCGTGTTAACATAAGGCGCCCCATAAGGTACATTTTAAAGTGCACTGTCCGCCAAGGCACCCTAGAATGTTGCTTATAGGGTGCCGTATGAGGTACCGCAAGGTCACAGCAATGTTTTTGATGGCAGCACTGTGCAGTTTAAGGAATGAAAAGCATAAGTAGGTGCGCTGACATGCAAGGAGGAGCAGCAGTGTAGCACAATGGGTAAGGCACTGACTGCTGATACAGGGGTCATGAGTTTGCTCCCCAGTGTGCCTAATACATAAGGCTGGCTGTGGCATAAGCTTTGCAATGTATGTATTTTTTCCTGCAGCACTTTAGTTGTATTTTATTAATTGCTGCCAGCAAACAGGTCCTCAAGTGCCGTAATTGAAGGTGCCGCATAAGGCACCCTATAAGGCACTCCATAGGGCACATTATAAAGTGCACTGTCCGCCACGGCACCCTAAAATATCCCCTATAGGGCACCCTATAAGTTGCTCCACAGGATAACGTATAGTGCACCTTATATCAAATTTGCAGATGACACAAAACTATTTAAAGTTGTTAAAACCCAAGAGGATTGTGGAAAATTGCAAGAGGATCTTGATAAATTGGAAGACTGGGCATCAAAATGGCAGATGAAATTTAATGTGGACAAGTGCAAGGTTATGCACCTAGGGAAGAACATCCCAAACTATGGTTACACGATGCAAGGTTCCACATTAGGAACCACTACCCAGGAAAAAGATTTAGGCGTCATTGTGGATACTATGTTAAAACCCTCGGCCCAGTGTGCAGCAGCGGCCAAGAGAGCAAATAGAATGCTAGGTATGGTAAGGAAAGGAATGGAAAATAAAACAAAAGATATTATAATGCCTGTATATCGTTCCATGGTGAGACCGCACCTTGAATATTGTGTGCAATTCTGGTAGCCGTATCTTAAAAAGGATATAGCGATTTTAGAAAAGGTTCAGAGAAGAGCCACCAAAATGGTAAAAGGGATGGAAGGATACTCCTATGAAGAAAGGCTAAAAAGGTTGGGGCTCTTTAACCTGGAAAAGAGACGGCTGAGGGGAGATATGATAGAAGTCTATAAATTAATGAATGGAGTGGAACGGGTAAACGTAGATCGATTGTTTACCTTATCAGAATATAGAAAGACTAGGGGACATGCAATGAAGCTACAGGGTAAACTATTTAAGACTAATAAAAGAAAATATATTTTCACTCAACGTGTAATCAAACTCTGGAATTTGTTACCGGAGGATGTAGTAAAGGCTGTTAGTGTAGCTGGGTTTAAAAAAGGTTTGGACACGTTCCTGGAGGAAAGGTCCATAAACCATTATTAAGAAGGGAACCAGGATATCAATGCTTGGACCAATACAAGCATTGTGGAATCTGTGTCCCTTGGGGAAACTGCTAGGTACGTATGACCTAGATTGGCCACTGTTGGAAACAGAATACTGGGCTTGATGGACCTTGGTCTGACCCAGTATGGCATATCTTATGTTCTTATATGGACGGTAACCATAAGGTAACCTATAGGGCGCCCTATAAAGCACCTTATGGGTACAGTACGATGAGGGTGTTTTTGCTCTCAGCAATAATGTACATTAAAAAGAGATAACGCTCTGGGAAGCCCCATCAAATAACCCCAGTGTGGGTTTGAACCCATGACTTCTGGCTCCACAGGCAGTGAAGTAACCATTGCGCTACAGCCCTACAACTGCTAACAAGCCCCTGGCTGGCAGAAGAGGGAGTGCACGTCACCACACAGACTGTCTGCTGTGGTCACCCGTACCCATGATGCACTGCACATGCAAATCAGCTGTCCACAGATAAACACAAGATGGGGAATGCACCCCCACAGTACCCCGGCCTGGTAGGGGGAAGTGACCATGTGCACCTCCACAGCACCTCGGCCTGGTAGGGGGTACTGACCGTGTGTTTTACTGGCACAGAATAGCTACACACCGTCACATTGTGCGGGTACTGTGCTCACCCTGAGGGTGCGGTGAGGCGCCCAGCACCAGGTCCACAGCACCTTCCATGGCTGAAAGAGGCCATGCCGGAGGTCCAAAGCAGTGTTAATGTGTGAGATAGGTAGTTTCTGCAGAAACACCTTGGATATCTCTGTCTGTCTCAGTCAGGTGTAGCCCCCATGGACCCCCCCTCCTCCAGGGCTGAGGGTGGCAAACAGGGTCTCCCATCAACAGATCCACATTCTACCTCCCTGCAATGGTGGCAGTAGAGAGGACCATCAACCCCAGTCCTGCTGGGGAACAGACACCCTACAGGGCAGTCAATGCAGCTCTGTACACATCCATAACACAATAGTAGACAGACATTAGGCCTGGATATGTTAAGCTGCACCCCACTACCATCTGATATTCTCCTGCAGCAAGCCTTCAGCCACTGCACCCTGCAAGCCACTCCATCAAGACACATACCAGCTGCAAACAGTCTGCTAGCTAGTCCATAGTGCATGTTTCCAGTGGAAATGCATGCACCCAGAACTGGTATGTCAGCATACACAACAAGCAGATAAATCAGTGACTGGGCCCCAAAAAGGAAACCCATAAATATCACATAAGAGAAATACTATATAGCACTATGGGGGTGCCTAGCCATGCTGTCGTCACTGCACAGTCAGGGTGAGAGTGATCCCCCAGCAGGACATACTGAGGTCACCATGTCTGTTTAGGTGGTGGCCGGGCACTACAATGTCCCAGCCAGTGCCCTATGCCCTGTGCAGATGCATCCTGGCCAGGTCACCCTGTCCGGGCTATACCCATGGTACCTTGCTCCTCATTATGCACATTAGCAGGCCAATACTGGCAACAGTGCTGGCAGTGTGGGCTGTGGAAGGTGTTTGCAGCCACCACACACTGTATAGACAGCCAGCCACCCCCACACCTATGCCAGCATTGTGCTACTATAGAGGAGTTTAGCAGCCCTGCCCACCACACCAGTCCTGGGCACAGTACAGGCATGGATATGCTACGCAATACTGTTGGGGGTCACTCCCCAGGGTGGTAAACACTGTCAGAGACCAGACCTGAAGCACACACCGCAGACATCAGAAAGATTGTTATGATGGAGCTCAATGCTTAACGTAGGACTTGCTATCTGCCAGTAATCATAGGGAACGTTTGATAGGTGTGTACCGTATACCCAGGTGTAGGGTGGCATTGCTAAGGTATGCAAGTGCTAATATTGGGAGATGCACGCAGGGCCCAATGTCCTGCCTCTCCAGGAGGCATTAGCCAATGGGGCCTGTGGGTGTGGGTGTGTCTGTCCCTGTTGGCTGCTGCTTTACGGCAGAGGTTCCTAACTCCAGTCCTGGTGTGCCAAACACTGTTCGGGTTTTCATGCTGTCCCTCATGAATATGCATGGATACATCTGCATACCATGGGGGTGGTGCATAGATATGCAGCACAGGCATCTTTATTAGAGGCAGCATGGAACCTGAATGGTGTTTGGCCCTCCAGGACTGCATTTGGGGGATTCTGCCGTAGGTAATGCGCATTTCTATGGTGTTTGTGCTGTGTAGGGTAAAATAGAGGTTTTTGACCCATGCTTATGGTCTCAGCAATAATGGTTCAGTCTTTACTACCATGTTTTCTTCATGGGTAAAACAAGGGGACTGGGTTGGTAGGAGCCCCAGCTGGGATTTGAACCTGTGACCTTCTGGTCCTAAAGGCACTGGCTGTGTCCGCTGCACCACCATCTTAGCACGAAAGCAGTGCATTCCCTGGGGAGTCCATGGCTGTTTTTCAGACAGGGCCTGTCTGTTGGAGGGCACTGCACCCACGTGAAGGGGGCTAGGCCACCGTCTGCTGTGGGCAGCAGCCACTGCCCCCTCCACCAACGGTACCCCTCCGCCACCATGCTGACATGGCCTTATATTGCTGACAGCATCACAGCTAAATGATATGTGGCCCTCCAGGACTGCATTGAGGGGACTGTGGTCTAGGTAATGCACATGTTTCTGGTGTCTGTGCTCTGTAGGGTAAAATAGAGGTGTTTGGACCATGCTTATGTTATCTGCAAAAAAGGTTGGTCTTTACTATCATGGTTTAGTGGTGGGTAAAATATGGGGATTGAGTTTGCAGGAGCCCCAGCTGGGACTTGAACTGGTGATCTTTGGCTCCTGAACACACTATCTGTGTTCACTGCACTACACTGTGGCCACAGAGACAGTGCAGTCCCTGGAGATAGGAAACCTGGCCAAAGGAGTCAGAAACCCTGCTCTGCACAATTTCACTGTGGGATCATTCACCTTGTATGGTGACGGAGCGTAGACCCTTCTAAAATTCATATTTCTTTTTTGGGGCTTTCTTGGGAGTGATTTTTGATGTTTTCCATGACTATCACTGTTTCCCAGCTGGATTATAATTTATTATAATTTTGTTTTGGTCATTTTCAATTTTTATATGCTATTTTGTTCTGTGCACATGTATCACACTGCTCACGTTTTGTAGGTTTCCCTGGTTTTGCTGTACATTGCTGACAGAAATGGTTTCTCTTCCCTTTAAATAGGCTCTACCGCGAGGTTTTCACTCACGGTATTTTTTTCATCAAATTTCAGCCCCGCTCCTGTGCGGGGAGCCTCTCCCCTCCCACTCTCCACCCATTGACCCCGTCTCTCCGCCCCTGGGGAGCCTTCCTCCGCCCTCCGGGAGCCTTTCCACGCCTCTATCGCTCATTTGCGTGACGCGCACATGAGCGGGCCCGTTAGTGCGGCGCACGTGTGCGAGGCACAAAAATGCATCATTAGCATGTGCTAAGGTACCTTAGCGCACGCTCAAGTGCGCCCCACACAGTAGCGCGGTTTAGTAAACATACCCCTAAATTTATACATGGATGTCCATAATACATAAAATTTGTAAGGAAGCATGTTGGGGATGTAGTCAGGAGAACTCAAAATCTGCATATGTATGCCCCATTTCATATAGGGAATGCACCTGTATGACCAAAATTATCTACAATGGGATTTACAGCTGCTTTGTGGCCAATCTGAAGTGGTATTTTAGAAAGGGCATCCAAGTGCAGTCTGGGACATCCAGGAAAACACCATGGATGTCTGTTCTGCCCTGATTTTGGAAACAGAGATGCCCCTGACATGAATGCCTGTGTCAGTGTTCACATAGATGTCCTCACCACAAACACTTGGGGTGGGGATGTCTGTCTCCCATTAGTTTGCATATTGGGATGTCCATTGCCAAACTGGGATGTCCAGGGCAAAATGTGTAGGAAAACACCATGTATGCCCAGGTCTGCTCACCATGTTAATTGTTTTAAAATATTGGGCTCTACCAAACCAGAACTGCCCCACCGCCCTGCAAACTGTACTCCTCCAAAAATACTCCAACTCACCCTGAAGATTTTCCTATTGGGAAAAAGAAATCATCCTGCAACTGCTCCACCACCCTATCAACTACCCCATTCACAAAAAACTACCCCCCTACAACTGTCCCACCCATTCTACAAAGTGTCTGCTCCCAAAAATTACACTATGTCAACTTCCCCACTGTCCTGAGAACTGCCCAACCCCAAGAAACAAACTCCTGAAACTGCCTCACCACCCTGCAAACCTCCCTCGAAAATATCCTCACTACTACCCCCACCTAAACTGCTCCAAGACGCCATACACTACCCCATCCCAAAATACCTCCTTGCAAATTCTCCACCTTCCCACAAACTACCCCAACCACCCAAAAATACCTCATTGCAACTCTTCCTCTATGAGGCAAACTATCCCACCCCCCAAAATACCCCTGCCCAGAAGATGTACTGCACCCTAAAACCACCCCCTCCCAAATATTAACCCCTGCAACTACCACACCACCCCACAATCTACCCCACCCCTAAAACCTACCCCCACAACTGAGTCAATGCCCCTCAATCTTCCTTACAACCAAAATTATCCCACAACTCTCCCATTGTCCCTCAAACTAGTCCCATCCCAAAAAATTAGTTCCCTGAAACTGCCACACTGCCTTGCTAACTATTCTCATCTTCAAAACTACCTCCTTGCATCTGCCCCACCACCCCATAAAATACCCCTCCAAAAAACTACCCTTCCATGCTTCACCCCCCCCCCCAGCTACCTGACCACAGGCACAACACATACATGCACACAGAGAACATACAACAGATTTACAGGGATTACTATCAATTCCCTAGCTGGACGTACTGAATTTTAAATTATTCACACATATATTTTATTTTATTTGCTGTTATTTCTACTTTGAACACTGAAATCTACTGCCTTCTTATTGGTTGCAATGTGCAACTGTCAAATAATGCAGTTGCCATGGGCGTGGCTAGATTAATGAACAGACAAGCTAGGAACATACCTGTGTTCCAAAGTTTAGAAAGGGCCTTGTCAAATGTGCACCATACTCAGGTGATTAGGACTGAAAACTGTATTATTCAGGATTCTACTGTTGTTTACATTAATGTTTGGAAACAAGGATGACTAACATGTCTGCACATTTTTCATAATTTAAAACCTTTCTGCAGTTCTCTAATCCTCTCCCTCTGTGTGAGTGAGTCTGCCCTTCCTGCTTCCAATATAACTAGCAGCAGAGATTGTGGGGGCAGAGCACCGGAATGCTGCTCTCAATTTAGAAAGTGAGGAGGTGAGCTGAGGGACGTTCACGTGATGCCAAGTCAGGGGTGGCCAAGGGGGTGCGGGGCCACATGTGGAGACTCATTGCGGGGCCTCATTTGCAGAAGGGGCCTCATTTGTGCAAATCTTTAGTAAACATGCCTCTTAATGAGTGTCTGGATAAAGAAAAACCTCCAAATTTCTATATTACTATACTCCAGATTCAATCACCAGGAACATAGGAAGTACTATAACCACTGCCCATTTAGAGCCCATAGCAAACCCGCCGTATCATAACGGCACTACCAGGACTCACAAAGCACCAAACCCTAACTATCAAAAGACAGCACTGCAAATATTAAACCAATACGTCTCAGAGAATAACAATACATCTTCTGCTGGGGAAAGAGAACAAGTGGCAATGTCAAATAGGAATTACATGAACAGAATACCTCAGCTCGGTTACACATGCAGAACATAGACCATCATCAAACAAAGAACAAGGGATCACAATTTAGAAATAGGAAGACAATAATTAAACTGGGAACCCCAAAAGCCAAACTTGGAACGTACAACAACGCTGGAGAAATAAAACTATAAATTAATTTCCTCTTGTACTAAACAAAAACGCAAAGACGTTAGCGATGCACATTTCCCAGAGCTGACATATTCCAGTGAATAAATTCAAAATAAAGTATTTTTCTATCTTTTGTTGTTTGGGCATTTTATTTTTCAATTGGAATTGCTCCAGTCACTTTCTTCTGATTTCTTTGTGTGTTCTGCTAACTCTCCATTGTCTGCTGTCCATTTGTCCTTTCTTCTATTTTTTTTCCATTCTCTTTCTACATCTGCTTTAGCATACTGATCTTTCCCCTTTTGATCTTTCCTCCATTTCTTTATTTATTCCTTTTTCGTCCACTCAAATTTCACCCTTCCATCTTCAATCCCCACTTACTCTCCCAATACCTGGCCAATCGTAGATTTTTCTTCCCTCCCTCACAAAATATCTTTTCCCCTCTCCATCCTCACTCCCCCAGCCCCATTCCTTTCTATTCCTCCCCCAACATCAGCACCCTTCTAGTTCCAGTCCCACTCAGCATCCATTCCCTTCTAGTCCTATTCTCCCATCCCCTGCATCAGCCCATTTCCAGTCCTAGCTCCCCATCAGCCCATTTCCTATCCTGGCCCCCATCAGCCATTTCCAGTTCTATCCCAGCCCCCCATCAGCCCATTTCCAGTCCAAGCTCCCCCATCAGTCCACTTTCAGTCCTAACTCCCATCAGCCTATTTCCAGTTCTATCTTAGACCCCCATCAGTACATTTCCAGTCCAAGCCCACCCATCAGCCCATTTCCAGTCCTAGCTATCCCCATTAGCCCATTTGCAATCCTAGCCCACCCATCATCCCATTTCCAGTCCTATCCTAGTCCCCCCTGAAGAGCTCTGCGCCTATCTGAGCGGCTTCAGAGGGAGACCCAACTCACCTCTGCACGGCGCTGGAGTGAAGAGCAGCGTGTTCCTTCACTTCTGCTGTGTTCTTGCGAAGCATGCTGAGTGCCGGAAAAGGTTAAAAGGCATTTCCTGTTTCCCGGCACTCAGTGCACTTTACAAGAACACAGCCGGAGAAAGGAACATGCTGCTTTTCACTCTGGCAGCTATGCAGAAGTCAGCCAAGGACTCGGGCCTCCCCGGCTTCCTCTAAAGCCAGCTTTGCAAACTGAGCGGAATGAAGTTCACGTGGGGCCCCCTGAAGTGCTGGGCGCTCTGCGAACAACATTCTCGCACAGTGGACAGACTGGCTGGCTCTGGTCCAAGTTAAGATTCTGTATGTGCTGGGAGATGGAAGAGAAATGAAGCCCTCTCCCCCCCCTCCCCCGAAAGAAAGTGTCTCAATGCATTTCTATAAGACAAGCTGTTCCAACAGCTGTAGTATACAAACAGCCCTCCCCTTTCATCTCCTCTTCCGATCAAAGACACACAGAAAAACAGATAAATACATACATGCTCACACACACATAACTAACATGCATACACCTGGACAGACACATACATGCAAGCATACACAAACACATACATGCACACATACTAGTCCACAAATACACACACACACACACACACACGAAGTAGAGATATGTAACCAGATTGTGATAATTAAAATAAAATCCTAGAGAAGGACCACCTGTGACTGACAAATATACAAATGGGAATGGTGTAGATATCATCTTCTGTGAATGGTGTGGTGTGTTTGAATAGCTCGCAAAACTGAAAGTGAACAAGGCCATAGGACTGGATGGGATACATCCCAGGATACTGAAAGAGCTCAGAGAGGTTCTGGCAGGGTCTTTAAAGGATGTTTTTAATAGGCCCTTGGAGACAGGAGAAGTTCCTCAGGACTGAAGAAGGGCTGATGCGATACCTCTTCACAAAAGTGGTAATAGAAAAAAGTGGCAAACTACAGGCCAGTAAGCCTTATCTCGGTGGCAGGAAAAGTAATGGAGGCGCTCTTGAAAGAAAGAAAATAGTGGGTTTTCTCGAAATCAATAGTTTGCATGATAGGCAACATGGTTTTACCAAAGAACGATCATTGCCAAACAAATCTGACTGAGTTCTTTGACTGAGTGACCAGAGAGCTAGATCAAGGGCATATGATCTACCTAGTTTCAGCAAAGCCTTTGATACTATTCCTCATAGGAGGCTTATCAATAAACTGAATAGCCTGAGGATGGGTCCCAAGGTGGTGAACTGGATCAGAAATTGGTTGACTGACAGACGACAGAAGGTGATCGTAAACAAACTCACTCGGATGAAAGGAAGGTGATTAGTGGTGTGCCCCAGGGATCGGTCCTGGGACCGGTACTGTTCAATGTATTTGTGAGTGATATTACTGAAGGACTGAATGGAAGAGTCTGTCTTTTTGCAGATGACACAAAAATTTGCAACAGAGTGGACTCCCCTGAGGGAGTGGATAACATGAAGATCGATCTAAAAAAGCTGGAAGAATGGTCTAATGCTTGGCAGTTTAAGATTTAATGTGAAGAAGTGCAGTGTCATGTACTTGGAATGCAGAAATCAAAGGAAATTGTATATGATAGGGGGTGAGAGATTGGTGTGCATGGACCAGGAGAAGGACCTCGGAGTGATTGTTTGAGGAACTGAAGGTGGCGAAACAGTGTGACAAAGCAATGGCCAAATCCAGAAGGATGCTGGGTTGCATACAGAGAGGAATTACCAGCAGAAAAGAGGAGGTACTAATTCCACTGTACAAGTCGCTGGTGAGGCCTCACTTGAAATATTGCATTTAGTTTTGGAGACTATGGGGTATGTTTACTAAACTGCGTTAGTGCAATTCGCGTTAGGAGCCGCGGTAGTAACAGAAACCCCAAATAAGGACATGGGCGGTACATCGTCACCACTAACGCGCGTTAAAAAAATTAACGAGCGTTACCGGGCGCCGTGGCGCATCACTGCGCGTTAAACGTAAGAAGACGTACAGACACAAAGCACTGAAACAGAGCTGTAGCACAATGGTTACGGTACTGACCGCTGTTACAGGCAGCATGGGTTCAAGTCTCCAGTGTGCCTAACTCAGAAGGCTGTCCCAGGCATCACCCTGTACATTACAGAGGGAAAGAGGAGGCATGTTTTTCGTTACACTGAGTATTGGTGTCAGAAAAACACCCTCGGAGTGTGCCTAGCCACGTGCGAGGTTGCGTGCATTGGTATGTGCGTAGCCCCGTGCGTAGCTGCGCGCGTACAATCGTGCGTGGGTACGCGTGATTTTACGTGCGTGGGTACGTGTGTTTTTACCAGTGTGGGCATCTTATATTACAGACTCTGTAGGGTGTCTTGCACCTATGCATTATGCTAGCAGATGTACGTGTCATGGCCTATGGTTTAGCAGAGCCTGTGAGCAGGTGCTGGGGTTTCACAGGGTTGGATTGTGCCAGTCACACCCATGATGCACTGCACATGCAAATCAGCTGTCCACAGATACACACCATGAGGAATGCACCCCCACAGCACCTCGGCCTGGTAGGGGGAAGTGACCATGTGCACCCCCACAGCACCTCGGCCTGGTAGGGGGTACTGACCGTGTGTTGTACTGGCACAGAGTAGCTACACACCGTCACATTGTGCGGGTACTGTGCTCACCCTGAGGGTGCAGTGAGGCACCCAGCACCAGGTCCACAGCACCGTCCATGGCTGAAAGAGGCCATGGCGCAGGTCCAAAGCAGTGTTACTGTGTGAGATAGGTAGGTTCTGCAGGACCACCTTGGACATCTCTGTCTGTTTCAGTCAGGTGTAGCCCCCATGCACCACCACCACCCCTCCCCCAGGGCCGAGGGGTGGCAAACAGGGTCTCCCATCAAAAGCTCCACAGTCTACCTCCCTGCAAAGGTGGCAGTAGAGGGGAACATCAACTCCAGTCCTGCTGAGGAACAGACACCCCACAGGGCAGTCAAATGCAGCTCTGTACACATCCATAACACAATAGCAGACAGACATTAGGCCTGGATATGGTATGCTGCACCCCACCACTATCTGATATGCCCCTTGTGCAAGCCATCAGCCACTGCACACCACTCCATCACAACACCTACCAGCTGCAAACAGTCTGCTAGTGCCCAGTGGAGATGCCTGCACCCAGAACTGGGATGTCAGCATACACAGCAAGCAGATAAATCAGTGACTGGGCCCCAAAAGGAAACCCATATTTATTACATGAGAGAAATACTAGATAGCACCATGGGAGTACCTAGCCATGCTGTGGTCACTGCACAGTCAGGGTGAGAGTGATCTCTCAGCAGGATATACTGAGGTCACCCTGTCTGTGTAGGTGGTGGCCGGGCACTACAATGTGCCTGTCACTGCCCTATGCCCTGTGCAGATGCACCCTGGCCAGGCCACCCTGTCCGGCCTATACCCATAGTACCTTGCTCCTCATTATGCACATTGGCAGCCCAATACTGGCAACATTGCTGGCAGTGTGGACTGTGGAAGGTGTTTGCAGCCACCACACACTGGATAGACAGACAGCCACCCCCACACCTATGCCAGCATTGTGCTACTATAGAGGTGGTCAGCAGCCATACCCACCACACCAGTCATGGGCATAGTACAGGCATGGATATGGTACACAAGGCTGTTGGGGGGTCACTCCCCAGGGTGGTGAACACTGTCAGAGACCAGACCTGCAGCACACACCGCAGACATCAGAATGATTGTTATGGTGGAGCTCAATGAGCAAAATGTGCTTAACGTAGGAATTGATATCTGCCAGTTATCATAGGGAACGTCTGTACCATATACCCAGGTGTAGGGTGGCATTGCTAAGGTATGCAACTGCTAGTATTGGGAGATACAGGCATGGCCCAATGTCTTGCCTCTCCAGGAGGCATTGGCCAATGGGGCCTGTGGGTGGGTGTGTGGCCCTGTTGGCTGCTGCTTTACGGCAGAGTTCCCCAACTCCAGTCCTGGTGTTCCAAACACTGTTCGGGTTTTCATGCTGTCCCTCATAAATATGCATGAGCTACATCTGCATACCATGGGGGTGGTGCATAGCTATGCAGCACAGGCATCTTTATTAGAGGCAGCATGAAGCTGGAATGGTGTGGGGCCCTCCAGGACTGCATTTGCGGGACTCTGCTTTAGGTAATGTGCCTGTTTCTGGTGTCTGTGTTTGGTGTAGTAAAATATAGGCCATGCGTATGTTCTCTGCAATAAAAGATTGTCTTTACTATCACTGTTTAGTGGTGGGTAAAACTATGGGGACTGGGTTGGCAGGAGCCCCAGCTAGGATTTGAACCTGTGACCTTCTGGTCTTACAGGCACTGGCTGTGTCTGTTGCACCACACTGTGGCCACAGAAACAGTGCAGTCCCTGGCGTTAGTTAAACCGGCCTGACGAGTCAGAAACCCTGCTCTGCAACAGGTTTACTGTAATTTTATTTTATTTTATTTAACAATTATTTCTATACCGCTCTTTCCCAAGTATCAAGTGCGGTTTACAATGAACAGTAAATTATATGGTATGTGAAATAGTATACCTAGTCGTTTTACATAGAACAGGTGGAACTATTTACAAGTAACAATATAAAATTTGGACAGTAAACTGTTAGAACATATTAACATTGTAGATACTTACAAGTTATACCATAGATCAATTGTGATGCATAAATTATTCTAAATGTGGCAGATAATATAATTAAATTGGGAGAGTCGTCATCTGTATATTTGAGTGGTATGGTTAATTATTGTGTGGTTAAGTTATTATTTGTTATGTGTTTTGAAGTGTTGTAGTATGGTTGTTAACCTGTGTCTCTTTGTGTAATCTGATTAGATAGCGTGTTGTAGTGTAAAGAGAATAAATGGGTTTTCAATTTCTTTCTAAATTCCTTTATGTCAGACAGTAGGCGAATGTTGTCAGGTAGATTATTCCAAAGGATAGGTGCTGAATGTGAGAAGGCTCTCTTGTTGGTTTGTTTTCTAGCTTTTGTGTAATCTTTTGGTACTGCTATAGTGTTTGTGTTTCTGCTCCTTTGTGATCGTTTATCTGTTTCTACCTTGATGAATGAATTGAGTACGGATGGTGCTAAGTTATTTATTAGTTTAAACGTTGTTAGAAGAATCTTGTATTTTATTCTGCTGTAAATAGGTAGCCAATGAAGTTCAGCTAGGATCGGTGTGATATGTTCTATTGGGCTGATATTCATTATTATCCTTGCAGCTATGTTCTGAGTTAGTTGTAACTTTTTAATATTTTGCTTTGTGATGCCATTAAGGATTATATTTGCAAAATCGAAGTGTGGGGTTATGATAGCTTGAATTATGTGGCCTCATTTACCTTGTATGCAGACAAAGGTGCACATAAACCTCAGAAAAGGGGCACACACCCATAACCAAGCTGGGCAACAATGATATCATTGGGCAACATTACACAACACTCCCAGGACAGCTCCATTACAATGAAATGATCTTTGAAAGGGTCTGCGGAGCGTAGACCCTTCCACACATCATTTCTTTTTTATTTGGTGCTTTCCAGGGAGTGTTGTTCCTTGTTGCCCATTGCTATCACTGTTGCCCAGCTGAATTATGCTTTTTAGAATGTTTCTTGTGGTCATTTTTAACGTTTTATGTGAAATTTTGTTCTGTGCACATGTATCACACTGCTCACGTTTTGTGGGTTTTCCCGGTTTTTCTGTACATTGCTGACGGAAATGGTTTCTCTTCCCTTTAAATGCCTTTAACGACAGGTTTTCATTCGCGTTGGAATTGAGCTCAGAAATTCAGCGCGTTAGTATGAGGGGAGCCTCTCCCCGCCCACTCTCCGCCCATTGACCCCTTCTCTCCGCCCACTCTCCACCTTCTGCGCTGTTTTAACGTGCCGCGGAGGTTTACGATCGTTAACTGCGGTTAACGCGCGTAAAGTACGTTTAACGATCGTTAGCACGTCAGAACGCGTGTTCGGACGTGCTAACGATCATTAAACATACTTTACGCGCGTTAATCACGATTACCGCACTTTAGTAAACATCCCCCTATATCTCGCAAAGGATATAAAAAGACTGGAAACGGTTCAGTGGAAGGCAACCAAAATGATTGGGTGCCTGCGCCAGAAGACATGAGAAGACACTTGAAGACCTAAATATGTATACTCTAGAGGAGAGGAGGGACAGGGAAGATATGATACAGACCTTTAAGTACTTAAAGGGTATTAACAAACAGGAGGAGTAGCCTAGTGGTTAGAGCAACTGCCTAATACTCAGAAGATCAAGTGTTTCAAATCCCACTGGCACTCCTTGTAACTTTGGGCAAGTCACTTTACCCTCCATTGCCTCAGAAGAAAAGCCTGGCAATCTACTTCTGGTGATACATTGCCAAGACAACCCAGAGGTAGCTGGGTCACTATGAATCAATACCAACTTGATGGCACTAAAAAAAAAATTAATGAACAAACCAACCTTTTTCAAAGATCGGGAAGCTGCAAAACTAGAGGACATAAAGCTGGAATGGGATAAACTGAAAGGCAACATCAAGAAATACTTTTTCACTGAAAGGGTGGTGGATGCTTGGAATGCCCTCCCAAAGGAAGTGGTGGAGGCAAATACAGTGACAGAATTCAAAAAGGCAAGGGACAGACACAGTGGATTCCTTTATAGCAACAGGATAAAATCAAAATAAACTTAACTGTCTCTGCTATCTCAACAAATAGGGATGACCTGCAAGGAGCGGTGGGTACACCCCTAAACAAAGGCATGGGGAGCAGTGAACTGCACAGAGAGGCAGATGCACCTATTCTTGCCACCTTGCTGGGCAGACTAGATGGACCATGATGGTCTTTATCTGCCACTATATACTATGGGGGTTATTCTGCATGCCGAATAGTGGGGATAGACATCCCAACAGGACGTCCATCCCCACTATTCGTGGGCCTCCCGCATGTTGTCTAACTTCCCCACCGTTTGTAGGGGAATTTAGATGGGGACAGGGAGGGGTCGGATCGGGGGCAGAGTTAGGGCGGGCGGTGGGTGGTCGCCGGCTCTGGATGTACAGGGCCAATTCTAATGTCGGACCTGTATGTCCACGGCCGGCAACATAGATCAATGGGCCCAGGGCGCAGATGGGGCAGAGGGGACTGAGGACATTCCCCGTAACCCGACCCTGGCCTTAAGAGGCCAGATCAGGGGTCAGGCTGCAGGGAAACCAGTTCTGCAGCCAGCAGCCAGGGATCGCGGCTTTACAATGGAGCCATGGTGCCATGGCAACCGGATGCCATAGTGTCACAGCTCCATTGTAAAGCCCTGACTGAGTTAGTCAGGCTTGTCCTGTACATGCAGGCCGGGCTTTATCACAGTTCTGGTCTGCACGTACAGGACTGTTCACGATTCTGATCCCATGGGGCTAGACATGCCCTGCAGGATCAGAATCGCGACGTCCTCTGTACATCCGGTTCTGGCTGGGTGCACAGAGGGCTTCTACGTCCACACTGGAATCGGGCCCTATGTTACTATGTTTGGTGCTGGGGTAGCTGGGGCTGCTATTTGCAGTCATATTTTTTTTTCTGTGTTTGGAGCTGCAGAAGTTCTGGCAGCCAAGTTTTTGTTTTAAAAAAATATATATATAAAAGAAAAAGGCTGTGGAGGAGGCTGCAGGTATGGGTCCGACCTGCTTACAAGGGGATCGGGGAGAAGGCTGCGATTAAATGAAACTATCCCTGATGTGGGCAGGGGGCCTTGGAATGTGGTACTTGGGGCTAAGGAGCCCCAGGTTTTGAATAATGAAATGGGACCATTGAGCTGGCCTTAAATTAAATCGGACAGCTGGGGATCTCGTGAGGTTTCAGACCTATGGTAGGCATAGTGTAAGGGGGAGGAGCTGGACTTAAAGGGCCAGAGCTCCAGGAGAATAGGCGAGAATGGCCCAAATTGTAAAGTTAAAGAATAAAAGTTTTAAAAATAGAGGGAATTTGGACAAGGGCTGGGGAACTCTATAAACCTATTTTTAAAATTTGTAAAGGTTAAATTGCTGTGATTTGCAGTGTTTTTAGTGAAGGAAGACAGGGGACATGGCCACGGCTGAAAATCAGTCCAATATTAAAAATAAACATTTTTTAAGTTTTAAAAGTTAAAAAGTATCCTCAGGGGGTGCTCTAAGGTCAGGAAACTCCAATTGAAGGGTTTTTGTGTTTTTTAGCCCCTGGGAGCATCAAAAATTGTGGTGATTTACTGGAGTCTCCAAATGTTCATTTTAAAACTTTAAAAGGGTAGCAAAAGTATGACTGAATTATGTGGATGTGTTATCATATAAACATTGTGAATATAATATTTGTAAGGCTTATAAATGTTTATTAAAACTTTGGCAAAAGTCCCAGACGTGAGTGGTTGGAGCAGGAATCTCAACAGCAACACTGTTGCAATCTGACTCAGCTGTTTTCCACAAAGCTGTGATGCAGTTTGATGGAAATCTCTCCGGATACAGAAAAGAAAGAAATGGCAGCTGGGAAAAATTTGTTTTGGCTCTTAAAAAAAAGTGGTGTAGGATTTTTGGAGAAAAGAAAGTTTAGAGGGTTCAAGGGGGGAGCAGGTCTATGACTACTTGACGACATCAGTGTAAAGACACTTTTAGAATGTAGTTTGGAATGGAAGTAAGGTGGGCAGCAACTGGCAGTTGGGGTATGTTTGGTGAAGTCATGATTGCATGTCAGTGCGGCTGGTGACAGGGTCCTGGTTTAGAGTAGTTTTCACTGAGACAGAGTTGGTTTAGATGGTCAGAGTGTTTGAATGAGAAAGAGTGGTTTTAAAAGGCAGAGCCTGGCTCTAAGGTTTGAATGAGTTTGTGAAGTTTGGAGCAAAATATCTTTGGAAAGCTAGTTTTGAAGGAAGGACAAGTAGAGATAAGAGAAGGTTGAGGAGGAAGGTGGGAGAGTAGGAAGAAGGTGGTTTTGAGATTTATTTTGTTTTGGGTTTTTTTTGTTGTTTAGTGAGTTTAGTCAGGAGAAGGGTAAAGGGAAGCTGTGAGGTTAAGGTGAGAGGAAAAAGGTTAGGATTAAGGAGGATTAAGGTCAGAAAAGGATAAGTGAATTTTTTTTTTAAGAATAATGGTGTTTTTAATTGAGGAATCTCAAAGTAAAGAGAAAGGTCGAAGAAGTGGATTTTTAAACGCTGTAGAGTCTGAGAGGTAAAGTGAGAACAAGGAGAAAGCGATTAACTAGTTGCGTGTGAGAGAAGAATTGAATGTAAGGAAAATGAACTGTAAAGCGAGTGACAGTCTGTTAGTATGAGGTAGAGTGGAAGGGTGAGGAGTGTCCAAAATAAAATAAGGAAGGGATCAAGCAAGCTTGGGGCGGAGGCAAGTTTTTCATTTGTTGCCACTTTCCCTTTCCAATTTTTCTTTTTTTAATGTATAATTTTTTTTTTGGAAGGAAAGGGTATTTTAGATGGAATAAGCTAAAATAGGATAGGGACATCAGTAGTGCCACATTTTTTTAATTTTTTTTCCTGAAGAGCTGAAGACAACCTGAAAACTCCTAGAATTGCTTTGACATCTAAGGCCTTCTACTCGATCAAGTACTTTGGGAACAAGAGAGAATTATACATTTGGGCCCTAACGAGAGGATAAATACTGTTAAATTTGTACACACTACTCCTTATTTGAGCTTAAATATCCATAACAACTGGGTTTCAGGGGACACAAAACTTACTTGTTCCAAGGACCGAGTCTTATGAAGAGAGTCAGAAAACTTGAGACTGTTTCTTAATATTTATTATTTGCAATTTGATTAAACATTGTACTTTTAAAACACTGTAGCAGAGTCAGGAGACTTCTGTACATTGTTTATCATACTTACCAAGGGTGTACTTACCTGGGAACCCTGGTGTCTCAGACTATCTGAGACTTTCCATAGCTTTTATCCTTCAGTACCTTTTTATTTTTCTGTGTTCCCCATGAGGGTATTCCAGCCAGAACTTAGTATTTTGTTACCCCGTCACACCCTAAGAGGGCTCGATAGCAGTACCATCACCCTAGCAACCATGAGATACTCCTATTAAGGGAGACAACCTGTTCTGTCTTACCCTGGGGTGAAGGTGGAAGATAACAGATATACAGACATGCACACACAGAATACACATACACACACAAAGGGGTTGGAACGAATTCCATGAAGCATGCTCTGCATGCTTTCCCCACTTATATGTATTTTAAAATGGCTCCATGTTTGGCAGAACCTTTTCTACAATACTGCCAGAATTGTGTATGTCCCGTCTTCAACATCTAACTTCTGATCTCTATGTAGTCTAAAATTCACCTTTTTTCCCGAGTGATCATTTTTTTCCCACTCTTTTCTGTCTACTCATTATAATTTAAACTATCTTGTTTACAGAGGTGGATTTAGCTATATTTGATATTATGGTTGGATAGTTAATATATGCACATAAAAATCTCATATATTCTTTTTATCCTATTCAAAAATAATATAATATGATGTGATGAGAATCCCAGATAGAAGCACCCCTTGAGCACTGTTAGGCTCCAATGCGTGAGTCCCCTAGAGCTACAATCAATTTCTTTTTATGACACCAGCATGGAAAACAAAAAAGCTAATATAGGATGTACTCTTCAACATCCTCACCACTACTGAATGTTTCATGTTAGATTCCTTGGTTAAAAAGCAGTCTGATGAAATGGAGATGTCTGTTGGCTGTACACCATTGGCTGATGAATGTTATTGGGCTGGACACAGTCTCAGCCTTGTGGTATGTAGTGTTCCTCTACTGCCTTAGAGACCAGTAGAGAGTTCAGAGGAGACATCTTCTGAAATGCTTTGAACACCTCTTCATGTTGATGGGGAAGCCCTGGGTCATGGAAACAGCCATACAGAGTCCATATCAGTTGGCTGGTCTGTTAGCTATGTTCTCTTAGGCTTCCATGGCTAACAGTAGTGTACCTAGCCCTGTGAGAGTGGTGCAGCCACACAGGGTGCAAAGGCTTAGGGGGCACATTTTGGTTGCTTGCTGTTGCCCTGCCACCACCACTTTTTATATAAGAACATAAGATATGCCATACTGGGTCAGACCAAGGTCCATCAAGCCCAGTATCCTGTTTCCAACAGTGGCCAATCTAGCTCATACGTACCTAGCAGTTTCCCCAAAAGATACAGGTTCCACAATGCGTGTACTGGGTCAAGCATTGATATCCTGGGTCCATTCTTAATAATGGTTTATGGACCTTTCCTCCAGGAACTTGTCCAAACCTTTTTTAAACCCAGCTACACTAAAAGCCTTTACTACATCCTCCGGTAACAAATTCCAGAGTTTGATTACATGTTGAGTGAAAAAATATTTTTTTTATTAGTCTTAAATAGTTTACCCTGTAGCTTCATTGCATGTCCTCTAGTCTTTCTATATTCTGATAACAAACAATTGATCTACGTTTACCCATTCCACTCCATTCATTAATTTATAGACTTCTATCATATCTCCCTTCAGCCGTCTCTTTTCCAGGTTAAAGAGCCCTAACCTTTTTAGCCTTTCTTCATAGGGGCATCCTTCCATCCCCTTTACCATTTTGGTGGCTCTTCTCTGAACCTTTTCTAATAATGCTATATCCTTTTTAAGATACGGGGACCAGAATTGCACACAATATTCAAGGTGTGGTCTCACCATGGAACGATATAGAGGCATTATAATATCCTTTGTTTTATTTTCCATTCCTTTCCTTATGATACCTAGCATTCTATTTGCTTTTTCGGCTGCACACTGGGCCGAGGGTTTTAACATGTTATCCACAATGACGCCTAAATCTTTTTCCTGGGTGGTGGTTCCTAACGTGGAACCTTGCATCGCGTAACCATAGTTTGGTTGTTCTTCTCTAGGTGCATAACTTTGCACTTGTCCACATTAAATTTCACCTGCCATTTTGATGCCCAATCTTCCAATTTATCAAGATCCTCTTGCAATTTTCCACAATCCTCTTGGGTTTTAACAACTTTAAATATTTTTGTGTCATCTGCAAATTTGATAACCTCACTCGTTATTCCCTTTTCCAGGTCATTTATGAATATGTCAAAAAACAGCAGACCCAGCACAGATCCCTGGAGTACACCACTATTCACCTTTTTCCATTGGGAAAATTGGCCATTTAGCCCTACCCTCTGCTTTCTATCTTTTAACCAGTTCCTGATCCACAATAGTACACTGCCTCCTATCCCATGACTCTTTAGTTTTGCCAAAAGTCTCTGATGAGGGAACTTGTCAAAGGCTTTCTGAAAGTCCCGATACACTATATCAACCGACTCACATGTCTACCTGTTTATTCACACCTTCAAAAAAACATAACAGATTAATAAGACAAGATCTTCCTTGTCTAAAGCCATGTTGGCTGTCTCCCATTAAGCCATGACTATCTACATGTTCAGCAATTTTGTTCTTTATGATGGTTTCTACCTTTTTTCCCGGTATTGATGTCAGGCTCACTGGTCTGTAGTTTCCCGGATCACCCATGGAACCCTTTTTAAAAATTGGTGTGATATTTGGTCCATGTTAGCTCGGATGGAGCTGGCCTTAGGGCCTTCTCTACAAAAACTTTCTGATTTTTCAAAACAGACTGTGGCAAAGTTTTCAGATCATGTACTTAGATTATCGGCTGTCGAAAAAACCTTAGGAGAAGTGCAGAGTTCCTCACAGCAAGGAGTTTTAAGTACAGTGTTACAGAATGTTACCTCTTTACAACGTCAGGATGAACTGTTGGAAAACTCCTTGCGTGCTAGGAACCTGCGATTGTTGAATTTCCCGTGTACCCACTATCTTTCTCCAACTATATTGTTTCAAAAATTTTTGAAAGTAGTGTTATTGATATCTGATGCAAATCTAATTGCCCTTTCAAAATTTTTTTATCTTCCTATGGGAAACTTACCTAAAGATTTAAGGGAAGGGGGTTTACAAAATGAACAGTTGGCTGTTTCTTCATTAAATATTTCTGAGTTTCTTGAAACCTCGCAGGACGTGATAACACGTGCCACTCTGTTAATCACGTTAGTTTCCGAGATAGATAAAGAGAGAATTTTTCGTGCATATTTTAAAAAGAAACATGAGACGTTTTGTGGGCAACTTGTTCAAATCTTTTCTGACATCTCTAGGGCCACACAGCAGCGTAGACTGGCCTTTTTGGAGATCCGTCCACGTGTTGTGGCCCTAGGGGCTTTATTTTATCTAAAATTCCCTTGTAAGTGCCATATTCTATATCAAGGCAAGCGTTATGTTTTTGGGGAAGCTCAACAGTTATTAGATTTTTTAAAGGACAAGGGATGAAGTGTGATTTTGGGCTTGTTTTGACTTGGCTCTTTGTCTCTTGTGATTGTCCGGGATTATCGGGCTATGATGGGATTTTTTTTTTTCTCTTTATTTTGTTTTTCGAACTCCTTCTTAATGAGGGCTAAATTTAATTTCGATTTTGTATTGCATGTGATGTGGATGCCTTGCTTTTGTATAGTCTTTGTTTTACCTGTGATGTAATTGAAAGTTATAAATAAATATAAAAAAAAAAAAAATTGGTGTTACGCTCGCCATCCTCCAATCTTCAGGTATTACAGATGATTTTAATGATAGGTCACAGATTACTAATAGCAGGTCTGCAATCTCATATTTCAGTTCTTTCAACTCCTTTGGATGTATATCATCCGGCCCAGGTGATTTGCTACTCTTCAGTTTATCTAATAGTTGTAATACATCTTCCCGATATATCGATATTTCCTTCAATTCTTCCACACCTTTAAATACCACTTCAGTTTATGGGTAACATCCCTACATCTTCCTCAGTAAAGACCGAAGCAAAGAATTCATTCAGTCTCTCCGCTATCGCCTTGTCGCCTCTTAGTGCCCCTTTAACCCCTCTATCATCTAATGGACCAACTGACTCTCAGGGGTTTTTTGCTACGAATATACTTGAAAAAATCTTTATTATAGCGTTTTTGTTTCCGCAGCAAGCTTCTTCTCAAATTCTCCCTTTGCCTGCCTTATCAATGCCTTGCATTTAACTTGCCAGTGCTTGTGCTTTTTCCAGGTTTCGTTGTTTGGCTCTGTTTTCCATTTCCTGAAAGATGCTTTTTTGGCAACAGCCTCTCTGACCTCACCTTTAAACCATGCTGGCAGTTCTTTGGACTTCCACGCTTTAAGAAAAGTGGAAGGAATACAGCTGGTCTGGGCTTCCAAGATAGTATTTTTCAACAACACCCAAGCTTGATGTAAGTGTTTAACTTTTGCAACTGCTCCTTTTAGTTTTTTCTTAACTATTTTCCTCATTTTATCATAGTCTCCCTTTCGAAAGTTAAAAGATATACTGTGGATTTCCTTACCATCCCTCCTCCATTAATTAGATCAAACGCGATCATGCTATGATCACTATTGCCAAGTGGCCCCAACAACCTTATCTCTTGCACCAGGTCTGGTGTTCCTCAAAGGACTAGGTCCAATATGGCTTCCTCTCTGGTCGGTTCATGAACCCGCTGCTCCAAGAAGCAGTCATTTATTTCATCTAAGAACTTTATCTCCCTAGCATGTCCTGCCGTGACACTGACCCAGTCGATACCGGGGTAATTGAAATCACTCATTATTATTACTGTACTGTAACTTTTGTAGCTTCCTTGATTTCTTTGAGTATTTCATCATCCGTTTGTTCATTCTGGCCAGGTGGTCGAAAGTACACCCCCACTGCCATCGCCTTCCCCTTTTTACATGGAATTTCAATCCATAGAGATTCTACAGCAAATTTTGTTTCCTGCAAAACTTTAACCCTTTCTGACTCAATGCTCTCTCTAACAGAGCGCAACCCCTCCACCAATTTGATCAGCTCTATCATTACGATATAGTTTGTATCCAGGTATAATAGTGTCCTACTGGTTGTCCTCCTTCCACCATGTCTCTGAGATTCCAATCATAGACTTCTATCATTTGCATACAAGCATTTTAGAGACTATATTTTATTCATATTACCGGTAATTTGGTTATTGGTAGGCATGAGTAATTTGGGATCTTTAAGCTCTGTCTGCTCCATACTCGAGGGCATTTGGGCTGCTTTACTCTTTTTTGGAAACTTTCTGCTTTTGGTAGTATCCTTCAAGGATACATTCTTCCGAACCATGCGCTCTTGTGCGACTGTTAGCTTTCCCCTATTATCTAGTTTAAAAGCTGCTCTATCTCCTTTTTAAAGGTTAATGCCAGCATCCTGGTTCCATCCTGGTTAAGGTGAAGCCCATCCCTTTGGAAGAGCCCCTCCTTTCCCCAGAATGTTCCCCAGTTCCTAAGAAATCCAAAACCCTCATCCTTGCACCATCGTCTCATCCATGCATTGAGACTCCGGAGCTCTGCCTGCCTTTTGGGTCCTGCACATGGAACGGGAAGCATTTCGGAGAATGCTACCCTGGAAGTTCTGGATTTCAACTTCCTACCTAAAAGCCTAAATTTAGCCTCCAGAACCTCCTACCACATTTTCCTATGTCATTGGTACTGACATGTACCAAGACAGCAGATTCCTCCCCAGCACTATCTAAGACCTTATCTAGATGGCGCATGAGGTTCGTTACCTTCCCACCAGGCAGGCATGTTACCAGGCGATCCTCACGTCCACCAGCCACCCAGCTATCTACATGCCTAATGATGGAATCACCAACTATAACGGCTGTCCTAACCCTTCCCTCATGAGCTCATAGCCCTGGAGAAACGTCTTTGGTGTGAGAGAGTTTTACATTACCTGGAGGACAGGTCCTAGTTACAGGATCACTTCCTGCCACACCAGGGTGATGCTCTCCTGTCACATGATCTCTCTCCTCCATGGCAACAGGGATGCTGCCAGACTGGAGGTGGGACTTCCAGACTATATCCCTGTAGGTCTCATCTATGTACCTCTCTGTCTTTCTTATGTCTTCCAAGTCTGCTACTCTAGCCTCTAGAGAATGGACTCGTTCCTTGAGAGCAAAGAGCTCCTTGCACCTAGTGCACACGTAAGACCTCAAACCAACTGGGAGAAAATGGTACATGTGACACTCATTGCAAAAGACTGGAAAGCCCCCATCTTGCTGCTGGACTGCTGTCTGCATCTTAATTTTAAGCTTGTGTTTAGATCTTTAAGTTCTTTACTTACTAAGGGTTGCTATGGATAGTTATACTAATAAAATTGTACCTAATACATTTAATATACCTTGTTCACCTGAAGGTTAATTAATCTCAGGTCCTTAGTGTATGACTGATTTGGATAATGAGCTGCACCTCAGAAGACCTCCTTTCCTTTAAGATGTCTAAGTACCTATAAAGCTACAACTTATTAAAAGAGGGCTGCTACACACTACCCTGTCCTGTGCTTCTGAGGTAAACTGTGACCAACTTCCTGGGTGATCAACAGTCCTTGCTTGGATAGAAGGAGTCTTTCAAAATGGCCTTTTGACCTGCCACCTGGCATTAACACCTATTGAAAAGGTTTCACAGGTCTCTTGCCCCCTAGGTAGAAGGCCTCTTGGTAAAGGTCTCTAGAAGACTATTTGTTGCTCAAAGAATACTGACCCTGTTTTGCCTTTTATGCTGTTATATTCTGATTTGATTTAAATTATAGCTCTTTGCTGCTGCTTGTCACCGGTGACAAGGCAACAACAGGCAGCCGAAATGTGCCCCTAAGCTTTTGCGCAGGTCTTTCTGCAGGTCTGGTCCCTCCAATCTCTGACACAATGTCAGAGCAGGGAGGGATCACATCTGCTTAAAGTTAGGTCTGCTCTGCTCTGCTGCTGCCAGTGATTTGCACATCTGGAGCACCCCCCTCCCCATACATCCGTCCAGCTGCTGCCTGCTCTTGCCCTGCCACTGGCTCCGCCCAATTCCACACAAGCAAATGTGATGGAGGAGGTTGTGCCCATCTACTACAGACCAAAGAGAGGAAAAAAAAAAAAGAATGCAGCACCATGTACAGCCAGAAGTCAAAACTATTCAGTGCACTGAAAATCAGGTACAAGGGATGCTCTCCAGAGATGAGAAGCCTGCCAAGCCATTCCAAGGGACAACTGGAGGCAGAGGAAAAACAAAGGGCATTCTGAAAGCAGGATCAGGCAAATCTGATTGATTTGACTAGGTGACCAGGGAGATGGACAGAGAGAGCCCTAGATGTGGTGTACTTAGATTTCAGTAAAATCTTTGACATCGTTCCACACAAGCGACTTATAAACAGAATGAGCCACCCTAGGGATGGACCCTAAAGTTACTGATTGGGTTAGAAATTGGTTGAGTGGGAGATGGCAAAGAGTACAGGTAAATGGAGCTCACTTGGAGGAGGAGGTGGTTACCAGTGGTGTGCCACAGGGCTCTGTCCTTGGTCCGATTCTTTTTAACATCTTTGTTAGTGATATTACAGAAAATGCAGGATTATACATTTGGGCTGCAAAAAAAAAAAAAAAGGGAGCAGTACAGTGTAGGGGTGAAGCACTTCTGTCTATAAAAGAAAAGCGGGACCTGGGCATGATTTTGTCTGATGATCCTGAAGTGGCTACACAGGTAGAAAAGACAACAGCAAAGGCCAGAGGGATGCTTGGTTGTATGGGGTGGGGGCTGGGGGGGGGGAGTGGCCAGCAGAAAGGAGGTGATGGTGCCTCTGTATAAATCTCTGGTTTGACCTTATTTGGAGTATTGTGTGCAATTCTGGAGACCACACCTTCAAAAGGATATAAACAGGTTGGAGTCAGTGCAGAGGGTGGCTATTAAAATGGTTAGAGGTCTTCGTTATAAAGCAGATGAGAAAGGACTGAAAGATCTTAATATGTGTACTTTAGAGGAAAGGCAGGATGGAGGAGAAATGATAGAGATGTTTAAATATCTCTGTGGCATAAATGCACAGGAGGAGAGTCTCTTTCGATTGAAAGCAAGCTCTGCTATGAGGGGACACAGGATGAGGGTGAAAGGGAATAGACTCAGGAATAATACTGAAATGGCCCTTACAAAAGTCCCCAACGACCTCCAGCTGGCTAAATCTAAGGGCCTCTACTCTATCCTCATCCTTCTGGACCTCTCCGCGGCCTTTGACACTGTTGACCACAATCTTCTCCTCAACACCCTCTCCTCGCTTGGCTTCAAGGACTCCGTGCTATCCTGGTTCTCCTACCTCTCCCATCGCTTCTTTAGTGTATGCTCTGATGGTTCCTCCTCCTCCCCCACCCCGCTCCATGTTGGTGTTCCACAGGGATCTGTCTTGGGCCCCCTCCTTTTCACCCTTTATACCCAATCCCTTGGTGCACTCATCTCCTCCCTTGGCTTTCAGTACCATCTCTACGCCGACTCCCCCCAAATCTACCTCTCTACACCTAATATCTCTCCAGCAATCCAAACCAAGGTCTCAGCCTGCCTCTCCGATGTCCCATCGCCGCTTGAAACTGAACATGGCCAAAACTGAACTCCTTGTCTTTCCCCCCCAACTCCTCCCCTCCTCTTTCCTCTTTCTCAGTCTCAGTGGATGGATCTACAATCCTTCCTGTTCCCTCAGCACGCAATCTGGGGGTTATCTTTGACACCTCTCTCTCTTTCTCAGCACAAATCCAGCTCGTAGCTAAGACCTGCAGCTTCTTCCTCTTCAACATTAGCAAAATCCACCCCTTCCTTTTGGAACACACTACCAAAACGCTTATCCATTCCTTAATCTCCTCTCGCCTAGATTACTGCAACCTGCTCCTCGCCGGTCTCCCCGCGAATCATCTCTTTCCCCTTCGATTTATACAAAATTATGCCACTTGACTAATATTCCGCCAGTCTCACCAAGCCCACATTACTCCTCTTCTCAAGTCACTTCATTGGCTCCCCATCCAATTCCGCATACAGTTCAAACTTCTCATACTGACCTATAAATGCATCCACTTTGCAGCCCCTCAAAACCTCTCATCCCTTATCTCTCCCTACATCCCCTCTCGTGAACTTCGCTCCGCTAACAAGCTACTTCTATTTAGTCCTTTCACTCGCACAGCTAACTCATGCCTCCACTCCTTTCACCTCGCTGCACCCTATGTCTGGAACAACCTACCTATGTCTATACGCCAAGCTCTCTTCAAATCCAAATTGAAGACCCACCTCTTCACTGTTGCCTTCAGGTCCTGACTCCCACCCTTATCCTAACCCGATTCCCATCAATCTCCCATGACCGAATTACACAGACCATATTATACTTTGCACCGAATTGACTATTGCTTTGTACTGTTGTATTGATTGTAAACTTGGATAAGTTTCTGATTGTAAGCTCGGCTGAGCACGACTCTGACGAGCAGGAACTGTCTATTATATGTATTTCTTTTATATGCATAACATACCTGTACAGCGCTGCATGCTCGGCGCTATAAAAGTGCTAAATAGTAGTAGTAGTAGTAATATGTGGAAATATTTTTTTTATGGAAAGAGTGGCAGATGCATGGAATAGTCTCCCAGTGGAGGTGGTAGAGAGTAGGATAGTATCTGAATTCAAAACAGCATGGGACAAGCACTGGATCTCTAAAGGTATAAACAAACAATTCAAAAAAACCCTTAAACACCACCTTTTCATCGCACACTTCAAACACCTAAACACCCCTTCCCCTCCCCCATCCTTTTAACCTCATACCTACCCTAACTGTATAGATTTTATATATCTCCAACATGTATTTTCTAGAAATATAAATGATTTCCCTGTTTACTTCCATGTTAATTTTCCTGTTACTTGTAATAGGTCTGTTATATCTGACCAATTGTTGTATTGTTTCAATGTAAACCGCACTGATGACAAATAGCGCGGTATATAAGAAAATTAAATAAATAAATAAAGGGGACTGTTGTAGTTGATATGGAAGGGCAGACTAGATAGGACATGTGGTCTTATTTTGTCGTTATGTCTCTGTGTTTCTCTATGGAAGTGCAGACTAGATAGGCCATATGGCTTTTCCTGCCGTCATGTTTCTGTTTCTAAAGGGAACAAATCAGGAAGATTACTTTACTTCCTTAAAGCTTCAGTTAAGTTAACACATCTAAGGTTTTGAATCATCAAACGCCAGTTGTACCTTCTTAAAACTTTGTGCAAAGAGTAGCATTTATTTGTCATAAACAAAGATGAAGAGTATATGCTAAATAATGGCAATTATTTTGTAATAACATCAGGTGGGATTTAGAACACTTTGTAGGATATTTTGATATTTATTGAGATGTTTGTCTTTATAGTAGACTTTTGCTCAAAAGTAAAGTATGAGATACTTTCTCTTGAACATTTTTAAAATGTAATTGAACAGTTTCCATAAGTATATATATAGTTAAGTGTTAGATAGTCCTTGAGATAATTGAGTTTAAAATATGTAAAGTCTTAGCCATGGTACATGACAGAAATCCGGTGTAAGATACACTCTAAGGCATTATTGCTGATAACAGTACAACTACAAGAGCTCAGGCACATATGCCTAGTGCCCCCCCCCCCCCCACCCCCAAGTTAACCTTTAGCCCTGCAAAAAATCAGTTCTGGCTATGCCACTGTTTCAAACTTAACTGCAACCTTTACTCCAAGGGTTGGAAGGTTATCCGTGTTTCCAGGGCTCATCTTAATTTCTATTGGGAGCTTCCTTAATGCCACCACCTGCACTCAGGCTGCTTTTGGTCTCTTGCTGATACATCCTCACCTAGGGCTGGTGGTACCATTAGGCGAACTAGGCAGTCACCTAGAACTCTGATGCTCTGGAGAGGTTAGGTAAGTGCTGCTTCACAGTTTCAATGCTATTGCCACTGCTGTAGGTGCCAGAGAGGGGCGACAGCAGCAGCAGCAGCAGCGATGATGGAGGGGGGGGGGGACAGCATGATGGAGAACTTACCTAGGGTGTCTCCAGTCCTTGTACTGGCCCTGTGCCCACCATACGTTTGCCAGCTTGGCTGGGGCTTGCCACTTCTGGCTTTCATGTGAGTAGCTACAATAGCTAGTGCTGCAGTCTACACTCTTGTCTCTTGCACAGCCTTTGCATTGGGCTGAAAGAGGAGGAGGTGGTACAGGAGAAGTACTTCAGAGTCCTGCTCTCAATACTTTATTGTGATTCTAGGTTCAGATAGCCAAAAGGCTCCTGACTGGGTGTAACCTTTATCTTCTTTCTATTCTGCACTGGCCACTATGAGTTCTGCTGAGCTGGCAACAGTTCTGGTTTTCCTTAGATCAGGAGAGCTGCCTGCTCAAATTGGCACTTGCTCCCTGAATACCTTGGGGCTCTGAGGGTAATTCCACCAGCAAACCTTACCAGTGCTGCCTTTCTTTTTTATCTTTTAGCTTTCACTATGGCAGTAGACCTGCACAGGCCTTTTCAACAGGAGCCGAACTTTATGGCTGCATCAGTCTCTGTGCCCATCTGCTGGAGACAGAATACTGACAAACTCCTTGGCTGCACCAGCCTATATACCAAAGCCAAGTCCTTTAGCTTTTATCACTATCTGATGGTTGAAGGAACATAATGCACTTGTCTGGACTGGTCTGGCAAGAATGAAGAAGAAAGTGGGTTATATTCTAATTAAAGGACATAGAAGCTTAAGTTCATTCAAGTTGATGCTTAATAGAAAATGGGTCAATTTTCAAAAAAGGCCATAGCACTGCACTTAGCTGGCCAGATATTACTTTTTCACTCAAATGTAAGCACCTTGGTTTTTGGCCAGGCGCGGGCCGGACAGGACAGCAAGACAAACACATGAACATCACCAAGAAACAAGTACTCTGAAGAACAACGGATCTCACTAGCTCAATGGAATCACTTAAAAACTGGAAGCAGACAAGCTATCAATGCTAAAAAGTTAAAAGCAAAGCGGCAATCGAAAAGGAATAGCATCCAACCAAGCAGGACCAATCCCACCGAAGCAGCAAACAAGATCAGGTACAGCAGACCACATGTCTCCTTTCCTAACACCAGCATATTTGCTATCAATACTACCTTCACAATATTACTTCAGCAAACAGGTCAACGCAATATTCAGACCTCAATCTCTCCCACATAGCACGTCACAGAAATAAAACAGTATTTAGCCCACTCCCCAGAGCACAACGACAACGAAGACTCACACCTATCCCAACCACACCAGAACTCACCCCCAGCCATCCCACAACACCAGTAGCTACACGAACACTCCAAATCTCACTCATAAATGTACGATCAATGAGGAATAAACTACCCATAATCCAAGACCTCATCACATCTCAAAAGACTGAAATCCTCTGTATAACAGAAACATGGCCATCAGAGACAGAAACCATACTCATGAACCAGCTCACTCCACAGGGATACAGCCTCTTCAACTGTTCTCCATCACACTCTAGAGAGGAATAGCCATAATAGCAAGATCAAACCTCCACCTCCGAAACCATGCAATAGAAAGTACAGAGGAATCGGACATAATAACAATCACCAAGAAACACCTATCAATCTGCCTGATATACAGAGCACCTACAGCAACCTCTGACTTAACAGATATTCTCAAACAACCGAAATCGCCAACACTACAAAAGAACTGATAACCCTTGGGGACTTCAATCTCCCGTCAGTGTAAGAGAAACACACAACTGCTTTTCTTGAAACAATGAAAGCCATGGAACTACTACTACTACTACTACTACTACTACTACTACTACTATTCAGCACTTGTAAAGCGCCATGCACGCAGCGCTGCACAGCTGACCTACAAGAGGTAGCCAACATAAAAGAGACAGTCCCTGCCCGTCAGAGTCAATCTAGCTAGAACAAAACATAAGTTAGAACAGTATAAAGCATTAGTCAGTTTTGCGCAAGGTACGGTTTGGTCAGTAGTTTGGTCATAAATGACGGGGGTTAGGGTAAGATGAGGAAGGAGTCATGATCTGAATCCAACAGTGGAGAGGTGAGTCTTCAATCTGGATTTGAAGAGGGCCAAGGAGGATGCCTGGCGCACAGACGCAGGTAGGCTGTTCCAGGCGTAAGGTGCAGCAAGGTGAAAGGAGCGCAGTCGGGAGTTCGCAGTGCATGTGAAAGGCATTGATAGAAGTAATTTGTTAGCGGAGCGCAGATTTCGAGAGGGGATGTAGGAAGAGATAAGAGGTAGTGAGGGGCCATAGAGTGGATGCACTTATAGGTTAGCAGGAGAAGCTTGAATTGGATGTGGAATTTGACAGGGAGCCAGTGAAGTGACCTGAGAAGAGGAGTAACATGGACATGGCGAGGTTGGCAGAAGATTAGTCGAGCGGCGTCATTTTGTATAGATTGGAGGGGAAGAAAGTGGCTTGCGGGAAGAACAGCGAGGAGTAGGTTGCAGTAATGAAGGCGAGAGGAGATTAAGGAGTGGATAAGCGTTTTGGTAGTGTGTTCAGAGAGGAAGGGGCAGATTTTGCTGATGTTGTAGAGAAAGAAGCGGCAGGTCTTAGCTACAAGCTGGATATGAGCAGAAAAGGAGAGAGAGGTGTCAAAGATAACCCCCAGATTGCGGGCCGAGGGAACAGAAAGGATAGTAGATTCATCCACATGGATTGAGAGAGGGGGAAGTGGGGGGGGGGAGGAGTTAGGTGGAAAGACAAGGAGTTCAGTCTTGGCCATGTTTAATTTTAATCGGCGATGAGACATCCAGGCAGCGATGTCCGAAAGACAGGCAGAGATCTTGGACAGGGTTGCCGGAGAAATATCAGGTGTAGAGAGGTAGATTTGGGAGTGATCGGCATAGAGATGGTATTGAAAGCCATGGGAGGAGATGAGCGCACCAAGGCCTTGGGTATAGAGAGAGAAGAGGAGGGGGCCCAAGACAGATCCCTGGGGTACTTCTACATGGAGTGGGGTAGGGGAGGAGGAGCAGCCACCAGAGCATACACTGAATGAGCGATGGGAGAGGTAGGAGGAGAACCAGGATATTACGGAATCCTTGAAGCCAAGCGAGGAGAGGGTGATGAGGAGAAGGTCAAGGTCAATGGTGTCAAAGGCAGCAGAAAGGTCAAGAAGGATGAGGATAGAGTAGAGGCCCTTGGAGGTAGCCAGGAACAGGTTGTTTGTGACTTTAGTGAGTGCCGTTTCAGTGGAATGTAGGGTATGGAAGCCGGATTGAAGTGGGTCCAGGAGGGCCTGGGAGGTGAGGAAGTCGAGGCAGCGACAGTGGACTGCTCGTTCTAATAGTTTGGATATGAAGGGAAGGAGGGAGATGGGTCGATAGTTAGAAGGGCATGTGGGATCAAGTGAGGGTTTCTTGAGGAGGGGTGTGACAACAGCGTGTTTGAAGTCAGCGGGGACAGTTGCAGTGGAGAGTGAAAGGTTGAGGATATGAGTGATGGAGGGGACAATGGTGAGGGGGATGGAACGTAGGAGATGGGTCGGCATAGAGTCTGAAGAACAGCTGGTGGGTTTGGAGGAGGAAAGAAGGAGTGCGGTTTCTTCATCAGAGATCGAAGGGAAGGAGGAGAGGGTGGCAGGGGGAGTATGAAATGGGGGAGGAGAAATGGGGAGGAGGGGAGGTAGATGAGGGGGTAGGGAATTGGAGGGTAATTTTGAGGATTTTGTCATGGAAGTAGTTGGCTAGGGTTTGGGCAGAAAGGGAGGGTGGGATTGGGAGCGGGGGGGGGGGGACCTTGAGGAGAGAATTGAGGGTGTTAAAGAGATGGCGAGGATCAGAGGCAAGGGAATTGGTCAGATGGATGCAGTAGTCTTGTTTGGCAAGTGCTAAGGCTGACTGGAAGGAGCCAAGCATGAATTTGAATTGTAGAAGGTTTTCTGGGGAGCGGGATTTGGACCAGGCTCATTCGGCAGAACGGGCGCAGATGCGTAAGTAATGGATTGTGGGTGAAAGCCAGGGTTTGGGAGTACATCGTTTAACAGGACGTAGGGTGGAAGGGGCAAGAGTGTCAAGGGCTGAGGATAGTGTAGTATTGTATGAGGATAATGCCTCATTGATGGACTCAGATGATAAAATGGAGGAAGGAGATGGAGAAATGGTGGAGGAGAGAGTCAGGGGATCAATATTATGAAGATTTCTAAATAGGTTGGAGGAGACAGGACAAGGTTGGGGTGGCGGGAACTGAAGAGTAAAAGTTAAGAGGTGATGGTCAGATAAGGGAAGGATTGATTTGCGGAAGTTTGTGGGAGAGGAATTGGAGAAGAGTATTAGGTCAAGGCAGTGGCCGTGTAGGTGTGTGGGGGCAGTGGAGCAAAGTTGGAGGTCAAACGAGGTGGTAAGAGTGAGGACCTTTGAGGCATGGGGGTCGGAGGGGTTGTCAACGTGAATGTTGAAATCGCCAAGAGTAAGAGTGGGGGAGGAGGGATCCATAAAGGCAGACAGCCAGGAGTCGAAGTCGGCGAGGAAGGTTGATTCGGAGTAGTCGGGTGGGCAATAAATAACCGCTACTCGGAGGGGAAGTGGTGTGAGGAGGCGAATGGAGTGGACTTTGAAGGAGAGGGGGGAGTGTGATTGGGGTGGCAGGAGGGGTTGGAATTGGCAAGAGGGAGAGAGTAGGAGGCCAACGCCGCCACCGCGACCAGTAGATCGAGGTGTATGGGAGAACTGGTAGCCCCCATAGAAGAGAGGGGCAATGGATGCGGTGTCGTCTGGGGGGAGCCAGGTCTCGGTCAGGGCAAGGAGGTGTAGGGCATTAGAAATGAAAAGATCGTGAATAAAAGTTTTTTTTAATGACTGAACATGCGTTCCATAGGGCGCAAGTAAACGGGAGAGCGGAGGGGGGGAGGAGAGGGATATGGATAAGGTTGGATAAGTTACGTGCGGATTTCTTATTAGAATAGCGCGGGGGTCTATTTTTAGGGTAGTAGCGAGCTTTAGATGGAGAAGGGTGAAAGAGGGTATGTTTGGGTGTATGTGCTCCCCGAGAGGGATATGAGCGGGGGGGGGGGGGGTGGATGAGGGATAATTTGATGGTGCCGGGTAGGTTATGTGAGGGATTATTTTTGGGGGTAGGGTTGGAGTTGATATTTATGGGTGAGTGATTGTGGGATGACTGGGAGAGGGTGGAAGGAGGGAGGAGTGGGATGTGGATGAGATTAGATAGGGTATGTGAGGAACTATCTTTAAAGTGGGAGAGAAATCGGGGGGGGGGGGACCAGGGTTAGGGTTGATATTACCTGCTGAGAGAAGGAGACTGAGTATGAGAGAGTGAGGTAAAGTGGAGATAGTACGGCGGAAGCGAGGGTGGGGTTGCCTTAAAGAGGGGGCAGGTTGAATGCAGGGCATGGTGTGGAGAAGCTCAAGAGCAGGTGCTAGGGTAGGGGGCAGAATGGAGGGAGAAGTGAGGAAGGTGGAGAGGGGGGCTGGGTAAGTGTGGGGGATAGTGTGTGGAGGCTCGAAAGCAGATGCTAGGCTAGGGGGGAGAGTGGAGGGAGAAGTGAGGAAGGTAGATGCTAGGTTAGGAGAAAGAGTGGAGGGAGAAGTGAGGAGGGTAGGGGGAGAGGAGGGAGGGTGTTGATAGGAGGGGAGGCAGTTGGGGAGGATGAGGGAGAGAAGGACAATGAGATGTGGGGCCATGGGGGTGGGCAGCAAGGTCTGAGCAAACAACGGGTAGCAGTTCTACGCAACAATAGTTAGCAGTTCTAAGCAACAATAGGTAGAAGTCCTAAGCAACAATAGGTAGCAGTTCTAGGCAATAATGGGTAGCAGCTCTAAGCAACAATAGGTAGCAGCTCTAAGCAACACTGGGTAGCAGTTCTAAGCAATAATGGGTAGCAGTTCTGCGCAAAACTGGGCAGCAGTTCAAGACAATAATGGGTAGCGGTTCTACGCAACAATAAGCAGCTGTTCTGTGCAACACTGGGAGCAGTTCTACGCAACAATAGATAGCAGTTCTAAGCAACATTGGGAAGCAGTTCTAAGCAACACTGGGAAGCAGTTCTACGTAACAATGGGTAGCAGTACTGTGCAACACTGGGAAGCAGTTCTGCGCAACACTGGGTAGCAGGTCTAGGTTAACACTGGGTAGCAGGTCGTGCAGCAATGGGTAGCAGTTCAGAATAGTACTTGGTAGCAGTTCTGCTGGGGTGCAGGCAGTGAGCAGCAGTTCTGTGCAAGTACTGGGTAGCAGTTCAATACAGGCAGTGGGCAACAGGTCTAGGCAAACAGTGGGTAGCGGTTCAGTGCAAACAATGGTTAGCAGCTCTAGGCAGGCAGTAGGTAACAGTACTAAGCAGACAATGAGTAGCAAGTACGAGGCGGGTAATGGAAGGAAAGGTCAATGTCAGCAGTGGGCAGCAAGTCAAGGAAAGTTGCTTGAAGGAAGGTGGTGTTTGCGAGATGGTTGGGGTCAGGAGAAGTGTGGAGGAGCGATCGTGCCTACCTGGTTCCAGGGCCGGCTCCAGGCAGCTGTGATGAACTGACACAAATCATCCGTGCACCAATGCGTGAGAAGGCCAACACCCTGGATCTCATTTTCCTCAACTCCCAAGCATCCATCTCAGACAACACCTCCCAGATCACACTTGTGCCATGATCTGACCACTGTCTCATCACCATCATCACATCCAACCAATTACCATTCCTGAGGATACACAACTAATATGATGATTCAAACTATTTAATAAAGACAACTTCCTCAAACAAGTTCTACCAAGCATACAATCAGGACAATCTGATCCCGATACACTAACCAACAAATGGAATAACGTAATAGATACAGCAGCACAGCCAATGATAGCCCCCAAAGGGAAGAAAGAGGGACCAGCAAGAGCACATTTGTTCACACCCACCTTATGGAAGCTAAAAACACAACTCAGAAGAATTGAGAGAAGATGGAGGAAATCCAAACAGGAACCAGACAGAACAAGATATATGGATGTGCTAAACAACTATCACACTGAAATAGACAACACATGAAGAACCTACCACTCAAAATTCATAAACACATCTGTTAACGGCCCACATGAGCTCTTTGATACTGTCAAATAGCTGACAAAAACCACTAATCATGCTAACCAACTCCCAGACATTCTACCACAGCAACTCGCTGCACAATATAAACTCCTCCATCCAAATGCCAATATCCCACTGACACCAACAAGAAACTGTCACAATATGACCCCCAATACCACATGGACCGCATTTGAATCAAGCGCAAAGAGAGGGTTGAAACCATTATAACAATACTTAATACCACCACCTCTCCTCTTGATCCATGCCCGGTCAGCTGGATTAAGATGACAAAACAGGAGCTAAGCCCAACACTTGCCACCATTGCACACAAATCTCTCAAACAAGCCCAGATGCCTAGTTGCCTCAACATGTCCATCTGTCTTACCCTTAAGAAGTCTGAACTTGACCCACTGGATCCTACATCATTCAGATCAGTAGCAAGCCTCCCATTTTCCACAAAAGTCATCGAGAAGGCAGTACAGCAGCAATTACAGGACCACCTGGACAGAAACAACCTACTAGGCCCACAGCAACATGGATTTCGGCCATCACATGGGGTCAAAACATTCATGGTCTCATTAATAAATACATTAATCAAAGGAATACAAACAAAAGAACTGGATACACCCTCATCTTTCTGGATATATCAGCAGCATTCGATACCATATCGCACAGCATCCTCCTTCACCGACTGCAAGAAACTGGCATACAGGACAAGGTTCTCCAATGGTTCCAATCCTATTTAACAGACAAGTATCAGCTAATTTGAACAAGCATGGACACCTTTGCCTCATACCGACAAACACAAGGAATACCACAAGGTTCCGCACTATCGTTACTGCTCTTTAACATCTATCTACAACCACTCTGCTCCATAATACAATCACACATCAACTTTTTTTTTTTAATATTTATTTATGCAATGTTTTAACAAAAACCACAAGAAAAATCTTGCAATTAGAAAATAGAGTACATAAAGAACATTAACAGTGAAATCACAAAAAGAAATTCACAATCAAATATGGCTCTATATAGTCCACATGTTGGAGGAAGGAGTTTAAGAAAGAACTCCCCAGGGTAGGAGTGCCCTAGGAGAAGAAGAAATAAACAAAAGAAATCGGACAGCGTTGGGCAACCCCGGATATAACTAATCCAAAGGAGGATTGGAACTTCATTCTGGAGGAGACACGGGTAAAAGTCTAGAATTAATAAACGTGGACAAATCCTGTGGGTCAGAAACATATCTAACAGCATTGATAATCACAATACATCGACATGGGAACCTAAGAAAGAAAGTACCCCCTATCTGAGAAACACCGGGTTTATACAACAAAAACTGTTTCCTCCGCTTTTGGGTTTCTTTGGTTAAATCTGGTAACATAGAAATTGTGAGGCCATGAAAGGTTTCCAAACGCTTTTTAAAAAACAATTTCAAAAGCCAGTCTTTATCGGAAACTAATGCACACTGAACTAACAGTGTTGAAGGAATACAAGATCCCCTACCACCCCCAGAATCCTCAAGCAAGGCAGTCACATTCAGAATATTAAAATCCACTCCAGATATATTCTCCGATCTCTCAGCATTCTTCTTCCCAGAAGGTAGATAATAAACCTTGCTTAAAGGTGGAAGCAAATCACGTGGGACCATTAGAACTTCATGCAAATACTTCTTAAACATATCCAACGCTGTTATCCCGGTGACCCGTGGAAAATTAAGGAGACGAAGATTAGATGCCCTGGAAGCATTCTCCAATGACTCCAATTTATATCGAATGGACCCATTTTCCTTAGATATAGCCGCAGAAAGTGTGGATACTTGCTCCAGCTGAGAGCCTAGATCAGTAACCTGAATCTTCATCTGTGTATAAGCAGAAGAAACCACATCCAAACTATCAAGATTCTTCTGAATAGCGGCTGCATTTACCTGGATCCGGGAGGACAATGAAAAGGTCTGCGTGTTGATAGAGACAGATAGCGCGGCAATAGCCTCCCAAATGGATTCTAAGGTAAACACCTTAGGTCGAACCAAGGAAAAGGAACCCGCTATTGGAGTTGAGACAAAGGGGATAATCCTCCTTCCTCCGATATCGCCTCCAGATCCGCCGCAGATGAACACAACATCAACTTTTGCATATACGCAGATGGCGTTATGCTATATGGATCAATAACCACAGCAAACCCAGTAAACCCACAGTTACCACCTTGCTTCAACAACGTCTCCAGATGGCTCCAAATCATCTCACAATCAACCTCAAAAAGACGGAAGCCCTATTTGTTAAAAAGGATCAAACCTTCACCCCTCCAGCTCACTTCACCTGGGAAAAACCCAGATAAGAGTTCAAACACAAACCTGGGAGTCATTCTCAACCAAACCCTATCATTCAGGCAACAGATTTAAAAAAATACAAGAACAATATTCTTCAAAACCAAGATGATACAACGCCTCTACCACTCCTAGACCCACATGACTTCAGATCAGTTAAACAAGCAATGACACTCCCCACCTGGACTACTGTAATGCGATATATCAAGGACTCCCACTCTCCATTCTCAACCCACTAGGGACAGTCCTTAACACAACAGCCAGGATCATTCAAAGGGTGAAGAAATATGACCACATCACCCCAGTACTGAAGCATCTCCACATCTTCCCGTTGGAAGCTAGGATCAAGTACAAATCCTTAATACTGATTCACAAAGCACTACAACAATAACAAATATCGCATCTTCACATCCTACTACCACAACCAATTTCTGGAAGATCGACAAGACAGACCACTAACAATGTTCTGACTGTACCACATGAAAGGACAAAATACAGTCTCCAAACCTGTTCCCGTGCATTTGACTTCTATGTCCAAATCCCTATGGACCTCCCTTCCAACCAAAATCTGGAACAAGGACCTCTCCTCTTTTTAAAAACAACTAAAGACCCAGTTATTCAGAGAACACTTTGGCACAGATCTGAACACCACCCAATGAATACATGACCACATTGCATATCAGATAATTAATTTGAGACTGAGAGACGAAGAAGAATTGTAAATAAGTTAGGAAAGTCTGATCAATTCCCAATTTGGAATGTAAATAGGTTGAGTCCAAGTTGAATGTATAATCCCCCTGTAAATATGTTATGACCTGTTCGATGTATCACTTGTTTATTGTAAACTGCTTTGACCTGGTGAAAAGCGGTATATAAGCATAGCTAAATAAATAAATACATTTTGGAAAAGACAAAAGTGGGAAAAACTGTTGAGCATTTATTAAAAAACAAATTTCTTAAAAATAATTACAAATAAACATTAAAATAACATGGGCAATTTTTAGCTCTTGCCTGCATCAGGGGTACAAAATTTGCATCACATATATGAAACCAAACCTCAAACAAAAATCTCTTACGCCAAAATAAGTCAGAATCATGAGTCCACATGCTGTTGACTTGAAAACTGATCACTCAGGACAGTGTTGATTCAGAGCACACTGTGGGAAACGGTCAACTCTGTGCTCATTATAAGAAAGCAGTGATACACCAAAAATTATTTCTGTAGTTCTTGGTACACCAGATCATACCTATGTTTTCATCTAAAAATAAACTTAAATCTAGCTGGCCAAAATATGATTTGCTAGATATTGACTACTCATTCCTGGGTACCTATACCTATCCAGTTAGTTTTGAATATCAGCACTAGACAGCTAAGTTCTCCTAACCACCACCCCCTCCCATACAAGACATTAATCCTCCCTTCCACCTGATCTAATTAAAATAAATTCTGGCTGCTCATCACCTCTTCCAAAGCCCTTCCCTTCTGTCTGAATTAAAAATAATGGCTGCCCGATTTCCCTCTCTTTTCTGTCTGAATTAAACAAGAGTACCCAATCTCCAGATTCCTTGTACTCAAAGTAACTAAACGTTTCCATTGGTTCCTCTCCCTTTAAGGTTATCATTTGGTCAACCAACACCACGGGAAGTCTGGGGAGGAGGTTCTCTGAGTTTCAGGTCTACTAGGGGAAGTAGTACCAAAGCAATGTACTTCTGTCCAGAAAAGAGCAGGACCTGGGCATGATTGTGACTGATGATTTTAAAGTAGTTAAACAGGTAGAAAAGGTGACGGCAAAAGCCAGAAGGATGCTTGGGTGCATAGGGAGAGGAATGGCCAGAAGGAAAAAGGAGGTGATAGTGCCTCTGTATAAGTCTCTGTGACCTCATTTGGAGTATTGTATGCAATTCTGGAGACCACACCTGCAAAAGGATATAAACAGGTTGGAGTCAGTACAGAGAGTGTCTACTAACATGGTTAGTGATCTTTGTTATAAAGCATAGGAGGACAGACTGAAAGATCTTAATATGTATACTTTAGAGGAAAGGCGGGATAGAGGAAATATGATAGAGATGTTTAAATACATCCATGGCATAAGCACACAGGAGGAGAGTCTCTTGATTGAAAACAAGCTTTGCTACAAGAGGACATAGGATATGGATGAAAGGAGATTGACTCAGGAGTAATATGCAGAAATATTCCTTTACGGAAAGAGTGGGAATCCCAAATTACAGACTACCGAAAAAACCTATAGGAACCATGTGCGACCCAAAAGGCAAACTGTGAAATGCAGCAAGGAGTGCTGAATGGCCTGAAGTCCAGTGATACAGCCCCAACTCACCTTTTCCAACAGGCATTTGACCTCTCCAACCCCTGATGTCCATCCCCTCTGTCAGTCCCCTTCTCTCTCAATTAGATCCTTTTCTGTTTTCTGCTCCTTGTCCTTCACTTTTTCTGTTTCTGTCTCTGTCTCTCTCTTTCCTGTCTAACAAATGGCATTCCTTTTCTTCTTCTGTTTCTGTTAAGCTGTTTTTATTATACACCGCCCTGACGCGTACGCCTGGGCAGTATATCAAGCGACAAAATAAAGATAAAGATACATTGGCACTGGAACCCCCTCTCCAGTAGCCTGGACACAAAGGACAAGAGGGAAGGAGTTGCATTATTCCCCAAAGACATGATGAAGGCTATCTCGCCATGAGCTCTCTTACAAACAGTACTGCGCTGTGAAGATATGGACCAAAAATCAGGTGGTGGCCCGGCAGATGTCCTGCAGGTGAGCCACTGAGGCCGCCATGGCGTGCACATTATATGCAGTGACATGACACTCTAGAGAGCGTCCAGCCTGCTGATAGATGAAAGAGATGCAGTCTGCCACCAAAGTAGACAGGATATGCTTAGAGACAGCTATGAAGAGTGATGATGGGCCTTTGTCCTCTTGAGGCAGAAGGCCAGTGCCCTTTTGCAATCCAAGGTGTGTAGTGAGGCCTCCGGCCGGAAAGTGTGAGGCCTGAGGAAGAAGGTAAGAAGGACCACCTCTTGGTTAATGTGAAAAGTGGACACCACCTTAAGCAGGAATTTTGTGTGAGTCCGGAGAATGACCCTGTTTTTGTGGAACCTGGTGTAGATGGCATGGGCCACCAGTGCCTGTAGTTCACTGACTCATCTGGCTGAAGTGAGCACCACCAAGACCACCACCTTCCATGACAAGGAACTTGAGATGGTTCAAAGGAGGAAGCCATCAGCTTCCCGAGGACAAAATTCAGGTCCCACGGTACTGGTAGTAGGTAGACAGGTGGCCATGAGAGGAGAAGTCCCATCATAAAACAGCCCACATGGAGGTGCATAGAGACGGGCTGGCCATCAATGAGGTGATGATGTGCAGCCAGGGTGCCGAGATGCACCCTGACAGAATTGAATTTTAGACCAGCCTGGGAGAGGTGCAGCAGATAATGGAGGATGTCTTGCAATGAGCAAGAGAAAGGGTTGAGATTCCTGTCTGCTTACCAGACTGAGAATCTATGCCATTTGAAGGCATATGCACGGTCCCGCAAAGCCAGGATGGACCAAAAGTCCCCTGGCTTTTTTGGGATAAGAGTAGAATCCCGTGCCCCTGAGGGGCCAAAGGACTGGTTCCACTGCCTGATCCTTGAGCAGGGACTCAAGTTCCTTATGCAGAAGCTCTATGCAGGGCAGTCATGGGAAGTTCCCCTGGAAAGAAGGGAGGAGGTGTCTGGTTGAAGTGCAGAAGGTAACCTTCCCGCACCAGCTGCAGCACCCAGATATCAGTGGTAATGCCCAGCCAGAGGTGAGGAAAGTATACCAGATGTCCTCCCATGTGCCTTGGGTCCTGGCCCTTGGGGGGAAATAGGGCTATGCCTAAGGAGTCAAAAGCTCCCCTAGCCTGCAGCTAGGATGCTGTTTGGGGCTTTGGGGTTTTCTGCATATGGGGACTGTATCCCTGACCCTTGGCCTGCTGACCCTGTTGTGGAGCCTGATAGGCCGGAAATTGGGGGTACTTTCCATAAGCTCTTTTTGCCTTTGAAGTGAAAGGGCTTTTTCCCCGAAGCCTTCCATTGGGAAGAATCAGCAGTCTTCTGGGACAGCCTAGTCCTGGGTCAGACTCCAACTCAGTTGCCTTGTCGGTCATGGGTTTGTCAAAGACGTGCTCTCCTCTGCAGGGAACATTGGAACAAAGGGTGCCGGACAAACTGGCCAAAGTCAGAGGACTGTAGCCAGGCCAGGCAGCAAGCACTAATGCCTACCACAACCACATGAGCTACAGACTCAAAGCAGTCATAGGCCACTCGAGTCTGGAATTTTCAGCATTCCCTGATCGTGGAGACATGGGGCCGTAAATGCTCAAGAGTTTCACCTGCCAGGCCAGTGAGCTCCTTTGCTAGGTCCTTCAGGTACACACCCACATACAGCTGGTAAGCTTGGATGCACGCTGTGAGCATCGAGCCCTGGTAGCACTTTCAGCCAAGCCTATCCATGGTGTGGGCCTCCTTATCAGGAGACACCGAGAAGTGTGACTTCTGACTCTATGCGACACATGGCCGACTCCACCACCATGGAATTGTGAGGCAGCTGTGTCTTCGTAAAGCCTGGGCTCTTGCCAACGTGATACTGAGAATCGAGTCACTGACTCACTATGGGCACCATCACCAGGCTATGCCACGTCCTGAACAGCAAGCGCTCCAGGATGGGAGGAATCAGCACCATCAGTGCCTCCCTCTAAGGGGCCTTGTACTGGAGGATCTCCAAGCCCTCAACACAAGGCTTGTCCTCTGGTTCTACCACAAAGGCCAGGGCCTTTGACATCCCTCAGACAAACTCAAGGAATGCGAGGTCCTTGGACGGAGACCTCTGGTGCTCCTGAGGGGGAGACAGGTCAGAGGGGACATCCCTGTGCAACCTAGTATCAGGTGACTCATCGTCGGTCTCCCAGCCCAACTTAGAGCCAGACGAGATCTCGAGAACCTGATGGTGTGATGAACTGCCCATGCCAAGGAAGAACGGCATGTCTGACAAATTGACCCCGAGGTGCTCGGGGGCAAGTTGCACCTCGAGCAGGAGGCCAATCGACATGACTCCTAATGAGTCTCAAATCGTTCCAGTACAGACTGGACATCCTTCAGGGAGGTCCCTGCAGTCGAGGGTCCCGATATCGGCACTGACAACCCAGAGGTTGCAGGCATTGGGCTCTGCTGTGCCTCGAGGAAGGCAGCCAGGCTATGTTCCAAAGCCACCATCCTGGCTTCGATGCCAGTAGGCTCCACAGCGATCGGTTTGGGCCTCTAAGGCATTGAGACGAAAGATGACTCCCTTGAAGGGGAATCCCCAGTGGTGACTGCGTCAAGGGCTGGGCCTGATCCCCCAAAGCAGTGGGAGTCTCCTCCCACTGGGGTATCTTTGAGGGCCACTCCCAGCCACCACCCTCAGCATCAGGTCAAGGACTCTGGGGTCTTACCCTTGGCTCCAGGATTGGACTTTGACTTGGATGATGTCTTGGACCCACGGGGGAGGTCCTCAGAGGACGACCCCTGTTCCAAGGCTCCATGAGCTTGGGGCTTGGATCGAGCATGTGCGTGTAATGCCAAGTCATTGGACATAGTCTCAGAGGGCAGCGATTCCAGACTCAATGCTGGAACTGTGGCAGATGTCTTCATGCCAGAACGCTCTCCCTGCTGCTTTTCCTGATGACTCCACTTGCCCGCTCTGCCTGCAGATGTCGAGCAAGAACTGGAGTAATCATTTGATACAGCAACTGTGGCAGTCCATAATGGACATGGTAAGGGGGCATTTGCCACATTGCTTAAATACGCTGACCGAAGTCATAGCGGGGAAGATGGCACCCGTGAGGTCAAACTCAGATGTCTCAGTCAGGGAGAGTACGAGAAGATACCTGCACACTGAAAAGGAAAAGGAAAAAGGGGATCCGAGAAATATGCAATGCTGGGGCGAGGGCGGCTCGGGTGGCGAGAAGGTAATTGGAACTGACTCTCAAAAAGAAGAGCGAAAAAATGTTAAGAGAAAAGGTTAGAAAAATTTGACCTTTATCAGCAATGAAAGACAGGGCATCTGCAGGGCTCCATGGAAAAAATAAGACTGAAGTAAGATGGCACCATTGGGCAGGAAGGTGACCACACATGTGTGGCCTAACTCCCAAAGGCTTTCTTTGAAAGCTGGGGAGTGTTTACTGCATGGACTCAATTGATACCGACATCACCCATATTCCTGCTTGTTCCCATAGAAAAAGCTTTATTTGTGTTGGAACATTCTTCCGGTCTGGAGTATTTCTTGTGGTGGAGTGAAAGTCCTCACCTTAAGAGCACTGAAGGCTTGCTTTCACCTGTTCCTGCTCCTGTCTTTAGAACAAAGCCCAGGGATGTAGTGAGATGTACTTAGCCTTAGCAGACACAAGTATAAGCTCCTGTTACCTGCAAAGTCATGGGAAAGCTTGATTAAGATAGTGGGGGTATTTACCATACTCATAATATCGATCAGTATAAATATCAATCATTTTTCATTCCTTTATATCTTTTTTGCTAAAATGCTTTTCATTAGTTCTAAATCACTATAGTCCTCCAAAATATATAGCTAAAGTCAAATCATTGTGAGGACCTCACTAAAATAGAGGCTCCAGTCCTGAAAATACTTAAAGTTGACTGATAAAGATGTACCACTTTGCAGAGTTTTCTGCTATCAGGCATGCTTGTTACCAGTTTTTGGAATTACAGTCCTGAGCATATAGACTGCAAACAGCAAACCCCAAATTTGATTACAACAAGCAAAGCTTTTAAAACTGCTAGAAAGTGTTGGACTGAGTTTTAGTTGGCAACAGGAGGGCTGCTTTTGCATCAGATTGTAGCCCTCTGATTCTTTGAAACCTCCTGATGTTTTTTGAATTGAGGGAGTCAATTGCTTGTTATCTGACCTTGGTTGAGGTAACAGTGAAGAACTGCTCCTGCTTTGGGAGAGAAAACCTGGGAGTTGGGTTTCAACTCTCCTCCAGAGTTCCCAGCTTTGGACTCAGAAAAAAACACAAGGATTTATTCTGCCCTAGTTCTGAATCAGAGTTCAGAAAGAAAACACAGTGGCCAAGTTACACGATTCCAGGAGTGAGATGTTTTGTCAGTTCTGATTTTAAATTTGCATTGCACTGTGGTATGGTATTTGTAGTCCCTGATTTTACCCATTGGAATCAGTGCTGCAGGTCCCATAATGCATCAGAATGAGACTGTCAGAAATTTAGGACTCCTAGAACTGGGTAAATTGGCAACTCTGGGAAAAGATTCTGCATTTCCTGACAACCCTGCAACTTCAAAGTTCCAGAAACCAGATCTATCCATAAAAGGCGAGATCTATCATAAATGAACTAAAGAAAGCCAGATATTTTTTCTAGGAGGAAAAGGCACCAAGTATTTGGATGGGACTGGGCTTGTATCCAGATCCATTCAGAATATATAATACTTCTGCAACATTCTCAAAAATCATTGGGTTTCAGTTATCAAGTTTATTTCTTTAGCTGGGTAAAAATGCTGCATTGGTTTCTGTTGCCAGCCTGCATTGCAAACTTAATTTACATATTTTATCAGTTTACCTTAATTACTGATTTATTTTGGAAGACCTAAGGGTGCTTTGTTGATATTTATCTACTGATGTGACATGCTCTCAGGTTTTTCTAATTCCTTGGATTCCTCCATTTAGTTGGCTTAGATAATATGCATCTCAATTTTTTCTTATGATTTCATGACAATTATTGTTATAATTTATGGAGTGGAGGAGTGGCCTAGTGGTTGGGGCAAGGTACTTCAGGCTGGAAGGTCAGGGGTTCAAATCCCACTAGAGGACAGCAACCTTGGGCCAGAAGGACTGGGGTTCCTAGTCCCACAGGTGCTCCTTGTGGTTTTGGGCAAGCCACTTAACCCTCCATTGCCCATGTTCCCTGTAAAATAGTTATCTCCAAGTTATAATGCCCTGTTCAATGTAATTTCAGTTGTTCAATGTAAACCGCACTGGTGCAGAATAGCATGGTATATAAGAGAATGTAAATAAATGGATATTCTGCAATTATTTCTCTGGCAAGTGTTATCTTGATTTGATATTTGGTAAATATCTATATTGCCTTTCTTTGAGAGCTATTTCATTGAGAGTTAACCAATCTCATTACATCTGATAAAAGTTCCATGAACCCTGTAAATCTTCCAGGGGCTGGAGCCAGTGGTGGGATTCGATCCAAACAGGAACTGGTTTGGATTGATCCTGCCACTGACAGAACCAAGCGGGTGGCAGCACAGCACTCATTTGCATTGCCAGCGCCGCATGCTCGAGCTGCTGGTCGCCACCACAGGGCAGCAAATTCCTGATGGCCCAGCAGCCCGATCCCCCCACCCGCCAGTGGTTTGATGGCATCAGGAAGGCTTCCCATGATTCAGTCAAACCACTCATAGGTGGGGGGATTCCCACCAGTGCAGCGCCGGTATTGAGATGTCGTTTTTGGCTTGGTTTGGCAAATGCAGCCCATGACAGGAACCGGTTCGCATGAACCCGGCCGACCCGGCCAAACCCCACCACTCACTGGAGCATATATCTTAGCATCAAAAATCTCCAGCCTCCTGAAAGTGTCTTGGGGCTTGTCTCCTGTAGGTTTTGAGCAACTGCAAGGCAGAAAAGACAGCATCGGGTTACACCATCTTGAAACCTTTCTTGCTCAGCCTATTTCCCGAAGCCTACTAACCAGCACTGTATATCTGAAAATATCAAAGGCAGAAGATATATCAAGTGCTTCCACCAAAAATACTTTCCCAGCATCTAAATCCTGGTGGAGTTTCCAACACTGAAATCAACAGAGTTTCCGTGCTAAAACCTGTTTTAAAGCCAAATTGACTCTTATTCATAAAAAGACCATCCTCAACAAATGCCTTATTTTAGAAGTATCTCAATGTGTAAACTGGGGAATGAATACTTGTAGATTAGTGACTTTAGAAAGCTACTATTCACATCATACAGAGATCAAGGGGGCATGGTTTGGGTATGGATAGGGTATGGTTTGGGCAGGTCTAAAATATAGAACATAACAATACCCATACTGGGTCAGATCAATGGTCCATCAAACCCAACATCTTGTCTTCAACAGTGGCCAATCCAGGTTGCAAGTACTCGGCAGGATCCCAAAAAGTAGCCAGATTCCAGGCTACTTACTCCTAGAGATAAGCAGTGGCTTTCCTTTGTTATTAAGGTAGACCTGTCTATTGAATTTTTCCTTTTATAAACCAAGCTATGCTAACTGCTTTTTCCACATCCTCTGGAGGCAAGTTCTAAACCTAACTATGCACTGAATGAAAAAATATTTTCTCCTATTTGGTTAAAATGTGCTGCTTTGTAACTTCTTAGCACATTCCCTAGTCCTTGTACTTCTTCAAAGAATAAACAATGGATTCACATTCACCAGTTCCACTCCACTCAGGCTTTTATAGACCTCTATCATATCTCTCCTCAGCCCTCTTTTCTCCAAGTTGGAGAGCCCTAACCTCTTTAGCCTTTCCTCATAGGAGAGTCATTCCATACCTTTAATCATTTTGGTCGCCCTTATCTGTACATTTTCTAATTCCGTTACACAGAGGCTTTAGTTTTAGGAGGTACACAGCGGTATGGAATACCAGCACCTTTTTCATTGCTTGCTAAAACTGACTCATGGTCCACATTTATTAATGGAAGGTCCTGTATATCAGTACCAGCACCTTTTTATTTCTAGAAAAATGTACTGGTGTTATATCTTTGAGATGGGGTGACCAGAATTGCACACTACATACTGTCGCTACACCATGGAGCAATACAAAGCCTTGCAATAACCTTTTATTTTCTATTCCTTTCCTAAGAATTCCTAGTATTCTGTTTTCTTTTCTTGCCACTGTCATACACTAGGTAGATTTCGATGCAATGCAGTGGATCCCAGTCCTGAATGTGTTGGGAACAGTTTGGTGCAGATTACATCTATCTGCGGGGACCCCTCGGGTTATTCTGGAGTCAAATCTGTGCATGGGTACCCATGTTACCTTGATGGTTAGAAATGTATTTCTTTTGTTGAGGCAGACTCGCCAATTATGGCATTATTCAGCTTTTGACTGAGGTAACGCGGGCATTGCTAATGCCTCAGCTTGATTATTTTAATACTTTGCTGGTAGGACTCCCCTTGAAGGATGTGGATCTTTGCAGTTGATGCAAAATACTGCTGCTAAGTTGGTTAAAGGTCTGCAGAAGTATGATCATGTGACCCCTTGCTTTGATTCAATTGCACTGCTTGCCAGTAGAATTTTGTGTTGAATTTAAGGTATTGATGTCGGTGTATAAGGTATTATGCAATTTGGCATCTGATTATTTAAGTTCCAGTTGGCATCTGCCTACTCGTACTTTGCGTTCACAATCTGATAGATTGTTGGGGATACTATCAGTTCAGGTTGTGCAGAAGGTTCAGCATAAGGACAAGACTTTTCTAATCCAGAGTTCTTTGTTATGGAATGCTCTTCCTTGTGAGCTTCAGCTTTTAGATGACTTTCGGTTGTTTCATAGGGATGTTAAGATTTTCTTTTTTAGGTAAGCTTTTGGTAGTGTTGTGGGGGTTGAAATACTCATTTGTCAGGGTTAAGGTTTGAGTGGGATGGCATGGGTTACTTTTATTATTGTATTTGTACTGTTCTGATGTTTTATTGTGTTGTACACCTGCACTGGGTGGGTTTTCAATGCTGCAGTTTATAAAGTACCAACAAATAAATAAATATATAGTCTATGAAGACAGGTAGATCTTCTTCCTGGGTGGTGACTCCTAAAGTGGAACCCTGCATCGTGCAGCTATAATCTGGGCAATTCTTTCCTACATGTATCCCTATGTCATTTGCCACATTAAATCTCGTCTATTATCTGGATGCCCAGTTTACCAGCCTCTCAAGGCCCTCCTGCAATTTTTCATAATCTGCATGTGATTTAACAATTTTGAATAATCTGGTGTCTTCTGCAAATGTAGGATATGTTTACTAAAGAGAAGTAAGAGTTTGCACTAACCGTACTTTACATACAAAACTTTAGGTGTGGTAAATGCAAAGACTGTATGGTAAATGGAGGAGACATTGCCAACATCTGTCCTGCAGTTTCCACATAGGGCATTCATTTACCACACATACCCGCATTATCTGCTGAGGCATGGAACGCTGGCCCTGGCACTACAAAAAAAAGCTGCCACGGTGACACATAAAATGCTCGAGGTAAGCACATGATTTCAGTGTGTCACTGGAAAGTAGCATGCAACCCCACGCCAAAAACCCCCACGCTACCCTTGTACCGAGCATCAGGGCAGTGACTGAGCATGATGGGGGTGTTGCTGCCATGGGGCAGCTAGCATGGGCATTTTTAGCCTGTGTTACCTGTGCTCAGCACAAGTAGCATGGGTGCAACTAACGCTACCTCAATGGCTAGTTTGCCATGTTTTGAAGCACAGTAACTGCAGTGTGATGCATGTTACCAGGGCGTGGTTTAGTAAACATTCCCAAAAGAACAGCCCTAAATTACATGGATAAATTATATCTGTAAAGATTAGGACTGCAGATATAGCAAAATATGTCTAACATGCTTTAGAGCTTTGAACACACGGAAATTGACTTTAAACACATTAATTTTTAGGTTAACACTTGCCTAATCAATTTGCACACATTAAGGGGTATGTCTATTAAGCCGAGACAGCTGCAACTAGGTCCCATGCTATTCAATGGGACATAGTTGCAGATAGCCCGGGTTAACTGTTAGTCCAGCTTAGTAGACATACCCCTAAATTCCAGGTGTGTTAATGAACAAAATGTGTACTAACAAAAGCACAACTCTAGGCCCTTCCTAAATAGATATAACCCCTGAACATGAGGAATAAAGATAAGCAGATGAATAATCTGCATCTTTCTGTGTGACAACCATATTTCTGATTACCACCTTTGGTGTGGTTTTTCCTTATATTACCATCCCACAGATAATGCAAGTAGAGGATTTTAGGAAATTTTAAAAGGGAAAGGACTCCTGCGTACCTTTAAAAATCAGCTACAAGTGCTGCAGGTTGCAACATTACAGGGCTACTGTAAGCTGCCTCTTAAAATACCTTCCTGTAAGCAGATATACTGAAATGCCAACTCAAAAGCCTACAAAAGCCCTTTTGAAATCAGCTGGCTGGTGCCTTACAGTGACATATGTACATGTGAAATCTCAGATCATCAATCTATACCTTAATTACTAATAATTAAATGGTGTCAACACATCCGAGTTCCTTCCAAGGCTCAGCACATACTGCCTGTGAGATGACCTTGCACTGTAATGATCTGAAAGTAAATACAATTAGTGCCGCTTATTACCAAGTTTCAATAGGAAGCCACCAAATCTTCAAGCTGCATAAAATCTGTAAAAACCTAGGGAGGCATACTGTAGGCAGCCAATGTGCTATACAAGGCCTAAATAATTGCATTCACGCTGCACTTAGCTTAATTAGTTGCTTGAACTCTGGGTACTAAACTAGCATTTTTGCACGAAGATGCTAATTCTGCAGGTGCCTGCCACAGTGAAAAAGGTTTGAACTACCAATGTGGCAGCCCATGCCGTTCCTGTGAAATATTTCGATTTGATACACAACAGAAAGGTTATGACATTTCTAACACTCTGGGCAGATCAACACGGAGCAGCAGATTCCACAGAGTTTATCATTTGGCTTTTTTTTGAAAAAGCACAAAAAAAGATGATCTTCTCCCTTCTCCTAGTATGTGAGGCAGATTCTTGTGCCAATAAAAGTTTGTCTGCATTAAAAGGAAAACGTACTTCTCCTTTTCAAGATCTGAACAAAGCTTTTGCTCCAAAGATATGAAAGAACATCTGCAGAGCAGAATTAACCATTTGGCGGGTTCTAGTTAAACAAGTATCTTGATCCCCCCCCCTCCCCTCTACAGTAATATAAACATGTGAATGAAAGCTTTTTGCCACCCCTTGGCATAACATTACTCCTCACATCCCCAGTCCAGTCCTTGTCCCCAAGCCTCCTGGCAAAACACCGTCATCACTTCCCAGCCTGATTCTCTCTAGTCAGGAGTCAGAGAACAGTTTCTTGCCCACTGCTGCTTCCTTCTCTGTCCACTTTCCTTGCAGGCAGGCTTGTGGGGCCTTATGTGGTTTCCACTGCAAAGTAAAACCAGCAGAGTCGGCGGCATCAGGTAATATTCACTGCTCATCAACTCCTCCTACTGACTGGAACATTATGCACAGAGTATGGGGGCAGGTTTAAGATATACAGGGGTCCAGGACAGAAACTGTGGAGGCCGCCGCAAAGCCCACCTTCAAGCTATTCCTCCTTCAAAATGAAGCAGGCTTTGGTGCTCCTTGTGCCATGGGGATCCAGGGCAATTGCCCTGTTTGCCAACCCTTAATGCCGACCCTAGAGGATGGACAGATTCTATGGTCTCTGGCCTGTCCCTGGTCTTTTCTCTGCCAGCAGCTGACTTACCAGGACAAACATTGCTTGGGAATTACTGATTTGACACAGCTGACAGGGCTCCAATCCTAAATATTTGAGCCTTAGGCCAGTGGCGTAAATTACAATGAGGGGCCCCCTAGCAAAATTTTGCTGAGGACACCCCATTGTTGCGGAAGTGGCACCCCCCCAATTGTGTGGGGCCCCCCATGTGATGGTGGCAGCGGCAGCAAACTTACCTCATTGTGTTTGCTATGTTGCTCTGCTTTGTAAGTTCACCGCAGGCCTGGCAACTGTTCCCCGCTGGACTGCAGCCTTGCGGTGTGACTGTTATTTGGAGACTTTGGTTCGACAAGGAACAGCCGCTAGGCCCCTGGCAGACTTACGAGAGCAGAGCAGTACAGCAAATGTGATAAAGTGCTCTGTTGCTGCCGCCATCACTGTGAAAGCTACCTTTCTGCCCAGGCCCCCCTCCCCCCCCCCTCCGGCATTGTGAGGGCTGCTTGGGCAGAATTTATGCCAGAGCTTTAGGCATGCACCTAGTTTGTCTGTGGTTTAATCCTACTCTGAATATCTGGTAGATGTCTTTGTAGGCTGTAAGGTCAATGAAGCGTAACATATGATGCTAGTACATTCTCTACAATAAAGAAATGATGCCTAGAAAACAGTTGGCTTGCTTTTGAACTACTGTAAATGCTATTCCTTTGAAATTTGCAAGCATTAAAAAAACTCTTTTCAAAACAGTTGAAAACAGCCAAAACAAAATATTGTACAAGCCTGATATTCCCGGTCTGTGATGTAAAGCAATTTATTATTTTTTTATTTGTGGGTTTTATATACCACCTTATCGTACAATCAAAGCAGTTTACACACATTGACATTCCCAAGGTCTAGTGAAGAAACCATCCACTTACTGAGCTCGCAAAAGCGGCTCCAGGAATGCCACATCGCAGGATTTTCATGCAGCTGAGGTTCATGTGACTAGCAAATTCATCCCTTTTATGTATGCATGTATTTTATTTAAAGACACATTTTAGAAAGGTCGTTTAGGTGCCTTCTGAAATGTTTTAAGTCAAAACATCTGAAATTCCTTTGGTGGAGCAGCAGAGAAGATGGACAGGTGTAAATGCATTCTAAACTAGACCTCTCTCTGCCCCAAAAGGTACATGCCTCCACCAGCATGCAAGGCAATGGGGACATGCAGCATAGAGACCCAAATACGTGCAAGATGACCGATTTTGGAAACATGGATGTGTGAAATATAAACGTCTGCCAGCATTTCAGAACGTGCATATGTACAGTAGCTGCATACATGTCCTGGCCTGTCATTTTGCAAATGGGGACATGCAGCTCTGCGATGGTATACAGAGAGGTCTTGTTATTCATCTGCTATCCATATTTGAGGGTGAGAAAACTATTGTGCTGATAAGAGGAATGCCCCTACTGTTGAGAGCTGGCCGAAGTGAGCACTTTCCAAATACCTATTCATGTCAAGAGAAGCAGGTCTAGTTATGAATGTGTCCGCTGGTGGTTTAAAATGTGCATATTCAGCTCTATTGTTTCTCTTCGTAAGATCAGGGCTGTCCGCCCCATTTCTTGCCCCCTCATCTCTAATCATCCTTGCTCTATCATTAGCCATCATGTGCTTAGATAACTGTAATGTTGTCTTTGCTGGTCTTCCCACTATGAATTACGACGATTGCAACCCATACAGAACACTGACGTGAGACTGTTAGCCCATGCCTCTCAGTATGACCATATTATCCCCCTATTAATTCAGTTTCGCTAGCTTCCCATATACTACAATATTCATTATAAACTTCTTGCCTTAATTCAGAAAATTGTACATATTGGTATCCCATCATACCGTTCTTCAGTTATTATTCTCCGCACTCCTTATTGTATTCTCCGCTCAATTAATTCCAACCACCTTCATCTTCTCCCCGCTTCACAGGCTGTTGGAGTCCACTTGTCACTCTGCATTTTATTTCCTTGGTCCTAGCCTCTGTTAAACCCTGCCTCCAGACCTCCAGTTAGACCCAAACGCCACCTTTAAAGCTAAGAACATATTTATTTCACAAAGCCTTTGACGCTCCCATTACCTGACATCACCTTGGAATTCCTATGTACTACCTCCTCTCATCTCTCTCTACACCTCCATTCCCCCCCTGGAATGATTATAGCCATTTCTCCAATCATATGAATTGTATTTCTCTTCCATTATTCTTTTAATTGAGTGTTATTGTAAATCATCCTGCTGCTACAGTGAAGGGCGGAATATCAAGTTTTAATAAACAAACAGATCTTAAGAGTTTTGGCAGGTATGTATCTGGCCACAGGTGTATTAGATGCATGTCCAACAGCGTTGGTCAAAATAGCAAGAATCTGTTTATCTATTTATTTATTTATTTATCTATTTATTTATTTGGATTTAGCTCTGTGGTAGCTCAATGCGATTTGCATTCAGATGTGCTAGGTATCTGGGCTAGAAACTGTTAGATATTGTGAATGCCTCCTTGAATGAATGCAAGTTTCCAAGATACTGAAGAAATCCTTAATTATTTTTGAAAAAAACATTTTATACAGCTGTTTTGGGAAATTATAAACCAGTCTAATAGCCCTTTACTGGAGAATCTAATTGAAAAATTAGTGAGGCAACAGTTGGATGATTGAGTAGCAGGCCCAACTTCCGTCTGGTTTTAGGAAATTTTGTAGTACAGAAATTTTGCTAGCAGATATGGATGAGGTCTATTATTGGATTAATGGGGGTCTGAATTTGGTAATGATCTTTTTAGACCTTTCCACCCTAGTTGATACAGTTTAACAAGATAGGTGGCATGCAATAGGATTAGGGGGATGGTATACCAATGGTTCAGTTCTTTTTTAGATGGGAAGACTCAACAAGTATCGCCTGGTGAAAACTTTTGTGATGAGTGGAGTATGTAGTCTTGCATACCGCGCCGAGATCGGTTCTCTCCCCTGCTCTTTTCAATCTCAATCCCTCTCTTTAGTGAACTGGATGCATTGGGCTTCTGGTATCATTTGATTGCAGATAACATCCAGATCATTGTTCCAAGAGCAATAGAAGTGAGATCTGGCGGATACTAATGCAGGGATGGAAATGTTGGCTACTCGGTTACAAACAAATTTATTTATTTTATTTTATTTATTTATTTAAACAGCTCTTATATACCGCACTATTTACAAATAACGCGCGGTTTACAAATAACAAAGAATACTCAGATCAGAGGAGACTGATTGGGTTTACATTAAAACAGGTAATAGAACTTGGGGAACATGGGAATTTTCAGAATAACATAAGTCCAAACAAGTTGAAATAAAATAAACTATATACATGCTGGTGTGTCATATTCGCTAATTGTTGGTATGGGAGAATGTGAGAAGTTTCCAGGATGGGGCGGAACCTTAGGATTTGAGCGTTATGTTGTGTGAAGGGATTTAGTGGGGGATCGGGGATGTTTCTTGGTGGTAGGGGGGTAGCTTAAGAGAAGTGGAGAAGAAAGAGATGGTGCTTTATTGCTTTCCGGAATTGTAGCAGGTCTTGGATTGCTCTGATATCAGGAGGCAGGTCGTTCCAACATTTTGGAGCGTAGTGGGCGAATGTTCTTCTACTGGTTGATAGTGAACACCTTATGGAGTCTTTGGGGATCGCTAGTGTGTTATCTGATGTCGTTCTTCTAGATCTGGTTTTTGGGGTAGGAGTGATAAGATCCTTGAGAGAGTCGGGAGCGATGTTGTTGATAATCTTGAAAGTTATTAGCAGAATCTTATATGTTAGCCTGGAGCATATCGGTAACCAGTGTAGATCTTTAAGTACTGGTGTGATATGGGCGGATCTGGATAGACCGCAGAGGACACGGGCTGCGGTGTTCATGGCTTGCTGTAGAGGATTGAGGGTGTTTTTTGGTAAGCCATACAAAATTAAGTTTGCGTAATCTAGGTGAGGTAGTATGAGGGCCTGAAAGATGGTCCGGAAGTTGTCAGCAGGTAGCATAGGTTTTAGATGTCTTAGTGTTCTAATTTTGTAGTAAATGGATCTAGTGGTGTTTTTTATATGTTCCTTGAAGTCAAGGTGCTGGTCCAGCATGATGCCGAGATAACGTATGGCTTTACGGCTTGGAAGCTCCGCATCTCTTACTCTTAGGCAGGGAGGAGGGGAGAAGCTCTTGTTTCTTGATATGAAGAGTACCTCTGTTTTCTTGAAATTGATGTGGAGATTTTGGGTATTTAGCCAGTCAGTAATTGCGTTGAAACAGTTATTTATTTATTTATTTTATTTATAGTCTCTTCTATACCGCGCTATTCAGCATCAGCGCGGTTTACAATGAACAAAGATTATACATTTCCCGGGGTACTTTGTGTTTACAGTGAACAGGTGTTAAAAACTTGGATAACTGGGGTAACTATTTACATTTACAACATGTTAGGAATGCCCTGCTAATGGAAGTGGTGCGAGTAAATACAATGGCAGAATTCAAAATTGCATGGGACAGACACAGTGGATCCCTTTATAGCAACAGGATAAAATCAAAGTAAACTTAACTATTTCTTATATCTCACAAATAGGGGTGACCTGCATGAAGCGGTGGGACACCCCTAAACAAAGACATTTATTTTATTTATTTATTTTATTTACAGTCTCTTATATACCGCACTATTCATCATCAGCGCGGTTCACATGGAACAAAATGCTCAGTACATATAACACGTATGAGTTTACAGGTAACAGGGTATAAATAACTTGGATAACCGGGGTAACTATTTACAAAACATACTACATGGAATCATATACACAGAAGATACATAGAAAAACCAGCCCACTGTAGGAATGAATATCACACTTCGTGAGTTGTTGATATACCCTAGATTTATCTGGGACTGGTATCAGTGGGTGTTATTGGGCTCTAGGTGACGCCATTGGGTTCTATAAGATATTTGTTGAAGAGGTGGCATTTGAGGGCTTTCCTAAACTGTGTCAGGCTCCTAATAGCCCGGATATCAGGGGGTAGTGCGTTCCAGCATATTGGGGCACTGAGACTGAAGGCTCTGTTGGCTGTCGATTTAGTGCAAGTGGTAAGTTCCTTCGGGATTTTGAGGGAGTTTATAGCCATGGATCTCCTTGTTCTATTAGGAGATGTGCTATGGATGAGTGAGTATAAGGATGCCGATGTGAGATTATTGACAGCTTTAAAAGTAATTATCAAGGTCTTGAAAACTATTCTAGCTTGAATAGGGAGCCAATGCAACTGTATCAGCAGGGGCGTAACGTGGTCGTACCTGGAGGCTCCATGGATGACTCTTGCAGCCGCGTTCATGGCTAGCTGAAGCGGGTTTAATGTAGATTGGGGAAGACCTTGTAATATGACGTTGGCATAGTCGAAATGGGGTATAACCAACGCCTGGAAGATTGTCCGGAAATCGGTTGGATCAAGCATGGAACGTAGGTGTCTAAGTGAGCGGATCTTGTAGTAAACTGATCTGACTATGTTACCTATATGGGCTTTCATGTCTAGGCGTTGATCTAGTGTGACTCCCAAATATCGTATTGAGGATTTAGATTGCAACTCCGCTTCTTTTACTTTAAGATATTTTGGGGGGGTAAAATTGGGATTCCTTGTTATGAAGAGTACTTCAGTTTTCTTATGTTGTATTCTGAGGTTTTGAGACAGGAGCCAGTCAGATATTGCATTGAAGCAACTCGTCAGTGGGGAGAGGTCCAGATGCTCGGTAGAGAAAGGGATGTAAAGCAGGACATCGTCTGCATATAACATGCAGTCAACCTTGAAAGACCGGATGATATTACAAATTGGCTGCATGTAAATATTGAAAAGGAGCGCAGAAAGGGAGGATCCTTGAGGAACTCCTTGGCTTTGGTGGAAAGGTTCAGACTTTATCCCTCCAGAACGAACATGCTGCCATCTTTCGGACAGGTAGGATCTGCACCATTCAAGCGCTTTTCCACTAATGCCTTTGTCAGTCAGACGTCCTAGTAGAAGCTCATGATTTACTGAGTCAAAAGCTGCAGCAATGTCCAGAAAGATGAGTGCAAATCCTTGACGGATGTCGTCGATGCCAGTGATTATTTTGCAGAAGAGGGTGGTAAGGAGGGTTTCCACTCCATGGAATTCCCTAAAACCATGTTGGCAGGGGTCTAATGGTGCAGCGGAGTCAATGTGGTCCTGCAGTTGCTTTTGGGCCTCCTTTTCGATGATTTTCGCGAGTAGTGGAATACTAGATATGGGTCTGTAGGATTCCACCTGTTGGGGGTCAAGCTTGCAGTTTTTTAGCAGAGGTCTGATAGAGGTGTGCTTAAGGGCTGAAGGGAAGGAGCCAGTTGAGAAGGAGAGATTCGTTATTTTGGCCAGTACTGAGCTGAAGTGACTGCGAAGCTCCTTGATCCAGAAGGCTGGGCATGGATCGGTCTGAGCAGTACTAGTGTTAAGGGCTGCAATAGTTTCTTCAATTCCTCTCTTGGAGGGGGTGGAAAACATGGTTAGGGTTGTTTGGCAGTTTTGCTCCGTGGTAGAGGCTATAGTAGAGGTTTTGTTAGTCTGACATATCTTGGATTGTAAATAGGTTGCAAAATCAAGGTTGGAGAAATCCGGATAGTTGACTTTGAATGGGGTAAATAGCAGAACATCGTCGGCATAAATTAGAGTAGAGATGTTGAAGGATCGGATTAGGTTGCATATCGGCTGCATGTAGATATTAAAAAGCAGAACCGACAGTGAAGAACCTTGTGGAACACCTTGTTGTTGTCGGAATGGTGTAGAGGTAGTAGAACCCACACGGACTTGCCAGCGATGAGATAGGTAAGATTTACACCACTCCCAGGCAAGGCCGTGTATGCCCTTTTCTAAGAGGCGTGCAAGTAGTTGGTTATGATTGACAGTGTCAAAGGCAGCTGAGATATCGAGGAAGATGAGGGTGAAACCATCTTCCGCGTTGTCGATTCCTCTGATCAGGGTGTTGGTAAGGGTGGTGAAAAGTGTTTCTATTCCATGTGATTCTCTAAAACCATGCTGGCAGGAGTCAAGGGGAGAGGCTGAATCTATATGTTGTTGGATTTGTCTGTAGACGACCTTCTCAATTATTTTTGCGAGTAGAGGAATACTCGAAATAGGTCGGTAGGATTCGGTCTTTGATGGGTCGAGTTTGCTGTTCTTTAGGAGGGGTCTTATTGAGGTTTGTTTGAGTAGAGAGGAGAATGATCCAGATGCAAAAGATAGACGTATGATGTTTTGCAGAATTGGGCTGAGTTCAGCTCGAAGGGTCCTGATCCAGTGTGCTGGGCATGGGTCGTTTGGGGCTGTTGAGGTGTTGATGCAGGCAATGAGGTCTTGGATATTCTTCACAGGAGGGGGGGTAAAATGAGTGAGTGATACTTGTAAGGAGAGAGTTTGGGGGAGGGGGAAACTGTTAGAGCTGGTTGAGTATTAGCTAAAAGGGATTTGGATTGTAGGAAGTCAGCATATGACTGAGGGGGAATTGGGACAAGTTGGGAGGTGGAGGGTTCCTTGGTTAGAGATTTTACTAAGTTGAATAAGTCTCTCGGCTTGTTGATTGAGCGTTGAAGTAGTTGGGAGTGGTATTCACTCATCTTGAGGTAGATCATCTCATGGTGAGACTTCAGAAGTTCGAGATAGAGTAGTTTGTGTGAATGGGAATGGGTACGTCTCCACTTCTTCTCATATTTCCTGAGATTGATGAGAGATGCTCTGAGATCTGTTGAGAACCAAGGCGCATGTTGTCTTCTCTTTTTAACTCTGTTGTGAGTTTCTGTGTTCTTGGAGGAATTTGGTTGGGCAAATTCTTTCAATGATTTGTTCCAGTTGGCAATAGCGTCATCAAGATTGGTGAAACTTTGGTGTAGGGATGGTAGAACTTCTTTGGAGAACTCTTCTGTGTTAAACGGTCTAGTGCGCGGTGTGGCTGAGGGTCTAGTGGAAGCATTAAGTGGTGTCGGGGTATTTTGTGAGGTTATTTGGAGAGTAATCAGCTTGTGGTCAGACCACGGGACTGGATTGATTGCTGCAAAATGCTGAAGTCTTGTAGTCAGGGAAGGAGGAGCAGGCTGTTGACATTGTAGTCTGTACAGGGGTAGCTCAGGTACCAGTAAAGATGGTGGTTCCTAACTTGGGAATATGGTTAGTTCAGTCAGTATTCTGCCATCTTCATATACTTCATCAGTTGTGAAATCTTAAGTGGTGAAGCTGCTGCTTTTTTTTAGTACAAGCTATGATATTACCAAGATTAGACGATGAAAATGCATTGATGATGGGAATACCAAGAAAGTCTGTACCAACAATGCGGTTGCTGCAAAATATAGTAGTGCAGCACATTTATTGGAGGTGTGGGAATGAAATTAGGAGCTTAAGACAATGTTTTTCAAATGTTGCTGGCAATGTACTGGTTGCTACTGTTGTATGGGAGAATTTTTAAAGTTTTAATGTTAGTTTTTAAGACTTTATATACTTTGGCTCCTCTTTATATTCAGGATTAATTAGTGGTTTGCTGCACAAATTGTAATTTACGTTCATAGGTAAGAAATGACTGGAGGTTTCCTCCTCTAAGGTTATTCTCTTCAGTGGATTAGAAAGAGAACTTTTTAGAGCAGTTTTATTTCCTCATTGAATTCGATACCGGACTGATTGGCTCTGCTTCCTGCTTGCTGGCTCCCTATTGGGTGGCTGGAGTGAAGGAGGGCCATTTAACATCGGCTCCACCGCGGGATGTGGTAGCGGGCGCGTGCCTGTTGGTGCGTGCCCGAAGGGGCATGCCGAAGGGGCAGGCTCGCCCCTTTGGTGCCCCTTTGGTGCACTAGGCGCAGAGGCGTGTCCCTGTAATGGGGAAGAGGAGGAAACTACACTCTCAAACTGTTCAGTCGAAGGCGGTTAAAGTGATTGGTCTGATGGATACCCATGTTCGAGTGGGGAATCCCTTGGCCTCTGCTGTGTCGTCATCTCCTGAGTCAGTGATTGAGTCAACTATGAGTAGTGATTCACCACGAGCCTCTGCTAATGATAAGGGTATGACTCAGCCCAGTCAAGAGTTGGCTTCTGGGGTTGGGCCTAGTAGTTCTTCCACCCTTGAGATTCTCGGGATGGAGGCTACTGGCTCAGTTTTGCCTCCTTCCTTTCTTAAAATTGATTCTACTTTTGAAGCTTTGCCTCCCCCCTCCCCTTGGTGGTTTCTTTTACCTCCTCTAAGGGATCTTTGGTGTCTCCGGCTGAAGTTTCTTTAAAAGATATTTGGGCTATTGTTTCTCGTATGGAGTCGATGCTTGAGGTTTCTTTGCAGAAAGTGGCAATGTTTTTGGTGGAAACTGTTACAAAGTTATCTGACCATGAGACTCGCCTGTCGAGTGTGGAGAAAGTTGCAGAGAAATGTGAGAATATGTTTTCTTCCCAGCAAGCTGTGCTGACTACGGTTACTCAAGATCTGTGCTCCTTACATCGACAGGATGAACTTTTGGAGAACCATATGAGATCTAAGAACTTGCGTTTATTAAATTTTCCCTGTACGCATTATCTTAAGAACATAAGAACATAAGAAATGCCATACTGGGTCAGACCGAGGTCCATCAAGCCCAGTATCCTGTTTCCAACAGTGGCCAATCTAGGTCATACGTACCTAGCAGTTTCCCCAAAAGACACAGGTTCTGCAGTGCTTGTACTAGGCCAAGCATTGATATCCTGGGTCCCTTTTTAATAGTGGTTTATGGACCTTTCCTCCAGGAACTTGTCCAAACCTTTTTTAAACCCAGCTATACTAACAGCCCTTACTACATCCTCCGGTAACAGATTCCAGAGTTTGATTACACGTTGAGAGAAGAAATATTTTCTCCTATTTGTCTTAAATAGTTTACCCTGTAGCTTCATTACATGCCCCCTAGTCCTTCTATATTCTGATAGCGTAAACAATTTATCCACGTTTATCCGTTCCACTCCATTCATTAATTTATACACCTCTATCATATCTCCCCTCAGCCGCCTCTTTTCTAGGTTAAAGAGCCCTAACCTTTTTAGCCTCTCTTCATAGGAGTAGCCTTCCATCCCCTTCACCAATTTGGTGGCTCTTCTCTGTACTTTTTCTAATAACTCTATGTCCTTTTTAAGATACGGTGACCAGAATTGCACACAATATTCAAGGTGCGGTCGTACCATGGAGCGATACAGAGGCATTATAATATCCTTTGTTTTATTCTCCATCCCTTTCCTTATGATACCTAGCATTCTATTTGCTTTCTTGGCCGCCGCTGCACACTGGGCGGAGGGTTTTAACATGTTATCCACGATGACTCCTAAATCTTTTTCCTGGGTGGTGGTTTCTAATGTGGAGCCTTGCATCTTGTAACTATAGTGTGGGTTGTTCTTTCCTAGGTGCATAACTTTGCACTTGTCCACATTAAATTTCATCTGCCATTTGGATGCCCAGTCTTCCAATTTATCCAGATCCTCCTGCAGTTTTCCACAATCCTCTTGGGTTTTAACAACTTTAAACAGTTTTGTGTCATCTGCAAATTTGATTACCTCACTAGTTATTCCCTTTTCCAGGTCATTTATGAATATGTCAAAAAGTAGCGGACCCAGTACAGATCCCTGGGGTACTCCACTATTCACCTTTTTCCATTGGGAATATTGGCCATTTAGCCCTACCCTCTGCTTTCTATCTTTTAACCAGTTCCCGATCCACAATAGTACACTGCCTCCTATCCCATGACTTTTTAGCTTCGCCAAAAGTCTCTGATGGGGGACCTTGTCAAAAGCTTTCTGAAAGTCCAGATACACTATATCAACCGACTCACCTTTGTCTACCTGTTTATGCACACCTTCAAAAAAACAGATCAGATTAGTAAGACAAGATCTTCCTTGTCTAAAGCCATGTTGGCTGTCTCCCATTAGGCCATGACTATCTACATGCTGTGTAATTTTGTTCTTTATGATGGCTTCTACCATTTTCCCTGGTACTGACGTCAGGCTCACCGGTCTGTAATTTCCCGGGTCACCCCTGGAACCCTTTTTAAAAATTGGTGTTACGTTGGCGACCCTCCAATCTTCAGGTATTACAGATGATTTTAATGAAAGTTCACAGATTACCAATAACAGGTCTGCAATCTCATATTTCAGTTCTTTCAACACTCTGGGATGTATACCATCCGGTCCAGGTGATTTGCTACTATTCAGTTTATCAAATAGTTGTAATATATCTTCCCGGTGTAGCGATATTTCTCTCAATTCCTCTGCAGTATCACCTTTAAATACCACTTCAGTCTTGGGTAACACCCCTACATCTTCCTCAGTAAAGACCGAAGCAAAGAATTCATTCAGTCTCTCTGCTATAGCCTTGTCTCCTCTTACTGCCCCTTTTACCCCTCTATCATCTAATGGTCCAATTGACTCTCTCACAGGCCTTTTGCTACGAATGTACTTGAAAAAGTCTTTATTTCGTGTTTTTGCTTCCGTAGAATTCCCCTTTAATTCTTTTTCAAAAATATCTTAAAGAAATTTTGTTATTTAATGATGTGGAAAAGATAGCCATATCCCGGATATATTATGTTCCTAAGGGGAAAGTGGTTAAGGATTGTGAGGTGGGGGGGGGGGGGGGCGCTGTATGATCACTTAGTTTCTTCTACTTTAGACATTTCCGGGTTTTTAGAATCCTCTATGGATGATATTTCCTCAAGAGACATGTTATTGGTTACGTTTTCCTCGGAGATGGATAAAGATAGAATATTGAGAGCATATTTTCGAAAGAAAAGTGAGAAATTTTGTGGTCAATTAATTCAGGTATTTCCAGATGTCTCTAAAGTTACACAGGAGCGGCGTAAGGCCTTTTTGGTGGTCCGCCCCCGGATGTTAGCGTTGGGTGCTTTATTCTTTCTCAAGTTTTCTTGTAAATGTCATATAGTTTTCCAGGGTAAACGTTATGTCTTTTTTGAAGTAGATCAGTTGTTAAAATTTCTTCTAGAAAGGAATTAATGTTTTCATTAATGTTTTCAATTATGTTATTCTCTTGACTATGTATAATTGAGTCTAATGTTTTTGTTGGAGTCCAATCTGCCCAGTTTTCTTTTTTTTTTGGTTTAGCTGCTTCTTGATGTGGACTATAGATTATGTATACTATTTAAGTTAGTGTATTTTTGGTTTATAATTTCTTCATAAATATATTGAAACCTTTTATAAAAAGAAAAAAAAGAAAGAAAGAGAACTTTTCCCCATCCGGAGTACGTAATGATGAAATAGGCTCCCAAATACAAACTGTAAAATGATCATATGCAGTTTTGCAAATTGGTTAAAGCTCAGCTTTGGCAAGTGACTTAAGGGAATTTAAAATAGGTTAGATAAGAATATTGTTTGTGGGTGAATTAGTTGTTAGGACTACCTGTTAGGGCCTACTCTTGGCAGGATGGTGGTGGAAAGCCTAGGCCCAGGGTAGGGTGGAACAGTGCAGCCATGGAGTGGAAACCAGAAGTGGAACAGGAATTTGATACAGAGCAGGAATAGAGCAAGAACTAGAGATTGTAAAGATAGTCCACTGAAGAAGTGAAGTGAACCAGGGCAGGACGACATGTCAGGCTCACTGAAAACTATTGAATCAGCCAAGATGTGTCTTGTTGGACTTCCTTATAAGACATTTCTTTCTGGTTCAATGCACTCCTCCTGGGGAGGGGGGGGGGGGCAACCTTATCCATCTGGCACCTTTAACTTATGTTTCTGAAAGTTAGGTTGCAGTAAGTCTCCAGTCTGTAGCCGACAAGGTCACAAGTCTGATCCCTGGTGAACCTTATACTATTACACCATTTGTTTTAGTGGTGATTAATAAATCACAATAAATAGAGACTCCCATAGGGAAAAAAGCATCAACAGTGTTTGGTTAGGGCACAGCTTTGTGGGGAAATGAGCTTATTTGAGGGGTACAGGAAGATGTGTACAAGCGTTTCCATAGATAGATTGCCCAGAGGAATTTGACTCTGTTGCACTACCAGAAAGATCACATCAAAGGATGGAAGGAGCTTATTTTGAAGGAAAGGTGAGCATGAACCCTAATGATTTTTTCCCATCACAAAGGAGCTCCCACTGACCAAACCAAAATTACAATTTAAAGCACCAAGAATGAGGCAAAATAGTTTGAGAGGATTGTAGCATGTGAGGCAAATAAATAGTGTCATGAAGGCCTCAAAGCACAGGGAGAGAGGGTACAGCAGCACCAAAATTGGCAGGAACACCCCAAGATGCCAGAAGAGGGGTAAAGCAGCATTAATTTTATTAGAAGCATCCCAAAATAATGAGGATGAAAAGTGTGGGCCTTGCTGTTCAGTGTGCACATGCGTGTGTTGGGGGGAGAGCAGGCAGCAGGCATGTTTATCCTGCAAGATTTGGTTATTGGGGTTCAGTGGACAGGTCAGCATTTTAAGCGGCATTATTATTCCAAAGTCTCCACATTGGGTGCATGAAATTTGTTAGCCTATGGAATGAGGAAGTAATCAAATTTGCAGATGACAAAACTGGAATACCTCTTCCATTCATAGATTATTGTGTGGTGTTCCTCAGGGCAATATTATTTTGTAATCTCTTTATTGCCCGTTTAGCACCCCTTGCACAGAACCTTGATTTTTCACCATTTTTGTGTGCTGATATTAATTGTTTGCTCTAGATTGGTTGCCAGTTGAATTTCAAGTGTTATACAAAGTGATTATGATTACCTTTAAATGTCTGCACAAAATGGCTCCTATTAGTTTGTCATCTCTGCTTAAACCATACTGTCATTCTCACATTTTGAGCTCTCAGGAGACACATTTACAGAATGTTCCTTCTTTTAAATTAAGACATTTTCAGTCCATACGCAAGAGAATTTTCTCTGTGACTGCTCCATCTATTTGAAACTCTTTACCGATTGATTTGCATGCTGAAGTAGAACTGATGACTTTTCAAATTAAAAAAAACATAAATATAATTTATTTAAACAGGCTTTTACTGAATTTGTCGGATGGGCAAGTTTGGGCATGTATAACCTGTGTTGAGCCTCTGATGGCAAATATGATATAATATAGCAGTGTTTTTTTAATGACTATTTTTTATTATAATGTTTGTATTTGTCCTTGTCCTTATTATACATGATGAGTTAGGGCCCAATTCCATCCTGGACATCCTGGCCTTCTGTGCACCCAGTTGGAACCAGATGCACAGAGGGAGCCATGATTCTGGAGCCATGGGGCACGTCTAGCCCCGCGGGATCAGAATCGAGAATAGGCCTTTCCCAGCTCAGTCAGGGCAGTTAAGTGGAGCCACGGCGCCATCACGTCCGGTTGCCATGGCGGCACGGCTCCATTGAAAAAACGCAATCCCTGGCCGCCAGCTGCAAAGGTGCTTTCCCTGCAGCCTGACCCTGCTGTGGAGAATCTCCTCTGCCCCCTCCCAGCTCTTCCCAGCCCGTGCCTGCCAGATCCAGATCTAATACAGTGAAATCTTGTTTCTTTGCACTAAAAATGTTCTGTTCATTCAGATCAGATCTGTGCTCAAAACCAAAGCTATCCATACTCACATTAATAATATACTGTTTTTGTTGAATCTTCTCATGGCCTACATCCCAAGACAAGCATTTTGAAATTCCCAATATAACCTATTGGTAGTATCATTGCATCAAAAAGTACAGTTAGAACATACAAAGCAGTCCACATTTGGCACAGTCATCTGTCGCCTTTGGAACAACCTGCCCTTTGACATTCATCTAGGACAGAGGCTCTCAACCTAGTCCTTGGGACACATCTAGCCAGTCAGGTTTTCAGGATAACCACAATGAATATGCAGGAGAAAGATTGGCATGCACTGTCTCCATTGTATGCAAATCTCTCTTATGCATATTTATGGTGGATAACCTGATTGGCTAGGTGTGTCCCGAGGACTGGGTTGAGAACCTCTGATCTAGAATGATCCTATTCCAAGTTCAAAACAGACCTCAAGATCCATTATTTCTCCCTTGCATTCTTTGTGCGAGTGCTGGGTCCTGAAACATCTGTGGCTGGCTAGGCCAGGAGGCCCGAGAGTTTATGATCTCCAGAGATCATCCCGCATCCTACTCTCTATTTTCTTTCTTTTTCTTTATTTTATGTTGTAAACGATTATTAATTTCAAGTATGTGTACATTGTTTGTATCTTTGTACCTTATTCATTTGAAAGTATTTTTTAAATTTTCATTTGATTTTAATTTTTGTATTTTAATTTGTCATCTCATCAGATGTTCTTATAATTTTAGTTGTGCACTACAGGACATTATCCTGATTCGTTAACTCGTGAACCGCTTAAACATTGTTACGATAGGTTGTATATCAAATAAAACTGAAACCAGACCTGAAACCTCAATAACATCCCTCTCAAAACAAAAAATCCAAAACCGCATAATTGAAAATAAACGCCACATTTTCCTGGTGGTTTTTTTTTTTTCATTTTAATTTCTTTTTGGGAACAAAACACTCCAGTAGAAACAAGAGAAAGCAGAGCAGCAGATCAGACCAGAGAGCAACAGCTAGAGTAACACTAGCAACAATACAGCTGGGCACTGAAATAAGAGAGCAGGCAGGAAGTGGGAGTTGATAGGGTGCTACTCATGCTGATACTACTACTTGCCAGTACCCCACTGATGTGCCTTCACTATGCCTACTGCTTGAATCTGCCTTGTCCAGCTGCCCTCACTATGCTGCAGGAAGAGGTAGGTGTGTGTGTTTAACATTCTGACTAGTCTAGATTTCATTGGTGAAAAGCAGGCTAATGCTCACTGCCTTGGCTAGCTGTAAATGCAGGACATAGCAATGACTGTGCACTCCAGCGATCATCTTCTTACAAAAAGGTTGTCCTAGAAGACGCTTAGTAATTAGAGGCCACAATGTGCAGCATATACTTAAATCCCATTTTTTCTACCAGCTGCATGGGCTAGTCATCCAAGAAAATAATTCTCTCTGTACCATGCCACCATCTTTGATACTGCCTGCCTCTTACTGCTGGATGCTGATTGTGAACACCACCTTATATCCTCTATAGTGACTTCTTTGCATGGGCATCAATACTGCTCACCTGCTGTCTACTGAGGAAAGAGGCTTGGGAGACTAACTTGCTTTTTTCTTGTAGCTTTCCCACTGCTTTTACTTGCATTGCAGGATGAAGTCACCAGCTCCTCCTCTGAAACTTGATGTAGTGGATGTTTCTAGAAATGGTGGATGCCACTATTAGAAAGATGGCCACGTAGCTTTCCTCTACTGGTAGCCTTCAACAGTAAATGTCGGATCTGGTTCATTTTCACTGCCCCTCTAGAGTTCTTCGGTCAATTCATGCTAATCGTCTTTTTCTCCCACCTCCCTCTAGGGCCCATCTTGAATCCACACGCTCTTCCGCTTTCTTTTTCCTTGGTCCTCGTCTTTGGAATTCCCTCCCTTTAGCTCTGAGTCTAGAATCCTCTTTCCGCTCCTTTAAAACCTCGCTTAAAACCCACCTCTTCTGCACAGCTTTTGATCTCCCTCCTCCCCTTCCTTCCATTGCTGGCAGCTGATTGATCCCTCCTAACCCGTCTGTATGTTCCCTTTATCTTCTCTTCCTGCTTCTCTCCTCTCTGCTGTCCTTTCCTGTAAATGAATTGGCGTTCCTTTCTGTTTCTGACAGTAGTCTCCTTATTTTATGTACACCGCTGCATGCCTCTAGGTTTAGGCGGTATAATAAGTTTTTAAATAAAGATAAAGATAAAGATGTGTTCTGTAAAATGCTCAGGGTGAACCAGAAGATGAAAGGCCAAGAGCATTCTTTACATTCTTCACTATCTGATCTTCCTTGGTTGGCCTTTGCCTTGGAAGTTATCATTTCATTCCTTCTGTAGATGTTCACTGCCTATCACCATAGAAATAAGAGTATCCAAACTTTCTTTTGCTACCAAACTCAGGGCTGGCCAAAGGGTATCTGATGTCCTATGTAAATCTTCAGCCATGCGCCTCCCCAAGTCCAGTGCCTTTGCTTCCCTGCTTATCCTCCCACACTGTCCAGAATCTCCCCTTCCCTCCCCCTCCCATGCCAAACATCTCTCCTCTCCCCGTCCTTATCTCCCTATTGTATACAGAATAACCCTCCTTCCCTTTTACCTGCTAGAGCTGCCACCCTACCTCCATCTTCTTCCCAAGCCTGAATCAATAGGAAATGCAGCCTGGCATAGGGCCTTTAAGCGCCAATGGATCTCAAGGTCTGAGGCATACCATCTCCTCTGATGCAGGCTTCCAATTGGAGAGGGTGGTATACAGCAGGGTTTGAGCACACACAGGGTGCTCAAAGGACCATTGCCACGCTGAAAGCAGCCTTCAAATGTTACTTTCCTACCACACCAACCCTAGTGTTATGCTGCTGCCTCCAAATTCTGCTGTCCTAGGCAGATGCCTTATCTGCTTAGTGATAGGGCCAGCCATGGCTCAACCCTTAGTGCCCTCTAAATCTGTAAGTCCCCCACATGATGATTCAGTATCTGCTAAAGCCCACTCCATTGTACGTCTAAGCAGGGAACAGAGCACATCTACTGCTGTCCTCCTATCCCCTATCTTGCACTGCCTATGCTTTTTTACTCCTATGCAGAGATTTAATTTAATTTGAAATTTCTTGTGTACCTGCGCCCAAGTGCATTCAAAGTGGATTACAAAACCAATTATGCAACAGTAAATAACATCTGTCCCTATATCATCATAAGTGCAACAAATTACTAAAATTCACAATAAAGTCAAGTAGCTTCCTAAATGATTTGTTATCTATTTCTAATCTCATATTGAGTGGAACCATATTCCACTGATTGACTGGGCAATAATTGAATACTTTGCCAAATGTTTTCTTAAAATGAAATTGCTTAGGATCTGGGAACTAATTTCTTTACCTGAGGTGATCTCATAGGCCTAGAAAACTGACAATATTCTAAAACAGATGCCAAATGCACTGGAGATAATCCATAAATCATTTTAAAAGCAAATGCCAGCAATTCTAAAATGATGTGAGACTATTGGCAACAAATAAAAATTTATTTAAAAAAAAAATGATGTGGTCCACTCCAAACCTCAACCATCTAAAACAAGCTAGTGCTTGTTCAATATCCTATTTGACAGCCCTAAATAAACTATGTTACAGTAATTTAAGTGCAATTGACTTAATGCTTGATTAACCTGTTGCAAACTACCCACCATTGTGAACTTTCTAATCTCTGATCATTACCACTAGAGCTGCTTTAAGCCCTAGATCTCTTGGGAGGAGTATCACCTTTTTCCTCTTCCTTTCCACCATCCCCGTACCTACCCTTTGGAAGCACTAACATAATTCAATGGGAGAGAAACAGTTTCTTACCTATATCATGTAGAATGTGTTGGGATGGTACTGTTAATATACAGACAGTGCACCCAGTACTAGAGAAGACATTCAGGACCCATACAGCCAGTTACTCATATGGACCCACACAGCATGTCAGACTTTACAAGTGGAATTACTCTTATATCCATAAACTGAATCTGTGTGTATTTGTGTATGCCTGTCATTCTGCCTAGAGCCTGGCCTGGTCTCTGTCAGTTCTTCTGTATGTTCTATACCCTGCAGAACAAAGGGGTATGTTTACTAAACTGCGGTAATGCCATTTGCGTTAGGATCCGCGGTAGAGGCAGAAATACCCAAATAAGGATATGGGCGGTACATCGTTACCGATAACGCGTGTTACAAGGCGCCATAAATTAACGAGCGTTACATGATAGGGAGCCGTCGCACGTTACCGCGCATTAATCTTAAGAAGGCGCGCAGACATGCAAACACAGAAACAGAGCTGTAGCACAATGGTTACTACACTGACTGATGGTGTAGGGGTCATGGGTTTGAATCCCCAGTGTGCCTAATGAATAAGGCTGGCTGAGGCATTATGTTTAAGTATTGGGTTGTGAGGAATTTTAGTTTTACTTTAATTAGTGCTGCCAGCAAACACACCCTCACAGTGGCGTAACCTAAGGTGCCGCATAAGGCACCCTAGAAGGCACTACATAGGGCACATTATAAAGTGCGCTGTCTGCCAAGGCACCCTATAATGTCCCCTATAGGACACCTTATAAGGCACCATATAAGGCGCTCCATAGGGCACCGTGTAAGGTACCTTATAAGGCGCTTCATAGGGTGTCGTATAAGGCGCCTTATGAGGCACCTTAAGGTGACAGTACTCAGAGTGTTTCTGCTGGCAGCACTAATGTACATTAAAAATAGACAATGCCTCAGACAGCCCTATCAATGAACCCCACTGTGGGTTTTGAACCCATGACCTCTGGCTCCACAGGCAGTGAAATAACCAGTGGGCTACAGCTGCTAACAAATCCCTGGCTGGCTACAGGAGGACTGCATGGCATCACACAAACATTCTGCTGTGGTTACCAGGATAGGGTCAACCCACCCGTACCAGGATGCAGAGCACATGCAAATCATCAGTCTACAGATGATCACAAGATGGGGTATGCACCCCTCAGCACCTCAGCCTGGTAGGGGGTGCCGACAGTGTGTGTTAGTGGCACAGAGTAGCTACAGACCGTCACAGTGTGCGGGTCCTGTGCTCACCCTGAGGGTGAGGTGGGGTGCCCAGCACCATTTTCGCAGCACCTGGCTTTGCTGAGATAGGCTATGCTGCAGGTCCCCATCAGTGCCAATGTGTGATAGGTAGTCCTTGCAAACACCCCTAGGATATGCCTGTGTCCATCTGTATTTCACATCTAGCCCTTGTGGATTATGATGCACCCAGAAAAGTGCATACCCTGTGTGGGTGCCATGGTCACATGATTTAAGTGAAGGGGGGTGTTTGGACCCACAGGCGGATTATGTACCACCACCCCACCCACTCTCTGTGGCACAGGGTGGGGGACAGGATCTCCCACCAACAGATCCACATTCTACCCCCCTGCAATGGTGACAGTAGAGGGGACCATCAACCCCAGTCCTGCTGGGGAATAGACACCCTACAGGGCAGTCAATGCAGATCTGTACACATCCATAAATAAGGCAATGGCAGACAGACAGTAGGCCTGGAAATGCACAGCTGCCCCCCACCACCATCTGACATTCTCCGGCAGCAAGCACAGTGAGTCACCAGCCGCTACACCCTGCAAGGTGTTCCAGCCACACACATACAAACTGCAGACAGTCTGCTAGCTAGACCATAGTGCATGTTCCTGGAGGAGATGTGTGCACCCAAACCTGGGATGTGAGCACACCCACCAAGCAGATAAGTCAGTGATTGGGCCCCAGAAAACAGAACCCATATATATCACTTAAGAGAAACACTGAATAGCACTATGGGGGAACCCAGCCATGCCGTGGTTACTGCACAGTCAGGGTGAGAGTGACCTCCCAGCAGGACATGCTGTGGCCACCCTGTCCGTGCAGGTGGTGGCCGGGCACTACAATGTCCCAGCCATTGCCCTATGCCCTGTGCAGATGTATCCAGGCCAGGCCACCCTGTCCAGGCTATACCCACAGTACTGTGCTCCTCATTAGGCACATTGGCAGGCTAACACTGGCACCAGTGCAAGCAGTGTGGGCTGAGGAAGGTGTTAGCAGCCACCACACTCTGGATAGACAGACACACACTCCCATACCTATGCCAGCATTGTGCAACTATAGAGGCTTTTGGCAGCCCTGGCCACCACACCAGTCCTGGGCACAGTGCAGGCATGGCTATGGTATGCAGTACTGTTGTAGTCACTCCCCAGGGTGGTGGACACTGTCAGATACCAGACCTGACACACACTCCACAGACAGCAGAGAGGTTTGTATGATACAGCTCACTGAGCAGATTGTGCTAAACTTAGGAATTGCTATGTGCCAGTAATCATAGCAACCTTTTGATATCTGTGTACCGTGTTCCCGGGTTTAGGGCGGCATTGCTAAGGTATGCAAGTGCTAGTATTGGGAGATGTATGCAGGGCCCAACATCCTACCTGTCCAGGAAGCTATGGATAATGGGGCCTGTGGGTGCGGGTGCTTGTGCCCCTGTTGGCCGCTGCTCTAGGGCAGGGGTTCCCAACTCCGGTCCTCTTGGGCCAAACACTGTTCGGGTTTTCATGCTGTCCCTAATGAATATTCATGAGATACATCTGCATACCATGGGGGCGGTGCATAGAAATGCAGCACAGCCACATTTATTAGAGGCAGCATGGAACCTGAATGGTGTTTGGACCTCCAGGACTGCATTTGGGAGACTCTGCTCTAGGTAATGTGCATGTTTATGGTGTCTGTGCTCTGTAGGGTAAAATGTAGGTGTTTTGGGCATGTCTACGTCATCTGCACTAAAGGTTCTGTCTGTATTAGCATGTTTTAGTAGTGGGTAAAACATGGGGGCTGGGCTGGCAGGAACCACAGCTGGGACTTGAACCTGTGACCTTCTGCTCCTAAGCACACTGGCTGTGCGTACTGCACCACACTGTTGCCACAGGGACAGTTCTTTCCCTGGAGATACCATGACTGTTTTTGAGACAGAGCCTGTCTGTTGCAGTGCACGGCACCCACTTAAACGGGGCTAGGCCATGGTTTGCTGCGGCCAGATGCCGCTGCCCCCTCCGCCACCAGCACCCCTCCGCCACCATGCTGCCATGCCCTTCTGCTGGTGGTGCGCAGTCTCAGGCCATCCAGTGTGCGGGTAGGCGGCTGCCTATGGTGCGGGTTCTGGGGTAGGGGTGCCTGCATTTAGTCCATGCTTCTCCCCAGCACCGCCTGCCACTCTTCTGTGCCCTTGGGGGTAGCTGCTGGGTACTATCCCCTGTGACACTGTGGGAAACACAGTCGTACCCATGTTGGGCCTTCATCATTTGCTGTGTGGCTGCTCTGCTGTTTCAGCATTCATATGGGCCACCTAGGCATCACCCTAGTCCGCACTGTGGCACAGCTGCACCACAGCATGTGCCGCCTGCAGCCCTCTGTATCCCCTTTTCCGGCATCTGTCCAGTTGCCCGTTCCGACATGCCCACCCTGCTGTTGCGGGACATGTGCATGCCAAAGGACACCTGTCCAATAACAAGGGAAAGCCCTAATCAGCGCTATTTCACTGTGGGATCATTCACCTTGTCGGGGGACAGAGCATAGACCCTTCCACACTTAATATCTTTTTTGGGAGCTTTCTCAGTAGTGTTTTTTGCTTTTTCCCAATATTATCACTATTGGCCAGCTTGGTTAGGTTTTTTCCAGTTTTTTGAGGTCATTTTCAATGTTTATGTGCCCTTTTGTTCTGTGCACATGTATCACACATCACTTTTTGTAGGTTTCCCTGCCTATGCTGCACATTGCTGACTCTTAAATGGTTTCTCTCCCCTGCAAATGTGCATCTAACGGCAGGTTTTCAATCGCGTTAGGATTCAGCACTTCAGATCAGCACGTTAGTGTGAAAGGAGCCTCTCCCCGCCCACTCTCCGCCCATTGACCCCTTCTCTCCGCCCTCTCTCCACCTTCTGCGGTGTTTTACCACGCCGTGGAACGTCTACGATCGTTAAGTAATGATAATGCGCATTATGAGACTTAACGATCGTTAATGTTACATAACGCGCATTATGTAACGTTAACGCAGTTTAGTAAACATACCCCAAAGCCTTAGTTTTCTCTCCTGGTACACACATACTCAATCTAGCTCCTTAATCCCTCATCCTTCTGTGTGCTATTTGCTTTATTTCTGTCTAAGCATGATACAATATTTATTTCAGATACATACTACACCAGAAATAGAACTAGAAAGCCACCAAAGCTGCTATTTTTCACTTTTTTAACCCTCTAACCTGCAACTTCTTAACAGTCTGACCTATTCCCTCTGAAAGCCAAGAGACAAATTTAGACAAAATAGTGCCGATTTCAGTTTCCTGCTCACCTCAGCCATGGGATTTTGAAAAAGTGAAGCTGGGATAGGCTTGGTTGGCTGCTTGTCAAAATGTTTCAGTGATAGGCCAAATGACTCCAGCCTCTTCATTTACCTCCCCAGGGTAGCTCTGTTGTGTCTGGCCAAACAAACAGGCTTTATTTTCCTGGCACTATAGACTATAATGGTGCTGAAAATGAATGGAAATGAATAATTTTTGGCTCATTTCAGTCAAATCCAGTCAGTTTTCTTAAAGGGAAATTGACTAAAAATGTCCTTATTCATCATATTGAACTATTCATTTTCAAATGAATGCACATCCCTAGGAAAGCACTTTCCCTGGTTTATCCCTAGAAGCCCACATTTCATGTACTGTTTGAACTTTGTTAATCTCTACCTCATAAAAAAGGATTAGGGATATCATAAGAAAATAAGAAATGCCTCACTGGGTCAGACCAAGGTCCATCAAGCTCAGTATCCTGTTTCCAACAGTGGCCAATCCAGGTCACAAGAACCTGGCAGATTCCCAAGAGGCACACAGGTTCCACGATGCTCGTCTCAGGACAAGCAGTGGATTTCCCAGATCTTCTTTAATAATGGTTTATGGATCTTTCCTATAGGAACTTGTCTAAACCTTTTTTAAACCCAGCTACACAAACAGCTTTTACTATATCCTCCGGTAACAAATTCCAGAGTTTGATTACACGTTGACTAAAAAATCTTTTTCTCTTATTAGTCTTAAATAGGTTATGTTGTAGCTTCATTGTATGTCTTCTAGTTTTTCTACTTTTTGTCATAAACAATCAATTTTAGATTTACCCGTTCCACTCCATTCATTAAGGGGTATGTTTTCTAAACTGCGGTAACGTTACATAACGCACGTTATGCAACGTTAACGATTGTTAACATCGTATAACGCACGTTACGTAAAGTTAACGATTGTTAACGTCCCCGGCCATGGTAAACATCGCAGAAGGTGGAGAGAGGGTGGAGAGAAGGGGTCAATGGGCGGAGAGTGGGCGGGGAGAGTCTCCTTTCACACTAATGCGCTGAACTGAAGGGCTGAATCCTACCGCGAATGAAAACCTGCCGTTAGATGCACATTTGCAGGGGAGAGAAACCATTTCAGTGTCAGCAATGTACAGCATAGGCAGGGAAACCTACACAAAGTGATAAGTGTGATACATGTGCACGGAACAAAAGGGCACATAAACATTGAAAATGACCTCAACAAACTGGAAAACTTACCAAACAATAACTGTGTAGACTCCAACTGGTTGAGAATACTACTTTTAGGTTACTAATAAACAGGAAATCCTATGACCATATCATGACAATTCTTATAAACTTACACTGATTAGACTGGTTTAGACCTTTGCATTGATGGGATTCAGAGTATATTAGGAAATTTATAATCTCTTATACCTTGGAGAAACCCCATTCTTCTCAACAAGGCTTATTAAATATTCCAGGGTTGCATTAGAGGCAGGTTTACTAAATTGTGCTAATGGTTAGTATGGGGTTTCTCATGCACTAAGCGTGTTGTGCAGGCAGCACAAAGAATTGCAGTAAACATCCAGGGCTAAACGTTATCGTGGGAAGGGGCGGTGACTGGGTGGGTTAGGGCAGAGTGTAGGCATCGATGGCACACTGCGGTTAGCCTGGCCATCATTGGTGAGCACTATACAAATAAGTAGTAGGAGTAGTAACCGCGACTGCTACCATTAGCGTGAGTACACTTGCGTTAGATGTGCTGGGAGGTTAGTATGGTGAGATGCGTCTCCCTGCAGTAACTGCAGGGGAACATGCCAGGCATTCCCCCAACAGTTAAAGGACCTATGCCACCTGCACACTCATTTTTACACTAACAATGCATTTTACTAGACAAGCACCTTAGTTATTACTCACCAATACTCTTGAATTTGTTGCTTGAAGGCCTGCATCTTGAAACCGATTACTTGTCATGAAAGGATGACGGCTTGGCTCTATGACCAAGCCGTCATCCTTGAGTGGAGGAGTGGCCTAGTGGTTGGGGCAATGTACTTCAGGCTGGAAGGTCAAGGGTTCAAATCCCACTAGAGGGCAGCAACTTTGGGCTGGAAGGACTGGGGTTTCTAGTCCCACAGGTGCTCCTTGTGGTCTTGGGCAAGCCACTTAACCCCCCATTGCCCATGTTCCCTGTAAAATAGTTATCTCCAAGTTATAATGCCCTGTTCAATATAATGTTCCATGTAAACCACACTGATGTCAAATAGCATGATATATAAGAGAAATAAATAAAAATAAATGACCAAGCCTCCTCTAACAAGGAAAGTTTTCCTAACTAGCAATCAAGCATTCAGATAAAAGAGAGAAATACACTTAATAGGCCTCCATGGCTGAAGTTCATTATATGCTACATGCTGTGATCAAAAAGAGCCTTATACTGTCTAGGAAGTTGGGTAGAGAGATTATAACTTCTGTTTATGTTTTATTAGTAGGAAAATAAGCTCTTTCTGGCTTGGGAATTAAGCATGGATGATTGCTATATTATATTGTGACTAAAGAAGGATTATATTGGAAGGAAAGAATGGGGGAGGAGGGAAGAGAATTGCTAGGGTTCAGTAAGTAAGGATTTTGTTAATTATATTTACTATTGTAATTTGTTTGGAACTTCAAGGTTAAACATGCAATTAATTTGAAGAAAATGTATGAAATAAAAAAAGCAAATAAATGTTTTCTGAGAGGGAAGAGTGTGATATCGAAATCCTTCAAATGTTTTTCTTTTTTTTCTGGTTTCACTACTCCTGTTGGAGCCTCTGCCTGTTAGAGGAAAAGGTCTGACCACTCAAACCGCTGACTGTTTTCTATGGATACTAAAAATAGAGCTTATTAAAAAAAAGGAAAAGCTTGGTGTTTTAAAAGCCCTGAATGTTTTTTTTTATTTTTCTGATGCTTGTTTAGAGGGGATATGGCTGATAATTGGACCACCTGGCTCTTTTCTACTGATGCTAAAGGCAATGGCTGTGTGAAAGGGAATGATTGTGGATTTTTTTTTAAGTTAACATTGCCTGCTGGAAGCAAAGATGGTCAGTCAAGCCTCCAGGGTTTTGTTTTCTTCCCTTTTTCTTCTCCTGCGGCTATGAAGTCAAGGGAAAGCTGGAAGGAGGGGAAAGAGGAACAATGTCTGGGAACTGCTACAAAGCCACTGAAACCTCAGAGAGGAGGGCGCATGCTACCCACCCCACTGAACTCTTCTAGGCCTCCATGGCCTTGCAGATGGATAAATACAGAGCAGATGTGCCAGGAATGGTGGAAACATTCAACATTTTTCAACGTATACAATAGCAGTACTATCTCTGCTAATACATCAAACTCTATCCTATCCCTTTGTACCACCATTGTAGCGTAATCTCTAATTCATTTGTATTTTCTCAAAGTCATCTTTTGCTTTGTCCTACTCATTCTCTTCTGTTCTGAGAAAGAAAGCATTAATTCCTGAAAGCTACTTAAGAACTGTATTAAGATACGCCAATAGAAAGGTATGGGGGGCATATTCAAAGTGATTTAACAGCTTAGCAGACCTGCTAACTGGTGAAACTGCCATCAACAGGATATTCAGTTTAATGCTGCTGAGTATCATCTGCTAACTGGTTTGTATACCCCATTGCTAACAGGCTAGCAAAAGAGCATTCCAGGGGAAAGAGGTCAGCAGCGATATTCAGCCACTGGCTGGCTAACTTAAACCAGCAAAAGTTAGGAAACAAAAAAGGTCGGACTAACTTTAGTTGCTTTAGCAATCCAACCAGCATTTGACCATCGCCACTGACCAGTTAGCTAAAATGTTAAACCGTGCAATCCGGATATTCACTGCCAGTGGCTGGATAGGACCCTGGCATTGAATATCGGCATAATTTAAGAGCGCTGTCCACCTCCTTTGAATATGCCCTCTGTATGACTTTATATGCACGCTTTTATTTGCTCGCCTTTGGGGTCTTTTGCTAAAGGGCGCTAGCTGCTAGTACTAAAGGTATGCACTGGACATGCCTTGACAGGTAGTGCCGGGCCATGACGGCATGGTTGGATTTCTGCACTATCCATGGTGCTTTAGGTTTGCAAGTAGGTGGGTTAGGGGTAGAGTGGGTGGGGTGAGTGATGCAGTCAGCACACCCGCACTACCTGCATAAGGAATAATAGGGCAAATAGCTGACGCTAAGCAGAATACCGAGCCACCTGTCTAGAGGGACTGCATGGTGCAGCGGCCATGGCAGCGGATCACAACAGCCTGAGACCCACCAAACCAGGGCATGCAAGTGTGGAGGGACCCTGCTGGGACAGTGGGAAAAACAACCACAGAAACATCGACTCTCTTGTCTGTCTGCATATGCACTGGATAGATGTCAGAGAACTTCTGGTGTTATGTCCTTTTCCATTGTCAGAAAATAGGGCCTGTGTTCTGTGCCTCATCAAATACTGGCACAGAGCTGGAGCCAGCAGAGTACAGTGAGGGGTGGAGCATACAAATTAGGCTTTCACATACTGGCAACATGACTGTGTGGCATCAAAAAGTGCCATCCAGCCTCTACCTCCCCTCATGGGGGGGGGGGGGGCATGTTGCAGTGGGCATCTGACTCTTCACCTTGATCATAGAAACATAGAAACATGATGACAGAAGAAGACCACATGGCCTATCTAGTCTGTCCTTCCATATCAACAACTACAACAGTCCACTTTTTACCTTTAGAGATCCTCTGTGTTGGTCTCATGCTTTTTTGAATTCAGTTACTGTCCTCATCTCTACCACCTCCACTGGGAGACTATTCCATGGATCCACTACTCTTTCCGTAAAGAAATATTTCCGTATATCACTCCTGAATCTATCTCCCTTCACCCTCATCCCATGTCCCCTCATAGCATTACTTGCTTTCAATTGAAAGAGGCTCTCTCCCTGAACATTTATGCCACGGAGGTATTTAAACATCTCAATCATATCACCTCTATCCCGCCTTTCCTCTAAGGTGTACATATTAAGATCCTTAAGTCTGTCCTCATATGCTTTATAATGAAGCCCACTAATCATTTTAGTAGCCACCCTCTGCACCGACTCCATCCTGTTCACATCCTTTTGAAGGTGCGGTCTCCAGAATTGCACACTATACTCCAAATGAGGTCGCACCAAAGACTTATACAGAGGCATTATCACCTCCTTTTTTTCTGCTAGCCATTCCTCTTCGTATGCACCCAAGCATCCTTCTAGCTTTTGCCGTCGCCTTTTCTACCTGTTTAGCTACTTTAAGATCATCAGACACAACCACGCCTAGGTCCCGCTCTTCTTTAGTGGACAAAAGTACTTCACCTCCTATACTGTATTGCTCCCTTGGATTGCTGCAGCCCAAATGCATGACCTTACATTTTTTAACATTAAATCCCAGCTGCCAAATTCTAGACCATTCTTCAAGCTTAGCTAGATCCCTCCTCATGTTATCTACACCTTCCTGGGTGTCTACTCTATTGCAGATTTTGGTATCATCCGCAAAGAGGCAAACCTTACCTGACAGCCCTTCCACTATATCACTAACAAAGATGTTAAAAAGAATCGGACCAAGGACAGATCCCTGGGGCACACCACTGGTAACATTCTTCTCCTCAGAGTGAGCTCCATTTACTTTTACTCTTTGTCGCCTCCCACCCAACTGATTTCTAACCCAAGCAGTAACTTTAGGGTCCATCCCTAGGGTGCTCAGTTTGTTTGTAAGTCGCCTGTGAGAAACAGTGTCAAAGGCTTTACTGAAATCTAAATACACCACATCTAGAGCTCTCCCTCGGTCCAACGCCCTGGTCACCCAGTCAAAGAAATCAGATTTGTCTGACAAGACCTGCCTCTGGTGAATCCATGCTGCCTCGGATCCTGTAATCCGCTGGGCTCTATAAGAAAGTGTGACTGCTCTGAGCAGATACATTCTACTTCTGGCACTGAACATGGGCTTCCTGTGTTGGGAACTTGTTGATCAGTGTCTTTTCTTGTGGGCTTCTTCTCTCTTGACAATTGGGGTGCTTGGCTTGGCTTTAGCCACCTCCATGCAGCCTAGGTGAACAGGCATCCTGGGCACCTTAGGGTGAGGGGGGTTCAAATACCCGTCCACCCTGATGGACACTTCGAACATCCTGTCTGATCCCATACAAGACCCACTGCATCCTTAGATGCCACATTTGCATCCTAATTCCCAGAGTTAGGGGAACAGCACAAACTCACTGCATATGTTGATTTTCTGATTTGCATGTCCTTCCCTCTTGTACTTAGCTACATTGCTTTGAACTATGCAGCCAGTTGTGCCTATTTCCAGTCATTCCTCTCTATTCTGCACTGGACTTTAGGTGGAGTTGGATTCCAATTGCCACCATCTGCAGTGTTTCAGTAGACTGCTGTTGCCCTAATAATGCATTTGTGGCTTTCAAGTGCAAGGTGCATGTTGCAAACGCATTCACTGTGTACATGGCCTATGACCATATGTTCACAATTAGTGGTACTGATGCGCCTAGTGCACCAGCAATGCTCTGCTGTGGCCATGCCCACCTGCTGGTACTGTAACTGCTAAGCCCTGCTGCATTAATTTCACATGCCAACAGCACGTTAGACCCATGCTACCAGCAGCCCTTTATGAACATGTCCCTTAATGTGCTGTAAGTGCAAAGTCTATGTGGTAAATGCAAGGGATGTGCCAAACATCTGTCCTGCATTTACCAGACATGGCAAACACTTATTGCATGGGCCCATATTACATGCCTCAACACTATTAGCTGGAGCATGGAGGGAACAGCGACTCACTGGTTGGGACAGGTTACCTCAGGCCAGAGGGTCAGGGGTTCAATTCCCACATGGGGACAAGTAACCTCAGGCTGGAGGGAATGGGGTCTCTAATCCCATGGCCACTCCTTGTGGCCTTGGGCAGCCATTTAACCCTCCATTGCCTCCAATGAACACCAACCAGAGAACGCCCCATTCAAGAACCCCCTCCATTTCCACATTCCTCCTTTGCTGACTGCTACCCTTCTGTGAGTGCTGTTGCTGTGCCTCAAATGCTTCTGTTCACTTTGTCACTGCAGATATCCATAATCTGTGCTGCCTCTGTTCATTCCATTGTCCTGCCCAGCCGGAGGTGATGTAACTGCGTCTCCTTCAGCTGCACGGAATATAAAACCTGACTGCTGCGGCGTTGTGCGCTGAAGGAGTGCGCCCAAGGAGCAGGACATGCTCCTTGGGGCGACTCCGGGGCATATCTGGCTATGTATTCAAGCAGTACACTACTTCTGCCCCTGATCTCTCCTCCATGCTTAACTCTAGTCTCTCCACTGGTTGCTTCCCAGCCCCCTGGAAGCAGGCCCTGGTTCACCCCCTCCTGAAGAAGCCTTCCCTTGATCCCTCTGTTCTCTCAGTTGGTGCCCTGTTTCTAATCTTTCCTTCCTCTCTAAAATCCTCGAGTGCTGTGTCTTTGATCAGCTGTCCGCCCATCTTGTTAACACCAACATGCTTCAACCCCGCCTGGTCCAGTTTCAGAGCAGAACATAGCACTGAGTCTATCTTTCTCTCCCTGTTGAATGAACTTCACATCTCCCATGAAAACGGTGATCTCACTCTGGCTGTTTCCTTGGACCTCTCTGCTTTTGACTTTGTGGACCATAGTTCCCTCCTTGCCCGTCTCTCTGATCTGGGTATCTGGGGCATCCCCCTGCACTGGTTCCGATTTTTCCTCACTGCCCATTCCTTCTCTGTTCATTCTGGTTCTTCCTCCTCCTCTCCTGTGCCCTGCTTTTGGTGCCCCCAGTTCTCTTTTCTGTCCCCCTCCTCTAACGTCTTTTTTGCCCACGTCTCTGCTTATCCAACAGTCCGGTATCTCTGCATATACCTGTGCAGATGATATTATTCTCCTCCACTGCACTGCTTCCTCTTCCCTGGATCTCACACCACTTAACACTAACACTAACGTAACACTTAACACTAACCTAACTTGCCTTCTATAAAGGCTGATACTTCCTCCTACCATATTTGATACACTGTTACCAATATCTGCATTGGTCGCTTAAATCTGCTCAAAGGTACTTATATCTACTCTTATACTTACTGATATATTGTTTTAATTTCTGCAACGTCTGACTAACCTGCTCAAAGGTACTTATAGTTACTTGTATTCCTATTGGGTACATTGCCCATTACGTTTTGCAACATCTGCTTAAATCTGCTCAAAGATATCTATATCACCACAGCATAAGGCACAGTTTGCTAATCCTGTACTTAGGGGCATGTTTACTAAAAACCGCTAATTTGCGCGCCGCAAAATAGCGCACTAAAAGCGGTACTTAAGAGCGCTTAAACGCCCCGCAATCATGCGTGTCACCCCCGCAGAGGTGCGCGGCACACTAACGGGCCCCGTACAAGTGCGGGCCCGCAAATGTCCGATAGAGGCGTGGAACGGCTAACGGAGGGCGGAGGAAGGCTCCGGAGGGGTGGAGGGACGGGATCAATGGGTGGAGAGTGGGAGGGGAGAGGCTCCCCGCACATTATCGGGCCCGAATTTGCATGTAAAAATAGCGCGAGTGAAACACTCGCGGTAGAGGGCATTTAAAGGGAAGAGAAACCATTTCCGTCAGCAATGTACAGCAAAACAGGGGAAACCTGCAAAACGTGAGCAGTGTGATACATGTGCACAGCACAAAAGTGAAAATAAAAATATAAAGTGACCACAACAAAAATATCACAAATAGTAATTCAGTTTGGGAACAGTTATAGTAATGGGCAAATATAGAAAACACACCCAGGAAAGCTCCAGAAAGAACAAATGAATATTGGAAGGGTCTACGGAGCGGAGACTCATCCAAAACAAATTTCCTTTTTGGAGCTTTACTGGGAGTGTTTGCTATGGTTGACCATTAATATCACTGTTGCCCAGCGTGGTGATATATTGTCCCCCAGTTTCTGTGGTCATTTCCGTGGTTTATGTGCACGTTTGTCACCAGACAGGGTGCATGTGCCCACAGTAAAAATGCGTAGAGCAGGGTTTGTGACTCCATCCTGCCAGGTTTACTACCTCCAGGGGCTGCACTGTCTCTGTGGCCATAGTGTGGTGCAGTGGACATAGCCAGTACCTCTAGGACCAGAGGGTCAGAGGTTCAAATCCCAGCTGGGGCACTTGCCAGCCCAGTCCCTATATTTTACCCACCACTAAACAAAGATAGCGCAGACACCCCTGTATTGCAGGCAACATAAGCATGGGGAAAACACCCATATTTTACACAACACTGCAAACACACCACAACAATGGGCAGTACTTACAGCCAGGTCCCCCAAATGCAGTCCCGTACTGCCACATTGCAATCATGTCATCTGCTTTTTATGCGAGAAGCCCATCGCATCATGTTGGCGGACGAGTACATGTGGTGCAGGGGGCAGTGGCTGCTAGCCACAGAAGACAGAGGTCTAGCCATGTGCAGGCTGGCACAGTCCACTGCAACAGACAGGCCCTGCCGTATCCACAGTCATGGACATTCCAGGGAATCCAGGCAATCTGTGACTACACGGTGGTGCAGTGCACACAGACAGTGCATGCAAGACCATAAGGTCTCAGGTTCAAAGCCCAGCTGGGGCTACCGTGAATCCTGCACACATATTTTTCCCACAAATAAACAGTGACAGTAAGGACACACCTTTCGTGACGAGGACATATGCAATGGTAATACGTCTATCTTTTACCCCACTGAGCACAGACACCATGAACAGGGGCAGAACCTACAGCAGAATCCCCCAAATGCAGTCCTGGTGGGCCACACACCAGTCAGGTTCCATGCTGCCACTCATACAAATGCCTGTGCTGTATATCTATGCACCACCCCCACGGCATGTAGATGTAGCTCATGCATATTCATGAGGGACAGCAGGAAGACCCGAACAGTGTGATGCAAAACTGGACCGGATTTGGGAAGTGCTGCCATAAAGCAGCAGCCAACAGGGGCAGACACACCCACACCCACAGGCCCCATTGGCCAATGTCTCCTGTAGAAGCAGAACATTGGACCCTGCGTGCATCTCCCAATACTAGCACCTGCATACCTTAGCAATGTCACCCTACACCTGAGGTTCACAGCTCTGAAACGTTTGCTAAGAGTACAGGCTGATAGATATCCCTACGTTACGCACATACTGCTAGTTGACCCCATCCGAACAATCTGTTTGGTGTCTGCGGTGCGTGCTCCAGGCCTGGTCTCTGACGGTGTTCACCACCCTGGGGAGTGACCCCCAGCAGTACTGCGTACCATATCCATGCCTGTGCCGTGCCCAGGACCGGTGTGGTGGGCAAGGCTAATCACCCCCTCAATAGTAGCACAATGCTGGCATAGGTGTGGGAGTGTGTGTCTGTCTATACAGTGTGTGTTGGCTGCAAACACCTTCCCCAACCCACACTGCCAGCACTACTGCCAGTATTTGCCTGCCAATGTGCATAATGAGCAGCAAGGTACCATGGGTATAGGTCAGACATGGTGGGCTGGCCAGGATGCATCTGCACAGGGCATAGGGCACTGGCTGTGACATTGTAGTGCCTGGCCACCACCTACACAGACAGGGTGACCTCCGTATGTGCTGCTGGGGGAGCACTCTCACCCTGAGTGTGCAGTGATGATAGCATGGCTAGGCACCCCCATAGTGCTGTATTGTGTTTCTCTCTTGTGATATATATGGGTTTCCTGTTGGGCCTCCTCACAGAACTCTCTGCTTGTGTGTGCTGCCACCCCAGTTTTGGGTGCATGCATTTCCATCAGGGCTAACCAGCAGACTGTTCACAGCTGGTATGTGTCTTGATGGAGTGCCTTGCAGGGTGCAGTGGCTGATGGCTTGCTGCAGGAGAATATCAGATAGTGCTGGGGTGCATCTTTGGATATCCAGGCCTAAAGTCTGTCTGATATTGTGTTATGGATGTGTGTGGAGCTGCTTGGACTGCCCTGTAGGGTGTCTGTTCCCCAGCAGGACTGGGGTTTGATGGTCCACTCTACTGCCATTGGCGCAGGGGGAGTAGGATGGGGATCTGTTGGTGGGAGGCCCTGTTTGCCACCCTCGGGGGGGGGGGGGTAACCTTGACCACCTAGGGGTCCATGGGGGTTTCCACTAACTGAGACAGACAGAGATATCCAAGATGTTTCTGCAGCACCTTCCTATCTCACAGGTTAGTACTGTTTTGGAGCTCTGTCATGGCTGGTGTTGTGGACCTGGTCCTGGGCGCCACATCACACCCTCAGGGTGAGCACAGTACCTGCACAATGTGACGGTGTGTAGCTACTCTTTGCTGGTAGTCCACCCGCTCAGGACCCCCTACCAGGCCAAGGTGCTGTGTGGGTGCACACGGACAATTCCCCCTACCAGGCCGGGTAGCTGTTGGGTGCATTCCCCATCTTGTGTGCATCTGTGGACAGCTGATTTGCATGTGCAGTGCATCATGGGTATGGGTGGCCTAACCCTATCTTGTTTACAACAGCAGACTGTCTGTGAGGTGACATGCAGGCTCTCTGCAGCCAGCCAGGGGCTTGCTGACAGCTATAGGACTGTAGCCCAATGGTTACATCACTACCTTTGCAGCCAGAGGTCATGGGTTCAAGCCCACTGTTGGGTTCTGTGATAGGGTTGTCCAGAGCATTATCTTTGTTTACTGTACATATTTTTATGACAGCAAACACACCCTTGGCATACTGTACCCATAAGGTGCCTCTGAGGGTGCTCTTTAGGGCGCCCTATAGGCCACCTTATGGGTGCCATCCATATAGGGTGCACTATACATTATCCTGTGTCGCAACATACATGCTGCCCTATAGGGGACATTCTAGGGTGCCTTGGTGGACGGTGCACTGTAACATGTGCCTTATGGTCCGCCTTATGTTAACATGCTGTGAGAGTGCGTTTGCTAGTAGTTATCACAAAATAGAATTAAAAAGCCTCCTAAAGCACTCCACAACATAAAATATACTGCCTCAGCTAGCCTTTTTCAATGGGCATTGTGAGGGATTGAACCACTGGTCCCTGCACCATTGGTCAGTGTCTTAACCATTGTGCTGTGGCTGTGTTCCTTTGCTTTAGCATCAGCGCGCCGCCTTGTGGCCATCAGCGCGCCGCATCCTGCTGCCCACAATGAACAGTGCGCCGCCTTATGCCGCCCCAATATGAACAGTGCGCCGCCTTATGCCGCCCCACAATGAACAGTGCGCCGCCTTATGCCGCCCCAATATGAACAGTGCGCCGCCTTATGCCATCCCAATATGAACAGTGCGCCGCCTTATGCCGCCCCACAATGAACAGTGCGCCGCCTTATGCCGCCCCAAAATGAAGAGTGCGCCACCTTATGCCGCCCCAAAATTATTTTGCTTCCTGACACACATTTCCACATTCAAGGTGGTGCCTCAGCCAGCCTTTTTGGGCTGCACACACTGGGGGATTGAACCCGTGGCCCCTGCACCATTGGTTATTGTCTTCACCATTGTGCTACGGCTCTATTCCTATATGTGCACAGCTGCGCCCCACTTAGCCTTCCCACGCGCTAATGTGGGCCCCGCACATTAATGCGACGCGCACACATACGGTCTTTTTTTTTCCTTTTTCGGCCTGAACCGCCCACTCCTTATATGGCACAGGCACACTACCGCGGCCCCGCACGTTAGGAATGTTTAGTAAACATGCCCCTTAGAGTAACTACCTTACATTGAACACACACCCCAAGCCATCTGCTTCCACCAGATCCCTGGCCTACCAATTTATGTTGACCCAATCCTAGACTTACTTGCTTAGAACTGCCTGAAAGTGCACCCACACTTACTAACACTTCAACTTATCTGACTAGAACTACACCAGAAACTGTACCACACAACCTACTTACACAGAATTGTACCAGAAACCGTACCATTAAGACCTACACCTACCCTGTAACGGCCACACATTACTCTGCTATACCATCCATTAGATCTCCCTCACACCCAACCCCCCCCCCACCAAAAAAAACACATAATGGCCCCCACAAAAATAAAAAGCCTTCCTCTTCCTCACCTTCTAATAGCTCTCTTGACACAGCACATTTACGCATACAAAGCTAACCAAACCCCTTAAAATAACATTCCCGTCATCCATAATCCTTACCGAAACCTACCAGATACCCCAACATACACCCACACTCACAATCAATACTCACGCCACAATCCCAACAGATACCATCCTAGACTAAATCAGATAAAGCATCAACCTCATGGCAGTGTAAATGGCTCTCACAACGCAATCACTAAAATAAAACTCATCCTAATAAACATTCGATCCATACGAAACAAGATACCAATAATTCAATGACATGATAAAAGACAAAAAACCAGACATTATCTGCATTACCGAGACATGGCTTGCATCCACAGACACAATCCTATTAAACCAGCTAACTACACATCAATATGATGTATTCAACTGCCACCGGGATGTAAAAAGAGGAGGTGGCACACTCATACTCACAAAAAAGACCTACAATACACCCTAACAAACTTAAATATAGACGGCATGGACATCATCAATATAGAAAACAAAAACCTCACACTCACTCTCATCTATAGACCCCCATCAGCTGATCAAAAAAACCTCACCCCCATCCTTGAACTCGCATGCACAGCATCACAAAGCAAACCACTCATAATACTAGGTGACCTGAACCTCCCATCACTAAACCAATCCCAATCGGATAACTTCATGGACGCTATGACACAAATGGGATATGCACAGATAATACATGCCCCCACACACGTAAAGGGCAACACATTAGATCTCATCTTCCTCCCTTCCCCATTTAATAACCACCAACTACACCCCCCCCCCCCAATTATAACAGAAGTACCATGGTCTGACCATCACTTGATAACATTCCATCTCCTGGCACAAACACCCTCAAACACTACAAGCACAATGCCACACATATCATGCTTCGCACACTTTGACAAAAATGCATTCCTTGACAAAGTACTACCCAAACTCAATACAAACCTACCAGACATCAACTCAACTATAAACCATTGGAATTTAACAATCCAGAAAGCAGTCGTCCCCACAAAAGTCACACAAAGTCAAATAAAAAAGACAGAAAAATGGTTCACGAAAGAATTAGCAAAGTTAAAAAGACAACTGAGGAAGCAAGAAAAAAGATGGAGGAAAACAAAATCAAATGAAAACAAATCCCAGTATACAAACATACTCAATGAATACAAGAATGCAATTAATAAATCAAAAAGGGACTACCATTCTAAAGTAATAAATATAGCCATCAATCGATCTAGAGAACTATTTGCGATTGTAAAAACATTGACAAACACAAAACTCTGAGCCTAAACAACCTGCAATAGGTGTACAAACGTTTGCAACACATTTTGCCGAGAAACTGAAGAGCAAACCCATCATACCAACAACAATATTACATTCAAATAGAAAAATTAATAACGAATGGACAACTTTTCACATGGTAGATCAAAAGCACCTCCTTAAAATCATAACAATGATCAATACCACAACCTCTCCGCTTCACCCATGCCCAGTGTCATGGATCAAGTGCACAAAGGATGATCTAGCTGAAAACATTCAATACATAGTTAACCAATCACTTTCACAAGGCATCATGCCTGATGCCTTAAAGCTCACATCGCTTCGCCCTATAATAAAAAATAGTAAACTTGACCCAAAAGACCCAAATTCATACAGACCCATAGCCAGCATTCCATTTATTGCCAAAATAATAGAAAAAAAACAATTCAACTACAATTACAAGAGCACATTGATGAGCACAAACCCCTGGACTCACACCAGTTCGGATTCCGCCCCTTCCATGGAGTGGAAACCCTCTTAATTACACTGATGGATTCTCTCATCAGAGGTACAGATGACAACAGCCAAGGCTTTCTACTCCTTTTTATAGATATTTTCTGCCGCATTTGACAACATCAACCACCGCACACTGATCAATAGACTAGAAAACATGGGAATAGGAGGGACTGTTCTCAAATGGTTCAAGTCATACATTACACACAGATTAATACGTGTTCAAATAGGCCAAGACGCATCAGAAACATTCCCCCAAGGACAGGGAATACCCCAAGGATCAGCCCTTTCCGCCCTCCTCTTCAACTTGTACCTGCAACCCATTACAAGCATATTTAAAAAACACAATATTAACCATTTTATCTATGCCGACGACATCATGCTCGCTATCCCCATAAACACTAGCAGCCCCACATATGACACCCTATCTGAATGCATGACTGAGGCCATCTCTTGGTTGGAAACCAACTACCTCAGCATCAACCTTAAAAAAACGGAAGCAATGTTCGTAACAAGAAAACCTGTTACTGACGACACTTACCCAACAACAATCACAATCAACAAAACAACTATACCTGTTAGAAAGGAAGTAAAGTACCTAGGAGTAATAATAGACTACACACTCACCATGTTACCTCACATAAAACAGACAGTAAGAACCATATTCTATAAACTTAAAACTATACAACACCTAAGACCTCTCCTTGACACACATGATTTTAGATCTGTAGTCAGTACACTCATCACCCCCCACTTCGACTATTGTAATAGTCTCCTAATTGGCCTCCCACGAAAAAACACATATCTGTTACAAAGAGCCCAGAACATCTGTGCCAAGGTAATTGCTAAAGCACGCCTAACAGACAATGTAACCCCAATACTGCTAGAATTACATTGGCTTCCTATAAATAGCCGAATAAGATATAAAATTCTCCTAACAACTTTCAAACTCCTAAACGACATCGCCCCCTCACACCTGTCCACACTACTTCACGTTCCATCTGAATCAAGATCACGCAGACAAAACGCAACCCACTCCCTCAACATACAAAAAACCTTCAGGAAGACAAAGAAAACCACAAGCTCCAGAGCTTTCTCATTTGCTGCCCCCACGCTCTGGAACGATCTCCCAATAACCCTTCGCATGATAAAAGACCTTCATCAATTCAGGAAAGAACTCAAAACTTACCTATTCTCTGAGCATTTTGAAATCTCCTACCCCCCAAGACCTACCCCCCAGCAACCACAGACACACTCCCACAAAACCCCTGAAATCACAATTGACTAACCCAGACAGACCCCTGCCACACACACACTTGACTTACGATGAAAAGGAAATAAATTCCAAAAACTACACATGCTCAATGTCTATTGTACCCGGTAACACATTGTTTATAGTCTTTTGTAAATAGCCAATGTAAATAGTTTCGACACAGTTGCATGCAATATTACCTGTACATAGTTAGAATTAACGTTCTATGTAAAAGTATACAGAAGCATACAAAATTGTTAACTGTTCCATGTAAACTGCCCTTGATCTCTGGAAGGGGTGGTATAGAAAAAAATAGATAAATAAATAAATAAACTCTTGCCTGGTTCTTGTCCATTCTTGGATGGCATTCAATTTCCTGCACTTGAACCCTTCTAAGTCCACTGCCATTTCGTTCATCTTTGGAGCTCCCTCTCCCTCTCTGGCCACCACTATTTCCTCTACTCCTAACCACTGGTTTCTTCCTTTCGCTTCTTTGAGATTACCCTTGATTCCTCCCTCTCTTTTGAGGATCACGTCTGTTGTTCATCTGTCATTCTTTCACCTCTGCCAAATCCACGCAGTTCGGCCTTTTCTTTCCTTGGCCTGTGACTACACTTCTTTCCCTCATGATCTCCAGAATAGACTATTGTAATGTCACCCTAGCTGGCCTCCCACAGTACCTCCTTCATAGACCCCTGCTCCTCCAGAATACTGCCGCTCGTATACTTACTCATTCCTCACGGTTTGATCACATCTCCACACTGCTAGACCATCTCCATTAGTTACCTGTCCCTTTCAGAATTCAGTATAAAATCCTTATATTTGTGCACAGGACCATTCACACTTCCACCCCTCAGTATTTTGCTGATCTACTTCACTTTCATACTCCACACCGGCTGTTACGTTCCATACATACTCATCGTTTGGTTCTCCCTTCTGTATCTCAGACACATTTGGAACGCACATGGGGCTCTCCACATTTTTCTTTCTAGGGCCTGCCCTATGGAATTCTCTCCCCCTTACTCTCCATTCCAAACTCTCTCTTACTAGGTTTAAGGCTGTCCTGAAAACCCATCTCTTCTATTTAGTCTTTCCCTCTTGTGTTCTCCCTTCTTGACACCCCTATCTTGTCACTTCACAGCTCTAGCATCCTGTAGTGGCATTTCCTCCTTGTCTCCGTCCCCCTCTGTCCTTTCTTTTTTCCTGACCTATCATTTTTCTTTCCTTTTTCTCTCTCTCTGTACTATACAATGGTGTTCCTTTTCTTTTTCCTTCTTTTATGCAGTCCTTGTATATTTTGTACTCCGCTTTAATGCTTCGGCCTAAGTGGTCTATCAATAACCACAATAAAGATAAAGAGTACCCCCCCCCCCATCCAAACCTTCCTACATGGGCAAAATACCCTGGCTGAAGAGCATCTTTGCAAGCCCCCCTCCCACAATGAAGATCCCCATAGCAGACCACCCAGATCCTCCTCCTGACCTTCCCTTGCACTTAAAGTGCTTCTTGTAGCCAATGTAGGGTGCAGGAGCAATCCCGCTCTGCTCCTGTCCCTTCCTATGCTGGCATTCAAAATGGCAGATCTGACCTCTAATGCTCATTTCATGCTACTACCACTAGAGATCAATCTGTCCATCTGTCCATGTTATCCACGATGAGGCCGAAATCTTTTTTCCTGGGTGGTGGTTCCTAATAAGGAACCTTACATGATGCAAGGTTCCATATTAGGGACCACCACTCAGGAAAAAGATTTAGGCATCATCGTGGATAACATGTTGAATCCCTCCACCCAGTGTGCAGTGGCAGCCAAGAAAGCAATAGAATGCTAGGACTCATTAGGAAAGGAATGGAAAATAAAACAAAGGATATTATAATGCTTCTGTATCGTTCCATGATGCGACTGCACCTTGAATATTGTGTGCAATTCTGGTCACTGTATCTTAAAAAGGATATAGCATTATTAGCAGAGAAGAGCCATCAAAATGGTAAAGGGGATGAAAGGATACCCCTATGAGGAGAGACTAAAAAGGTTAGGGCTCTTCAATCTGGAAAAGAGACGGCTGAGAGGAGATATGATAGAGGTCTATAAATTAAAGAATGGAGAGCAACAGGTAAACATAGATCGATTGTTTATGCCATCAAAATATAGAAAAGACTAAAATGAGAAAATATTTTTTTTGCTCAACGCATAATGAAATTCTGGAATTCGTTACTTCAAGATGTAGTAAAAGCTGTTAGTTTAGCTGGGTTTAAAAAAAGGTTTGGACAAGTTTATTTATTTAGCCAGTTTTGTATACCACCTTATCCTTCAATCAAAGTGGTTAGGGATATAACGAGGGGTCTACATTCAACATAGGTGACAAGACATACATATATTTCTGGGGGTTGAGTCCCAGGTCTGAGATGTTGGTGTTTGGCGGCTGTATCGGCAAGGCTGCGTGGATTGGGAGTTAAGGTACTTGTTCATATGAGGCCATGTACAGGTGAGTTTTGAGGGATTTGCAGAAGTCCTTGAGGTCCTTTTGTGCTCTTAGTTCCTCAGGGAATGAGTTCCATAGGTCCAGCGCTGAGAGTGATATGGCTCTTCTGGAAGTTGATTGCTTTGTTTTGTGCTATCCGTCTGGAGTGAGGAGTCTGTTGCTGCCTTGGGTTCACCTGGGTCTGCTGCTTGTGTCTTTGGTTATTGTGGTCTGTAGAATTTCTGCTGAGCAGTGGTGTATGGTCTTGAAGATGATTAGTGTTGCCTTGAATTTTGCCCGTGCCATTATGGGTAGCCAGTACAGCTGTCTGAGTACTGGTGTTATGTGTTCATATTTGGACGTGCCTGTGATTATGCACTCTGCAGTGTTTTGAACCAATTGAAGTGGGTGTACAGAGTGTTTGGGTAACCCCTGATATAGTGAATTTCTATAGTCCAGTATGGGGGTGATGACTGCCTGGCATACTGTGTGGAAATGTTCTTGGCTGAGGATTGGCTTGAGTTGTCTGATGATCTTTAAACGGTGGTACGCTTTTGCTGCAGTCTTGTTAATGTGGGAATGGAGATTCAGGTTCTGTGGTCTGATGATGCTGCATATGGGCTGGATATAGATGTTGAATAGTATTGATGACAGGGCCAATCCCTGTGGTATTCCTTGCGTGGTGGTAAATTGAGCTGATTTCTTTTCCCCGCATTTTACTTGCTGTGTGAGGTTGTTTAGGTAGGAGGAGAACCATTTCAGGGTGTTGTTGCATAATCCCATTTCTTGGAGGCGCTGTAGGAGTATGGGGTGTGATACCATGTCAAAGGCAGCTGAGATGTCGATAAAAATTAGTAAGAAACCGTTCTTTATGTTGTCTATCCCTTTCAGTAGGTTGTCAAAGAGGGAGGTGAGCAGAGTCTCTACCTTGTGATGTGGTTTGAAGCCATGTTGGTGCAAGTCCAGTGGTGCATGAAGGTCCACATGATCCTGTAGTTGTCTTTGTATTACTTTCTTGATGATTTTGGAGATAAATGGCAATCTTGAGATCAGACGGTAAGATTTCAGGTCAGAGGTGTTTAGCGAGTTGCCTTTAAGGATTGGTCATATAGTAGCTTGCTTTAGAATCTGTGGGAGGTGCCCTTGCTAGAGGAACTGCTGTATGATTTTGTGTAGGCGGTGGCTTAGTTGGTTCTTGGAAGTCTTGATCCACTCCACTGGGCATGGGTCCGCTGGTGCAGTTGTCGTATTAAGGGAGCCCACAATGTTTTCTATTTGCTGTGTTGTCAGTATAGAGAAGTCATTCCAGGTTTGGTGAGATTCCTCGCAGGTCTGGTTGTGATCTATCAATGTTGGGGTGTGTTCTGCGCTAGGCATGGTGTTTGTCGGAATTGTGTTCTTGTTTATCAGATAGTTTGTGAATTCTTGGGGGTCTACTTGATGTCCATTGGATAGTAGGGTGTCTTTTGTGAGTTGTTGTACTATGTTAAATAATTCTCTTGGTTTGTTGGCTGATTTCAGGATGAGGGTGGTGTTGATCAGGTTGTTGTAGGCTTGTTGTTCGGTTCTGTATTGGAGTGCTGCCTCATGTGACTTGGTATGCCACCATTTTCTCTCCAGCTTTCTGAGCATGCGTTTTGCTTCCCGGATCTCATCCGAGTACCAGGGGACATTGGTTTTCCTTTGGGTGTGTGTCTTTTCTTTGTTAGTTGCTGATGCAGCTTTGGATAGGTTTGAGTTCCATTTGGTTATGGTTTCATCAATGTCATTGCAATCGTGTTGTAGTTGTGGCATTATTTCCTGAAGGAAGGTCTCCTTGTGGTAGGCTTTGAATCTTCTTGGTTTGGTTTCTCCTTTGGCTTACTGTGTGGTGGTTTTAAGAAGTAGGGTGAAAGAGTATATGGTGGTCCAACCAAGGAACCGGAGTGGGCAGTGGGGTAGTGGCTTGTTTCTGCCTTATTAGCGGTATTGACATGAAGATCAGGTCGGGTGTGGTTCCATGTGGTGTGATGGGGCTTTGACCGTCTGCTAGTAATTTAAGGAAGTCATGGCTTTAAAGAAATGCTCTGGTTTCTTTAGTGGGTGAGGAGGTTAGGTTGTAGTTTCCCAGAGCAATCAGTGGCTTGTGTTGGGTGCTACATGCACATATGGATTCAAGTATTGCTGAGAGATGATCCTTCGCTGCATTGGGGGGTCTGTAGGTGAGGCAAATGCTGATGTGATGGTTGGATATGATGACTGTGTTAGACTCATTTGAGGTGTTGGTGGTGATTGTTTTGAATCTGTAGCTTTTTCTAGCTATAATGAGGGTTCCTCCTCCTCTCTTGAGTTCTCTGTGGCAGCAGAATGCTGGGAAGTTGGGTGGGGTCACTTGGTTCAGGATGACCTGGTCTGTGTCCGAGAGCCAGGTCTCGGTGATGCAAATGATGGGGGAAAGGTTCATAAACCATTATTAAAGGAGATTCGGGAAATCCACTGCTTGCCCCAATATAATGCGGGGATCTTCCTGTATTCCCCTACTTTTGTGTCCTGGCCTAGCGGCATGATCTCCCAACGTCCAGGGGGACTTATTCCACTTCTGTGGTGTAAAAAGTACCCCGTCTATTTTCACGGCCCTAGACATACAGGGCCAACCTCAGAATTGGTCCTGTACATCCGGGGTTGCGGCAACAAAAAAGCACTGTGCCACGCAAATCAGGAAACCAAGTCCAAAAACGTAGCACAAGGAAGGGAAAGCTTTTAAAAATTTGTTATTTTTTACTTGAATGAAATTGCGTGCCAAAGACCCAACACAGGCCGTGTTTCGTCACACCTTCATCAAGGGTATTGGCGTACTCTCTTGGCTGTCTTATTCAATATTTGCTATTATCTCATGGACAATTGCACCGATTTCTTTTTGGATGATTGTGCCGATTGTGCACAATTTTCACATACTTTGCTGCACTTCTTTCACCGTACTGTATTCACGAGCGCATATTGTTGACTGAAATTTAATCCTTCCGTGGTTGCGGCCTGCCCTTGCCCCGCCCTCACTCCGCCTCAGTAACACTCCCTCCCACCCCCGTCTCAGCCTCCCAGTATGAATGTGCTGTTTGTACAGGGAGGCATTAGCTGGGGCCGGCAGTGAAGCGAATAGCAGGTGAATCCGGACATCAATCCAGATGGAGTGGAGGAGTGGCCTAGTGGTTGGGGCAAGGTACTTCAGGCCAGAAGGTCAGGGGTTCAAATCCCACTAGAAGACAGCAACCTTGGGCTGGAAGGACTGGGGTTTCTAGTCCCACAGGTGCTCTTTGTGATCTTGGGCAAGCCACTTAACCCTCCATAGCCCATGTTCCCTGTAAAATCATTATCTCCAAGTTATAATGCCCTGTTCAATGTAATTTCAGTTTTTTCAGTGTAAACCACCTTGATATCATGAAAGGCAGTATATAAGAAATGTTAAATAAATAAATAAATCCCTGCTATTTGCTGTATTGAATGACCCCTTAAATAAATAAATAAGCCCCAGCCACACCTTAAGGAAAGTAGCAACTGGCCAGGTCAGAAAAGAGAGGGATGACCAGGAATAGGCCCAACTGGCTGCACAGCTCAGAGCATTGGTGCTAAGAGCAAGAGGGCAGGGCATGCAAATCAGGAAAACACATGCAGCAAGTCTGTGCTGTGCCCCTAACTGTGGGAGATAGGGTACAAATGTAGCATCTGAAGGTGCAAGGGACTTGTATGGGAGACAGGGTATCTGCAGCATCCATCAAGGGTGACAGGTCTGAAATTTTGTTAGTTGAAATCAGTCATGGTGCAAGGATATGAGGCACCCTAATTGAACCTCATTCCTGGTGCCCTGCTCCGGCTCCTGCCCCAATTTCTGCGGCTGCCACCCCTTTCTGTGACCAGAAGTAGTAGCATGGGTTTTATACAGCACAGTAGTGCTTACCGTAGCCACTTCTGCTGGTCACGGAGATGGTCAGCAGCGGCAATAATGGGTCACCCTCGCATCATTAGGGCTCTAGGCAACTGCCTAGTTCGCTTAATGGTAGCGCTGGCCCTGGTTGAAATTAGGGAGTAGCGTTGGCAACAGCCACTATCAACACTTCAGTAAATAAATACCTTTCAGTAACTGAAATTAGAAGCATTCTTTGTCGTCTGCATTATCTAGACTACAGAAAGATGAAGGGGTGTAGTCAAACGTTTGAGCTAATTAACAGACCTGCTAACTGGCTAAAACATGGTCAGCACAATATTCAGCAGCACTCACTGGTTAGCGCTGCTGAATATCCCCACAGACTGCTGCAATAATGCCTAGCTAAAACTAGGGTGGTCTATGGGCAGAGCAGGAGTGGAGGCGATGACAGCCACTATCTGGTTAGCAGTAATATTCAGCCACTAACTGGATAGCTTAAGCAGTTTAAGTTAGGACAGCTGAATGGTAGAGTGGATATTTAGCGGTGGAAACTGGATATCTTCTGCTGCTGAATATCCAGTTTTAATTAAAGAGTTGGCAGCTAGGCAATTTATTTTGCCCAGCAGCCGCCATTACTGAGTAAGACCCCCTAAATTCATTATTTTCTGAGCTCCCTCTCTTTAGGAACAATCGCTCATTTAAACTGACTTTGCTTCTTAAGGAAAACATACTCAGCCCCCCAAAAAATCACATTAACTAGAAGTAAATATGGATATTCATTTAAATTTCCTTACATAGAACTAAAGAGTATGATGTTTTAACATATCTTGAAAAGCATCCTTGTGCACCTTCTTAAGAGGGAAAGAGGAATATTTAATAAAAATTAATGCGCGGTAAGTGCAAAACCTGTGCGGTAAATGTCAGCGGCATGGTCAATATCTAAAGATTTATCGCACAGGGCAAACACTCAGTTCAGGGACCTGTGTTAAATGCTTTGGCATATTGCATGGGTGCATCCATGCTATCTGCAGAGGCACTTACTCGAGGCCCCCCTGCACTAAACTATTTAAAATACCATGATCCCCCAACACAGATTCTCTGTCCTTCAATTCTTCTAATCATAACTCAACAGGCCTAATCTCAAATATAACCCCAACAGGCCCGATCTCTTATCTTAGCCCTCCAAACATAACCTAAAAGGCCCAATCTTATACCCAATCCTTCCATAGCACCCATCTCCCTTTCAGCATAGTGTCCCCCAATCAACATCCAAACTCCTCCAACCACCCATCCAACTCAAGGCCATTCTCTGAACCTCCTGGCACTTACTACAGTTATCCATGGTGGTCTAGTGACAGGAGTGAAATCCCTTCCCACCTTCCCATTACTGCCCAGGTTCAAAATGTCAGCTCTGACAGTATTATCACTAGGGGTCAGGTTGCCAAATAAATAGATACAATTTCTAGTAGAATTGTGAAAAACAATTGTCTTTCATTCCACAGAGGGGAAAGGAAGGCAAAGGCACAACAGGATTGGGGGGGGGGGGGGGGACATGAGACCAACAGAGAGAAGTCAAAGACTCACTCTCTTTTGTGCTGAAAAGTGTGTGGAGCGGTTTCTGGCAGACACGGATTTTCAGGGATTTTCAGTAGAAGCACCAGGTATTAAAAGTATTAGCTGAAGAGTGTATGAAAAATGTAGTTACTAGTGTGCTAAGAGATGAGGAGATTAGATGTGATCCTGTCAAGCCCAAGAGCCCCTGACAAGTAGAGCAGGGGATAGGAAATGTGAAGGATGCCCCTGGTCTTTCGTCTTCTGCTTTTTCCTCAGCCTCAGTTCCAGCAGCAGCAACAATAAGAACAGCCCTGAAAGAAGCAGAGAGGAAGTCGCAGAAACAGGCATTTTAAAGTGTCTGAGGATCCTCATAATGAAGACCATTAGTAGACAAAAGCAAATGGCCCATCGTTCAAACATGCATTATTTACATAAACCCCACTCTCAATCTGTGTTTTGTCTTGACTAGATTGTAAGCTCTGATGGGCAGGGACTGTCTCTTACACGTCTGTGCAGCGCTGCGTACAACTGGTAGCACTATACAAATGCTCAGCAGTAGGGAGGGCACTGATTGTAGGCAATGGACTCCATCCAGCAGTGGCAAGAATGCTACGGAAGAGAGGAAATTTGTTGTCCAAGCGGAGTCTCCAGCTTTTTCCCCCCATTGAGTTGTCAAAGCAAGCTTGCCCGATACCCATATACACAAGTCACCATGGAGGAGATGGGATGTTATCACATGGCCACTCTCTTGTTCCCCCCTAGGGAATTTTGTTCATTATGGGAGAGGTATTGCATTGCATTACGATATTTATATTCAAATAAGGGCACAACTGGACACCTGAAAAGCAGAGTGGGTAGGGAACAAAAATTGCTGGACACCTGAGGTGGTGTAAGGGGAGGAGAGATGCAAGACACCTGGGGAGATAGGGAAGGGAAAGGGCAATGCTGGACACATGAGAAAGGGGGAGGGGGAGGGGGAGAGGAGAGTTGCTGGACAGCTGAAGGAGGGTTGGGGAGGAGAAATGCTGCACACCTGAAAGGGAAGGGAAGGGCGTGATACTTGCCACCTGACACAGGAGAGGGGAATAGGAAGAGAGTTGCTAGACACCTGGGGGTTAGGATAGGGTAGGAAAGGGATGGAGAGATGCCGTATGGGGGAGGGGTATGGAAGATGTTAGAGTACAGGGGGTTTCAGAACCTTGAGCCACCTCGGGGTGGGGCATACAGCTGAAAGCTCACCTAGGGCACCAGATACCCTTGGACTGGCCCTAACTCCTTTTAATGTTGCAGAAAACCCCCCAAAAAGTAGTTTGAAAGGGATGTCATGCATATACCTATAAAGCAATCATTGTACTAGCTATGCTTCAGATTGTTCTTGGAGAATAGGTTTTACCTTTTATGCTGCCTCATGTTGACATTATTACTACTACTTTTATACTACATTTTATATAGCGCTACAAGGCATACGCAACACTGTACAGACACATATAATAAGGTGGCCCCTGCTCATCAGAGCATACAATCTAATCAAGACAGAATAGATGAGAACGAGGGTACAAGAGGGAAGGGTAAGGAGATAGAGGAGAACAAAGGATTAAGATCCAAAAGCAGCCTGAAAGAGGTGGGCCTTTAGCATGGATTTGAAAAGGGGGAGAGATGAAACCTGATGTAAAGCTACAAGTAGTTTGTTCCAAGCATAAGGAGCAGCAGGGTGAAAGGATTGAAGTCTGGAGTTTGTACTGGAAGAGAAGGGCATAGAGAGAAGCAAGCCAGAGGAAGATCAGAGTTCACGAGGAGTGGTGTAGGGAGAGAGGAGAGGGGAAAGGTAGTGAAGAGCAACAGAATCAGGGGCGGCTCAAGGCAATCTGCTGCCTGAGGCAAAGTATGAAATGGCGCCCCCCCCCCACCTTAGAGGGGGGCGGGTTTTTTTCAGGAATCCAATCAGAAACTGAAGCAAACCAAAAAGCCGATTAGATTATATGGAGGAAATGCAAGATGTTTGCACACAGGGCCTTATCGAGCTGCAATCGCACCGTGTGTGACTTGCAGCTCGGGCGCACACACCCCCTCTCCTCCCCATACCTCCGTCCAGCGCTGCCTGCTTTTTCCCTGCTGCTGCCGCCCTCTGTTTTTTTCACGGCAGCGCTGGTAGCAGGGAAAGAGCAGGCAGCTCTGGACGGGGGTATGGGGGGGAGGAGGGGGGCATGCGCCCGATCTGAAAGGCACCAGCACTTTAAGCAGATCTGTCCCTCCCTACTCTGACATCGCGTTGGAGGAGGGAGGGACCAGACCTGCTTAAAGTGCTGCGAAAAGGCTTGGGGAGTGCATTTTGGCTGCCTGCCAGTGGCGGCAGGGCAACAGACAGCCGAAATGAGCCCCCCAAGCTTTTCCGCCCTGTGCGGCTGCATCGCTTGCACAGGCCTATGTATGGTCCCGTTTGCGCACCAAGGAACTAAAAGACAGCACGAACCAACAGCACAGTTTATAAAACTAAATTATAACTCATTTTTATTTTGTTATAAACCGCGTTATGGTTCTTGCTTTTTCTTTTTCAACATATTACTGAAGGGCGGTTTATCAAATAAATAAACAAACATAAACATAAACATATATTTTGCATCCACAGTAGGTGCAGAGTAGAACCAGGACATTCACCCACAGAACTCAATATTTAAAAAAAAAATCTTCTGCCAGCCTTGTCATGCCATATTACTCCTCTTCTCAAGTCATTTCATTGGCTCCCTATCCATTTCCGCATCCAGTTCAAACTTCTCCTGCTGACCTATAAATGCATTCACTCTGCAGCTCCTCGCTACCTTTCTTCTCTTATCTCTCCTTACAACCCCCCTCGGGAACTCCACTCTTCTAGCAGACTGCTTCTATCTGTGCCCTTCTATTCTATTGTTAACTCCAGACTTTGCTCCTTTCACCCTGTTGCACCTTACACCTGGAACAAACTACCTCTGTCTGTATGCTAGGAACCTTCTCTGGCCCTCTTCAAATCCAGGTTGAAAACGTACCTCTTCGCTGCTGCTTTTGGATCTTGACTCACCTGATCTCCTTTTTTCTTTTACTTTCCCCCTTGTTTTATCCCTGCCTACACCTTCTGTGTTGTCTGTCTTGACTAGATTGTAAGCTCTGATGAGCAGGGACTGTCTCTTACATGTCTGTGCAGCGCTGCGTATGACTTGTAGCGCTATACAAATACTCAGTAGTAGTAATAGTAGTAGTAGTAGTAGAGGAAGTTTCTCCAGGGCCATGTGCCCATGAGGGAAGGGTTAGGACAGCCGTTATAGTTGGTGATTCAATCATTAGGCATGTAGATAGCTGGGTGGCTGCTGGACGTGAGGATCGCCTGGTAACATGCCTGCCTGGTGTGAAGGTAGCGGACCTCACGCGCCACCTAGATAAGGTCTTAGATAGTGCTGGGGAGGAGTCTGCTGTCTTGGTACATGTCGGTACCAATGACATAGGAAAATGTGGTAGGGAGGTTCTGGAGGCTAAATTTAGGCTTTTAGGTAGGAAGTTGAAATCCAGAACTTCCAGGGTAGCATTCTCTGAAATGCTTCCTGTTCCACGCGCAGGACCCAAAAGGCAGGCAGAGCTCCGGAGTCTCAATGCGTGGATGAGACAATGGTGCAGAGATGAGGGTTTCGGATTTGTTAGGAACTGGGGAACATTCTGGGGAGAGGAGGGGCTCTTCCGAAGGGATGGGCTTCACCTTAACCGGGATGGAACCAAGCTGCTGGCATTAACCTTTAAAAAGGAGATAGAGCAGCTTTTAAAGTAGATAATAGGGGAAAGCCGACAGTCACACAAGAGCGCATGGTTCGGAAGAATGTATCCTTGAAGGATACTACCAAAAGCAGAGAGGTTCCAAAAATGAGTAAAGTAGCCTAAATGCCCTAGAGTATGGAGCAGACAGAGCTTAAAGATCCCAAATTACCCATGTCTACCAATAGCCCGATTAATATGAATAAAATACAGTCTCTAAAATGCTTGTATGCAAATGCTAGAAGTCTAAAAAATAAAATGGGAGACTTAGAATATATTTAATTTAATTTAATTAACAGTCGCTTATATACCGCACCTTCCAGAGATCAGAGATATATAGCACTAAATGAGAGGTTAGATATGATTGGAATCTCAGAGACATGGTGGAAGGAGGACAACCAGTGGGACACTGTGATACCTGGGTACAAACTATATTGTAATGATAGATCTGATAAAATTGGTGGAGGGGTTGTGCTCTATGTTAGAGAGGGCATTGAGTCAGAAAGGATTAAAGTGTTGCAGGAAACAAAATTTGCTGTAGAATCTCTATGGATTGAAATTCCATGTAAAAAGGGGAAGGCGATGGCAGTGGGGGTGTACTATCGACCGCCTGGACAGAATGAACAAATGGATGATGAAATGCTCAAAGAAATCAAGGAAGCTAACAAAAGTTACAGCACAGTAAAAATAATGGGTGATTTCAATTACCCCGGTATCGACTGGGTCAGTGTCACGGCAGGACATGCTAGGGAGACAGAGTTCCTGGATGAAATAAATGACTGCTTCTTGGAGCAGCTGGTTCATGAACCAGAGGGGAAGCCATATTGGACCTAGTCCTTAGTGGAACACCAGACCTTGTGCAAGAGATAAGGGTATTGGGGCCACTTGGCAATAGTGATCATAGCATAATCACGTTTGATTAATTAGTGGAGGAGGGATAGTAAGGAAATCCACAGTACTACCTTTTAACTTTCGAAAGGGAGACTATGATAAAATGAGGAAAATAGTTAAGAAAAAACTAAAAGGAGCACTTGCAAAGGTTAAAGACTTACATCAAGCTTGGGTGTTGTTGAAAAATACTATCTTGGAAGCCCACACCAGCTGTATTCCACACTTTAAGAAAAGTGGAAGTCCAAAAAACTGCCAGCATGGTTTAAAGGTGAGGTCAGAGAGGCTGTTGCCAAAAAAAGCATCTTTCAGGAAATGGAAAAAAAAAAAAGAGTCAAACGACGAATCCTGGAAACAGCACAAGCACTGGCAAGTTAAATGCAAGGCATTGATAAGGCAGGCAAAGGGAGAATTTGAGAAGAAGCTTGCTGAAGAAGCAAAAACGCGTAATAAAGACTTTTTCAAGAACATTTGTAGCAAAAAACCTGTGAGAGAGTCAGTTGGTCCATTACATTATAGAGGGGTTTAAAGGGGCACTAAGACAAGGCGATATCAGAGAGACTGAATGAATTCTTTGCTTCGGTCTTTACTGAGGAAGATGTAGGGATGTTACACATGACTGAAGTAGTATTTAAAGGTGCGGAAGAATTGAAGGAAATATCGATACATCGGGAAGATGTATTACAACTATTAGATAAACTGAAGAGCAGCAAATCACCTGGGCCGGATGATATACATCCAAGGGTGTTGAAAGAACTGAAATATGAGATTGCAGACCTGCTTTTAGTAATCTGTGAGCTATCATTAAAATCATCTGTAATACCTGAAGATTGGAGGATGGCGAATGTAACGCGAATTTTTAAAAAGGGTTCCAGGGGTGATCTGGGAAACTACAGACTGGTGATCCTGACGTCAGTACTGGGAAAAATGGTAGAAACCATCATAAAGAACAAAATTATACAGCATGTAGATAGTCATGGCCTAATGGGAGACAGCCAACATGGCTTTAGACAAGGAAGATCTTGTCTTACTAATCTGTTATGTTTTTTTTAAGGTGTGAAAAACAGGTAGACAAAGGTGAGTTGGTTGACAGTGTATTTGGACTTTCAGAAAGCCTTTGACAAGGTCCCTCAGAGACTTTTGGCAAAACTAAAGAGTCATGGGATAGGAGGCAGTGTACTATTGTGGATCAGGAACTGGTTAAAAGATAGAAAGCAAAGGGTAGGGCTAAATGGCCAATTTTCCCAATGGAGAAAGGTGAATAGTGGTGTACTCCAGGGATCTGTGCTAGATCCGCTGCTTTTTGACATATTCATAAATGACCTGGAAAAGGGAATAACGAGTGAGGTTATCAAATTTGCAGATGACACAAAACTATTTAAAGTTGTTAAAACCCATGAGGATTGTGGAAAATTGCAAGAGGATCTTGATAAATTGGAAGAGTGGGCATCAAAATGGCAGATGAAATTTAATGTGGACAAGTGCAAAGTTATGCACCTAGGGAAGAACAACCCAAACTATGATTACACGATGCAAAGTTCCACATTAGGAACCACCACCCAAGAAAAAGATTTAGGCGTCATTGTGGATAACGTTAAAACCCTCCGCCCAGTGTGCAGCGGCAGCCAAGAGAGCAAATAGAATGCTAAGTATCATAAGGAAAGGAATGGAAAATAAAACAAAGAATATTATAATGCCTCTGTATCGTTCTATGGTGTGACCGCACCTTGAATATTGTGTACAATTCTGGTCGCCGTATCTTAAAAAGGATATAGTGTTATTAGAAAGGTTCAGAGAAGAGCCACCAAAATGGTAAAGGGGATGGAAGGGTACCCCTATGAAGAAAGGCTAAAAAGGTTAGGGCTCTTTAATCTGGAAAAGAGACGCCTGAAGGGAGATATGATAGAAGTCTATAAATTAATGAACGGAGTAGAACGGGTAAACGTAGATCAATTGTTTACGTTATCAGAATATAGAAGGACTAGGGGACATGCAATGAAGCTACAGCGTAAACTATTTAAGACTAATAAAAGAAAATATTTTTTCACTCAACATGTAATCAAACTCTGGAATTTGTTACCGGAGGATGTAGTAAAGGCTGTTAGTGTAGCTGGGTTTAAAAAAGATTTGGACAAGTTCCTGGAGGAAAGGTCCATAAACCATTATTAAAAAGGGACCCAGGATATCAATGCTTGACCCAATACAAGCATTGTGGAACCTGTGTCTTTTGGGGAAACTGCTAGGTACGTATGACCTAGATTGGCCACTGTTGGAAACAGGATACTGGGCTTGATGGACCTTGGTCTGACCCAGTATGGCATATCTTATGTTCTTATGTAGATTCCGAAGGCACATGTATGTACTCACCTATGCCTATGGAATTGCACCATGTACATATCTGCACCTACAGTTTAGCGCAGCCCATTGTGCATGCACGCCCGGCATGTCTCAACACCGAAAATTTGTCCGCCTGCTGCCTGTCGAAACTGCCCCTGTATTGCATGTGTCCCGTCCATCTTCACCCGCACCCATGTCCATTGAGGCCGCCATCCACATGCTACACCAAAAATATGCCCACCTACACTGTGGACCATATACAACAGGAAACAGGATGGAGTAGTGCACCCCACCCACTGCAGGGAAATCTAGACCATGAGGAGGAACAATGGCAATGAGGCAGCCAAACATCTTGGAACCGTAGACCCGCCTACTATGCAGACTTGTTCTGCAGGAGGAGGAGGAGCTGCTCCCCACAGGGCATAGAAGCCAGCCCATGCTGCAGCATTCAGGGGCTGGGAGAGGATCAGAACCACCCTAGCTCAGTAAATACAAAAATAGCTGTAAAGCAGGCGGACATGTACAGATGAAAGTATGCAATCACAAAGTATGGGACAGAGACAGGGCATGAAAGGGAGGGACCAGGCATGAGAAGGATGAATGCATGTGGAGGAACAACAAAAGGGCAGAGTAAGGAATGCAGCACCATTGGACAACCCAAATGTGAATGACAGGATGCTAAGTCCACTGCCCAGTGCATCCTGTGGATCAAGAGTGGTTACACAGTGAGATAACACCACAAAATGTGACACCCAAAACAGGATTCTGAGTAGGGAAACAGGAAGCAGGGTGCTCCCACCCAAACACATGTAGACAGAGCAGTGACCAATGAAAGTACCACCAGCAATATGAAATGAGGAACTAAAAAGATACCTCCCCAGAGAAACTATAGGTAAAATCTTGTGGCCAAAGTACCAAGGACAGAACACCTAAAAGAGCAACACATGTTCCCATACAGTTGAACGCACCATCTTTTCCACACACCATCCCCACTCCCCCCAAAAAGTATACAGCCAAGCTGAATCACCCACCAACATGTATACAGCAAAAGGCAGCAATAGCCCCATGATGTGAGCCAAACCTGCATGATGGAAAACACATCTGTGGCATCTGAAAACCGCTCTGACCTGTCAAAGGCAGTAGAAAGGATAATACAAAGAAAACAAAATAAAGAGTACCCAAAACAGATTAAATGTGGGAATTACAGCAACAGAGCTGGTGAACCATGGGGAGCAAACTGGAGTTGAACCCAGCACACACAGGCACCAAGCCACCATGGCACAGTATGATGGCTGCACAATGTGTGCAGCCCTGGTTGTGATCCATCAGACCTGACAGGGAGAGAGTAACTATCACATGTACATGGAAAATTCAGAATATGCACAAGGGGATGTGACACCCTCCCAATACTGAAAGGTCCGCATACCTCAAATCACCCCACTGTGCCATGCTAAGTACCCAGATGAGAAATGATAATGGCCCCAAACATAGGATTGCTCAAGAACACACAAATGGTCAGCCACATAGTCCCTTGAGGTCAGTGCCGACAAGTGGTGACCCCACAGCCCCAGTGGCCAACAGTAAATGTATGACCTGAGGCACATACCCAGGCCCATGAGTCATATCAGATAGAGGCTAAATAGAGAAGGGCAAGAGCACAAGCGACACCTGTGCAAACCGACCCCAGCTGGTTGCAGTGTACTGAAAACAGCTATGAATGGAACTGGGGTGTCACATCACTGTATCCCAGTGGGGGAGTACCCCAGTGGCCAGAGCCACAACTTGCAACTCGGGTGAGCTGTATCCGAGTTCCACATGCAGGCCATGTCAGCTTGGACAGGTCCCTGCACACCCCAGGGCTGCCCATCAACTGCTGCTGATATCCTGGCTGGAAGTCCTAGGGATTGCAGGGTCACAGGAGCCGGCACATAGAGGGAAGAAATAGCTAAGTCAACATATTGTACAATGTAATGGAAACAGAATACAGGGAAATTGTGACCCTGGAATCTCCAGATTTGAGGGAAGGGATGTGAGATGACCATGTCCATAAGGAGTGACAATGGGAATTAAACCCTGTTCCCATGCCAGTGCTAGAACTGCAAGGCAACAACCACCAGGCCAGCAGTGAACATGCAGAGGCTACCATGGAGGCCCAAGCACATGGATGGCATAAGAGACAGGTGCAAACAAGGTGTCAAGCAATACTGCAATTTGTGACTGGATGTACCCTGCCAAGTTGTCAGGGAGCCGCACCATAGAAAAGAGCAGCAAAAGATAGGTGGGAAAAAGTCCAAACATCAGAGGAGCATAATAGCAACAGTGGGACAGATGACCGTTCAACATGCTCTGTATCCCGTGCGCAAGTGCCCAATTCAGGCCACAAGAACATGCCAGATCCCCAAAAAACCATGCAGGGGCCATAATATGCATCCCTGGTCAAGCTGTTGATGTCCTAGCCCCGTCAGAAAAATGTGTAATGCTGACCTGCCCAAGGAGTGGCACTGGGAATTGAAACCATGCCCCCTGGATGCTAAGCCCATGAACCAACCAGTAGGTTATGCTGCCACTCAGTAAACCCAAAATTTTAATCCTCGGTCTGGTTAAATATAATCAATCATCAAAACCCAAAAACCAAACCCAAAAGTAAATATCCCCCTAATTTTTCAATAAAACTTTTGTCGGAGAAGACTGGAGGCTACTGAAATGAAGTTCAGTCACACCAGACAGCCTTATCCCTTTTAATCATTTTTATACTAAAAACGTTGTACTTAGCTTGCAAAAGCATCTCAGTGAAGTGTCCCGAAACTTTTTAAACCATAAGCATTTTCACCACTTTGCGGAGTTTGTAGCAATCCCACGACGTACGTTTCGGGCCCTTGGCCCTGTTTCAAGTGTTCATACGCCTTCAAATTCGTTTGAATTTGAAGGCGTATGAACACTTGAAACAGGGCCAAGGGCCCGAAACGTACGTCGTGGGATTGCTACAAACTCCGCAAAGTGGTGAAAATGCTTATGGTTTAAAAAGTTTCGGGACACTTCACTGAGATGCTTTTGCAAGCTAAGTACAACGTTTTTAGTATAAAAATGATTAAAAGGGATAAGGCTGTCTGGTGTGACTGAACTTCATTTCAGTCGCCACTCAGTAAACAGCAAGCCATGCTGAGGTAACTGGGGACATGTGACAGCTCATCATGCCTGTGTTCAGCTCCGTGGGAAATGGGACTGCAGGAATGCGGCAGCTTGGTCTGATCCATTAGGGCAAAGCACATGCACTCATGGAGCTTGTATCCTTCCTGTCCACAGATGCTTCCACATCATGAGGGACACGGAGGACTACAGGCCAGGTTCTGGACTATGTGGTGCACAAGGCCCAGGCTGATATGGAAGTTCCGACAGCAGCTGCAGCAGGAGCAAGGTGAGTGTTTATGTAGAGTGTCAGGACAGGAGTCATTTCACAAGATCCCCAACAGACATGTCACTAAACATGACCCCAAGCCACAAAGTATAGTACCACCCCCAAGGCAGAAGCACAGCAGTATGTGGATGCCAAAGACAGTTCAGACACACCATGCCTGTCCATCAAATCCAGACCAATGACACAAGAACACTGGTGGCGGAACTGTGGGAAGCAACAGATACATGGTGCACTGCTTAGAGATGGGAGCAATGTCAGCAAAGAGCTGGAGAGTGGTAGAACAGGAGCTGTGAGCAGCAGGTGGGTCAGGATCCCCATGAATGGACCAATTGCTGGTGGGAAACAGGTATGTCCCATGCTGTGGGTGATGTAAAGGCAGCACTTGAAACAGGGCTACTGACCCAAAACGTGCACGTCGTGCCCGAGTAGTCTGAATTTCGTCTTCTCTGATCCAGCAAAGTAGCGGAGTTTCTTGTTTTTTGTAAATTTATTTATTTATTTAGCAAGCATTTGTATCCCGCTCCTTCTAGCGATCAGAAGCGGGTAAGATTACATCGAGAAATTGCCGAATCAAGACAGATACAATTTTTGTTTACATACAGATTTGTAGGGTAAACACATCACACAGAGTTAACAACTTCTTAGCTATGGGGGATGTCATTTACATATATACATTTATACAATACAGGTTCTCTGGGTTGCTGGGGAAGGGGGGTTGCCCACATGTGAATTTAGTTCAGGTTGAAATGATTTTGAAATATGTGCGTTTTGAGTTTTTTTCTAAAGTCTAGAAGATCATTGTTGGCTCGTAGTTCTGGTGGGAGTTGGTTCCATAGTGTTGGTGCTACATATGCAAAAGCCCTGTTGCTGGTGTTGACTTTGGTAGATCTTATATTGGTTGGAGTGTGGAGGGTGTTGGAGTTGATGGTTCTCCTGTTTCTGTTAGTAGGTTGTAATCTGACTAGTGTGTTGAGGAAGGATGGTGCTATGTTGTGGATGAGTTTGAATGTAGTTGTCAATATTTTGTATTTAGTACGAGCTGTTATGGGTAGCCAGTGCAATTGAATTAGTACTGGTGTGATGTGGTCATTAAGATTTTTCTTCATAATGACGCTGGCAGCTACATTTTGTGCCATTTGTAGAATGTTCAGTTTTCTTAGGTAGACCTTGAAGGATGGCGTTGCAGTAGTCAAAATGCGGCATGATGAGTGCTTGAGCCACGGTTCTGAAATCTTGGGGATCAATGATGCTCCGAATGGGTTGAAGAACTCTCAGTTTGTGGAAAACTGCTCTGTTGGTCTTTCGGAGGTGTTTCTCCATTGTTAGGTCACAGTCAAATGTGACTCCTAGATACTTTATTTCTTTCTTTGTTTGGTAAGTGTTATTGCATAGCGTTATTGTTGAAGGTGGGTCAAAGTTCGGTTCCCTGAAGATATACATTACTTCAGCTTTCTTGTGGTTAATTGACATACTGCTTTGTTGTAACCAGTCTTGCATCTCTCCAATGCATGTCTCGAGTGGGCTGTAGTCCGGGTTTTTAGTGTCAAGTTGTGAGTATAACATAATGTCATCGGCATAAATGTGGTACTTAATTTTGTGCCGTGTAAAAATTTTGCATAGTGGTTGCATATATAAGTTGAATAGTAGTGCTGAGAGTGCAGAGCCTTGATTAAAATGGATGTAACTGAGTGGTGGACACAGTACCATTCTATGTTCCTTTCCTGTAACATCCGACAAAAATAACTATTTTGAAAATTTCCACGGGGGTTCCTTTGGTGATTTTTTTTTGGTATTATTGTGAATTATCACTGAATTGGGGGTTGTTTTTGAATATTGAAAAGTACCCCAGCAAAACTGCCTATATAGTCATACCTGCTGCCTGGTGCGTAGGGCTGGCCCAACATCAGGCAAACTAGGAATTAGCTTAGGTCAGCAACTTTCTGGGGGACAGCAAAAAGCAGGGCATTCAGAGCTAAACAAGATGTTTTGACAGCCAGGGCATGGCGGGTTGGGTGGGGTGGGAGTGTGTAAAGCTTAAGGTCTGCCTAGGTCATCAACACTTTGAACCAATTCTGATGCTGGCCCTGCTGGTATGCAGAATTATTCTGATGCATATTTCTGAAAATACAAAAGTATGTGCTTCATTGCAAACCCCATCCCAACCCTATCCTCAGACCCACTTCCTCAACCTGCAAAATACATAACTTTTCCTAGATATAGGACAAACAATTTTATAAAACTCCAATTCTGTAGCTAAAACCCATCGGAAGGAGTTAGTAAATCAGGCACTCAGCCTCCATAAGAGTAAGTTTCAAACTTGCATTAATGAATTCATGCATGTTAGAGCTCATTAATGCATGCTAATGAAGCTAAATATTTGCTAACATGAGTGTGATGTTCAGGTCAAAAATATGATTGTTGTTGAAACTATTAGCAAATGAGTCAGGATGTTAACATTTCCATTGACACTGGATGTTCTAGGGGTGAAGAACATTATAGCTGATTTTTATGTGGCCTACATTCAGATCTCTAGCTGCAGCAGCTTAATCAACACTCATCCTTAAGATATTACGACAATTTAGTCCAGGAAAGATTGGAAGATGCTGACAGAACTCATGGACTAATTTCTTCTGCACTGAAAGAACATTTACAATGCACTGGTCAATTCTCTCTCATCACAACACTTTAAATTTTGTGGCATGAAGGATGGAATACTGATATTCACTGCAGCTAGCAAAGATTGGTCACCAACTATGCTGAAGGACCATGTTGGAAGCTTTACATCCTCTACTTCATTGCTATACTTTATGGTGGTAATTTATGAAGCATTTTCCACTTGTCAAATGTGTTTTACCCATGGAAACTTGCTCTTATAAAACTGCGCAGCCGATTATGATCATATAAATATGTGATGCAAAGATCGCACGTTGGTGTTCCCAGGGGAGTAGTTTGGGTAGAGTTAAATGTACATCTGTATTTTATCAGACATGTGCATCAATGCATAGCATACATGTACAAATGTACACTTTTTTTTTTAAAGCAACCATAAATTAATATGGGAAGATTTGCGTGTTGCAAGAGCTAGTTCTGGGTATCCATTTTATAAAGGGACATAAGCACCCATGTTGCCATTATAAAATAGGTGCCTTGCACCATCTCTGCCATAGGTGCTCTGTTATAAAATAAGCTCTAATATGCATAATGAATCTATTAATGGGAGAGGATGGAAACCAAACATTGGATAATTCAGTTCAAACAATAGTGAAATTACTTTTTTTTGCATTTATCTAATTAAAACGTTTATATCCTACTAATCCTACATCCTCAGTATGTTTCAATTATACATACATAATTTTAAAATACAAAACAGACAATATAAATAAGATACTAGATAGCACAGTACAAATTAGGGGTGCACAGGCAAAAATTTCATTTTGTTTAATTTTCTGTGTTTACAGGCGTATTTTGTTTTAATACATTTTCATTTTGTGTCATCTTGTTTTTATAAATGTTCATTTCAGGGAAATCTGTTTAATTAAAGAGGGGACCATGGCTATTGCCCAAATGAAAGCCAACTAAAAGGTTATTAGAGGTTTGAGGCAAATAAAAACCCCAACTGGCTTTTAACCCATGATCAGAAGCTGGCCTCAAACCAGTGACTTTTGGGTTAAAAGGTAGGCATCAGGAAGAGTTTTACACAGAGTTCCAGACCAGACAAATTTTGGACCAAACTGGAAACAGGAATGAAGATCACTAGCAATACAAGACACAGTTGACAGCAGGCTGGCTAGGACCAGCCCTCCTTTCCCGTCACCAGCCTCTCCATGCTCATCCCTCCTAGTTTCTCTGAGTTGTCCCAGGTTATTTATTTAACAGTTTTTTTAATACCACTTTTTCATTTTAGTCAAAGTTGTATACATTGTAACAGACTTGGTCATGTACATTAAACAGGGACATTGATAACTCTTCCTGCCCTAATACTGCTCCAGTGACTCCTTCCTACCTCAAATCATTTCTATTATCTTTTCCTCATTTTTTTCTGTTTTTCCCCCTTCTTAGAAAGATTGTGGTTCTCCCTATTCTCAAGCCTGTTGCTAAGGATCCTTCTGATTCTCTCAACTACCGCTTTATTTCCCTCCTTCCCTTTCTCTTTAAGGTCACTGAACATTTGGTCGCCCATCAGCTGCAGGACTTCCTCTTATTTTACGCTCTTTCACTCTTCTCAAACTAACTTTCATCCCCTTCTGTTGACTGAGCACTCCTTGCTTGCTATCACTGATTACCTGCGCATGGCCCTGGATTCTCATCACCAGGTTCTTCTTGTTTCTCTCAATCAATCTGCAGCGTTTGACTTGGTCAATCACTTTCCTTCTGTCTCAGCTCACCTCTATTGGTGTCACTGGCTCTGCTCTTGATCGGTTCCATTCTTATCTACTCAACAGCTCTTTACAGGGTGTCCTAGTCTTCCCAGTTCTCTGCCCTTCAAGTCCTTCACTGTGGTGTCCCTCAGAGTTCTGTCCTCTGTCCTATCCTCTTCAATATCTTTCTGACCCATTAGCTTTTCTCATTGCGTCCTTAGGTATAACATTTTTCATCTATGCAGACGATATCCAGCTTCTTTTCTGTTTTCCAGCTCACTTCTTCTCTGTTATCTCCCAGATCTCTTGCAAGCTCAATGACATTGCTGACTGGCTCTCAGCCCACGGGTTAAAACTTAATGCCGTCAAGTCCACTTCTCTTCTATTTGCCGCCCTGGCCCCCTTCTCCCTTCCTGTTCCTTCCCCTGTCCATGGCACTCTGCTTGCCTTCAAAACCTCAGTCTAAATTCTTGGTGTTTCCTTTGACTCTTAGCTCTCTCTCTCATTGCACATTTCCTCCATTGTCCAGTGCTGCTTCATTATCCTCCATCAGATCTGTTCATCTTCAGGCTTCTTGATCAATCTTCCATCCATTTACTCTTGCTTTCTCTGGTCATTTCCTGTTTCAGTAATGCCAACTCCCTCCTTTCCAATCTTCCCCAGTGTCACATTCGTCATCTGCAATTAATTCAAGATATTGCTCTTAAACTCCTTCACGGAGCTTGCAAATATGATCACGTCACCCCCTTTTTCTCACTGAACACTGGCTTCTCATATCTTTTCATATACTATATAAGGCTCTCATCGCGCCCTTCTAACCGGTTATCCTCCCTTCCTGTCACTGATCCTCTCTGCCTACATGCCTTCACATGCTTTCAATCTGCATCTCAAAGTCTCCTAGTGGTCCCTGGTTCCCATCTAGTCCACATGTCCTTGGCCCATTCTTCGGCTCCGATCCTTTGGAATTCCCTCCCAGCCTCCCCCCATTCTCAGCTATTCTTTGCTTACTTCAAATCTCAATTGAAAACTCAGTTTTTCACCTTGGCTTTTCCAGTGGCCACCTCTACTTGATCCTCGTTCATCTGGTTATTCCCTACTACTACTTCCTTTTTAGCCCTTCCTTGCTACACTAGCCAATCAGGCTATCCTTGTCCTCTATGTTGCCTCCCCTCTCTTTCATATCCTATTTACTTGCATTCTCCATTATTCTGTAACCTAGTCCTCCATTTTCTCTCTTCCACCTTTGTTTTCTTATCCTTGTTTCCCCCATCCCTGTGTTCTGTTCTGTCTGTCTCTCCCCCCCCCCCCCGCTTTTTATTGTAACCACCTAGTTGCCTTACTATAGGCAGTATATCAAGTCGAATAAAATAACTAACTGCATATCCCTAGTACTAATCATCATTAAAAACTCCCTAAAAAGCATCAGCTTAACCAACCTTCTGAAATCAAGTATATCAGACAATTCCCAAAGGAAATTGATAGTTGGTGCCACAACTGAAAGCCTATGGATCAAAAAACACAGTTTTTGGTTCTGAATAGCCTGGGCAAATGAAGGAATGAACAGTCAGCAAACTGCTGGGATTGTGAACGCAATAAGCATTCTAAAATAGAGAATGACCGGCACTACCCAGAAGTTACAATCCTACATGATACAGAAGGTAATCTAGAAGAGCATTTACAACCGTGATCATTTTACCAGCAGACCAGATGCACCATTTCGGTCTTTATCAACTATGTTATTATATGGCTATTTTTGGAATTACCTAAGCAACTGGATCATTCTTACTACATGCACATTGGGGGCAATTTTATAAAAGTCGTTTCTGCACATATAAAGCCCACATGTGCGTAAAAAGCCTTTTATAAAATACTAACTGCTTTAAATGTATGCGCTTTGTCAAGAAGGCATGCACTTTACTGGCAGGCATAGCTAGGGGGATGGTCTGGGCAGAGCACAGGTGGAATTTGCAAGTGTGCTTGTTAATCACAAAATACTTTAAGGTGCATACTTGTGAACTTTATGCATGACCATTTACTCTTCATGTCTGCATTCAAAGTGCAATTTCTGCCACTTGCACCTACTTGGCCTCTTAACCTAGGCACTGTTATAAAATTACTCTCATTGTGTCTGCCAGCAGAATACGTGTTCTCCTCTTTCTTAATCTTTTTTTTTCAATGTTATCCATTATTTTATTCTATTTAAAACATTCATAGCCCATTGATCCCAGGTCCTCAGCAGGTTATAACCAAAATACATAATCATTCTATGTAACACACACAAAAAGACATAACATATAAGACACTGACTGGATTCTTCAAATTTCCTCAAATCAAACTGCCTAGCTATCATTGAATGCCTCCTGAAATAAAAGTTGCCTTCAGAAATTTCCTAAAATCAAACTTGTTAGTTAGCTCACGGAGTTGGCAGATGGTTACACAACTTAGGGTCCATACACGGCAAAGCACAACTTCTAGTTCTTGCAAGCTTAGCAACCCAAACAGAAGGGTTTTCTAATAATTGCTGTTTCTGGGAACACAGCATGCACCTTAAGTGATAGAATGATAAGGGACTTCTTACTGACAAAGGAGACTGCAAACCTAAATGCTTAAAAACCATCTTAAGTAAGCTGGAGAATGCAGCTGACACAAAACTGGGTGCCCCAGACACTAGACACATTGCACCTTTCTGCACTAATCACAAAAGCTCAAAAAGATGCAGCCAACACCACATATAAAACATTGACAGGACCAATGAATGCAATACTGTTCTAAAATCATCAGCTAAGAGGTATGGCTTCAACCTCCTGAGCAATGCTGCTATGGTTTCGATTGTTACCACAATAAGTGCATAGCCTTCACTTTGTCTGTCAGGGGTATGACTGGTAGCTAATGCATGACAGTACCATAACAAGTGGCAAAGTAATGTGGGTGCACCTAATGGTACCCCTAGAGGACTGTTAGGTGAACACATGCTAAGTGCCACATTAACTTCACCATGCCCATGCTCAGCCTATAACCAGCTCACTGTCACAGTTAGCAGCTGGCATGTCCTCATGTTAGGGCTCACTGCAGCCAGTTACCGCTTCTAAAATGCACATTGTTAGCAGCATTTAGCAAAAGGGCCCCTTAGTTTCAAAATGCATTTCTGGTAACACCCTTCAATTCTGACCATAAGGTCAACCTTGAGTCAGTCACTACTCCAAGATACCATACCTTATTATTAACTTCACTGATAGGGCCCTCAATCTGTTTGCTGAGGCAAGTCATTTTCTCCATTCCCATAAGATTTCGTGTATGCTCCTAACTTTGAAAGCTATGCTGCTAAAACAGCCTCTTTGAAAATTTACTAGGACAGATTTAGGACAGGGAAAAAAAGTTAGGAGATTAACACTGATTTTTCAACACTGGGCACCTCAATTAGGCTCATAAATCTAAGCAAATGAACGGCAGGCCTAAATTTAGGAGCATAAATTTTAAGCTTCTAAATTAGGGTGAAGTTTCAGCTGAAAATGTACGGGTCAATATTCAGCTATGGCAGTCAGTGTTTTTAAAGCTGCTGGTTGCCATGGCTGAAACTGAAACCAGATCTTCAGTGCTGGAGGTTATCCAGTGTCCAGTGCAGAAACTCTGTTGCACTGTCCAGTAAATGCCAGTGAATATCCCTATCTGTGGGGTTTATCAAGTTTGCAGGTCATATGTTATGTTCATATGTTCTTTAGGGCCTGATTTACAAAGGGGTATATCTACTAAAAGGTGCTAGCTGCTAACGCAGATTTATCACCCTGCAGTAGCAGTTAGCGCATGAGAAAATCAGATATTGTAGGAACATTTCTGCAATATCTAGTTTTCGTGCAGTGCAGGGCTATAGGGGCGGGATCAGAATAGGGAGCGGGGGTGGCAATGGCTGCCAAAATCTGGCCCGATCACAGCAGCAGTGCTCTCCTCAATACTATTCAATATGGCCATGAGTTTGCAGTGCTGCCACCTAGTGTGAGGCTGGAGAGCAGCATCCCACGATCACGGCCATTTTGGAAAAGCCTGATGACAGGGACAGGAGCAAGAGGACAGCCTCTGTCCCCTCTTGCCACTGGATCATCAGGGATGAAGGTAAGAACTGGGGGGCGGTGTTTGGTGGGCCTTAGGTCCCCCCTTTGCTGACTGACTAGCCAAGTAATTCTTTAACAGAGGAGGAAGGAGGGGGGCACCAACTGACTAATCGGGACACTGCATAGGGGGGTTTATTTGACTGGCTAGCCGAGATCTTAGTGTAACCGTTTCTCTGAAAATTAAGCTTCAGGGTTTCTCCCTTTAGAAAATCACAGCTTATTTCCACAAGAAAGGACACAGCCAGAAACAAGCTACACTCCCCAAGGAATACCCCTCCTAAAGAAGGGAACAAAGAGGAAAAGATAAATAAAGCTTACTAAAGATGGACTCAGGCTTGGGACCAAGTAGATGTTACAAATATTTTGGAAAATTTATTTATACCAGATGATATTTGTACAAAGTACAGGTAAGTATGTAAACGTGTATTTATTTTTCAGTTAATCAACTTTCTTTCCCAGGAAATTACCAAAATAAATTAATAAAATACATTTCTCAATTAAGGGGTATGTTTACTAAATGGCAGTAAGGGCGCATCATTTCGTCAGCAATAATGGCAGCGGTAAGGGTGTTTCTGTGCACTAAAGGCTGGGATGGGAAGTAGGTGTTCTGGCGATAAGGGCGCTAGGCCCCATTTATCAGGTGTTAACAGGATACTGTTCGTTAAGGTACCCAGCATGCACCTTTACACCTGAAAATGGAAGGCACCTTAATGCAGGATAAGGGAGCCCTAGTGAAACACACATTTAAGATGATGAATGGAAGGAGAGATAGGAGCTGATGGACATGGCAGATCCATAGGTATCCTACGTGTCAGACAGTAAGTGGGCTGAGCATGTTGGAGCTGTTCAGAGACAGGTAAGATGGAATATTCCAATCATGTGCAACTCAGGTGCCAATAGTCTACAGGGCGAACATATCTGACCCTTTGTGATGGGCTACAGCAGAGCTAAAAGAGTCATGCAGTTAGGTGGGCATGATTGCAATGTGCATGTTTGCAGATCCAATGCATTATTGGAACACATAGAAAGCATAAGAATGTGTATCCTCCAGCCAATGCAAACCCCTGACTGCTCCTGGTAGTAAAATGAGGTGATTATCCCACAGCCACAAGGAGAACAAGTGGGATTTAAACCCTGGTGTCACTTACTGACACCTATTATCCAACCAAAAAACCTCAGCATCATATTGCCTTTATTACCAATATCAAAGAATTCTAACAAATTGTACTTCTGGAAGAAACCCTAAAACCTAAAAGGGAGGAGAAAAGACCTCAGTAATCCTGCTTTCCCTCTATGCGGCAGTCAATGATTGTCAGAAGGGGGAATTGCTATAGAATACCATCACAGGTCTAAAAATTTCCTGATCCAGGGCCCTAACCATTAGGCTACACCTCCACAGTGTACTGCACAGCAAGGTCTAGAATCAAAGAGACTGCAGGTCCCTGCCTGCATTTGGTGACACCCAGGACATGAAACAATGTGCCTGGCACATTCTGAGACAGTGGTACACTACACCTAGGGCCTGCCTATAGCGACACACATGCAGTACATAATGCACTGGACATGCAGTACTGTAGCTGCACAAAAGACACAGCTGCAGCATACATCTCTTGTCCATGCCACATATGAGGCCAAGATGCCCGTCCCTCCACTGTATCCTCAAAGGCAAACAGTCATCACATGCAGGGGCCTGCTGCCCTGAAGTGTGGCACTAACCCCAGAGGAAGCGCATGTGCAGGGTTTGCAGTCCCTTGTGACTTGCTGCGCACTGCAAGATGGAGACACCTGCACAGACACTGCACACAACCCACAATCATTGCCCATGCAGTCCACTGCAGACCAGCCTGGCCACCCCAGGGGGACTCTGCACATGTCTCTCACCATCATAGTCATCAAGCAGGTAATGGGCAATGCCCCAGTGTTCACAGTCTGCACTATTGCTGCAATTGGTGCTCTGAGAGCTGGTATTGGTTAGCCCCTCCATTACCCACGATGCACTGCACTATCTGAACAGCTATATGCAACTGAACCCCATATGGAAGTTTCAGAGTTCCAGCACACCAGGTCTACAATACGCAGGGACATACTGTGTTCCTTGCACATAACAGCTGCAAAATGTGCCACTGACCAGTTTCAGCAGTCATGCTGAATGTGAGGGGAGGCACACACATCACCTGGTGCCCAGAGCTGGCACTGCAATAGATGGTCTCTCCATGCTCTGTAGCAGCTCTACATCACTGCCAGTGTGCTACAGGTACTGTCTGTAGGGTGTGATGCTAGTCACCTGGTTGTCACCACAATTTCAGCATGCTGGTGTGGCTTATCCTAACTGGGCTTTGTGTCCTTCTCCTGTTGGGCAGGGACTCTCCTATAACATCTCATGTCAACCCCCAAGGTTGCAGAAACTATTTGAGGAACCCGAATGCAGAGAATGTCATCTAGGCTGGAAGGGGGGTATTGACACCAAGCTGATGGGCCTGTCAAGACCATAGTTATCATTCCAAGAACAACTGCCAGTCTCACTTTCCAGGGATTCCGCTCAACTAGAGCAATAATGGGCAATCTGCATGTGTTGGGCAACACTCGGCTGTGTCACCAACTCACATACCTACTCTGCCTAGTCAGCTAGTCGCCACACACTGCATGTGCACATGGCGATCATGAAGACACAGGCTTGGTACAAACAGCATTGACACTCAGCAGCCTGTCCAGTGATTGGACAGCTTGACCAATATAACACAATGTGGATACATAGCCATGACATGGTCACAGCTCAGTGAGAGTGGCCACACAACATAAGCAGATATGTGCACCCAGGTCATAGCAGGCTGCTGCTGCTATTGCTCAGTCATTGCCCTACCTCCAAACCATAAATATCCTGTGCAAACCACTCTTTAGTCACTACCCATATCTTTCTGCTCCTCTTTATGTACCCTTTCAATCAGGCTTTGGGGACAGCTTATGCAATGTGAGGCACAGTGGACCGTGGACCAGAGACAGGCTGTGACTGCATCCTGGTCCACAGTGGCCTATGTCCTTCACATACCCCAATATTTGGCAGTGAGCATTGAACATAGTGCCATGCTTGTACTCCAATAAAAGGTCATGTCTCTAGCTGTGGACATGATGCAGGCGCATTGGCCCCTATCCCAGAGTGCATGGAATCATGGCAGCGTGGACATGGGGTTGTATGTTGACACAGTCGCTGGTGACACACACCCCTCCACACTCTGCCTCTTTGTACTCTAACACCTACCTTGTGACTGTCACACTCAGTGACCATGGGGAGCCAGTGAGGCTATCATGCAGGCCCTCTGATGTAATACATGCAGATACAGAGTAGGCCCGCATAGGTTCTGGCCATGTGAACATAGGCATTGGCCAGCAATGCCACCTGTGAAGGGCACGTACTGAACATGTATGGTACTGTTCCCTGCACTCCTACCCCCACCCCCACCACAGGCACTGCGCTATATGGTGGCGAGCAATGCAGTGACCAACCTGACATCCTGTGGCACATTTTGGCAGCTGGATGTGTGCACACACCAGTCAGAGGTCTGTGTCTTAATGTCCCAATCAGGCACACAGTTGCATTTGGAATCTCATTTGGGGTAATAGGTGATGTACTGCTGAATGCTTTTGCCAATGTCCAGTGGACAGTGTTGAGGTACTGGTTCTTGTATGTGACTTTGCCCAAGACATACCTCCCTGTCTGTGCATACACTGCATGGAGTGAAGGGTCCACTCACTTGCCCTTTGCAACTGCAGCATGGGAAAAGAGCAAAGTGCATTCAGGTAATTCACTGATAAGAACATAAGATATGCCATACTGGGTCAGACCAAGGTCCATCAAGCCCAGTATCCTGTTTCCAACAGTGGCCAATCTAAGTCATATGTACCTAGCAGTTTCCCCAAAAGACACAGGTTCCACAATGCTTGTATTAGGTCAAGCAATGATATCCTGGGTCCCTTCTTAATAATGGTTTATGGACCTTTCCTCCAGGAACTTGTCCAAACCTTTTTTTAAACACAGCTACATTAACAGCCTTTACTACATCCTCTGGTAACAAATTCCAGAGTTTGATTACGCGTTGAATGAAAAAATATATTCTCTTATTTGTCTTAAATAGTTTACCCTGTAGCTTCATTGCATGTCATTGTAGGAGTGGAGGAGTGGCCTAGTCGTTGGGGCAAGGTATTTCAGGCCGGAAGGTTGGGTGTTCAAATCCCACTAGAGGACAGCAACCTTGGGCCAGAAGGACTGGGGTTTCTAGTCCCACAGGTGCTCCTTGTGGTCTTGGGCAAGCCACTTAACCCTCCATAGCCCATGTTCCCTGTAAAATAGTTATCTCCAAGTTATAATGCCCTGTTCAATGTAATTTCAGTTTGTTGAATGTAAACTGCACTGATGCAGAATAGCACAGTATATAAGAGAATGTAAATAAAAAAAAATGTCCCCTAGTCTTTCTATATTCTGATGAAGTAAACAATCTATCTACGTTTACCCGTTCCACGCTGTTCATTAATTTATAGACTTCTATCATATCTCTCCTCAGCCATCTCTTTTCCAGGTTAAAGAGTCCTAACTTTTTTAGCCTTTCATAGGGGTATCCTTCCATCCCCTTTACCATTTTGGTGGCTCTTCTCTGAGTCTTTTCTAATAACGCCATATCCTTTTTAAGATATGGTGACCAGAATTGCACACAATATTCAAGGTGAGGTCGCACCATGGAACAATACAGAGGCATTATAATATTCTTTGTTTTATTTTCCATTCCTTTCCTTATGATACCTAGCATTCTATTTGCTCTCTTGGCTGCCACTACACACTGGGCGGAGAGTTTTAACATGTTGTCCACAATGACGCCTAAATCTTTTTCCTGTGTGGTGGTTCCTAATGTGGAACCTTGCATCGTGTAACCATAGTTTGGGTTGTTCTTCCCTAGGTGCATAATATTGCACTTGTATACATTAAATTTCATCTGCCATTTGGATGCCCAGTCTTCCAATTTATCAAGATCCTCTTGCAATTTTCCACTATACTCATGGGTTTTAACAACTTTAAATAGTTTTGTGTTATCTGCAAATTTGATAACCTCACTCATTATTCCCTTTTCCAGGTCATTTATGAATATGTCAAAAAGCAGCAGACCCAGCACAGATCCCCGGGGTACACCACTATTCACCTTTCTCCATTGGGAAAATTGGCCATTTAGCCCTACCCTCTGCTTTCTATCTTTTAACCAGTACACTACCTCCTATCCAATGACTTTAGTTTTGCCAAAAGTTTCTGATGAGGGACCTTGTCAAAGGCTTTCTGAAAGTCCAAATACACTATATCAACCAACTCACCTTTGTCTACCTGTTCATTCACACCTTCAAAAAAAGAAAACAGATTAGTAAGACAAGATCTTCCTTGTCTAAAGCCGTGTTGGCTGTCTCCCATTAAGCCATGACTATCTACATGTTCAGCAATTTTGTACTTTATGATGGTTTCTACCATTTTTCCCCAGTACTGCCATCAGGCTCACTGGTCTGTAGTTTCCCGGATCACCACTGGAACCCTTTTTAAAAATTGGGTTACGTTGGCCATCCTCCAATCTTCAGGTATTACAGATGATTTTAATGATAGTTCACAGATTACTAATAGCAGGTCTGCAGTCTCAACTGTGTGCGTGGCTTGGACATTCACAGTAGCCAGCCCTCCCCCTGAGACTAAACTGTTTACTGCAAACTAACCTTCTGCTTGTTATTGTTGTCCCACACAGTATGTGGCCTTGCTGTATATGTGCTCTGCAGCATGTTGTATGCACAGCCATACAGCCTGGGCACCATATGTGGGCACAGTGCATTGCTGAGGCCTACATAATTCTGGGCAAACAAACACACACACACACACACACGACCCTGCTGTCCAAAAGTGGTGCCAGTTGGCATTCCTGCCTGCCCCTTAGGCCTCCTTTGATGCTCCCACATTATCAACACCTGCATAGTGTGCAAGTGCTTTGCAATGCTTGGGTGCAGTCAATGCCTGTTCATTGTGCAGACATTAGTCACGTGCTCTGCAACACTCGGGTGCTGTCTATGCCTACTCAGTGTGCTGGTGCTGTCAGCCTGCCATTCCTTCCAGGCCTGGGTGGTGCAGTTTCTCAGTTTTGACAGCTGAGTATGTGGACTCTTGCTGGACAATATTTTGAGGGTTGCACATGCTTATCCATTTCTGGAAAGGTAGGGTAAAGTTAATACCATTCCTCATCCACAGGCTGGTCTTGAACCTGCGACCCTTCTCTCATGCACACACTGGCCCTGTGTTGGTTCATTAATCCATGGGTATATCTGTGGTCAGTGTCTGGATGCATGTCAGCATGGTTCGGAGTATGCCTATGTCTGCTTGGATCCCTGCCCTACTTGTCTGAGGAGGTATGACAGGTACATCTTTTAGGTTAGTGTGTCACACTGCATTGATATGCTACTGATGGCACTGTTGTACAGGTCTTACATATGGGATCTGTCCTGCCAAAAGGGCAGGGCATGGTACATGGACCCTGGGTGACCTAGCAGAGTGACCAACATAACCATTTTATGGAGTGTGTTGGTGGGCAACACTTAGCATGGTCCCATGGTTGACAAGCCACACTGATTAGTTTGGACTTCCATATGGCCTAGATGGCTGTGACACCTATGAGTGCTTACTTATGAAGGGTTCACTGCTGCACACACAGGTCCTGTTCATTATCTGGCTACTGGGAAAGCAGTATGGTTATTTTCCTCTGCAATGGGGTATTGTGATATCACCTAGTCTTCCTGTCTCAGTGGCATATTTTCCTCCCCAACTGCACATATCCACTCAATATGTGCGGGTGGGGGGCATCCTGATTCCAGGGCAAGCCCATCCTCTAGGGCAACTAGCCAGGTGCCAGGGTCCAATGATCAGGGTGGACAGCATGCCGGCCAATCCCTCCCTTACTGCCAGCACTGCCAGCATCTAATCAACAAACCACCCAAAAGGTGAACAATCAATACACAAATTGCAACCTTTTAGTCCCAAACCCTATTCACATAAATTAATATTTTTGTTGGAAGTGTTACCATGAGGGACTCCCTCTCGAGGTAATCTTTCCTTTTTATTCATTTTATACGAGCCGAAAATTACCAGCTCAACATGCTTTAAAAACCAAGCAGTTTAACCAAGGGAAGTGCTTGAGCATACCCCTTTACTTAAATCAATACTTTCTATTTTAGCAAGAATCACTTGCTTAGAACAACAAGAAATCTTATCTGTTTGTTCGCTCAGGTCTTCTCAGGCGAACATTTCTTCTCGCTGTCCTAACATATAGTTAGGGCGCTCAAGATCACTCCCATAACCGAGCCCATCCAAACTTCGTGAATAATAATGAATCAAAAGGAGCCTTTGGTTCCAGTGATTTACATGGTTCCAAAAATCCACATATCATTGACAGCACCCCCAGGACGGCCTATAGTATCCTGTCAGAATTCAGTTTTAGAACCTCTTTCACAATTCTGTGATTATTTTTTGCAGCCAATTACAAAAACTACTCATTCTTTGTAAGGGATTCTTTTCATTTTATAACATTACTTCAACAGGAGTCATGCCAATTGAAAAATACTTTTCTTGTAACTATGGATGTTACAGCCCTATATACAAATATAAAACAGCAAGAGGCTTTGGAAATTATATCTGCTTTCCCGTTGAATTTACCTAATCGGATGCCGTAAGCTTTTTTGTTTTCATTGTTGAAATTGGTGCTCGAACACAGCTACTTCCAATATGATCTGCAATATTATTTATAAATTTTTGGAGTAGCAATGGGAGAGACTGTGGCCCCATCAGTGGCCACTTTATATATGGCAAATTATGAAGAACGTTCCATCTACCCTTCATGTTGGTTCCCATATATTTCTAAATGGTTACGTTTTCTGGATGATGTTTTTTTTCATCTGGTTAGGTACAGAAGCTCAACTGAATGACTTCTTTCTATGGATCAATACTTTAAAAACAAACAAAGTTTGTATCCTCTTACCATCCAGAGCAGGTAAATTTTCTGGATATGTGGATTTATGAACAGGGTAATCAGTTACATACTTCCCTTTACAGAACATCTGTACAATGTAACACTATTGCAATATACCAGTTTTCACCCTGGACCCCTACGTAGGGGTTTACCACTGGGTTAATTTTTAAGAATTCGTAGACTATGTACTTCCTTAGTGGAATTTCACACACACGCAAAAGATCTGTGTCAGTGATTAAGGGAATGTGGCTGTCCGAAAGATCTGGTTTATACGGCCTATCAGAGAGCACGATTTAATCACCCAGAGTGGTGGATGAACACTGATAGAACAGCTGGTTCAGCTGAGGAAGATTCTATAGTAGGAGTATTGCAATATACACATTGATCGCCCCGAGTAAGTGCCATTTTGAGAAAACATTGGCATATCTTGGGAATTCATGCTGGTTTCCAACAGAGGCTAATGATCGCTTATCGTACTTACACTCGTCATCAGTAGACTGGACTACTGTAATGTTTTCCTGGCTAATCTCCCAAATTATCAGCTTCAAAGAGTGCAACGTATTCAAAACACGGCAGCACGCCTAGTCACATTTTCCAGCCGATTCAACCATATTACCCCCATCCTCCTCCGGTTGCACTGGCTGCCTCTTCGCTTCCGCTTCCATTATAAATTTTTGATTCTGATTCACCGGGCCATTCATACTGGCAACCCCCTCTACTTAGCAGACTGCATTTCTTTGCATTCTCCCCACCGTCAACTTCATTCAATCCATGCCAACCGTCTATCCCTCCCCTCCCCTTCCCAGGCCCATTTGGAACAGACTCGCCACTCTGCTTTTTTCTTCTTCGGACCTCTCTTATGGAACATGTTACCAGCTCCCCTTCGGTTAGAACCATCCTATCCTCATTTTAAATCATTACTTAAGACCCATCTATTTCAGAAAGCATATGACCTTTCCCCTGAGGCCCCTCCCTAATTGCCCTGTCTTTGTCTTTATCCTTTTATAAGTCGTCATTTGCCTTCCCCTTGTCTCTTTGTCTGTGTTGCCCGGTTGGGCTATGTCTATCTTATGATTTGGTAATAGTGTGATGTTACTATTCTGTCCTGTTTCCTCCTTTCCTGTTTATTATTGGCGTTCCTTTTCTTGGTTTGCAGTGTTTACCCCATTTTCTTTTATTGTACACCGCTTAATGTTCCCACAATAGCGGTCTATCAAATACTGAATAAAGATAAAGATTGTCAGGGCCGGAATATAGCAAATTATGTAGTTCACCTTATGATTCTATGAGGCTCTCAGAAATTGGACATACCCCGTGTGAAATTTGTGATTTCTGTATTTCCACATTAACAGGACTGGAATAGGTTGACTGTACTACCCTTAAACGTTATAGGACACGCTTTAACACTACCTGTGTATCTACTTACGTTGTTTATATGTTGATATGTCCTTGTTCATTAAAATACATTAGTAGAACCATAAGACCAATGAAGGTACGATTACAACATCATAGATCCCCTCTAAACAAGCAAGTATTGTCAGCGCCTATAGTTGCCCACAGCACTGCACATAATCATTCCTTTGAAGATGGAGAATAATTAAGTAAGTTCCTTATTCTTTTCGAGGTGGAGACAAGGTAACACATTTACAACAATTAGAACGACGTTGGATTTTCAATCTACAATCTTACCTCCCAAGGATTGAATCTGGAACTTGATTGGTGGAGTATTCCGTAAGTTAATAAGGAGGAGTATTGAAGATCTATGATGTCACTGATTGATCCCCTATTTCAAAGGAGGGAGTTTTTGGGCACATCATTCAGATGGGGAAATGAATGATGAAGGGCTGGAAGAATAACAAGGCCTGAAACATGGCACTGTGTTGCGTATTATTCATGAAGTTTGGATGGGCTCGGTTACGGGAGTGATCTTGAATGCCCTAACTATACGTTAGGACAGCGAGAAGAAATGTTCGCCTGAGAAGACCTGAGTGAACAAACAGATAAGATTTCTTGTTGTTCTAAGTGAGTGATTCTTGCTAAAATAGAAAGTATTGCTTTAAGTAAAGGGGTTTGCTCAAGCACTTCCCTTGGTTAAACTGCTTGTTTTTTAAAGCATGTTGAGCTGGTAATTTTCGGCTCGTATAAAACGAATAAAAAGGAAAGGTTACGTCGAGAGGGAGTCCTTCATGGTAACACTTTCAACAAAAATATTGGTTTATGTGAATAGGGTTTGGGAATAAAAGGTTGTGATTTGAGCACTGTCAGCATGGCAAAGCCACCCCTTTAGTGCTGCAGGCGGCCTCATTGCTGTTGCACACATGCAGCTTGGGAACCCTGCCACTCCTGCCCCCTTACATCAGGGGCAAGGACACCCATGCTGCAGCCTTCAGACTTGATAGGGAGAGGTGCTGTGTCCTCCGCTATACCTGCTACTGCCATACTTGCCATCCCACTCATAGTGGTAACTGCAGCATTGCACTGGACAAAGGGTCAGGACAATGGTTTGTCTGCAGCAGTCCACCTCTGCTGTGCCTAAGACCCACACCCTCACACAATGCTGAGATGGCATCATGGTGGCAGTGGGGGTGGTGCAACTCCTTTTGGGCTGCAGCAGCATGTATGCATGCTGACACTGTCACAATGGAATTATACCAGGTATCTCAGATGTATGCCCTAGGCAGTAGCTTTGTCAGCTTGGTGGACCAGCCAGCCCCACAGCATCTCCTATGTGACACCCCCTTTCACAATTTGGCTATATCAACATGGTGTCCTTTCTTCAGAGGGCACCATGCTAATGCTGCTAATGTAGCAGTACTATCACAGATCTGGGATCCCCGGTGGGTGGAGCACATTGTATGCATTGAAATAGACTCTCTCCCCTCAGGAATAGCCCTTTCTGTGAGCTTTCAGCTGGCATTAAGGTTCCCAGCACTGGGAGCTCTAAAGACGCAAAGGGACAAGCCTGCAGTAAGGGAGCACACGCTATCCCTGTCCACTCTCCACCTCCTGTTCCATTAACACTGAATGCCCTGCTTCCTAGTGCTCATCCTGTGTTATCGGCACTTTCCATGGTGTTAACCGCTCACAAGTGCCAATAATGCACGTTAACGGTGCACTTGCTCCCTCACCACCCTTTAGTAAACATACCCCTAAATGTGTGTGCAAAATTGCTTTTTTCTTCCAACGTGAATTATTTTGTCCAATACGGATGTATTTGAGCTCAAATAGCGATGTACATAAAAGGTACTTATCAGTCTATAGCAGGTAAGGGTTAGGATCAAATCCTCTTCTTTTTCAGGAACTGGAACAATTCCGTCTCCCAGACACAGGGAAACAGTGCTTCTTTCCTTCAGTCTCTTCTTCTGTGGAATTCTATTCCCTCATCCACCACCCTACTAGCCCCCTCCCTTTCCCAATAGAGGGGCAAAAATGGATAAACTTAGGAGCAAGCTTGCTTTGGTAATGGGGAAAAAACCTCTCACACACTGCTCCATTCTCTATTTAACCCCAGACTCGCATCAGAAATTCCACTTTACACTGAAACCCCAACACTTTCACTTTAATTAATACAGTCCACTTTCATTCAGAAATTTTCTCTTCCTCTTTCCTTTTCTCCCTTTTCCTATCTTTGCTTCATCCCCTAAATCACTCCAGAACAGAACTTTTTGTTTTTTCTCAAAGTTAAGCATAGGAAAGATCTTGTCTAAAAATATACACCCCTAGAAGGGAACCCTACAAGAAGAATGTTTCCTTTGTTCTTCACCTCTATAAAAACTCCTATTCTCCCCTGTATCTAAGGGAACCTGCCTTTACAGTTGGTTTCAGTAAATTGAAGGAATAAACTGTAAAACCTTAAATTTTCTCCTCCCTAATAAAGTTTGTTTTTTTAAATATTTTCTCTCAAATTCAGTCACTTTAAAACAAATCTTAAAACTCTAATTATCCTACTTAGAACTAAATCTAAAAATAAAATAATCCCCAATTGCAACTCCACGCTTGAATGGCTAGTCTGGTCAAGGGAATTAGCATGGGGTTGGCGGGGGGGGGGGGGGAGCCAAGGCCAGCAAACGCACCCCTATTTCTTTGCACCGTGCGGCCACACCGCTCGCAAGGGCTAGGTATGACGCAGGGCCAGTGCTAGGGTTTCTAGTGCCCCCCTGCAACCTATAAATCGGTGCCCCTCCCTCATTATTATTAATGTTGGCTGCACCCTACCCTCCTTTTTCCCAAAACCGCTTTGTGAACTATTTTTTAAGCAATATTTGTATTTCTCCTTCAAATCCAGTGTTGTAAGAAAATTGCAACAAAAGAGCAAATGCATAACCAAAATAAAAATAAATACTTAGCAGTAAATACTTAGCATCATACAAACAAGCTGTGATAGTCCAAAAAATAAAAAAAATATCTGATTCTGGTCATCTCACTAACAAACATTCTCCAGTGCCAGGCATATTGTGAACTAATAAAATGCTGCAAAAGTCACTGAAAATCTACAAATTCAAATCTATCATACCATACCAGCATACACTTCCAAAACTCATACAATAAGAGGCCTCCCCAGAAAAAAGCAGCACTACAAATACTGCAATGGGCCCCAAAACTTCCATACACCTATTTGAAAAGCTGTACAAGTCAGTTTACTATAGTACAGATCTCTACGTACAAACTCCATTTTAACAGAACACCTGGCCTTGGTCACACACTCAGAAAAAAGACCCTCACCAAGTACAGAATAAGTGACCACAACCTAAAGTAAAAATAAAAATATGTAGAGAAAAACTTAAAATGAAACCAAGTCGTCAGACTCCACATGCGGTGCCACACCAGATAAGAGAGGCAGTTCCCCATACTGTGTGAAATATAAAGATAGCGCAAAGTCCAATCACTAAATTGAAAATAAAATTATTTTTTTTACCTTTGTTATCTGATGATTGTTGATCATGCTAGTCCTGATCTGAGGTTTCTGTTTTCCTCTATCTTCTCTTAACTCGTTTTCTATGGTCTATAGTCCATCTGCCATTTCTTGTCTCGCCTTTTGCTTTCTTCATTTTCTTCCATCAGCCTTTTTCCAGTCCCAGTAACTCTCTCCAGTATCAGCCCCCTTTACAGCCTCCCCTCCCAGTACCTTCCAGTGTCAACCATCTTGCATTCCCAGCACCGCCACTGGTGTCTATTCTCTTCTAGTCCCCCTCCTTCTCCATCGTCCAGCCCCTTCTAGTCCAAATACCATCCCAGCTATCAGCGAACATCCAGTCCTAGTGCCCCCTCCCGTGTCAGTTCCCTTCCAGTCACCCTCTCCTCTTGTCCATCTGCCTTCCAGTGCCATCCCTGGGCGTCAGCTCCCTTCAAGCTCCCACCTTCCCTCCAGCCTCCTCCTTCCCGCTCCCACCTTCCCTCCAGCCTCCTCCTTCCTGTTCCCTTCCAACCTCCCATGTGAGCTCCCTTCTAGCCCCCACCTTCCCCCCTGTCAGTTCTCTTCTAACCCCCTCGTATTACCTAGCCACCTTCCAGCTCCCCTCCCAGTGTCTGCTCCCTTCCAGCTCCACCCCCCCGTGTAGCTCCCCCATGTCTGCTCCCTTCCAGCTTCCCAGTATGTGCTCCCTTTCAGCTCCCCCCGTGCCTGCTCCCTTCCAGCCCCTCTCGTGTCTGCTCCCTCTCAGCTCCCCCCACCCCGTGTCTGCTCCCTTTCAGCTCCCCCCCGTGTCTGCTCCCTTTCAGCTCCCCCCACACCGTGTCTGCTCCCTTTCAAACACCCCCTCCCTCATGTGTCTGCTCCGATTTGTCCTTTGAAAAAGAAAGCAGCCACGGGAACATTTCTCTGTTCTTGCAGCTCTGCTAACTTTTAAATTGCTGGGTCACGGAGTTTTTAAAGGTAAGAATAAACTCTGCGAACAAGCTGTTTAAAAGTTAGCAGAGCCGCGGGAACAGAGAAATGTTCCCATGGCTGCTTTCTTTTTCAAAGTGGCGGGTGGCTAGCAACGGTGCCCCCCCCCTTAGCGCCGGCCTTGGTATGATGCTGCTTCATAATCAAGACAGTCAGTCAGTCAGCAGCCCAAACTCCTAATCCTAGAACCCAAATGACTTAATTCCAGTAATATTTACATCCAGAAAGAAGATGCTTTCAACTTATTACATAGTAACATAGTAAATGACGGCAGATAAAGACCAGTATGATCCATCTAGTCTGCCCAGTAAGATGGCAAGAGTAGGTGCACCTGCCACTCCATGCAGGCCACCCCTCCCCATGTCTTTGTTCAGGGGTGAACCCACCGCTCCGTGTAGGACACTCCTGTATTGACTAGCTATAAGTGTGATGTTTTCTCAGGATTTAGTTTTAAAACATTCCCCTTAGCCCAACTAATTACTTTCTCAAAACAATTGTAAGAGCTTGAATTGTTGTATCTCAGTGTGGAACTAATTCTGCACTGTTGGTTTGGAACACACTGTCAGCATGATCTCAAGACCGTGTTAACAGCTAGCACAGCTTACCACTACTCCTACTGATCATTTGTATAGCGCTATAGACACATGTAAAAGGTGGTCCCCTCTCAGAGCTTACAGTCCACTCAAGACAGACAACACAACAGCTGAGGACAAGGATATATCAAGGGCAATGGTAAGGAAACACATAGGCGATTAACAGGATCATCTTAGTAAACATATTCTACAGTATTTCTCTGCTATCTTGTTTAGTTCTGTTAGTTCTGATAGATGCTGGAGAGGTTTATTTCCAGTGTCCTGAAGACAAATTATTTTAATCATTTTTATGCTTATTCCACACCTAAGGCTTTTTTCACCTCAGTTATCTTTTATAATAAAATGGGGATTGCACACAGTATGACATTTCTGTTCTGACATGAGTGGATGTTAATGTTTGACTGTTTTTTTTTTCCTCCCTTGTTTTAGGTTATATTCTATTGCCTCATTCTTTGTAGTCCTCTTTTTCCCTTTTTTTCTCTCCTGTTCTTAAATTTTTAAACAGTGTTGGATGTGTTTTGTTTGAGTTGGGGTTTTTTTGGCTCCCAGGTCTCCTCCTTTTGACTGTCATGGTTTACTGCATCGAGCATTTGCAGCATGTGAGTAGGGACTGGATGATACACTGACAGGAAGGGAGAAAACATAAAAAAGTCCATTAAAAATCCCTAGTGGCCCAGTGGGGCTCCAACCTCCAAACCTCAAAGACTGTCTGGTGGCCCATTGGGCCCAGACACCCATTTCCCACCCAGAAACGATTCCCTGGTAGCCCACTGGACTCTGAATTCTTGACTCCCACCCCACCTTGCAAAGATTCCCTGGTGGCCCAGTGGGCCCCAGACCCATCCTTACAGGGCAATACAGTCAAGGGCATCCCTGGCTCGGGCACACTGTCAGGGTGCCCCTGGCCAGGACATTCAGGCAGCTTGGGAGACAGAGCACCCCTGGCCTGGGCACCTGACACAGGGAGGCCTTTGATCAGAAAGACTCTAGTGCTATGGTATCCTGCCCACTGTGATCCAGTAATACTAGTTTTATTTATTTAACTGGTTTTATATACCGTTTTTCTGCAAGGCATAATGGTTTACATTGAACAAGTAGTAACATTTACATGGAGCAGTTAGAACTATAGACAAATAACTGGTATAAATATCACATTGTTACAATGAACAAAAGAACAAAATGATTATTTACATATGGCATTTACATAGCGGCTATGTGGTGAGGCATTGTGTTTTCCTGCTTATGGGGTGAGTGTGGTGAGGATCAGAGAGATGGTCAAGCGGTCAGAGGTCCACTGGGTTACTAAGGACATGTTTGCAGGGTGGGGTAGAGGTTCCAGGGGCCCACTGGTCCACCAGGGACATATTCACGTGATGCAAGGTTGGGAGGTCTGGAGCTCAATGGGCCTCCAAATGCCCTGTCTGCTCCCAAGCTGGACTCAGCACTAAGAGAAAAGTAAAAAATTCACATCATAAAAACATAAGAAATGCCATTTTGGGTCAGATCAAGGTCCATTAAGCCCAACATCCTATTTCCAACAGTGGCCAATCCAGGTCACAAGTACCTGACAGATTCCCAAAAAGGTACACAGGTTCCACAGTGCTTGTCCCAGGGTAAGCAGTGGATTTCCCAGGTTCTCTTCACAGGTCTGCGACTAAAAAGCTGTTTGATTATTTTCATCTAATTTCCATGTATTTTGGTGTGCTGAAAACAAATAAAATATTGAAAAAACTCCTAGACGTTATGATTTGCCACAACATTCAAAATTGTCTTCAAATTTAACAATTTTTTTCAAATTACTATTAATTAATTCAAATTACTATTAATTAATTCACATAAGTGCATTTAAGATATAAAATGCCAAAAAAACCTTAAAGGGGTTGTCTGAGTTATGTAAAAAAAAATATAGCACTGTAAATCTGATGGTCAGCAATATATACATAAGCTAAGCAAGTTTTAAGTCCGTGCTTCTAATGGTAGAAGGGGTTAATCTTTCCTGAAGAATCCAGTGGGAGGGAGACACAGGGCAGATAGCAGCAGCTCCGGTCAGTACAGGGGGGCATGGCCAGCACTGTGACGTTTTATTCCACAACGGTTTTTACGCTTCCATACCTGCAGGTCATTCCGTACACTTGAAGGAAACCTACGAGAACTTGGAATTGGTTCTTCGTAAACTTAAATATGAAGACCATGGTTGGCAAGTGTGTGGGGACTTGAAGGTCTTGTGCATGCTGCTCGGGCAACAAGCTGGGTATACCAAATATCCTTGTTTTCTGTGTCTATGGGACAGTCGAGACCGACAAAATCATTGGACCAAGAAGAGTTGGCAGCCAAGGGTGCTAACAGTCGGTGAAAAAAATGTTCTCCGAGAAACTTTGGTACCTTCCCATAAAGTTCTTCTATCACCTCTCCACATAAAATTGGAATTGATGAAGCAATTCGTAAAATCACTTCCAAGAGATGGAGAATGCTTCAAATACTTGGTCACCAAGTTTCCAGGCCTGTCGGAGGCAAAATTGAAGGAAGGTGTGTTCATCGGACCAAACATTAGAAGGCTTATAGTTGATCAAGAGTTTGTCAATACCATGACGGATCCTCAAAAAGAAGGGTGGATTGCATTTAAAGAAGTCGTACAGAAATTTTTAGGCAATAACAAAGATCCTCACTACAAAAAGATTGTTGGACGGATGCTGAAAGCATTTCAAGCTTTAGGTTGCCTGATAAGTTTGAAAGTGCATTTCCTCCAGTCCCACCTTGACTACTTTCCTGAAAATTTGGGGATGAACAAGGTGAACGATTCCACCAAGACATTAAAGAGATGGAAAGGAGATACCAGGGAAAATGGAGCATTACAATGATGGCAGACTACTGTTGGATGCTTCAGAGAGACATTCCAGATGCTACTCACAAGCGTAAATGCACCAAGAGGAGCCTCACAAAGAAGAAGAATCGAGTTTAGTGTGTGTAGGTGAGCTCATTTCAGTTCAAAAAAGGATTTTCATGAAAATATTGTATTAAAACTTTAATTTTATAAGTCTATTTCCATTTATTTTGAGGTATTGCCTTATTTAACATAGCTACCTAAATTGTCAGGAAACGTGATGTCCTATGACAAAATGGAGGTCATTTTCGGATTCAGCATACCAAAAAACAAAGATTACGTGGAATAACCAAAACAGCTCTCGAAAAAAAAATTTTTTTGCAGACCTGTGGGTTTATGGACCTTTCCTCCAGGACCTTGTCTAAACCTTTTTTAAACCCAGCTACACTAATAGCCTTTACTACATCCTCCGGTAACGAATTACAGAGTTTGATTACACGGTGAGTGAAGAAATATTCTCTTATTAGTCTTAAAGGGGTTACATTGTAGCTTCAACATAAGTTTTTAGTGTGCTTTTTTCTTTTTACTTTACACAAGATTTAGTTTAAAATGTGTCCTTTTGCATGCATTTTGAATGCTCACCAGGATGCAGTATCTTTTAGAGCAGAGGTTTTACCACAGTTTTTACACTCTAAAACGTTTTACTGCATCAGGATTAATGGGGAAAAAATCAGAATAAACTGCTTCACTGAAGGATAGCACAGCCTACTAACATCAGCCCCTCTTAGTCTATTGGAAAACAAGTTTAGTAAGAACAGCCTTTAATAATGATTCCTAAAAGACAATTTACAAATATTCTGTGGTGCACAGGAGATCCTAAAGAAACTGGAAGTAGGCATCAAATGATGTGAAAAGACAGCACAAATGCATTTTTGCATGTGATGGGCAAAAAGATCAAGACAAATAATACACATTATATATTTTATCTATATATGCACACATATATACAGATAGGGATCCACAGAGTTCTGTATCATAATAAAATTGCAGGTAATAATTCTGTCGGAAATGGACACAGTCACATATAGCCACAGCAGTCTAATCAAAGCTACTCGAGTATGGTCACAAACTCGGATATCTCCTAATAATATCGACTGAGTAAATTCAACCTCAGTTACTCATGTTCCCATTTGGGACACTTAGGGATAATAACCAGCAATTGAAGCAGAAAGCAACTTATCAGGAAGCAGCTGTGTTTCTGTGGAAACTACTTATTTGCCCAGTAACTAAAAAGCCTCTGGCATCACGATGAAATTTTTAACCTCTGCTTCACTTTACACAATCTTGGGTCTTAACGAGCAAGCCTGCTAGCTGAACGCAATATATTTGGTACTTTTCTAAAAGTATGTTGTGCTGTTTTATGGAAAGATATCTGACAACTAGATTTTAAGAACATAAGAACATAAGATATGCCATACTGGGTCAGACCAAGGTCCATCAAGCCCAGTATCCTGTTTCCAAAGTGGCCAATCTAGGTCATATGTACCTAGCAGTATCCCCAAGAGACACAGGTTCCACAATGCTTGTATTGGGTCAAGCATTGATATCCTGGGTCCCTTTTTAATAATGGTTTGTGGACCTTTCCTCCAGGAACTTGTCCAAACCTTTTTTAAACCCAGCTACACTAACAGCCTTTACTACATCCTCCGGTAACAAATTCCAGAGTTTGATTACACGTTGAATGAAAAAATATTTTCTCTTATTTGTCTTAAATAGTTTACCCTGTAGCTTCATTACATGTCCCCTAGTCTTTCTATATTCTGATAACGTAAACAATGGATCTACGTTTACCCGTTCCATGATTTTCTCTCTCTGTAACCATAAGATAGTTTTGATGAACCCAAGAATGGTGGTTTTCAGGTCTCTGGCTTAGTAGTTCATACTGGACACCATATGAGAGCTAGCATATATCTTTTCCAGAGATTAATGGTATGGACAGGGCAAGATGTACAAAGCATTTTTGGTGCTGCATACAAATAAAATTGTTCACAGAAGCTAGATGCTTAAAATTTGCACTCAGATGGCTTTGAGAGATTAAATAGCCAGCTAAGAAACCTTGAAACATTCTCTCCCCAGTGCAATTATGCATTTTAGTAGCTATGACGGCCTATATTCAGCAGCAACACCACTATACTGTATAACATTATAGATCTAACTGATACCTATAAAGTAATAATGTTTTGCATGACACTTATGCATATAAATGCCAAACTGAATGTTGATATAGCACAGTTACTTACCTGTAACAGGTGATCTCTGGGAACAGCAGGAATAAGTCTTCACATATGGGTACGTCGGTACCGACGGAGCTTGCGCGGGAACACTCCCCAGCTTCCCAAAAAGGAAAGCTTTTGGGAGTATCCCACAGCGCCTGCGCGCTGCCTTCCCGCCTTTCCTAACCGCCTCTCCCCAGTTTGAGTTTTAAAGCTGAGACAAAGAGAGAGAGGAAAGGAAAAATAGATAGAGAGATACAACTCCTAGGGGAGGTGGGTGGGTTGTGAAGACTTATTCCTGCTGTTCCCAGAGATCACCTGTTACAGGTAAGTAACTGTGCTATCTCCAGGAACAAGCAGGAATGAGTCTTCACATATGGGGACTCCCTAGCTAGAGATGCCTGGGAGATCCCCAAGGTTATGAGAAGGGCTCTATCTCCTCCTATGGATCTCAGGCATCCATTCAGGGAAGGAGGGCAGGAGTTGATTAAGCATGGAACAGGTGTTTGAGAACAGCGTGACCAAACAAGGCATCCCGGCGGGAGTCCTTGTCCAAACAGTAATGGGCTGTGAAGGTATGAACCGAGGCCCAGGTGGCCGCTCGACAGATCTGGTCGATGGACACAGAATTTAGATGAGCCATAGAGGTGGCCATGGCCCTCACATTATGAGCTGTGACATGGCCTTCCAGAGAAAGGTTCTTACTCTGGCATGGCACCCACCTACACAGGGCTAGGCCCCGGTCTGCTCTGGGCAGCAGCCACTGCCCCCTCCACCACCAGTGACCCTCTGCCACCATGCTGACAGTCCCTTCTGCTGGTGGTGCTGATGGAGCGCAGTCTCAGGCCATCCAGTGTGCGGGTAGGCAGCTGCCTATGGTGCAGGTTCTGGGGCAGGGGTGCCTGCATAGGTGTCCACGCTACCCCCCCAGCACCGCCTGCCAATGTTCCGTGCCCTTGGGGGTAGCTGCTGGGTACTATCCCCTGTGACACTGTGGGAAGCACAGTCATGCCCATGTTGGGCCTTCAGCAGTTGCTATCTGGCTGCTCTGCTGTTTCAGATTTCTTTTGGGCCAGCTAGGCATCACCCTAGTCCGCACTGTGGCCCAGCTGCACCACAGCATGTGCCGCCTGCGGCCCTCTGTATCCCCTTTTCCGGCATCTGTCCAGTTGCCATTCTGACATGTCCACCCTGCTGTTGCCGCACATGTGCACGCCATAGGACACCTGTCCGATGGAATGGAAAACCCTGCACAGCGCATTTTCACTGTGGCTCATTCACCTTGTATGGGGATGGCGCATAGACCTTTCCACGATTTATATCTTTTCTATGGAGCTTTCTCGGGGGGGGGGGGGTGCTGTTTCCCATTAATACCACTATTGGCCAGTTTGGTTATGTTTTTTTTCCAGTTTGTTGAGGTCATTTTCAATGTTTGCCCTTTTGTTCTGTGCACATGTATCACACTTATCACTTTTTTAGGTTTCCCTGCCTATGCTGTACATTGCTGACACCTAAATGGTTTCTCTCCCCTGAAATGTGCATTTAACGGCAGATTTTCAATCGCGTTAGGATTCAGCTCTTCAGATCAGCACATTAGTGTGAATGGAGCCTCTCCCCACCCACACTCCGCCCATTGACCCCTTCTCTCCGCCCTCTCTCCACCTTCTGCGGTGTTTTACCGCGCCACGGAACTTTACGATCGTTAACTTATGTTAACGCGCGTTATGAGACCTTAACGCTCATTAACGCATCGTAACGTGCATTAACATAAGTTAACGATCGTTAACGTTACATAACACGCGTTATGTGCCATTACCGCAGTTTAGTAAACATCCCCCATAGTTTACCCTGTAGCTTCATTGCATTTCCCCTAGTCTTTCTATATTCTGATAACGTAAACAATCGATCTACATTTACCCGTTCCATGCCGTTCATTAATTTATAGACTTCTATCATATCTCCCCTCAGCCGTCTCTTTACCAGGTTAAAGAGCCCTAACCGTTTTAGCCTTTCTTCATAGGGGTATCCTTCCATCCCCTTTACTATTTTGGTGGCTCTTCTCTGAACATTTTCTAATAACGCTATATCCTTTTTAAGATACGATGACCAGAATTGCAAACAATATTTAAGGTGCAGTCACACCATGGAACGATATAGAGGCATTATAATATCCTTTGTTTTATTTTCCATTCCTTTCCTTATGATACCTAGCATTCTATTTGCTCTCTTGGCCACCGCTGCACACTGGGCCAAGGGTTTTAACATGTTACCCACAATGACGCCTAAATCTTTTTCCTGGTGGTGGTTCCTAATGTGGAACCTTGCATTGTGTAACCATAGTTTGGGTTGTTCTTCCCTAGGTGCATAACTTTGCACTTCTCCACATTAAATTTCATCTGCCATTTTGTTGCCCAGTCTTCCAATTTATCAAGATCCTCTTACAATTTTCCACAATCCTTTTGGATTTTAACAACTCTAAATGGTTTTGTCATCTTCAAATTTGATAACCTCACTCGTTGTTCCCTTTTCCAGGTCATTTATGAATATGTCAAAAAGAAGCAGACCCAGAACAGATCCCTGGGGTACACCACTATTCACCTTTCTCCATTGGGAAAATTGGCCATTTAGCCCTACCCTCTGATTTCTATCTTTTAACCAGTTCCTGATCCACAATGGTACACTGCCTCTTATCCCATGACTCTTTAGTTTTGCCAAAAGTCTCCAATGAGGGACCTTGTTAAAGGCTTTCTGAAAGTCCAAATACACTATGGGGTATGTTTACTAAACTGCGGTAACGTAGCAGCACCTTAACGTTCCCAGCCGCTGTAGTCCAGAAAAGGGTGGAGAGAGGGTTGAGAGAAGGGGTCAGTGGGCGGAGAGTGGGTGGGGAGAGGCCCCTTTCACACTAACGGCGCCTTGTATGGTGCCCAGTAAGGTGCCTTGTAAGGTGCCTAGTAAAATGCCTTGTATGGTGCCTTGTAAAGTGCCCTGTAAGGTGCCTAGTAAAGTGCCTTGTAAGGCGCCCCGTAAGGCGCCCTATAGGGCCTCTTAGGCTAAGCGCCTTATTAGGCACCCCTGGTCAAGGCCCCGCAGAAGGCACTCTGGGCAATAGAACCATAGGTTAAGGTGGTCTAACAAGGTTATGGTGCCCTAGGTTAGTGTGCCCTAGGGGCTGCAATGTGCCTCAGGACATGCATGACCTGTGTGGAAGAGAGACAGATGTAGCCCTAAAACTAGATAGAGCACTCAGGAAAGGCAATGAACAGGTGAGTGAAGGAGGGAGAGCTGGGAGCCGCTGGACCTGCCATATCTGCGGGCATCCCATGTGGCTGCCAGTACTGATGAAAAATATGGTGGGGGCAGCTGTACCACAGCACAGGGTGTTGGCAATGTAAAGTACTGGAAAGACAGTTGGTGGCAGACGATGGGAATACATGTCCCCCAGTGGGGGTGGAGGTGGCAGGATAGTTACAATGATGGGTGGACAGAGGAGTGGTGTTGCCATGCAGATCAGGCACAGGCGAGGCAAGCATAAAGAGGTGCAATGCAGGAAAGGGTAGCAGTGCAGGACATGGGGTGGCAGCCTGCACAGGCAGACAGGACTCTACACAGCTGACAGACGCAGATAGACGGACAGAAGGATGGTTGGCAACTGTGATGAGGGTAATATGTGCTGGCAGCAAATATCAGCAGAGATATGACTGTTACAGGCATGACAGGTACCGGTGTAGGAAAGGCATAAAAGAAGGAGAAAAAAGAGGGAGAGAACCCATGACCACTGGGCTGAAAAAGCACTGCACAAACCAATAGGCCACACCACCACTGTGAGGTCCACAGCAATGGCTGCATACAAGAACACTGCAGGGCATCACACAAAACGCCTGCTGTGTGCCAGGAGAGGCCAACCCAGACAGTCACCATGATGCAACGCACATGTACAACAGGCGTCCACAGCTCATATCACAGTCTGTAAGTGGGACGGGAGCCACATAGAAACACATGCACACACACCATGAGATGTAATGTAGTGTAAACAGAATGCAAAAGAGCATGGGAGCGATAGACAAAGGGTGTCAGGGGCTGGCTGAAGGGACAGCTAAGTGGATGGCCTGTGGACCAGCACAATGTAATAAAAAAAGAGCATGTGAGAATCCAACCTGCACAGTGATGTGGCACAGACCAGCCAACAACAGCAGTACCAATCTACCAAGTAGACTGGTCACATGGACACTACAAAGAAATAGCTATATGTAACACACAATATGCGACAGATAGGCTGCAGAGAGGGCACACTGTAGCGCACATTGCAGAGATGGAGGGGTGTGTGGAGAGGTGACGAGGCTGCAGCCATCACATGGGCAGGTTAGCAGAACACAGGAAAGGAAAAGAACATGTGGGAATCAAACCAGCAACCTTTGGACTGCCAATGGGTGTCTGTGACCACTATCCCAAAGAACCCCCACTAGCACAATGCAAGCAAGTTACCACAAAAGGCCCTGTCTGACGAACAGTCATGGTATCACCAGGGAATGTGCTGACTCTGTGAGAACATGGTGGTGCAGTGCACAAAACTAGTGTATTCAGAAACAGAAGGTCACAGGTTCAAGTCCCAGCTGTGGTTCCTGCCAACCCAGTCCCCTTATTTTACCCACTACTAAAACGTGCTAATACAGACAGAACCTTTATTGCAGATGACGTAAACATGCCCAAAACACCTACATATTACCCTACAGAGCACAGACACCATAAACAGGCGCATTACCTAGAGCAGAGTCTCCCAAATGCAGTCCTGGAGGGCCAAACACCATTCAGGTTCCATGCTGCCTCTAATAAAGATGCCTGTGCTACATTTCTATGCGCTGCCCCCATGGTATGCAGATGTATCTCATGCATATTCATGAGGGACAGCATGAAAACCCGAACAGTGTTTGGCACACCAGGACTGGAGTTGGGAACCTCTGCCGTAAAGCAGCAGCCAACAGGGGCAGACACACCCGCACCCACAGGCCCCATTATCCAAAGCCTCTTGGAGAGGCAGGACTTTGGGCCCTGCGTGCATCTCCCAATACTAGCACTTGCATACTTTAGCAATGCCACCCTAAACCTGGGAATACGGTACACATCTATCAAAAGGTTGCTATGATCACTGGCAGATAGCAATTCCTAAGTTAAGCACAACTTGCTGATTGAGCTGCATCATAGCAACCTTTCTGATGTCTGTGGAGTGTGCTTCAGGTCTGGTGTCTGACAGTGTTTACCACCCTGGGGAGTGACCCCCAACAGTATTGCTTACCATAGCCATGCCTGCACTCTGCCCAAGACTGGTATGGTGGCCAGGGCTGCCAAACACTTCTATAGTTGCACAATGCTGGCATAGGTGTGGGGAGTGTGTGTCTGTCTATCCAGTGTGTGGTGGCTGCAAACACCCTCCACAGCCCACACTGCTTGCACTGTTGCCAGTATTGGCCTGCCAATGTGCATAATGAGGAGCAAGGTACCGTGGGAATAGCCAGGATGGGATGGCCTGGCCTGGATCCATCTGTACATAGGATAGGGCAATGGCTCAGACATTGTAGTGGCCGGCCACCGCCTTCACGGACAGGGTGGCCACAGCATGTCCTGCTGGGAGGTCACACTCACCCTGACTGAGCAGTGACCACGGCATGGCTAGGTTCCCCCATAGTGCTATATAGTATTTCTCTTATGTGATATTTATGGGTTCCCTTTTGGGGCCCACTCACTAACTTATCTGCTTGGTGTGTATGCTGACATCCCAGTTCTGGGTACACGCATCTCCTCCAGGAGCATGCACTATGGACTAGTTAGCAGACTGCCTGCAGCTAGTATGTGTCTGGCTGGAACACCTTGCAGGGTGCAGCGGCTGGAGGCTTGCTGCTGGAGAATGTCAGATAGTGGTGGGGGGCAGCTGGCCATTACCAGGCCTACTGTCTGTCTGCTATTGTTTTATGGATGGGTACAGATCTGCATTGCCTGCCCTGTAGGGTGCCTGTTCCCCAGCAGGACTGGGGTGGATGGTCCCCTCTACTGCTACCATTGCAGGGAGGTAGAATATGGATCTATTGGTGGGTGATCCTGTTTCCCACCCTGAGCCCCAGAAGGTGGGTTGTGTGGTGGTACATAATCTGCCTATGGGTCCAAACACCCCCCCCCCCACCCTTCACCCACATCACGTCACCATGGCACCAACACAAAATATGCACTATTCTGGGTGCATCATAGCCCATAAGGGCTAGACATGACTGAGTCTGCTGGGTCCTCCCCCTGATACCCCCATCTCAATTTTCAGACGGCGCCTTACCCCCCATACCTTACGCGCTTTCCCCCCTGCCAGTTCACTCTTCCCTCCAGATTTTTTCACTCTGTTGACCAACAAGCTCACACCTGGTCCTCCACCCTCTCTGCCGCCCTTGATGATCTTGCTCCCCTCCACCCTGTTTCTCTCCATCCCTCTTCTCGCCACCCCTGGTATCACCCCGGACTCTTCCTTCACCGCTCCCACCTCCGTCGGGCAGAACGCTTGTGGAGGAAGCATCGCACTCCCGACTCCCTCTCAGTCTTTCGGCAAGCTCATCTCTCCTATCGCTCTCAGATAACATTGGCTAAACAGTCTTATTACTCCCAGCTCATCACCACCTCTTCTAACTCCTCTCGACGTCTCTTTCTCATCCTCAAATCCCTCTCCTTTACCTCTACTCTCCACCCACACTCTCCTCCATCGGCCCCTAGCCCGCCTACCCTCGCTTCCTTCTTTACCAACAAGGTCCTTTCTCTCCGCTCCTCCTTCCCCGCCTGCCCTCCTCCTCTTTCCCCTCCCCCTGCCTCCCCTTCTGCTCTTCTTGTTGCCAGCTCCCCACCCCCCTCTCTCGCCTTTCCCCACACTTGGCATGCCTTTTCGCCCGTTTCCGCCCCTGAAGTCCTCAAAGTTGTTTCCTCCGCCCATCGGACCACCTGTCCCCTTGATCCCTTGCCCTCCTCCTGGTTGCTTAACTTTGCTCTCATGCCCTACATTCTCTCCATCTTCAACACTAGCCTTTCTTCTGGTCTCTTCCCCTCTAGCTGGAAACACGCCATTGTCCGTCCCCTCCTGAAGAAGCCCACTCTTGACCCCGCCACCTCCGCAAATTGGCGTCCTGTCACTAATCTCCCTTTTCTTTCGAAAGTCCTTGAAAAACTGGTGTTCTCTCAACTTGCCACTCACTTGGATTCTACTTTCGCCCTTCACCCTCACCAATCCGGATTTCGAGTAGGCCATAGCACAGACCATTCTCGCAGCCCTACTTTATGAACTTCACTGTGCTCACGACTGTGGTGATTTCTCTCTGGTGATGTCTCTGGATCTCTCATCCGCTTTTGATGTGGTTGATCACCGCACTCTCCTGGCTCGTCTGTCTGACTTTGGTATTGGTGGGACCGTTTTGCAATGGTTCCGTTCCTTTTTGTCTGCACGCACCTTTTCTGTGCACTCTTCTCACTCCGTCTCCACTCCATCCCTTTCAATCTGCGGTGTCCCTCAGGGTTCTATTCTCGCCCCCCTACTTTTCAACGCCTTTCTCGCTCCATTAGCCCTACTTATTCAACAATCTGGCATTTCCTTTTACATTTATGCCGACGACATCCTGCTGGTTCACCACACCTCTTCCTCCGCCCCCGACCTTGTCCCTCTCAACCGTTGTCTTTCTTCTGTTGCATCATGGTTTGACTCTAACTTTCTACATGCTAACCCCGCCAAGTCCTCTGCGATTTGGTTTTCTTTTGGACTCTCCTCTCCTAGCTTGTCGCCTGTTATGTCTTCTCGTTCCATCCATCTGGTCCCGACCCTTCATTATTTGGGCATTACCTTGGATTCGTCCCTCTCTTTTCATCAACACATCTCTTCTGTCATATGTACTTCTTTTTTCCACTTACGCAGGATTCGGGCTTTTCAATCGTCACTTCCCCCTTCCTCAGTTGTTACCCTCGTTTTGTCCCTAGTCATGACCCAGTTAGACTATTGTAATGTCATCTACGCAGGTCTCCCTTCTTCCCAGCTTCGCCGCCTTCAAGTAGTACAGAACACCGCCGCCCGCCTCATCACCAGCTCCCCGGCCCGTTCCCATGTGTCTCCCTGCCTCCTTGCCTTGCACTGGCTCCCAGTAAAATTCTGTTTCATCTTTAAGGTTCTCATCCTCACACACAAGGCTCTCCATTCCAGCACCCCCCAATACTTGTCGGGCTTTATTCGTCTCCAGCCCTCCCCACGTCTTCTCCGATCCGCCTTCGGTAGCTGCCTCTTTCTTCCTTCCCCCTCCCAGGCCCACTTAGAACTGACCCGCCACTCCGCCTTCTTTTTCTTGGGCCCTGCTCTTTGAAACTCACTCCCTTTATTCCTTCGTCTAGAACTCTCCTACCCCCGCTTTAAGAATTTCCTCAAGACACATCTCTTCTGCCAAGCCTTCGACCTCCCCCCCCCTGATGAGGGTGCCTTGTCCCCTGGCCGTGCCCCCCACGATTATCCCCTTGATAGTCTGCTCCCCTTCCCCTTCCTTTTCTCCCCCTCCCGCCCTACTGTCCCTCTTGCCCCTACTGGGCTCTTCCCCCTTTCTATCTTTAATCTGTCTCTTCCTTTCCTATCGTTTTTTGGCGTTCTTTTCTGACTTTGTTTCCAGTAGCCTTTTGTTGTATTGTACACCGCCCTGATGCTTTGGCCTGGGCGGTTCATCAAAATGTGCAAATAAAGATAAAGATATAAAGAAACACAGAGGGACACAGATGTATCCTAGGTGTGTCTGCCGGAACTACCTATCACACACTGATGGGGACCTGCATCATGGTGTATCTCAGCCATGAAATGTGCTGTGGACCTGGTGCTGGGTGCCCCACCTCACCCTCAGGGAGAGCACAGTACCCGCACAATGTGACGGTCTGTGGCTACTCTGTGCCAGTAACACACACGGTCAGTTCCCCCTACCAGGCCGAGGTGCTGTGGGGGTGCATACCCCATCCTGTGCCCATCTGTGGACTGCTTATTTGCATGTGCAGTGCATCATGGGTACGGGTGGGTTAACCGTATCCTGGTAGCCACAGCAGACAGTTTGTGTGGTGGCGTGCAGTTTTTCTGCAGCCAGCCAGGGGTTTGTTAGCAGCTATAGAGCTGTTGCCTACTGGTTACTTCACTGCCTGTGCGGCCAGAGGTCATGGGTTCATACCCATGGTGGGGTTATTTGATAGGGCTGTCTGAGGCATTGTCTATTTGTGATGTACATTAGTGCTGCCAGCAAAAACACCCTCAGAGTACTGTAACCTTACGGTGCCTCATAAGGCGCCCCATAAGGCACCTTATAGGGCGCCCTATAAGGTGCCTAATAGGGTGTTCTATAGGGGACATTATGGGGTGCCTTGGCGGACATTGCACTTTATAATGTACCCTATGGAGTGCGTTATGGGGTGCCTTATGCGGCACCTTCGGTTACGCCACTGTGAGGGTGTGTTTGCTGGCAGCACTACTGAAACTAAACATAATATGCCTCCACAATCACTACTTAAATGTAACGGGTGCTGCCTCAGCCAGCTTTATGCATGGGGCACACTGGGGGATTGAACCCATGACCCCTGTACCATCAGTCCATGTAGTAACCATTGTGCTACAGCTCTGTTTCGGTGTTTTATGTCTGTGCACCTTCTTATGATTAACGCGCGGTAACGTGCCATGTAACGCTCATTAAATTATGGCGCCTTGTAACGCGCATTCTTGGTAACGATGTACCGCCCATGTCCTTATTTGGGATTTCTGCCTGTACCGCGGATCCTAACGCGAATCACACTAACGCAGGTTAGTAAACATCCCCCTATGTAAGACTAATAAAAGAAAATATTTTTTCACTCAATGTGTAATCAAACTCTGGAATTTGTTACCGGAGGATGTAGTAAAGGCTGTTAGTATAGCTGGGTTTAAAAAAGGTTTGGTTAAGTTCTTGGAGGAAAGGTCCATAAACCATTATTAAGAAGGGACCCAGGATATCAATGCTTGACCCAATACAAGCATTGTGGAACCTGTGTCTTTTGGGGAAATGCTAGGTATGTATGACCTAGATTGGCCACTGTTGGAAACAGGATACTGGGCTTGATGGACCTTGGTCTGACTCAGTATGGCATATCTTATGTTCTTATGCATTATCGGCTGCTTTAGTAGTAAATGCGTGGTAAGTTACCATGAGTTAAATGCAAGGGGCCGTCTGTGCCCATTTCCCACTCCATCCCATGCAATACAGTTAACACAGGAATTAATTGATACTAAATGTCAAGTCACTGCATTGCTAGCCCAGGAGTATGCTAATAGTAGATGCTTATTTCCATATTAACTACTTAACTCACTAAATGATACTCTATACAAAATATGCAATATACAGGCCTCTCATTTACCTCAACTGTTTTGCATAGCAACTGTAAAACAGGATCTGATCCTTACCTGTTGGAAAGAGCAACTATAGCAAATTTACAGCCAAACAAATGGGCCATCCCACTGATAGCAAAAGGGGATATAGCATAGTTATTCTCCTGTACAAGTGTTCTCCGGGGACAGCAGGAATCATTTCTCACATATGGGTGATGTCTGTGCCAACGGAGCCCCCATGGTAGCATGTCCCAAGCTTTCAAAGAAAGCCTTTGGGGGATGACCCACGCCCAAGGTGCCACCTTGCCTCAGTAGGATGACATAGCTCAAAGGCAAAAAATGACACAAAAAGCAACTCCATGGAGAGGAGGGAGGGTTGTGAGGACTGATTCCTGTTGTCCCCGGAGAACACCTGTTACAGGTGAGTAACTACGCTTTCTCCGGGAACAAGCAGGAAGTCAGTCCTCACATATGGGACTCCTTAGCAATAGGCTACAGAGAAACCTGTAAAAGGGCATGGGTGACCAGAAAGATCTGAGCCATGAGCAGCAGCAATGGGTCTTGAGAAGACAGATTTCTGACCAAGTGTCCAACGAGAAACCAGCAGTCTGTTAGCCTGAACAGACAAGGGCTGGAGGGCAGGAGTTGCCTACACCCAGAATAGATGACGGAGTACTGCCTGGCCAAAGGTACTGTCCCTATGGGACTCTCTTTCCAGGCAGTAGTGAGCTGCGATGGTATGGACTGAGGACCAGATGGTGGTACGGAAGATTTCCGATAGAGAAACGGAATGCAAGTTTGCTACGGATGTCACCATGCCCCTGACACTGTGCACCATGACCTGGCGCTCCAGCAAGAGTCCAGCCTGCTCGTAGGCGAGGGTAATGCAGTCTGCCACCCAGGTGGACAGAGTATATTTGGTCACTGCTGCCCTCAGCCGACTGAGGTCATAGGAGATGAAAAGCTGTGAAACTTTGCAGTGGCCCTGGGTATGGTGGAGGTAGAAGGACAGGACCCTCTTACAGTCTAGAATATGAAGGACAGTCCCCACCCTGCTGGCGTGAGGCCATGGCAAGAAGGTGGGGAGCACCACCTCTTGATTGAGGTGGAAAGGGGACACCACACCTTTGGAAGGAACTTGGGGTGCATGCGGAGCATGACCCTGTACTTATAGAACCCTCATGTAGGGTGGATCTGCCACCAACACCTGGAGTTTGCTGACCCTGCGAGCCGATGTGAGTGCCACCAAGAACATGACCTTCCAGTAAAGGTACTGTAGGTGACAGGTAGCCAGAGGCTCAAACAGTGGGCCAGTGAGTTGCAACAGTACCACATTGAGGTCCCACTCTGCCATCGGCGGGCAGACGGGAGGCATGGACAACAAGAAACCCCGCAAGAAGCAGGTTACGAGAGGTTGGGCGGAGAGGAATTTGCCCTCAATAAAATGGTGGTGCACCGCAAGTATACTCAGGTTGAACCTGACAGAGTTGGACATCAGTCCTACCTGAGACAGGTGAAGCAAATATTGCAGAACAAGCTGCACAGAGCATGAGAATGGGTTGACCCATCGCTCTGCACACCACACTGAGAATCTGTGCTATTTGGAGGCATAAGCCCATCTTGTGAAGGTCATATGGGAGGCCAGAAGGACCTCCTCCACCTCCCTTGAAAGGTTGAAAGGGGCCAAGGCTACCCTTTCAGAAGCCAGGCTGTTAGCATCAGGGACCACAAGCTGGGGTGTAGAAGAGAGACCTCCTCCTGTGACAGCAGCCCCAGGGCACACCCCAGGGGAAACAGAGGTGCTGTGTATAAACGAAGGAGCAGTGCGAACCATGGTTGCCTGGGTCACTGAGGGGCTACTAGTATCAGGTATGCCCTGTCATGTTGAACCTTGAACAAGGTCTTGGCAATCAACAGCATGGGCAGGAAGGCGTAGAGAAGGCCCTCCATTGATGTGATGAGGAATTAATCCTCTGCTACCCGGGATGGTTGTGGCTGCCTGGAGCAGAAGTGGGGCTGCTGGGTGTTGGCTGGACTGGCAAAAAAGATCCATCCATGGAGTCCCCCAGAGCTGGAAGAACAGATAGGCTACTTTGGGATCTAGCTGCCACTCGTGCAGTTGGAGGACCCTGCAGGAGCATCCTATGGTGGTTCACATATGAGCAGAGAGCTACTGCCTCTTGGCCGAGGGTGTACAACCCAGTGCCCCACTGCTTGTTGGCGTAGAATATCACTACTTTATTTTCCATCTGGACCAGCACTGAATGGTGTTGCAGGTGGTGATGGAAGACTCAGAGCGAGGGATATGCCAAAAGCTCCAAGAGGTTGATCTGCTGCAGACTGTTGGTCTGTGACCAACTGCCCTGAGTGCAGAGGCCATCACAGTGGGCTCTCCAGCCTAAGGAGGAGGCATCCATGGTTAGGACTCTCTGGGGGAGGTGGGGGCTTGGAAGGGTATCCCAGCAGGAAGATGCTGTGAGCCTTGCCACCAGGTGAGGGAGTTGGCCAATTGGTGGGTTACCACCACCCTGTCCTGCAGATGGCCTGTGGCCTGAGTCCACTGGTAGTGGAGGTCCCATTGAGCTGCCTTCATGTGAAGGTGGGCATCTGGGGTGGCATGAACTGTGGATGCCATGTGACCCAACAGGCAGAGCAGGAGGCGGGCGGACACAGTGTTGGTGCTGCATGGCAGCAGCCGGTGCCCTGAGGATATCAAGCCTGTTCCAAGGGAGAAAGGCTTTGGCCCGAATGGTGTCCAGCCTTGCCCCTATAAACTCCAGACACTGTGTTGGGAGGAGATGGGACTTTGGTGGTTATCACAAACCCCAGGTGCTGCAGGACGAGGATAGTGCATGCCATTGTGTGTTCCACCTCAGAGCTGTGCAGCCTCTTATGAGCCAGTCATCCAGGTAGGGGAAAACAAAGGCCCCCTGGATCAAAGGCAGGCTACGACTATGCAAAGGAGGAGGGAAGGGGCCCCACAAACCCATACAGACAGTCCCCACAAACCACGGGACAAAGATCAGAACCCAGCTCAAGAACATCACAGGTTAGAATATCAATCCCACTACTCAAGCTGAGGCAGGGGGAGAGAATGGAGATGGCAGGAATGGACCCGCCGCACTTCATACAGGTAAGTGAAAGCCCCCAGGTAGGTGATACATTAAATACCTTTATGGAAATGGGTAACAGGGGTAACATATGGAAAGCAGTGTGTATTAATGCCCGTAGCATGGGAAATAAGATCCCTGAAGTTGAAGCTTTGGTGGGAGTGGTTGACTTGGATTTAGTGGCAGTTACAGAAACATGGTTCACAGAAAACCATGACTGGGATGTAACTATACCTGGCTATACTTTATTCAGAAAGGACAGGGTAGGAAGAAGGGGAGGAGGAGTGGCACTATATGTAAAAACTACTATTAAAGCTTTGGAATTACAGAGCTTAAAAGGGAGAGAGGAGGCATTGTGGGTTAAACTAGAAAGAGAAATCTATTTGCATTGGTGTGATATACAGACCTCCCTCACAAGAGGAAGAGGTGGACAGAGAGTTAATTGAAGACATACGCAGCATTGCTAGGAAAGGGGAAGTGCTACTGCTAGGAGATTTCAATATGCTAGATGTTGATTGGCACATTCCTGCTGCAGTATCATCTAGAAGTAAGGAGATCCTGGATTCTCTACAGGGAGAACTATTCAGGCAATTGGTAACAGACCCCACACGTGAAGGGGCCATACTGGACTTGGTGCTTACCAATTGTGAAAGTGTTTCTGATGTTGTAGTGGGAGATCATTTTGCATCCAGTGATCACCAGATGGTGTGGTTCAGTATTAGGACTAGGGCCACTGTTCCCTCTAAGCTGTGCGCATGTGCGCGCGCACACACCTCGCCGAGCGAGCGCACATACTTTATAACAGGGCGCACAAAAATTATGGTTCTGATTCCGATAGAAAACAACACAGACATCTTAAAATTTAGAAGTTGTTGTGTATTTACGGTTTTCACAAGTTTTACAATATTATCTAGTGCAATCAATGTGGTGTACATACTGTATTCTGACGTGTAGTCAAATTTTAAAGTATAGAACTCTGAGTGTCGTTATGTGACGCACAAAAATTTAACCTTCCTTCAAAAGCTGCACAGCTGATATTTTATGCGCACACAACCTACAGAAAATTAGAGGGAACATTGACTAGGGCTGTTAGAATCCATTCCAAGGTGAAGATCTTAGACTTTAGGAAGACTAACTTTGCGAAGATGGGCCAATATCTCAGGGAGTCGTTAGTGGGATGGGAACAGCTGGGGGATGTAGAAAAACAGTGGGCAAAACTGAAAGGGGGTATTTTAAAGGCAACCAACCTTTTTGTTAAAATGGTAAATAAAGGCAAAAGGAACAGGAGACCGCTATGGTTTTCGAAGGAAGTAGCTGGAAAAGTGAAGAAAAAGAGGGAGGCCTTCATCAAATACAAGAGATCACAGAGAGAGGAAGACAGGCATCTATATTTGGAAAAACTTAGAGAAGCTAGCAAAGTAGTTAAGAAGGCAAAGATTCAAAAAGAGGAGGAAATAGCCAATGCAATAAAATGGGGGGATAAGACATTTTTCAGATATATTAGTGAGAAGAGGAAGGGCAAAAGTGGTATTGTCAGACTCAAGGGTGCAGGGGGGGAATATGTAGAAGCTGATAAGGATAAAGCGGAATTGCTTAACAAATATTTTTGTTCTGTGTTCACAGATGAAGAACCAGGAGCAGGACCTCAGAAAACACACACAAATAAGAACAGAAGCGAGGGACATCTTGAACAATTTTCAGAAGACTGTGTTCGTGAGAAACTAGCTCAACTTAAAGTAGACAAAGCGATGGGACCGGATGGGATACACCCTAGAATACTGAGGGAACTTGGGGACGTTCTAGCAACTCCACTGACTGACCTTTTCAATGCCTCATTGGAGTCGGGAGTGGTGCCAAAGGACTGGAGAGAGGCTCATGTGGTGCCTTTACACAAAAGCGGAAGTAAGGATGTGGTTGAAAACTACAGGCCGGTTAGTTTAACTTCAGTGGTGAGTAAATTATTGGAAACGCTGCTGAAAGAGAAAATAGTGAGGTTTCTGGAGTCCGGCGGATTACAGGATCCGAGGCAGCATGGATTCACCAGAGGCAGGTCTTGTCAGACAAATCTGATTGATTTCTTTGACTGGGTGACCAGGGAGTTGGACCGAGGGAGAGCTCTAGATGTGGTGTATTTAGATTTCAGTAAAGCCTTTGACACTGTTCCTCACAGGCGACTTATAAACAAACTGAGCACCCTAGGGATGGACCCTAAAGTTACTGCTTGGGTTAGAAATTGGTTGTGTGGGAGGCGACAAAGAGTACAAGTAAATGGAGCTCACTCAGAGGAGAAGGATGTTACCAGTGGTGTGCCCCAGGGATCTGTCCTTGGTCTGATTCTTTTTAACATCTTTGTTAGTGATATAGCGGAAGGGCTGTCGGGTAAGGTTTGCCTCTTTGCGGATGATACCAAAATCTGCAATAGAGTAGACACCCAGGAAGGTGTAGATAACATGAGGAGGGATCTAGCTAAGCTTGAAGAATGGTCTAGAATTTGGCAGCTGGGATTTAATGTTAAAAAATGTAAGGTCATGCATTTGGGCTGCAGCAATCCAAGGGAGCAATACAGTATAGGAGGTGAAGTACTTTTGTCCACTAAAGAAGAGCGGGACCTAGGCGTGGTTGTGTCTGATGATCTTAAAGTAGCTAAACAGGTAGAAAAGGCGACGGCAAAAGCTAGAAGGATGCTTGGGTGCATACGGAGAGGAATGGCTAGCAGAAAAAAGGAGGTGATAAGGCCTCTGTATAAGTCTTTGGTGCGACCTCATTTGGAGTATGGTGTGCAATTCTGGAGACCGCACCTTCAAAAGGATGTGAACAGGATGGAGTCGGTGCAGAGGGTTGCTACTAAAATGATTAATGGGCTTCATTATAAAGCATATGAGGACAGACTTAAGGATCTTAATATGTACACCTTAGAGGAAAGGCGGGATAGAGGTGATATGATTGAGATGTTTAAATACCTCCGTGGCATAAATGTTCAGGGAGAGAGCCTCTTTCAATTGAAAGCAAGTTCTGCTACGAGGGGACATGGGATGAGGGTGAAGGGAGATAGATTCAGGAGTGATATGCGGAAATATTTCTTTACGGAAAGAGTAGTGGATCCGTGGAATAGTCTCCCAGTGGAGGTGGTAGAGATGAGGACAGTAACTGAATTCAAAAAAGCATGGGACCAACACAGAGGATCTCTAAAGGTAAAAAGTGGACTGTTGTAGTTGTTGTTATGGAAGGACAGACTAGATGGGCCTTGTGGTCTTTTTTTGTCATCATGTTTCTATGTTTCTATGTAATAGCTAGTAATGTGATTAATCTTTCAGACATACCTTTAACTCCCATTCAAATGGATGTTTTGGAGAAGGGGTTGTCTTTTGTTCCCAGTACGCACTATGATTCTTTTAACACTAGGCATGATCTTTTTACGTTTATTAGGAAATTAAAAATTAAAGGACTTTTTGCAAATATTCAGTCCACCAAAATGGATCCATCTATTATCCATGGGAGTTCCTCTTGGCTGTCTCCCAATAACATTAAATTCAGCTATTGATATATTTGAGATGGAAGTTTTGAGGGGCATTAAGGTCCTGAAGGAGAAGCCCTGCCGTACTTTCTATAATACAACTTCTGAATAGCGACAGACCATCAGAGAATTAAACCGGCAGACAAAGGTGGAGTCATTGTTGTTATGAATAGGAGAGGCTATGATCAAACGACAGTTACAGGACAAGACATTTTACGAAAGGTTAGATCAGGACCCTACTTCCTTTCTTAAACAGAAGCTTGACTCTTTCATTCATTTAGGAGTTGAAACAGCCTATTTGACCAAGAAAGAACAGATTCTTTTTAGACACATCCTGTTGTTCCTACCATATACATTCTTCCAAAAATTCATAAATCATTACATAATCCACATGGCCACATGATTATTTCTGCTATTGGGTCCCTATTCGAACCAGTATCCACATTTCTAGATGTCATATTATGGCCGTTTGTAATTCAGCTATCTTCTTACACATGCGACACTGCTCATGTCATCCAAATTTTGCAGTCATTAACAGATCATACTGATCTCTTACTTGTAACCCTCGACATTGTCTCACTACTGCCTTCAAGGTCATTCACAATCTCTCAGCTCCCTGCCTATCTGATCTGATCACGACGTACTCAAGAAGACCAAGAGCAGCTTCCAATCAGAACCTCCTGAACATCCACCCGCTCAGGACCAAAACCACACAACAGACCAGCAACAGATCATTCTCCTTGTAAGCTCCATCAATGTGGAACTCGCTACCAGATAACTTAAGATCAGCAAAATCCATCACAGAATTAAAAAACAACTAAAAACATCTATTCAGAGAATACTACAGACCTGACGACGAAACATAATCTAAGCGCTAACATATCACACAGAATGTCAGTTAAGTTAAACCAGTCAATTCTCCCCATAAAATGAAGACTATCTACATGTAAATAGTTCATTCCCCTCACATAATTCATCTCATACTTATCTCCAAGTTGTACTCCTTTGTTTAATGTAAAACAATTCCTCTGTGATTGTTATGTTGTTCGATGTAAACCGCCCTGGATAAAGGCGGTATAGAAAAACTGTTAAATAAATAAATATATGAATATACCTCAGAGTGAAGCCCTTGACATACTAGAAAATGTGCTTTTACAACGTGAACAGAGATTCAAGCGTTTTCCAACCTTTTTCCTTACCCAATTAGCCTGTCTTGTTCTTATGAACAATTTTTTTCTGGTTCAATGATTTTATTTGCAAGTTAAAGGGGTGGCCATGACGTCATTGATGTGGCAAACCTTTATGTGGCCTCTTTTGAAAATCTTTTTTTTAAACTAAACATTCTTTGAAAGATTACATCAGACTGTGGCAGCATTACTGTATATTGATCTTCTCCTTATCTGGGATGCTACATGTGACACACTTAGGGGCATGTTTACTAAAATCCGCAAAATAGCGCGCCGCAAAATAGCGCACGGCAACGCGGCACTGAAACGCGCAGAAACGCGTTTAAACGCCCCGCACACGTGCGTGTCACCCCCGCACAGGTACGCGGCTCACTAACGGGCCCCGTACAAGTGCGGGCCCGCAAATGTCCGATAGAGGCGTGGAACGGCGAAAGGAGGGCGGAGGAAGGCTCTGGAGGGGCGGAGGGACAGGGTCAATGGGTGGAGAGTGGGAGGGGAGAGGCTCCCCGCACAGTATCGGGCCCGAATTTGCATGTAAAAACTACCGCGAGTGAAACACTCGCGGTAGAAAGCATTTAAAGGGAAGAGAAACCATTTCCGTCAGCAATGTACAGGAAAACCGGGGAAACCAGCAAAACGTGAGCAGTGTGATACATGTGCACAGCACAAAAGTGAAAATAAAAATAGAAAATGACCACAACAGAACTATTAAAAATAGTAATTCAGCTGGGGAACAGTTATAGTGATGGGCAAATACAGAAATCACACCCAGCAAAGCTCCAGAAAAAAGAAATGAAGTTTGGAAGGGTCTACTGAGAGGAGACGTTTCCAAAAAACATTTCCACGTTTTGGAGCTTTCCTGGGAGTGTTTGCTATGCTTGCCCATTAATATCACTGTTGCCCAGCGTGGTGATATTTTGTCCCACATTTCCCGTGGACATTTCCGGGGTTTATGTGCACGTTTGTCACCAGACAGGGTGCATATGCCCACAGTAGAATTACGTAGAGCAGGGTTTGTGACTCCATCCTGCCAGGCTTACTGCCTCCAGGGGCTGCACCATCTCTGTGGCCAAAGTGTGGTACAGCGGACAGAGTCATTACCTCTAGGACCAGAGGGCAGAGGTTCAAAACCCAGCTGGGGCACCTGCCAGCCCAGTCCCTATATTTTACCCACCACTAAATAAAGATAGCGCAGACACCCCTGTATGCATGGGGAAAACACCCATATTTTACACAACACCGCACACACACCACAACAATGGGCATTACCTACAGCCAAGTCCCCCAAATGCAGTCCCATACTGCCACATTGCAATCAGGTCAACTGCTTTTTCTGAGAGAAGTTCATGCCAGCATGTTGGCGGACAAGTACATGTGGTGCAGGGGGCAGTGGCTGCTAACCACAGAAGACAGAGGCCTAGCCATGTGCAGGCTGGCACAGTCCACTGCAACAGACAGGTCCTGCCGGATCCACAGTCATGGACAGTCCAGGGAATCCAACTAATCCGTGGCTACACAGTGGTGCAGTGCACACAGACAGTGCATACAAGAACAGAAGGTCACAGGTTCAAAGCCCAGCTGGGGCTACTGCCAATCCTGCCCACATATTTTTCCCACAACTAAACAGTGATAGTAAGGACACACCTTTCATGGCGGGGACATATGCAATGGTAAGACATCTATCTTTTACCCCACTGAGCACAGACACCATGAACAGGGGCAGTACCTAGAGCAGAATCACCCAAATGCAGTCCTGGTGGGCCACACACCAGTCAGGTTCCATGCTGACACTCTTACAAATGCCTGTGCTGTATATCTATGCACCACCCCCATGGCATGTAGATGTAGCCCATGCATATTCATGAGGGATAGCAGGAAAACCCGAACAGTGTGATGCAAACCTGGACTGGAGTTGGGAATCTGTGCCGTAAAGCAGCAGCCATCAAGGGCAGACACACCCACACCCACAGGCCCCATTGGCCAATGTCTCCTGGAAAGGCAGAACATTGGACCGTGCATGCAGCACCCAAAACGAGCACTTGCATAACTTACCAATGTCACCCTACACCTGAGGTATACGGTACACAGCTCGGAGACGTTTGCTAGGAGCACAGGCAGGCAGTTATCCATACGTTACGTACATACTGCTAGTTGACCCCATCCAAACAATCTGTTAGGTGTTTGCGGGGCATGCTCCAGGCCTGGCCTCTGACGGTGCTTACCACCCTGGGGAGTGACCACCAGCTGTAATGCGTACCATATCCATGCCTTGCCGTGCTCAGGACCGGTTTGGTGGGCAAGGCTACTTACCCCCTCAATCGTAGCACCATGATGGCAGAGGTGTGGAAGTGTGTGTCTGTCTATACAGTGGGTGTTGGCTGCAAGCCCCTTCAACAGCCCGCACTGCCAGCACTGTTGCCAGTATTGGCCAGTCAATGTGCATAATGAGGTGCAAGGTACCATGGGTATAGCCAGGGCAGGGTGGCGTGGCCAGGATGCATCTGCACTGGGCATAGGGCCCTGGCAGGGACATTGGCTGGGATATTGTAGTGTCCGGCCACCACCTACACAGACAGGGTGGCCAAAGCATGTCCTTCTGGGGGATCACGCTCACCCTGACTGTGCAGTGACCACAGCATGGCTAGGCCCCCCCATAGTGCTATATAGTAGTTCTCTCATGTGATAGATATGGGTTTTTCTTTGGGGCCCAGTCACTGATCTATCTGCTTGCTGTGTATGCAGACAGCCCAGTTCTGGGTGCATGCATCTCCATTGGGAACATGCACTATGGACTAACCAACAGACTGTTTGTAGCTGGTAAATGTCTTACTATAATGGCTTGCAGGGTGCAGTGGCTGTTGGCTTGCTGCAGGGGAATATCTGGTGGTGGAGTGCAGCTTACCATACCCTGGGCTTATGTCTGTCTGCTATTGTGTTATGGCTGTGTATGGAGCTGCCTGCCTGGGGGGGTGGTGGTGTTCCTCAGCAGGACTGGGGTTGATGTTGCCCTCTACTGCCACCTTTGCAGGGAGGTAGAGTGTGGATCCCTTGATGGGGACCATGTTTGCCACTGGGGGGGGGGGGGGTGCCTGATGGCGGCAGACAGGGATATCCATGGTGTTTGTGCAGAAACTAGCTATCTTACACATTAACACTGCTTTGGAACGCCCGCTTGGCTTCCATCAGCCATGGCAGGTGTTGTTGACCTGGTCCTGGCCACCTCATTGCACACTCAGGGTGAGCACAGTACCCGCACGATGTAACGGTGTGTGGCTACTCTGTGCCAGTAAAACACCCGGTCAGTGCCCCCTACTAGGCCAAGGTGCTGTGTGGGTGCACCCGGTCACTTCCCCCAACAGGGCCGAGGTGCTGTGGGGGTGCATTCCCCATCTTGTGTCCATCTGCGGACAGTTAATTTGCATGTGCAGTGCATCATGGGTACGGGTGGCCTAACCCTATCCTGTTGACACCAGCAGACTGTCTGTGAGGTGACGTGTAGGCTATCTGCAGCCAGCCAGGGGCCTGCTTACAGCTATGGAGCTGTAGTGCAATGGTTACATCACTGCCTGTGCAGCCAGAGGTCATGGGTTCAAACCCACAGTGGGGCCCTTTGGTAGGGCTGTCCACAGCTTTATTTTTATTTACTGTACATATGTCTATGCCGGCAAGACCACCCTCAGCTTACTATACCCATTAGGTGCCTCTGAGGGTGCTTCATAGGGCGCCCTGTAGGCCACCTTATGGTTGCCATCCCTATAGGGTGCACTATACATTATCCTGTGTCGCAACATACATGCTGCCCTATAGGGGTCATTCAAGGGTGCCTTGGTGAACAGTGCACTGTAACATGTGCCTTATGGGCCGCCGTATGTTAACATGCTGGGAGAGTGCGTTTGCTAGTAGTGATAACAAAATAAAATTATACAGCCTCCTACAGCACTCCACAACATAATACATACTGCCTTAGCAGGCATTTTTCACTGGGCAGTGTGAGGAGTTGAAACCCTGATCCCTGCACCATTGGTCAGTGTTTTAACCATTGTGCTGTGGCTCTGTTCCTGTGCTTGTGCATCAGCGCGCCGCCTTGTGCCTATCAGCGTGCCGCCTTCTGCCGCCCAAGGGGACCAGTGCGCCGCCTTCTGCTGCCCAAAAATAACTGTGCGCCGCCTTCTGCCGCCCAAAAATAACTGTGCGCCGCCTTATGCCGTTCCAAATTATTTTCCTCCTAAAACAATGTTAATCATTACAGTTACTGCCTCAGCTGACCTTTGTCGTTGCGCACACTGGGGGATTGAACCCATGGCCCCTGCACCATTGGTCAGTGTCTTCACCGTTGTACCACGGCTCTGTTGTTTTGTATACTCAGCAGCGCGCCACTTTGCCTTTCCACGCGCTAATGTCGACCCCCACACATTAGCGCGACGCACACACGTCCGGTTGCTTACTACCGTTTTTTTTCTATTTTCTGCCTGAACCGCCCACTCCTTATATGGCACAGGCACACTAGCATGGCCCCGCACGTTAGGAATGTTTAGTAAACATGCCCCTTAATACATTTTTACAGTAGTTGAATTCTTTAGAACCCCATTTACATTTTGAAGCATTTATTAATGAAAATGAAATTTCTTATCTAGATATTAAGGGTGCTCATGGTTTCCATACTGATTTGTTTCGGAAGGATACTGATCGTAATCATTTTCTGCATTTCAAACTTTTCACAATAGTTCTCTCAAAAACAATCTTTCGGCCAGTCAGTTCTTAAGGGCTAAGCATATTTGTTCCAATCCGGTCAGTTTTGAACACAATGCATCTATTCTTTGTGAGTGGTTTGCCGAGAAGTACCCATCTAAACATGTGTTTAAGGCAAATCAACATGCGAGGGACTACTCACGTGATACTTTATTTTTACCCAAAGAAAAACTGAAGTTTGATAAGATTGCTTGCCCTCTCCTGTTTGACAAAATCTAAGCAGATTTCAGATATTATACGAACTGAGTGGCACATTGTTCAGACAATTTCTGCATTCGCATCACAAGTGATGTTAGCTCACCGTAGAAACCCTAACCATGTCTTGAAGGACTAGAAAAGGGGACTGTTACTTCTGGAGAGAGATCTGCAATTGTGAGTATATACTTCTGGGAATTTTCTGAAAGGAATTCTTTCTATTAAAGCTAATTAATCTGTGAACCCACTATTTTTTGTTAAATCAGTCAGGGCCTAGTAGCAGCAGATTAAGTTTAAATTTAAAACACAGAAGAGAGCTTTCTGGTTAAACTTAGAACCAGAGCTTGTAGTTTAAATTTCATAATAAGTTAGAGCCTAGCAGCAGCAAAGAGCTATAATTTAAATCAAATAAGAATATAGCTTACCTCAGCAGCACAGGACAGGGTACTGTGAAGCAGCCCTCTTTTAATAAGTGTTATTACCCTCCCTCCCCATACCCACCCACCCTGGGATAATCATAGCTTTATAGGTACTTACACATCTTAAAAAACAGGAGGTGCTCTCAGGTGAAGCTCGTTACCCAAATCAGTCATACACTAAGGACCTGAGATTAATTAAGCTTCAGGTGAACAAGGTATATTAAATGTATTAGGTACAGTTTTATTAGTATAAATATCCATAACAACCCTTAGTAAGTAAAGAACTTAAAGATCTAAACAAAAACTTAAAACTAAGATGCAGACAGCAGTCCAGCAGCGAGATGGGGGCTTTCCAGTATTTTGCATTGACTCTCACATGTATGATTTTCTCCCAGTTGGTGAGAGGTCTTACGTGTGCACTAGGTGCAAGGAGCTCTTTGCTCTCAGGGAACGAGTCCGTTCTCTAGAGGGTAGAGTAGCAGACTTGGAAACATAAGAAAGATAGAGAGGTACATAGACGAGACCTACAGGGATATAGTCCTGAAGTCCCACCTCCAGTCTGGCAGCATCCCTGTTGCCATGGAGGAGAGAGAGGTCACGTGACAGAAAAGCATCACCCTGGTGTGGCAGGAATTGATCCTGTAACTAGGACCTGTCCTCCAGGTGATGTAAAACCCTCTCACACCGAGGAAGTTTCTCCAGGGCCATGTGCCCAAGAGGGAAGGGTTAGGACAGCCGTTATAGTTGGTGATTCGATCATTAGGCATGTAGATAGCTGGGTGGCTGGTGGACGTGAGGATTAGGGAGGTTCTGGAGGCTAAAATTAGGATTTTAGGTAGAAAGTTGAAATCCAGAACTTCCAGGGTATCGTTCTCTGAAATGCTTCCCGTTCCACGTGCAGGACCCAAAAGGCAGGCAGAGCTCCGGAGTCTCAATGCGTGGATGAGACAAAGGTGCAGAGATGAGGGTTTTGGATTTGTTAGGAACTTGGGAACATTCTGGGGAAAGGAGGGGCTCTTCCGAAGGGATGGTCTTCACCTGAACCGGGATGGAACCAGGCTGCTGGCATTAACCTTTAAAAAGGAGATAGAGCAGCTTTTAAACTAGATAATAGGGGAAAGCCGACAGTCGCCCAAGAGCAGATGGTTCGGAAGAATGTATCCTTGAAAGATACTACCAAAAGCAGAGAGGTTCCAAAAAAGAGTAAAGTAGCCCAAATGCCCTCGAGTATGGAGCAGACAAAGCTTAAAAATCCCAAATTACCCATATCTACCAATAGCCAAATTAATATGAATAAAATACAGTCTCTAAAATGCTTGTATGCAAACGCTAGAAGTCCAAAAAATAAGATGGGAGAGTTAGAATATATAGCACTAAATAAGAGGTTAGATATGATTGGAATATCAGAGACATGGTGGAAGGAGGACAACCAGTGGGACACTGTGATACCTGGGTACAAGCTATATTGTAATGATAGAGCTGATCAAATTGGTGGAGGGGATGTGCTCTATGTTAGAGAGGGCATTGAGTCAGAAAGGATTAAAGTTTTGCAAGAAACAAAATTTGCTGTAGAATCTCTATGGATTGAAATTCCATGTAAAAAGGGGAAGGCGATGGCAGTGGGGGTGTACTACCGACCGCCTGGACAGAATGAACAAATGGATGATGAAAAGCTCAAAGAAATCAAGGAAGCTAACAAAAGTTATAGCACAGTAATAATAATGGGTGATTTCAATTACCCTGGAATCGACTGGGTCAGTGTCACGGCAGGACATGCTAGGGAGATAAAGTTCCTAGATGACATAAATGACTGCTTCTTGGAGCAGCTGGTTCATGAACCGACCAGAGGGGAAGCCATATTAGACCTAGTCCTTAGTAGAACACCAGATCTAGTGCAAGCGATAAGGGTGTTGGGGCCACTTGGCAATAGTGATCATAGCATGATCGCCTTTGATTTAATTAGTGGAGGAGGGATAGTAAGGAAATCCACAGTACTACCTTTTAACTTTCGAAAGGGAGACTATGATAAAATGAGGAAAATAGTTAAGAAAAAACTAAAAGGAGCAGTTGCAAAGGTTAAAGACTTATATCAAGCTTGGGTGTTGTTGAAAAATACTATCTTGGAAGCCCAGACCAGCTGTATTCCATGCTTTAAGAAAAGTGGAAGGAAGTCCAAAAAACTGCCAGCATGGTTTAAAGGTGAGGTCAGAGAGGCTGTTGCCAAAAAAAGCATCTTTCAGGAAATGGACAAAAGAGCCAAACGACGAAAACTGGAAACACCACAAGAACTGGCAAGTCAAATGCAAGGCATTGATAAAGCAGGCAAAGGGAGAATTTGAGAAGAAGCTTGCTGCGGAAGCAAAAACGTGAAATAAAGATTTTTTTCAAGTACATTTGTAGCAAAAAACCTGTGAGAGTCAGTTGGTCCATTAGATGATAGAGGAGTTAAAGGGGCACTAAGAGGCGACAAGGCGATAGCGGAGAGACTGAATGAATTCTTTACTTCGGTCTTTACTGAGGAATATATAGGAATGTTACCCATGACTGAAGTGGTATTTAAAGGTGCGGAAGAATTGAAGGAAATATCGATACATCGGGAAGATGTATTACAACTATAAGATAAACTGAAGAGTAGCAAATCGTCTGGGCTGCATGGTATACATCCAAGGGCGTTGAAAGAACTGAAATATGAGATTGCAGACCTGCTATTAGTAATCTGTGAACTATCATTAAAATCATCTTTAATACCTGAAGATTGGAGGATCAGCAATGTAACACCAATTTTTAAAAAGGGTTCCAGGGGTGATCCGAGAAACTACAGACCAGTGAGCCTCACGTCAGTACTGGGAAAAATGGTAGAAACCATCATAAAGAATAAAATTACTCAGCATGTAGATAGTCATGGCCTAATGGGAGACAGCCAAAATGGCTTTAGATAAGGAAAATCTTGTCTTACTAATCTGTTATGTTTTTTTGAAAGTGTGAATAAACAGGTGGACAAAGGTGAGTCAGTTGATATAGTGTATCTGGACTTTCAGAAAGCCTTTGACAAGGTCCCTCATCAGAGACTTTTGGCAAAACTAAAGAGTCATGGGATAGGAGGCAGTGTACTACTGTGGATCAGGAACTGGTTAAAAGATAGAAAGCAGAGGGTTGGGCTAAATGGCCAATTTTCCCAATGGAGAAAAGTGAATAGTGGTGTACCCCAGGGATCTGTGCTGGGTCCGCTGCTTTTTGACATATTCATAAATGACCTGGAAAGTGGAATAACGAGTGAGGTTATCAAATTTGCAGATGACACAAAACTATTTAAAGTTGTTAAAACCCAAGAGGATTGTGGAAAATTGGAAGAGGATCTTGATAAATTGGAAGACTGGGCATCAAAGTGGCAGATGAAATTTAATGTGGAGAAGTGCAAAGTTATGCACCTAGGGAAGAACAACCCAAACTATGATTACACGATGCAAGGTTCCACATTAGGAACCACCACCCAGAAAAAAGATTTAGGCGTCATTGTGGATAACTTGTTAAAACCCTCGGCCCAGTGTGCAGTGGCAGCCAAGAGAGCAAATAGAATGCTAGGTATCATAAGGAAAGGAATGGAAAATAAAACAAAGGATATTATAATGCCTCTATATCGTTCCATGGTGAGACTGCACCTTGAATATTGTGTGCAATTCTGATCGCCGTATCTTAAAAAGGATATAGCGTTATTAGAAAAGGTTCAGAGAAGAGCCACCAAAATGGTAAAGGGGATGGAAGGATACTCCTATGAAGAAAGGCTAAAAAGGTTAGGGCTCTTTAACCTGGAAAAGAGACAGCTGAGGGGAGATATGATAGAAGTCTATAAATTAATGAACGGAGTAGAACGGTTAAATGTAGATCGATTGTTTACATTATCAGAATATAGAAAGACTAGGAGACATGCAATGAAGCTACAAGGTAAACTATTTTAGACTAATAAAAGAAAATATTTTTTCACTCAACATGTAATCAAACTCTGGAATTTGTTACCGGAGGATGTAGTAAAAGCTGTTAGTGTAGCTGGGTTTAAAAAAGGTTTGGACAAGTTCCTGGAGGAAAAGTCCATAAACCATTATTAAGAAGGAACCCAGGATATCAATGCTTGACCCAGTACAAGCAGTGTGGAACCTGTGTCTTTTGGGGAAACTGCTAGGTATGTATGACCTAGATTGGCCACTGTTGGAAACAGGATACTGGGCTTGATGGATCTTGGTCTGACCCAGTATGGCATCTCTTATGTTCTTATGTTCTTAACCTTCCAACATTCTGGTTCCTTCTGCTCTGACAGTGGCCCGTCAAAAGCCTATCACTACTGGACATTTCCACTGTGGGTCTGGTTCTGTGTGTGATGTGGTTATTACCACCAAGTCCACATTTGAACATTCCATCTAAGCTGTTAAATATCCACTTACTAATTTTACCACGTCAAACAGAAAAAGCACAGTTACTTACTCGTAACAGGTGATCTCTGGGAACAGCAGGAATAAGTCTTCACATATGGGTACGTCGGTACCGACGGAGCCTGCGCGGGAACGCTCCCCAGCGTCCAATCAGAAAGCTTTTGGGAGCATCCCTCAGCGCCTGCGTGCTGCCTTCCCGCCTTTCCAACTGTCTCTCCTCAGTTGAGTTTTATAGCTGAGACAAAAGAGAGAAAGAGGAAAGGAAGAGAGATAGAGAGAAACAACTCCTAGGGGAGGTGGGTGGGTTGTGAAGACTTATTCCTGCTGTTCCCAGAGATCACCCGTTACGGGTAAGTAACTGTGCTATCTCCAGGAACAAGCAGGAATGAGTCTTCACATATGGGGACTCCCAAGCTAAGATGCCTGGAGCCCTAGCATGTTGGTGATTGAAACATGCTCCACCTCATATGCCCAGGCATCCCGAGGATGGAGGGTAGGAGTTGAAGAAGAGAGGAGCTGTAGGAGACAGCTGACCTAAGATAGGACTACAGACAAGGAGTCCCTGTATATAAGATAAGCATCATGAAATATATTGAAATGAACAATCACCATATGGACCTCACCTACTGGATTGCAGGAAGTAGAGAGGCTGATGGAATCTACTGGGGATCCAGTAGAGGAATCTTCAAGATGACCTCACTGAAGTGAGTTGAAGGTCAAAATCTGGAACTGACAGGTGACCCCAGGATTCAACTGGGGAAGTACAAAAACGGTAGGTCTTTAGTAGAAAGCTTTATGGAAAAAGCTGAAAACTCTTTTGGCTACAGAGTTATTTATAGTTAGGAGCAAAAGAGGAAGACTGACCGAGTTGGACAAAACTGGCTTAGTCCTTGAGGGAAGAAGGGGTATGGAGAAAACCCCGTAATTCCAAGGAAGGACAGATGTCTGAGGAGTTGGAAACCTCAGATCTACTGAAGATCCCCCATGTCTCTCCTAACTGACGAGAGTTAGGAAGATAAAGGAATAGGGAGCTTCAGGGATACCTGAACCTAAGGTTATGGTAAGAGCTGTCAGTACCACAGCAGTGGTTGTGTGCATAAGAGCCGAAACATACTGTGAAATAGTATGAACATGTGAAAACCCACTGTCTGGAACAGATAGGAAGGAAAAAACACCTTTATGAGCACAGACAGTTAGAGAGATAAGTATGTGAATACATATCTACCTAAAGGAAGTATCTTGACAGATACACATATACACATACCTACCACCCAAGAATTGGCTAGTTTGTGGGTTACCTGATCCTGTAGAGAAGAAAAGGTCGGTGCCCATACACTGGAAGGGAAAACTGCTTCGAGGGAAACTCGAAATGGAGAATTTCTTCTCATAAAATTGTAGCCTGATGGCTCTGGAGGAAAGAGGTCAGGACCCAAACAGGTTAGACACCAGTTATTGGAGTCTAAAAAGAAAACTGTATTTCCACAGTTAAGGCACTTCTTAGGAGAAGAAGGCTCCATAATGGAGAGGCCTTACAGGCCCAAAAATTCAAGATAGAAACAGAGGGAAAAAAACCTCCCTGAGTTTTAGGAAAAAGAAAAGAAAAAACCACCGGCGGTACCGGTGGAGTCGGGGAAACAGCCGTGACCACAACAAAACAAAAAGTAAAAGATTTAAAGAAAAAATTTTCTGCGGTGACAGGAAGACGTCCTGCCGGCTCCACGGAAAAATGAAAACTGAGGAGAGACAGTTGGAAAGGCGGGAAGGCAGCACGCAGGCGCTGAGGGATGTTCCCAAAAGCTTTCTGATTGGACGCTGGGGAGCGTTCCCGCGCAGGCTCCGTCGGTACCGACGTACCCATATGTGAAGACTCATTCCTGCTTGTTCCTGGAGATTGTATTTTATGCAGTTATTTGTCCACGCATGCTGATGTGTAATCGGCAAAATCAGTAGGAGTGATAAAATGTGGATCATAGAACACTGCAGTTGCATTAAGAATCAATTCCTCATTGGCGAGTGGGAGACGCCTCGAAGACACTTTTGAGGTTGGAACAGAAACTTATTTTCTAAATGAATACTATGCACCCTTCTGGTCTTAACCTTGAATTGGATTTTTCTGTCTTTCTGTGAGTGTCCCCCCCCCCCTCTCCTCCTCCTCCTCCTCCTCCTCCTCCTCCTCCTTCTCCTCCTTCCTCTCGATAACAACAATTCACTATTTGTTTTTGGTTAAGATTAAGAAGTGACTCTTGGCACACCCATCTCATTGCTATACACTACCTACTCTTAGTTAAGAGTTGGAACCTTTTATACCACTATTTTTATTCTCTTTTTACTCAGGGTGAGCTTTCTCTCCCTTTTTTTTACATTTCTATCAATAGCTTATACAACCTTCTGATAAGCACTATTAATTACTTTGTAGTATTATCTCTGATTATATTGTTTTTTATTTTTTACTTATAAGTACATAGAAATACAGGTTCCCAATCACGATATGCAAATTTGTCTTACATCACTCCGTTTAAAGTTCCGTCTTAGGGACTCTTTTCTCCTTTTGATTTTGGTGCCATTTTCAGAGGTAAGGATGATGCAGAATGCTGTTCCTTTCCTTTTGCTTTCTGTTTTTTTTTTTTTACTTTTCTTGAGATTTCATTTGCTATAGATTATATTAACCTTGGTCTATTTATCCCATTTGACTTATTTTTCCTCATGACTTTTACCGCAGTGGCATGTTCACTTGGCTTTTTGTTGCACATGTCTCCAACTGGCTTCATAGGCTTTTTTCTCCTCCTCCCAACACATTCACCTAACATAGTAATTTATCCTTATAACTATATAGGATTTATTCAATTCATTCCTTGCATTAGATATGAATTTCTATAGTTCTTTTTACTGACGGTTTTTAATAGATGTGATTTGGTTTGTTTTAGAATCTTGATGCACACCGGCTTCTGATGGCTGCTTTGTCCAATGATTTTTTCGGCTTTGTGATGGTTCTTAGATTTTTTGTTTCTTAGGGGTATGTTTACGAAACCGTCTTAATGTGCGCTCTGTGACGTTATCGCACGATAAGGTACCTTATCGTGCGATAATGGTGCTTTATTGGGCGCAGAGGTACCTTAGCGCGCGATAATGTGCGCAGCGGCGCAAACGAGCGCTGAAGGCGGAGAAAGGCTCCCGGAGGGCGGAAGAAGGCTCCCCAGGGGCGGAGAGAAGGGGTCAATGGGTGGAGAGTGGGAGGGGAGAGGCTCCCCGCACACTAACGCTGTGAAATCCGAGGCTGAAAACTAACGCCAGTGAAACCCTGGCGTTAGAGCTGATTTAAAGGGAAGAGAAACCATTTCTGTCAGCAATGTACAGCAAAACCAGGGAAACCTACGAAAAAGTGATGTGTGATACATGTGCACGGAACAAAAGGGCAAATAAACAGTGAAAATGAACAGAAGAAAATGGAAAAATAAAATAACCAAGCTGGGCAATAGTGATCTTGATGGGAAACAGAAAAAAATACTCCCAAGAAAGCACCAAAAAAAGGATATGAATTCTGGAAGGGTCCATGCTCCGTCCACATACAAGGTGAATGAGGCCACAGTGAAATTGCGCTGTGCAGGGTTTTCCTCTCCATCGGACAGGTTTCCTATGGCGTGCACATGTGCGACAACAGCAGGGTGGGCATTTCGGAATGGCCAACTGGATAGATACTTGAAAATGGGATACAGAGGGCTGCAGGCGGCACATGCTGTGGTGCAGCTGGGGCACAGTGCGGGCTAGGCAGATGCCTAGGTGGCACTTAGGAATGCTGAAACTGTACAGCAGCCAGACAGCAACTGATGAGGGCCCAACATGGGCACGAGTGTGTTTATCACAGTGTCACAGGGGATAGTACCCAGCAGGTACCTCCAAGGGCACAGAACATTGGCAGGCGGTGTTGGGAGGGAAGCGTGGACGTCTATGCAGGCACCCCTACCCCAGAACACGCACCATAGGCAGCCGCCTACCTGCACACTGGATGGCCTGAGACTGAGCACCACCAGCAGAAGGGCATGTCAGCATGGTGGCAGAGGGGAACTGGTGGTGGATGGGGGCAGTGGCAGCTGCCCAGAGTAGACCATGGCCTAGCCCTGTGTAGGTGGGTGCCATGCACTGCAACAGACAGGCCCTGCCGGACGAACAGTCATGGTATCACCAGGGAATGCACTGTCTCTGTGGCAACACGGTGGTGCAGTGCACACAACCAGTGTGTTCAGAGGCAGAAGGTCACAGGTTTAAGTCCTAGCTGTGGTTCCTGCCAACCCAGTCCCCATATTTTACCCACTACTAAAATGTGCTAATACAGACAGAACCTTTATTGCAGATGATGTAAACATGCCCAAACCACCTACATTTTACCCTACAGAGCACAGACACCATAAACAGGCGCATTACCTAGAGCAGAGTCTCCCAAATGCAGTCCTGGAGGGCCAAACACCATTCAGGTTCCATGCTGCCTCTAATAAAGATGCCTGTGCTGCATTTCTATGCGCCGCCCCCATGGTATGCAGATGTATCTCATGCATATTCATGAGGGACAGCATGAAAACCCGAACAGTGTTTGGCACACCAGGACTGGAGTTGGGAACCTCTGCCGTAAAGCAGCAGCCAACAGGGGCAGACACACCCGCACCCACAGGCTCCATTATCCAATGCCTCCTGGAGAGGCAGGACATTGGGCCCTGCGTGCATCTCCCAATACTAGCACTTGCATACCTTAGCAATGCCACCCTAAACCTGGGAATACGGTACACAGCTGTCAAAAGGTTGCTATGATTACTCGCAGATAGCAATTCCGAAGTTAAGTACAATTTTCTGATTGAGCTGCATCATGGCAACCTTTCTGATGTCTGTAGAGTGTGCTACAGGTCTTGTGTCTGACAGTGTTTATCACCCTGGGGAGTGACCCCAACAGTATTGCGTACCATAGCCATGCCTGCACTGTGCCCAGGACTGGAGCGGTGGCCAGGGCTGCCAAACACCTCTATAGTTGTACAATGCTGGCATAGGTGTAGAAGTATGTGTCTGTCTATCCAGTGTGTGGTGGCTGCAAACACCCTCCACAGCCCACACTGCCAGCACTGTTGCCAGTATTGACCTGCCAATGTGCATAATGAGGAGCAAGGTACCATGGGTATAGCCCGGACGGGGTGGTCTGGCCAGGATGCATATGCACAGGGCATAGGGCAATGACTGGGACATTGTAGTGCCCGGCCACCACCTGCACAGACAGGGTGGCCACAGCATGTCCTGCTGGGAGATCACTCTCACCCTGACTGAGCAGTGACCACGGCATGGCTAGGTTCCCCCATAGTGCTATATAGTATTTCTCTCATGTGATATTTATGTGTTCCTTTTTGGGGCCCAATCACTGACTTATCTGCTTGGTGTGTATGCTGACATCCCAGTTCTGGGTGCATGCATCTCCTCCAGGAGCATACACTATGGACTAGCTAGCAGACTGTCTGCAGCTAGTATGTGTCTTGCTGGAGGCTTGCTGCAGGAGAATATCAGATAGTGGTGGGGTGCAGCTGAGCATTTCCAGGCCTAATGTTTCTCTGCTATTGCTTTATGGAGGTGTACAGAGCTGCAATGACTGCCCTCTAGGATATCTGTTCCCCAGCAGGACTGGGGTTGATGGTCCCCTCTACTGCCACCATTGCAGGGAGTTAGAATGTGGATATGTTGGTGGGAGACCCTGTTTCCCACCCTCAGCCACAGAGGGTGGGTTGGGTGGTGGTAGATAATCCACCTATGGGTCCATAAGGGCTAAACCTGACTGAGAAATACAGATGTATCCAAGGTGTGTCTGCAGGAACTACCTATCTCACACACTGGGGACCTGCAGCATGGCCTATTTCTGCCATGGAAGGTGCTGTGGACCTGGTGCTGGGCGCCCCACCTCACCCTCAGGGTGAGCACAGTACCAGCACAATGTGACAGTGTGTAGCTACTCTGTGCCAGTAACACACACGTTCAGTTCCCCCTACCAGGCTGAGGTGCTGTGGGGGTGCATATCCCATCTTGTGATCATCTGTAGACTGCTGATTTGCATGTGCAGTGCATCATGGGTACGGGTGGGTTAACCCTATCCTGGTGATCACAGCAGACTGATTGTGTGGTGACGTGCAGTCCTTCTGCAGCCAGCCAGGGGTTTGTTAGTAGCTATAAAGCTGTAGCCCACTGGTTACTTCACTGCCTGTGGAGCCAGAGGTCATGGGTTCAAACCCACAGTGGGGTTATTTGATAGGGCTGTCCAAAGCATTGTCTATTTTTAATGTACATTAGTGCTGCCAGCAAAAACACCCTCAGAGTACTGTAACCATAAGGTGCCTCAGAAGGCTATAAAGCACCTTCTGAGGCACCTTATGGTTACAGTCCATATAAGGTGCCTTATAAGGTGTCCTATGGAGCGCCTTATAGGGTGCCCTATAGGGAACATTATAGGGTGCCTTGGCAGACAGTGCACTTTATAATGTGCCCTATGGAGTGCCTTATAGGGTGCCTTATGCGGCACCTTAGGTTACGGCAGCAATAATTAAAATACAAATAAAATGCCTCAAGAAACAATACTTACATGTCAAAGCTGAAGCCTCAGCCAGCCTTATGCATTAGGCACACTGGGGGATCAAACTCATGACCCCTGTTTCATCAGTCAGTGTATTAACCATTGTGCTACACCTCTGTTTCTATATTTGCATGTCTGGGCGCCTACTTAAGATTACCGCGTGTTAACGCGCTTAGCGGCGCTTCGCCCGATAATGTGCGCAGCAGCGCACCTTATCGCACGATAATCCCATTTTGCTACTTTAAGACTGAAACGCTCACTCCTTTTATGGCAACCTGCACACTATCGCCGGGTGCACGTTAAGACGGTTTAGTAAACATACCCCTTAGTGCATTCTATGTTCTATCTTACAAGGCACAATACAATATTAAGGATCTTCATTTCTATTTATCCACTTATTTATCATTCAATTCATATATTATGTTGTTCATTTCTGTTTGTTTTAAACCTGTGATGGCTATTCACTATGGAAAGTTTTAGTCCTTCATTTTATTTATCACTTCTGTTTCTATCACTTTTTGTGATTCTATGGGGTATGTTTACTAAACTGCGGTAATCGTGAATAACGCGCGTAACGTACACTTAACGATCGTTCGCACGTCAGAACATGCGTTCGGACGTGCGAACGATCGTTAAGCGTACGTTACGCGTGTTAACCGCAGTTAACGATCATAAACCCCCGCAGCACGTTAAAACAGCGCAGAAGGTGGAGAGTGGGCGGAGAGAAGGGGTCAATGGGCGGAGAGAGGCTCCCTTCACACTAACGCACTGAATTTCAGAGCTCAATTCCAACGCGAATGAAAACCTGTCGTTAAAGGCATATTAAAGAGAAGAGAAACCATTTATGTCAGCAATGTACAGCAAAAACGGGGAAACCTACAAAACGTGAGCAGTGTGATACATGTGCACGGTACAAAAGTGCAAATAAACCTCAAAAATGACCTCGAAACAAATGGGAAAAAAACATAACCAAGCTGGCAAATAGTGATATCAATGGGCAACATTAAAAAACACTCCCAGGAAAGCTCCAAAAAAAATAAATGATTTTTGGAGAGGTCTACGGAGCGTAGACCCTTCCAAAAATCATTTCTTTTTTTGGAGCTTTCTTGGGAGTGTTTTTTAATGTTGCCCATTGATATCACTATTGGCCAGCTTGGTTATGTTTTTTTCCCATTTTTTCGAGATCATTTTTGAGGTTTATTTGCACTTTTGTCTCCATACAAGGTGAATGAGCCCACAGTAAAATTGTGCAGAGCAGGGTTTCTGACTCGTTCGACCAGGTTTCCTATCTCCAGGGACTGCACTGTCTCTGTGGTCACAGTGTGGTGCAGCAGACACAGCCAGTGCCTGTAGGACCAGAGGGTCACAGGTTCAAATCCCAACTGGGGCTCCGGCCAACCCAGTCCCCATATTTTAGCCACCACTAAACAGAGATAGTAAAGACACTTTTATTGCAGAGAACATACGCATGGTTACTACGCCTATATTTTACCCCACCGAGCACAGACACCATAAACAGGCGTATTACCTAGAGCAGAGTCTCCCAAATGCAGTCCTGGAGGGCCACACACCATTCAGGTTCCATCCTGCCTCTAATAAAGGTGCCTGTGCTGCATATCTATGCACTACCCCCATGGTATGCAGAAAACCCGAACAGTGTTTGGCACACCAGGACTGGAGTTGGGAACCTCTGCCGTAAAGCAGCAGCCAACAGGGGCAGACACACCCACACCCACAGGCCCCATTGGCCAATGCCTCTGGAGAGGCAGGACATTGGGCCCTGCCTGCATCTCCCAATACTAGCACTTGCATACCTTAGCAATGCCACCCTACACCTGGATATACGGTACACAGCTCTCAAACGTTTCCTATGATTACTGGCAGATAGCAATTCCTACGTTAAGCACAGTTTGCTCATTGAGCTCCATCATAACGATCACTCTGATGTCTGCGGTGTGTGCTTCTGGTCTGGTCTCTGACAGTGTTTACCACCCTGGGGAGTGACCCCCAACAGTATTGCATACCATATCCATGCCTGTACTGTGCCCAGGACTGGTGTGGTGGGTATGGCTGCTGATCTCCTCTATAGTAGCACAATGCTGGCATAGGTGTGGGGGTGGCTGGTCTGTCTATCCAGTGTGTGGTGGCTGCAAACACCTTCCACAGCCCACACTGCCAGCACTGTTGCCAGTATTGGGCTGCCAATGTGCATAATGAGGAGCAAGGTACCATGGGTATAGGCCGGACAGGGTGGCCTGGCCAGGGTGCATCTGCACAGGGCATAGGGCACTGACTGGGACATTTTAGTGCCCGGCCACCACCTACACAAACAGGGTGACCTCAGTATGTCCTGCTGGGAGATCACTCTCACCCTCACTGTGCAGTGACCACAGTATGGCTAGGCACCCCCATAGTGCTATATAGTATTTCTCTCATGTGATATGTATGGGTTTCCTTTTGGGGCCCAGTCACTGACTTATCTGCTTGTTGTGTGTGCTGCCATCCAAGTCCTGGGTGCATGCATTTCCACCAGGATCATGCACTATGGACTAACTAGCAGACTGTTTGCAGCTGGTATGTGTCTTGATGGAGCGCCTTGCAGGGTGCAGTGGCTGAAGGCTTGCTGCAGGAGAATATCAGGTAGTGGTGGGGTGCAGCTTAGCATATACAGGCCTAATGTCTGTCTGCCATTGTGTTATGGTTATGTACAGAGCTGCATTGACTGCCCTGAAGTGTGTTTTCCCAGCAGGACTGGGGTTGATGGTCCCCTCTACTGCCATCATTGCAGGGAGGTAGAATGTGGATCTGTTGATGGGAGACCCTGTTTGCCACCCTCAGCCCTGGAGGAGGGTGGTAGTACATAATCCTCCTAGGGGTCCATGGGGGATACACCTGACTGAGACAGACAGAGATATCCAAGGTGTTTCTGCAGAAACTACCTATCTCACACATTAACACTGCTTTTGACCTCCAGCATGGCCTCTTTCAGCCATGGAAGGTGCTGTGGACCTGGTGCTGGGCGCCTCACCGCACCCTCAGGGTGAGCACAGTACCCGCACAATGTGGCGGTGTGTAGCTACTTTGTGCCAGTACAACACATGGTCAGTACCCCCTACCAGGCCGAGGTGCTGTGGGGATGCACATGGTCACTTCCCCCTACCAGGCCGAGGTGCTGTGGGAGTGCATTCCCCATGGTGTGTATCTGTGGACAGCTGATTTGCATGTGCAGTGCATCATGGGTGTGACTGGCACAATCCAACCCTGTGAAAATCCAGCACCTGCTCACAGGCTCTGATAAACCATAGGCCATCACACTTACATCTGTTAGCATAATTCATAGGTGCAAGACACCCTAAAGAGTCTGTAATATAAAGTGCCCACGCTGGTAAAAACACACGTACCCACGCACGATTTTACACACGCACCAACGCACATGGCTACGCCCGTACCAACGCACGCAGCCACGCACGCACCAACACACTCTGTGAGGGTGTGTTTCTGACAACACTACTGAACGTAAAGAAAAACATGCCTCCTCATTCCCTATGTAGTGTACAGGGTGATGCCTGAGCCAGCCTTCTGCGTTAGGCACACTGGGGACTTGAACCCATGCTGCCTGTAACAGCGGTCAGTGAGGTAACCATTGTGCAACAGCTCTGTTTCAGTGATTTGTGTCTGTACACCTTCTTAAGATGAACGCGCGTTAACGCGTCATGGCGCCCTGTAACGCTCGTTAGTTTTTGGAACGCACATTAGTGGTAACGATATACCGCCCATGTCCTTATTTGGGGTTTCTGTCTCTACCGCGGCTCCTAACGCGAATTGCACTAACGCACTTTAGTAAACATACCCCTATATGTTTTATTACAAAATCCTGCAGTCTTGTATTGATAAGGTTTGTACCGCATCTTTCTTAAGCTGGGATTATTAAATGACACTTGAAGAGATACACCACAACCCCCCCACCTTCCTCCTCCCCTCTTTCCCCTTCCTCCCTTTCCCCCTCCCCTTCCCTTCCCCCTCTCCCCCTCCCTTTTTAATTATCTCTGTAGCACGATGTTGATTTTTATGCATCGTCTTCTTTTTTACTACTTATTTATTATTTTAAGTTTCACTTTGAGCTACCCACTGCAGACTGTATGCAGCATCCAGGTTTTTAAACATGTCGAGTCACCTCTCATATATTTGTTTTTGTTGGTTGTTTCTTCAATATGTAGTTGTTCACAATCATGCTTTCTACATTAATGCAATTCATGGCCCTTCTGTCCCCATGGCCACCCAGTTAGATTAAAAGTAATTAGAGATTGAAAATCTCTCCACCATTATGTTTCTCCTTTTGATTAATTGTTATGCTTTCCCTTTCTCCGATCAGGCCACCATTAGTGCTTGCTGTTTCCTACACATTGTCCTCACCTTCCCTGTTCCTCCCTCCTCTCCCATTATTTTTGAGTCATTTGGCTGTTTATTTTTGCATTTTTCCATTGTTTTCACTATGGTCTAATAAGTTTGTCATTCTGTCTCCTAGTTATCTAGTGCCTATAACTACTGTCTAGAACCCTTTGCCCCTGATGTGTGTGGGCACTGATTCCACTACCCTGTCCCCGAGAAGGCCTGCAAGTTCCTGAAGTAATAAGGTCTGGTAGAGGGGAATCCTGGGGGGCTCTCCCAGAAAGAATGGAGGAAGCATCTGTGCCAGATGGAGGAGGTAACCCTCCCTCACCACCTGCAGTGGGCATAGAGAAACAGACACCCCCCTTGGGCTGCTGGACTGGGCCTTCTGGGCGAAGAGAGGCTGTATCCAAGGAGTCAAAAGACCCCACCAGGCTGGGCCAGAGCAGGTGCCTGGAGTTTGGAAGCCTTAGGCTTACAAGGGCCATGCCCTTGTCCTGCTGCCTCTGTTGGGGAGCTGGGAAGGCCTGGTACCGAGGGTTGTTTCCACAAACTGTCCTCTTTTTTGGGTAGAAGGACTTTTTACCCAAAGGCTTCCGTTGAGAAGGGTCAGTGATCTTCTTGGAGAGCCTGGTCCTCATCAGGAACTCAGACTCCAACTCTGCAGCGTTGTCAGTCATGGGTTTACCAAAGAGATTCTCTCTCCAGCAAGGGACATAAACCAACTTGTCCTGAACCCATTGATCCAAGTCAGAGGACTGTAACCAAGCCTGGTGTTGGGCACCAATGCCCGCCACAGCTACTCTAGCCACCGACTCAAAGCCGTCTTAGGCTGCTTGAGTCATAAACTTAGAGCACCGACACCCGAGGCCAAGATCAGGAACACCTGGAGGGGTTCCTCGGACAGACCAGCTGAGAACCCATTGAGTTCCTTTGCCAGGTACCTCAAGTACATGCCCATATACAGCTGATATGCCTTGATCCAGCCAATGAGAAATGAGCCTTGGTAGCACTTCCTGCCCAGGGCATCCAAGGCCCGGGCCTCCCAGCTCCATCGAGGGGAAGTCAGAGGCCAGGCACCAGATGCAGACCATTCCCATCGGGGTAGTTTGGGTGACCGCTCCCGCTCCTTCTGCTCAGACTCACGACGGGGGCCGCAAGTCCGGGACCCGCGGGTCTTGCCCATTTTACCAGACTCATCAGCTGATGCAGTCTTCGAGAGTTTCCTGCTCTTCTTGGGCTCTTCCTCCAGGGTATTCTGGCTGGAGGACATGTGGCCTCCGGGCTCCGAGACAGCTTAGTCTCCCCAGGGTTCTAGAGGGGGCCCTGGAGCACAGTGTTACCGGAGACTTTGATTTAAAGTCTGTCTTGTGAAAGAAGGACTCTTGCTGCTGCTGATGGCTCTTGATGGCCTTTGAGGTCATCATCTTGCAGAGACCATTGTCCAAGAGGTCATGATCCAACCCGAGGCAGTGGAGGCAGCAGTCATGTGGATCGGTGCACAACATAGTGTGGGCTCATCGGTCACAGTGCTTAAAACCACTGGCAGAGACCATGGTGGGGAAGACTGCCCTCGCAAAGTCAAAAGCCTCAAGTCCAGCCAGGGAAAAGGGCATAAAGTCAATTTAGAAACTATTGAGAACAAACCAAAAAAAAAAGAATGAAAACAGACCCGAGATGCAATGCAAAGGCAAGTGAGCTCGGAGGCAGGAAAGGGAACCAGTACGCAACCGGAGGAAAGAAAAAAATTCAAGAGAAAAAACTAACTTTTTCTGGGGAAAAAGAGAGACATACGTCTGGTGGGTTCCTCGAAAAAAAGGAGACTGAGGCAAGATGGCACCTTTGAGTGAGAAAGGGTCCATGCATGCATGGTGCATTTCCCAAAGACTTTCTTTGAAAGCTGGAGAGAAACTACTGCGCGGGCTCCTCCTGTGCCATCACCTAAATGTGAGGACAGACTCCCTGCTTGTTCCTGGGGAACATATTTACCTTAATATGTGGTCTTATTCTATGTGGATTTAACTGGTGCAGTCTATAATCTAAAAAAATCATTTTACTGAATGTAGAGGCAATTTCTTATACTTTGATGACACTATTTACCCATCAGTTACATGAAAATGTATATCTTAAGCTGTATGAACATTTGCTGTGCTTACAATATATAAACAGACGAAAATAACTTCAAATTGCAGCACTTCAGTCAAGTGTGCTTGAAAAAAATGTTATTTTTCAGATACTTATGCAGCCAGGGCCCTTGTCACAGTAGGTCTGTGTCACATCTGCGTCTCTGATAGTTTTTTTTCTTACTTGTCACAAATGTATTAACGTCTGGGAAACTCGAAAGTGCTTCCTTCTATTCAGTGTTGCTAAATCAAGCAAGCCAAAAAAAGATACTATACTTTGTAATGTGCTCCAAAACATTCTCCTTATTAGTACAACAGTTATTGTAAGAATCCATAGCCAGTAAGACCGCAAATGCATTGATCTTACTTATATGTAATTCTGGGCTCAAAGCCCAGGCGCCAGGTCACCATGGCAACCAGAAATTTATACTTGCGTCTAGGATTTGCCTCCTCCCCCCCTTTCACAGGCAGAAGACCCCTTCTGTCTGTCCACAGGAGATTGGATCCCCATGGGCAGAACAGGAGGGATCTTTCCCGTGATCAAGGCTTAGATGCAGCAGACAGCCGGATCCCCACGGGCTATCTGCTGTATCTAAGCTCCGATCGTGGCAAAGATACCTCATGTTCTGCCTATAGGAGATCGGATCCCCACAAGCAGAACAGGAGGAGAAGCCATAGCAGCAGAGAGCTGCAGTGATCAGAGCTTGTATGCCCTAGAAGATTGTACGACACTCCCCGGCTTCCATAGATTGCACTTCCGTGTGTTACTGGAGGGATGTGCATAGGTGCATTGTGGATCCCTCCTGGTGGCAGTGCCAGTAATGAGTGTGAAGCTGGCAGAGTGGAGGTGAGGTTCTGGTCTGTAGTAGAGCTTGGAATTGTGGGATTATAGTTAGGTAGTACAATTCCGGTGTCCCTACCTGTAGAATGATGGTTCCTGGGGTAAAATAAGTGGCGTCTGTGCAGATATCTTATTGGACTGATTTAGGAATCTTCTAAAGATGAACAGGGACTTGAGTTTTCCAGCTCTAGTATACCCTCCCTTCACTTCTGCAGATAATGTTGACATGCATAACGATGATGCCGTTGAAGGCTGTAGGCAAACGGGTGACAAGCTGTTTTGCTGCCAACAGTATGCTTAGGCTGAGTTAAGGGTTTCAGGTTTTTCTGAACACTAGTACAGTGGGGTTCTGTAGTTGATTCTTATCAAAATCTCAGAGAATCCCACCTATGCATGGAAGTATAAGTTTAATAAAAATAGCATGAGAGGGCATTTGGGTCAGGAACGTGTTGAAAACAAGGGGTATAAATATAAATAAATAGTGCAAATTACTTTTATATCAAAAGGAAGGAGAAAATCTACATATGCTTACATTGAAGGCATAATGACGGGCACAAAACTTGTAAAATGTAAGGAGGATGGATGAATGAAGGGCATGGGGTGGAAGTGCTGGGGGAGGGAGAAGGTGAGAGTCCAGAAGGTAAACAGAGAATGGAGGGGTTGAAGCAGGAGGAAAGGGTGCAAGATGGAGGTTAGAAGGATGAATGCATGAGCCAAAAATGACGAATCTGTATGTACACACACATACACCTCACCTAGGCACCACTCATCACGTACACACTCACAGGCAATCCACCTCTGCACCACACAGAGGTTCTCTAGCTCTGCAGCACATATACACATACGCACCACAGCCCTGCAACTCACCCACACAAAAGGCACCTACCACCACATCCCACACAGAGGCACACCACCGTTGCACCACACACCCAAAGACACTCGCTATCTGAAGTTATAACTATTGTTATCTAAAGATCACGCATGGTGCAGGAATGCTGGCACTGGCCTCACAAGAACATGAGACCAGCGCGACAGAACCAGAAGGAGGGACAAGGAGGTCACAAGCACTGGCTCCTAAGATTTTGGTCTGGCTCCTAAACCTGCATAAAATTTGTCAAGGCCTGATGCAGTTCTTCTGAACATTGTTCCAAAGTCCTTACAATTGTACCTTTTTTCCGGCAATGTTCCTGTATGGGAACATGACAAACGTTACCTATTTTTTATGTACGCAATTTTCGAATACAAATATTCTTTGCAGAATGTGAACAAGAGGTGATGTCATATTTAACAGCGGTGCAAACATTAAATGGTCTCAGTTGCACAAGTGTTTTAATTTCACTTAAAGTTTCGCAAGTTTTACAATTTGAGGGTAAGTCAAATTTAGCAGTTATAATTTTGAGATACTTGGTTGTTTTACATTTTGACGCTGATCATTGTGTATGAGGCATGCCTGGTCATGTTGCACGGGTGCACTCACATTTTATTTGATTTGTGATAGGGGTAAATTTTATGTATATGTCTCATGTTCCTATATAGGAACACTGCCAGGATTATCCAAAAGTCGACTAATAATTGCCAATGCGCATTGTTTTCAGATAATTCCTTCAGTTTTGATAAACAATGGATACAAGAAGTTTCTATGGCACCAGACGTAGCAAAATCCATCGGGCAATTACAGTCCAAGATGCTATGTCAACTGTGGAACGTTTAACTTGTCCGACAACCATCATTGTGTTGCTGCCGTCTGCAGGTGATTCTGCAGCGGACAGTGATGTCGAAGATGTTCCTGACAATTTGAACAATGATGACCCCTTTGAAACTGCTGGTGAACTGGAAAAAATAGCAGATGAGACAGACCAAGATGAGTGTGTTAGTAGTGAAGATGAAAGCAGCCCTCCAACAAAAAAAGTGTAAGAATCTGAAGCAGAAACAGGCAATTCAGTGGAAAAAGTCAACGAAGTTCACTAAGGTAATTTCATCACTGGTGCCAAGTCATTTACCTGACAGTTTTCCTGTTCTGTTGTCGCTTTCTCTGTTTTACATATGGAGCCTTATATTCAATGACAAAATGCTGATGGAAATTGTAAAGCAAAGTAACCTTTACGCTAACCGAGATAAGAACGACAGTCAGTTTCAAGTCACAGTGGATAAAATTTGTCGCTTTCTGGGCTGTTGTCTGGCTATCACACCCTGCCACAGGAGTCAGACTACTGGAGCAGTCAGCAAGATCTAGGCATGCCTATTGTCCATGAGGCCATGAGCAGCAAGAGGTATCAGACCATCAAAAAAATACTTTCACATGGCTGACAATGCGGTTAAGGTTGCTCCACTTATTACTGCCGTCAACGTGAATTTGGTGCAGTTTGGGTTTTTCCACCATGAATTGAGTATTGACTCTGTACTTTGGCCGCCACAGCATGAAAATGTTTAAAAGAGGAAAACTAATTAGATTTGGTTTTAAGTGGTGGTGTATGTGTGGCATTGACGGCTACCCTTACAACATTAAGCTGTACACAGGACGAGAAAGTTCTATGCATGCAATGAAACCTCTGGGCTCCAGGGTCATAAACCATATGGTTGATGTTATTGAAAAGCATTCAGATGTAATTTGTCACCACCTGTTCTTCGATAATTTCTTCACAAGTTACGCACTGATCAAGTCACTCGCAGAGAGAAATGTTGCAGCTACAGGAACCATTCGGGAACTGAGAACTGGCGGAGCACACAAAGAACTTCGAAGTGCAAAGGACATGAAGAAGAGGGGCCAACAAGGAGACTATGATTACCGATGTGATGGGTCAGTCTATGTAGCAAAGTGGCATGACAATTCTGTTGTCTGCATTGCCAGCAACAGTCTCACACATGACCCACTTCAAACTGCACGTCGCCTTGTCAAGGGTACATCAGATGTTGCTGTGTCTCAACCCTTTGTGGTGAAGTGCTATAATGAAGGAATGGGTGGAGTGGATCTCATGGACAGGCTCTTAGCAAGCTACAGGCCATCTGTGCATGGAAAGAAATGGTGGTGGCCACTATTCACAAATGTCCTCAATGTATCTGTCGTGGCGTCTTGGAAAATACACTGTCACCTTCATGGAAGTGACATGGATCATCTAACATTCAGACGTGACATCACCTTGTGTCTCTTGAAGGGCACTGCCATTCAGGAACATTCAATCAGATCAAATCACATAGCCAACTTGCCAAAAGATGCCCGGCAGGCACAGGAATTACTTCATGAATGCATCAGCTGTACGCAGGGACGCTGTCGCATGTGTTCGAAGAACACTACGGTCATGTGCAGGGTCTGCAAGGTCCGGCTTCACTCCGATAAGGGCAAAACTTGCTTTGTGGACTACCACAAGTGACAGACATGCATACTGTAACATTAGTCACTAGTATCTGCTTGATTTATCTGTTATTTTTGCGTTCAACAAATGGGTTGCATGGGTTGAACATACAATTTCTTGGCAATGTTCCTGTATAGGAACTTAGATAAAAAACTACAAAGACAAACTCTGAATCTATTGACACTATACTTACGTCTATCAGTCATTACATGTAGTAAGAAAAAGAACACTTAAGAAATCAATAGCGTCTTTGTGGTAGTGCCAGGAAAAAGGTTAATCACTTTTGCATTTAGGGGCATGTTTAATAAATTGTGCTACCTGGGCAGTGCACGTTTTTGGTGCCACACTAAAAAGTAGCATAGGGCCCTGCACTAGAAACCCTGTGCTACCCAGGCAGTGTGCGTCTGGGCAGCACCTGGGTGGGGCATGGGAGTTCCTGCTGCCGAGATGCACTGCCAGGGCTTGGCGGGAAACAACTACCTACAGCACAATGGGTGGTGGTATTTGCTCCTTGCGATGGTATTAACACCACAAGCAGTGCTAAATTCAGGGGGGGATAGTTCTCTGCCCCCCTGTCTAGTGCTGTGCCCTGCACAAGTAATGCGGCCCAAACCCACGTCTCCAGCATGAGGCTTAGTAAACATACCCCTTAGTCTTACCCGCAGTAATTTTGATCAGTTTTTTCAAGCCTGTCAGAACTAAGATATAATCACAGTCCTCATACATTAGCAAACGTAGCAAAGGAACAGCCAGTGAATAATTACTTCATCGTCCTGCTTAGGGAATATTGGAATTACACAATTAGCAGCATTGTGGACAATTTAAATAAACATTCCATCAAACAGCACCAGTGTGCAAGGAAAACATTTGGGTTAATACTGGAAAGGTTTATATCTTTAGCATCTGCTGTTAAATGTATGAAGCGCCATCTGTGAGTTTTCAGCAGCACTATACAGATGTTGCTGTTGAAAATTCTTACAGACCACCATGACGCTGTCTAGAGTGTGCCAGGCAACATTCCCCTAAGTAGCTCGAAGTAGTGTAGGGGTCCACTGGCATTACTGCTGATGGGGGGGGGGGGGGAGTGGTGCATCAATATTGTGCTTTCCATCTTGAGGGAGAGAGGCGGGTCCAGGACCAGCCTCTCCCTTGTGATAGAAAGTGTGGCACTGAAGCACAATTACCCATCAGCAAGAACGCTGGCAGAGGACTATTGTATTTAAGTCCACTTATCTGAAGTGATGCCACTGAAAATTGCAGTTAAAATTGTTCTCCTTTGATTGACAGTATAGTGCTTTTCTACAATTTTAACTGCAATTTTCAGTGGTATCACTTCAGATAAGTGGACTTAAATACAATAGTGTGGGTGGTGAACCTTATATGAATAAAAGAAGTGCACCGTCTGGCGTGGATGATTCATTGTTCATTCCTCCCTCGGTACGCTCCGACAAAAATTTGTATTTGCTTTGGGGACTATACCGGTGAATGTTTTTCTGGATGTTGAATTTTTTCACGGTATTGGGTTGTTTTTTGTAGCTGCCTGAAGGGCAGGAGTCACCTCCCTTCATGTATATGCAGCACCACTTGCTATCTTCATAGTGGTGCTGAAAAGATGGGATAATTTATATACTGTAGCTAGTGTTTACAGAAAATGCTGATCACAGCATTTGCAGATTGACCTGATTTTTGTGTGTTCTTGTGTCTTTTGGGTTTTATGGCCTTTTAGTTGCTTGAGTGTTCACTCCAATAAAACCTATGAGGGACCTAATGAGTATGTTAATTTTGCCTATAATTTTGCAGAGAAAGATGGAAGGTGTGTGTGTGTATGGGGGGGGGGGGGTGAGGCATAGGAAGAAAACGGCTAGATTAGGGATCAAAACAGCTCTTGTGTGCTTTTCTCTTATCCCTTCAGCCTCATCTCCTCCCCTCCTGTTTCCTGGAGCATGAGGATAAGGGACAACAAGAGGGCAGGGCTGAATTAGGGAGGACAGCTGCTCTACTTTGCTACAACCTCACCCCCTCCCCTCTAGTTCTTGGCATAATACAGGAGCAAAGGTGTGTGTGAGTGTGTGTGTATGTTTGTCTGTGTGTGTGCGTGAGTGTGCGTGCGCGTGCATAGAGGGAGGGTGTTAAACAATAAGAGGGTTTGGTTGGACTGGGGCCAGACCAGCTATGATCTGTCTGTATCAGCCTCAGCCCCTCCACTCCTATTACATGCAGGCGGTTTGGAATCAGAGGGGTTTTATCAAGGAGATTCAAGGTCCTGGTCAACATACTTTGTGTAGGAAACCTAGGTACTCATTCCTTGGGGTTCAATAATTGGTTCTGTCTCCTACTCCAACCAGGTTCAGTTAAAGAGTGAAAAAACCTAAAGGAATACGGAATTTAGAATTGAAAGTGAAGCAGCTCAGGAGCAAAATGGCATAATATAATGAGATGCCATAACTTTTGCATCACTTGCATTACAAACAATACAGAATATCATAACATAACATTCCTGTTTCTATGTTGTTTTAAAATGATATGTCCATATCAAACAGCTGCACATAGCTTACAAAAACTCAAGCAGACTTCCCATGTCTGTCGCCACTTCAGCCATACTCTTCTCCAGCACTTTTACTTTTGGCTGCTAGAAGGAAGATTGTTTGGATTAACCAGGTCATACCAAATGAAAACTGATCAGGGTGATGAGCATACCACTTAAAAGAAGGGATGTGCAGGCATTTGAAATGACATGGAAAACGCCAATGGCATTTTCTATATTGTTTCATGTCATTTTTGAAATCAATTGGAAGTAAAAACTCTGAATTTTTGTAGCTTTATGGTTGTCATTAGTGTGAATTATTGGTACATAGCACACACATTTATCAATAGTGCATACTAATGGGACATAGTGCGCACTAATACCAACAATGAGAGCTACTAAACAGTGTACTCTTGCTATGGGCCATTGGCTAATAGTGTGCACTAAGGGTACTTGCATGCACCATTGGATAGGCAATGTTGCATACTGCTGTGTGTTTATGCTGGTGCCATAGTGATTTTACTCTTTTTGTTACTTTATCAGAAAGAGTAGGGAAAGTGGATGGTGGAGGGTGGATGGAGAAGTAATAAGGACAACACAGTTTGAATCTGCCTGTCCTGTGCTGTGAGGAATTTGATTTCCATGGGAGGAGTTTAGCAGTGCACAGTTTGAAACCAATCCCGTGTGTAGGCTTAATTTTTTTAATCTGAGGTCCAAGCAGTATATAAGCTGCTCTGACTAGCTGTTGCATGTCCTGTTTGGCTTTTTTCCCTGAGAAGGGACATATCCTATTAGCAGACAGATTAGAGGTGGAGACAGGGATGTACTACTAGTGATACAGAGAGGGAAATATAGTCCTCTGATTGTGTCTTATGGCAGTCAGTGTGATATCAATGCACAGGCTTTCACTGAGAGACTATGTGAGTGCCTGTGTGACGAGCCTCAGTATGCTGAAGTGGGTCTGTCAGTAGTAGTGTGCACAGTAGACAGACTGCCCAGGAGAAGATAGCAGACACTACCACTGTAGGAGTAAACTAGTCCTAGAAAGAGACAGAGAGCTATCTGGTCTTGCCCAAGTCCAGAGAACTACAGATGCAGGACTTCATAGACTCCCACACTCCCCTGGACAAGCACCAACATGGCTTCAGGCCCTACCATAGCACTGAAACCCTCCTGACCTCATTATTAGACACACTAATGAAGGGCATAGAAAAATCACCACAAGGCTTCATCCTTATTTTCATTGACATCACTGCTGCCTTTGACTCGATCACGTCTCCAGTCTATTGGCCTCAGAGATACAACAATACAATGGTTCCAATCCTATCTGACCGACTGATACAAGCAAGTCTGAGTCAGGACACATTGCACACATTTAGACTTTTCCATGTCCTTCCCCAGAGCTCAGCTTCATCCTCCCTCCTCTTCAACATCTTCATCCCGCCGCTATGCTCAATAATCCAAAACCCCAATGTCTTCTACCATTTCTATGCAGACGATATCTTAATCTATACCTCCCTTACCATCCTTTACCCTGATTACTCTGCAATTGACCTGTGCCTCACCGAAGTTATCAATGGCTCAACCTCTACAACATGTACATCAACCCAAACAAGTCAGAAAGTCCTTTTTATAACAAAAAAAAAAACTTTCATTCTCCCCACCACCCAGAATCACTCTAGCCAACCTAACCCTGCAAGTAAAGGAGAAAGTAAAATACCTCAGCGTAATTCTGGATCAGAATCTTAACTTCCAAGCATACATCAAGCAAGTCACCAAAGCAGCATATTTCCGTATGAGGACAATTCAAAAACTTCAACCACTTCTGGAACAAGATGACTTCAGAAACGTCTTTCAGACCATCATCACCCCAATCCTTGATTATGCCAATATCATATACCAGGGGCTTCCAAAATCTTCACTTTCCTCCCTCCAGCTTGCACAGAATATGACTGCCAGAATCATCACAGGTACTAGACAATGAGAACACATTGCTCCAGGCCTGAAGCAATTCTACTGGCTCCCCATCTACTTCAGAATCTAATTTAAAATTGCCCTCACCATTTTTAAGATGCTCCACAACCTCTCCACAAACATTCTACAACACTTTACTCTTGATCCACCCAACATAGATACAGGACAAAGCCCAACCACAACCTTCTAGCTGTCCCAACCGCATTCTCTCGCTCCAACTTATCTACCTCCAGCAGAGCATTCACATTCTACATCCCTACCATCTGGAACTCCCCCACACCAGAAATATACTCTTCAAGTGACAGCAAAGAGTTTCAGTGCAAGCTAAAGACTCACCTTTTCCTGGAGCACTATGGTCTCGACCCATAACCTCATATTCTAAGTCCCCATTTCTTGATAACCGCATGTTCTATCACCTCCCTCTCCTTGCCCTTAGCGTTGTTAGTTTAAGATGTTTGTTTACTATTACTCGTTCCCTACTGTTAAAATAGTTTAACCTCTTCTCAAACACATTGCTTGTTTATTTTAATCTGTATCAACTATGTTTCATGTAAATTTCTTACGTTGTTCATCGTACAACACTGTGACATGTAGATACAGCAGTATAGAAATCTTGCTAAATAGATAGAGGATTTTTTTTTATCTGAAATATAGAAGTCTATGATTGACAGTCTTGCAGCAGGCCTCACTACCATAGATTTATTTATTTGGCTATTCTTTTATACGCTCTTCCACAGGTCAGAGTGGTTTACAATTAACAGCAACTGGGTACAGTACAACTTGGAGGGATGAGACTGCATTTTCTGTGTACAAGTTGAGTAATATAGCAGCTTAACTATATACAATTTATGAGCACATATATAAGTGCATATCTGATTGCTTAAATAGGATAAAGTATGGCCTGAAGGAAAAGTTCAAACTATAATCATTCGTAGGTAGTTTGAGTTGTGTGGCCTTCGTTCTTGTATTTAAGTCTTGTCTCCATAAAATTCTCTGAACAAGTATGTTTTTAGTTCTTTACGGAATGTCGGTAAGTCTTATTTCGCATCTTCTCTGGGAGAGCATTCCATAATATAGAGGCATATAAAGAGAAGGCTCTTGAACAAGCATATTGATTATTCTATGTTTTTTCTGTTAGGAATGTTAGCATGTCTTGTGTTGCTCTTATCCCTCGTTTGTTCCTTGGGTATTGTAGTAGATGTTTTAAGCAATTGACAGATAAATCATAAGTGATCTTGAATGTAGTCATGATTGCCTTAAATGAATTCTACTCTTTATGGGAAGCCAGTGCAGTTGCTGTAATATTGGAGTAATGTTCTCGAATCTTGATTTTCCCAGTATGATTCGTGATTTGACTGAAAAGGAAGTATACACTGCCTGCAGTGCCGATACCCTTATCTACTATCCAGAACATGAAAAGACCATGAAGAACTGTTTCAACAGAGAGACAACAGGCAGGTGGCAGACAGTTGGGAGGAGGGAAGGAAAAGTACAGTTAGATCAGCAGCTGTACTAGACAGCACAAGCAGTAGCCCCCAAACAAATTTAAGCATGATTTTTCTAGGAGAAAAAAAGACAGAGGAAGTAGATAGAGAGCTTGAAATAGGATTAGAGGCAGAGTCCTTGCAGGGGGAGATTCTAAGATAGCACGACATCTGTACAACCTGAGCTGTCATTCCCTTGTTACCTTATGCATTCTCTTCATGCCGCATAAACGGAAGGGAAGGGTGCAGCCAATAACACTGCGATCTGTTCCAGTGGTGAATTAATGTTTTTGGCTGTTGGCACTCTGCGACAGAAGTTGCTCTGTGGCGTCCACTTGGCAGCAGAGGTGGAAGGAGTCTTCTCTCCCCAGGGCAGATACAACTATAAGCCTGGAATGGCGAGTACCCCCCCTGCACAGTTTAGGGAAGTGAAGTGATGGATGCTGGTACATCATACACAGAATTGCATGAAATGAGGAAATCCGCACGGATGTCTACCCCCACCACATGAGGAGAGAGAGGCATGTGGAATGCACACTGTAACTAGACATGAATCTAGTAACGAGAACTTACTGGCATTGGCAATCTCAGTTTCTACAGCAAAAACCCCTATGGCTTCAACGGAGGAAGATGAGGACTCCACTTCTTTGCAACCCTCATTGGTGAGACAAGCTCAGTTTGATTTGCAATCCCTATGAGAGGGTGCGGTTGCTTTGGAAAGATTGTTTTCCTTGCAGTTTCAAGATTTACCTCAACAGCTTGATGGTCCTGTTTTAGCATTTGCAGAATTACAACAGGACATTACAGAGTTTAAACATCGTGTTTCAAGCTTAGAAGAGAAGGTGGCACTATCTCAAACTAGAGAAGAGGCCTTCATCTGTGACATACATTCATACTTTGGACACATCATGTGAAGAGAGAGATCATTAGAGAAAGACATTATGCTTGGCAAGTTAGAAGGTCAACACAAAAGAGGAAGGCCAGCAATGAGATGGATCGATACAATAACAGCAGCTACAGGTACCAGTCTGTCAACAATGAGCCGCCTGACTGAAGACCGAACACAATTTAGGATAGCTATCCAGAGGGTCGCCATGAGTCGACTCCGACTCGACGGCGCTTAACAACAACAACAATACACCTTTTGAATTTTCCTCTAATTCTGTCAATTACCCCTATGGAAATGTTTTAAAAGTATGCCACCACTATCCTAACGATTCCCCTGAAATTGGTGCCCCCTTTGTCTAGAGCTTTTTATTTGCCTTCAGCAAAGGTTTAAGGTTTAATAATTTGATAAAAACCGCCTTTCAAAACAATCAAAAAGAAAAGAGGCTAAAGTGGGGGCAACCTATGCAACTGACACCCGATAGTTTGGAACCGATGGCTTTCTTGGAAGGTTCAGACTGGATAAATTGCCACTGCAGTTGTGATCGACCCAGATAGGGGCTGGTTAACGAGGATGTCTTTCAGAACAGTTTGTGGGCTGTCTGAGCCATATTTTTCCTGATGTGGCCAAATTACAGAAAAGGAGGAAGCTGTTTCTCTTGCTAAAGCTTGGGGTTGTACAGTCAGGGAGGTGGGGGGGGGGGCTTTTCTTTTTATGCTGTCCCTACAAATGTTTGGTGAAGTATCAAGAGGCTACAGTAGATAAATGTTTGAGCCACAATAACTTTCATTGTTTTTGAATGCTAAGTTAGCTGAAGCCCCAGCTCCATCTCCTGCAGTAATAATGTCTAGTACACCAAAATCTTAGGTATTGTTGAAATTCGCAGTTATACAATGTATTATCATTATATTGGTATTGCTCATTTACTTATAATTTCCTTTGATTTTTTGCTTGGTTTCTCCCCCATTTGAGGTGCCATTTATTTTATCTAGTACAAGTCATACTGTATCAGAAAGCATAGCTACTTATCTGTGACAGGTGTTCTTCAGAGACAGCAGGAATAATTTCTCACATATGGGTGATGTCTGCATTGATGGAGTCTGTGCAGATTTACTCCTCAGCTTTCAAGGGAAGGCTTTGGGAATTAGATTGCGCATGCATGATCACCTTCTCACCCAAGGGTGTCATCTTACCTCATGACGACGACATAGCTTAATCAAGCATAAAAGGAAAAAACAACTTCACAGAGAGGAGGGAGGGTTGTGAGGAATGATTCCTGTTGTCCCCGGAGAACACCTGTTACAGGTGAGTAACTATGCTTTCTCCGGGAACAAGCAGGAAGTCAGTCCTCACATATGGGACTCCCAAGCTACAGGCTACTGAAAAAAACTATAGAAGTCACGGGTGACCCAAAAGGTGTGATTTAGATTTGGCTGCAGTTCATAAGGAGTTTTGCTCCTTTTATTTTCTTTGAGTACTGTATTTCTTTTCTTGATGATTCTCCCCTAGAGGTGGACTTACTGATTTAATGGTTTTTTAATAATGTATCGTGTTTTCTTTGCTTATTTCTATCATCTGACCTGTATACTTGCTTGTAAGTATTAGTATTGTAAAATGAAATTTAAAAAAGCAAAAGGTGAACTGTGAAGGGCAGCAAGGAGAGCGGAATAGCTTGACGTCCAGTGATGCAGCCCCAACATTGACGATAGAATCAGCTCTCTGGTAGCCTGGACACAAAGGACCAGAGGGAAGACATCGCACAACGCCCGGACGCCAACAACACAGCAAGGATGAAGAGAAGCTCTGCCCCGTGGTTCTCTCCTGAGCTGCGATCTTCTCTTACTCAACTACGTAGACTTGAGCGCCGATGGCGCCGATCGCTCTCTATTGAAGATCAGACCACCTACCAAACTCACCTCTCAATTCATCGTGAAGCAATCACAACCAAAATGAAACAATATCACACCGACACCCTAAAGAGATCATTGAATAAACCACGTGACCTCTTCAACTTGGTCAAATCCCTCTCGAAAGAACCATCTCCCGATCAGCACAGTGTGATTCACCCACAAGAATACGCTGACTACCTGCAATCCAAGATCATTCAAACTAAAAAGGATTCAGCAGTACAGTTTCAGGAACCAACAGGCCTAATCCTACTTGACAAGTTTTCTACACCTTCCACTAAATGCATTGACGATACCATAGCATCCCTCAACACCTCCACTGTACAGACTGACCCATGCCCAGCCTTCTGGATCAAGGAACTACGTGGTGTGTTCAGTCCATTCATCGCAAACCTAATGAACCTCTCCTTCACAACAGGATACTTCCCCGCAACACTCAAGCAGACATCCATTAGGCCACTATTGAAAAACCCCAAGCTTGACCCGCAAAAGGCCGATTCTTATAGGCCAATAGCCAGTATTCCCCTCCTAGCCAAGATAACTGAGAAAGAGGTACAAGGGCAAATTCAAAATCACATAGACTCCGCGGCTCCCCTAGATCACTGCCAACATGGGTTTAGAGAATATCATGGAGTCGAGACCCTACTTACCAGCCTATTCAACGTTATAATCACAGGCATAGACAACATCCATCAAGGTTTTGTGCTCATCTTCTTAGACATCGGCGCTGCGTTCGACTCGGTGAGTCACGAAATTGTCCTGGGAAGGTTGAAAGAGAAGGGCATCTGCAACACTGCGCTAGGGTGGTGTAAATCCTATCTGGAAGCAAGATGGCAATACGTGAAGTCTGGATCAGAGGAATCAAAACACTTCCATCAAAAACAAGGTGTACCTCAAGGCTCCTCCTTGTCCTCCCTACTATTCAATATTTACATGCAGCCCATCTGCAACATCATAAGATCATTTAACGTGAGCTGTTTGATATATGCAGATGACATTCTTTTATACATGCCGTTCTCCACAGCCCAAATGGACCTAGCACCACTAATAGACTGTTTCAATGCTGTCTCAGCGTGGCTTCAATCACAGAATCTACGCATTCAACATAAAAAGACGGAGGTTCTTTTCATCTCCAGAGACCCCAACTTTACTCCTCCATCCCATGTCAGTGTTAAGGAAGCGGACTTACTAACCAAAGAAACAATAAGATACCTTGGAGTTACGTTGGACCAACGCCTGGATATGAAACACCACATAAACAACATTGTCAAAGCTGCATACTTCAAAATCCGCACACTCAGGCATCTGTGCTCCCTGCTGGACCCAGATGACTTCCGGACCATATACCAAGCGCTAATCCTGCCTCACTTCGACTTTGCAAACGCCATATTACAAGGGCTCCCTCAATCCACACTGGCCCCATTACAGCTGGCCATGAATGCTGCAGCAAGGGTCCTACACGGAGCCGCCAGAAGTGACCACGTGACCCCCATTCTCAAACAACTTCACTGGTTACCTATCCATGGGAGAATCATCTTTAAAACCCTACTCCTAGCATTCAAGGCAATCAAAGGTATTTCATCCCCTTCACTCACAGATCTTATTCACATGGTGCCCCCCAACAGATCCAGAAGAGCAATAGCCATAAACCTACTAGTAACACCAAAGGCATCGTCAAAGTGCAACATATCAACCACAAACAGGGCGTTCAGTTACTATGTACCTAAATGCTGGAATGCTCTACCCCTGACATTAGGGCTATTGCCGACCTATCGCAGTTCAGGAAGGCACTCAAATACCATCTTTTCCTCCAATGCTACCCAACCACCAATGGCACCTAGACATCCCCTCTGAAGAGATGACCCACTTTAGAAACAACCCTCACTTTCATTATGATATTTTTACTCATTGCCATGTAAATATCTCATGTATATAATTGACCCCTGTTATCCAAGTTACTCTTTACCATGTAAATATCTCATGTATATAGTGACCCCTGTTATCCAAGTTTGGACCCCTGTTCGATGTAAAACCAAACAACTTGTTGTTATGGTCGTTGTGTTATAATGTAAACCGCGCTGATGCCAAATAGCGCGGTATATAAGAAATTGTAATAAATAATAAATAAATAAATTATTCCCCAAAGAGGTGATGAAGTACTGCCTGGCCAAAGGTGCTATTGCGCCATGAGCTCTCCTCCAAGCAGTAATGCGCTACGAAGGTATGGACCGAAGACCAGGCGGTGGCTCAGCAGATATCCAGCAGAGGGACTGAGCGCAGGTGAGCCATCGAGACTGCCATGGCATGCACATTATGTGCGGTAATATGACGTTCCAGGGAGAGTCCAGCCTGCTCGTAGGTGAACATTTGAATGTCTCCTCACTCACACCTCTCATTTTTATCATGTTACACCCCTCCTTTTCCACCTCAACTGGCTCCCTCTTAGATTCTGTTTCCAATACAAAATACTCACTATTGCGCACAGGGTGATCCACACAGGTCTATCCCATTATCTTGCCAACCTTCTTCAAATGCACACTCCCCCCCTGGATATTACGTTCAATTCACAATGACCGCTTGTCCCTCCCATCCCCAGCTCACGCACGCCTGGAACTCACGCATCATTCTGCTTTCTTTTTCCTTTGTCCAGTCCTGTGGAGTTCCTTCCTTCCCCTCCTCTGCGCTGAATAGTCTCTCAAGATTTAAGGCTATGCTGAAGACTTACCTCTTTAGCTTTGCCTTCGACCTCCCCTCCTCTCTGGATCAACCCACTCCTCTACCATAATCCGTTTCCCCTATGCTTGCTTCTGTCATCTTTTCTAGACTATTTCTGTATACCCTGTCTTCTCTGCTTTCCTGTTTATAATTGGCTTTCCTTTCTTATCTATTGCAGCCTCTTTGGTTTATTGTACACCGCCCTGATGCTTTTGCCTGGGCAGTTAATCAAGTAACAGAATAAAGTAAAGTAAATTGAAGTGAATGGGGCAGTCTGCCATCCAGGTAGACAGGGTACGCTTAGAGACCGCAACCCCGAGCCTGTTGATGTCATAGGAGATGAACAATTGTGATGATGGGGCTGTGCCCTCTGAAGGTAGGAGGACAGTGCCCTCTTGCAATCCAGGGTGTGTAGCGAAGCCTCCGCTCAGGATATGTGAGGCCTGGGGAAGAAGGTGGGAAGGACCTCCTCCTGGTTCATGTGAAAAGTGGATACCACCATAAATAGGAATTTCGGGTGGGTCTGGAGAACAACCCTGTTTTTGTGGAACCTGGTGTAGGGGTTATGGACCACCGACACCTGTAGCTCACTAACTCTCCTGGCTGAAGTGTGCGCTACCAGGAACACTTCTTCCATGACAAGAACTTGAGATAGCATATAGCCAGAGGCTCAAAAGGGGGAGCCATCAACTTCCCAAGAACAACGTTCAAGCCCCACACTACCAGCAGTGGGTGGATGGAGGGCCACAATACAAGAAGCCCCTTCATGAAGCAGCCCATAAGGGGGTGCACAGAGATGGGCTGGTCATCAATGAGGTGGTGATGTGCCGCTAGAACTCTGAGGTGCATCCTGATGGAGAATGATTTTAGACCTGCCCGGGACAGGTGAAGATATTGCAGGATGTCCTGGACCGAGCAAGAGAAAGGGTTGAGATTCCTGTTTGCACACCAGACAGAGAATCTACACTATTTGGTGCTGAGTCACTATTTGGTGCGTGATGCCAATAAGATGTCCAACACCTTACGGGAGAGATGGAGGTGCACTATGGCTAGCCGTTCAGCATCCACGCTGTCAGGATGAGGGATTGGAAGTTGGAATGCAGAAGGGTCCCGTCCCTCCTGTGAGAGCAAGTGCGGGTCCTGGCCCAGCAGTATCAGGGCTGCTTGGGATAGTTGCAGGAGTAGAGGGAACCATGACTGCCGGGGCAATGAGGATTATAGAGGCCCAATCTGACTGACTCTTGAGCAAGGTCTTGGGAACCAGAGAAGTTGGTGGTTATGCATACAGCAGGCTCCTAGACCAAGACAGGAGAAAGGCATCAGCTGCCACTCATTCTGGGACCGACTTCCAAGAGCAGAAGTATGGCAGCTGTGAGTTATCAGGGCTGGTGAAGAGATCCAATGTCAGGATCCCCCAACATCAAAAGATAGAATTGGCCACCACTGGGTTGAGGCACCATTTGTGGGGCTGAAGGACTCTGCTGTTGATCTGCAAGCAGATTGTCTTGGCACAGCAGGTAGACCACCTGGAGGATCATCCCTTTCTCTGCAGCAAAGGGCCACAGACTAACCTCCTCCCAATAGAGAAGGTACAAGCCCGTTCTTTTCTGCTTGTTGATGTAAAACATCACTACTTGGTTGTTCATCTGAACGAGCACAACCTGGCCTGCAGGTGGGCCTGGAACACACGAAGGGCATTTGTTACAGCTCTGAGCTCAAGGAGGTTGATCTGGAGGGTACTTTCCTCCTGAGTCCAGGTGCCCTATGACTGTAGACCATCATAGTAGGCTCCTCAGCCAAGCTTGGAGGCATCTGTGGTCAGAACACGTTGGGTCGGTAGGGCCTGGAAGGAAAGGCTGGCCATGAGATTCTGTTGGGTCTGCCACCAGAGGTTGAGTAATCCAGACTCAATCCTCCAGTTAGCCTGTGGTCTGAGTCCATTGAGAGCTGAGGGTCTACTGGGCCTGTCACGTCAAGAGATGGTCCTGCAGTGTTATGTGAACCATCAAGGCCATGTGCTCCAATAGGCGCAGCAGGAGATAGGCAGATGGCCATAAGCAACCCTGTCTGGAGGAAATGGGCTATGTCCAAAGAGTTAAAAGGCTGCCCAGGCTGTGGCTGGAATACTGTTTGGGGCTTTGGGGTTTTCTGCTTACAGGGGCCATACCCCTGGTCCTTGGCCTGCTGACCCTGTTGGGGAGCCTGATAGGCCAGAAATTGAGGTTACTTTCCATAAGCTTTTGTTTGCCTTCAAGTGAAAGATTTTTTCCCTGAAGCCTTCCATCAGGAAGGCTCAACAGTCTTCTGGGACAGCCTAGTCCTGGTCATAAACTCTGACTTCAACTCGGTGGCCTTGTCGGTCATGCTTTTGCTTTAAAGGTTCTCTCCTCGGCAGGGGACATCGGCCAGTTTGTTCTGTACCCATTGCTCCAAGTCCGAGGATAATAGCCAAGCCAGGCAGTGGGCACTGATGCCCACCGCAGCTATACGAGCCACGGACTTGAAGCCATCAAAGGCTACACTTCTCGAATTTGTAGCATTCCTTGACTTAGGAGATGAAGGCCCAGAAGCGCTTGGGAGATTCACCTGCCAGTCCAGGTGAGAACCCAGTAAGCTCCTTTGTTAAGTCTCTCAGGTAAATGCTCATGTACAGCTGACAAGCCTAGATGCAGGCCATGAGCATTGAGCCCTGGTAGCATTTTCTGCCAAAACCTGTCCATGGTGCGGGCCTTCCTTCCAGGGGGCACTGAGGAATGCCTCTTCTGACTCTATTCAATGCATGGATGACTCCACCACAATGGAGTTGTGAGGCAGCTGTGCCTTCTGAAATCTTGGGCTCTTGCCACCTCGATATTGGGAATTGAGTTGCAGGCTCATTATTGGCATCATCACCAGGCTCTCCCACATCCTGAATATTAGGCACTCCAGAATGAGGGGAATCAGCACAGTCAGTGCATCTTTTGGAGGGCCTCGTAGTGGAGGATCTCTAAGTCCTCAGCATGAGTCTCATCCTCCGGTTCTGCCAGGAAGGCCAGGGCCTTCGACGTCCTCCAGACAAGATCAAGGAACATGAGGTCCTCAGGAGGGGATCCCCAGCACGCCTGAGGGGGAGATGGTTCAGAAGGGATATCCCTGTGCAACATGGTGTTGGGTGACTCATCCTCTGTCTCCCAGCCCGACTGAGGCAGATGAGATCTCGAGTCCTGGACAATCATTGGGCCAATGAGCTGCCAGCACTGAAGGAGAGCAAAGTGCCTGAAATGACAATCCCAAGGTGCTCGGACGGAGAGTCGCACCTTGAGCGGGAGGCTGACCGACACTGCCCCAAGCAGGCAAATCATTCCAGCACTGGATGGACATCCTCCAGGGAGGCTTCTTGGTAGTGAGTCCCATTGTTGGCACCAACAACCCAGAGACTCTGGGCATTAGGCCCTGTTGAACTTTGAGGAAGGCAGCCAGGCTGTGTTCCAAGGTCATCACCCTGATTTCAATGCCAGTAGGTTCCGCAGCTGCCGGTTCAGGCCTCGATGGGATCAAGCCCGAAACCGGATCCCTCAAAGGGGAATCACCAATGATGATTGCATTGGAGGACTGAACCCAATTCCCCAATACGATGGGAGTCTCCTCCTGCCTGGGCAGCTTCGAGGGCCACTCCTGGCCATTGTCTTCAGTGTCGCGTCAAGGACTCCAAGGCCGGGAAACCCAGAAAAGTGATAGTAGTGATACATGTGCAGGAACCAAAAAGGCAAACAAACATATAAAATGACCAGAACCACATTTGAAATCCCAATAACCAAGCTGGCCAATAGTGATATTAATGATAAATATAAAGCAACACTAGTGACAAAGTGTAAAAAGGAAGATATCATGTTTAGAAGGGTCTATGCTCTGTCCCCCTATAAAGTGAATGATCCCACATTGAAATAGCAGTGATCAGGGTTGTTGTCGTTTATATTGGGCAGGTTTGTTATGGCATGCACATGTGCAGCAACAAGAGTGGGCATGTAGGAAAAGGCAACTGTACTGATGCTGTAAATGGGATACAGGGGGCTGCAGGCGGCACATGCTGTAGTCCAGCTGGGGCACAGTGCGAACTAGGCAGATGCCTAGGTGGCACATAGGAATGCCGAAACTGTAAAGCAGCAAGACAGCAACTGATAAAGGTCCAACATGGGCACGAGTGTGTGTCCCACAGTGTCACAGGGGATATTACCCAGAAAGTACCCCCAAGGGCAAATAACATTGGCAGGCGGTGCTGGGGGGAAGCGCGCATGTCCATGTAGGCACCCCTACCCGACAACCCACACACCATAGGCAGCTGCCTACCGGCACACTGGATGGCCTGGGACTGCGTACCACCGGCATAAGGGCATGTCAGCATGGTGGCGGAGGGGTGCTGTTGGTGGAAGGGGCAGTGGCATCTGCCCACACCAGACCACAGTCAAGCCCCATTTAGGTAGGTGCCATGCACTGCAACAGACAAGGTCCGCCTGACGAATAGTCATGGTATCCCCAGGGAATGACCTGTCCCTGTGGCAACAGTTTGGTGCAGTACACAGCCAGTGTGTTCAGAGGCAGAAGGTCACAGGTTCAAGTCCCAGCTGTGGCTCCTGCCAACCTTGTCCCCATATTTTACCCAGTACTAAACCATGGTAATAAAGATGGAACCTTTATTGCAGATAAAATAAACATGCCTGAAATGCCTATATTTTACCCTATAGAGCACAGACACCATAAACATGTGCAATCCCTAGAGCAGAGTTTTCCAACTCCAGTCCTGGAGGGCCAAACACCATTCAGGTTTCATGCTGTCCCTAATAAATATGCCTGTGCTGCATTTGTATGCACCGCCCCCATTGTATAAAAATGTATCTCATGCATATTCATTAGGGACAACATGAAAACCTGAACAATGTTTGGCCCACCAGGACTGGAGTTGGTAACCTCTGCCCTAGAGCAGCGGCCAACAGGGGCAGAAACACCCACACCCACAGGCTCCACTATCCAAAGCCTCATGGAGAGTCAGGTTGTTGGGCCCTGCGCGGAGCAGCATCTCCCAATACTGGCACCTGCATACCTTAGCAATGCCGTCCTAAACTTGGGAACACATTCCACATATATCAAAAGGTTGCTATGATTAATGTCAGCTAACAAATCCTAAGTTAAACACGATTTGTTGATAGAGATTCATCATAGCAACCTTTCTGATATCTGTGGAGTGTGTTTCAGTTATTGCTTCTGACAGTGTTTACCACACCAGGGAGTGACCCCAACAGTATTGTATACCATAGCAATGCCTGCACTGTGCCCAGGACTGGTGAGGCGGCCAGGGCTGCCACAAACCTCCATATTTGCACAATGCTGGCATAGGTGTGGGAGTGTGTGTATGTCTTTCCAGTGTGTTGTGGCTGCCCACACCTTACTGAGCCCACACTGCTTGCACTGTTTCCAGTGTTAGCCTGCCAATGTGCACAATGAGGAGCAAGGTACTGTGGGTATGTCCCGGACAGGGTGGCCTGGGCAGGATGCATCTGCACAGGGTATAGGGCAATGGCTGGGACATTGTAGTGGCCGACCACCACCTGTACGGACAGGGTGGCCACAGCATGTCATGCTGGGAGGTCACTTTCACCCTGACTGAGCAGTGACCACGGCATGGCTAGGTTCCCCAATAGTGCTATGCAGCATTTCTCTCAAGTGATATTTATGGGTTCTCTTTTCTGGGGCCCAATCACTGACATACCTGCTTGGTGTGTGTACTCACATCCCATTTTTGGGTGCACACAGTTCCTCCAGGAACATGCACTATGTACTAGTTAGCAGACTGTCTGCAGTTAGCATGTGTATGGCTGGAACACCTTGCAGGGTGCAGTGGGTGGAGACTGACTGTGCCCTCTGCTGGTGAATGTCAGATAGTGGTGGGGGGCAGCTGAGCTTCTCCAGCATTCTGCCTGTCTGCCATTGCCTTATGTGATGCGTGCAGATCTGCATCGACTGCCCTGTAGGGTGCCTGTTCCCCAGAAGGACTGGGGTTGATGGTCCTCTACTGCCACCATTGCAGATATGTACAATGTGGATCTGTTGGTGGGAGATCCTGTTCCCCCCCCCCCCCACCCTGAGACACAGAGGGCGGGTTGGGTGGTGCTACATAATCTGCTTTTGGGTCCAAACACCCCCTTCACCTATAACATGTTACCATGGCACCCACACAGGATATGCACTATTTTGGGTGCATCATAGTCCACAAGGGCTAGACGTGACTTGGAAATACAGATGGACACAGGTGTATCCTAGGTGTGTCTGCAAAGACTACCTATCGCACACTGGCACTGATGGGGACCTGCAGCACAGCCTATCTCAGCCAAACCAGGTGCTGCGGACCTGGTGCTGGGTGCCCCACCTCACCCTCAGGGTGCGCACAGGACCTGCACAATGTCATGGTCTGTAGCTACTCTGTGCCAGTAACACACAGTCAGTTCCCCCTACCAGGCCTAGGTGCTGTGGGGGTGCATACCCCATTATGTGATCAGCTGTAGACTGCTGATCTGCATGTGCAGTGCATCATGGGTACGGGTGGGTTTACCCTATCCTGGTAACCACAGCAGACAGTTTGTGTGGTGACCTGCAGTCGTTCTGTAGCCAGCCAGCAGTGTGGTAGTAGCTATAGAGATGTAGCCTACTGGTTATTTCAATGACTGTGGAGGCAGAGGTCATGGGTTTGATCCCACAGTGGTGTAATCTAAATAGACTGTCTGAGGCATTTTCTTTTAATTTAAATCCGTGCTGCCAGCAGAAACACCCTCACAGTGCTGTAGCCTAAGGTGCCTCATAGGCACCCTATAGGGCGCCCTGTAAGGCACCCTATAGGGCACATTATAGGGTGCCTTGGCAGACAGGGCACTTTATAAAGTGACCTATGGGGCGCCTTATAAGACGCCTTATGAGGCACCTTAGGTTACGGCACTGTGAGGGTGTTTTTGCTGGCAGCACTGATTTAAATTAAAAGAAAATGCCTCAGACAGCCTTTTTAGATTACACCACTGCAGGATCGAACCCATGACCTCTGCTTCCACAGTCATTGCAGTAACCAGTGGGCTACATCGTTATAGCTTCTAACACTGCGCTGGCATGTACTTAGTGTTAACGTGCCACGGCGCACACTATCACGCGATACATATTCTTGCTACCTTAGGACTGGAATGCCCACTCCTTCACGTTATCGCTGCAACTAGCGCCGGTAACATTAGGACAGTTTAGTAAACATACCCCCAAGTGTTTTTCTATTGTTTTAAATGCATTTAAAAATTGTAAAAACTGACAACGCTAATCTAGAAGCCTATGAATGACAATCAGGGGCGATTTTATGAGCTGTATTTAGCAATTGAAAGCTGCTCTGAGTCAGCCATTAGCCCTGACTCTGAGCCTTCTATTGCCATTTTCTCCAATAAGGGCTGGTAGTTGCTCCCTTAATGCTTCTTACAGTATGATCTACTGGTTAACGTTTTTGAGCTTCTTAAGGTTTAAAGATAGATATTTATTTCTGCCTCCCTTGCTTTGAGTAGGTGTAATTGGGCTGATATAGATATTATGAGGGGTATTTCATAAACTCCTTGGGAGTTAGTGTGCATTAGCATGTGCATATTTGCGGCCTATCATATAAAGTGAAGTATGCGCTTACTTTATAAAATAGGTGTGTAGCGGGGGTAAAGACACACATAAATTAGGCATGAGCCCTTACGTCTGCTCTGACAGGTGCAAATGCCCATGCCTAGATTTTTCAAGCACACACATAGGTTATAGCATTTAATAACTTACATGCGAAAATTTGCGCTCCACCTATGCTTCACTCAAACTCCACCCCTGTGCATGCCCCACACTGAAAATACACGCAATTTGACTTTTGTGCGCTTACAGATTAGCAACTGCGCAAAGGATATGTATACATGCTCACACAAATAAGACCTTAAAAATAGGCAACAGCACGAAAATGGCATGTATCTATGCGGTTCCTTATAAAGTCAGCCCCTAAACAACAAGAGTGAGAAAGGAGACCCTTGGGGGAGAAGATACCGTACCATTATATAGCACCTTGTAACATGTATCCAACAAAGGAGTGAAACCACTCCCCTGCCACCCATTCATCACCCAATAAGTTCTCATGTTTGACGGTATCAAAGGCTGCCGATAGGCAGGGCCGGATTTACGTATACGCCATGTACGCCATGGCGTAGGGCCCACAGCCGGCAGGGGCCCACAAAAAAAGAACCAGTTTTTTTTTTTTAAACTCAATTAAAAAAAAAAACCTGGTGGCTGCCGCCGCGGGGCCCCCTCTGCTGCCGCGGGGGCCCCGTCTACAAGCTGGTCGGGTCGGGTCGGGTCGGGTCCGGTCGGGTCCGGTCCGGTCGGGTCTCTCTCCCTCCCTCCCTCCCTCCCTCGCTGCAGGCTGCGAGAGACGCGAAGATAGAGCGTCTCCTCGCGTCTGTGTTAAGCCCGCAGAGGGCTGATGGGATTTCCCATCAGCCCCTGCGGGCTTAACACAGACGCGAGGAGACGCTCTCCCTTCGCGTCTCTCGCAGCCTGCAGCCTGCAGCGAGGGAGGGAGAGAGACCCGACCGGACCGGACCGGACCGGACCCGACCCGACCAGCTTGTAGACGGGGCCCCCGCGGCAGCAGAGGGGGCCCCGCGGCGGCAGCCACCAGGTTTTTTTTTAAATTAAATGTTACTTTAGGCCGGGGGGGGGGGGGTAGGACTGGTAATGGGCTATGGGGGGGGTAGGACTGGTAATGGGCTATGGGGGGGTAGGACTGGTAATGGGCTATTGGGGGGGCTGGGGTTGGAAATGGACTGGGGGGGGTAGGGCTGGTAATGGGCTATTGGGGGGCTGGGGCTGGAAATGGGCTGGGCTGGGCTGGGTTAAGGCTAGAGGTGGGCTGATGGGGTTAGGACTGGTAATGGACTGTGGGCTGTTGGGGGGGCTTAGAACTGGCAATGGGCTTTGGGGGGGGTTAAGACTGGTAATGGGCTGTGGGCTGATGGGGGCTGTCTGGTAATGGGCTATGGGGGGGGCTAGGACTGGAAATGGGCTGGGGGGTTAAGACTGGAGGTGGGCTGATGGGGTTAGGACTGGTAATGGGCTGTTGGGGGGGGTTAGAACTGGTAATGGGCTTTGGGGGGGTTAAGACTGGTAATGGGCTGTGGGCTGATGGGGGTTGTCTGGTAATGGGCTATGGGGGGCTAGGACTGGAAATGGGCTGGGGGATTAAAACTGGAGGTGGGATGATGGGGTTAGGACTGGTAATGGGCTGTGGGCTGATGGGGGGGTAGGACTGGCAATGGGCTATGGGGGGCTGAATGGAAATGGGTTGATGGGGTTAGGACTGGAAGTGGGCTGATGGGGGGTTAGGACTGGTAATGGGTTATAGGGGGGGCTTAAACTGAAAATGGGGTGATGGGGGGTTAAGGACTGAAAATGGGGTGATGGGGGGTTAAGGACTGTAAGTGGGGTGATGGGGGGGCTAGGACTGGTATTGGGTTGGGGGGTTGCTAGGACTGGAAATGGGCTGATGGATGGCTAGGACTGGAAATGGGCTGATGCAGGGACTAGAAGGGAATGGATGCTGGGTGAGGCTGGAACTAGAAGGGAGCTGATGTTGGGGGAGGATTAGAATGGGATGGGGCTGGAAGAGTAAAATGGAGAAGGGAAAAATATTTTGTGTGGGAGGGATAAAAAATCTACAATTGGCCGGGTATTGGGAGAGTAAGTGGGGATTGAGGATGGAGGGGTAAAATTTGAGTGGATGAAATAGGAATGAGGAAAGAGCAAAAGGAGAAAGATTAGTATGTTAAAGCAGATGTAGAGAGAGAATGGAAAAAAATCTAGAAGAGAGAAGAAAGGACAAATGGACAGCAGACGATGGAGAGTTAGCAGAAGACACGAAGAAACCAGAAGAAAGTGGCTGGAGCAATTGCAGCTGAAAAAAATGCACAAAAGGTAGAAAAATATCTCTTTATTTTGAATTTATTAATTGGAATATGTCAGCTCTGGTAAATGTGCATCATTAACATCTGTGCTTTGTTTAGTACAAGAGCAAATTAATGTATAGTTTTATTTCTACAGTGTTGTACATTCCAAGTTTGGCTTTTGGGATTCCCAGTTTAATTATTGTCTTCCTATTTCTAAATTGTGATTACTTGTTTGGTGATGGTCTATGTTCTGCATGTGTAACTGAGCTGAGGTGTTCTGTTTATATAATTCCTATTTGACATTGCCACTTGTTCTCTTTCCCCAGTAGGTCATGTATTGTTGTTCTCTGAAATGTATTGGTTTAATATTTGCAGTGTTGCCTTTTGATTGGTAGAGTATGGTGCTTTGTGAGTCCTGGTAGTGCTGTTAGGATACGGCGGGTTTACTATGGGCAGTGTTTGTAGTAGTTCCTAATGTGTCTGGCAGTTGGCACTGGATTATAGTAATGTAGAAATCTTTTAGTCTTTCTTTATCCATACACTCATTAAGAGGCACGTTTACTAAAAGTTAGTATATGGTAACATTATGCAAATATTTATGCAAATGAGGCCCCTTATGCAAATGAGGTCCGCACCCCCCTTGGGCCGCCCCTGCTGGGGGCCCACAATTTTTGTTGGCGTAGGGCCTCACTCAAGGTAAATCCGGCCCTGCCGATAGGTCTAAGTATTATCAGGCCCTTACCAGATTTCTCATCTTATCTAACAAGGCCATTAGGATGGTCACTGTGCTATATAACCTGTTTGGAAACTCAGCTGGGCATCATCCAGTCCTTTTGTTAACATCAAATAATCATTTTCACTATCACCGGAAAGTTTAAAACTGAACAATAATTTTCTGTCTAGATGGGTCCTTTTCAGCAATGGGATAATTCGTGCTTGCTTTAACTCACTGGGATAAATACTGTTTATTAAAGTTTCATTAATAATCACATTCAAATTATTCCATTTTCTGGGAGATGTTTATAAACCAATCTGGACAAGGATCTGCAATACACAATTCGTTAGCAAAATGATCAAGTAGTTTTGCTGCTTGCTCTAAAGCTAGGGGGTATCTTTACAAAGCAGTGGTAGTGATATTGGACGGAGACCACTACTGCTGCTTTGTAAACATACCCCCAGGAGTACAAATTTGTACCACTTTTCTACCAGCAAAAAACCTCTCAATTTCAGCTTTTGACGTCCTTAAATTATCTTTCAATGGTATAGCTAAGTTATTGTTAATCTTGGTTACTTTATCAACCAAGTAATGAGCAAAATCTGGTCTCAAATTTGAATACAGAGAAATATAAACCTGTCCATCACCCACAATAGGACTGTTAACTACCCTAAAATGCTCACCACCACTAAAGTCAAGACGCAGAAAAGACCTGCCACACAATTTTAACATATGTGCAGCCCTGACAACCATTTCAGCAAATAACTAGAAAGTTTGCATGTCAAGAAAACAGGGATGGAATGCTGGAAGGCAGCACTGCACCAAGTCATAATTGCACCCTGTGTGACTTGCACATCTGACGCCCCCCCTCCCCCAATATCTCTATGTCCAGTTGGCTGCCTGTCCTTACCCTACTGCCACCACTTTGTGTTCTCCATGGCGGCACCGGCAGCAGAGGAGCAGACCTGACTTCAAATTAAAAAAACAAACAAAAAAAAAAACCGCGCAGGTCTTTCAACTCCGTGCTTGTATGCAGATCTGATCCCTCCCTGCTCTGATGTAGGCTTGCGTCAAAGAGGGAGGGGTCAGACCAGCCATTCAAACACAGGTCTTTGCAACTCCACACTTGAATGGCTGGCCTGGTCCCTCCCTCCTCTGACGTGACCTACATCACAGAAGGGAGGGAGGTACCAGACTTGCATACATGCATGGAGTTGGAAAGACCCACATGTTTTTTGTTTGTTTTTTTAAAATTTGAGTCAGGTCTGCTCTGTTGCTGCTGGTGCCGCCACCGCTGAGAAAACAAAAAGTGGTGACGGCAAGATAGCAGCAAGCAGCATGGGGGGGGGGGGGAGGGAGCCAAGGCTGGTAGCCCGAAATACGCCACTAATCCTTTGGGCCCTGTGTGGCTGCACTGCTTGCACAGGGCTAGGTACGGTGCTGCTGGAAAGGCAAGGACAGAGATAAATATATGTGGTCCCTCTAACCAAAAAAATGTTTTGCTGCCCCTGCATGGAAACATTCAAGCTCTTCCTGTTCCTAAGACCGGTCATCAGGGATCTGCATGCAAAGTTATGGGGAAGAATTGCATTACTTGATTTTTTTTTGCTGACTTAATCAGTTCAGCAAAAGGAAAGTAGTTTGTCTGCTAAACAGACAGGATGTCACTGTTTAGAATGTGTGGCCTTTGCTGATCTTACTAGAAGCAATGACTAACTTCCTCAGCTTAATGACCAATAACAAGCTCGCTTCCTGGAAAAGAATCTGGGAGTAATTTAGCAAATTGTCTGCTGGCCTGGAGAATTCATAAACCGGTTTTAGTGGGCATGAAGCTCTTCTCTGAGACATTTGGGAGAAAGCTGGATCAAGCAGAAAGTGAGATAAGCAGATGAAGGTGTTTCTCTTGAGAGAACTGCAGGGTAGAATTATTAGCGCACTTTGTCCTAGAAAAAAGGAGAGATGATTGCCTTGAGATACTGACAGAGCCATGACCCTGGAAATGAGGGCAGGAGGAGATTCAAGGTAAAGGGATAGAGAAAAACAGTTCAGTACCATGGGACCAAGCTAACTCATGTGGATCTCTTACCCCTCTTCCCAGTTATTCTGCTGTTAACACAGTAAGCCTCAGATGAATTAGCTGCTTTTCTCTATCTATGGGAGCTCCACAAGTCTGCCTGCGGAAATGATTAAAAGCATTTGAAGTACAGATAACTTCCAGTACCTTCCGATATGTTTTTATTCAAGTAATGGAGATCATACTACAGAGATTCTAACTTGCTAGACTCACTGGCTAGCAGAGAACACCTGAAGACCTGGCACAGGAACAGGTTTGGACTGGGGCCCCCAGCTAGTTAAAGTTAAATGCATAGTCACATGGTAACACAAAGCTCAAAGATCTTTCAGCCAGCTCATGCTGACACTGAAGAGGTTAATAATGTTAACCTAGCTGGACTAGTTATTTGCCTGTTGTTCTACCCATCTGAGATATTAGCAATTCCAGCTTTGATGTGTACATTGAGTTATGATATAATCCTTATTTGGGTTTCCTGTTTTATGTTTCATGTTTCTGATTATTCCCTGAGTAAAAGTTTACCTTGCAGTTTTCATGCAATCATTATGTTTGTTGGTATTTAGGGTCTCTTAGCCAGTTAGGGGAGGGAAAGAGTATGAGACACGTATTCCTTGGTATCCATTAAACCTCAACCCTCTTGACTGCCAGTAAGATAAGCAAGGTTTCCTCCATGGCAGCTTCTCGCCTCCCGGAGGTCATTATATGGTAATATCCGAAGGGGGTGTTACAGAAGTATAAAGAGGAACATTCACTGGCCACGAATTCTCAAGCTTAACACCAGTACCAACCAGTAATTCATGTACGATGTCCCCAAAGACAAGTGTCAGAGGTGTAGGCATCACTGAGAGCAGGTGTAAAAGCTAATGCCATTTTTTACGGCACATATATACAACATGTAATATATACCACTTATTCCATCCGCTGTTCCAAATGTGCCCCTTTTGTAGGTGCGGGGCTTCTGCGTTCTGACCAAAATATATATCTATATTTTCATTCTATAAAATTGTGCCAAATACATGTGAGGACCTCACAAAAAATGGTGGCTCCAGCTCTTATGTACAGTCAAAATTAACTGAAAGATTTAACGGAAAGATTTATCCCCTTTCATAGGCTTTTGCCTTTAAGGACACAAATCCTGGCAAAGATGCTTGTTACCAGCTTTCGGAATTACAAACCTGAGCATACAGACTGGTAACAGCAAACCGCAAAGTAGATTAAAGTGCAAATGTAATGTGTGCCTGAGTCAATGCTGACTCCTGGCAACTCAGCAGCCCCTGGGTGTGACCAAAAATAGATTGCCAGTCCTTCCAAAGCAATGGAGAGTAATGACTCTTACATTAAACTGCAGCTCTCTGTGATTGGTTGAAACCTACTGCTGTTTTTGAACTGAGAAATCAGTTGCTTGCTAACTGGCCTTGCTCTAGGAAACATTGAAGAATGGTTTCTGGCTTTAGGAGAAAAGAAAGCCTGGGAGTTGGGGCTTCAAGTCTTTTCCAGATTTCCAAGCGTTGGACTCAGACTTAAACAGCAAGAATGTATTCTTCCCCAGCGTTCAGAAGATAAAGATTCTACATTTCCTGACAACCCTACAATTTCAGGATTCCATTGGGAACAGGTTGAGTCTTGCATCTGCAAGAGTCCAAACTGAACGGCCATCTAAACGGTGATATCTAACCATAAATAAGCTGGATTTTTCCCTGGCAGGAAAGGCACCAAGGAATTTGATGGGACTGGACTTACATCAAGATCCAAAAAGAATTTATAGTACTTGTGCAACATTCTCAAAAATCATTGGGTTTCAGTTACCAAACTGACTACTTTAGCTGGGTTAAAAAACAAACTGCCTTGGTTTTTGTTGTCATCAGGAGTGCAAACTGTTTAATTTCCATATTCTACCAGTTTACCTTAATTGCCCCTTTATTTTGGAAGATATTGTTAATTAATGATTATATGTCTGTCTTTGGTTTGCTTTGGTAAATATTGTATTTTATTTTCTTTATGAGCTGTTTCTTGTTCATGAAAATAAAAGAAAAGGTTTGGTTCAAGTATTTTTTGGTCAACTTTATTCTGAACATAGGACATTACATCAGAGGTCTCAGTGCCTACTATTACATTTACAGTTAACCAATCTCCCTACATCTGACATTTGTCCTTTGAACCCTGTACATTTTCTAGGGGCTGGAATGTATATCTAAGCACCAAAAATCCTGGGCCTTCAAAAGATGTATTGGGGCTTGTCTCCTGTTGGTTTTAAGCAACTGCAGGGCAGAAAAGACAGCCCCAGATTGCATACCTAAACCTTGATATACATGTGTATGAGCCATTTCTTCATATGTACAGTACTTGGCACATAAGCTTTATAGGGAACATAGGGAGAGGAATGGCCAGCAGGAAGGAGGAGTTGTTTGGAGTATTGTTTGCAATTCTGGAGACCACACCTTTAAAAGGGTATAAACTGGATGGAGTTGATGCAGAGGGTGGCTACCAAACCGCATCATAAGGCACATGGGAACAGACATCTCTATATGTATAGTTTGGAAGAAAGGTGAGAAAGAAGATATGAGAGACATTTAAATATCTCTATGGAACAAATGCACAGGAAGAGAGCCTCTTTCAATTAAAAGAAAGCTCAGCAACAAGGGGGCACAGAAAGAAAGTGAAAGGGGATAGACTCAGGAGTAATTGCTGTATGAAAAGAGTGGTAGATGTGTGGATTAGTCTCCCATTTGAGATAGTAGAGATAAGGACTATCTCAATTCAAACAAGTATGGGAGAAGCACAGAAGATCTCTAAAGAAAAAAAAATGAGACGTAAGGCTTAGTAGTTGGTATGGAAGGGCAGACTGGATAGACTGGATTGTCTTATCTGCTGTCATGTTTCTATGTTTTTATAAAATTATCCTCATAAAGTCCTCACCCACTCTCTATCCCCCTAATGGACTTCCATGGGGGCACCTCTAGGTTTTCCATTTGCAGTATGTGGTCAACCAAATTCTCCATCTCCTTCCCTTTCTTTTTACTCAATTTTATTCCCTGTTTAGGGAGTGGTTTTGAAGTCCAGGCTCACCCTCATCTCAGGACTCAATTGTCAGGGTCTTTTACTCCCTTTTTGGACATCTCACTTCTTCCTCTGCAAGTTTCTCTAGGCACCGAGGCAGTAAACTGTAACAGTGCAGATGTTAGCGTGATGTATGTGCATAATAGTCTGCGCAATCATGGGCATACAATGCAGAAAGAGGTTTAGCATGAACAAGTGGCTTGCGGATGACAATGCTGTGCTTATTATAATCACATGGTAATGCGGTCATTAGCCATTTCACCTGGATGCTAAGAAGTGCGCAGAAGAGCCAAAGGCTGAGCACAAGATGTATTTAATACTGGAGCTTTAATCTTGTTCTTTTGCAGTCAACTTTAGTGAGGATTTCCTGCCTTTTTCTTCTCTGTAGTGCAAGCATACAGTAAAGCACCCACAACTTTTTTCTGACTTTGTAGAAGTGGAAGGATCAAAAAAAGAGACAAAAATCAGTCCGGTGCTGGACTGCTAATATAACTCAATACAATGATAGCTCTGCACAGAATAATACTGATTATTATGTGAAAAACAGCATTAAAGAACATGGGAATAATGTGTGAGCTACAATTTTCCCCAACACCAGCATATTCATATGCTGAATAGCATTCTAGCACATGCGCATGAAAGTTGATAGAATATTTTTGTGCAGACTTTTTGCATGCAACTTATTTGCATGCTATTTGGTTGCTGTATTGGGGAGCAATATTTTTTTGCTTGCATTAGAAAACCATGTGCTCGGCTTTAATGCACAGCTCTAACGCCAAGTTACTGCACTGGTCCCCTAGCATGCGTTTGCATGTACTAATCTTTCAGCTTTTCTAGGCTATGATAACAACAATATATATTTGATTGAAGGAGAAACTAGGAGACCGTTGACACCCTAGATCCACTTACTCCACTTTCCACCCCTTTAAATGAATCAGCCCGGGCCAGATTTGTTTTTCTGAACCAGGGGTTTTACTGAAAATCTTTAAGGGGTCGCTGACAATGAAAAACATTGGCAGGCACAGTCACTCAGCTTTTGCTTGGAATCTCCCTTTGAGATGGAGAACGCTTCTTCTCTAACTTTTACCCCAAAATCTCATAGCACTGGACGCTAGCTTCAGATGTGATTGCCCAAAATAAAATGACAAAAACAAAAAGTTACTCCAAAACCTTTATGGCATTAACAAATCTCACCTGATTTTACAGTTTGTAATATTTTAGGGAACACCACCTTCAGTTGTGGTGCTTACGATCAATTTTTGGCTACATTCTCAAAACAGGAATGGCAAAAGAAGGGATAAATTAATAGGTTACTGTGCTTTAGTACAATCTGCCATGAATGGCCACAGCTATTTGTATATTCTATCTACAATATGTGATGCAGTGATTATCACAGCAGAAAAGTCTGTTAATGTAAAACATGCATCAGGAAGATATTAGAGTTTATGAAAAATAACCAACAGAAAACTGACATTTAAACATGTGGGCCTCGATTCACTAAGCACCGTTTTAAAACACCGAACTACGCTCCAGCGTATGGTACTCTAACGCATGCATGAAAATACATTTTTATTCCCAATGTAGTAAACTAATGACATGCAAATTATTGCAATGTTTAAAAGTGGTGTGTGTTGGCAGAAAAAAAAAACAGCACACACCACTGTGGTAATGCGCAGCCGTTTTCTGAATTGCATGAAAATATCTCCTCTCAGAGCATGAGCGGGATTGGCTCACACACTGACAGGAACGAACACAAAAAAATCACAGGCTGATCCTTTTATCTGGAATTCCTGGCACTCCTGATTCTCCCTACCTCCCCCCCCCCTCCCGGCATTCCAGTGCTCCGATTCCTTCCTTCCTGTAACCCCCTGAGGATTTATCTTGCTGCTACATAAGAACCTTTGTTCTCCAATCCTTTCCCCTTGAAGCTCGTATGTAGGCCAGGGCACCCTGGTCCAGGGCATTCATGACCTAGGTACCACAGGCTGTGGAATCTCTGCATGATTACCCTGGGCCAGGGAAGACCTCAAGAAGAGATCCTCCAATGCCACTTGACCCCCCCCCCCCCCCCAACTATTAATGCTTGCTGGGCCTGGGAGATATTCAGTGTCATCTTCCCTCAGTACTGCCATCTTCAGGTAGTGCAACCCAATGCATCATGTGGGTTCAAGTACCACTAATTTCATGATGGTAGGAGAGGTGGGAACAAGTAGGCATCGCTCTTGCCTCCTAACTTTAAGGTGCGTGGAATGGGGTCAGGAGGTATAGGAGGGAGCCAGCTTGGGCCACCAGGATCAGTTTGGGGTCATGTGTGTGGGGTGTCTGAGGGGCCACCACTGACTTATGTGGGATCAGGGCTGGGGGTGGGGGTTCAGTAGCCCACTTGGGCCACCAGGCATCTTCAGCAATCTGAGGTAAAGTGCCACACCACCTTAGATCATCCTCTGTCTCACGTTACATCTTCACACCAGCCTGAGATAGCACAAGGATTCAGCACTCCAAAAAAAGCATAAAGAAGTGCAGTAGGTCTTAGTACAGAGTTTTTACACTGGGAACAATGCTTTTATGCTGTGACTGCATGTTTTGCAAGCCTATACAATACCCTTTAGCACAGAGGTTTCACACCTATTTTCCCGAACTAATCTGTCTTCCTGTATCGAGAGCATAGGTAGGGGATATGCAAAGGGAAAATGTTCGGTTCGGTTTCAGGTCCTGGACCATTTGTTATATTTGTTTCAAATCCTCCACACATTTATTTAAGTTGATTATTAGTTTCCTTCATTTCCATTAAAGTTAATGGGGCAAAACATTTTGTAGTCTGACAGGGGTTTTTTTTTCAATCCATTTTCAATAAAACTTCCTTAAAACATGTTGGCAGACATCAAATTGTCTCTTAGTAGTAGTCTTTCTGCCTCTGGAGCTAGGAAAGGTGACAGATTTTTAGAAATCACTTCTCTGTATTATCAATCTGAGAAACCTCTCTCTGCTAAGCGTCTCTCTCACTAGTGACTAGTAGTCAGTGTCTCCTGGCTCTGGAGTTAGAAGGACTGAAAAAGATTTAAAAGAGTTCTGCATTGATCTTTATATGAGTTCTATATTTTATTTTATTTATTTGCTTTTGCACTTCAGCAAAGTAATTTTGGAAGCTAATATCTTTCTCTTATCCTTTCTGTCTGGTGCAAGAAGAAAATGGTGCCATGTTGTATTTTCTTTCACTTTCCTAGTCAGGTACTGACAAATCAGCAACCATGGGATTTGAGGGAAGGATGGGAAGGATAGGGCTGTTTAGCTGCTTGTCCAAAAGTTTCATCATGATTGATGGAGTGTCCTGTGTCTCTGCCTCCTCCTCTTCTCAAAGGGACACTGGTTTGTCTGTCCTCCCTCCTCCCCATACATGGTAGTTTGCTGCTGAAAAATAGATGGGATGAATGAGAATTTGGCCCAAAATGGGTTCTCATTCATTTGGTTTATTTAAAGGTATACAAACCAAAAGCACCCTCATTCATCCTATTTTACCATTTGCCTAAAAATGAATGCACATCAGTTTTAGTTTGCATAGACAACTTACTGCACTGGCAATTCAATGACGGCTCTAAACCTGTGTGTCTCTTGATTTTCACATTTGTGATCCCATGTTACTCAGCAGCAACAACAAGAAAAGGTTCTTATGTAGCAGCAAGGTAAAAATAAAACAGCCCCAGAATTGGAAAGGACATTGCTTTTCAAATACCTTTCATTATGTTACACATTCTTTAACATTTTGAAAGATTTTTTTTTTACTTCAATATCTTTATTGCTTAGCGTGGAAACATTTTACATATAGATAATGTGAATTTTAAAATTCTTAATACACATAATAGAAAATCTATAATTTATAAATCAGAGGTAATCAGGGAGTACTGGAATTTTTTTTTTTATACCTTTGGAGAACAGTCACACCTTACAGTGCACCCGAACATGGGGTTGCTCAAAAACAGTGGCAAACTAAGAACATCCTCAAGCATGCGCCCGCCTTCAACTTTGATGTCTGCCTTTTTTGATATTTAGATTTAAGGTAGGGACTCCCTTGACTAATGCATCGAAGGTTCTATTCGAGTTGTGTTGATACCCATGCTAAAACCAAGCACAACCTTTTAGCACATCTGCTAGGATGCGCCTCTATAGTATTTCATACTCAGTCAACACATGCGATTAGTAGAAGATTTTTGTTAGAATTTCGGTGGAGATTGAAACTGCATTAGTTCAGGTTGGCATCTGAAAGAAAGAGGCCTGCAGAGTCATGTTTTATCATATTTCAGATAGAGATTTGTATCATTTTTGGTAATATGTTTTTTTTATATTCCCTATTGTTTTAATGGTTTTTTTAAATTGTGTTTGATTGTATAGTGTCCTAATGTTTTATGTTATTACGGTTTATTATTTCCTATGTTTCATGTAAACCACAGAGGTGAATAAGATCTGTGGTACATAAAATTATTAAACAAATGACCTCCAAAAGCATAGCAGGTATAAGGCCTGGCTGGCTGGATTATCAGCTGCCAGGTACAAGAGGGCAGGGGCTAATATGCGGTACGGGCAAAGGGATGGGCCATGGTTGGCCACCCTCTTGTTCAGACAATGATTTTACTTTTTCTCCTGCCTGGCAACCCTGCACTAGGAATTGTTCTACTTACCAGCCGTCTGGTTCGGGGTGTGGGTGCATGGTTTTGCTGCTTCTGAGATCGTGATTTCTTGCTTTGGGTCATTATTTATGGCCAGGGGGGAGGACAGTGCAGGAGAACATATGGCCAGCTGTGTGGCTGGACAGTAGCCAGGGGCCAGGGGTCAAGCTGGAACATGCAGTCCTTGCAAGCCTATGCTCAGTTAAGCAGCTAGCAAAGACCTGGGAGGAGTGAGAGCTGGAGCAGGGACGGCTGATAGAGCTGGCATCTGCTCTCACTTACAGTGCTGTTTGCCAACACTGACTCTGCCCCCCTCCCCATCCGTATTGCCACATGGTCCTGGGGATCTTCCCAGTTGAAACTGAGGTCCTTGGGGGGGGGGGGGGGGAGGAGTGTGTCAGCCAGACAATATGGTCTCCATTGAGGCTGTGCACTGGCAAGAGGTGACTCACTGCAGCCAGGGTGAAAAGGGATAATGTGGACATCCATCTGGCTTGTAGAGGAGGTCAGGCTGCACTCATGGGGTGCGCAGCAGGCACAAGTGGTAATACACAGGCTTGGGTTTAGTTTTGTAGATTTACTACCATATATGACCCATGAAATGTTGCTTTCAAACTCGTGCCAGGTTTCCTTTTCTCATGACTCCTTCCCATCCATCTCAATAGGAATCTTCCTTTTAAAATGGGACTAAATCATTTAACTGAGCCCAGAGCTACCCTGTGGACTTACTTCTGCAGAAAGCTTTCAGATCCAGTCTTGTTTATGAATGCTCATCTTGCTGCATTCTGAGATAAAGAATTTCTTGTTTTAATTAATCTATCAATGGTTTGATGTGATGCTACCCTCTGGTGGCTATAAGGGCACATGTCAGTACATTGCTCAACACACTGAGGCATTGTGCACATGACTATGCATATATATATGTATATGGATCCCTTTACAGCAACAAAAAAATATCAAAATAATCTGAACCATCTAATTCCTTAACAAATAGGGGTGTCCTACATGGAGTGGTGGGATCACCCCTAAACAAAGACATGGGGAAGGGGGCCTGCACAGAGCGGCAGGTGTACCTACTCTTGACACCGTACTGGGCAGACTAGATGGACCATACTGGTCTTTATCTGCCGTCATTTACGATGTCACTATGACTGGAGGGTCACAGGTTCAAGACCTGGCTGTGGATCAAGTATCTACAGGACAGTTCACATTGTTATAATGGGCCTCCACATTTTATCAAGTGGGCCTACGGGTGAGGGGAGGGGGGAAATATATGTATGGTTCTGGTGGGCAACAGTTTAATGGCAGGACTCCTAGGCCCAGATAGAGAATAGGTAACCCAGTTGGGACCAGATGAGGGATTTGGATTTTACAACTGTTTTAGAGAGAAAGCTGATGGCAGACTGATCATTTGGTCACTTAAAGTTTGGAAAGAGGCGAGATCTTGGGTATAATTGTTGACTTAAAAAAAAGCAAAACAGTTCTATTTGCTTTAGAGGTTATAAATTAACTTAAGAAATGCCATGCTGGATCAGACCAGGGTCCATCAAGCCCAGAATCCTGTTTCCAACAGTGACCAATCCAGGTCACAAGTATCTGGCCAATTGCCATAGGCCATAGGTTCCACTATGCTCATCTGGGAGTAAGCAGTGGAATTCTCAGGTCCTTTTTAATAATGGTTTATGGACCTTCCCAAACTTTTTTTAAACCCAGATACACTAACAGCTTTTACTACATCCTCTGGTAAAGAATTCCAGTGTTTGATTATGCGTTGCAGGTAAAATGTTTCTCTTATTAGTCTTAAATGGGTTATATTGTGGCTTCATTGCATGTACTCTAGTCTTTCAACTTTTGGATGCTGCATTAATTTATAGACCTCTATCATATCTCCCCTCAGGCTTCTCTCTTCCCAAGTTGAAGAGCCCTAACCATTTAAGCCTTTCCCCATAGGGGTATCCTTCCATCCCCTTTACCATTTTGGTGACTCTTCTCCATACCTTTTCTAATTCCGCTATATCCTTTCTAAGATCCAGCGACCAGACAGGTGACATACAGGACTGGCGATACTGCCCCCAGTATAATACCAGCAGATGCTCATTGAGCTACCAGCAGCTGCACATGGAACTCATCTAAGTCCCAGCATGCCTGTTCGGTCTGTGGAGCTAGTGACTCAGCTTCTACATTTAACCAATAAGGGAAGCCCTTTTAAGCTGCTGCCCCAGTGACCCAGCAAAGAATATGGCTCCCTTGCACATCAGGCTTGAGAGCATGGATCCGTAGCTGTGGTCCTACCCTCACCAGGAATGGGCACACATCATTATCGGATAGCTTTGAAGAACGTTTCCCTATTATATCCTCCACCCCCCACTTCCTTGCACACCATATGCAACTCCCCTTCATTCCTTCAGCACCTTCAGGTAGTGTAGAAAAAACATCTACAAGGAAAACATCTTGGGAAGGGTGGCGGGTCCCCATTGGGACGACCCCCACCCCCCTTTCCTGGATCTGGTGTTGTCCCCATTGGGAATAGTACCAAAGAAAGAGCCAGGCAAATTCCGTTCGATACACAACTTGTTCTGTCCCACGGGTAAGTCAGTTGATGATCATATTGATCCTTCTTTGTGTTCTGTGAGATATGAGTCTATCGACCAGGCTATAACAATCATTTGGAATTTGGGCCACAGGCACAACTAGCTAAGATGGAGATAGTTGGCGTTCTAATTACTCCTAGTGCATCCAGAGTCTTTTTCATCTACTCTGTTTTCACCTTCAAGGGCAAAGACTACTATGATAAAAGTATGTCCAGGGCTGCTCAATTCTTGTGCATATTTTGAGCAGTTCAGTTAATTCCTGCTTTGGCTGGTTGAAGAAATAGCCAGGCCTGGCTCAACTGTTTATTACCTAGATGATTTCCTATTCATGGAGTCTGGGTTTGAGGAGTGCAAAAGGATCTTGGATTCCTGCGAGCCCATTGTACAGCGGTTTGGAGTACCTCTGGCAGCAGAAAAGACCATGGGACCCGCAGGACACATTCCTCAGAATTGAGCTAGATATACAAACCCAAGTGTCTAGAGTGCCCAGGGATAAGTTGGAGAAATTAAAAACTACCATTGTGCAAATGAGAGGCTTACAAAAAGCTAGATTACAGCAAAAGGGGGGGGGGGGGGGGTCAAGAAGAGGCACCATTGCATCAGGGTTGATAAAAGCATACGCGAATACCTACGAGTTTGGGGAACATTTCCCGAAGGCCTTTAATGGCTTAGTCTTCTGGCAGGACTCCCCCTGTTGAAACTGAGACCTGGAATTGTTCACAGATGCATCAGGGGGCCAGTTTTGGGATATACTTCTGGTGGACCTGGGGCTCGGAGTCTTGGCCTTGCGAGTGGCACTCCTTATATCAGGTTTAATCATAAGGATCAGCTTCCTCATTTCCTATATCATCACACAAAGTAACACAGGAATGACGCCACAGTAGTTTTTGGTCTAATCTCGGGTGTTTGCAATGACCATAGAGTCAATGATATATTACCTTATAACAGATGCGCTGGTGGCAGTCAATCACTTTCTTCACCTGGGCAAATGGGAAAAAGAGCCCTTTGGCTCATTTCATCATTGCTAAAGGATGAAGGGAGGGGTGGCTGACCATTGCTGTGCTCTGAACCGCAGGCACCCAATTGCCCTTGAGGTGTTAAGGAAGCTGCTTGCTGTCACAAATGGTGGTCTGCTAAGACACCTTTGAGACCTGTCTTTTCAGATGCGCCTTCTTGTTATCATTCTCTGGGCACTCAGGATTGAAGAGCTTCTTTCGTCCTCATATTCCTGGTTCTATAACATGATTGCTGATGCCCTCTCTCATTTTAAAATGGCAGCATTCCAGGCCAGTGCTCCTGGGGCAGATGCAGTGAAGACATCCATTCCAGAGGCAGTCTGGGTATTGGGCCCACCGAAGTTTGGAGCCCTTTGATGTGTTTCCTGGCAGAGCATACCAGGTTGACATACTTGAAGGCCCAGGATCACTTCTAGGTCTTTTGTGTGCAGGACAGCATCAGAGGGTGACAGCTTTAAGGCCAGCACCAATCTTTGCTGGATATTCTGCTGCAGGGACAGGGGCAGGAGTAAATCTACAGTAAGAATGTGTTTTATGGCCATCACCCCTTTTGCCAAAGCAATAGGAGAATGGAACCCTTCGGCGGATTTCGTCATTGCAGGGATAATGAAGAGATGGTCAGCCGAGCATTGCTGCATGCCTGACTGCAGAACTGTAGCTCTAAGATGGACCCCACGAAAAGGGGGGCCAAAACTGTCTAAACTATCATGGTCACCCATGCCAGGAGAATGCACGTGTCCGGTGTGGTATTTTTTTTTTTTTTGTACAAACGTTTTATTGAAAGTCATTAACAAAAAACAAGTACATGAACACACTCAGTACCAACACCAGAATATAGCCATTTTCAAACTGTACAATTACAGAAGCAAAGGGCTTAAACCGACGCATCCTAGAGGAGACAGTAATAGATGTTTGGATCTCTTAAACATAAAAAACTGAAACCTAATACATACTGGTGAATTATCAAAATTATCATAGTCAAACAAGTCCAATGCCAGTTAAGGCGTAAGTATAATAACAAGAATATACTGAGCACCTAAAGGGGGCACCTGCCTCATAAGATAGAACTTGAACCTAAAGGTGAGACTTTATCTAAAGTCTACACCACTCCCCTGCTCTCCCATCCTCCACCCATACCCATACCCCTCCCCCCTCTCTACCCCTCGCAAGTCAATTCTGAGACACACTAGCACCAAAGAGATACTACCACCAAAAAGAGATGAAGAGAAAGTGAAAGACAGAGAAAAAACAAAGAGAAAGGGGAGAGAATGCAGCCTGAATTCTCCCGGAATTGGAATTACTCAAATATCCTAGATCTCCCAGTCATAGAGTGGCAGAAAGTATTAACAGTGGCCTAAGGATGAGAGGAGTAAGAGAGTTTAGGCAATCTTAAGTCAGATTCTTCTACTATAATCAGAGAGGTAACACTTGATTCCATAAAGTATTCAACGTATTCCACTTACCTCGTAGTTCGGCCGTCATCTTTTCCATATGGTAAAGATTCCACACCTTAACCAACCACTCATCATACATAGGTACAGCCGATCTCTTCCAGAATCTACTAACTATGGAACGCGTGGCTAAAAGAAGGCACTGAGCCATACGTGTGTTGGTTTTAGACCGTAAATCTGGATGGAAATGGCCTAAGATGCAGTGTTCCACGTCAGAAAGGAAGGTGATCTCAAGTTTTCGAGTAATCACATTATATATCAGGAGCCAATACGCTTGGATTTTGGGGCAATCCCTCCACATATGAGAAAAAGTCCCCAATCCTCCACATGCTCTCCAACAAAGGGGGTCATCAGTTCGCTCCCATCGAAAAAGGGAGGTCGGAACAACTGACAGTCTCAATGCAATTCTTAATTGCGTATTGACTAAAGATAAAGAGATGGAACAGGAATGCACATGATGGAACACCTCAATCCAAAACTCATCCGATTGAGGCTGAATAACCTCCTCCCAATGGTCACAAGCCTTCAATTTAGGAGCCGCAAGAGCCATATCTCCAGATATAGATGTGCCAAGAGAGCTTTGTCTGACTGAATTAGAAAAAGAAGTCTCTCCCAAATCATGGGTGAGCGTACAGCAGCCTCTCGAATAGATTGAGAAGAAAAACAATGATGCAATTGATGGTACTGGAATGCCGAGTGTGAAAATTGCAGTTTCGACTCCAGTCGGGAATGCAGCAACAACCCAGGTTTATGATAAAGTGCAGCCACATGCATAGTATCCAGAATTCATTGAAGTGGTAGTGAGAGGCATCTAACAAAGGAGAAAACTCCTATAGGCGTGTATGGGGACCAAAGGGATGGTCGGGCTGTTTTAATACAAGCTTTGCGCCAGGCTGTCCAAATTGGGCCCAGAAAAATATGGGAGCGAATAGTTTGTATCAGCAAATTGTCAGTGACGAAAGGGATTTCTAGTAGTGGTAGTGGAAAGACCAAGTGGGCTTCCAGGTCAATCCAGGTCGCGACCCTCTTCAGGTGCCAAAGGGGAATGGCCCGTAGGCAGGCGCAAAAATAATAGAGCTCGAAATTGGGGAGTCCAACCCCTCCCCATGTTTTGGGGCGAATCATTGTATTCCTGCTTAATCTAGATCTCCGACCCTGCCATACAAAGTGCATAAGAATCTTGCGCAAGTGCAGGAAAAACGAGTGTGGTAAATAAATAGGGGGTTGTTGAAATAAGAAAAGGATTCGTGGGAAGAGTAACATCTTGGTTGTGTTTACTCTACCAAGCCAAGAGACCGATAGAGCTTGCCAGGCTGCAGTCTCCTTGGACAAGGAAGCTAGTAAAGGAAGGTAGTTGCCTTTATAAAGCTCCTCAACTTTGAGGGATATGAACTCCCAGGTACTTAAAACTCATAACTTTTGGAAAATTACTATCCGACCCCAAATGGCTTACACCTCAAAGCATCATACAAGGCATCAGAGCAGATTTTTGGAAATTAATCGAATACCCCTTCAGGTAGGAAAACTCAGTTAAAATAGAAGTAAGGACTAGCATAGAAGAGTCCGGCTCCCGAAGGAATATTAGAGTGTCGTCGGCATATAGCGAAATTATGTGGCGATTGCCTGCTAGGGAAATCCCAAGCTGAGATTCATGGGATCTTAGTTAAACAGCAAGGGGTTCAAGTGCTAGAGCGAACAGAAGCGGCAAGAGAGGGCAGCCCTGACTGGTCCCACGCTCCAGGGAGAATGGCAACAAAAAGAATTCGTTGACTTGGACAGTTCCCGAGGGTTCCTTATAAAGAGCAGAGATCCAAGCTAGGAACGAGGGCCCAAACCCAAACTGCTGCAATACACTCAAGAGAAACCTCCATTCCACCTTGTCAAATGCCTTTTCTGCGTCTAGAGAGAGGACCGCATAGCTACCATCGAGTTGCTTAATCCCCGCCAGAATATTAAGGAGACCACGAACATTGTCAGAGCCCTGCCATCCTTTAATAAATCCTGTTTGATCTGGATGAACTAGATCTTGCACTATGGAGCTTAAACGGGAGGCAATAATCTTAGTAAAAATTTTATAGTCCACATTCAGCAGGGAAATGGGTCTATAACTGCTTCCTAGCAAGGGATCCTTTCCTTCCTTAGGAATTACCGTGATCAAGGCCTGTCGCATCGACTCGGGTAGGCTTTAATGCTGAAGGTTTGAGTTATAGATCTTGGTTAACACGGGAGCTACATGGTCTGAAAGGGCCTTGTAAAATTCTGCCGGAAATATGTCTGGGCCAGACACTTTGGCAGGTTTTAGCTGTTTCAAAGCCAATTGAACCTCCGCAAGCTGAATTTCTCTGTCCAGAGCAGTTTGTGCCTCATCAGACAATTGAGGCAAATGAAGACCTGATAAAAAATTATGAATAGCTGTGCTATTTGCAGAAAGATGAGAGGAGTATAGATCTCTATAGAATCTGGCAAACCATTGTGCAATGTCCCTAGACTTAACAAGAGGACGGTTGCGTTCATTCAAAACCATGGAAACCCGACAAGCTAATCTTTGCCTTTTCAGCTGCCACAGAAGTAATCTACTGGCTTTGTTTCCATGTTCAAAGAAGTGCCGACTGGTTTTCAGAAGGCAAGAAGTAATCTCCGCCGTTTCAAAGGTTGCTAGCTTACCCCAAAGTGCAGTGAGCTGTCGGAAGATTGAGGATGTCGAACAACGCTTGTGCTGACGCTCAAAAGTCACTATTTGTGATCTGAGATCAGCCTGAATAATTTCGCTTTGACGCTTGTGAGTGGTCGATAGAGAGATAACCTGCCCTCTCAAAATGGCCTTCCCAGTCTCCCATAAGAGAAATGGGGAAATTTCTTCCTGATCATTGTGAGCGAGATAATCTCTCCAGCACTCTTGTAACTGCTGCACAAATACATTATTCTTTAATAAGTGCAGAGGGAAAGCCCAAGAGCACGGAGGGATCTCTGTATTACTAAGATCACAGTCTAAAGAAAGTGTAAAATGGTCAGAAGGGCCACTCGTTCCGATCGACACCTTGCTAACTTGTGGAGATAATTGCTTGGAAATTAGCCACATATCAATACGGGAATATGTATGATGAGCCGAGGAGAAAAAAGTGTAATCTCGTTCTCTAGGATGGTGTGAAAGCCACACATCCTCCTAAAGCAAAGGTAGAAATTAATGTGGATAGAGTTTGTGACGGGCGCTGTGATAATGTGAGCCCAGAGGATCTATCCAAATCTGAGAGGACGCAGTTAAAGTCTCCTCCGATAATTATCTCCAGTTACCTGAGCAGTTAAAATCTCCATAAGATTCAATAGAGATTGAGCAATGTCCATTGGAGGAATGTACACATTAATCAAGGAGATCTTAGCTCTGTTAAGGGTACCTGTCAGAATTAAGAAGCGACTCTTAGGGTCCTGAATTTGGTGTAACAGCTGGAAGGAACATTTCTGAGCGAACATTATGGCTACCCCTCTTTTGTGAGTAGAAAAGCCAGAGGAGTAAACAGTTGGAAATCTATGGGAAATTAGACATGAGTGGGCTCCAGGAGCCAAATGAGATTCTTGTAGGAAGACAATATCTGCGCGTTCTCTGTGCAGGAGCTCAAGCACTTTACATCGTTTAATGGGATGATGCAAGCCCCTAATATTCCAAGAAATGAGTCTAACCATTATCCCAAAGAGTATCTCGGGGGGCGCTCATGAGCCCAACAAGATGGCCACAACTTGCTGAGGCTCCTTAGCCACATTTTCCATCTTCGAGACTTCCTGCTGTTTTATTGGGTCCGTTTTACCTTTACCTTTGCCCCACTGATTCATCTGACTCACCCGACCAGAGATATGGTTCCCGATCCGAAATCGGATATTTAAATAAGGCAATCTCCCCTCATACAAAGCATGCGCTTCTGAAGATCTCTAAATGTCAATGGAGGATATGAGAAGAGAGCAAGCATCTCCCCGTGCTGATGTCTACCGGACAAATTAATATTAACATGCTTAATCTATCAACACTGCTGTTTCATTCTCCGGGTGTTACTGCATCTCACGTTCACATCCTGCACCATTTCCTTAATTACAGCAGATACATGAGTAACAATCGTCTTCTACCTGTTGCCTTCTGTACCCTTTACCGCCGAGCTCCCAGCAAATAGTAAAGTTTTTCCTACCGTTTCATGGCTCCACGCGGTGCAAGGGTCATCCGAAACCGTCTGGTCCCTCTGGACTGATTTTGACATCTCCTCAGGTCTCCAATGTTGAAGGATTTCACTGACATGCATGGTGGAACACAGGAGTGTGTAGTGCCATTGGCAGGAAAAGTCCAGAATGCATATTTGTGGAATGCATGTCTGCGCTGCTATCATGGCCGTCACTTTTCTCGAGCTCCCAGCTGAAACGCAAGCTTGTCCCATCAAAATGGCCGCCGCTGTCCGGAACACATAGCTAGAACACATGACTATCCCCCAAGATGGCTGCCGAATTGTGACTACCGAGCCTGAAGTACAAGAGTGCAGGAAAGTATCTGTGCCTCCATCAGTTTGATTTTAGATCTCTTCCTTCAGGCGCTCTGCATCGGGAAGGCTAATTGAGACTGTGATGCTCTCTCCTTTAAGATTGGCTCCCCTGAGAGCTTGAGTGTGGGTTTTTTGTGTTCTCAACTTCTCATCCTTTAACCAGGGACTTTTCTATAATTTGGGAGCTGTCTAGCCTTAGCTTGGAGCTCCCTCGTGTGGTCACTCAGCAGATTGCAAGTTTCTCTGTTTTTTATTATTACCACTATAGTTTTGACATCCTCTCACTATTGCTAAGGTTAAGAACTACACCTCGGCATTATCTAAGTTCTCCAGATTTTCTGAGGACCCTCCAAAACTCGCATCAGATGCGGAGCAACACCCTGCCCCCAGAGTATTAGACGAAGCAGTAATATCTACTTTGGCAATGAAGCAGGATTTGGCTGAAATTCTCCGGGAACAAAAAACTTTTTCGCACGGATTTCACCAAAGTCGTTGCTGGCATGTGCTCCGATATAAAAGCATTGGATGACCGAATATTTCATGATGAAACCTTATTAGGGGAGCAAATGGATTCCTTGATTGCTTTTCAAACAAAATTGAGGAAAATAGATCAAACCGATCAAACCACTAAAGATATGTTGGAGCATCAAGAAGACCTTCAGAATTGGCAGAGGAGAAACAACATCCGCATCCTGGGGGTCCCGGAATGTCCTGGGAATACGGAGGACTCAAAAACACTAGTACAAGAGATATTTGCATTTTGTGTCACTGCATCTGCCCACCCAGTCAAATTAGAGAGCGCACTGTAGTCTGGGTCCTAAGAAAGATTCCAGTGCTCGTCCACATCCTATCATCACCTGATTTTCTTTCTTCAAAGATAAAGTGGCCCTACTGCGCAGTGTATAGGGCCAATGCTCTTTGCTCTACAAAGGGCAAGAGCTCCAGATTTTTCAGGACATCGCTCAGCGCACCTTGGAGCAGTGTAAGAGCTTCCGCCCCCTTACTCAGGCGCTTCAGAAGTGTTCGGTACAATATCGCTGGGGTTTCCCTTTCTCCTTAAATTTTGAATGAAACGGCATCAAACAATGCTACTCGGAGCTGTCCGACTGCCTAAAGTTTCTGGACACCCTTCAATTTGGAGAGAGAGTGATCCCTTACACAGCATACTCAGAAGGGTGATTGGAAAGTCTGCATGCCTAAACATCAGAAAGTTCCTAGATCCCGTTGTTCTTTGGAAGCTGACCAAGACAGCTCCAGGAGTCATGGAATGGACACATCAGCTCCAACCTGAAAAAAGGCTACTATTTCTTCTGATGATTTCAATTGGCTCCTATGGCTGTCTCTTCCTCTCTCCAGAGTTGGGACTTTTGTAGAGGGGAAATGCTTGCACACTGGGGCAAGGACTCAAATTACCTGTTATTATGTTAAGCACCATTTGTGTTTATGAGTAAGGATAGCAAACAGTTCTATAGCAGGATTGCTTGGGGTTTTTTTTTTCAATTATTGCTAGGGAAATGTAGGCTCAGGTGTGGTAACCTGACTACCCAAGTCCTTTTCATCTCCCTGGGAGTGGGAAGATACCCCACCCACAGTAAGGGTTCTCTTTTGAGAAACGGATGTTTCTCTGTATTCAGGTTAATATTAAGAATGTATGTTCTTGAAGGATTGGGGTTTGGCGGGTGTGTTCAGGGGGGATGGGTTTGGGAGGGAGGAATGGGAGGGGGTGGGGGAGAGGGAGGAGGAAGGGAAGAGTGGTTGAAGCAGGGAAATGGAAGCTGGGATACATTTGTAGTCACACAGATACAGAGCACAAAGAGAGATGGAAAGACACCACATGGGGAGAAAAGGGAAGTTGGATGGTGCAGCGGAGGGGAGCTTTGGTGAGTGAACTTGCTACTGCTAGGCCTGTCAGAGAGTCCAGGCTCTGTTAAGGAGATTCTTCTTTCCTCCTAATGGTGTGGTATTTTGAAGATTGCAGATGATTATGCCCGATGGAAGGTGAGCAGTGTTGGTCAATGTGGGCAGAGCACCCATCTCACTTCCAGTTCGCCAGGATGCAGAAGCCGGTCATCACAGAGGCGGACCTTGAGGTTGGCTATTACTTCTGCATTAGGGTGGCTATAATGGCAGCTGGACGTGGCATAACAAGGGAACAAATCACGTCCATGAGTGGGTGGCGTTCTGACCGCTATAACCTGTACATTCGCCCGGAAGCTAGGGATTGATGAATGTTGCTGTGACTAACCTGACCTGTGTTCTTCTTTCGATGGTTTGCCCTAGGTGCAACTCCCCGAGAAATTTGGATATGAGGCCATCCATACGTCCACTGGGTGCAAAGGAGAAACCGGAGCAGACTGCAGGGCTTTAATTTGGATTTGAATCCTGAAGAGGTGTCTATCATCAGGACTGGGGTGTGGGGAATGATATGGAACATGCTGGTTCCAACCCTTCTGTCCCTTATGTGCAGAAGTAGGGTCTTAATGATGCATCTGGAGGTGTAATGATTGGCCAATAGCCGCAGTGTAGAATTAACTGGAAGATGCAGCTCGCCGACATTTTCACTGGTATTTGGGTAGTGTGGGCCATATCGTACCACGGAGGGTCTGAAAAGGCAAAAAGGTCACAGTGGGCCATGGAGAAAATGAGACGAAAGGTGAATGGATAGTTAGCTTACTTCATGGAGGCAATCAAGGGGGTGAGTTGCATTGGGCATGATCTCATCGATGTAAGTTGCTTTGGCCTGTGTCACGCAACTGGCATACACTTGTCAGATATTGGCATGGAAGTTTTCCTGTATGCGACCCAGCACATGGTAGAAATGCAGTTGGCCACAGCCAAGTAGCAGGTGGGGCCCTCCCGACAAGCAAGGAGTTGATCTCAGTGGGGTGTGGCCAGACATTAAGGGCCATTGGACTGAGCGCACAGTTCAGTATAGGGGGGAGTGGCCACAAGGAAATTGTCCTCCCCCTAACAGGATCAAGGGGTTTGCAGCAGGATTAGCAAGTAATGCACCTCCCCACACTTTGACTGTGGGGGGAGGGAGGGATACACCTCGTTGCCATATATTAAGTATGCAGAAATCCTGACCGTTGCTGGGCCGGGTCAGAAACAGAGAAGAAGGATGCTGCTGCGACCAGAGATATAGTGCTGCTGCTCCACACAGCATATAATGGATAATGTGTATCAGTAATGACAGCAATGGTTAAGAAGTGTTTTCAGGTCAAGGGACAGGCTTTGATGGCACCTCCCTTTGGCAAGTACAGGCTGTGCGTCTCAAGGATAAGTGTCAGAGGTTTAGGGCAATTTAATGTTGTATATATGTTTGAGAATTACGTAACCAAAATTCACAGTGTACATGTTTGCTTAAGGTTATGCTGTGGCCAACATTATCCAATAAACTAAATTTTTGTGGCAAAACCGGTCATCTGTGCATTCTGTCAGCAGTGAGGGACGACTTAAGGAAGGGGACATGGGGAAGGGCAAAAGGGGGGGGGGGGTGAGAAGGGATGGGGGCAGTAGGGGAAAGGGAGAGGAGCAGGAAACATGGCCTAGGCCTGGAGGCCACTTGCCCGGTTGAGCTGCAGCTTGAAATCCTCCATGTTAACCAGCTAAGTAAAAGGGACAATTAGAACAGGTAATTTCATTTCTCCTAACACATCTTGATCCAGTTTAGTACCTCCCTTATTTTTTTCTATTAATAAAAATGTCCATTTCATTGGTGACCTTATTTTAAACTTGCTATTAGCAGAGGGCTGAACTTGTAAATGATCCTAAGATATGTCTGCTAGTGGTCTAAGCTGTTGCTGCTCCTCAAAGCGAGATCATATTCCCTCTGCTCCCTACAGATTCATTGTTACAAGACTTGACTAAACTCAAATGAGCTGAATTTAAGAAGCTCTCTTTTTTAAAAAAAATCTTATTTATGTTAAATAATTCACACCATCTGAAGCTTTCTGATGCAGCAATCATGATGGGCAATTTATTTAGCAAGTGACGCACATGTATTGAACAATATCTAATATTAACAAAGTCTAATGTTAGTTGTGCTCGTAAAGAAAGTACATCAAATAAAGCAGTTACTAGCTATGTTCAGAAACAGAAGCCTCTGAATTATGCTCTTGTAACCACATTCAAAGAGTTTCATACCTGACATTTAAAAACATGGCTTAGTTTTCAAAAATGACATTAAATGATTACAATGAACAACTCACTTTGGACCACGCACGATGGTAATCACACCTATTTGTGACCTGGACAATGCACATTTTCAAGAAAGTTGTCCCTAGAGAATAAGAGGCACTACTAAGTTTAACCAGGTAAGAAACATTTGCCGATCTGGATTTTCATTTTTTTGTGTCATGGTTCATCAAACAGCCTGTGCAATAGTCAGTCAGCAGCTCTGAAATACATTTCCTTTAAGTGCTAGACACGGGGACATGATGTGGAGAGGGTCTCTGACCCCTCCCACAACTGCCCAATCACAGCTGACAGCAAGAGAGAACAGCTGGAGGTACCCTGGGCCTAGTGCTTCTCTAATCCTCTCTTCTTCACATCTCCTGAACCTGTGGTTCAGAGCCGAGGTCATTTGTTCTGTCTACATGGTGCTCCGTAAATTTCTATTGCACTCCACCTGGTTCAAAGCATCTTTGAGTAAAGCACAGAAGTACTGGCAGCAGAAAAGGCTGGTTAGACACTACCTTGTCCATCGCAACACTAACTTCCATTTTTGTTTACTGTTGGCTGGGACCAGGCTGCAGAATGCAAAGAAGAAACCAGAGAGAAGGTGATGGATAATGTCTATGAGTGCCAGGAAGAAGAATTGCTACATATTTTAAAGAACTAAGGCTCAGGCTCAGATAGACCCCACTAAAGCCCTGATACCAACCCTCTCCTCTCAAGAATCGCCACTGTACAGGACCAAAGTTCTAATGAGGGGCCCCCAAGCAAATTTTGCTGAAGGCCCCTTATTGTTGCCGCCACCAAGGTGATCCCCATTATTCCCCCCCCTCCCCCCCGCTGCAATGATCCCTATTACTGACACTCCCCTCGCAAGGCAAACTTACTTTAATTTGTTTGCCTGTTACTTCTGCTGCAGCCCTGGTATGTGATCTTCCCAGGCAGAACTCTTGTGGCGTGGCTATTATTGCAAGACTTCAGCCTGGGAAATAACCACAGGGCCCAAAGCAGAGGCCATTGGCAAACAATTATAGTAAGCTGCTGTGCTGCTGGGTGGGCCCCCTTCCTGCCCTGGCTCCTCCACACTGAGGGAGCTGCTTGGGCGGAATTGGCGCCACTGGTGCTATAAATACAAATAGGACATCCTACATCATTTACAGCAACAAAGATTCTCTCTGTGCCAGGCACTTTATGAAGTAATATGAACACCCCGAAAAAGCCCACTCAGAACCCAAAGCAAACCAGCTATATCATAACAGTACAGTACTAATTCCTCGTTCTCATACAGCCATGATCCTACTTAAGAAAAAGGCAGCACTGCAAATATTACGCAGGCCGTAGCACCCCAATACATCTATAGAGGTAAGAATTCATGAGCACACGTTCAGTTTGGTTGGGCGCCTAAATATTTAAAATGTGTGCAAATCGCTTTTATGTGCTTACACCCACAAATTAACATGCATACTATTGAGGGCACATGGTTTTAATTTTTTGTGCACAAACAGTACAATGTAAACCTTTAAAAAAAATAGGTGAAAAGAGCATGTAAAAATGCCCAAAGTTCAGAAAACTTAATTGTAAATGAGCATGCTCCTACAGTATCTCCTATCAAAATCAAAATAAGCCAGAGTGATTCCTACATAAAGTAAATACTAGCAGAATACCATTCCTTGATCAGAAATGCAGAACATGGGCAGACTACCAAATGCAAAATAAGGATTCATAAGACAGTGATGAAAAACGTGGCAGCCCTCAACACAATCCACCTCTGAAGGATGGTACGGAGCTCAGCAACCCCAAACACAGCTCTTCTCAAGAATCACAGGTACTCAGCAGTCTGAACAAAACCCCTCCATGTAGCACCGCTCTCTCCCCACCCTCTGCCACTGACCCCTCTTTGCCTCCTGCTTCCCAACAACCTCCCTCCTGCCCTACGAGTTCTCCTCCAGAACAAACATCTCCCTGCTCCCCATTTCCTTGTTCCCCACTTTTCTCCCCTCTCACTCCTGCCACCATCTTCCTCATCTCTCCCTTGGAAAGGAAAAGGGGAATCTAGGGAGGGGGGGGCATATTAAAAATGGTTTAAGTGGTTAGCCGATGTGCTAACCAGTGAAATCCCGATCAGTGGACTATTCAACTGCACTGAAGCGTTTAGAGCCACTGAATATCCTCTGCTTTGAATAGCCTAAAGCTAACCGGTTAATGTTGGGGCATTCTGAGGGTAGCCAGCAGAGTTAACTGGGAAGCAGCAATATTCAGCTGCTGGCTGGTTAACCTTAACCAGCTAGAGTTAGGCAAAAAAAAAAAAGCTGGCCTACTTTTAGCTGACTTAGCTATCTGGCCAGCTGCTGAATATTGTCGCAGACCAGACAGCTAATTCTCTATCCGGGCAAACTGGGTATTCAATGCTAGATATGCCCCAGCATTGAATATCCAGGTTAAATTTAAAGCGGCAATGGCCAAGGGCTTTACTAGAGCTGGCTGCCACCACTGTGGACATGAGGTAAATAGGTCAAGAAAGAGACAAAGATGCTGGATATGGGAATAACAGGATGGGATGGGATGGAGATTGGAGAAATGCTTGTTGCACAGGGATAGGAAGGGATGGGGGGGGGGGGGGAGAGAGAGAGATACTGGATGGAGGGAAAGAGCCAGAGAGAGAGAGAGAGAAACCCTGCATGGGGGGTGATAAATGTTAGACATGGAGGGGGAGAGAGAGTGAGCAAAAGACTGGGGAATAATGGACCAGGGAAGAAAAGTTGGGGAATGGAAGGACTGGGGGTGAAGGTTGAAAAGCAGTAGGCAGATGGCATTAAAAAAAAGAAGGGGAGTGAGAAATGGATAGTAAGGAGTATAAAATCTGGGTGAACAGAGAGAGAAATAAATAGAAGAAACCTGAAAGGGGAAAAAATTCAAAATCCAAGATGGAAGGAAGTGAAGAAAACCAAAGTAGAGACAAGAAACGGCAGATGGACTAGAAACCGTAGAAAGAGAGCTAAGGGAAGACAGAGGAAAGCAGAAGCCTCAGATTGGGACCAGCATAATCAGAGAATAAAATGGTCAGACATCAAAAGGTACAAAAAATAATTTTATTTTCAATTTAGTGATTGGACTTTGTGCTATTTTTATATTTTACACAGTGTGAGGAACTGCATCTCTTATTTCTCTGGTGTTGCACTGCATGTGGAGTCTGGCTTCTTGGCGTTTCAGTTCTGTTTTTGTCTACATATTTTTATTTTTTACTTTAGGATGTGGTCACTTATTCTGTACTTGGTGAGGGTCTGTGTTCAGAGTTTGTGACCAAGGCCAGGCATTCTGTTAACATGGAGTTTATATGTAGGGATCTGTACTGTAGTAATTTGACTTGTTCAGCTTTTCAAATATTTTTATTTATTTATTTATTTAGCTGTATTTATATCCCGCTTTTCACCGGGTCAAAGCGGTCAATTGGGAGATACATTTAACACGAAGGGATATGACACACATACGTTAATACTTATAGGGAACATGGGCAATGGAGGGTTAAGTGGCTTGCCCAAGACCACAAGGAGTGCCTATAGGACTAGAAATCCCAGTCCCTCCGGCCTGAGATTGCTGTCCCCAGGTGGGACTTGAACCCCCAGCCCTCTGGCCTGAAGTACCTTGTCCTAACCACTAGGCCACTCCTTCCAAATAGGTGTATGGATGTTCTAGGGCCCGTTGTAATATTTATAGTGCTGCTTTTTTCTGGGTAGGCTCTTATATGAATTTTGGAAGTTTATGCTGGTATGGTATGGTAGATTTGGCCTTGTAGATCTTCGGTGACTTTAGGGTTTTATATTAGTTCACAATATGTCTGGTACTGGAGAATGTTTATGTTGTTGTTAGTGAGATGGCCAGAACCAGATTTTTTTTTTAAATATATTGAGTTCTCTGGGTAAATATTCTACTTCTGCTCTGTAGCCATTGTTGAGGGAGAGGTTTCTGTGGATGCAGAATATATATTCAAAAAGAAAAAAAGTGAGAACTGTAATGCAGTTTAACACAAAATAAAATGAGTTATAAGTTTATAAATTTGGTGTTATAAACTGCACTGTGGTTCTCACTTGTTTCTTTAGTTCCTTGGTGTGCGAGCATCTTGCATTTCCTTTCAGAATATATATTTACATTAACACCATGCTGGCCCAGTGTGCAGTTTCAGGAGTTGTTGGGGTTGCTAAGCCCTTCTTGGTGTTTATGTTGGAGTGGGAGGTGTTGTATTGGGGTTACAAAGTCCATCTTGTTTTTCAGAGGGTGGGAAGTGCTGTGTAGGGGCCATTGAGCCTCTTGTTTTTGTGAAGATGGAAAATGCTGTGTTGGGGCAGTAAGTCACTCTTGTTTTTATGGAAGTAGGAGCTGCTGCATGAGTGCTGTTGAGCCCCTCTTGTTTGGCATATTTAGCAGCACTGCACTGGTAACATGTGTAGGTTACATTACCCGCATGGGGTCGTTGGCTAACTGCAGGGAGACAGTTACATCCCCCTGCAGTTACCGCATTTCAATGTGGCAAAACAGCTGCCAGTGCAACTAAAGCCAACTAAGAGGCAGCATTAGTTGCACCCACGCTACTTGTGCTGAGCCATTATTTAGTTTCTGCCAACAATGCAGATGCCTGCATGTGAGAGTTCTTTCTCATGCCTCACTCTGGAGTAAAGTATAATTTTGGGCAAGAAATCCTGAAAACCTAAGAGTAATGGGTAAAAGCATAGAACTTACTCCTTGGTCAGGCCGGAAAGTGACCACGTTATTCTTGCTTTTCTCTCACTAATTTTGCTTATAGTTTCTAGATGTAAAATGACTGCTTGGTTATGTTTTTGATTCCTTCCTTCTGTACAAAATCTATCCTGCATATTTCCTCAATGAGTAAAATATTTGAGCTGTCTGTATAACTGAGTATTTTTCTTTTGATCCATATCTAAAATTTAGCATGCTCTTGGACTATCACAGCCTGTTCATAATGATGCTAAGTATTTACTGCTCAGAAGTTATTTTTATTCTGGCTATGTATTTGCCCCTTCACAGAAATTTTTTTAAAACACTGGATTTGAAGGAGAAATACTAATCATGTGAAGAGTTCACAAAAGAGTTTTGGGAAAAAGGAGGGTGGAGTGTAGCCAACATTAATAATGAGGAAGGGGCACCGATTTATAGGCTGCAGGAGGGTACCAGAAACCCTGACGTTCTCCCCACTACTATGTCCAGCAAATCCACCTCCTTTTTACCTAAACCCTTCATAATTGGCAGATTGTAAAGAAATGCATTTGAAATTTTTTTCACAAACAATAACACTTTCTCTGCTTGTATCTCCACTGGAAGGAGGTTCCAAATTTAGGGATCACTGTAGAGAAGGCTCTATCCCAAAGGGCAGACTATCAGCCTCTTAGAGAGAATAGTCAAAAGCTTACTCTCACTTGAATGCAGACACATAGGGGTATGTCTATTAATCAGCGGTAGCGGCTTCCATGCAATATTGGAGCTGTGGCCCCATTGAATTCAACGGGGCCGTGGCTCCAATATTGCACGGAAGCCACTACTGCCGATTAGTAAACATACCCCATAGTAAGCACATAGCATTCTAACTTTTCTAACACAAAAGCCAGTTGTTGATTATCTGGAACTTAAATGTCATAGAAAATTTAAAGTGGATGTACTCTTATCAGCGCCCAATGGAGAAGATAAAAAGCTGGATAGGCATTCTCTCTTCAAGGACTATTCATCTAAATCCTCATCACCGTATTCTGGATGACTTGCAACTTTTGCATTACCTTAACTGGTAAAAAACACAAAACTATTGCAATACATTAAGACACTATCAAGCAAGGCTTGTATAATCAGACAGAGGACAGTATCATCCAGAGAGTGCTTTAATTGTTTAACCAATCATAATTTATAGAAAGCAATTTGCATCACTTTTGCAATCTGAGATTCGAAAGTGCCCTCACAATCTATAAGAGTGTTCAAAATTTCTAATGGCATGCTACAACCTCAGTCTGAGGCCTCTGGAAATGCCTATCCCATGGTGTATCCCCAAAACAAATCACTCACATTCAATAGTTTTTCATCTCAAATTACTAGCATACAATCAGAGCAATTTGACTGAAGCATTCATTCAGATAGCATATAACTCTGTCAGGGGAAGCAAGAAGTTTGTGAGGGAGTCAGTTGGGCCATTAGATACTTATGGGTTAAAAAGGAGTACTCAGGGAGAATAAGGCCATTGTGGAAAGATTAAATTAGTTTTCTGCTTCAGTCTTTGCTGAGGAAGATGTAAGTGAATTAGCCATGTTGGGATTTAATGATTCAGAGGAACTGAAAGAAATCTCAGTGAACCAGGAAAATAGGCCAAATCAAGAAACTAGAGATCAGCAAATAACCTAGACCATATGATATACATCCCAGAGTACTGACAGAAATAAAAATGAAATTTCAGCTATATTATTAATCTGTGACCTTTCATTAAAATTGTCTACAATATCTGAAGATTGAAGAGTGGTCAGCATAAAGCTAGATAAAAAAAAAAAAAAAAGAGGATCCCGTGGTGATCCAGGAAACTACAGATTGATGAATCTGTCAGTCTTGGGCAAAAGTGTAGAAACTATTATAAAGAACAAAATTACTTAATACGTAGACATACATAGTTTAAGGGGTAAAATCAACATTCATTTGTCTGGCCTCACCAATATTCTATTTCTTTTGAAGGCACAAATAAGCATGTAGATAAAGGGGAGCCATTTCATACAAGTTCTAATCTCCTGCTCAAATGTAAATGCACCTTCAGTAACCCTGAATGCATATGTTTCTGTTTTGATGTACACCGCACTGATGTTAATAGCGCGGTATAAAAGAAATGCTAAATAAATAAATAAATAATACAGTATCTAGATTTTGACAAAGTACCTCATGAGTGGCTGCTGAGGATATTAAAAAAGCCATGGGATGGGAGACAATATGCTATTGTGGATAGGGAATTGGTTAAAAGATAGAAAAACAGTAGGGTTAAATAGCCAATTTTCTTAAAGGAGGAAGGTGAATAGAGTACTTCAGGGATCTATACTGGGAATGATGCTTTTTAAAATATTTATAAATGATTTGTAAATGGGAACAATAAGTGAGGTGAGTAAATTTCCAGATAATACCAAATTATTCAAAGTGGTTAAATCGCATGTGGATTAAGAGAAACTGCAGGAGGACCTTACTAGACAGGAAAAGGATCAAGGCAACATCGTGGACAATACATCGAAATCATCTGCCCAGTGTGTGGTGGCAGCCAAGAAAAAAACAATGATAGGAATTATTAGGAAAGGAATAATGAATAAAAGAAAAACTATCATAATGTCTATGTATTGCTTCATAGTAAAACTGCAACTTGGGGCGTGTTTACTAAACTGCGGCAGGTAGGGCAGGGCAAATGTACATTTAGCATGTTTTTACCATGGTGGTGGCATAGTGGCTGAAGTAGATGCAGGGGGCGTGGCATGGTATGGATGTACCATGTTAGAACTGTGGCTACAGAGATAGTCGAAGCCATAGCGCACGTGCACAACATAACACACTTGCAACACACACCAAGCAATTGTTAGCTACAAATACATTATTAGGGCAGCAACAATTTACAGAACCGCCAAAGACAGTAATAAATGGGCCCCTACACCACCTACAGGATAGTAGTAACAAGCCAGTGCAGAAGAGAGGGATGACTGGAAATAGGATCAACTGGCTGCACAACTTAGAGCAATGAGGCTAAGTACAAGAGGGCGGGGCATGTTAAGTGCTGTTGACTCAGTGTCGACTTATGGCAACCCTCTGGATAGTAGTTCTAAACTGTGTACAGTTTTCAGTCAGGCTGCTCATTGTTGACAGAGTAGCACCCATAGCTTCTGTTATTGTATCGATTAATTTCATTCCTGGCCTTCCTCTTGCCCTGACCTATCTTGCCAAGCACGATGTCTTTCTCTAATGATCTCTCTCTTCGCATGCTGTGTCCAAAGTATGAAAGTTGAAGTCTTGTCATCTGAGCTTCTAAAGAAAGCTTAGGTTTGATCTCCTCTAGTACTGACTGGTTTGCTCTTCGGGCAGTCCATGGTATACACAGTATGCGTCGCCAGCACCATATTTCAAAGGCGTTAATTTTTTTCTATCTTTTTCACTGTCCAAATTTTCTATCCATATGACATTACTGAAAATATCATGGCTTGAACAAGTCCTATCTTTGTATGGAGAGAGACATCTTTAATCTTGAGAATCTTGTCTAGGTCCTTCATAGCCATTCTGCCAAGAGCAATGTGTCGTCGGATTTTTTGACTGCTTGTTGTTTCTTGATAGTTGATCCAAGTAGGTTAAAGTTGTCAACTATTTCAATTTTTTCTCCATCAACGATGAACTTACTGATTTTACCAGTTGCCAGGATCTTTGTCTTTACATTAAGACTATGTTCCAATCAGAAAAGCAAACATGCAGAGAATCTGTGCTGCACCCCTAACTGTGGGAGATAGGGTGCAATCATGGCATCTGAAGGTGCAGGGGGCCTTGTAAGACATCAGGCAGGGTCCAAAGTGTCCATCATATGGAACAAGTATATGAACCCCCCTCATCCTGAGGCGTCCAAACTATTTATTGAACATGGTAATTAGCTATTACTTAAGGGCCTGATAATCAGCGCCAGTGGCTAATGCTGCTAAAGCGGCCAGACGCCAGTGCTGAACACTAAACCCGGATATTCAGTGCCGGAGCAAGATATGACCCTAGCGCATTGAATATTCAGGTTGGCTGCATTTTCTGATCAATAACTGGGCAGCAGCAGATTTAAGCCACCACCCAGTTTGCAAAATGCAGTGAATGTTAGGCCAGGGTTTCCTGTGTCTGGCTTTCATCGCATATCACTAACCGGGTAGCAGCTCAATATCACCACTGCCCAATTAGTGAGAGGTGCCACCTCCACTCCACCCCAACATATCCCAATATTAACAGGTTAGCATCGGGGCGTGTGACGGCAGCACCCGCTGAATGTCTACTGAGCAGCATTTGCACGGTTTGCGGGTCTGCAAACTGTGTAAATGCCATGGAATATCCCCCCTAAATGTTTAAGAAATATCTTGGGATTTGAAATTATAAATATACCACCTGTTTCTCTTAATGGAATGGCCAGCAGCCTGAGACCTCTCTCTCTCTCTCTCTCTTTGTTGGAGCAGTACTGATACTGCAAGAGCTCCCTGAATTGCTGTGTATATGGATGCTAGAGAGGAGGGGGGAGGGGGAAGAAAGGAAGGCATCTGTGCATACTCTGCTTCATTATCTTCTGCACTCCTGCTAGTGGAGAGCGAAGGGCTCTCTGATGTTATTCCCATCTCTTTTTGCAGTCTTTTGACCTGACCAATGAGTTGCAAAGGGTGGAGGGGCAGCAGCAACGCAGGCGAGCCATGCCATCAATCTACCCTGTGGTGCAAGTAGAGAGAGAGTAAGGGGGCTATGAGAGCATAGCGGTCAAATTATCCAGCTCCAAGAGGGAGATTTTTGGCCATTCCAGGGTTTTGACAGTCCCATCATGTTGTATTTCAATTTGGTAAAATTAGGGACTAGAAATGCCATACTGCTTAGGGATATAAATTCAAGAACAGGACTGGTCAAAAAGTCTCCTTCTTGGAACTGCTATCTTAGCAGCTCTGTAAGAGGAAAAAGGTCTGAATGAGCTCCTGAGAGAGGGAGCAAGTAGCTGAGAGAGAGGCTGGAGGAAAAGATACTGAGTGGGAGAGGGGTAGAGGGACTGTGAAATGGGTCCCTGGATGCGAGACAGGATGAGGACTAGTAAAACGTGCAGCTAGCTGTGAGAAAGAGAATACTGCTGCAAAACGCTGGGGGAGGGGGAAGGGGAGGGGAAGAGAGGACTCATGAGGAGAAGAATGGATGGGACAGGGGGACAGGGGTGCTATCGAGATACACAGCCTGCAATTTATTATAAGGCTTCCAAATGGCATTCTTTCTAAGGGGTTCAAGTAAAAGGGAGAATGGGTTTTCTCTTAATGCCTGACCTCTGTGTTGTGTATTAGTTGCTTTCTGTTCAGTTATTGGTTTTTCTCCGAGGAGATTCTAATCAGTCCCTGTAGGAAGCTGTAAAGAGGAAATGTCCCGTATATAAATAAAGTCCTGCAGTAGAAGGAAGAGGTATGAATGGGTGAGAAGAGGGGGAGAGATTCAAAGGAAGCGAATCCTTCTCATGTTCATGCTCTGGATATTTACTGTTGTGACATGCCATACTTTGCTTCTTTTTTTTTTTTGGCTGTGGGTTGCTGGAAGGGGGTGGAAAGGTAATTTGTGTTGAATTTATGACCTTGGGCATTTTGAAAAGTTGGCTCCTATGAGGGAAGAGTTTTTGGGTAACAAAGGTCTTTAGTCTAATAGTGGCCTAATTAATAAATTATAGCAGCACATCAAAAGAACTAGATAGTAGTCACCATAAAGTTCTAAAGGAAGTACAACCCAAATATGAATATGTAAGCCTATTATTGGTAACCTCTCATTAAGATCAGTCAGTGAACCCAATGGCTAGAGGATAGCCAATGTAATGACATTTATTAAAAAGAATGTCAGGGACGATCCTGGAAACTACAGATCAACGAGCTTGATCTTGATTCCAGTCAAAATGGTGGAAAGTGATTGTTAAGAACAGAATTATTAGGCATATGGATAAGCATGGCTTAAGGGGAAAATTCAGCATGGGTTTAGTTTCCATATCCAGTTCAAACTACTTCTTTTGACCTACAAATGCGTTCATTCTACTGCTCCTCACTAGCTTTCCTCTATCCTCTCCCTACACCCCTTATGAGCTCTGCTCTTCTACTGACTTGCTTCTCTCTATGCCCTTTTCTTCCTCTGCCAACTCCAGACTCCTTTCCTTTCACCTTGCTGCTTCATGCGCCTGGAATAAACTACCTGAGTCTGTACATGTCAGGCTCCATTTCTGCCCCCTTTCAAATCCATGCTAAAGGCTCATCTCTTTGAGGCTGCTTTTGGAAACTGATTCCTTGCTTTCCTTATTTGTACCCTTGTTTTCAGCTATTGTATTTTGTCTTGATTAGATTGTAAGCTCTGACGAGCAGCGACTATCTTTTATATGTGTCTGTACAGCGCTGCGTATGCCTTGTAATGCCATATAAATGATAAATAGTAGTAGTAGTAGTTTAGTAAAGACATCTCACAGCTGACACTGAAGCATAGATAGATACTACATAGTTTGTCACAAGTATCAGTAGAAATGCATAGAAAGGTTAAGGTTATGCTCTGTTTGACCATTTACTGAGAAACTGAATACAGCAGATCATATTGCCTTTCCACAGGAGAAGGTTACCCTCTACAATCCACAAGAAATGGTTTTACAGGTAGACTTCCCAAGAAAAACTACTCTACCTCAACTTGCAAAATTTGCCCATTGCATTGCTGGCAAGCAGATTATGATCCAAGATATCATACCTTTAGGTATAATTCTGAGACAGGATGAGGACTAGTAAAATATATTGCTGTGAAATGCTGGGGGAGTGGGAGGGGAAGAGAGGAATCTTTTGCTCCCCACCTCTTGGGTTTGGTCAAAATATGATTTTTCTCTCTCAGGCTTATAAAGGTCCATCAGACACTTTTTGGATCTTAATGCTCTCAAGACCATTGATCATGCTCGCAGTCTTACTCACTTACTTGTGGTCTTGGGCAAGCCACTTAACCCTCCATAGCCCATGTTCCCTGTAAAATAGTTATCTCCAAGTTATAATGCCCTGTTCAATGTAATTTCAGTTTGTTCAATGTAAACCGCACTGATCCAGAATAGCACAGTATATAAGAGAATGTAAATAAATAAATAAATTTGGATTAGTCCAATACATTATTAATATAAAATTAACAATTACATAAAAAGCAAGAGACTATCGTGCTTTTTATGTAATTGTTCATTCTGATAAGAGCCAAAGTTTTATGGTGAAGTATTTTTATTTGTTACCTGTAATAAAAGTAAAACACTTGCAGGAAGGCATATACTGGACTGCTTGACTGAGTGAATTGAGACCTAAAATGTCAGCTTGGAGTTAGGTCCTACCATCGGTGGCAGAGCACCACTGATGTCACAGCTTCTCCTTTCAGTCTTTTTAATAGGTATTTAGACTGGTGAGCAGCCACAAGATGCTGGAAAGCATACAATGGACTACTTGACTGAGGGATCTGAGACCTGAACACTGGCTTAGGGCTAGGTCCTACCAATGGCAGCAACACATGAGTTGGCACCACAACTCTTCCTTCTCGCCTGCATCAGAAGCATTTAAACTGGTGAGCAGCTGTGGGATGCTGCTGCATGCCAACGCTTGTAGACCCATGCCCAGGGGCGGCCCAAGGGGGGTGCGGGGCCATGTGCGGAGACTCGGTGCGGGGCCTCATTTGCATAAGGGGCTTCATTTGCATAAATATTTGCATAATGTTACCATACACAAACTTTTAGTAAACATGCCTCTTAATGAGTGTATGAATAAAGAAAGACTAAAAGACTTCTACATTACTATAATCCAGTGCCAACCGCCAGACACATTAGGAACTACTACAAACACTGCCCATTTAGAACCCATAGCAAACCCGCCGTATCCTAACAGCACTACCAGGACTCATAAAGCACCATACCCTAACTATCAAAAGGAAACGCTGCAAATATTAAACCAATACATTTCAGAGAACAACAATACATGACCTACTGGGGAAAGAGAGCAAGTGGCAATGTCAAATATAGGAATTACATAAACAGAATACCTCAGCTCAGTTACACATGCAGAACATAGACCATCACCAAACAAGGAATCACAATTTAGAAACAGGAAGACAATAATTAAACTGGGAATCCCAAAAGCCAAACTTGGAATGTACAACACTGTAGAAATAAAACTATACATTAATTTGCTCTTGTACTAAACAAAGCGCAGACGTTAATGATGCACATTTCCCAGAGCTGACATATTCCAATTAATAAATTCAAAATAAAGAGATATTTTTCTACCTTTTGTGCATTTTTTTTCAGCTGCAATTGCTCCAGCCACTTTCTTCTGGTTTCTTCGTGTCTTCCGCTAATTCTTCATCGTCTGCTGTCCATTTGTCTTTTCTTCTCTCTTCTAGTTTTTTTCCATTCTCTCTCTACATCTGCTTTAACATACTAATCTTTCTCCTTTTGCTCTTTCCTCATTCCTATTTCATCCACTCAAATTTTACCCCTCCATCCTCAATCCCCACTTACTCTCCCAATATCCGGACAATTGTAGATTTGTCTTCCCTCCCACACAAAATATTTTTTCCCTCTCCATTTCACTCTCCCAGCTCCATCCCATTCTAATCCTCCCCCAACATCAGCTCCATTCTAGTTCCAGTCCCACCCAGCATCCGCTCCCTTCTAGTCCCCGCATCAGCCCATTTCCAGCCCTAGCCCCCCATAAGCCCATTTCCAGTCCTAGCTCCCCCATCTATTTGCAGTCCCATCCGAGTCCCTCCATCAGCTCATTTCCAATCCCAGCCCCCCATGAGCCCATTTCTAGTCCTTTCCTAGCCCCACCATCAGCCCATGTCAAATCCTAGCTCCCCTCCACTCAACCCATTTCCAATCCAAGCCCCCCATGAGCCTACTTCCAGTTCTAGCCCCTTCATGAGTCCATTTCAATCCAAACCCCCACCACAGCCCATTTCCAATCTTAGCACCCCCCAACAGCCAATTTCCAGTCCTATTCTAGCCCCTCCATCAGCCCATTTCCTGTCCTAGCCCCCCCACTCACCCATTTCCAGTCCTAGCTCCCTCCCCCTCACAACCCATTTCCATTCCAAGCCCCCGTCCCCATCAGCTATTTGCAGTTCAAGCCCTCCTTCCACACAGCCCATTTCCAGTCCTAGCCTCCTCATAGCCCATTACTAGTCCTAAACCCCCATCAGCCCATTATGTCCTAACCCCCATCACCCTATTTCCAGTCCTAGACCCCCCATCAGCCTATTTCCAGTCTTAGCCCCCCCCATAGCCAATTACCAGTCCTACCCCCCCTATCAGTCCATTACCAGTCCTAACCCCCCCAACAGCCCACTTAGCCCCCCCATAGCCCATTACCAGTCCTAAACCCCCCATCAGCCCACTTCCAGTCCTACCCCCCCCATGGCCCATTACCAGTCCTATCCACCCCCCCATGGCCCATTACCAGTCCTAACCACCCCCCCATCAGCCCACTTCCAGTCTTAGCCTCCCCCCCCATGGCCCATTACCAGTCCTAACCACCCCCCCCCCATGGCCCATTACCAGTCCTAACCACACCCCCCATCAGCCCACTTCCAGTCTTAGCCTCCCCCATGGCCCATTACCAGTCCTAACCACCCCCCATGGCACATTACCAGTCCTAACCACCCCCCCCATCAGCCCACTTCCAGTTTAGCCTCCCCCTCCCATAGCCCATTACCAGTCCTAAACCCCCTTCCCCCCTATCATCCCAAATTAAAACAAAAAAAAAATCAAATCGGCTGCTTCTGCCGCGGCAGCATCAAGAGCTCTGCCGCGGCAGCATCAAGAGCTCTGCCGCGGGGCCCCCCCCCTGCCCGGCAGAGCCTCCCTGCATCATCAGCTTTCTTCAAGTCCCAAAATGCGGGCTTCTTTCAGAGCCGCGAGAGTTTCCTTTCTCGCGGCTCTGTTAATCCCGCCGAGGGTGATGGGTGCATCACCCTCAGCGGGATTAACAGAGCCGCGAGAAAGGAAACTCTCGCGGCTCTGAAAGAAGCCCGCGTTTTGGGACTTGAAGAAAGCTGATGATGCAGGGAGGCTCTGCTGGGCAGGGGGGGGCCCCGCGGCAGAGCTCTTGATGCTGCCGCGGCAGAAGCAGCCGGTTTGTTGTTTTTTTTTTTAAAACTTGGGATGCTGAAGAATGTTTTTTGCGCGGGGCCCCCTGAAACGCGGGGCCCTGTGCAAAAAACATTCTTGCTCAATGGACGGGCCGGCCCTGCCCATGCCCAAAGGGGGGTAACCCAAGGGGCAGGTCTCACTCCTTAAAAGCCCCTTCATAGCAACTGAGCAGTGAAAGGGCACCAATTTTTACTTGCAATCAAAGATGGGGGAAAGAAAATGTAAAAACAGAGCTCCTGGAGTGGGGAAATCCATCAAAGGCCCTATGAATCAACATGTCATGAGTACTCTAAAGAAGGGTAAAGATAATGTTTCCCAGAGTGTCTATATCTTTGGCGTCTAGGGTATCCTTGAGTTCTGGGGTATGAACCTCTCCCTCTTAGCCTGCACTGGATTGTTGGCACTTTGCCCCTGGATACCAGTGCAAGTCTCCATGAGGTAGCTTCAAATGTTTCTACACCTTTTGAGTGTTGCATAACTGCCAATTCAAAGAAAGACCGGTCTGATTCATGGCAGCCTCAGATGTTAATGTCTCCTATTGATTTACTTGCTACTGCTACTCCAGTTACAGACTCCAGAGAGTTTTCCTGAAAGATGTGTGGAAGGCAATTACTAGAATGGGAAATATGCTCAAGGGGACATTGAGTCAATTATGTGTATTTTTGAGATGAGTCTGTAAAGAAATTTCAACTGTATGGTGACATGTTTGCTGCTGTAGTTGAGAATCTCAAAAGTAGAAGGTTCTTCAATGAATCTGCAAATGTTAGGAAACACATCCATTAAGGACAGTCTTCTTAACCATAGTAAATAGGAAATGATGCAAAATATTATGAAAGCAAAAATCCTAAGGTTTTGGATTATCCTGTTATGCAATTAATTTCTCCCTTTTGAGTTACCTAAAACATATTTGAAGGAATCTTCTTAGAAGGACTAGGTCTGAAGTTGGAGAGTGGGAAGATTTTGATAGAATAGAGACCTCAGACAATTTGGAGTTAACAGACTTTTGAGACATTGCAATCTCTCCACTATGACCTTGTCCCCTCTTAGTGCCCCTTTTACCCCTCTATCATCTAATGGTCCAACTGACTTTCTCACAGGTGTTTTGCTATGAATGTACTTGAAAAAGTCTTTATTATGCATTTTTACTTTCATAGCAAGCTTCTTCTCAAATTTTCTCTTTGTCTGCCTTATCAATATTTGCATGTATCTTGCCAGTGCTTATGTTGTTTCCAGTTTTCATCATTTGGCTCCTTGTTCCATTTCCTGAAAGATGCTTTTTTGGCTACAACAGCCTCTCTGAAATTACCTTTAAACCATGCTGGCAGTTTTTTGAGCTCTTAACCATTGGTTCTGATTGGTTTGTGAGTTTTTTGAGCTGCCTTCCACATTTCTTAAAATATGGAATACAGCTGGTTTGGGCTTCCAAGATAGTATTTTTAAACAACGCCCATGCTTTATGTAAATCGTTAACCTTTGCAGCTGCTTCTTTTAGTTTTTTCTTAACTATTTTCCTCATTTTAATCAGTCTCCCTTCTGAAAGTTAAAAGACAGTACTGTGGATTTCCTTGCCTTCCTTCCTCCATTTATGAAATCAAACCCAATCATCCTATGATCACTATTGCCAAGTGGCCCCCAACACCTTTATCTCTTGCATTAAATCTTGTGTACCACTAAAGACTAGGTCCAAAATGGCTTCCCCGCTTGTCGTTTCATGAATCAGTTGCTACAAGAAGCAGTCATTTATTTCATCTAGAAACTTTATCTCCCTAGCACATCCTGCCGTGATACTCACCCAGTCAATACTGGGGTAATTAAAATCACCCTTTATTATTACTGCACTGTAAATATTGGCAGCTTCCCTGATTTCTTTGAGCATTTCATCATCCATCTGTTCTTTCTGGCCAGGTGGTCAATAGTATACCCCCATTGCCATCCCCTTCCCCTTTTTACATAGAATTTCAATTCATAGAGATTCTACCATGTATTTTGTTTCCTGCAATACTTTAATCCTATGTGATTCAAGTAGAACACAACTCCATCAATTTGATCCACTCTATCATTGTGATATAATTTGTATTCAGGTATTATAGTGTCCTAATGGTTGTCCTCCTTCCACCAGGTCTCAGAGATACCAATCATATCTAACCTTTCATTTAGTGCTATATATTCTAACTCTCCCATCTTAATTTTTTTACTTCTAGCATTTGCATACAGCATTTTAGAGGTCATATTTTATTCATATTAATCTGGTTATCGGTAGGCAGGGGTAATTTGGAATCTTTAAGCTCTTTCTGCTCTGTATTTGGGCATTTGGGTTATTTTTGTCTTTATTGGAACCTCTGTCAATATGCCCAAACTTCAATCTTTTGCTAGTATCCTTCAGGATACATCATTCCAAACTATGCACTCTTGGGTGACTGTTGGCTTTCCCCTATTATTTACTTTAAAAGCTGCTCTATCTCCTTTTTAATGGTTAATGTCAGCAGCCTGGTTCCATCCTGGTTAAGGTGGAGCCCATCCCTTTGGAAAAGCCCCTTCTTTCCCCATAATGTTCCCCAGTTCCTAACAAATCCAAAACCCTCTTTACACCATTGTCTCATCCATGCATTAAGGCTCCAGAGCTCTGCCTGCCTTTTGGGTCCTGAATGTGGAATAGGAAGCATGTATGAGAATGCTACCCTGGACGTTCTGGATTTCAACTTCCTACCTAAAAGCCTAAATTTGGTCTCCAGAACCTCCCTACCATACTTTCCCTATGTCATTGGTACCAACATGTACCAAGACATTAGACTCCTCCCTAGCGTTAACACCTTGTCTAGGTGGTGCATGAGGTCCGCTACCTTCGAACCAGGCAGGCATGCTACCTGGTGATCCTCACGTCCACCAGCCACCCAGCTATCTACATTCCTAATGATCGAATCATCATTAACTATAACGGCCATCCTAATGCTCCCCTCATGGGCTCCAACCATATCGCTGCTCCTTATTAGACAGCATTGGTTACTTGATCTAAGGAGGATTACATTTAATTTAATTTTAATTTTCTAATTTTAATTTTAAATTTTAAATTTTTAATTGTAATTTAATTATTAATATTAATTAATATTAAATATTACCAAAATGTGCATTTAATAATTATATTTTAATAATAATCATTAAGTTTAAGTTACAATGTAAACCACTTTGACTAAAATGATAAAGTGGTATACAAAGCTTATTAAATAAGGATGAATTTTCAGCTGAAAACTTTGGCTCCTAAGTGTGGCTGAAAATAGGGCACAAATTTGGGAGTCGAAATTGAGGAGCTTGGCTTTTTTTGGCTATCGTGCCAAATCACTATATTGACAATTAATATCTTTATTAATTTATTAATACATTAATATTAATTTTAATTTAATTATTAATATTAATTAATATTCTATTTTAATTTATTTACTTTATTAATATTTAATTTATTTATTTTTAATTTTAATTTTCTATTTTTAATTCTAATTTTCTCTCATCATATTTTTTACACCAGTCTTCTACATTACTTTTTCCCCCTTCTCATTCCATACTGCCCTGCATGACAGTTAAGGTCTTCTCAAATGCACATTTTGGTAATACCCTCACCATACTGATTTAAATTGGTTTGGAAAGAGATTATGCCTTTTCTTATCAAGCATCAGTCTTATGGAATTCATTAGCCCTAGATATCTGTGCTGAAATTTCAGTAAAAAAATGTAAAAAAAAAAAATAGTAAAAGCCTAGCTCCTTCCATCATATGTTGATTATCTTTGACTCCCTTCGTCCCATGCCTGAACACAGCATCTTCTTTCCTTAGTTTTTGTTTCTCAGTCATTTTACATAGCCCTGGTACCTGTTATTCTACTCACACATTTTCCTAATGTCTCTCTAATTTGTCTGGTAATTCTCTCTCCTTCCCACTTTCAGTATGTTTGCCAATTTTTAAATTGTAATTTTAGTATTTTTATCAGTCCATTTATTATACGTTACTAGCTAGAAAAATAGAAACATGATGGCAGAAAGAAACCATATGGCCTATGCAGTCCACACTTCCATACCAACTACTACACTCCCTTTTTTACCTTTAGAGATCTTCTGTGTTTGTCCCATGCTTTCTTGAATTCCAGTAGTGTCCTGGTCTCTATTAACTTCACTTGGAGACTATTCCATGCATCTACCACTCTTTCCGTAAAGAGATATTTCCACATATTACTCAAGAGTCCATTCCCCCTTTCCCCTTCATCTTTGTTGATGTTATGTACTGTTTTTAACTGTTTACCCTACTCGCCTTGTAAACTTATCGAATGGCGGCATTACAAATACCCATAATAAATACGTACAGTAAATAAGAAATATTCAGTCTGCTTAATAGATGTCAACCCAAATTGTGTTCACTTGTGCTTATGAGCTGAATGGTGCTCAATGGCAGTTGTTTGTGACTACTTTCCCTGTGAAATATATAACAGAATAGCTTCCTGAAACATCTAGAATGGAATATGCATCATTTTAATAATATCACCACATTTCATCATGGGAGAGTTAGAACATTTAAACTGAGGTCTATAGTGGATTACATTACTCATATTGACTGTGCTAATATATAGAACTCTTTTCCCCAAATCATGGCAAAGGATCATTAGATGATATTGTAAGAAAACACAATGATTGCTCACACATTCTTATTGGAGGTACACATTTTGAAACATTTTAAGATTCTGCCAATGTGGCACAATTTAAGTAATCTAATCTACAACTCAATTCTCTGCTGCAAGTTAGCCGAGTCAGTACAAGGAAAGTTTGATGAGAAGGCAGCTAGATTGTGTCCCTTTTACAGCCATAAACACATTTTATTTATTTTCTGCTACTGGATGTCACTCCACTGAAGCATAAAAATGAAAAAGTTAACTGATGAATTGCAGAGATTGCAAGCTTGTCAATCCCAAAGTAGATGCATCTTTCCTATGGCTAGTGTATGATTATGAAATGTGCAGGAATGAGAAAAATCGAACATTTCATTTGTTAAGTTGTATTCTCCATTGACAAGCAGAATGAACAATACCATGTATGGGGTGACACCATTACAGGACACCATACACACAGTGGAGCATGTTTACTAAAAGGTGTACCACTAGCATGCGGTCGGCACTGAAATTTAGTGTGGAGATGGTGCTCGACCGGCGTTAGTAGTAAATGGAAGGTGCCCGGCATGTCTCCATTTTATTAGCACAGGTATTGCACTCATCTTTAGTGCAATCAGTGTGGGTGCAGTTAACACCATCCATTGAGGCTGTGGGAAGTGCACCTGTACTAAGTGACACATTGATGGAGCACGCTAATACCCGTGCTACCCGCAAGGTGGACACTCCATCGCAGAACTGCCCATTCTCGCTCCAACCTGTGCTGCTTGGGTAGCGTGGGATTTTTAGCACAGCTACATTTTCAGCATGTGCCATTTTTGAATGTGGTGCACTTGATGTGCACTGAACCCTTCATTACCCAGTAGCGCACCTTAATATACATGCTCCAGTGTGTCGGCTTATTGAGTAGAATAGCCTCAAACCTTTGCATATGTAAGAAAACAGTATCTGCAGAAATAACCGGGTAAGGCGGACATGTCGCCTCTCGCCCCTCCCCGCCACCCCCAATAACTTTTTCCCTCGAAACCACAAAATTCCAAAACAAAAAACACATGACAACACTCTTGGACTTAAACTGGTTGCAGCTTTAATAACCTTTTTAACAAACCAACCAATACAAATCAACACATTATAATTCCCCCCCCCCCAAAGCAGAGCGAGCCCTCACCAGCCATGTTAGTAGCAAGTTGACGCCGCTTCCGCTTCCGCCAGGTACAGGCCCGACAATTTTTCACGCCCTCCCTCTTCCGGCTTCGCCATATTATTAGCAAAAACCTGAGGAATTAACCGGGTCGGGGGTACCCCACCCCCGCCCTCATGCTTGCCTCTGTCTCTGGACCCCGGAAACCTCCGGGATCCCGCCACCGGCTCAGGTCAGCCACGACCAGAGCCGCCCCCCAAAGGTAAGCTGCGACCAGCCCTCGCCCCCAACTTAATACCTTCCAAGGTCTCCTGCCAATCGTTAAGAAGTAAATCCAACCCCACCGGGGACAAGTGGGCTCCATCCGGCCTGTAGAGGCCAGTGCAACCAATGTCCACCCAAGGGTGCAGAATTTGACAGCCTCCCTGCTCCCCCACCCATCTGCCAATTTGACGGTTAATCTTTGTCACCCCCCGTGACCACCGTCGCTGAGCCCAACAGGACGGCCTTGGAATGATATCAGACCAAACCAATATTATGCCTGGAAACATCCCCAACACCACCCCCAAGTCCTTTTGAACTGCCCGAATCAACTGTTGGCAAGTCCATGAAACCAGATCGTTGCCTCCTAAATGGAGCAGCAAAATGTCCGGTGCGCCTCTCAAACGCTGGTGGTGCTGAAGCTAAGGCAAGAGCTGGATCCACCGCAGTCCGCGCTCACCCAGCCATGTGACGGTCACCTTCAAGCTCTGTAAGTCCCAAATTCGGCCCCATCGGCCGTGTTGCTGCTCGCCGACCAGCCCAGAACACAAAGGAGTGGCCAATCACCCAACAGCAACACGATCCTTGCACTTTTTCTGTAACAGAAAGAATAAAACAGTTAGTGACCCCCCACCGCCCCTACAAACGCACGTAGCTGTGGAAGGCCCATGACCGCCATCTCCCTATCCGCTGTATCTCCTGCTCCGGCAGTCCAGCAGCTGCAGCACTGGTCGCTGCCCCAATCCTGAAGGAGTGAGGAGCGAACGCACCAGGATCCTAACCTATCTGCCGTAACGACAGCTGCAGCACCGCCATAAACTGAAAACGCGTAAGAACCTGCGCATCCTGATGTATAAAAAGGCTACCGTCGGTATCCGGCCGCACGCGTAAGTACACTTGTAATAATGCAACAGGACACGAGGGAGAGCCCCGCACCGCTGTCAATGCCACCCACGTGCCTCTCCCAGCCTGATCCGTCTTAGAACGGGCAAGGCGGATACGAACCCCGCCCCCAATCAATTGCACTTGATGTACTTGAACCTCTCTCCTATTGCAAATCCGACCCGACTACGCAACCAATTCACACACCCGAAACGCGCCGAAAAAGGCTACCGAAAAGACAGCCCGAAAAAGCACCCCTTCATAAGAGGATGAAACCACCTGAGGCAATGCACCACAAACGCCGCAGCAAGTCATGCGTGATAGGGCGCCGCCAATCACCCGGCGAAGGGCAGGACCGCTCCCAACCCCGCAGATGTCTACACATTAAAAATCCCCCGCCCGCCGCCCCCCACCCTAGGGCCCGCGCAAAAAAGGAGAATCCCGCCAAATTCGTCCGGACGGTAGTACGCGACAGTCCTGCAGCCTTAGCTGCCGACACATACTGACCCAAAAGCTTATCAGAGGATGGACCACACTGCCATCCCTGAAGTACCAAGAAGGACACCACACTGCAGCAGCCCCGTTGATATGCTAACCACGTTGCCGAAGAGACGGAATTCTGCAGCAGTTCCATCATGTCCCGAGGCCAATCTGCCATAAGTGCTCCGGGACCGATGTCCCCTCTTCGTCCGCATCTGGCACCAAGGTCCGAAACAGCTCCCACTTAAAATGGGAAAGAGCATCAGCAATCTTGTTATGACTCCCAGGAATATGACGAGCCTTAATCACTAGATTCAACTGCAAACAAGCAAAAACAACCTGCCGCATCAGGTCGGCTACAGGCCTGCATCTTGGGGAATAATTGTTGAGCACAGACAGCACAGCTTCGTTGTCGCACCACCAAAGAACTTTACGATTCCGGAGTCTGTCAGGCCATAATGACATAACCACCAAAATGGGGAACAACTCCAGGAAGGTAATATTATTCATAAGCCCTACGTCCCGCCAGGACGGCGGCCAACCCACCGTGCACCAAGAGCCCCCAAAATAAATTCCCAAGCCCAAACCCCCAGCCGCATCAGTATACAATTGCAGATCCGCAGAAGTCACCTCCCGGTCTCTCAAAACCGTAATACCATTGAATTTACTTAGAAAATTGTCCCAAATCCTCAAGTCCGCCCGCAGGCTGCATGACATCCTGATCCGATGATGGGGCTTAGTAATACCTGCGGTAGCTGCTGCAAGCCGACGCAAGAAGACTCTCCCCATCGGGATAACTCTGCAAGCAAAATTAAGGGAACCCAACAAGGACTGCATCTCTCGCAATGTCAGCTTGCTGGAAACCAGCGCATTCGCAACCAACACCCGCAGCTTCATCACTTTCTCTTTCGGCAGATGAGCTACAAGTGCCACGGAATCCAACTCGACTCCCAAAAAGGTAAGAGTAGTCGCGGGACCCTCGGTCTTACCCGACGCTAAGGGAACACCCCACACTTGGGCTAACTGCACAAAACCGTCCAACGCCTTGCACTGCCCCGTCTGCGCGGGTCCCACAAAGAGGAAGTCGTCTAAGTAATGCACCACAGTGCCACACCCCACCCAGTCAACAAATGCCCAATGTAGGAATGAGCTAAACTGCTCGAAATAAGCACAGGAAATCGAACAACCCATAGGCATGCTCTTATCAAAGTAAAATTTTCCTTTGAAGCAAAACCCCAACAAATGAAATGCCGACGGGTGCACCGGCAATAAACAGAAAGCGGATTCAATATCCACTTTCGCCAGCAAGCACCCAGGCCCGCATGCTCTCACGAGCTCGACAGCCTCAAAGGAGGCGTAACACACTGCGCACAATTCCCTAGGAATGTGATCATTGACCGAGGAACCAATGGGAAAGGAAAGATTATGTATTAAGTGATACTTTCCAGGCTCCTTCTTTGGAATGATACCCAACGGAGATACCACCAATTCAGCAAAAGGCTGCTCTCCAAAAGGGCCCGCTACCCTACCTAAAGCAATCTCGTTTGCCAACTTGTCCCTTACAATCTGCGCAAACCGCCGAACTGAAGGCGAATTCCGAGCCTTGTTCGCCGCTACGCTGCCCACCACTGGTATTGGAAACCCCTCCCTAAACCCATTTTCCAAAATGAAGCTTACCTGTCTCTTAGGATCTCTCTTAAGCCACGGACTTAAAACATCAAGCTCAACAGGAGTGGGAGCCAAGCTCCACAAGCCCCTACTACTTGTGGGGGGGGGGGGAACCGCGGCTCCCCCGCCACTCTTTTTGATACATTTGAGTGCTGAGTGGCCCCCATTACAGATAGAACAAGCGTGCCGGAATTTGCAATCTGGAAAGGGGCATGAAGACTTGTTGAATCGCCAGCACAAGTCCCCAGCTCGCCCCCCCCTGGAGTTCTCTGCACTGCAGGGGGCACGCCCGATCGAAAGGGCCGGTCCGCCCTCGCGGTAACAGACATTCCACCTTTCGGCCCGCTCAAACTTCCGTCTGCAGGTCTGATCGCCATCTGCGTCAGCCAAAGATTAATGTCTTGCGTTCCCCAGGAAAGCATTTGATTCTCTTCCATCTTATCATGGAATTTCTCATCATAGTTGAGCCAAGCCCAACCCTCATGAGTCTGTGACGCCTCTAAGATGGAATCCGCGTAAGCCAGAGGCATACCATACTGCTCCGGATGCGAATGCCCCCATACACTAGCCAAGCGCAGGAAGGCACGAGTCCAATTCATGACATTCCGTGCCACTCTCAACCCTACCAGCCTTCTCATCCTCCTTTCGCTTCCTCCGATTATCCCCTGACCGTTTGACCTTCTAGTAAACGGAAAATATCTAAATAGCGACGCTTCTGAATTTTCCGCCGCAGCTTCTTTGGCACTCCCTCCCACAACTCAGAGAAAGCCACCACAGTAGGCGCCGCTCCCACCTTTCCGGCATGACCCGCATCTCCACTAGCCTCCCGACCCCGGCCACATTCGTCCGAAATAGAACCGGACGAAGACTGTGGTTGAAGAAGAGGAGGATCCCGAACGCCTACGCCGATGACATGAACGCCTCCTACTCTTATTTGCCCACTTCTTACCCTTATCGGCCGACCGAGTATCACCTTCCCCCGCAGCGCCAGCATCCCGCACTGCAGTGCCAGCATCCCGCACCGCGGTGCCAGCATCCAACTCCAACTCACCTGCAGCAGTTGACGCCACCTCAGTAGCCATGCCTGTCTCCTGTCGCATCGACGCCGAAGCTTCAGTTCCTCCCACTGTTCCGCCAGGCAAGGGACCCCCGCCAATGCTCACCGTCATGCCGTCCCTCTGTCCGGAAGCACCCATCCAAGTATGTCCCATGTAGTGCCATCCGGTAGATACATGTGGAGAAAAAACAGGAAAAGGCGAAGGGACACCAGCCAGAGCCCACGGTGGCTGCCAAGCCCCTAGCCACTCTGCACGGGAAGAGCCTTGACCCCCACCCTGCCAATGTTCCCAAGCTGGTGAGTAACCCCCCCCGCAGCACCCGATAAACCCCCTGGACTTGCCGACTCAAAACCAGTACCGCCCCCTTGTATGTTTGCACCCTCACCGCCCACCGCAGGAACCGGGCCAACACCCGGGCCACCTAAAGACCCATGAGCCACTCTAAGCCCCGATGAACCTCTTGCCAGCCCCCTAGACCTGCCTCGACTCCCCCAAACTACAGGGTCCACCGAAACCCCCCTCAGCACCTGCCCCTCGTGCCCCGAACCTCCTAAAGAGCTAGAGCCCTGTCTGAACGCTCTGCTATGGCTAGGAGCTCTGCCCCTGCCCCCCCCCCCCGCCCTCTGGTGCCTGGAGCGGATGACCCATGAGGCCCACTACCATGCCCGGACACCCCTCTGCCCACTTGAGCTTGAAGCCCGTCAGGCCCCAAGGAAGCAGCCCCATATGCCCCTGTACTTCCAGTGTTGGCTTTGACAGACCCTTTCCTCTTTCTGGGGCCCCCTTTTTTCCCTCTGCCCGACATTACAGGCTTAAGGCTTGATGAACCCTTTAAATTATTATTATTATTTTTTTTTAATACCCCGCACACACCAGACTGCTTCAACCCACAGGTTTTTAAAATTTTTTTTTTTTAAATAATATGAACAACTTGCCTGCTTGAACACGCGTGTCCAGGCCCAGAACCCACAAACTCACTGCCGTCACATTCACCAACCGACGCTGCTCAGCCTGGGACTCCGCCGTCACCAAAAACGTGTTGCAGCCAAAAACCACTGCCACGGACACACTGCAGCCCCAACTCCTCGGCCGCTGACACGCTGCCCGACAGACGTCTGCCCGTACTGACGCTGAGCCAAGTTATTATTTGTTAATTATTTTCCTTTTTATTATTCGCTTTTTCCTTCCTTTTTTTTTTTTTAAATTGCCAGCCAGCTCCTGTACACGTCCGGCGCCTCCAGCCTCGAAAATCAAAAGGCAGGAGCAGCGCCGAGTCCCCGCACCACCCCCCCCCCACCGCCGCCGCTCGAGGTCCCAGCCCTCCCATTGGCTCCCGCGCGTTCAAAACGCCAGCGGGAGCCAATGAGCCCGCCGGACGATGCGGTCCTCTCCTCGTCCCATGTGCCACCGCAGCACGGGGGCGTGAGCGCACTGCTGCCCGCGGCCTTACAAAACTAGTGCAAATATATGTGGGTGTTTCGTCTTCGGCAATTTTCAAAGTAAAAATACACACCTATGTTTACTTTGAAAATTTCTGCAAAGTACATGTGGGTAGTTTGAAAACGGCTTCCTTTGGAACGTGTGCACGGCCTCATAAAATATCGAATGGCGCAAAAGTTTTTTTGCTCTTACATGATGGTGCGTACTTGGCTGGTAGGTATACATATGGGTGGAATTAGAGTGGAATATGAGTAGAGCTCACAAGTATGTGTACAAGGTATAAAATATGATCATCTAATTCCGTACTGAACAATTATAAGTACAGATACTTATATCTGCTCCAGGGCAGGAATAAATGTACAAACCTGCAATTTAGATGCACCTTGTGTCATTGACACTAATATTTTATAAAGAGAGGTAGCCAGTTAGGTGTCTTGATAAAACTGCATCTACGTAGGTGATCATTTTTGTGCCTAGAGTAGGCATCCCCTTATAAAGTTACCCTCTATGTTTTAAATGGATCTTTTTTTAAAATTTAAAATGTATTTATTCTATTTTCAAAGCTAATGAACATCACATAACAATGCAAGCCATAAAACAATGAAGGGGGAACACAAGATAGTGGTATAGGAATACATAGAGCAATATCGTCAAGTTTTAAATGATATACTAGGTCAAGACGTAAGCTCTGATAGGTCATTAAGAATCGGTTTGCTCTGTGATGCTTACTAGGTTGAAGCAGCTTCAGATTTATCTCATGCAGACCGTGTTTCACCAAAATTGGACATTTGGGCAAAAAAAGCACACATAGGAGAATGTGCCTGACTGAATTCCATATGACCAGCATAAATTAGTGGGGACAGAGTTAGGAGTTTAGCACTGTTTTTCAGCACTAGACACCTAAATTAGGCTCATAAATCAATGCAAATGGATGGAGGAGTAGCTTAATTGTTAGAGCACAGGCTTGGGAACCGAGAGACCAGGGTTTGATTCCCACTAGCACTCCTTGTGGGCTTGGGGGAAGTCACTTAACCCTTCATTGCCTCAGAAGAATCCAAGTTATCTATATCCATTATCAAGTTTAAGTTACAATGTAAACTGCTTTGACTAAAATGTTAAAGTGGTATAAAAAGCTTATTAAATAAGGATGAATTTTCAGCTGAAAACTTTGGCTCCTAAGTGTGGCTGAAAATAGGGCACAAATTTGGGAGTCTAAATTGAGGAGCTTGGCTTTTTTTTGGCTATCAGGCCAAATCACTATATTGACAATATCTTGATGGATTCTAACTGCCCCTACCATGTTAGAAATAGCAGGAACCAACAAGTAACGATATCCCAAAGACATATAAGCACTATCTTACTGTGGAGTGTTAAACCCAAACCAGAACTAAACTGAATTCCAAGATAAGTTAGAGAAAGTGGTAGAGACAAGAAATGTATCTTGAATTCAAGAAAGCATGGGACAAATACAGAGGATCTCTGAGATAGAGGAAGGGATTGTTCTCATGAATGGGCCATATGGTCTTTATCTGCCATCCTTTTCTGTTAGTCTATATAAGTAGAGACCCACTTAAAAGGGCATGAACTGGATATAATGCATATTCATTGGGAGAACCACTCTTTTGTCCCAATTAATCTTATACTTTTAAAATTAAAAAAACAAATCTATCAGCGAGAGAGAATATGAACAGTCCAGGTCTGATATATATGTATATATTAAGAAATCATTGGTACACGCTCATAATTTTAACTCTGCCTAAGAAACAAATGTCATGTATGGAGGAATATTGCTCAGCTGCACACAAGGGGTGTTCTAAGCTAAATTAAGTATACGTGGTGACAGACAACCTTGCTTGATACTAAAGCCTAAATGAAAATTTGTGGAGAGCTTATTATTTATGCATAAGCATGCTTTCAGATTACACTACTGTCTGACTAAATCGCTCAGGCAGGCTGAATTATTTCGGAGTACAGAATAAGAATCACCATTCAATCCTGTCAAATGCTCTCTCGGCATCAAAGGACAGAGCTAGCAAAGGCTGACAAGAAGCTTGTGCATGGTGGATGACACTGCAAAGCACGCTAGTACTGTCAGATCCATAGCAACCTCTGGAGGAGAAGCCTAACAATTAGAGCAGTGGGCTGAGAACCAGGGATACCCAGTTTAAATCCCAATGCCACTCCTTGTGATCTTGGACAAATCCCTTAACCCTCCATTGCCTCAAGTACAAAACTAGCTTACAAGCCCTCCCAGGGATAAGACAATATCTACTGCACTTTAATGTTACTTGCCTTAAGCTACTCCTGATAAAGGTTGTGAGCTAAATCCAAAAATTCCTTCCTTTTCGAGGTCCTTATGAATGAAATTACTCATGAGAATTTCCATTCTAGTCACGGAAACACTTGCAAAGGTTTGATGATCAGCATGCAATAAGAATACTGGGTGATAATTCTGAACTAAAGCATAATTTATTAATCTAAATGTATTTACAAGATGTGTAACTCGCCCATCAAAATGTCTAGGTGACTTAAAAAAATTACATATATAAATTAATAAAACATAATAGCAATTACTTCAAGTAATCATTGCATCTGAGAACCCATAACAGGGTTCTACAGGAAAGCATCTGTTCCTAGGAATTTTCCAAGTTGCAACAACATAACTACCGAGACCACTTCATCTAATGGGCCCCAGAAGTTGAGTGAGCTATTCCTCTGGGAACACAGCAGAGGTAGAGAAGCAAAGAAAGCAGTAGCATTTCACTCAAAGATATTTGTTTCTATGAATGCAAGTTACAATAAAAAGGATCTACACCGCTATAAAGTAGTGTTAATAGTGGTCAAAATATCTAAGGAACCTTTACTGTACGGGAGTGGACCCTATTGTGAATTTTCTTATTTGATACTGTTTTACTATTAGTGCCATAACAGCATGTCCTTTAGTGTTGGGATTTTTAATTTTTGGAGTTTTATACGGCTCTCTCGGGCTCTTCAAACGGGTTACTTTTGTGCATACCATGAGAGTCATGAACATCACTCCTAAGCCAGGGTATGTGGAGTATTATCTGTGTCTCTCAAATTTACTGCTAATGCTCACTGTAGTATGTGCATTATGCCAAAGACAGCTTCTTGCTGGAGTTCATAAAATATTTACAAGGTGCTGAGTGATGCAGCTAAGTTCTAACTGCGATACTGCTTTTTCTAAATCTTCATACAGACTGTACCTGAATGTAAAAAAAAATAATTATTATTTATTACATGTTCATCTTCATGTTCTCTTATGTGTAACCCCTGCCAGTCTCGAATCCCTAATGTGGCTTTTAGCTATATTTGACAGACTGGGGGCACAAGTTCCAAGACTTAATACTGTTGTTGTAGGTTTAGCACTCAGGAAAAATTAGGGTTCCTGGATGAGACGAGTATCCACTGGGAGGCCTATGGCCAAAGATGAGGATATTATAAATATCAGGAGCATTAAGTCTCAGGATATCAAAAGGCATTCGATTTTAATATAGGTATCGTATGGGAACGAAAAGAAAGGAAAATCCCTCTGCACAGGATTTTAGGTTTGCAAAGGATCTAATAGGCCCATCTTGGTAAAGTAAGCAATACAGATTATACCATGTTTTGTGCTATATATATCTCATGAACCAAACAAGAACTCTTTGTGTAAAGATTCCTTGACTTACACTGCAGTCAATTAAGATACTGAGGTTTATTTAGGACTGCTGACACTGAACATGTAGATGCGTGTAGGCTTTGATATGGTTGCTTTAAAGTTTCCACATTTGAAGAAATTATATTTCTAGAAAAAGGCCAATGAAGTAAACAGGTCTGTTTTCTAGCATCTGTCTCTTATCACTCACTGCTGCCATATAACCAATTGGATTATAAAGGATTTACCCACCGAGTACCAGTAAGCTCTGGTACAGCCAGATTGAGTACTTCAAGAATCCTGACATTTTCATGTAAGTCTAAAGACCCAAGAAATGTCTTAAAGACAGGGCTTTTTTGGTATCTGCCCTTGGCCTGTGCCTACTGACATTTTGGCTATTGCCTTACACTTACTGCGACTAGGATACTTGTGCTCTAATCTATTCCCATTGAATGCCATCTTGAGAGTCTCCATTCTAGACTGTGTGGCTCATGGTTCTCCTAAACAGGAGTTTAAACTTACAGAACAAATCAGCTATTTACTGATAACTGTAGAGTTAGCAGCCCCTCCATCTACTACTACTAATCAACATTTATATAGCGCTACCAGTCGTACACAGCGCTGTACAGCACAGACATATAAGAGACGATCCCTGCTCATCAGAGCTTACAATCTAGTCAAGACATACGAAACACGGAAGGTGTGGGCAAGGGTAGAACAAGGGAGAGAAAAGGAGATCAGGTGAGTTAAGATCTCAAAATTAAAATCCAGTATAGAATATTTAGGGGCATGTTTACTGAAGCGCAGTAAGGTTTTTCAAAAGTTACATGCGGTAGGTACAAACCATATGCAGTAAACGCAGGGGGTGCGCCCAGCATATGCCCTACACTTACCACACAGGAGCTGCATTCCCTGGCTCAGCAGGTAGCACGGGAGCAACTGTACTATTTGCCGAGGCAGGACATGTGAGCCCAGTAGAGATGATTCATTGTAAAATAAAGAAGTGCCATGAGAGAGTGCATGGAGAACCCCTCTATGGCATCCCCCCCCCCACCATAACATGTCCCTGGCATCCAGTCTCCCCCCCCACAAAGAAGACCCAATCCCAGCATCTGATTCCTCTCCAAAGACGACCCGACACCAGTATCCGATCCTCATCCCAACCAAAGGCTTCTCCTATCCACAGTCCATCACAAAGGCGGCCCTCAACTGGTATTCCCCTAATCCCCTGACCAGCAGTACCACAAGGCTATTGCTAGGTCCAGCCCTCTGGAATTCCCTACCCTCCGACCTCTGCCTGGAATTCTCGTATCCCCGGCTCAAGGCCCAGCTCAGAACACATCTGTTCTGCACCGCTTTTGATCTTCCTCACCCTGACACCTAACCTGTTTTCCCGCCCTGTCTTCTCCTCCCAGCAGCCGGTATGAATGTATAACTTTCCTCTTCTGCAATGGTGTTTTTTCCTTTTTGTTTTCCTTTGTTTTTTGGATTGTACACCGCCCTGCTGTATCGAAGGTGCAGTATATGAAACAACAAACAGAAACAAACATCCAACATTTTGGACCTAGATGACAGCAGAGTGGGAGTGAAAGAGGATCACTCGACTCCAAGGACAGCTACTACAATGTTTATTTCTCCCTCCAAACTGCAATGAATAATGATTTGTGCCTCGGTAATAAAGCAGGAAAATCTGCATGTCTAGGTTTGCAAATGGCACAGCTGCTAATGCAAATGCTGACAGTTACACGTCTTCTTTACAGAATGCTGCCACTTACATGTTGTCTGGTTTCCCTGTCGATTTTCTCCACGTGTAGATCTGTGTGACATGCAGACCTCCACAGCACGTGGATGTCCTTGCCCAGCATTCCTACACTTCCTTCTAGGAATTACAAAATGCAACCATTCTGAAGGGCAGAGATGTGCTGATTTTACATCGGATTTCCACGTGCACAGCCTTCTTCTAAAACTGTCAGATTTGCCGATGTTTTCATTCCACATGTCTTCCATCACAGAAATGGCCTTTCTAAAATGCCTTTATGTATACAATGCATTTAGCATTTATGCTTCATCGCCTTAGTGTGCATGCTACACCTTAGTATATAAACACCAATATTTTGAAGCTTCTTATTTCACAATTTATGAACTTGAAATATATTTGTCCACATTCTCTCTGCCTTGCTAGAGGCTCTAAGCCCGCTAGGAAGAACTGCAACGTGTATACGAATCAGAGTGCTCGCTGGTATCCCACAGAACAGCTGCTCTGAGTGTCATTGATTGATTGAATGTTGTAGCTGATTAGCTTCTAGGACAAGCCTTATTGTATTTGAATTCTCTGGTTGTGCTGTACTTCCTTTTAGAGAAATGAAAAACTCTCCAAATGAATAGAAAAAAAACCCATCGCTGTTTGACACTGATTCAAGTATTCCCAAGGTTTCACAGCTGTGTGATGGTCAGGCTGGAAGTGGCTATTCAAAACGGGTAAACACATTCAATGACAATTTTCTCTTTCAAACCATTCGGCGCAGTCACTGGGAATGAAATAGCTTGAGAAAAGGTACCCAAAGACCACGGATAGATTTCTTAGCTATTGTACATCTTATCAGGAGATTTGGAAAACACATTTCACACTTTCCTGTTTCATTATGAATTTATAAAATCAATAGTGCTTTGCACTGGATCCTCATCCTGTTGGTTAGAAGCCGCTGCTCTCTATTCAAGAAAAAAATGTCTTAGTTCTGAATGCTCTGCATTCTGTAAAAATGAAAGTCAGATGTATTCAGTTATATGCAAACGTTTAGGCACCCCGATCAAACAATGTTTCAATGAGTCACAGTAATGGTAATTTTATCAAGACAATTTTGCCTGTATATGCCGGTATGTTATTGCTGTGAAGTGCTGGTGAGTTGCTGTGGACTCCTGGCGACCCTGTGGAGAGTTGCACTAAACTGTTCAATCTTCATTCAGGCAGCTTAATTGTTGATAGAATGGCATCCATAGTTGTCGTTATACGCATGTTGCTTATAAAATTACCTGGCATGTAAAAGTACACATGATAACAAGAATGCATTCACTTTTATGCTACTTAAATGCAGGCATGTTCAGGGCATTAGTCCAAAACCATATGGGCAGAGCATGGCAAGAATAGAGATTTATACATGAACTGTCAAAAATAGATACAAACATTCACACCGCTTTCCAAGCAGGTGTTGATGTCCGTAGTTTCTGCTGGTTTGCTGGAGTAATCTTATCAAGAGGCAGAGGCGCCTATGGCCTTCATTCTGGAATGTGGGTTGCGGGGCTGCACGTCCCGCTGGGACATGCAGCCCTGCAATCCACCAAGAGCCTATTCCCCCACCAGCTCTCCCTGTATGTCCTGAGCTTCAGGACGGGAGATCCGGCAGGGGGCGGGGGCGGGAAGGGGTGGAGAGGGGGGCGGGCTAGACCAGCTGGACGTACAGGGCCATTTCAGGTCACAGCCCTGTACGTCCTGCCGGACCTTCCAGGATGTGCAGCTTAAACCACCTCTGAGGTACTATAAACTACACATTTTGGAAGATCGGGGCAGGGGAGCCACACACTGAGCCGGGGCTGAGCAGTCCCTGTCACCCAATCCAAGCCACAGGCGGCCAGCCGTAGGTTGGGCGGCAGGGATTTGGAGGTACAGAAACATGGCAGTCTGGGGTGTCTGTGTGGGGGATGCCCCCACAGGTAGGAGGGGCACACCGAGCCATCCTCGGGCCTGATTCTGGCTCCCTCAGGGAACATTTTGTTCCCATTGAACAGAATCGGGTCTTAACGATCCCCTCTTCAGCAGCGATGTCTGAATGGCCTGGACGTCCCCCTCCTGGAATGGGTCTCCACGTGTCTTTATAAACTAGACTTGAAGGTGGTACCTCCTTGGTCTGTTATAACATTACTCTAAGTAAACAGAGACTGATACATCTTCTACATGATGCAAAGTCCACCTGATCCTTGGGGAGGAACATAGACTGCAGGTTTTTGGAACAGCAGTGGATTTTTCGGCTTAATACTGTTTACCCTTTTGGTCTAAACATGGAAATTAATTGGTGGAGCAACTTATGAATGGATTTTCTTTTACTCTGCCTTTCTTTTTTCTGATTGGGCGATATGACCTTTCCTTTTGTCACGTCAGACGCCATTTTTTATAAGAGAAAATCAACATGGTATGTTAGTTTAATATGTCTGGCAAAGTTTTGCTACATCTGCAGATTTATCTATTTTGTAGTTGTTTCTGGCACATTTTCCATAGCATTGAAAGCTTGACACAGGGTCTTTGTTTTTTTGACCCAAAGCACTATACTGTGTAGCTGTTTGTTATTTGTGCTGCGGCTTTCAATTGGTTGTTTTGCGTGGCCCCTATACCTCAAACTATGTGGGCAAAGGGCAATGCTGCCTTTTTGATCAACTTCAGTGCTGCCACGGACAACAATTAAATTACTATAGTGCTATTCATGGACAAAAACTGAAGCACATTTTTCTACCTTTTATCATTTACCTCTGCAGTTTCAAGGTCCGACTGCCAGCTAAGTATTTGGTTGTTTCTAATCTTCTAGTTTGATTTAATATTTTACTTAGCACATTGGCTTTTGGGTATGGTACTTTACAAAATCAAAAAATTAGAATAAAAGGAGTTGCTTGTTTTTCGGAGGGGTATACCCTTGCATAACAAACATTTCAACATTTCTATTTATTTTTTGATTCTTTTCTCTTTTTTTTTCTTTTTCCCTCTCTGTTTTGGTTGGACCTTATTTGATGTGCTAGTTTTGTGTTCTTGACCAGCTCAAATTTTGATTTTTTTTGATGGCGCCAAGTCAAGCAGGACATTTTTCTACAGATTTTAATGCATAATTTCTCTTTATTTGTAGTCCTTACAGAGTCAGAATAAGAAAACAGTGAATATAGCAGGTACAAGTTTGGTCACAATTTCAATCAGTAGTTTTTAACACCTCCTTTGTCAGAAATAAGAGCTTCCATGCATTTCTTACTGTCAGGGCCAGCCTAACCATTAGGTAAACTAGGCAGTCCCCTAGGGCAGTGGCAAAGAGCAGGGCATTCAAAGCTAAACAATAAATTTTGACATGGGGGAGGGTGGGGGCGCCAGTCCTGCTTGCAACCCACTAAGAGGAAATTAGACTTACCTTCTAATGGTCTTTCTTTGAGTACCTCCAGGCCAGTCCAGCTATGCATGGGTGTTCACCATCCTCCAGCAGCTGAGGACTGAGCATGTCGGGATTCTGACCATCCAAGATCTCCCTCTTCAGCTCCAGAATCCAGTCTCCCACTGACAAAGCAGATCCCACAACTATTCTTCCCCATTCCGGGTCTTTTTTTTTTTTGGCTTGTTTTCTTTTAACTTTAAAATACCTTGTATACTTCCCAGCAGAAGGCATAAGAATGAATCACCCATCCCACTAGGACAGCAGTCATATAACTACATACAGAGTAAGGACCTCACATGTTGACAGGGCAACTCACCAAGCCATCCACTGCTCTAAAATTGAACATGCTACCACTGCAGTGCTGTACTTCATATTAGTCCTTACCAACTGACTCCTTCAGACCACCCAGACTCGATTCAATGCCCAGCATGAAGGTATGAAAGAAGAAAAATCTGAACCACCAAGGGCGGGTCTTGGACTGACCTGGAGGGACTCAAGGAAAGACAATTATCAAGTATGGTCTAATTTCATCTTCTTAATCATCCCACCGGGCCAGGCCAGCTGCACATGGGATGTATCAGAGCAGTACCTAAACATGGGAGGGACTCGCAAGTACGGCCTGAAGCACTGACACCTCAAAATGCACATCTCTGGCAGCCAGGACATCCAGCTGATAATGTCTGGAAAAAGGTATGGAGTAACGACCATGTTGCCACCTTGCAAATCTCCGCCGGTGGCATCAAAGTATGCTCCGCCCAGGAAGCCACCTGAGATTTGGTGGAGTGGGCCAAAGACCCACTGGAGCAACCTTGCCGTGAAACTGGTAGGTGGAGACTATTGCCTTCTTAATCCAGTGAGCAATACCTTAGAGGCCCTCATCCTCCAAACAGCACAAATAACTGATCTCAAAATCCACTGTTCTCCATTGCTTTCGACCTTCCCCCCTCTACTCCTTAATTCCTCTCACTGTTCCTACCATTTTTCTGAATGTTGTGAATGCCTCTCTTCTGTCCTATCAATTGTAGTTTTTTTCTTTCTGGCCTCAGCCCTCTTGCTGAATTTGGTATTGTAAACCACTTTGTTGTAATGAAGAGCGGTATATAAAGTGTCTGAATAAAGATAAAGATCCAATTTACGGAAAGACTGTGCACTTAAGGTACCTGCACAGCACCCTGTCAAGGTGGTGCATCTGACGATCCTCTATGGAATCCCTAAAGGATGGAAATACGGGCAGGGACACCAACTGGTTCAGATGGAAGCAGGAGATCACTTTTGAAAGGAATGAGGGAACTGGCCTCAAAACCATCTTCTCCATGGAAAAAAGCAAAAATGGCTCCCTACAAGACAAAGCCTGCAGTTCCAATATCTGCCGCACAGAGCAGATGGCTAACAGAAAGACCATTTTCAACATATCATGTAGGGATGCTGCCAAGAGTGGCTTGAATGCAGCTCCCGCTAATGCCAACAGGACCAAATTAAGGTCCCAAGGAGGTACCGCATGCTGCATGGGTGGCCGAACTTGCTGCACCACCTTGAGGAAACAGACCACATTGGGGTGATCACCCGATCTCACCTGCACTCGTTCACTGTAGCAAGACAGTGCCACCACCTGCACCTTCAGAGAACTCAACACCAACCCCTTCTCTAGGCCATGCTGAAGGAACAGCAAGACATCCTGAAGTGTTCATGAGGATGGAGAGACGCTCCGAGGGGAACACCTGTCTTCAAAGACATGCCAAATGTGGACATAGGCAACAGTTGTTGACTTCTTCCTGGCCTTTAACATGATTACAATAACCGAGGTGGCATATCCCTTTTACCTTAGATATGCACGCTTAAAAGCCATGCTGTAAGCGAGAACCGAGCCACCTGTGGCATCAACACCAAACCCTGTGAGAAAAGATTGATCCTATCAGGGAGGCTTGCCAGGTACGGTCTATCAAGGATAGAGTCAAGTCCACATACCATGGTCACTGGGGATAATCCAGCACAATAAGGATCACTGGACTGTTGTGGGTCTCTATCCATTACAATAGGTGCCTGATGAGTGCCCACGGAGGGAAAACATACAGGAGCCCCTCCTCCAGCTGTAGCTCTGCTAGCACATCAAGACCCTTGGACATGGGCTCCCTGCACCCCGTGAAGAAGCAGTTGGCCTTTACATTGATAAAGATAGCCATGAGGTCCATGACCTGTCACAGGGCCTACCTTGGCAGCATACTGGACCGAGGTAGGTGGGACATAAAAACATTTAAGGTTGGGTTTGGCCAATATCATACAGGGCCCAGGGACTTTCAGCCCTGGTAGTGTCCTTTGGTACCAAAATCCCACAGAAAACAAAAGGTCCGAGTGGAGGGAAAACAAAAGGCATTTATTTCCCCTTTCATGCAAAAAGGTTCATATGCTTGGACACAAAAACGTCAAACACAAATTCCTTAATTCAGGTTAAAGAAAAAGAAAGCATTAAAGGAAAACTGTTATCTTCACAGTAAATGGTATAGCAGGCAAACAAACAGTCTCAACTCCCCAGACCTAGCTTAGTTGCTCAGTAAGGACTCCAAGCTTCCTGTCTTACAGAAGCTACAGTCCATCTCAGTGTCTGATGCAAATTCCACCTGCATCGGTTCCCCTTCTGAAGCCTCTGAGCCTAAGTCAGTATTGGTTGGTAAGTTGTAATAAGGCTTTTTAAATATCTTCTGCACAACCTCCCAATGCTCAGGGTTGAATACAGGGCGTCGGTCCTGCGCCCACAGATACTGGGAACTGTCTTCCTTTTGCAAGTGTTTTGTCTTTGCTTTCTGTAAAGCTTGGTCACTAACAAGTCTCTTAGTTGGTGCGTGTTTCTTGCACCTTATCTCATAAGCATTCTCACAAGGATAATATTCCTGTGCTCCCTGTACTCCCCATACATCAGCAGTTTGTACCCTGCTTTTAGTTAAATATGGGTTACCTTTTCTTCTCGGCTTGTCTGCTCCGGGTGAGGTTTGAGGCCTGCTCCAGTTGGGATCCTGCCTGGCCTGAGCAATAGGCCTTGAGCTCTCCAAGCGTCTTGCTGTTGGCTTTAGACCACAGTCACAGCCACGCCTTTGCCTCTCTGTACAACACTCCCTCTGGCTGGAGTTGTCCCACCTTCTCCACGGGGACTCCTTTCTTCAAACCTCTGAGGCTGCTGCTGCCTCCTGTGAAACCGTTGGTCAGGGATTACTGCTCCTTCTGGATATCCAGCCCAATCACTTGGATGTCCTGCCCAACCTGCTGGTTCTCTTGGCAGTCTTCCTTTCCCAGGCCGTCCTGCCTGTGCCTTTCTCCAGGGCTGTCCTGTCTCCTCAGGATATCCTCCTTTCCAGGGTTGTCCTGCCAGTTCTCTTCCTTGCCGCTCTGCTCCTGATTCTGCTTCTCCTGACTCTGCCGGTTCCGCTCCTGGTTCTAATTCTGCCTTCCAACCTTCCAAATTCCCTTTAAGAGGCACTCCTCTCTTTCTTGATTGGAAGCTGGCTGGCATTACCTCATGACCTAGGAGGTGTGGTTCCACTGTTCCTCGGAGGTCCCTCCTGCTCCCCCTATGTGGTTCCTCGAGATATTTCAGGGTGTGCTTGACTTTTTCTGCATTTAAAACATTTTCTTCCCCTCTCAGAGGGTCTGCAGCATCACAGACCGTCACTCCTCACTGCACCGTGATATCGTAGATCAGCACCATATTCAATTCCCACTCACCCAGGTCCAGCCAATGCAGACTGAGGAAGTCCACTTGGACATTGTCCAGCACCACGTCATGTGCCACAGAGAGGGAGAGCAGGTTCACCGTGACCCACAGCAACAAGCCCCAACTCTCCTCCACCAGTGTCACACTGCCAGTGCCGCCCTGGCAATTGATGTAGGCTAACGTGGTTCTGTTATTGGAATAGATACAAACTGCTTTCTGAGCAACGGGAGGAGTGGCTCAGTGATTGGGACCGGTTACCTCAGGCTGGAGGGCAAGGGGTTCAATTCCCACATAGGGACAAGTAACCTCAGGCCGGAAGGACTGGGGTCTCTAGTCCCATGGCCACTCCTTGTGGCCTTGGGCAAGCCACTTAACCCTCTATTGCCTCAGGTACACTTAGATTGTTAGCCCTTCGGGGACAAGGGAATAAATAGTGCCTGTTAGCATATATCTGTAAACAGTTTTGACCTGGTGAAAAGCGGTATAAGCACAGCTAAATAAATAAATAAAACCAAGAGACAAAAACTGGACAGCCAAGGTTACCGCTCTCCTTTCCAGAAGGTTGATGGACCAGGAGCTCTCCTCCAGTGTTCACATCCCTTGTGCTACTCTGTCAAGGCAATGCACTCCTCAGCCCATGAGGCTGGAATCCTTCGTGACCTGAAGCTTGTCACTCGGTTGCCGGTGACACAAAGATTATACGCCACTAGGTAGCGCTGTTAAAGAACAAAGAGTCCAAGTGTAGGGTAATAAAGGCTTTTATTCCCCGTTTAAAGCAAGGTTCAACTAAGAGATATTTTAGATAACAGAAACAGTCCTTTGTTTCAAAAGGTACCAATATTCACTGGCTAGTTAACTGTTACTTCACAGTTTAAAGCAGGTTTTCTTCATAGTAATATTCAGTATAATAAACATCAAATTATATTTCATTTATTCTTCTGTGGAGCATACACACTTTGGAGCATAGGCAGTGCACCAATCACATTCCATTTCCTCAGGCAAAGGTGAGGGAATAGTGCTGGGAGAATCCACTTCCATCAATTCCTCTCCCCTATACTGATTCAAAGGGCTTCCACTGTCCCTGTCTATTTCAGCATGGTAATCTACTACTTGGGAGTCTGGCTTCACATAACCAGGGACTCTTAAGGCTGGCGGTAGTTTAGTGAACCAGTCTTGACTCTTGTTTCTCCTAGGAGGAATACTTCTTTTAGCATAACTTTTAGCAGTACAATCATTACAGTTAATCTTCAATGCCTCATACCTTGGCTCACTGAGTAAAAACTTCCGTTGCTTATAAAACTGCTTTTCCCTCTGAATAGGTGAAACTGGGCAATGATCCTCTAGAGATAAGCTTCTGTCAGAACCTCCCTCTCTGGTTCTTAGCTTTCTTCTCTCTAGGTTACAAACAGGCAGAGTATAGGAACTAGGCGTGGCAGAGCCTCTCACCTTGGAGCAACTTCCACCAAACTCCCCTTGCACAACAGGTCCAGTTTGGGCTTTCTGGCTTCCCACCTTGTGAGGTCTGTTTCTCCTCCAGCTTCCAGCTTGGCTTCTTTCACAGCAATCAGGCTTATGTCCTTGATAGACTCCAGGCTTCTCTGCTGTTTCTCCTTCTAGTCCAGCTCCAGTTCCTTCTTCCTCTTTCTCCTCCTTCCTCAGCTCCTGCTGCTTCACATGCTCATTCCACTGCCTCCTCTGCTTATGCCACTCCTGTTTATGCCACTCCTGTCCAGAAGCATTCTGCTCTGGCTTATAAAGTGAACCGTTACTGCTGACTTCCTGGTTCCCTTTCAGCTGCAGGTCATCAGTGAGCTTAGGTTCATTAAGACCAGTATGTCTGTTCCTGCTCCCTCTAGCTGTGCCTGAAGGTAACTGCACATCTAGTTCTTCTAAAACAGGATTTCTTTTCTTAAAACCAACTTTATTAGTGCCCGCATCATGACACATCCCCCCTCTTAAAATATTACGGGCTGAATGACCGCCATTACAGCACGTAATCCCAGACCCCTTCTGTGCTGACGGAAATAGCGCTAACCCTTCGTGCCATCTTCGCAGAACAGTTCTGTGGTACACCCGCTCTCGTCCTTTTCCATCCTGTACCAAATAGGATGCTGGACCAAGTGATCTGACCACCAGATAAGGTCCTTTCCATCGGGCTTCAAATTCTTGAGTGGGATTTGATATCAACAGGCTTACCTTCTCACCTCTGGTTAGATGTCTAGGCTTGGTGTCTCTATCAAAGTATTGTCTTTGTTTTCGCTGACTGCTCTTCAGCTCTTCTTTAAGAAAAGGTGAAGTCCCTCTAAAACGGCTTCTTAAATTTTCCCAGAAATGTGGAATCTCTACTTCTCTGGTGTAGGTCAACTTTTTACAGGAGGCGCAGGATCTGCAAAATCGTGAGACCTCCTTGAAAACTCCTGGCCAATAGTACCTGGCCATTATCCGATCAAGGGTTCCCTGTACCCCTTGGTGACCGCTCACTGGGTGACGATGTGCTAGTCTTAGCACCACAGGCTTAAATGTATTTGGGATTACCAATTGTTTTCAGACGTCCCTAGTCCATGGGTCTATACTCTCTCTGTATAAGAGTTCTTCTTCTTTTATGAAGCGAGGAAATACATCTCTCTCCGTTTGGGCATACTCCAATGCGCATGCCAGCGCAGGGTCATCCCGTTGCTCTGCTGCGAATGAAGGGAACTTCTTTACCAGCTCTGCTGGACTCCAGGGTAGTTCCTCACCTGCTTCCAACTCTGCTCGGGCTTGAGAACGTTCCTTTCTCTCTTTTCGCTTTTGAGCCCTAGTCTTTCTATCCCTATCCTGAGGGATATTGACTAAGTCATCATGGGATGGGAGATCAATTAAACTTTCTTCCCTAGAACATGAGGGTTTTTCTACAGCACTCGTCTGGCCACGAGTGCAGACAAAAGCCTCTCTGGGGTTTAAACCTTTTTCTAGGCCCTTCTCGAATTGTGGCCAGTCTCTACCAAGGACCAGCTCTTTGGGCAATCTAGGGACTACTGCTATGAGCATAATTTTTTCTATTCCCAGACCTTTGACCAGCAATTTGTACACGGGATACAAGGTAGCAGCACCATGTACACACTTAATCCTTACATGCCCTTCTGGACAGTCTGGGGCGGACGCAGCTTGCTCTTGAATGGTACACCAGAGCTTGCGCGAAATCATTGTCTGGTCCGCACCAGAGTCCAGCAAGGCTTTTGCAGCTACCCCTTGCACCGTGACATCTAGTACAAAACCTTCTGACAATAAATGATTATGCTCCCCCATGAGAGCAGTACGTACCCTACATTCATTCATGACATGTCCTAACTTTCCACAGTTAAAACATCTCTTAACAAGACTTTTCTCTGCCTTTTTATCACCCATTACGTTAGATGTTTTAGCCTGGTAGAGACTTCCTGAGACTGGGTTGAATGTCGCTATGGCTGTCTTAGCTACCCCCTCCATAGGCTGAGTAATTAATTCGGCCTCCAAATACCTCTCGGTCAAGGCAATCGCCTCCATAGTTGAGCGACAATTCTGGAGAATAAGGAAGCTCTTTATTTTAACAGGCACTGCAGTCATGAATTGCTCAAGAACAATCATGTCGATCAATGAATCTACGGATCTTTCACTGGGCCTTAGCCACTTTTCAGCCAAGCGCCTCAGTCGGTGACCCAATGACTTAGGCGTTTCACCTACTTCAAGTCGTGCTGCACGTAGCCTGCGGTTATAGGTAAGTGGGGTCAAGCCCAGGCGTTCCCTGATGGCTTTTGTCACTTCGCTATAGTCTGCAGCTAACGCAGCAGGCATTGCCCTGTAGGCTGACAGTGCCTCTCCCGTAAGGGACACTGCCAGTCGGATGGACCATTGGTCCTCTGGCCAACCCACTGAAAGGGCAATTCTTTCAAATGCCTCCAGAAATTCATCTGGATCATCCTTTTCCCCCAACTTCCCAAAAGTCAGAGAGTCACAGGATCCCAGTCCTACCAGACCATGGCTCAGTCCTGAGCTCTGTTTTATGAGTCCAGCGGCTGCTTCCTGTGTCTTCTGTTGATGGCTCATCCAAGTCTCCAGCATCTGCAGGACTGGCTTTTGCTGCTCCTGCATCGCCAGGATAGCACGCTGCTGTGTCTGCGTAGCCAGTTCAGCCTGCTTACTGAATTGTGAGGCCATCCAATCCAATATGTCGCGTTGCTCCATCGCGATGATCCCTGAAAAGAAACAAAACAAAAACCAAGTGCGGCTGTACAACACTCAGCCCTACACTTCCTTGTGTTTTTTTTTTTTTTTTTTCAAACTGACAAGACACTTGTATCCCCACAAGTTAGGCCCTTCTACCCATTACCTGGTAGAAGTGTAGACTCAGGCTCTCAGCAACGGTGGTGTGACTCCGCGTCGTAGCACCTTCCAGGAACTCGCCTTCCGTTCCGGAATTTTGCTGCTGTCCGGTCCACGTTTTGTTTTCCAAGTCCGATCCGGTTCTTTTCAAAAGTCCAGTCCGGGTTTTCCTTTCTGGCACTCCGGTCCAGGTTTTCTTTAACTCCGGTCCGTTTTTTTTGATACTCCGGTCCAGGTTTTCTTTGACTCCGGTCCGGTTTTCTTTGACTCCGGTCCGGTTTTCTTTGACTGCGGTCCGGGTTTTTTTTAATTTTTTTTTTTTTCTTCAAGATGAACACTGGCAATTTTATTTCTATATTTCTTTGCTGTATCTCTTAGGCTTATATGCAAAATCCTAAAAACTACGCCATTTATGTCACTCGGTTGCCGGTGACACAAAGATTATACGCCACTAGGTAGCGCTGTTAAAGAACAAAGAGTCCAAGTGTAGGGTAATAAAGGCTTTTATTCCCCGTTTAAAGCAAGGTTCAACTAAGAGATATTTTAGATAACAGAAACAGTCCTTTGTTTCAAAAGGTACCAATATTCACTGGCTAGTTAACTGTTACTTCACAGTTTAAAGCAGGTTTTCTTCAAAGTAATATTCAGTATAATAAACATCAACTTATACTTCATTTATTCTTCTGAGGAGCATACACACTTTGGAGCATAGGCAGTGCACCAATCACATTCCATTTCCTCAGGCAAAGGTGAGGGAATAGTGCTGGGAGAATCCACTTCCATCAATTCCTCTCCCCTATACTGATTCAAAGGGCTTCCACTGTCCCTGTCTATTTCAGCATGGTAATCTACTACTTGGGAGTCTGGCTTCACATAACCAGGGACTCTTAAGGCTGGCGGTAGTTTAGTGAACCAGTCTTGACTCTTGTTTCTCCTAGGAGGAATACTTCTTTTAGCATAACTTTTAGCAGTACAATCATTACAGTTAATCTTCAATGCCTCATACCTTGGCTCACTGAGTAAAAACTTCCGTTGCTTATAAAACTGCTTTTCCCTCTGAATAGGTGAAACTGGGCAATGATCCTCTAGAGATAAGCTTCTGTCAGAACCTCCCTCTCTGGTTCTTAGCTTTCTTCTCTCTAGGTTACAAACAGGCAGAGTATAGGAACTAGGCGTGGCAGAGCCTCTCACCTTGGAGCAACTTCCACCAAACTCCCCTTGCACAACAGGTCCAGTTTGGGCTTTCTGGCTTCCCACCTTGTGAGGTCTGTTTCTCCTCCAGCTTCCAGCTTGGCTTCTTTCACAGCAATCAGGCTTATGTCCTTGATAGACTCCAGGCTTCTCTGCTGTTTCTCCTTCTAGTCCAGCTCCAGTTCCTTCTTCCTCTTTCTCCTCCTTCCTCAGCTCCTGCTGCTTCACATGCTCATTCCACTGCCTCCTCTGCTTATGCCACTGCTGCTTATGCCACTCCTGTTTATGCCACTCCTCTCCAGAAGCATTCTGCTCTGGCTTATAAAGTGAACCGTTACTGCTGACGTCCTGGTTCCCTTTCAGCTGCAGGTCATCAGTGAGCTTAGGTTCATTAAGACCAGTATGTCTGTTCCTGCTCTCTCTAGCTGTGCCTGAAGGTAACTGCATATCTAGTTCTTCTAAAACAGGATTTCTTTTCTTAAAACCAACTTTATTAGTGCCCGCATCATGACAAGCTATTGCGGCTGTTCCAGCTGGACCCCCACTACAAGGTGCACAGATTGCACCCACCATCCCAGACTCCTCCTTGTGCTATCCTGACAAGGCAATTTTTGAGTCATCAGGTGGTGCTGCAGAGACCACCGAGAAAGCAACACCTGTTGCAGCGATCTCATAGGGGCCCTTGCCCAGGGCACCCGATCTAGCAGTGCTGCTGCTATGGATCCTAGCAGCTGCAGGCCATTGGAGCCCACATCTGCAAAAATCTTTGACTTGTGCCAGCAGCTTCAGCACTCTGTCCTCGGATAGCAAAACCACCCCAGCTTGAGTATCAAACTGGCCCCCAAGTAAACCAACCACTGCACTGGCTGAAGATGGCTCTTGGCTGGGTTGTCCACCCAGGCCAGCCTGTGCAATAACTCCATCAACCAATGGGTGGTGGAGACTCCCTCTGCTTCCAACTTTGCTCAGATGAGCCAGTTGTCCAGGTAGAGATGCAGCAGGATACCGTCCTTTCACAAGGCTGCTGCCACCATTATGATCTTGGTAAAGGTGCATGGAATGCTGGTTAATCTCTAAAATATTCTTGTCTATAACCTTGGACGCACTAGATGATGCACAATAGTGAACCTTATACTTCGGGGGTTTTATCAAGTACACAAGACTATATGAATATCTCACCTAGTTTAATCTGATTATCAGAGATGAATATCATGCTAAATTTTCAGATTCCTGGGGGAATATGACTGCTGAGATTTTTTGGCATTCTGACCTTGCAACATTACTTTCCAGAGGTTGCTCTTTTCTCGTCTGAAAACAAATGGACATTTTGAAATCATCAGAGAAATAAACTAATAGTATTGGTGAGGGCCCGATTTTCGAAGGCCTTTACATGGGTAACTTCTCTAGTTACCCATGTAAAGGCCTCATCCGTGATTTTCAAAGGGCATCTACATGGGTAGTACCCTTCGAAAATCTCGGCTATGTCCCTAACGTGCCCAGATGCTATCCACATAACATCGGGGCGTTGGGGGCATTCCAGAATGGAGCAGAGGTGGGCCATGGCGCTACCAGTGTAGCACCAATTTTCAAAGCTACAGTTAGCACTCTGCGCCTTAACGATAGGCATGAGAAAACCTTGCCTATCTTTAAGGCACTGGGGTTAACCATGTAGCATTGAAAATTGGTGCTACACGGGTAGCTCCTGCGGCTTCCTGTCTGTGCATCAACAAGATTTTCTATGCTGGGGCCACATATGACCCTGGCATGGAAAATATGGGATAGGCGGGAGGTAGGCAGGCTATGCGCCGACATGGTGCATAGCACTGACCAGCTCAAATTCAGGCTCTGAGTGACTAGTTACTAAGCTGCAGTAAATCATAGATTCTAACACAGCCTAATTTACTGTGGGAGTCATTAACCTGCAGTAACTCAGTAGGTTAGGACTGCCACAGTAAAGGAACATAGCTTGTGGCAAACACCACATGCTGCGTAATTCCGAAGGAAAACTAATGCCATCTTAAAGCTAGTATTTCCTGGCCGGAAGCATCAGGTCTGTAACATGTAGCCTAATGCTCCTGTCTACTATATAACAAGTCTCATTTGGAACCAAATCACTAGTGGTCCCCCCATCCCCCACACTACTAAGGGGTCAGGACCAGGCCTTCCCCAATAACGTCCCACACATGCCTCCAACCCCCATTCACTCTAAAGGCAAGATGAAAGACTCCCCCCCCACACCTTTAAGGACTCTCAGGCTTACCTTCCCTCAAGCCTGGTGCTCAAGTGGTACCCAGAAGGGCATGACTATCACTCGCTCCTATCCAGGCTTGCACTGGTTTCAAACTGGTACTTGTGATCTCCTAGCAGTAATCTCACAGTACTGGAGGTCAACCCCAGGCAACTTGCGTTAGTCACTTTGAATGGGGTGTTTTGCGTGCTTTCCATCTTCAGTGTTCAAAGCGCGTTGTGGTGGCAAGTTGTGTTAACGGCAAAAGAGTGCATGAAGGCCAAATATCATGTGTTATTGCCATAACTCCTGACTGCCAAGGCATTTTTTGAATTCCTGATGTTGCTGGAAGATGTGAAGTGGCCAAACCCCCCCCCAATTCTTCAGTTCCTTCACCCACGGCAGGAAGGTCGACTAAAAGCCTGGGCCTTTCATGTTTAGCAGGATGGCTTCATTGTTTAAGATAGTCACCATGCTATAGTTTTATATTAAATGTTACCTTTATTGCTGCTTTCAAGAATTCACATGCAAATCTCTAATCTATCATGGAGTACATCATGTAAATTGTTTTATAAAATATTGCCCATGCGTGTGAGTGTTAAGTTTCTTCTGCTTCCAGTACTGAAGGAGGAGTACAGTCCTGTGCTCATTGTTTCCCCATTCCATGGCCCAGGAAGATATTTGCTGGAACAGTGCAGACCATGGAAATCAGTTTAGAAGCCTTGCATGGTTTCTACGTATATAGAAAGCAGCATTTATATGTGCCACTTGGGTGCATGTATAAATGGTGATTTCAAAATGCTGCTATTCACACATGTAGAAAAAGAACGTGCACATATTTTAAAGGGGTACATTCTGTGCATGGCAGGCTAAACATTTGCATGTGTTTTCCATTTTACAATTGTCGTCCTGCTATGCACGATAGCAAACGTACATGCATTTGCCAACATCCCTATGCGCATTATACAAAAACAAATTGCATGTTTGGCAGAACGTTTGTAAAATAATCCCAAACTGGTTTCTACTTCTGAGAAATGTGAATCTCCTTTTGTATAGAACATTGGAGTCGATTTCGATATCTTTAGGGCAACAGGACATACCCTAATAGAATGCCCAGACAAATTGGGCGAGTTCCGTATTAGTATATAGATTTACTCAAATCACTTTCATTCTCTGAACATTCCTTTCCAATTCAGTTCATAGTAGAAACACTCACTGTGCCCGTTCCCAGGGCCGGATTTACCTATACGCCATGTACGCCATGGCGTAGGGCCCACAGCCGGCAGGGGCCCACAAAAAAAGAACAAGTTAATTTTTTTTTAATACAACTTAAAAAAAAACCTGGTGGCTGCCGCCGCGGGGCCCCCTCTGCTGCCGTGGCAGCACCGACTGACCCGCGGGGGCCCCGTCTACAAGCTGAAGCCGTCGGTTCGGTTCGTTCCTCCCTCCCTCCCTCCGTGCAGGCTGCAGGCTGCAGGCTGTGAGAGACGCGAAAGGAGAGCGTCTCCTCGCGTCTCTGTTAAGCCCGCAGGGGCTGATGGGCTTAACAGAGACGCGAGGAGACGCTCTCCCTTCGCGCCTCTCACAGCGTGCACGGAGGGAGGGAGGGAGGGAGGACCGAACCGAACCGACGGCTTCAGCTTGTAGACGGGGCCCCCGCGGGTCAGTCGGTGCTGCCGCGGCAGCAGAGGGGGCCCCGCGGCGGCAGCCAGCAGGTTTTTTTTTTTAAAATTAAATTTTACTTTAGGCCGACGGGGGGGGGGGGGGTAGGACTGGTAATGGGGGGTTGGGGGGGCTGGGGCTGGAAATGGGCGGGGGGGGGGGTAGGACGGGTAAGGGGCAATGGGGGGGGTAGGAATGGTAATGGGCAATTGGGGGGCTGGGGCTGGAAATGGGCTGGGGGGGTTAAGGCTAGAGGTGGGCTGATGGGGTTAGGACTGGTAATGGACTGTGGGCTGTTGGGGGGGCTTAGAACTGGCAATGGGCTTTGGGGGGGTTAAGACTGGTAATGGGCTGTGGGCTGATGGGGGCTGTCTGGTAATGGGCTATGGGGGGGCTAGGACTGGAAATGGGCTGGGGGGTTAAAACTGGAGGTGGGCTGATGGGGTTAGGAGTAGTAATGGGCTGTGGGCTGATGGGGGGGGGTAGGACTGGCAATGGGCTATGGGGGACTGACTGGAAATGGGTTGATGGGGTTAGGACTGGAAGTGGGCTGATGGGGGGTTAGGACTGGTAATGGGTTATAGGGGGGGCTTAAACTGAAAATGGGGTGATGGGGGGGTTAAGGACTGTAAGTGGGTTGATGGGGGGCTAGGACTGGTATTGGGTTGGGGGGTTGCTAGGACTGGAAATGGGCTGATGGGTGGCTAGGACTGGAAATGGGCTGATGCAGGGACTAGAAGGGAATGGATGCTGGGTGAGGCTGGAACTAGAAGGGAGCTGATGTTGGGGGAGGATTAGAATGGGATGGGGCTGGAAGAGTAAAATGGAGAAGGGAAAAATATTTTGTGTGGGAGGGATAAAAAATCTACAATTGGCCGGGTATTGGGAGAGTAAGTGGGGATTGAGGATGGAGGGGTAAAATTTGAGTGGATGAAATAGGAATGAGGAAAGAGCAAAAGGAGAAAGATTAGTATGTTAAAGCAGATGTAGAGAGAGAATGGAAAAAAATCTAGAAGAGAGAAGAAAGGACAAATGGACAGCAGACGATGGAGTTAGCAGAAGACACGAAGAAACCAGAAGAAAGTGGCTGGAGCAATTGCAGCTGAAAAAAAAATGCACAAAAGGTAGAAAAATATCTCTTTATTTTGAATTTATTAATTGGAATATGTCAGCTCTGGTAAATGTGCATCATTAACGTCTGCGCTTTGTTTAGTACAAGAGCAAATTAATGTATAGTTTTATTTCTACAGTGTTGTACATTCCAAGTTTGGCTTTTGGGATTCCCAGTTTAATTATTGTCTTCCTGTTTCTAAATTGTGATTACTTGTTTGGTGATGGTCTATGTTCTGCATGTGTAACTGAGCTGAGGTGTTCTGTTTATATAATTCCTATTTGACATTGCCACTTGTTCTCTTTCCCCAGTAGGTCATGTATTGTTGTTCTCTGAAATGTATTGGTTTAATATTTGCAGTGTTGCCTTTTGATTGGTAGAGTATGGTGCTTTGTGAGTCCTGGTAGTGCTGTTAGGATACGGCGGGTTTACTATGGGTTCTAAATGGGCAGTGTTTGTAGTAGTTCCTAATGTGTCTGGCAGTTGGCACTGGATTATAGTAATGTAGAAATCTTTTAGTCTTTCTTTATCCATACACTCATTAAGAGGCACGTTTACTAAAAGTTAGTATATGGTAACATTATGCAAATATTTATGCAAATGAGGCCCCTTATGCAAATGAGGCCCCGCACCCCCCTTGGGCCGCCCCTGCTGGGGGCCCACAATTTTTGTTGGCGTAGGGCCTCACTCAAGGTAAATCCGGCCCTGCCCGTTCCAATGATCATAAGCTACTGGTTGCGAATTCATCCATTCTAAAATGAATCTTATTATAGTAGAAGGTGATAATGGCTGGTAGTAAGCTTATTACTGCTTGCAAATTGAATCATGAAATCGAGAAAGTGCAGATCACAAGTAGTAAAATTTAGTCGGTTTTACCTTGGTTACAAAGTTGTTCCTTCTAGAAACACAGGAGAAAGCCAAATGCTAATTTGTTTCTGGTATGTATCTCTTCCCTACTTTGAAGATACATGCAAATTCATTAAACCTTTTTTGATTTTCTTTCTAGGGTAGATAGGAGTATGGAGTAATTTAATAAATCACGTAAAGCATGTTTTACACCTGGAAGATAGAGATGTTTAAATACCTCTGTGGCATAAATGTACAGGAGAGCTTCTTTCAATGGAAAGAAAGCTCTGCAATGAGGGGGCATACAGTACAATGAAGGTGAAATGGGATAGACTCAGGAGTCAATTGAAGAAATATTTCTTTACGGAAAAAGTAGTATATGTATGGAATAGTCTCCCAGTGGACATAGTAGTGTCCAGGACAGTATCAGAATTCAAGAAAGCATGGGACAAACACAGAAGATCTCTAAGGGGAAAACTAGGGACTGTAAAGCTCAATAGAGGATACGGAAAGGCTGACAGGGTAGGCTGTATGGTCTGTATCTGCCATCATTTTTCTAGGTTTATGTTAAATGGGTGTTGTAAAATTGTATATGGGTATAGTCTCATAAATATATGTGTGCTGACAAACACATGTCTAGTTTTGGTGGCGTTATGATGTAAGCATGTATCTTTTAAAATACATATGTGCATGCCTGGAGCACATGCAGAGTATACACACACACACGCACATTTACCCCGTCTTTGGAGGTGGCGTAGATTTGTGTGAGGGGATCTGTGTATTACCAGGGACAGGTTTGAGATCCTATTTTATACAGGCACATAGCTGCCGATGCTGCCTTAATAAAATAGGTTCTTTTCGGGACATTTCATATATATGTCCTCTTATGGAATTACCCCGATGTGTATATTTTAATTGCTTTCAAATGGTAAACAAATGAGTGCCCATAAACCTATAAAAGAACTTGTTGCCCTTAACTTGCATAAGGTCAACTTCTTAAAAAAATACTCATCTTAACCACAACATGCTTGAATTGTTCTTTACTATAAATGAATATCTAAAACAGTGGAAGCTTTTCAACCCTACCAACAAAATGCAAATGCATAATAGAGAACTACCAGGAGATGGATGAAAAAAAATTGGTACTGTATACTCGTACGAGTTCAGAATATATGACAGCTTGCCTACTGCATGATCGCATGTACAGAATTCAAAGTTAAGGGAGTTAGTTTGGAAGGCTTATGTAACCTCCCACCCTCACCCTAGGGCAAGACAGATCGGGTATTCCGCTTTTAGGAGTGTCACGTGGATGGAAGGGCGATGGTAACACTTTCCAGCCTTCTCAGGGTGTGGCGGGAGAATCAGAATACCACGTTCCGGCTGGAATAGTCCTGTAGGGAATGCAGTCAGAAAATATAAATCTATTAATGGGGGAATCCTAGATGGCATGAGAAGTAATTATACTTACCTTGTTGTATTACTTACCTGAGTATAGCTCAAATATGCAAACTCCCCATCGTGTTGGTAAAGTAATAGTACAGTGTTTAATGTTTATGTTATGTTTATGTTTATTTCATTTGATATACCACCCTTCAGGAGAGACAGAGCGGTTCACAGTATACAAAAACAATTTAAAGGCGGCGCGGGGCCAGAAAGGAGGAAAAGGAAGTTACAATTAATGATAGGAAAGCAGGAGAAAAGAAGGGGACAATACAGAACTTAGGGGTCACACAGAAGGGGGAGGGAAGGTCAAAGGCCAGGGAGAAGAGGCGGGTCTTTAAGTCGCGCTTAAAAGTAGGGTGATGGGGCTCGAGTCAGAGGGAGGTGGGAAGTGAGTTCCAGAGGGCGGGGCCTGCGAAGAAGGCTGAGGAGCGGGTGGACTGAAGGTGAGCAAGGGAGGGGGAAGGGAGATAGAGGCGGATGAAATGGAATGATCGAGGAGTGTGTCTGGGAGTGTGGAAGGTGATAAGATCTGCCAAGTATTGGGGGGGTGCTGGTGTGGAGAGCCCGGTGGACAACAGTGAGTAGCTTAAACATGGAGCGGAAGGGTACAGGTAGCCAATGAAGCTGAAGAAGTAGAGGTGACACATGATCTCGTTGGGAAGAGAGTGGGTGATAATGCGGGCAGCAGTATTTTGGATTCTTTGTAATCTGTTGAGTTGGGATTTGGGGAGACTGGTGAAGACAGAGATAGAGAAATCGACGTGTGACATGACTAAGGACAGAAGCAGTGTGGTAAGGGCAGGAGGAGTGAGAAAGGGGCAAATTGCATGGATTTGGCGGAGAAAAAAAAAAGGTCTTAGTGATATGGGAAATGTGAGCTTGAAAAGAGAGGTCGGAATCAAAGAGCACACCTAGATAGCAGAAAGTGGAAACCAAGGGTATGGGAGAGTCTGAGAAAGATGGAGCTAGCAAAGGGGGTGGGCTACCATGAGAAAACCAGATTGCAATGGTTTTGGTGAGGTTGAGGTGAAGGCAGTTCTGGGTTAGCCAGTTAGCAACAATGGAAAGACAACAGTTGAGTGGGGAGAGATCCGGGTGAGAGGGGGAGGTGTGATGAAGGAGAACTATGTCATCTGCATAATAGAAAACAGAAATCCCAGTTTGTTGTATCAGTAAGGCGAGAGGAGCAAGAAAAAGGATGAATAGGAGAGGAGCAAGTACAGAACCTTGGGGAACCCCACAGGATAAAGGAAAGGGGTCTGAGGAAGGAACAGAGGTGGAGGAGGAGAGAACTGCACAGGACCGGAAAGAGTAATAACAGGTGCCAATAAATATTTAAATACAATGTCTCAATTTTCTGTCTCCAACTAGCAGAACTCAACTCTCAAACACGTGTCTTTTTATGATTCCAGTCTCTGAAATTATTTGAGCTCAAATATGAATGTAGTGTACGTAACTTGAATCAGTACTTATCCTTCCACTGTCTCCGTTGGGGCCCAGCACAGCTGCAGTAACTTTCTATCTGGCGGTTGATAGTTGAGAAGACTCTTGCTCTTTCAAGATTCTTCAGATCTCTGGATGTCTTCACCTCCTCAAACCCCCCCTCTCAACCCCCCCTCCCCAATGTTCCTATTCAGCCCTAGCCCTGACACTATACTAAATTATAAGAAAGCTAGCTTCACCTTTCTTTAAAAAGGTGGATAGTAAAAACAATGCAGAATTACCATGGCAAGCTTGCAATTTGTTTTCATAACAGACTATCTTCCTTTCAGTCAGATCCCTCTTGTGCTCGCACTCAGGGACTCATGTTTCCTTCCAATCACCAATCTTCTCAAACACCCAACCTATCAAGCAACCTCTCTCCAAGCTCCCCTTATCCTCTCTGACCTATTTTGTGCTGTAGAAATCTGCCCTTTTACAATCTCTCCCTAACTCAGGGTTTTCCCAAATTAATTAAAATTTAATCACCCCTAGTCTCTTAACAAAGGACACTTACCTTTTCCCAACCTTATTCCCTATTACCAGCAACCTATCCTGTCTACCTACCTTCCCCTACCTAATCTCACTAAACCTGGAAAAAAAATAAAACCTCTTATTCTCTCTACTTTCACCAACACCCACCTTATTCCTTATCTTTATCTTTCTATTGACTTCCTTTCTCTCCACCTGACTCACTAACCACACTTACTCACAAACTTTCAAAAATTCACTCAAAATCACCTACTGACCGTCCCTCTCACTCAGACTCTTGTCTCTCTCTTATTCAGATACCGAAAACGTTCAACCAAACTCTCAAACATAAGCACAGTCAAAACCAGGACCCTGCCATCAGACATTGACACACATTCATTCACTTCAAAGTACTCCAACTGCCCACTTCTGTCTACCTCACTGCAATTCTAAGATCCATTCTAATAGCATCCTTACCTTTGCTGATGTCAAATAGATTTTACTATCTTCCTCGAAACCTAAATATTCTCTTCAACAAAAAGAATCCTATATAAAACTTTCCCTAAGGAGCCAAAACAAAAAAAAAGCCAAGACTGTCATTTGTTCAATCATCAGTAATAGGAGAATTTTTCTTCTAACTACATAACTCCAGTGTTCAGTTCAGCTGAGCCTAATTGCAACATTGTTTCAGTTGAAATCCCTCCTCTTCCCCCGTACATCTGGGTACTTTTCCATACTTTAAACACATTTTTATAATATATAGCTTTTCAGTACAAGTCTCAACACAAATTTACATCTTAAAAGGGTTTTGTGTATATTTTTTTAAAGCAAGGTTACATTCATTTTTGCTGTTTTAGGGGAATCTGTACTTGAGCACAGTAGTATTGCTGAACTCTGTAAACCCCTCAGGTTCAGGAACTGCTAACACCTAATCAGGGGTTAGTGGGCCTGTTTCCTGAGTGCAATTGAAGCCTGCATAAAAAGGCTGCTTGGCCCTGCCCTTTTGAGGCTTTCTTAACCAGGGCTCCACACATCAAACAGTAAGTGAGGTTTTGAGGGTTTCTTTGTTTGGTGTTTTTTGTTACATTGCTAGCTCTCTGACTGGGAGCTCTTAAAAGGGTTTTGTGTATATTTTTTTAAAGCAAGGTTAAATTCATTTTTGCTGTTTTAGGGGAATCTGTACTTGAGCACAGTAGTATTGCTGAACTCTGTAACCCCCTCAGGTTCAGGAACTGCTAACACCTAATCAGGTGTTAGTTCCCTCCCTACCCACCCCGACTCCCACCCACCCCTAGTGAGCAGTCTTGCTTTATAGGGCACCTCCCCCTTTATCAAATCACAGTGAATTGGACCAGCACATTTTAAATATAATTAAAGAGATTTAACTGCTTTTTCTCTGAAAGGACAGCTGCGAAACCAGCTGGTACTTCGTAGATCTCTCTCTTTTGCTTTAACAGATACCTAAGCTCCACAAACAGAACAATGGCTGGGAAAAATCGTATTGCTAAAGCTGTTGCCCCCGTTACAGCTTCTGCCTCGGTCCAGACAGAGGCCCTATTGCCAGTTGAAGAACCAGTTCCATATGCAGGGTGCCTGCATGCTGAAGCTCTGAGGAAACAAGTGGAGGAACTCAGAGAGGAGGTGGCGAGGCTGAGGAGCATTCAAGACAGTGAGAAGTACATTGATGAGATGCTGCTTGCAGCAACCAGGCTCTCCAGCACAGGAGAAGATGGGTGTCAACAGAATGTCGATGGTTGGACAAAAGTCACCAGAGCCTGCAAAATCACCAATCCAACTTCTCCAGCCCTTGAATTGAAGAACCATTATGCAGCCCTGGAAGTGGAGGAGGTGAAAGCATCCCTGGAAAGGGAAGAACCAGAGTTCAAGTACCCCATAGTTGCAGAATCAGTGACCAGAAGGAAACGAAGGGTAGTGGTGGTTGGAGACTCTCTTCTGAGGGGTACTGAGGCATCCATCTTCCGACCAGACTTGATGTCCAGAGAGGTATGCTGTCTGCCTGGTGCCAAGATCCAAAATGTTACGGAGAATTTGCCGAGACTCATCAAGCCCACTGACTATTACCCAATGTTGCTAATCCATGTTGGAACAAATGATACTGCCAGGTATACCTCGGAACGTATCAAAAGTGACTTCATGGCTCTGGGACAGAGGGTGAAGCAGGTAGGTGCACAGGTGGTGTTCTCTTCAATCCTCCCTGTTGAGGGTAAAGGCCAAGGCAGAGAGGCTCGCATCCTGGAGATTAATGCATGGCTGCGTGGATGGTGTCTTCGAGAGCGTTTTGGTTTCCTAGACCATGGGATGCTGTTCCAAGGGTTGCAGAGCAGAGATGGCATCCATCTGTCCAAGAAAGGTCAACACATCTTTGGTAGTAGACTGGCTAATCTACTGAAGAGGGCTTTAAACTAGATTCGTTGGGGATGGGTGAAGAAAGCCCCCAGGTAAGTGAAAGCCCCCAGGTAAGTGATACATTAAATACCTTTATGGAAATGGGTAACAGGGGTAACATATGGAAAGCAGTGTGTATTAATGCCCGTAGCATGGGAAATAAGATCTCTGAAGTTGAAGCTTTGGTGGGAGTGGCTGACTTAGATTTAGTGGCAGTTACAGAAACATGGTTCACAGAAAACCATGACTGGGATGTAACTATACCTGGCTATACTTTATTCAGAAAGGACAGGGTAGGAAGAAGGGGAGGAGGAGTAGCACTATATGTAAAAACTACTATTAAAGCTTTGGAATTACAGAGCTTAAAAGGGAGAGAGGAGGCATTGTGGGTTAAACTAGAAAGAGGGAAAGAGAAATCTATTTGCATTGGTGTGATATACAGACCTCCCTCACAAGAGGAAGAGGTGGACAGAGAGTTAATTGAAGACATACGCAGCATTGCTAGGAAAGGGGAAGTGCTACTGCTAGGAGATTTCAATATGCCAGATGTTGATTGGCACTTTCCTGCTGCAGTATCATCTAGGAGTAAGGAGATCCTGGATTCTCTACAGGGAGAACTATTCAGGCAATTGGTAACAGACCCCACACGTGAAGGGGCCATACTGGACTTGGTGCTTACCAATGGTGAAAGTGTTTCTGATGTTGTAGTGGGAGATCATTTTGCATCCAGTGATCACCAGATGGTGTGGTTCAGTATTAGGACTAGGGCTGTTAGAATCCATTCCAAGGTGAAGATCTTAGACTTTAGGAAGACTAACTTTGCGAAGATGGGCCAATACCTCAGGGAGTCATTAGTGGGATGGGAACAGCTGGGGGATGTAGAACAACAGTGGGCAAAACTGAAAGGGGGTATTTTAAAGGCAACCAACCTTTTTGTTAAAATGGTAAATAAAGGCAAAAGGAACAGGAGACCGCTATGGTTTTCAAAGGAAGTAGCTGAAAAAGTGAAGAAAAAGAGGGAGGCCTTCATGAAATACAAGAGATCACAGAGAAAGAAAGACAGGCATCTGTATTTGGAAAAACTTAGAGAAGCTAGCAAAGTAGTCAAGAAGGCAAAGATTCAAAAGGAGGAGGAAATAGCCAATGCAATAAAATGGGGAGATAAGACATTTTTCAGATATATTAATGAGAAGAGGAAGGGCAAAAGTGGTATTGTCAGACTCAAGGGTACAGGGGGGGAATATGTAGAAGCTGATAAGGATAAAGCGGAATTGCTTAACAAATATTTTTGTTCTGTGTTCACAGATGAAGAACCAGGAGCAGGACCTCAGAAAACACCCACAAATAAGAACAGAAGCGAGGGACATCTTGAACAATTTTCAGAAGACTGTGTTTGTGAGAAACTAGCTCAACTTAAAGTAGACAAAGCGATGGGACCGGATGGGATACACCCTAGAATACTGAGGGAACTTGGGGACGTTCTAGCAACTCCACTGACTGACCTTTTCAATGCCTCGTTGGAGTCGGGAGTGGTGCCAAAGGACTGGAGAGAGGCTCATGTGGTGCCTTTACACAAAAGCGGAAGTAAGGATGTGGTTGAAAACTACAGGCCGGTTAGTTTAACTTCAGTGGTGAGTAAATTAATGGAAACGCTGTTGAAAGAGAAAATAGTGAGGTTTCTGGAGTCCAGCGGATTACAGGATCCGAGGCAGCATGGATTCACCAGAAGCAGGTCTTGTCAGACAAATCTGATTGATTTCTTTGACTGGGTGACCAGGGAGTTGGACCGAGGGAGAGCTCTAGATGTGGTGTATTTAGATTTCAGTAAAGCCTTTGACACTGTTCCTCACAGGCGACTTATAAACAAACTGAGCACCCTAGGGATGGACCCTAAAGTTACTGCTTGGGTTAGAAATTGGTTGGGTGGGAGGCGACAAAGAGTACAAGTAAATGGAGCTCACTCTGAGGAGAAGGATGTTACCAGTGGTGTGCCCCAGGGATCTGTCCTTGGTCCGATTCTTTTTAACATCTTTGTTAGTGATATAGCGGAAGGGCTGTCGGGTAAGGTTTGCCTCTTTGCGGATGATACCAAAATCTGCAATAAAGTAGACACCCAGGAAGGTGTAGATAACATGAGGAGGGATCTAGCTAAGCTTGAAGAATGGTCTAGAATTTGGCAGCTGGGATTTAATGTAAAAAAATGTAACTTCATGCATTTGGGCTGCAGCAATCCTAGGGAGCAATACAGCATAGGAGATGAAGTACTTTTGTCCACTAAAGAAGAGCGGGACCTAGGCGTAGTTGTGTCCGATGATCTTAAAGTAGCTAAACAGGTAGAAAAGGCGACGGCAAAAGCTAGAAGGATGATTGGGTGCATACGGAGAGGAATGGCTAGCAGAAAAAAGGAGGTGATAATGCCTCTGTATAAGTCTTTGGTGCGACCTCATTTGGAGTATGGTGTGCAATTCTGGAGACCGCACCTTCAAAAGGATGTGAACAGGATGGAGTCGGTGCAGAGGGTTGCTACTAAGATGATTAGTAGTCTTCATTATAAAGCATATGAGGACAGACTTAAGGATCTTAATATGTACACCTTAGAGGAAAGGCGGGATAGAGGTGATATGATTGAGATGTTTAAATACCTCCGTGGCATAAATGTTCAGGGAGAGAGCCTCTTTCAATTGAAAGCAAGTTCTGCGACGAGGGTGAAGGGAGATAGATTCAGGAGTGATATGCGGAAATATTTCTTTACGGAAAGAGTAGTGGATCCGTGGAATAGCCTCCCAGTGGAGGTGGTAGAGATGAGGACAGTAACTGAATTCAAAAAAGCATGGGACCAACACAGAGGATCTCAAGGTAAAAAGTGGACTGTTGTAGTTGTTGTTATGGAAGGACAGACTAGATGGGCCTTGTGGTCTTTTTCTGTCATCATGTTTCTATGTTTCTATATAACAATAGCATACTTTTGTGTCACTTTTGAACTTTTAAACTACACTTGTTATGACAATGTAGAATCGCTGTAAATCACGACTAAGTTTAAACATTACAAAAACCATTTTTTAGGGTTCACCTACATTCATTCATCCTGCAGGGACTCAACTTTTCTAAATTTTTCAAATTACATTTTTATTAATCGGGCTAATTCTGATACGCCATACCAAGTTGCAGCCCTTCAACAAAAGCGCTGCAATCTTGGCCATTAAAATGTTTTAAAAATTTAAATATACAGTCTTTAGGGCTCCCTAGCCCTTGCCCTGTCCTCCTGGATGTTGAAAAAAGTGAGTTTTAATTTTATAATTTTAGAAGTTTTCTTGGGCTCCTGGTCCCTTTAAGGCCAGTTCCACTCCCATTTCCAACTTCTGGCAGGCCTAAAGTCTGCTCCATAAGGTATATTATGGGGACGTTTTCTGGCCCATGTGGTACAGATTCCAAGGCCCCTGCCACCTGATACCATTTTTAGGACCAGTCCAATGACCCGATGTCTGTTCAGTGCCATCCGGCCCAAATTTCTATCTCCAGGGCCCCTTCTTATTCATTAGGGTCAACCATGGCACTTGCACTGCCCCCCTACCCCCACAGTGATCAGGAATAACCTCCACCACTGCTTCACTCCCCAGAAGGCCAGGCAGAGAAGCAAACATGCAGGCCGGTCTGGTGCATGCCATGGGAATGCGGCCTATGCCAGCCCATGCCATGGCCCCCCACAGCACCTTTCATTTTTTATAAAAATGCAGCTGCCTGTCACCAAGCAGTTTCCACTTCATTTTTTATTTAAAAAAACAAAACAAAAAAAACACAGCCCCAGAACCACCTTCTGAGTTAAAAAAAAACGTCTCCTCTTTGGCTGCCTCTGCACCCGCGGGATAAACAAAAAAAAATACATATCCTGGTTGCAGACGGTAGCCCTCTGAATGGCCTGAAGCAGCACCTGGACTCCCCACACTCCCCTGTGGAAAAGACACCAGGCTGACATCGGCAAACCAACACCTTCTCCAGGCACCCCAAAGTTATTTTTCCCTTTTTATTTTAACCATCTGGTTATGTAGCAGATAAACAAGTGAAGAAAGAAACACCCAAGGAGTCTTAGAGGGAAACAACGGTTTAATGTTAAGGGGAGGAGTAGCCTAGTGGTTGGGGCAAGGTACTTCAGGCCGGAAGGTCAGGGGTTCAAATCCCACTAGAGGACAGCAACCTTGGGCTGGAAGGACTGGGGTTTCTAGACCCACAGATGCTCCTTGTGGTCTTGGGCAAGCCACTTAACCCTCCATTGCCCATGTTCCCTGTAAGTATTAGTGTATGTGTCTCATATCCCCGTGTGTTAAATGTATCCCCCAATTGTGTTGTGACCGCTTTGATTGAAGGATAAGGCGGTATACAAAAACTGTCTAAATAAAAAAAAAATAAAAATGTGCACAGACCCAGAGAAAATAGTTTTTCCAAACTCTGGGCCCCCACCAGAGGGCTCAGAGAGATTATATAGACCTCATCATGTTATTACAGTATTTCTTCATGATTGGTCACTTTATTACAGTGTAGTCCCGATTGGAGAAAGCCTACTGCACGCTTATCTCTTAGCAAAGCAGAGGAAGAGAAGTTCTCTAGCAAGCAGAGCGCAGCAGGACAAAGGAATAAGGGAGGGACAAGCATGTACCAGCGTATGACTTCACCAAGAGGGGTGTATCCTTTTCACTTAACCCTTCCAGCTCTCAGCCCTGCCTGGATTTCTACCTCATTCCCCCCTTTTTTAAGGTGAAAATTTGCCTTGTAGTGAAGGAGGCCAATTTTTCCTCATAGCAGTTGATCTGACTGTGGAAGGGATTTGTATTTGCATACTGCCATCACATGGGCAGCAGTTTTCCGCTCCACCATGGTCTCAATGGTGGAGGTAATAAATCGGATAAGGATAGAGATACAGCATGGCAGGATGACACATAGCAGGAGAATAAGGAGAACCCCTACCACTAGGGTTTTAAGTCCGTCTAACCAATTGAACCATTCCGCAAACCACCCAGCACCTATAGAAGGAGCGGTGATATGATTAGCTAGGACACGTAGGTCTTGAATAGAGTGTTCAATGGAAACACTCATCAGTGAGATTAAACCAACACATACCCTCAAACTCCTCGCAGCCATGATTTAAGCGTAGGAGCAGAAAATCAATGGTCTTCCTATTCTGAAGAATCGCCGTCCGCAGACCAGACATCTCATGATTCATAGTGGCTAGGATGGTTGAGGTAAGATTAATGGATTTGGCCAAGGAAGAAGCAATATGGCTTACTTCCATAGTGTTTTGCAAAGCTAACCCAGGTGCTCCTTCAATGGATATTGCCAGTCCCAGCGCTGTCTGATCACTATAAGGTTCCACATTGGAGTTACAGGTAGGGGGCATAGATTTTGATCGAGGATAGTGCGAGTGGGAACTAACCATACTGGGGGTATGAGAGAATGCAGCAGTAGTAAGTCTGCCAAAAGTGCAAGGACCTCCAGTAGCATTTATGGGAACATAAGTGTAAGCAGTTTTACCACATAACAAAAACCATCCTAAGGGAAGATACATTTCTGAGTAAGCATAAGATACCTTCGTAATAGACTTGCATGATAATACAGTGTTAGACACATTAAAAAACCCCTTCAGTTGCATATACAAAAATAAAGCAATCTGTATCTTTAAGTGTGGAGACAATATGCAAGGAGAAAGGGGCCTCGTTAAAATAGGCTGAGGTAGGACGAGTAACATCAATGAAGTAGAAAAATGTAGAAAAGGTTACCTTTGGCTGTTTGCAGTTCATATTATGCATTACAGTAAACGTTTGCATTTCACACAAAGTAGTGGGTACAGCAATAAACATGTTGATCAAAAACTCCAGGCTGCAATGAGCTGCGTACACAAAAGTCTGAAGTATTCAAAGCAGTACCGGCAAGTAGTGTTACTACATTTACAGTTCCTGAGGCCAACAAGGGAAGGCCCCACATGAATGCCAGAACAAAAGTCAGCATGAGCAGGTGCATACCGACCATGAAGCTTATGTCCCACTAACAGTATCTGAAGATGACCCCTCAAGCTTCTGCCGTACATAGCCGCAGGGCTCCGTTGTCTGCCGATTCCCTGGTTCTCCGCAGCGTGAGGCGTAAGGGATCCTGAGAATGTTCGTGCGCTGTCCACTTATCATCCAAGTCAGGAGCAGCTTTTTTAAGACGAGTATGATAAATCCACGGGGTAACCTCTGCGACCTTGACTGCAGTCGGTGTGGCTAGGAGAACTGTGTAAGGACCTCTCCAGGTAGGGCACAGTGGTTTCCATTCCTTAAATCCACACACGATCTCCCGGCTGGTGGGGATGGAGCGGCTCTGACAAAGATAGGCAGTCGCTCTTGAATCCACCTGTTCAAAGACTGAAAAACAGATCCCAATGCCAGTAGGTGTTGTCTCGTAAGTTCATTACCTATCTGCTCTAGGTCTCCCTTAAGGCCCTGAACAATGGGTCGTGGTCGGCCATACAGTACTTCATAAGGGGATATTCCCAAGGTCCGAGTTGGGGAGGACCAGACCCGGAGAAGGGCTATCGGTAAAGTCTGATCCCACTTAAGATGAGCTTCCTGACAGAGTTTAGACAACTGGAGCTTCAGAGTTCGGTTCATCCTTTCCCGAACTCTGTGGGCGGTAAGCAGTGTGAAGTTTCCAGGTAATCTGGAGGGCCTTAGAAAGGTCTTGAAGGTACTTAGCAACAAACACAGGGCCATTATCTGACCCTATAGTAAGAGGTAGGCCAAACCTGGGAAGATCTCTTTCAGCAGGGCCCTGGTAACCTCTCGGGCTGTCTCTGTTCTACAAGGGTAGGCCTCAACCCATCCTGAAAATGTACATACTATCACCAGCAGATATCGATAACCCCTTACTCGAGGTAACTCAGTGAAATCAACTACAATATTCTCCATAGGGGCAGCACCAACTGCCTGTATGGAAAATGGGGGTAGAGGCCCTTGGCGGGGGTTATTCCTGACACATTGCAGACAGCAACATGCTGCAGCTGCTGTTAAGGCAGACAGATGTGGGACATAGAAATAAGACTGTAGAATGGTGTGCATGGAGGTCTTGCCTAAGTGGGTGGTCTCATGAAATCATCGTACAAAAGCAGGTGCTAGACTCTCGGGGATAACATATCGGGGTGGATCTCCCAGTAACCGCAACCACCCAGCAGTAGTGAGAGTAGCCCCTTCCTGAGTGAAGAAATCTATCTCTTTCCTGGTATAACGTGGGTCCCACTCTGACATAGGAATTGGAAACAGGGGGGCTTGAACACTTACTGGGACTGTTCCTTGCTGGGCTGCTAACTTGGACTCCCTATCTGCCCTGCGGTTACCCTGGATGACCAGAGTGTCTCCTCGCTGGTGTGCCTTGCAGTGAACAGTCACCGCTTCTGGTGCCCACACAGCCTCTAGTAACTCCAAAATCTCCCTCCCATACTTTATAGATTTCCCGCTTGAATTTATGAGTCCCTTCTCTCTATAGAGGGCCCCGTGGGCATGGAATGTAGTGAATGCATACTTAGGATCAGTGAAATGTTTGCCTTCAGACCTGCAGCTAACTGGAGGGCTTGAGTAAGGGCAATGAGTTCAGCTTTCTGGGCAGAAGTCCCTAAGGGTAAGGGCTCAGCCTCCACAACAACCCCAGGAGTGACCACAGCATATCTGGCCTTCCGCTGTCCATCTTCCACGAAACTGCTCCATCAGTAAAGTATTGAACATCAGGAGAAGCCAGCGGTACATCCTTCAGATCTGGGTGGCTGGAATACACTTCATCCATAACCTGGATACAATCATGTTCAGGTAGCCCAGGTGCTACAGGGAGTAGTGTAGCAGGATTGAGTGTTTTTCACTATCTCCAAGTGAACCCGAGGATTCGCATACAGCATGCTCTGGTACTTTGTCATCTGCTCGTTGGTAAACCAATAATTGCCTTTGTACTCCATCAGGGTCAGTACTGCATGCGGCACTTTAAGATACAGTTCTTGCCCAAGGGACAATTTATCAGTCTCAGTTGCCAAGAGAGCTGTTGCTGCTACTGCGCAGAGACAAGAAGGCCACCCCCTTGCTACTGGATCCAGCTGTTTGGACAGATAAGTCACATGTCATTGCCAGGAATCTAGGCTCTGAGTGAGGACACCAACTGCCATCCTCTTTTCTTCATGGACGTACAGATGGAATGTGTTTTCCACATCGGGCAGTCCTAGACTGGGGGCTGATAGCAAAGCCTTCTTGCATATTCTGAAAGGCCCCCAGTCAAAAGGATCGTGTTCTCCCCCCATTGTAGCTGCAATAAGGGGCTTGGCCAACACTGCATAGTTGGGTATCCAGATTCAACAAAAACTGGCAGCCCCTAAGAAGCCTCTTAGCTGCCTGTTTTATTCCTGAGCCACAAAATCGCAAACAGCCTACCTCCGCTCAGAGCCCAATCTTCGAAGGCCTTGGGCAACATGGAATCCCAAGTATCTGACTTCAGTCTGGCACAATTGGGCCTTACTTTGGGACACCCAATAGCCATACATCCAAAGTAGGTGTAGAAGTTCTGAAGTAGTGGTTGGACATTCTTCCCGGGAAACAGCAGCAATGAGTAAATCATCCACGTATTGTAGCAACACGCGTTGAGAAGGGCAAAACTGGAACTGATGCAAATCTTGAAAAGTGCATACCCGAACAGCGTGGGGGAGTTTTTGAATCCTTGGGGTAACCATGTCCATGTCAACTGACCCTTACTGCCAGTAATAGGGTCTTCCCATTCAAATGCAAACAGTGGCTGGCTAGAAGTGGCCAATCTCAAGCAGAAAAAGGCATCCTTTAAGTCCAGAACAGTGAAGCAGGTTGCTTGTGCAGGAATCAAACTCAGTAAATTGTAGGGGCTTGGCACAACAGGGTGAATGGTAACAGCTTCATTGACCTTCTGTAGGTTCTGCACAGGTCGGTAATCATTAGTACCTGGTTTTTCAACTGACACCAAAGGGGTATTCCAGGGTGATTGGCATGGTTTTCAGGAATCCAAATTCGAGTAATCGCTGGAGATGTTTATGAATGCCTTCAACAGCTCTTTGGGGCAGGGAGTATTGCTTAACACGGATGGGACAGGCGTTTTTTCTCTTTTTCAGTGGCCCATTTTTCTGCAATAGGCACATTGATCTCGTTCCAATAGTCCTTGCTCCAATGATCCTCGCCGGGTTCCTCTACCCCAGCCTCGGCTTCTCGGTTCCCATATCGACTTTCCTTGTCCTTTCTCGACTAGCGCCGCTGCTAACATATCAGCTTTCTGTTTCATCTTACGTTTATCCTCACGCTTCATCTCCTGATCTCTGTTCACAAATACTTTCATAGCAACTTCCATCAGCTGGGTTATATTCATTCCAGCAAAACCTTCAAGCTTCGGAAGTTTCCTACGAATGTCCCCCTGTGATTGTCCCACAAATTCTGTATTCACCATCCGCTGGTTTTCAAGTGCTTCGGGGTCAAATGGAGTGTAAACACGGAAAGATTCACAGAGTCTTTCATAAAACTGGCCTGGGCTCTCATCAGGGGTTTGCAGGACCTCAGATATTTTCCCCACATTCATCGCTTTCTGGCCCCCTTTTTTAAGGCCTTTCAGGAGAGCCCAATGATAGCGATCCAGGGCAAGATGGCCTGTATCACTGTTTACAGCCCAGTGGGGTTCTAGGTCAGGAAAGTCTCTCAGCACTGCTTGCTGGGGATCCTGTTCACCTGGAGGGTTCTCTAACCATTTCATGGCTGACCGAGTCACCCGGTATCTCTCTTCGGTACTGAGTAAGGTTAAAAGGAGCTGAAGGCAGTCTTCCCAAGTTGGACGATGGGTCTGAATAATAGACGAAAACAAATCTATCATAGCTTGAGGTTTATCAGTATAGGATGGATAATGAGTTTTCCAGTTCAACAAGTCTGTTGTAGAAAAAGGCACATACACAAAAGTTGGGGGGCCTTCCATAAGTTCTTCCTGGGCATTAAAGGCAGCTGGTCCTCGAGCCTCTCTTAGGGGTAGTGGAGACTAACTTCTGGAGTCTGTTTGCTAGCACTTATTGTGCAGTGATCTCTCCTGAAGTTACAGTGCTCTATTACGGGGGTGGGGGGGGAGGGTGTACTAACGTGGAACTGACCTCCTTCAGATCTGGGACTCGGGGAACTTTCTGAAGTGCTGGGCAGATCTGTATCTGAAATTGGCATTTGTATGCTCCCCTCACTGCTCTTCTGGCTGTCAGAGAATGTAGTATCTGTTGAGAGGGGCGGGGGAGAACTAGCCAAATTTCCTGCTGAGACTGCCAACCTAGCTGAAGTCACAGGACTCTGCCTGGGAGGAGGGAAAGGGGGGGAATTCTTCTGTCTCTGGCTCCTGTACTAAAACAGGCAATTGTGATTTTAATTTAGGCTGCATTTCCTGTGGGCTACGAGACAAAAGTATGTGGCAGTTTTCCTCATGACATCTCCTGAGCCATTTAGGTCTCTGCCGACAAACATCCAGCCAGGAATCAATATAAGGGAATTGATCAGGATGTTTAGCTACCACAACTTGGTGCACTCAGCTAACCAAGTCATAATCAAATATTCCTTCTCGGGGCCAATCAGTATTAAAGCTAGCCACTCATACTCACAATATTTCTTTAACAAGGATGGAGTCATACGAACTCCATAATCTGCAGAGAATCCCTTCCTGAAATGCTTTACCATACACTCTAAGGGGCGGCATTTCGTCTCTGATCCGCCCATATCTTTCTTCCAGAGTTCAAGTACCCCATAGTTGCGGAATCAGTGACCAGAAGGAAACGAAGGGTAGTGGTGGTTGGAGACTCTCTTCTGAGGGGTACTGAGGCGTCCATCTGCCGACCAGACTTGATGTCCAGAGAGGTATGCTGTCTGCCTGGTGCCAAGATCCAAGATGTTACGGAGAGTTTGCCGAGACTCATCAAGCCCACTGACTATTACCTAATGTTGCTAATCCACGTTGGAACAAATGATACTGCCAGGTATACCTCGGAACGTATCAAAAGTGACTTCATGGCTCTGGGACAGAGGGTGAAGCAGGTAGGTGTACAGGTGGTGTTCTCTTCAATCCTCCATGTTGAGGGTAAAGGCCAAGGCAGAGAGGCTCGCATCCTGGAGATGAATGCATGGCTGCGTGGATGGTGTTTTCGAGAGCGTTTTGGTTTCCTAGACCATGGGATGCTGTTCCAAGGGTTGCAGAGCAGAGATGGCATCCATCTGTCCAAGAAAGGTCAACGCATCTTTGGTAGTAGACTGGCTAATTTACTGAAGAGGGCTTTAAACTAGATTCGTTGGGGATGGGTGAAGAAAGCCCCCAGGTAAGTGAAAGCCCCCAGGTAGGTGATACATTAAATACCTTTATGGAAATGGGTAACAGGGGTAACATATGGAAAGCAGTGTGTATTAATGCCCGTAGCATGGGAAATAAGATCCCTGAAGTTGAAGCTTTGGTGGGAGTGGCTGACTTGGATTTAGTGGCAGTTACAGAAACATGGTTCACAGAAAACCATGACTGGGATGTAACTATACCTGGCTATACTTTATTCAGAAAGGACAGGGTAGGAAGAAGGGGAGGAGGAGTGGCACTATATGTAAAAACTACTATTAAAGCTTTGGAATTACAGAGCTTAAAAGGGAGAGAGGAGGCATTGTGGGTTAAACTAGAAAGAGGGAAAGAGAAATCTATTTGCATTGGTGTGATATACAGACCTCCCTCACAAGAGGAAGAGGTGGACAGAGAGTTAATTGAAGACATACGCAGCATTGCTAGGAAAGGGGAAGTGCTACTGCTAGGAGATTTCAATATGCCAGATGTTGATTGGCACATTCCTGCTGCAGTATCATCTAGAAGTAAGGAGATCCTGGATTCTCTACAGGGAGAACTATTCAGGCAATTGGTAACAGACCCCACACGTGAAGGGGCCATACTGGACTTGGTGCTTACCAATGGTGAAAGTGTTTCTGATGTTGTAGTGGGAGATCATTTTGCATCCAGTGATCACCAGATGGTGTGGTTCAGTATTAGGACCAGGGCTGTTAGAATCCATTCCAAGGTGAAGATCTTAGACTTTAGGAAGACTAACTTTGCAAAGATGGGCCAATACCTCAGGGAGTCGTTAGTGGGATGGGAACAGCTGGGGGATGTAGAAAAACAGTGGGCAAAACTGAAAGGGGGTATTTTAAAGGCAACCAACCTTTTTGTTAAAATGGTAAATAAAGGCAAAAGGAACAGGAGACCGCTATGGTTTTCGAAGGAAGTAGCTGAAAAAGTGAAGAAAAAGAGGGAGGCCTTCATGAAATACAAGAGATCACAGAGAGAGGAAGACGGGCATCTGTATTTGGAAAAACTTAGAGAAGCTAGCAAAGTAGTCAAGAAGGCAAAGATTCAAAAGGAGGAGGAAATAGCCAATGCAATAAAATGGGGGGATAAGACATTTTTCAGATATATTAGTGAGAAGAGGAAGGGCAAAAGTGGTATTGTCAGACTCAAGGGTGCAGGGGAGAATATGTAGAAGCTGATAAGGATAAAGCGGAATTGCTTAACAAATATTTTTGTTCTGTGTTCACAGATGAAGAACCAGGAGCAGGACCTCAGAAAACACCCACAAATAAGAACAGAAGCGAGGGACATCTTGAACAATTTTCTGAAGACTGTGTTCGTGAGAAACTATCTCAACTTAAAGTAGACAAAGCGATGGGACCGGATGGGATACACCCTAGAATACTGAGGGAACTTGGGGACGTTCTAGCAACTCCACTGACTGACCTTTTCAATGTCTCATTGGAGTCGGGAGTGGTGCCAAAGGACTGGAGAGAGGCTCATGTGGTGCCTTTACACAAAAGCGGAAGTAAGGATGTGGTTGAAAACTACAGGCCGGTTAGTTTAACTTTGGTGGTGAGTAAATTATTGGAAACGCTGCTGAAAGAGAAAATAGTGAGGTTTCTGGAGTCCGGCGGATTACAGGATCCGAGGCAGCATGGATTCACCAGAGGCAGGTCTTGTCAGACAAATCTGATTGATTTCTTTGACTGGGTGACCAGGGTGTTGGACCGAGGGAGAGCTCTAGATGTGGTGTATTTAGATTTCAGTAAAGCCTTTGACACTGTTCCTCACAGGCGACTTATAAACAAACTGAGCACCCTAGGGATGGACCCTAAAGTTACTGCTTGGGTTAGAAATTGGTTGGGTGGGAGGCGACAAAGAGTACAAGTAAATGGAGTTCACTCTGAGGAGAAGGATGTTACCAGTGGTGTGCCCCAAGGATCTGTCCTTGGTCCGATTCTTTTTAACATCTTTGTTAGTGATATAGCGGAAGGGCTGTCGGGTAAGGTTTGCCTCTTTGCGGATGATACCAAAATCTGCAATAGAGTAGACACCCAGGAAGGTGTAGATAAAATGAGGAGGGATCTAGCTAAGCTTGAAGAATGGTCTAGAATTTGGCAGCTGGGATTTAATGTTAAAAAATGTAAGGTCATGCATTTGGGCTGCAGCAATCCAAGGGAGCAATACAGTATAGGAGGTGAAGTACTTTTGTCCACTAAAGAAGAGCGGGACCTAGGCGTGGTTGTGTCTGATGATCTTAAAGTAGCTAAACAGGTAGAAAAGGCAACGGCAAAAGCTAGAAGGATGCTTGGGTGCATACGGAGAGGAATGGCTAGCAGAAAAAAGGAGGTGATAATGACTCTGTATAAGTCTTTGGTGCAACCTCATTTGGAGTATGGTGTGCAATTCTGGAGACCGCACCTTCAAAAGGATGTGAACAGGATGGAGTCGGTGCAGAGGGTTGCTACTAAAATGATTAATGGGCTTCATTATAAAGCATATGAGGACAGACTTAAGGATCTTAATATGTACACCTTAGAGGAAAGGCGGGATAGAGGTGATATGATTGAGATGTTTAAATACCTCCGTGGCATAAATGTTCAGGGAGAGAGCCTCTTTCAATTGAAAGCAAGTTCTGCTACGAGGGGACATGGGATGAGGGTGAAGGGAGATAGATTCAGGAGTGATATGCGGAAATATTTCTTTACGGAAAGAGTAGTGGATCCATGGAATAGTCTCCCAGTGGAGGTGGTAGAGATGAGGACAGTAACTGAATTCAAAAAAGCATGGGACCAACACAGAGGATCTCTAAAGGACTGTTGTAGTTGTTATGGAAGGACAGACTAGATGGGCCTTGTGGTCTTTTTCTGTCATCATGTTTCTATGTTTCCAGGCTTTGAAAACACAGAGGGAAAGGAATGCAGACAGCCAGGAATCCAGCTGCTCTAGTCTCAAGAAGGGTAACAAGATTGCGCTTTCACCACACACTAACAAAATGGCGCTTTCGCCATTATTCCCCAACCTGGGCACGGTCGCCTGGCCAGGAACTGCACTAATCAGGAGTCTATGCTCACTGCACAAGCCTCTGCTTGTGCCAAACACATAAATCAGTAGCACAAAAAACTTGTTCCACTCTCTAACCAGAAAAGAAGTATCACTATTTTTTGTGGGAAAAGGGTCTCAGACTTGATCGGGGAAAACGTCGGAGAGGCGCTCTGCCTCTATAACCGACTAACCCCTCTATTGCATCAACGACCCAATCATATCCCTTTATTTCCCTTTTTTTTGTTATAAAATGAGTTTAACACTACGTTCAATATGCTTGAATCTTCAAGTAATAAGTAATTTCAAAAATAAAGCTGAACGCTTATCTGTGAAGTCCAATAAGGACTGTAATCTCATCCCTGTGATCGCCACCAGCCCGGCTCAAACTGATTGAACCTAGAGGTAGCAAGATAACCTTTTCTTTCTTATCTCGCTGTCTCAGCCGGGTCAGGGAACCAAAAATGTAGCAGATAAACAAGTGAAGAAAGGAACACCCAAGGATTCTTAGAAGGAAACAGTTTAATGTGCACAGACCCAGAGAAAATAGTTTTTCCAAATTCTGGGCCCCCACCAGAGGGCTCAGAGAGATTATATAGACCTCATCATGTTATTACAGTATTTCTTCATGATTGGTCACTTTATTACAGTGTAGTCCCGATTGGAGAAAGCCTACTGCACTCTTATCTCCAGCAAAGCAGAGGAAGAGAAGTTCTCTAGCAAGCAGAGCGCGCAGCAGGACAAAGGAATAAGGGAGGGACAAGCATGTACCAAGGTATGACTTCACCAAGAGGGGTGTATCCTTTTCACTTAACCCTTCCAGCTCTCAGCCCTGCCTGTATTTCTACCTCAGTTACACTTATTTGCAATTTACCACATGTAAGTATCGACACTTAGAGGCCCTTTTACTAAGGGCCCAATTCTGTGGCATGAATAGCGGGGATAGACAGCCCCGTTATTCGTGCCTTCCCCCGCCGGCGTCTAACTTCCCTGCTGGTTGTGCGGGGAATTTAGATGGGGGTGGGGGAGGGGCGGCTTGGGGGTGGAGTCTGGGTGGGCGGTCGCCGGCCCTCGATATACAGAGCTGAGTCTAATGTTGGCCCTGTATGTCCAGGACCAGTGACTTGTGCGGAGAAGTCATTCCACCACCAAGGTGAAATAATTTCCCTGGATGTTTTATTTTCTCGTGCCTGGGCCGCGGAAGGGACAGGGAAGGTCAGAGGACATTCCTCGCAGCCCGACCCTGGCCTTAGGAGGTCAGATTGGGGGTCGGGCTGTGGGGAATAAGCTGTTTATTTCGGTGGCCAGCATCGCGGCTTTTAAATGGAGCCATGGTGCCGTGGCTCCATTTAAAAGCCCTGACTGAGTTAGTAGGGCTTTTTCTGTACGTGCAGGCTGGGCTGAATCGCAGTCCCAGCCTGCACATACAGGACTGAACGCAATTCTGATCTTGCAGGGCTAGACGTGCCCCGTGGGATCAGAATCACGATCACCTCTGTACGTCCGGTCAAACTGGACATACACAGGGGGTGTACATCTGGGATAGAATGAGCCTATAAAGGTTTAATTGTGCATTAATGAATGTTAATGCACACTAAGTGCCCACAGTCCTTTTATTTCTATGGGTGCAATGGCACTTAAAGTATATTAATTTCATTAAGTTTAGTAAAAGAGCTCCTTATGTCAAAATGGGCAGAATTTGCACTTGGATGTCCTCACTACATCCAAATGCAAATGGGCGTCTCAGGGTTATGGTTAGGAGAGTGGTCTACATAGGGTTAAAATTTAGACTTGCATTCCCCACTTCAGAATAGTCTACACTGGGATTTGCACTTGCTCCCTGGCACATTTATGTTTGCAAAAAGTACTCAGTTCGGCTAGCCCTTACTGGAAGGATAAAGGGGGTTATGCAACTTAAGCTCCCCTTGTTTTTTTCCTCCTCAAAAGAGAGAATAGAGAGGCATCTGTTAATTGTATGTATACATGTAGGCTTGCAAAATGGCCAGCATATATGTGTGAGTGCTGGAAGTTATGAAATCTGGCACTTACACTGATGTGGTGGCCGTGTGTATAACTGCAAAATGGCTCCTCCAACTTCATGTAGACTTACTCACTCCTGCACCTCCATATTGCGTACAGTATTTTAGAAAAGGCTCCACATTTAGCAGAGTCCTTTCTAAAATACTGCTGGAATGGTGTACCTCTAAATTCCCATCTTTACCTAGTATTTAAAATGTGCCTTTAAATACTACAAATAGCAAGGCTCAGAAGACAAAGTTCCTCTGGTTGTTTTTCCTACTAATGTATCTTTTAGACATGATGTTGACTTTAACTGCCAACAGTCTGCAGCAGTCTAGTGGCTTTGACAGGACTTGCCATGACAACCCATGTGTCGCCAATCACCGAATTACACCCATTCATGGATTTCCTGCGGCAAAACCCCAGGGCATCACGGATTCCTCGTAGTTAGAAAAAGTCAGCAGTGGGCATGCTTGTAAATTTCCCTTCTGTACTTGCAACAGCTACGAACACTCTGAAACAGATGATGCTTTTCAAAACAGTATTTTTTTATTTAGGAAACAAACTTCACTTTGAATCAAGCTGGCACCTGTGCATGCTGCATTTTCAAGGCGAAGCTGGCATTGGTTACCACTGCTGGCAGCCTACAATATAATTCTTTTTGTGTCTTTCCACTGTGTGCTTTAATGCTGCAGCCAGCACCTGTGGTACATAAAAGGCTATACAGAGCAGCTGCGGGACTCAGTTGTCAATGCTAGAATACATTTAAGCCAAAGTACTTGGATCTATGGCTTGCTTCCTCGCCTGACTCATTCAAGGTCTCTTGACAGGTTCCGCCGCTTGCTGATATGTATATTAAATGCCTGTAGACCTGTCACTAAGCAGGGTATAGTGAGAGCTGTGAAGTGACTTCTGTTGAGCCACGACTTCATTATTTTGCACCTGGTAATCTACCCAATAGCCTCAATGCCATTTTCCTTTTGCTCTGAAAAGAATTAGTTTCATATGTCTAAATGTGAAAAAAGGAGGTTGTGTTGATACAGATTCTCAAATAAACTATGACTGTTAGAAACTAAATACAGTGTAATGCTGTTGCATGTTCTGTAACTGCCAAGTATCCATTAGAGGTGTCTACTACTGTACATGGTAAAATTATGCTATTCATTTCCTGTTTCTTGATTAAAAATGCTATTTGATTTATTTACAATTTGCTTACCTTCTTCCATAGACACCTATGCCCCAAGTATTTCCTGGAATGAGAAGTTACTGCTCTTTTCACAATGAAGCGGATTCAACCCAGCCACACAAAGCCACAGTCATAATATTCACCCCTCCCCCCCTTCTCCTTGGAACATATCTAGCCAGTCAGGTTTTCAGGATATCCAAATTGAATATGCAGGCTAGCCCCAATCACCAGACAAACTAGGTGACTGCCTAGGGTAGTAGGTTTTATTTTGGGGAATGGGGGAGGCGGCGGGGGGGGGGGGGGAGGGGCGGGGAAGCCACAACAGTCAAAGCAAAGCAATGGGTCCCAGAAGCCGCATAAATTCAGAGTCCTCAGTATGTATTTTTACCTGCAAAATAAATGGCTAATATGCAAATAGCCCTTTTATCCTTGTAAATGGCTTTTTGAAATCTCCCTCATGTATATATTTATAAAACAAAGTTTCATATTTAAAAGTGATGTCCAAAGATGTATTTTTATAGGATTGTTCTGGGAGGAATGGTATTGAGATGAATACAATTGAGTTTCATATAAAATCTTGGGGGGGAGGGGGAGAAGGGAAGCAGGAGTCTAAATTCTAATTGTGAGGGGGGTGCAAGGTTTAAGTTTCACCTAGGGTACCTAATGCTCTTGCCACAGTCCTGTGAATATTCATGAGAGAGATTGTATTCAATAGAGGCACTGCATGCAAATTTCTTATGCAAACTCATTGTGGTTATCCTGAAAACCTGACTGGCTCGCTGTGTCCAGAGGACTGGGTTGAGAACACCTGCTCTACATAGAAGTACATGTATAAGAGAGTACACACCACTGAAAATCTCTTAACCTCCATCTCTCAGATGCACTGAACTTTGGCTACGAACAAGTAAATCTCGATTTAGCTCTTGCTTCTCTAATTTCAGACTGCAGCACGAAGAATTATGTTTTATTATGATCCTCAAGAACCATCTTCAATAACGAAGATTTATTAATACAATTTCCATAAAGTTTATGAAAAAAGCAGGTGTGTGTTTTGTCTGGGGAGAAATATTACGTTTCAAGCTAAAAATGATAAAATTGCATTATTGAAACCTTTGTTTAGACAGACTAAGGAGGGTCATTTTAAAAAGCTTAGATGTGATTTGGACGTCTGAAAACATGCACACGTCCCCGGAGCTATTTTACAAATGTATTTTTAAGACGTCTTTGCTGCAGGGATGTCTAAGTAGGCAGGAACTGTGACAGAGGTCTGTGGTGGTAGAATGGACTTAAATGTCTCAGCTCAATTTCAGAAATGCCGGGGATGTCTGTGACCCCATCCAAGCTTAGACCTGCTCCAGGAATGAACATGTATTGGGAAGTGTTTGTTTTGGCAGTAAAATATCTGGAGGGTGTAGAGAAGATAGAACCACCACTATCCCCAGTATTCTCCACAATCATGATAGCAGCAGTAGGATTTGAATCCTGGCTTTCCTAACCCATTAAGCTAACCATTAAGCTTTTCCTAGATGTCCTAGTCTTGAATATATTATGCCAGGGACATCTATGGAGATGCCCTGCAGATGTCTGTATTGGATACGTCCACATTTGTGAAATCATGCCTGAACTTGGACTGGCCTGCTTTTTTTCCTTTCTCCAGATGTTCTAGCTTGGACATCCCAGAGTGCACTTGGATGCCATTTATAATATGTGCCTTCACAGTTGTTGAAGGAGCCCATTAGGAATTTGAAGAGGGATTTACAAAAATTAGAGAGGTTAATGGGAAGACTAAATTACTGGAAATCCAGGAGAGTTGGAAACGTTGTGCTTTGAAATACAGCTTAGTACTGCAATGAGTTAAGCAAGCATATTACAGTGAACAGATTGAGAGATTGGTTCAACTGCCAAGACAGCTCTCAGTAGTTGGATTGCTAGTGAATGGGGAGGATGGTAGTAGTGGTTTGATGAGTGGGTTACAGCAAGATGATTTTGCTGAGTTTTTAAGAGGGAAGTGGAACAAGTTTGGGAGACCGGAGGAAAGGATGGATTACAGGAGCTTAGAACAGGAGAAAAGAGGGAAATATTCAGCTATGTGATGATTCATTGAATGGAAGCATTTGCCAGTGGACTTAGTGGACTGATTTCCATCTTATTGATGAAGGGCAGTTGTGATGGAATTGAGGGCTTACTGTGTGCGCTTTGGACATTTTCCCATTAACATTTTTCAAGGCTAGGGATAAAGGATAAGAGAAACTATTAGAGATAGATTTACAGTAGCTAATTAGATAAATGCTGCTAAGCCCGATATTCAGAGATGCTTTCCAGATAGTGCCACTGAATATTATTTCAGACCATCATGGCACTATCAGCACAGAACGGAGCTGAAGACATGACTTATCCAGATAGTTATTCGGACAGCGGCGCTTGTGGTGGCCAGCATTACAAAAAAACAATGCTAATTGCAGCAGGCTGAATATTGCCCTATAAGTTTTAAATATGTAGGCCAATGAACAAAAGGTTCTTTGTTCTCTGTTCACATTTAAAATAATTGTTCATGTTTATTGTAAATGGTTATTGATTTTCATTATTGAATTTCATTATAACTCGCTCATTGTATCAACTCAGTTTCATGTAAACCATTTTGATTTGTAGAAAAACGGTATAACAAAATTTGTTAAATAAATTCTGTACATTAGAGCCAGCACAATGTTCCCTACCACACATGTAAAAAAGATTTTACATCCAGTGCTGCAAAAAAAAATCATGCGAATAATTTGCATGCAAAAACAGAACACAAACATGTATGTTAACAGAATCAAAATTTCATGCAAACCTTTATCAGCACCTGAGGGAGTTGCATGTGCATACACTATGCACATGTGTATATCAGGAATGCTTTTCTGTATATAAAGTTTTGCATTTGAAGACTTCACCCTTCATTTCACAGCTGCGGCATTTTCCTCTGAACTCCATATTCAGCAATACAATTATTTCAGTTCCTCATTTCCCGGCCTTTTTTAAAATTTGCCCACTCCTCCCCTTCATCAAAAATAAAAAGAAGAAAAAAGTTGTGGGCAACTGGCAGAAGAAAACAAAACGGTGCTCACTAATGTTAGCCACAGAATAACAACAATCTTTATTCCACCCTCAGACAACCTGTTAAATCTCCAGGCATTAAACTTTCCAGTTACGTATGCACTTTTGTATCTGGGTGTAATAGCTAATGACTTCATTATCGCTGGATTTAAATGAGCAGTCCTTTGCACACAGTTCTCTCATGCTCTAAGCTCCTTCGATCATAGGAGCAGCACAGAAAACTGGGCTTCTCTGTGCAAATTTCCTCACCCATGTTTCCGTATCCTCTTATAATGCTGCACTATCCTCTGCTCTTGACACTCTTGCCCCACCCACCCCACGCCCTGTCAGACGTTCTGTTCCCCAGCCTTGGCTGTCACCCACCACCCACTATTTACGCACCTGTACCAGCTCTGCTGAACGTGTTTGGACCAAATCCCGGGAAGACCTTCTACACCTCAAAATCATGCTGGTCTCCTTCCAATCAGCCATAGCACTTGCCAAAGAAGAATACTACATCCATCTAACTCTCTTGCCTCTGACCCTCGCCACCTCTTTAATACTCTCAATTCTCTCCTCAAAGTGCCCCCGCCCCCAGTCCTGCCCTCCCTTTCTTCCCAAACCCTAGCAGACTACTTCCACAACATAACTCAAAAGATTACCCTTCAATTCCCCACCTCCTTATCTACCCCCCTCCCCAACTTGTCCTCCACACCCATACCTCTTCTGCTACCCTCTCCTCCTTCCCTACAATCTCAGAAGAGGAAACCGCTCTCCTTCTTTCCTCATCCAAACCCACCACCTTTTCCTCTGACCCTATCCCCACCCATCTCCTATACCCCTCCTCCCCCACCGTTGTCCTCTCCATCTCTCACATTCTCAACCTTTCACTCTCCACTGCAACTGTCCCCGACGACTTCAAACATGCTGTTGTCACACCTCTCCTCAAGAAACCCTCACTCGATCCCACCTGTCCCTCCAACTGTCGACCCATCTCCCCCCCTTCCCTTCATATCTAAACTACTAGAACGAGCAGTCCACCGCCACCGTCTCGACTTCCTCACCTCCCAGGCCCTCCTGGACCCACTTCAATCCGGCTTCCGTCCCCTACACTCCACTGAAAAGGCTCTTACAAAAGTCTCCAATGACTTGTTCCTGGCTAAATCTAAGGGCCTCTACTCAGTCCTCATCCTTCTCGATCTCTCTGCTGCCTTTGACACTGTCGACCACAATCTTCTCCTCACCACCCTTTCCTCACTTGGTTTCAAGGGCTCCGTACTATCCTGGTTCTCCTACCTCGCCCATCGCTCCTTCAGAGTATGCTCTGGTGGCTCCTCCTCCTCTCCCACCCCGCTCCATGTTGGTGTACCCCAAGGATCTGTCCTGGGCCCCCTCCTTTTCTCTCTCTACACCCAGTCCCTTGGCACGCTCATCTCCTCCCATGGCTTTCTGTACCATCTCTATGCCGACGACTCCCAAATCTACTTCTCTACATCTAATATCTCCCCAGCAATACAAACCAGGATTTCTGCCTGCCTTTCTGACATCGCTGCCTGAAATTGAACATGGCCAAGACTGAACTCCTCGTCTTTCCCTCCAACTCCTCCCCTCCCCTTCCCCCCTTCTCAGTCTCTGTGGATGGATTCACGATCCTTCCTGTCCCCTCTGCCCGCAATCTGGGGGTGATATTTGATTCCTCTCTCTCCTTCTCCTCTCATATCCAGCTCATAGCTAAGACCTGCCGCTTCTTTCTCTACAACATTAGCAAAATCTGCCCCTTCCTTTCTGAGCACAATACTAAAATGCTTATCTACTCCTTGATCTCCTCTTGCCTCGACTACTGCAACCTACTCCTTGCTGGTCTCACCATGAGCCATCTTCTCCCCCTTCAATCTATTCAAAATCATGCTGCTCGACTGATCTTCCGGCAGTCTCACCATGCCCGCATTACTCCTCTCCTCAAATCGCTTCACTGGCTCCCTATCCAGTTCCGTATCCAATTCAAGCTTCTCCTGCTGACCTATAAATGCATTCACCCCACGGCCCCTCAATACCTCTCATCCCTTATCTTTCCCTACATCCTCTCCCGGGAACTTCGCTCTGCTAACCAATTACTTCTATCCAGGCCTTTCACTCACACTGCTAACTCCCGACTTCGCTCCTTTCACCTTGCTGCACCTTACGCCTGGAACAGCCTACCTCTGGCCGTACGCCAAGCACCCTCCCTGGCCCTCTTCAAATCCAGATTGAAGACCCACCTCTTCACTATAGCTTTCAGATCCTGACGTCTATCCTTTATCTCAACCTGACTCCCATCAATTTTCATGACCTAATTGCAACGACCATACTCTGCTTTGCACCAAATTGTCCAATGCTCTGTATTGCACCAAATTGACCAATGTATTGTCTCAACTTAATTGTAAGTTCCTATGAGCACAGCTCTTGTATTTTTTGCCTGTTCAGCGCTGTGTGCATGGCGCTATATAAGTGCTAAATAGTAGTAGTAGTAGTAGTAGTAGTTATTGCTCAGTGATCCTACAGTTTAAGCAAACCCTTGGTTCAGAACACAAACTTTGGAATGGACTTTATCTTAGAAGGGAAGAGTTGTGAGAATGTCAAGTGCCAAGGGCCTTCATGTAAGTCAGTCCCCATCAAAGAACCTTGATTTTAAATTCTATGAGCCCAAGACTGAAAGACTGCAAAACAACCCTCTTGGATTGGTCTTCTCCCTTGTTTGCCAAGCCACTAGCAGGGCACCTGCTAGGACAACACTGAAAGGGGGGTTACATCAACATGAAAGTTTTCCTCTAACATGTCTGAGCCTACTTACATTTTGTTCTGGCTGGATGGTGAAATAATTCAGGAAGTTGTACTTTGACTGAATTCTTGTTGCTTATTTGCAAAGCAAATGTATTATTGCACATTTGATTTCCTCTCCTCTTCCTATCCTTGAGGCATGTGTTCTATAGCAGCATGTAACAAAAGAGGGTTCATGCAAGAAGGGTCCAATAACTATTAGGCAAAAGTAACTCACAAAAAGAAACACTGATGGGCAGTGCCTGCTTCTGATAGCCTTAGTTTTCCGCAAAGGGCCAAGGACCCCATATCTTCAGAAATGCCAAGGGTGACCCATCCCAAAAGGTGAGATTGAAGGCCAAAGAGTCAGATATTTCAGATGGTGTGTCCAGTGTATAAATCTAGAAAAATTTAAATGTTGTATTGCTTTGCAAATGGAAAAATATAGCATAAAATGATATTTGCTTTTCTTTGGTGCCCCTGAAAGAATATAGGTAGAGTAGATGCAATATGGATAAATTCTCTTGGCTGAACATTGCCTTCCACTCAGCGGCTAAAAGCATGTATAGAGGTTTCAGAGCACATGTACTTGTAGGTGCAGGAAAAGGAATGGGGAGGGGGAGGCAAAGTGCACTGGAAGGCAAGCTCAGATTTGTTGCTGCTAGTAGGAGCACCTGGTTTATCTTCTGAGGCTTGCCTCTCATGAAGCAGTGATAAGGATCAGTGAGAGAAGGGTCTCAGAGTGCGAGGCAGAGAGCTTTTGAATGAGTACAACACTCCTAATGAACGAGAGTTTGCATCTGGTTCAGTATAGCTGGCAGTGGCTACTCCACGCCACACTGGTACAATTAGGCCATGTCTAGGCACAGGTACTAGCAGGTAGGGGTACAGTACAATGAACTAAGGGGGGCATATTCAAAGCACTCTAATGCTGCTGGATGTCCCAGGGGTGGTGCTGACGATAACCAGTTAGTGGTGATATTCAGCCACTGGCTGGTTTTCATGAACCAGCTAAAGTTAGCTACTTGGGACCAGGGGCAGCCTGAGGGTGATGCGGGGCCATGTGCAGAGACTCATTGGGGTCCTCATTTGCATAACGATGGCAAGTTGACTTATTTGGTCAGTGCTATGACCAGTTTAATAAGCAAGATAGCATAGTTACTCACCTGTAACAGGTGATCTCCGGGAACAGCAGGAATTTAGTCTTCACATATGGGTATCATCGGTACCGACGGAGCCTGCGCGGGAACGCTCCCCAGCGTCCAATTAGAAAGCTTTTGGGGGCATCCCACAGTGTCTGCATGCTGCCTTCCCGCCTTTCCCAACTGCCTCTCTCCAGTTGAGTTTTAAAGCTGAGACAAAGAGAGAGAGAGAGGGAAAGGGATAGAGATAGAGATATACAACTCCTAGGGGAGGTGGGTGGGTTGTGAAGACTAAATTTCTGCTGTTCCCGGAGATCACCTGTTACAGGTGAGTAACTATGCTATCTCCCGGAACAAGCAGGAATGTAGTCTTCATATATGGGGACTCTCTAGCTTTAGATGCCAGGGAGAGACCCCAGAAGTTGTGTGCCCCTGAAAAATGGGCTCCACTCCCCCCCATGGATCTCTGGCATCCTACCAGGGATGGTGGGTAGGAGTTGATTAGGTATGGAACAGGTGTTGAAGAACAGCCTGATCCAACAAGGCATCCCGGCGGGAGTCCTTGTCCAAGCAGTAATTGGCTGTGAAGGTATGAACCGAGGCCCAGGTGGCTGCTCGACAGATGTCGTCGATAGACACAGAGTGTAGATAAGTCATTGAAGTTGCCATGGCTCTCACATTGTGAGCTGTGACATGGCCCTCCAGAGGAAGATTCTTACTCTGATAGGCAAAGGAAATACACTGAGCAATCCAGTTAGATAGTGTTCTCTTGGAGACTGGAAGTCCCAAATGAGAAGGATCAAAAGCAACAAAGAGTTGAGAGGACTTTCTAAGTTGCTGTGTTCTTTGTAAGTAAAAAGCTAAAGCTCTTTTACAGTCCAAAGTATGAAGATTCCTTTCTGCATTTGATGCATGAGGTCTTGGAAAGAACACAGGTAGGTAGACTGCTTGGTTTAGATGAAAAGGCGAGATCACCTTTGGCATAAAGCGTGGATGAGTCCTAAGGAACAGCCACTAGTGCCTGCAACTCACTGATGTGACGTGCTGATGTGATTGCAATGAGAAAGATAACCTTCCAAGAAAGGAATTTCAAGGAGGTAGTAGCTAAGGGTTCGAAAGGTGGCTTAATGAGCTGACCAAGAACCAAGTTTAAGTCCCATGCCACAGGTGGTGGCTTAATGGGAGGCTTAGTCAGCAAAAGGCCCCTCATAAATCTTGCTATAAGAGGATGGGAGGAAATAGGTTGTCCATTTAGAGGCTTGAAAGAAGCTGCAATAGCACTCAAATGGAGCCTCACTGAGTTAGTCTTAAGTCCTGTATTGGATAAATGAAGGAGATACTCCAGTAATGATTCCAGAGGTACCGCAAGGGGGTTAAGACCCTTCTGCGAACACCATATGGTAAACCTTTTCCACTTGAAAGCATAAGAGCGTCTTGTGGAAGGCTTCCTGGAAGCATAAAGGATATCTTTTACCTGCTGAGGAAGGTTAAGATCATGGAGATCTAGGCCTTCAGCAACCAAGCCCTGAAATGCAGAGACTGGGGATTGGGATGCCATAACATTCCGTCCTCCCGAGATAGGAGATCTGGAGCAGACCCTAACTCCAGGGAGGGAAGCTTGAGAGAGATGTAGAAGCAGAGGGTACCACACTTGCCGAGGCCAATGTGGAGCTATGAGGATCATATGGCCTCTGTCTCTCTGAAGCTTGAACAGGGTTTTGGGAATCAGGGGAATGGGTGGAAAGGCATACAGGAAGTCTTGACCCCAATAAAGGAGGAAAGCATCCCTGGCCTGAGACCCCTGAGCCGGAGTTCTGGAACAGAACTGGGGAAGTTTGGCATTCAACGGACTTGCAAAGAAGTCTATGTCCGGGGTTCCCCAAATTTGAAAAATCTTGGCCACCTGGTATGCATGCAGAGACCACTCGTGTGGAAGCAGAACTCGACTGAGTCTGTCTGCCCAAGAATTTTGTACGCCTGGAAGATACACTGCCAGGAGATGAATCTGATGCTCTCTGGCGAGGGCCCATAGTCGTAGAGCTTCGTTGCAAAGTGACAGAGAGCCTGTTCCCATCTGCTTGTTCACGTAGAACATGGCTACTGATTGTCCGTATGAATGAGGACTGTCTTGTAGCTGAGCAGGGTGTGGAACACTCGAAGAGCAAGGAAGATTGCTCTGAGCTCCAAGAGATTGATATGTAGATGAGTCTCCTGTGGAGTCCAGGTGCCTTGGGTGGAGAGGTCTTGCAGGTGAGCTCCCCAACCCGTTTGTGAAGCATCTGTTGTGAGAGTTGCCTGGGGCAAGGGCTGTTGAAATGGGGACCCCAGCAACAGGTTTTGAGTGGACCTCCACCATTGGAGGGACAAAATAAGACTATTTGTGTTCGCTATTTTGTCTGACAGGCATCCTGATGCCTGGGTCCATTGAGTGGATAAAGTCCACTGGGCTGCTCTCATATGGAGGCGAGCATAGGGAACCACATGCACGGTAGATGCCATGTGGCCTAGTAGTTGTAGCATTTCTCAGGCAGTGAGATGAGGCTTTAGCACTGCTTGAGAAGCTAACTGCACCATGCGAAGGCAACGGCCCTGGGGGAGATAGGCCCTTGCTTTTTTGGTATCCAAGACAGCTCCTATGAACTCTAGAGATCGAGTGGGGGTTAGACTGGATTTTGGGATGTTTATGACCAGACCCAAATACTGAAGGATACGCATTGTGCAGGACAGAGAAGTCCTGGCCTCTGATTCTGTTGGGGCTCGAATGAGCCAGTCGTCTAAGTAGGGGAAGACGAATATACCTAGAGTGCGGAGAAATGCTGCTATCATAGCCATGCATTTCGTGAACACTCTTGGTGCTGAGGCCAGGCCGAAAGGCAGCACCCTGTATTGGTAGTGCTTTCCTTGAAAAAGGAACCGAAGGAACTTTCTGTGAGTTGGATGGATGAGAACATGGGTGTACGCATCCTTGAGATCTAGAGAATAAAGCCAATCCTGACTCTGAAGTTATGGCAGCAGAGTTCCTAGAGAAATCTTGAATTTCTCTTTGAATAGGAATTTTTTCAATTCTCTGAGGTCTAAAATAGGTCTGTATCTCCCTGTTTCTTTGGGATAAGGAAATAGGGGGAGTAAAACCCTGTGCCCTGTTGATGGATGGGTACTTCTTCTATTGCCCCTTGGGCAAGAAGCATGGTGACCTCTTGATCTAACAGGTTGATGAGAGAGGTGTGAGAATTGAACTGTCTTATCATTGTGGGAGGGGGCATGCTCAAAAAATGAAGCTTGTACCCCTCTTATGATGGAGTGTCCAATGCTCTGCTGTTATCTGTCCCCATCTGGGGGCAAAATGGCACAACCTTCCTGGAATGGTGGAAGGCTCTGGTCCATTGAGAGCCAGGAAGGCTAAGTTCTCTAGCTGAAAGTCAAAGGCCTCGTGGAGGCTCAGACTGCTGAGACTGTTGAGGCGTAGCAGTCTTTGCTTTCCTTTTTGTTTGGGTGGTTGCTGACTCTTCCGGACAGGTTGACTTGCAGAACATCCCTGCTGAGAATAAGCAGGATAAAATCTTTTTTTTTAGAAAAGAATGGTTTCTTGAAAGATTTCTTTCTTGCAGGATCAGCTGTGGACTTGGATAATCTATCCAAGGTGGAGTTGTCAGCATCCAACTCATTGGCCTTTTCCTGCCAATCTTTACCAAACAGGTTCTCACCAGTACAAGGAATATTTCCCAGTTTGTCTTGTACCCAGAGCTCCAGATCAGATGCCTGGAGCCAAGCAATTCTACGTGCACCTATGGCAATGGCAGAGGTTCTGCTTATGCACTCAAAACAGTCAAAAGCTGCACGGTTGACAAATTTAGAAACATCTTGGGCATGTTTGACCAATGTCAGAAAATCCTGCCTTCTATCCTCAGGAAGAAGAGGGCTCAAAGCCTCTAAATCTCCTGTAACTTCCTTTAGGAACATTCCCATATATATACTATTGGAACTGATCCTGGCAGAAAGCATGGAAGCTTGGAAGACACGACGTCCAAAAGCATCCAAAGTTCTGCACTCACGTCCTGGAGGATTAGAGGCATGCCTCTTTGCATTCTTGATCCTTCTCATAGCTGATTCCACTACAATAGAGTGGTGAGGAAGCTGAGTTTTCTGGAAACCAGGACAAGGAGGGACTCGATACAGAGTATCCAGTCTACGAGAGTAAGGAGAGGTGGTAAGAGGTGTCTCCCACATTCTTAGCATGAGATCATGCAAGATCTCATGGATGGGCAAGGTAGCTGCCTCCTTAGGAGTTTTAGGATATTGTAAAATTTCCAACTCCTTTGCTCTGGGCTCTGTTTCAGGGGCCACAGTAATGGACAGACCCCGAGCCACCTCCTTGATGAAATCCTGAAAGGAAATGTCCTCTGGAGGAGACATCCTGCATTTAGGGGAGAAAGGCTCCTCCGGGAGAAGTATTCCTGCATCGACAGAACTGTCAGAATCCTTAGATTCCTCTGAGGACTCAAATTACCTTCTGTCGGGATGCTCTTGAAGAGCCCGATACCCGTACCGACCAAAGTTGGTACCGAGGGGAATCGGTACCGGTGTAACGGTACCGGAAGGCATCGCATGACTGGGTGCCGGCAATGCGGATGCCGATGTCGATGCTGTCGGTACCGGTACCGATACTGGTGCCGGAGTTGGTGCCGGTTCAACTGTCTGACACGGTTCCGAGGGTGTCGATGCCGCAAGGATTGCCAGACTGCGTTCAATAGCCAGGACCCTCTGGTCTATCGATGCTGCCTATGCCTGGATGTCAGTACCGGTGAAGACCGCCGGTACCCCAGAGCATGGCACCAGTAGTTCTGCCGAGGTCGAGGCCTCGAGAGCGTCCTGGAGCCCCGATAATGCTTTGGAAGCTGAAGCCTCCCGCCGGGGCAATTTTGCCGGTGCAGAATCCTCAAGAGCAACGCCAGAGGCAGCTCAATGCTTAGAGGGAGATCTACCCTTTGAGGACCAGCTAGACTTATGTTTAGTTACCTGAGATCCACGGGAGGAAGACAAAGCCCTGGAAAACGTCAATGCCACCGAAGCTGCATCAGAGGGAAACAGGGTACTGAGCTTGGCAGCTCGGTTCTGTCGACCTCTCTTGGACATCATGGCACAGGCCATACATTCCGAGATGGAATGGTCAGGACCTAAACATTTCAGACACCACTCATGGGTGTCGGTGACGGAGATGGTACCACCACACTTGGTGCACTTTTTAAAACCCCAAGAGGGTTTTTCCATTGTGGAAAAAATCTTGGGCCTAAGGCCCAAAATGGCGCGTGCACCTGGAAAAAATGGGAAAAAAGTACTAAGAATTTTTTTTTTTAAAGAAAAGAAAGAAAGAAAAAGAAAAACAGGCGGTACCGGTAAAGCGTCGAGGAAGGCAGACACGACCACAAAAAAAGAAGGAAAAATTTCTGCAGTGACAGGAAAACGAAGAACTGGAGAGAGGCAGTTTGGGAAAGGCGGGAAGGCAGCACGCAGGTGCTGTGGGATGCTCCCAAAAGCTTTCTAATTGGACGCTGGGGAGCGTTCCTGTGCAGGCTCCATCGGTACCGACGATACCCATATGTGAAGACTACATTCCTGCTTGTTCCTGGAGACAGAAAATGACAAAAAAAATTCCTAGTAGGTGGGAATTCAAATCACGGTGCACAGTCCAGATTAGACTGTGGTTGCCCTGAAAAAGCCCAGAAATTGGTAACGGTAAAGCTTTCAAACCATAAGACAAAATCAAACTGAGATGGTCCCTTAAAGCCTGAGAGTTCCTTGAATCTGAACCAACAAAATATCTGAAATTTAAGACCAGTCCATGTTTCTTTTTGTGGATAAAAGATTAACATCTTTCCTGATGTCTCCAGGCAAACTCAGGTTCATTGTAAGGCTTTTCTAGCCCTTAAGTCACGTGTGCTGGCTTTGGGCATTACATTTTTCTTGAAATTCCCATGTAAATGCCTGGAGATATCGGGAGGGAGGGGGTCAGGACCAACTATGTGTTTTTTGGTATATTACAGCTTGAGGATTTTCTTAAAGCATCTGTTAAGTGAATGATGTCACCTGGGTAACTGATAAATTGTATGGCTATTTGAGTTTTATCATTTTGTATGCGTTCCTCATTAATCTGTATGATAAACTGGGTTTGGGATGGATAGGTTCGCAGCAGGATGGTTCTTTTCTGTTTTTCATATCTTCCTTGTTATTTTAGATATGAGGTAATAGTTTCCTCTGGATGTGGTCTTTGGAGGTGAATGCTTCTCTTAATTTGCTGTATTTCTTAGTAGTTTTGCGGTTCTTCTATTGCTTGTGTTATAAGTGATGTAAGCAAAGGAAAATATGCAATAAAAAATAAATATAAACTGATATGGTCCCTTAAAGTCTGAGATTTCCTTGAATCCGAACCAACAAAATATTTGAAATTTAAGACCAGTCCATGCAGCAACACAAACTGCAAAACTTAAATACTATCCATATTCCAGTACCCCTACCAACACCCTAGTGTTGATGCCACACAGGAAACAAAGAAAAAGTGAGAACCATAGCACAGGACCTATAGAACAAGTCTACCATTCCATAACAGCACGAACTTCCAAAACTCCTACAATAAGGAGCCCACCTAGCAAAGGGCAACACCCTAAATATTGCTGTGAGCCCTAAAAAATCCACACACCTAGCAAGAAAACTGAACAAGCCAGATTACTACGGATCCCTATATAGAAACTCCTTGCTAACAGAATAATTGGCCTCAGTCACACATTTAGAACATAGATAAACTCTCAATAAGGGACCACAAACTAAAAATAGAAGTATACAGTATAGACAAAATTTAAGCTGAAACCCCAAGAAGCTAGGCACTGCATGCAGCAACACCAGAGAAACAGAAAGATGCATATAAAGACAGCACGCTAATTACACAAACTGACATATTCCAATCATTAAATTGAAAATTACTTTTTTCTACCTTTGTCTGATCATTTTATTTTTGTAACAGAGCTGGTTCCAGTCTCCTTTATGCTTTCCTTATCTTCTCAGTGACTTCATTTTTTCCTCTTTCCCCCTGTCTTCTTCTCTTCCTTCTCTATATGTCTTTGATGCTGATCTTTTCTTTCCATCTCTCTTCTCTGCCTCTATCCACTCATATCTTGATTTTACCCCTCACTCTCCTTCTCTCATTCTCCAGTGCTAACCACTTTTTACCAGCTTTTTACTCATCTACCAGCTTTCCATCTCCCATTCTTACTCCCCTCTCTAGTGCTCCCATAAACCTCGCTGTCTCTCCTTCCCCTGTTCCTATACCCTCTCTACCCTCCACTCACTCCCTATTTTCGTATTTCTACCCTCTATACTCACATTCGCAACCTTCATCTACCATACTTTGCCTCTCATTACTTCACCAGCCCTATCCCTTTCCCTATCCTTCAAACCCCGTGGCCTCCAGCTCATTCTTCAGTCTCTCATCCCCTACTCAACCTCCTCTGACCATGTCCACAGTCACATGTCTACCCTTTCTCTAGTCCTCTAGATCATTCACATTAGTAGAGGTTGACCTTTCTTCCCTATTCTTACCCCCACCTCACACCCTCCCTCCCTCATATCTATCAATTATTAGGTGCTGTCCTCTCCAAATTTTTACTAAATCTATCATCTCCCATCTCTGGTTCCTTGCTCTGCCTCCCACTCTGTCGATCTCATCTTCCTTTCCCTAATCTACCCTAATCTACCCTCCTCCTCAAAGCATTCAGTATCATCTCTTTCTTAACTTACCCCCTCCCCTCCCAGAAGTCTGTCATTTCCTCTTCCCTTCCCTAAACCCCCAGGTGTGCAGTGGGGCACTAAGATAGTGGGTGCATTAGAGATGAATGAGTGCAGCCCAGAGTCACCAAATCACTTGGGGCCTCCCAGCCACAGTGGGTCGGTGAGTGATGGAGCCAGAAGAATATGAGGCAAAGGCTGCTGTCCCCAGCTCGGTCCAACTCTGCATGACAGCAGCAGTGGCGAGTAGGAAAGGGAAGTAGAGTCTGCGAGTTGCATATTCAGAGACTGCTGAGTATAGGGCCACGCGCAGAGTGGGGCGGTGTGCAAGAAATATGCCTGACCATACCTAGGGCCAGTCCTGCTTGTGACATGGATTGGCCACTGTAGGAAACAGGATACTGGCTTGATGGACCTTTGGTATGACCCAGTATGGCATCTCTTATGTTCTTATGAAAAGTTCATCTAACTTTAGCTGGGTTAGCTAGCTGGGCAGCAGCTGAATATCATTACTGCTCATTTAGCTAATATGCTCTCTGGGCACACAGAATATTCAATGCCAGTGACTGGATATACTGTAACCCTGGCATTGAATATCCAGGTCTATGTTAAAGCGGCAATGGCCAGCTGCATTAAGTGCACTGGCGCTATATCAAGTGTTTATTAAATACTTCAGGTACACTGGCAGAAATGGTGGCTAGACTGAAGACACAGACATTTATGCTTGCTCAGGAATAGGCGTAAATGCTCACTTGTAAAATAAACATATGTGGACACTTTATAGTATACACACATTGTGCATCCGCCTCAGAACACTCCTATATCATGGTCACATAAAAGTGTGCACCTTCTTGCCACAGCCTGCACTTTCACACACAACCCCTTATGTACTTTTATGTTCGACTAAGGGACATGTTTACTAAAGTGCGTTATTAGTTTGACGTGCACTAAGGATGCTGTGCTAGCAGTTAGCATGGGGCTTGATGCGGATGAACCAGCCATCATTGTCTGCTGCAGGGCTAGGATAGCAGTGATGTTCTGCTCCAAGGTTGCCATTCTGGTTTACAAGCCTGAAGGCTCCGCAGCTTTCGGCGTGGGCACAGAAGATCTTGGGTCCAGCAACAGCACTCTCACGAGTACGTCTTCGATGAGGAATATTGTCTTAAGGAACCTCGCACGGGTCTCTGCTGGCCGACAAATCCTTTGTGAGGACCTTGGTAGGGGGTTTCTCAGAGCACCCAAGTCCCTCCAGGTGGTTTTACCGGGTTTCTCCAGTCAAACCTCGGTGGACTTTGAGGATTTCTCTTCTTTTTCTAGGGTTCCAGGGTCTTTCTTGGAGGAGTCGCCACCACGGGACTCTGAAGATGCCTGGGTCTCATGGAACGTGCTAGACTTGGAGCTCGGTGTCATGGAAGTTGGTACAGAGTCAGATCTGGAGAACAGTTTTTCCTGCAACTCTGACCTCTTTTTTTTTTTTTATCGGTCTTAGGTGTCATGGCCTGGCACAGGCCACAGGAGGTGCTGTCATGGTCTGGGCGCAGGCAGCAGTCATGAGTGTTGGTAAATGACATGGTTTTACTGCATCGGTCACATTTTTTAAATCCACTGGGAGACATGGGGGGGGGGGGACACCTGGCTGGGGTTGACGACCCCCAGTGAAAAAGGACATGAATGCCAGTTGAGGCAAGCCTTAATCAAAAAATATAAAAGGAGCCAAGAACAGTGCCGGGGTCAGCGCCAGCTCAAGGCAGGAAGAGTAACCAGTACACAAACTGGGAAACTAACCTTTTTAAGGATAATTAGCAAGGATTTTTCTGGGGAAGCAGGACAGATGTCCATTGAGCTCTGCAGAAAAAAGGAGACTGAGCAAGATAGCACCCTTGGGCAGGAAGGAGCCTGTCCCAAAGGCTTTCTTTGAAAGCTGGGGAAATGCTCCACGTGGGCTCCGTTGGCACCGTCACCCATATGTGATTACTGGCTTTCTGCTTGTTCCTGGAGAAAGTTAAATACACTCCAAGCCCACCAAATTTAAAATTGCTACTTGTATACAATTTAAATCTTTTAAACTCTGCCACATCCCCCCCCCCCCATTCACTAACCAAATATAAAACTGAAAATCTGGAGGAGAGATGACAACCCCATTAATCCCCTCCCCTTCTTCCAACCACATTTCTGTCACAGCTATACAACTAAATGAGGTTCAATTAGATCGCAAATTAGAGGACTTTGCCTCCTTAGATATCTTGCACTTAATAGACCTGTTTCTAATTTTACCACATCCTGATGAAGTAGTTAAGGAAAGTGCTTAATGACTAATAGATATTATAGCAAGTGATAATTATTAAATACTTCAGATGTAAGTATTACTGACAATTCAAATATGTTTCCTCTTCTCAAAATGGATTCCTTGCATCTTATGGTTTAGACTAGAGAATGATTTCCTGCTAGAAGAGTACTCTGGAAGGCTTAGAAAGCGACATAGCTTAATAGGAAAATTCCTGTGAATCTATTATAATTAAACAAAGGTGAACCTTAAAGCAGCCATTACAATTAAGAGTATGGAGAAAGGGCTTTAAGATTGCATTTTATGTTGATCAGATTGTTTTTTTTTATTAAAACAGAAAATCATTGGGAATAATTAAGTAAAAAAAATGTACTTATCTAGATTTTGCTTACATTTGGAGTTAGAATAGCCTCCCTGGGCACTTTAGAGAAATTCTGTCTTCAAATACATATTCTTCCCCATGAATACCTACATTTAGAGTGGCTAACTATAGCTGCCTATTGAAATTAGAGGGGTGGGGGATTATGCAATAAGATTTATAAAAACATTTTTTTGCATGGTCTTCAGTTACATTTTTAATATGCATGTGTGGAAGAGCAGCCTAGTGGTTAGAGCACTGGCTTGTTAACCAAGAGACCAGGGTTCGATTTCCACTGGCACTCCTTGTGGCCCTGGGCAAGTCACTTAAACTTTTCATTGCCTTGGAAGGAAAGACTGGCAATCTACTTCCAGTCACACTGCCAAGAAAACCCAGGAGTTGCTGGGTCACTATTTATTTATTTATTTATTTAGACAGTTTTGTATACCGCCTTATCCTTCAATCAAAGCGGTCACAACACAATTGGGGGATACATTTAACATGTGGGGATATGAGACACATACACTAATACTTACAGGGAACATGGGCTATGGAGGGTTAAGTGGCTTGCCCAAGACCACAAGGAGCACCTGTGGGACTAGAAACCCCAGTCCTTCCAGCCCAAGGTTGCTGTCCTCTAGTGGGATATGAACCCCCGACCTTCCGGCCTGAAGTACCTTGCCCCAACCACTAGGCCACTCCTCCACTCCACTCCACTAGGAGTCAGCATTGACTTGAAAGCACACACACTGCTGCTGCTGTTTACTGATGTGCACTAATGGTTAGTGTGGATTTACTGAGCACTAAACGCACTGCAGTAACTTTTACCGTGTGCTAAAATAGTGCCTGCAGTAAAAATTCCATGGTAACTTCTTAGCATGAGCTGAAGTGAAGAGCGGGTGCTTCGGTGTGGAGTGTGTACATTGTGGTTAGTGAAGGCAATGTTGCAGTTAGTGTAGGTGCACTTACTGCCACCTCAATGGATGGCAATAAGTTCCTCCACATTTATTGCAGCAACCGGCTTAGTGCAGGGGCAGAGCTGAACCCACATTAATTGCATGGGACATGCTGGGCAGGCCCCCATTAACTAGTGTGGGTCCATGACTGTCCCCATGCTAAAAAATGAGCCTTAACGCATGCTCACATAGTGCATTTTAGTAAACATGTTCCTAAATGCCATTTGGTTACACAATGAGTTTTAAAGCGTCCGCAGTAAATAAGTACTGCAGTAACATTCCTAGGCTCATTCTCTGAATAAGGATATCAAGACCACATAAGATAACATGGCAATATTACTCGACATGGCTGTGGTCATGTTAAATAGCACAATCTAATGTTGTGTACAAGCAGATTTTTAAAATTCTCTTTTTTTAGTTATTTAAAAAGAAAATAAGCAAACAAAATGAAAACAAAAAACTTTAAGATAATGTTCACTAGGAAAAAAAACACCTTCCTGCCTTACCTGATCCTCTTCCAGGATCTGTGAATCCTTGTACCCTAGTTATATTTCTTCAAGCGGCAGGAGATATCTCGGTCACTCCTCCTCCCACCAATGCAGCAATTACAAATGGAAGCAGCAGATCGAGACTGGTATTATTTTCTTATATGGAAAAACTTCATGGCATCAGCCTTGCTATGCCATTTGTACTTTCCACACTGGTGAGGCAGGAGCTACAAAGAGCGATCTCTGCCTCAAAGAACATAGTATAGTAAATGACAACACAATGACCAGTATGGTCAATTCAGTCTGCCCAATAAGGTGGCTAGAGTGGGCCTGCTACTCCATACAGGTTAATCCCTCTATTTGTTGAAGTATGAAAGTTACGTTTGCTGTGATTCCATCCTCTTGCTATGTAGTGATTCTGTGTCTGTCCCATGTCTTTTTGAATTCTGTCACTGTTTTTGTCCCTACCACCTCCATCAGGAGGGCATTCCAGGCATCCATGAAAAACTATTTCTATGAAAACTATTTCCCGACATTGCCTTTAAGTTTACCTTCTTGCAACTTCATTTTATGCCCTCTAGTATTAGTTTCCCCTTCTTTGAAAACATTTTTTTCTTCATCAATACCCTGAATTTATACCCTTGTGCTGTATAAATTCAGCTAGGCCCTATTTGGATGCCAGAGCTCTAAAAATGGTCATTCATTCCCTTATTAGCATTAGATTACTGTAATTCTCTCATATCAGGTGTCTCCAAAGCTCAGCTTCAACACCTTCAGGTAATCCAGAACACCGCTGTCAAATTGATCTACAATGCAAAAAGATCTGACTATGCTATTCCTCTTCTTTTTCAACACTGGCTTCCCATTCCATATCAGATTCAGTTCAAAATCCTCCTTATAACATATTGAGCCTTCTACACAGGTCTCCCCTATTATCTTTATGTTCAGCTTACCCACTATACTCTCTCTCTTACTCTTTGCTCCACTAATCAATCTCTTGGTCATGCCAACCAAAACCAATCTACACTTTGAAACTTACAAGACTCTTGCCTTCAGCTTTACTGTGCCTTCTCTTTGGAATTCTCTCCTGGTACACCTTCGCTTTGAATCCTCTTACCCTAAATTTAAGACTGGACTAAACCTGGTTCTTCACCCATGCCTTCCAATGTCGTCACGAGATCCCAGCCCTACCTTAGGTCTGGTGTTTGTTTCAGAAATTATCCTGGCTGATATTGTTGTCCTACTTCAATACCCTACTGTGCCATGTCTATGTCATCCTGTATATTGTGTTGTCTTCTCTGCTCCCTTTTATAGATTGTAAACCACTTAGATATACCCACTTTAGCAGTATAAAAATGACAAAATAAAGGTCTAGATCATATCTCCTTTGCCCCTTCTCTCCTCTAGGGTATATATATTTAGGTCTTCAAGTATGTCATGTGTCTTCTGGTGCAGGCTCCAAATCATTTCCTTCCTCTGAACCATTTCTAGTCTTTTTATATCCTTTGTGAGATATGGTCTCCAAAACTGAACATACTCTGAGAGGCCTCACCAATGACTTGTGTATTAATACTTCCTCCTTTCTACTGGTTATTCATCTCTGTATGCAACCTTTTGCCAAAAGATCCCCCTCGGTACACTAATCTCCCTCAGTCCCTTTGGACTCTTAACCTAATGTTTAAGAGGGTCCAAGGGGACAGAGGGGTTGGTGGAGGGGCTGAGAGGAAACGGTTTTAAAAACAAATTGAAACAAAGGAATATTTCATTAAAAGATCCCTTTTCATTTCTTTTTATAAATTTTGTATTTAGTAAAAATTGATTATATCCAAGAAGCAATTTGAATGACAGAACAAGTATTCAATCAAGAAACCAAAGACAGGGTAATCATATCTAAATACATTTTTGATCACAAAATGAAAGAAGCCAAGTAATTGAAAACAGAGCATACAAAATAAAAAATGGGATGAGACCCCTAGCAGGTAAAGCATGCAACTTCTAGACAGCAAAGTCAAGTTTCACATTCCTCTCTGGCAATCACAGAGTCTAAAAACTGTTTTGGGTCCAAGAAAATATGAATTCTACTAGAAAAATACTAAAAAGGAAATTTAAGATTGAAAGCTAAACCTCTTGGTTTTAACACCAAGAACTTCTTACCCCTGGCTTGGATGGTATGAGATAAATCAGGAAATACACATATTAAAGGAACCCCCAAAAGGGTTATGTTCAGTTTCCAACACAAATGAGTAGCAGGATTGATCTTCCTATGACCACTTCAAGAGAGTTCTCCAAAACGTCCATCAAATTCAAAACTTCTCCTTGTATTCCCCCTTGAATCAGATGCCCTACTTCCTGAACATTTGTACTAACTATGTAGGAAGTGTTCATTAACTTTTACTTTGCTGCAGGGTACGCCTGGAACAGACTGTCTGAGTTGGTGTACATCATGCTCCTTCTCTGGTTCTATACAAATCCAGGCTAAAAGCCCACCTTTTGGAGAAGTCTTAAATCCTGACTCATTACTCTGTTTATACCCCATGTTTTTAATAATTTCCTATACTAGATAGTGCCTGATCCTTTATTTCTCCTGTTTGTCTTGAATAGGCTGCAATCTCTGCTGAGGTAGTAGTAATTGTGCATTGCTATAACTGGAAGGGGGAGAGGGAAGATGGTGGTGTGTCATGAATTCTGTGCAGAGTTCGCTGCAACATAAAAAGGCTGGGAAACACTGGTATGGAGATCATATGTATCTTAGAAAGTTCAAGCAGTATGCCTTGGGGATCATTGGTGGATGTGACCCTATGGCTATCTGGAGTCATTAAGACAGCTAGATGCACCCCATAAGCTAGGAAGAGGATCCATCTCTGAAATCATGTTACTGCAGGCCCAGAGGAATCCCATGGCAATGCTGTCTTGGCTAAAATAAGAATAGGCTGCTCAGGAACCCCACTTCCAGTGATGAGATGGTATCCTCTAGAGGCAACTGCCTCTAGGTTAGTAGAATTCACTTCCAGTCCTGGAAGGACATAAGCGGGTCAAGTTGTCAGGCTATCCCTTATGAATATACACGATATAGATTTGCATAAAATGGAGGTGGTATATATGCAGAACTCTCAAGCCTTTTATTAGGGAGTATCATGAAAATATATACTTGTTCATGGCCCTCAAGAACCATCAATGAATACCACTATCTAGGCTGTTGATGTGACTGGGATGGTAGGTTTGTTTGCTTCTGTTGATGCACCAAAAGAGGGGTAAAACAGCATTAATAGTAGGACATGCCAAGGCACGGGGAGAGGGGTAAAGCAGTAAGTGGAATGACCAGTCTAAGGCAATGGGAGGGAAGCAAAGTGGCACAAACATTGGTATGAAGAATCCAAAGTACCATGAAAGAAGCAGGGATAAGGAAGAGCTGCATGGGCTCCAGCAGTGGTTGGTTGGTCCTATAAAAAGGAATCAAAACCTCAAAAGACTACTTTGTCCAGGAAAAATAAAGCTTCTACAATTCTACCAAGTATTACAGTAATGTTTTACCACCTTTTCAAGTCCAAGGCACTTGCATTTAAAAAATGTGCAGCATACCATCCTCCATGAAGCAGGCAGTGTGAACACGGAAAGGACGTGTCTATTGTTGTTTTAACCTGGGGTTTGGACAAGTGCTCAAGGACATCACTGTGCTTAACTGTGGTGCTAAAAACTACCTTGAACTGCAAAAGGGCAGGGGTTGATATTAAGAAGGGTGTAAGCAGTTTGCAGGACTTACAGACCATATAAACCCTGCTCAGACTGATATTCAGGAGCACTGACTTCTTAGTGGCACTGAATATCTCCACAGGCTGCCTTGGAAATGTCAGTTTCGGGGTGGTCTGTAGGCAGAGCTGGTGCCATCCTGATGAAAGTCCAGTTAACGGCGATATTCAGCCACTAACCAGATTGGCAAACTGTATAAAATTAGATCAATGGCTGTCCTCACTTTATGTGGTTGAGCTATTTGGTTAGCGACTGAATATTGCTGCTGTTTAGCCACAGTAATCAGTGGCAAAATTGGATATTCAGAGTTGGAGGCTGGATAGGCTCCAATGCTGAATATCCAGTTTCATTTTTGCCATTAGTGATCAGGCATTTGAGCAACACTGACCGCCACGGAGTCTCGCTTCTGTAGAGTGTTGGAGAATGGCTCGCTAATTAGTTTCTCAGGAATATGGAGATTTCGAAAATTGATCATGTAAACATTGAAATGGTGCACTTCCGTGCATATGTTGCAAAACCACAGGGCCCCACTTTCAAAACTACTGAAACTCAGATGCCACAGCAGTCAGCTATGGTGCTTAAATATCGGCAAGATATTCAGCGACAGTATCCAGATAGGAGCTGCCGCAGAATCTCGGGGCTGAGAAATTTTCAGCCGGCACTTGCTCCGATTACAAATTAGGCCTGCCTTTCATGAGACCTACAGTATGCTGTCTGGACAAGATCTGCAGAAAAAAAAATCGCACTAACAGGGTACACACTAACACTTACCCAATTAGCATGAGTACTGCCCTCCTCTGCCCATGGAGCACCCCTGCACTAACCAGATAGTGGCAGGGTGGTCTGTGGAGATATTCAGCGGAATGTTTCAGTCAGCACTTGCCCAGATTGCAACTTAGGCTGCATGAAAAGCAAGCCTACGTCGTCCAGACAAGGGGTGCTGAAAACCACGCTAAGTGTTGGCACTTACCCGATTAGTGCTGGTGCTGTCTCTGCTCTGCCCAGCTGGGGCTGTCTGTGAAGATATTCAGTGGCACTAATCGAATCGTGATATTCAATGACACTCTTATTCCTTAGCTGGCCAGCCTCCTGTTGGTCGGCCGGCTAAGGGCTTTGAATATTGGCCTGTGTAATACAAGGGTACTTGATAAAGACTAGTTGCTTAATATAGAGGGAATTATGGCAATTATCTATAAATATTTGCTTAGGAAAATGGATATTTACAATGCCTTCGTTATCTCCTCTAGGACAGTAGATGCACGCTTCAACTCTGTTCTCACCATTTAGGAATTATTTCATTTAATGTGAACATCTGGTCCATCTGTTCTGTGGCTGAGTGGATAGTGGAAATTCTTCAAAGTAGATTCTTATTCCTCAATGTTGGCAGGAGTTGTAATGCACTTTAGAAAAAAAACCAGCACTGTAGCTTTCCGAGTTATGCACAAAACTATAGTAAATCAAAGCTATAGCTAGACAGGAAAGGAAATATTGCCCAAGTTTCTGCCATGAAGCTAACAATAAGGAAGACAAAAGGATAAGGACTATGATAATGGGTGGTGGCAGTATTTTTAGCAGCACAATATTTCAAGTTGTGTTCATGACTGCACAAAAGCAAAATGAAAATCAGTCCACCATAACACTAATTAAACACCGGGACCTCTGTACTAACTTTCATATTCATGTTCATATTGTTAAAATTTGATGTGTGGTAAAACCACTTGGGGGTAATTTTCGAAGGGAACCATGTAAACATATGCACCATGTATGCAAATAAATTATTATTTACAAGGACTTATGAGTGTGAATGGGATCAAAGGCTCGTACGCTAGCCAATTGCTATTTTGTAGGTACACACGAAAGATCAATCATGTGTACTTTTAGTGTGGGCATGCATGGGATAGAATTTGGGTGGAGTGGAGGCAGAATGCAAATTTAAATGTGCAAGTTATAAAATAGTATAGCAATGCACGTTCCTGCAAAATCTAGGCCTAGACATCCAGCCTTAGGGATGGTGTAAGTGCCCGTGCCTAGACTTAATGTGTGTTTTTATACCACGTATGCCCCTAAGTAATAAAAGCACATATTTCACTTTAGAAAATATACTTCAAATACTTGTGTCCAAATGTGCATTAACTTCATGGGAGTTTATAAAATTAACATTTCATGAATAGCAATTAAGAGGGTATCATATGCATAGCTACAGTACTATGAACACAGTATTAGGGGGCATATTTACTAAAGGTTAACATACGTTAATGAAAATTAAAGTGTGTTAAGTTCTGCTATTACCTATAGAAATGAATGGACCATGGGAGCATTTAACATGCATTAACCTTCATTAATGCAAGTTAACCTTTAGTAAGCATGCTCCTTAGTGTGCATCCTAGAATTACTAAAATGTTCTAAGCATAGTGCATGTTTTACAGATGCTAAGTGTTAGCCTGGTTATTGGCAAGTTTTTTATTTCTTTGTTTTGTTTACTTTGTCTTTAACTATTTATTGATTGCACTTTTTTGTATGATTTCTTCCTTGACTTGCTTCGATATTATATGATTAAAAGAGGTATAGCAAAATTTAAAATAAACTAGATTCCCACTCTGTGAAAAACCCACACTAAGTGCTTCGTGTGGATTTGGACAGGATTGGGGTGGAGTGTAAGCGTGGCTGCTGCTGACAGCTAGCACATGGGATGTTATCACAAGCTAGTCAGGTAGCACAACTGCTGTTTCAACTCCCTCCTCCCAAAAAAAATAAAACCCATTGCAGTAATCTGTGATGACAGTAACAACTTCCTACTCTCCCAATCCTGAACCAGATGCTCCATAGAGATCCCCACCCTACTAAATATGAACCATGATGCTCCAAAAGAGAACCCCACCCTCCTGATCCCAAATCTGATTCTCTGATAGAGATTCCCACCCTCCAAAACGGAACACTGATGCTCAATAGATATGTCACCTCTAATCTGAAGACAGATGCTAGAATAGACACCCCCACTTCTCTCCAATCCGAGATCCCTCCCCATGACAAGTCCCCGATCTGAATCTTCCCAACACATTCCACCCCCATCACCCCAAAACCCCAACCCCCTGGTCAATTTCCAGCCCTCCCCCGACCCTCCCCAGCACTTACCAAGAAGTTCTCTGTTGTCTAATGGGTTTGTTTTTGTTGGTGGACAGGTGGGTTTTTGTGCCAGGTTCAGCATAGAGACAACCCTTGTTTGGTGGATATGATGAAGAGCATTTTAGATCAGGGTAAAGGTGGTCTGTTTGTGGCTCTATTTTTGCAAGCAACATTTGTTACAGTAGATCATACTATTTTATTAAAAAACAAAAAGATAAGAAATGGGTGTTCTCATTCTGTTAGAAAAGTGGGTTATATTCCCCATCCAGCAGGCGAGAGCAGACTGGAACACCTTTCAGTAATTCAATCACTAGTATATACTCTGGTGCAGCAATGAGAAAAGCCAGTATTAACTGCCTCTAGCAGGTGGCAAGGTATATGTGGACTGGCACAGCAGTACAGATAGGCCTGTCTCTCCTGGCTCAGAGTGTGGTCTTGCAGCCTGTGTGATAGACCTTCGGCCTAATGTTGCTTGGAGCTTGGGTACACCCACTGTTGCCTTGAGCCAACAGCTGCCCTTTGTACAGTGCCATAACCTATGGGTTTCTAATGCTAGTGGGCCAGACACCAAGCAGGATGATGACAGGGGGCTCTTGAGGGGTGTTGGTGTCTAGGCTCAGGACCCCTTTCCCTCTCACTGTCCTATATCTGCCCTTTCTAGTTTTTGCTGGTGTTCATTTGCCCCTATTACTTTAATTGACTTTTGTGAAGCTTGAATAAAGCAGTTTCAAACTTTAAAAAAAAGCCTTGATTACCCAGGCTTCCCAACTGTAGAGGCCTTTCTTGGGTTTCTCCAGCCAGCCTGTTGAGTGAAAGGAGTCCCAAAGTTTTTGCCACACATTTCTTTTTCACCATTTCTTCACATATTTTTTCTCTCTCATGTTTAGGTGCTGCAGTCATGTCTGGTGCATGGAGGTGTGCCATTTGTGGTTTCCATCAAGTGGGCTCAAAGACTAGTTCCTTTTGCCACAAGTGCGATGGAGAAGCCTCGGGTCACATTTTTCAGCAATGTTGAGACCCTCCCATGATGATTTTGCTGCCTCTGCTGCATCTGCATGATCCTGGCTGAAGGGGAGCATGGTGAGGCTGCTATAGTCTCAAGGTGGCAGGCCCTTGAAGGTACTGCAGAGCACCAGGGCCCGTTTTCAGTTGGCTTTGAGCAGCAGCTCCTGAAACAGCTCATAGATAGTTTTCAGTGGCAGCTGCTTGGTAGCCCCCCCCCCCCACCTTTGGTTTCTGAAGCTCTGACCTCCCTTACGGAGGACTTGGGGGGCCTCCAAGGTTTCCCACTCTAGTAGTAAGGTTCTTTTCACCTGTCTGTTCCTCTGGGAGCCAAACCTAATCCACTATGATGGAGCGCTGGCGAGAAAATGAGGATTTCCTGTCTCTAATGGGTGAGTCAGTGGAAGAAGGGGAGCTTTCACTGGCTGAGGGAGAATATCCATCAGTGATTCATCTTCTGCACAGGGAGTACCTGGCTACTCCTATTCAGGATGCCATGGCAGCCTTACATCCTACAGACCTCCCTTCGGTACAGGTTTCTCAAGTGGACCTTATCCTGGAGAGGTGGCGATAGCCCTCTGGACTTTTTTCCCCTTTTCTGAACCCTCGTGAAATCTCATGTCCTCTCAGTGGGAAGCACTGTCTCAAGGGGAGATGGAACAACTTTTCAGGGTCCCGAAGGTGGATGCTCTGTTCATGACTGTGATTAAGCCTATGACCATTTTGGTGAAAGATGGCACTGTGTTGAAGGAGACTCATCATAGGAGAGTGAAAGTTCTCTTCAAGAATGCCTTTACAGATCAGGGTGTGGGCACTCAGACTGTGCTTTCTACAGGCATAATGGTATGAATGCTCTTGTGCTGGTTCCAGCAATTGCCTAACATCTTGGAAGATTGTAAGATCAGAGTTTGGAGCATCATTTGTGTTAGATTCATGCATGACCTGATTAGGATTTCCTCTACTACTACTACTAATCATTTGCATAGTGCTGTAAGGCCACGATAGAGGCTTTGGCAGCTTGGGATTGGCATTGGCTCTGAAACTGGTCTGTTGATGCCACATCCAAACTGTGGCTGAGCAAGTTCCCCTTAAAGGGCAAGCTGTTCTTTGGGAAAGGTGAAATGAAAAACAGAGCACATAGCATCAAAAGATGATTTCACTATGACTGCTAAATTCATGTTACCAAAGTTGCCAACACCCAGTTTTTGTTATAGTTGTCACTTCCTGGTGGGTGTTGATGACTTTGAAAACATGAATTTAGTGGTCATGGAGGAATGATCATCTTTTTGTTATGTGCACTGCTTTTCAATAGTAACCCCTGAAGCAAGGTCCATTTATGGGTCTGAAACATGAATTCATGTCGAGATTTTCTTCAGGCAGATAAGTAGCATTTTTTTTTTAATTGTTGATTTCAATAAAGCACAAGCGAATGAGACCAATGATTGTTTGTACACTCAGTAGCCCACTTTGAGGGCCTCTAAAAAATTTGGATGTAGTCATGAGCTGGGTCAGCCTTGGTGTCTGTGGAAAACATCTGTAAGGGGGTTGTCTGGTCATCCATGAGCATCTTTATAAAGCACTACAGGTTGCATGTGGGAGCTGATCGGCTAGCACCTTTGGCAGAGCAGTTCTGTCCTGAGTGTTGTCTTCCTTCCACCCTGGGTCCTGATAGATGGGTTTAGGGTTACCAACTTTTTCACCGAGAAAAACCAGACACCTGTGTCTCGCCATGCTCCACCCATTCTCCGCCCCTAGTCCCACCCCTGCCCCGCCCCCAGCCCCACCCACAAAAATTACCGAGGATACGTGTAGGCTAACTTCCTTGGTCAGATAATAATTAAACTGGGAACCCCAAAATCCAAACATGAAATGTACAACACTGGAGAAATAAAACTATAAAGTCATTTCCTCTTGCACTAAAGAAAAATGCAAAGATGTTAGCAATACACACTTCCCAGACTAGACATATTCCAGTTAATAAATTCAAAATAAAAAGTATTTTTCTACCTTCTGTTTGGGCATTTTATTTTTCAGTTGCAATTGCTCCAGTCACTTTCTTCTGGTTTCTTTGTGTCTTCTGCGAGCTATCCATTTGTCCTTCCTTCTCTTTTCCATTCTCTCTCTATTTCTGCTTTAACATACTGATTGTTTCCCTTTTGCTCTTTCCCACAATTCTTTCCTTATTCCTTTATCATCCATTTAAATTTCACCCTTCCATTCTCAAGCCCCTCACTCTCCCAATACCCAGCCCATCATAGACTTTTCTTCCACACAAAATATTTTTTCCCCTCTCCATTCTCATTCCTCATCCCCAGTCCTCCCCCAAAATCAGTTCCCTTATAGTTCTAGACCCACCCAGCATCCACTCCCTTCTAGTCCCATTCTCCCATGCCCCACATCAGCCCATTTCCAGTCCTATTCCAGCTCTTCATCAGCCCATTTCCAGTGCTAGCCCTCACATCACAGACCATTTCCAGTCCTAGCCCCCCCCCCAATCACAGCCCATTTCCAGTCGAAGTCCCCCATCACAGCCTATTTCCAGTCCTAGGCCCCCCACCATCACATCCCATTTGCAGTCCGAGTCCCCCTGCACCATCACAGCCCATTTGCAGTCCTAGCCCCCCCCACCATCACAGTCCATTTGCAGTCCTAGCCCCCCTAATCACAGCCTATTTCCAGTCCAAGTTCCCCCTCCTTCCACCATAGCCCATTTCCAGTCCAGGTTCCCCCCCCCCCATAGCCCTTTTCCAGTCCAGGTCCCCCTCCCCATCACAACCCATTTCCAGTCCATGTCCCCCCCCCATAGCCATTTTCCAGTCCAGGTCCCCCTCCCCATCACAGCCCATTTCTTTCCAGTCCAATGCCCCCCCATAGCCCTTTTCCGGTCCAGGTCCCCCCCCTTCACAACCCATTTCCAGTCCAAGTCCCCCCCCATAGCCCTTTTCCAGTCCAGGTCCCCCCCCCATCATAGCCCATTTGCAGTCCTAGCCCCCCTAATCACAGCCTATTTCCAGTCCAAGTTCCCCCTCCCTCCCTCCACCATAGCCCATTTCCAGTCCAAGTTCCCACCCCCCATAGCCCTTTTCCAGTCTAGGTCCCCCCCATCACAACCCATTTCCAGTCCATGTCCCCTCCCCCCCCCCCCCATAGCCCTTTTCCAGTCCCGGTCCCCGCCCCCCATCACACCCCCTGCAGTCCTTGGCCTCCCTCCCCCCCACCCCCAGCACCGCGGCTGTCTGAGGCTTTAGAGGGAGCTGGGGAAGCCCGCGCGAGGCCCCGGCTCCCTCTGTACAGCCGCCAGTGTGAAGAGCCTTTTCCTTCACGCTGGCAGCTGTTTCTGTGAAGCCGCGAATGCTGGGAAAGGTTAAAGGGCATTGCCTTTAACCTTTCCCAGCAATCGCGGCTTTACAGAAACAGCCGCCAGCGTGAAGGAAAAGGCTCTTCACGCTGGTGGCTGTACAGAGGGAGCCGGGGCCTCGCGCAGGCTTCCCCGGCTCCCTCTGAAGCCCTCCGGTGTGTGGGCCGCCCCGGGGAAGGTTTTTTTTTTTTTTGGACGGGTTGGGAGTAAAGCCGGTTTTTTGCTCTGGCCGCTCCCGATCTTGCGGCCAGAGCAAAAAACCGGCTTTTCTAGGGCCGGTTTTACCTCTGCGCCGGCAGCCGGCCTGGCCATGGAAAAACTGGCCAGGCCGGCTGAAAACCGGCCAGTTGGCAACCCTAGATGGGTTGTACCTGGGTTGTCTGGATTGGTCTAACAGGATAAGGAAGGAGAAACTTTACATACCTGCTAATTTTAGTTTGTTGAATCATGCTAGATCAGTCCAGAATCCACCCTGGGAAGAATCCCCTTATAGTTTTGAGAGCCCTTCTGCCTTTTAACTGCATTATCAGAATCAGTGCCTGATGCAGAGTAAAGTGTAGTAAGAGTCAAAAAAACATGTGTACAGAGTTAATGTTGATTAAGACTTTTCTCAGTTTTTCAGTCTTACTTCTGCTTACTACTATTAATCGTTTATATAGCGCTACAAGGCATATGCAGCACTGTACAAACAAGACTTTCCCTGCTCATCAGAGCTTACAATCTAGCCAGGACAGAATGTACAATAGATGAGAATGAGGGTACAATAGGGAAGGGGACAAAAGGAGAACAAAGGATTAAAATCCAAAAGCAGCCTAAAAAAGGTGGGCCTTTAGCATGGATTTGAAAAGGGGGAGAGATGAAACCTGACGTAAAGATACAGGTAGTTTGTTCCAGGCATAAGAAGCAGCAAGGTGAAAGGATCAAAGTCTGGAGTTGGCAGTGGAAGAGAAGGCAGAGAGAAGAAAGCCAGAGGAAGAGCAGAGTTCACGAGGAGGGGTGTAGAGAAAGAGGAGAGGAAAGGTAGCGAGGAGCAACAGAATGAATGCATTTATATTGTAACCTAAGGGTTAAAAATAAAATACATTATTGCCTTGCTAGGCTGGGAAGTGCTGTCCAGACTTATCTGTGGCAGCAGGATTTGTTTTGCTTTCTGCTCCAAGGGAGCTTTGTATACTCAGGAGCTGTGTATTTAGGTAGGGGTTGTGCAGGGAGCTGAGTAGTGAGTAGCCTTGCTGGGAAAAGGAAACTGCAGAAGCTTAAGAGAGAGGGAAGTGTAACAAAAGCAGCAGTGTGGGGCTGAGCTGTGAAGGAGAACGTAAGTATAAAGGTACAGCTGATTAAGTGTGCAGAGAGAAAAGTAGTTGAGAAAACATTGGGCACGATTCCGACAGACATGTCAGCCCTCTGTGCGCCCGGTCGCAACTGTACACACAGAGGGAGCCGCGATTCTGATCCTGCAGGGCATGTCTAGTCCCACGGGACTGGAATCACGACCAGGCTTGTATGTGCAGGCTGGGACCCCGATTTAGTCCGGCCTGCATGTACAGGCCTTGACTGGATAGCTCAGTCAGGGCTGTTCAATGAAAACGGCACCAAGGCATCCAGTTGCTATGGCAACGCAGCTCCATTGAACAGCCATGATCCCTGGCCACTGGCTACAAAGGTGCTTTCCCCACAGCCTGTCCCCAATCTGGCCTTCTAAAAGGCAAGGGTCAGGCTGTGGGGAATGTCCTCTGCCCCCCTGCCCTTTCCACACCTTGGGCTCTCCATCCCCCACTGACTAGGGAAACTTATTCCACCTTGGAATAAGTTCCCCGTTCAGGCCGCCGTCCCTGAACATACAGGGCCAACATTGGAATCGGCCTTGTACATCCATGCCACCCCCAATCTGCCCCTTTCCTGCCCCATTTACCTTCCCCGTACAACGTGCAGGCAAGCTAGACTGGATGGGGAAAGGGCCCGAATAGCACGGATGGACATCCCAATGGGACATCCATCCCTGCTATTCATGCCTCGGAATGACCCAGATTGTCTTTAAATTGACTTTGGTGAGAAAAGCTGGGGTTAAAACTGCCTGTTACAGGAACTGCTGCCTGGAAAGTAATCCTATTCTCTCTGATTTAACTGAGCATTGGATGTGAGTGTTTGGGTTTAGCCTTGAGAGCTTTTGTGGGAATATTTTGACTTGATTTATTGTTGAAAAATCTGAAACGCCTGCGGATTTTAAACAGCAGTCTGCGACTATAGAAAAAGACTGTGTGCTTTAAAAATTGCTGATCCTGGACAAAATAAAGAGGTTTAACTTTTTTTTTCTGGTGACAATCCTAGTGTCCAAAGAGAAAACTGGTTGGAAAACCTGAATAACTAGCTTGGAGAGAAACAGAAGAGGCTATCATTTCTTGTTGGGATCTGTTGAGGCCTGGAGCTTTTTGCAATAAGAACTTAAAACAAAGCTCACATCCAGGAATGTGGAGGAATATTTTCTGAATAAAATAAAATGTTTAAAAACCTGTCTGAGCTCTGACTAGGCAGAAGCCAGAAGTAAAGGGAATGTTGAGGAGCTGACTGGCTGATACTGCTGTAATTCTCAGAAGCTTTGAATTTAAAAGCAGGTGCTTTTGTCAGACTATACTTACCAAATAGCTGCTTCCTGACAGGAAAATTAAGGATAATGATTTCCCTCCAGAAATGGTGAATTGTTAGAATACCCAGAAGAGTGTTTGAGTGAGTGTGAGTGTCGGGGTAAGTGGAAATAATTAAAATTCCCTATCTTTTTATTTTCATCTAGTTAGGGACCGTGCCTGGTTTTAAACTCTCTGAACTTCAATACCTTCCAGGCTGCTGAAAGATCCCCACTCAGATAGGGTTTTGCTTTATTGATTTTGGTAATGATAGGGAGTAGGAACTGAAATCCTGGAGAGAGCTTCACTGAATCTGGGGAGCTGAAGAACAGAATAGGAACCCAACGAGTCTGCAGTCACTGAATTCATTGGGCCCTGATGCAAGAGAGCGACGAGGATGCGTGAGGCACTTGTGCACCAAAACCTACACCAAGGACAAAAATTGTGAACTCATGACACTTAACTTCTTTTTAAAAATAGAGTATTCTGATTTAATGGAATACTTACCTGTTAAAAGGTGGGTTCGGTGAAAATAAAACTTCTGTGAGAAATAAATTTGAATAATTAGAGTAAGGAAGAAAAAGTGTTTAAAACGGTACACACCTGAATTGTAAAGAAGCTTTCCCTTTTAAAGAGAGTGGTAGTTTGGAGGGAATTCTGGGTGAAAAGACTTGTGAAACAGTAATAGAGAAGTATTGTGCCGATGACATCATGTTAGCTATCCCCATAAATGCTAAAAACCCTACATATGACTCGCTATCCAAATGCATGGCTGAGACCTCCTCCTGGATGGAAACTAACCACCTTAGCATAAACCTCAAAAAAACTGAGGCAATGTTTGTGACAAGACCACCCACGACTGAGAACACATACCCAGAAACAATCACAATCAACAAAACCTCCATACCCGTCAGAAAACAGGTAAAATACTTAGGAGTAATAATAGACAACACCCTCACCATGCTACCACACATAAAACAAATAGTAAAAACCATTTTCTATAAACTCAAAACTATTCAACACCTAAGGCCACTTCTTGAAACACAAGACTTTAGATCCGTAGTAAGTACACTGATCACCCCGCACTTCGACTATTGCAATAGTCTCCTAATAGGCCTCCCCCAAAAAAGCATATACCTTCTCCAAAGAGCACAAAACATCTGTGCAAAGGTAATCTCTAAAGCTCGCCTAACTGACCACGTAACCCCAATACTACTGGAACTCCACTGGCTCCCTATAAACAGCCGAATCAAATATAAGACTATCCTAACAACCTATAAACTCATAAATGACATAACCCCTTCACACCTATCCACATTACTACAATCTCCAACATCGACAAGGACCCTCAGACAGAACGCAGCCCACTCCCTCATCACACCAAAAGCCATTCGTAAAACTAAGAATTCCACTAGCTCCAGAGCATTCTCATTCACTGCCCCTACACTCTGGAACGACCTCCCTATTGAACTTCGCACCATAAGAGACCTCACCCAATTCAGAAAAGAATTAAAGACCTACCTGTTCACTGAACACTTCGAAATCCCCTATTCCCCAAAGCCAGCTCCACAACAAACATGGTCACACATACACAAACTCCCTTAATCCCCTAACCCAACAATGTAACCTCAAGACTTTCCCCCCCCCCTCACACCTGAAGACGAAAACGAAAAAAGGAACTAAATTCCAGCACCTACACCAATTCCTGCCCCACACACCACACACACCACACACTGTAAATATTCATTTGTATAAAGTTTAATATGTTTGCTTTATTACCTATAAATGTTATATTTACTGTTTAATGTAAATAGTTGATTTCTATTGTTCTATGTTCTATGTAAACTGTATACAAACTGTGTACATGACTGTTAACTTGTTATATGTAAACCGCCCTTGATCTCTGGAAGGGGCGGTATAAAAGAAATAGTTAAATAAATAAAAATAAAAAAAAAATAAAATATTGTCCTTGAATGTTAGTTGCAATAGGTTTGGGAGGCCCTAGTGAAAAAAGTCCTAGGACTCTCAATTCATTTCTGTTAGTTGTAACTAAATGGAACCTGTTAATAGTTAATAACTTGTTTAGCAATAATAAATTCAATCTATAACTACCCTCTGGATTGGGAGATTGATTACACAGGTACACTAAAACAAATTTTTTTTAAACTGCCTCTAATGTTTCGATTGATTTTTACGTTTTTTGGTGCGCTGAATCCAAATCTGGTAACCAATTTGCTCCATCACGTACAGATTTTTTGCTACATTGGGTTAGCAGTTTGAGTTGAACGTTTCAGATTGAGTGCGATCGAGATAAAAGTTTCTTGGATGAATTCTTTATACTAATTGTTTAGTAGTTATTCAAATAAGAATAAAGAAAATTGTAACAAGGCAGCACATAAGAATAATGTCAACAAAACACACTGTGATGGTAGCAAAATTGTCTGCACTTAAAAGAGCCACATACATGTGCACAAGCATTGAGCATATAAGAGCGAGGTTAGACACAAAGCAAAGCAAAGAAATGTGCAAAAAATGTTGTACAGGTATGTATGTAAGAATAGAAAACGCAAACCGCACCATTGCAATACATGAAGACAAACACCCGATGGTGTGAAAATAAAATTCTAATAAATGAGATCCGACACTGTGGTAATAACTAGCAAATTTTTATTTCAAAGTTTAGTAAAAACACGATATTTGTCAACACAGTTTAGATTTTAAAGTCATTCTTGGGTCAATCAATCTCCTGGTGGGCCCGTTTCTTCTTCCCCCGAATGCTTCTCTTGGTGCGCTGCTTGGCGTATTTTTCATCTGGGGTTTCCCGCAGCAGCAACCAGCAGAAATCAGCCATCATAGTGGTGTTCCATCTTCCTTGGTACCTTCTCTCTGCGTCCTTGATGTCCTGGTGAAACCTTTCACCTTGTTCTTCACTGTACGCCCCCAGGTTTTCGGGAAAGTAGTTCACATGGGAGTGCAAGAAATGGACTTTCAGGCTCATGTTACAGCCTTGTTCTTTGAAGGCATTGAGCATCCTGGCAACAATATCCTTATAGTTCTCATCCCACCTGTTCCCCAAGAATTTGAGAACAACATCCTTGAAGGAATCCCAGGCTTCTTTTTCCTTCTCAGACATCGTTTCAGCGAATGCTCCATCTGAAATGAGTTTCCTTATATCAGGGCCAACAAACACTCCTTCTTTTAGCTTTGCTTCAGAAAGTCGGGGGAACTTTGAGCAAAGGTACCGAAAGCACTCACCATCTTTTGGAAGGGACTTGATGAATTGCTTAATGAGACCCAACTTAATGTGGAGAGGTGGTAATAGAATTTTATCACGAGGTACCAAGCTCTCATGAAGAACATTTTTCTCACCGGGTCTCAAATACTCCCGAATTGGCCAGTCTTTTTTCCCCCAGTGTAGGTCGCGGGCCCGGCTATCCCACAATCAAAGGATGCAGGGATATTTGGTGAAACCGGATTGCTGCCCTAATAGCATGGATAGAATTTTAAAGTCTCCACAAATCATCCACTTATGCTCATCCTAACGAGTTTTCTGAAGAATCAGGGCCAAATTCTCGTATTTTTCTTGGAGAATAACAGAGTGAGCAATAGGAACTGAAGCGAATGTGTTGCCATTATGAAGAAGAACACCTTTTATGCTGTCTTTTGACGAATCAATGAACAGCCGCCATTCAGCAGGATCATACTTGAGTTTAAACTTTTCCATCACTCCGTATATATCGTTGCAAAATACCAAATCTTCCTCTTTGCTGAAATACTTCAAAAATTGTGTCTCGCGGTTGCGGTACCAATAAAAGTTGTTCCTGGTGACAATAGATTTTTCTGTTTAAGCCGAGAACCTAGCAGTTGGGCAGCATCTTTTGGGAGTCCTAAATCCCGGACTAAATCATTCAATTCAGCTTGAGAGAAAAGTTCAGGTTTCAGATCTGGTTCAGTTTCAAACTCGGAAGTACTGGACTCATCGGGAAAAGCCATCTGATGAGTCTCATCATGATCAGAACCGTCCACACAAATATGATCCAAAGATTTTGGTGGTTCAGGCACAGGTACTTCGTTTCTATGAGGCCTAATTGCTGAGGGAAGGTTGGGGTAACATTACGTTCTTATTTTTTAAGTTGTATCCCTTCACAATGCAAGAGCAAAAATAGCAGTCACTGCTGTGGTCTCTTTGTTCACGCCACATCATAGGTATTCCGAAACGAAATGCTTGTTTTTTACCTTTCATCCATAAACGTAGATCTTCCTCACATGTCTTGCACACTTTGTGAGGAGCCCACGGTTTGTCTTGATCGCCTAACTTCAAACCGAAATAGGCGAAATATACTTTTTTAATAAATGCAGAAATGTTCCTCTGCCGCTTTTTCACGGTATATTCCCCACAAATAAAACAAAAACTGTCCAGAGAGTTGACGCAACCTCTGGCTCTGTGAGCCATCACAAATACACAGCACTGCAAACTACAACTGTAGTGAACCACTTCGGAATAAAGCTGGATTACGACTGAGCAAACAAAAAGGTAATAATGAACTTGCAAGAAACTGAAATTTGACAGAAACGTTCATGTCGCAACCACCGTGTTTGAGCGAGCTAACGAGGCAAGGCGAACAGGAAAGAACATGCACCAGCGCGAGTACTGTATTTAGCCCCCCGCCTCCCAATTGTCCTGTTAATGTATAAAATGAATACAAAACACTCTAAAATATCATGAGGGAGTGTTTCTAGTTAGTTAACCATTACAACCTCTATTTTGGGCCAAGAAAATAAACTGCAGTCGGCTAAAAAGAAATTATGTGAACATTCCTTATATGGGTAAGAAATCTAATTTTGCAAGAAAACATGACGTGATGGAACATTTTGGCTATTTTTCCTGGATTCAGCACCCCAAAATCTATAGGAATCAGTTGCAAAACTGGAGGCAGTTTTTTGGTAGTGTACCTGTGTTATTTAACTATATTCCTATATCATGCAACTTGTGTAACATCACCCTGGCAGTGGGTCCTATATCCAATCCTCTTTTTAGAATTGATTTTCCTCTTATATTTCTCTTCATGGTGGAGAAAAATAAGACGAGGTCAGTGTTTTTCTGTTCATCCCTCACCTGAGAGACAGAAGCAGACTCCTCGCTTGGCTACCCTGACTACACTTGAATTACATCTATATTATAGGAGTCTGAAGGTATATATCTGCTCCCTCCTGGTGGGGGGGGGGGGAGGTTACAATCAGAAAGAGAAGTTTGTATTGGATATAGAAACAGAAGGGAAGCCAATGAAATGATTTAAGAGGGGTTATATGAGTATAATGGGACTGGTGGAAGATTAGCTGTACAGCAGAATTTTAAACGGGCTGAATGGGAGAACGATAACTCAGAGGGAGACCAGCAAGGAGGTTGCAATAATGTACACGGAAGGCGATTACTACTACTATTAATCTATCAATCATTTATATAGCGCTACAAGGCATACACAGCACTGTACAAACATATAAAGAAGATTGTAAGCTCTATGAGCAGGGACTATCTAATCGAGACAGACAGAAAAATACAAGATAAACAAATGGTTCAAATATGGAAGGAGACAAGGAGAATAAGGAATTAGGATCCAATTGCAACCTCAAAGAGGTAAGCCTTTTAGCATGGATTTGAAAAGGGGGAGAGAAGAGACTTGATATACAGAGAAAGTTTGTTCCATGCATAAAGAGCAGCAAGGTGAAAAACTCCAAGTCTGGAATTTACAGAAGAAAAGGGCACAGAGAGAAGACAGACAGGAATAGTGGAGTTCACAAGGAGGGGTGTAGGGAGAGAGAAGAGAGGAAACGTAATGAGAGGCAGCAGAGTGAATGCACTTGTTAGGAGAAGTTTGAATTGAATATGGAAATGGAAGGGGAGCCAGTGAAATGGTTTTAGAAGAAGGGTTATATGAGTGTATCGGGGCTGTCAGAAGATTAGCAGTGCAGCAGAGTTCTGGATAGATTCAAGAGGAGGGAGATGACACTGAGGGAGACCAGCAAGGAGGAGGTTGCAATAGTCAAGACAGGAGGTGACCAAAGAGTGAACAAGAGCCTTAGTAGTGTGTTCAGAGTGGAAGGAACAAATTCTGTTAATGTTGTAGAGAAAGCAATAACTGGTTTTAGCTATATGTTGAATATGTGTGGAGAAGAAAAGGGAGGAGTCAAAGATGACCCCCAAGGTTGTGGGCTGAGAAAACAGGAAGAAGAAGAGTGTTGCCAGTGATACAGAAAGGAGGAAGGGGGGAAATAAGAAGTTCAGTTTTAGCCATATTTAATTTTAGGTGGTGATGAGACATCCAGGTGGTCATGTCAAATAAGTAAGTAAAGATATGAGTTTGGAGCGAAGGAAAGATGTCAGGTGTAGATAGATAGATTTGAGAGCCATCAGCATAAAAATGATACTGAAAGCCAAGGGAAGAAATGAGGGCTCCAAAGGACTGGGTATAGAAAGAAAAGGAGAGGGCCCAGAACAGAACCTTGAGGTACACCAAGTGAGAGAGTGATGACAGAGGAGGAACCTCCAGAACAAACAATGAAAGTGATTGGAGAAATAAGGAGAGAAGCAAGATGGTACAGTGCCTCTAAAACCAAGTGAGGATAAACTGTCAATGAAGAGGAGGTGGTCAGTAGTATCAAAAGCAGCAGAAAGATCCAGAATAATGAGAACTGAGTAAAGGCCTTTGGACTCAGCGAGGAACAAATCACTGGAGACTTTGGCAAGAGCCATTTCAATAGAATGAAATGGACAAAAAACAGATTAAAGTGTAGCGAGGGCTTGAGAGAAATTCAAGCTACACCACCACTTGGTGGGAAGAAGACAGCAGCTCACAAAACCCTTGAGCCAAGGGCCATGTCCACCTGCGCATGGACAAAGGAAAAATGGTTGACAAGGGGAAATTGATGCCCAAGTTGCTGCCCAATAATGTCTGCAGGGGCCACCAAGCTCCGCTCCACCCACAAGGATGCTCGTGCTCAGGTAGAACGGGCATGCAAATCTTCTGGAACCGGCCCATTCTACAACAAATATGCTGAGGCAAGGACCTCCTGAATTCAGTGCCCCAAAGTCGACTTGGCTGCCATGTCACCCTAGTGCAGGCCAACAAACATAAAATTATGTCGGAATTACAAAAGAAATCCATATCCTCCAAGCACTAGAAAAGCACCCTTTGGACATCCACAAAGCGAAGATCCTTATCCTTCCTCCAACACTGCTCATTAGAGAAGGACAGCAGGCAGAACACCTGGCTCATGCGAAGGGAGAAAGCACATTGGCAAGAAGGAAGGCACAGGCCGAATAGAAATGGGCTCCTTTGAAAATAAGATAAGGATCCTGGCAAGCCAGTCTGCAGCTCAGAAATCCTCCTTGCAGAAAAAATTGTGACCAAGAAGACCGTCTTGAGCATCAAATCCTTTAAGGTAGTGCGCTTCAACGGCTGATTAAAGAGTAGATAAGTGTTTTAGTAGTGTGTTCAGAAAGGAAAGGGTGCATTTTGTTGAAGTTAGAGAAAGAAACAGGTTTTTTGCTGTTGGATTTGTAAGGAGAAAGAGAGGGAGGAGTTGAAGATGAATCCAAAGTTACGGGCTAAGGAAACGGGAAGCAGAAGAGTGTTAACAGATAGAGAAAGGAGGAAGGGGAGGGAAGAGGGTTTAGGGAGAAAAATAAGAAGTTCAGTTCAGTTTTGGCCATGTTCAGTTTCAAAACGGCAGTGAGGCATCCAGCAGCAATGTCAGATAGGCAGGCAGGTATATGGGCTTAGAGTGAAGAAGAAATATCAAATGTAGAAGATTTGAGAGTCATCAGCATAAAAATGATATTGAAAACCATGGGAGGAGATGAGAGCATCAAGGGACTGGGTGTGGAGAGAAAAGTTGAGGGTCTTGAATAGACCCTTAGGATATACCAACTGAGAGGGGGATAGCAGTAGAGGAGAAACCACCAGAACAGACACTGAAAGAGCACTGGGAGAAATAAGAGAACCAGGACAGTTCAGAGCCCCTAAAACCAAGTGAAGACAATGTGTCAAGGAGAAGGTGGTGGTCAATAGTGTCAAAAGCAGAAGAAACGTCCAGAAGAATACGGACTGAGTAAAGACCTTTGGATTTAGCCAGGAACAAGCCACCGGAGATGTCAGCAAGAGCCATTTCAGTAGAATGTAAGAGGCGAAAGTCAGACTGAAGTGGATCAAGGAGAGATTGAGAGGAGAGAAATTCAAGGCATCAGCAGAGAACTGCATGTTCAAGAATTTTAGAAATGAACCGAAGAAGGGAGATGGGTCAATAATTAGAGGGATAAGTAGGGTCAAGTAAAGGTTTCTTGAGATGTGTGACGAAAGCATGCTTGAAGGCTGCAGGGAAAGTAGCAGTAAAGAACAACAGGTTGAGAATGTGTGTGATGGAAGGAATGACAGAGGAGGAGATGGAATTAAGGAGACAGGAGGGGTTAGGATCGGAGGAACAGGTAATAAGTTTAGAGGAGGAAAGATGAGAAGTTTCATGCTTGGACCACTACAAGGAAGAAAGGGTAACAGATTGAAGAGAAAAGTTGGTATTGAAGAAGGTATGAAGTTGATCTTGAGGGGAATTGGAGTGTAATCATGTGGAATTTTTCATTGAAATAGTCGGCTAGGGTTTGGACAGAAAGGAGGGGTCGAAGGCAGAGATGCCTTGAGAAGAGAGTTGAGAATAAAGAAGAGATAGTAGGGATCAAAGGCAAGTGAGTTAGTTATATGGACATAGTAGTTTTGCTAAGGAAACAAGCATGAATTTGAAGTGAAGTTAGAAAGGGAGCAGGATTTGAGGCAAATGCGCTCAGCTGAGTGGGCATAGAAGTGAAAATAGCAGGCAGTTGAAGATAGCTAGGGATGAGATATAGTGCACCTCACAGGACAAAGGATAGGTGGAGCAAGAGTATCCACAGCAGAGAAGAGAGCAGTATTATAGAAAACTATAGCTTCATCAACTGAGTTAGAAGACAGAGGAGGAGAGAGCTGATGAGACTATAGTGGAGAGAGCCAATGAATCAATAGCATGAAGATTCCTAAAAAAAGGAGGAGACTGGGCAAGAATGAGGTGGGGAATGAAGAGTGAATATAAGCAGGTGATGGTTAGATAAGGGAAGAACTGAGGTACGGAAATTAGAGGGTAAACAATTAGAGACGAAAACAAGATCAAGGCAATGGCTGGGCTGAGTAGTGAGGGCAGAAGAGCAAAGCTGGAAGTTAAAAGACAAAGAAAGGGAAAGGAGTTTGGAAGCATAGGGGTCAGAAAGGTTATAACACGAATATTAAAGCCACCAATAATAAGGAAGGGGAAAGAAGAATAGAGGAAAAGGGAAAGCCATGAGTCAAAGTCAGTGAGAAAGGTAGAGATGATCTATAGATAGCAGCTATCCAGAGAGGTAAGGGATTAGAAAGACTTCAAAGGTAGAGGGAGCAATTGAAATTGGCAGGAAGGAGAAAGCAGAAATCCTACACCACCACTGTGGCCAATGGCATGAGGAGTGTGTGAGAATTGGTAGCTGCCATGAGAGAGGGCAGCAACCGAAGCAGTGTCGTCAGGGAGGATCCAGGTTTCAGTAAGAGCTAGAAGTTGAAAAGAGTTAGAAATGGAGATCATGAGTAAAGGGGAATTTATTAGCTATGGAATGAGCATTCCATAGGGCATAAGAGAAAGGGAGAGAAGAGGGGGAAAGAGGAATATGGATGAGATTAGAGTGGTTGAAAGAGGAGCAGGAGTGGCAGAAAAGTCTAGGGGAGGGGGACCAGGGTTAGAATTACTGTCACTAGAGGAAAGAAGGAAGAGAAAAATGTTAGGCAGAGAGGAGACAGAATGGAGGAAACAAGGATGGAGATTGTTTAAGAGAGAAGGGAGAGGTATGACAAAGGAAGAAAGTGAAGTTCAAGAGCAGAGGAAAGGGAGGAAGACAAGATGGGAGGAGAATGGGAAAGGTAGAGAGTGAAGAGGGGAGGGATTTGAATTGAAAGTGAAGGGAAGAAGATTAGGGAGTGTCAAAAAAAGAAAGAAAGTGGTAAGAAGCCATGAGAAATGGAGGTGAAATCAAATCTAAGATGGGGATGATGAGGGATGGAGCAAGAGGAAAGGGATGAGGTAAAAAATTAGCTAAAATGTAAAAACAATTAGTATCTAATCAAAACAGCTGAAAATATTTATAAATTAAGATATTAAGTTTAAGTAAAAAAGTAAATAAGTTTCTGTACTATTTTTGGGCAGTCTATTCTGCTCCTGAGTCAGAAAGTTGCTAGGTACATATAAAATGGAGGCCAAGGTCATTTAAAATACAACCTGGACTCAGGGCAGTAGGAAGAAAAGACCAGAGCTGCCTTGGAAGAGAAGGCCTATCTGCTTTCATAGACTTCAGGATCTGCTGCAGGTTATAAGACTGATGCGGTCCCACAACAGGACAGCAGATGGAAAGAGGTAGGTAGTTGAGGCCCACCATGTGATGGCCCAGTGCAGAGGGATAATGACAGCCTCCAAAACATGCTCTGGCACTTTTTCCCTGTGGCAGAATTCAGTTCTTCAACTTTGGTGTAAACGGTCGTCGTCTGGTCAATCGAGAAATGGCCGAGCCCAAGGGAAAGAGGAAAAGGAGCTCGCTACCCAGTTGCTGGGCTTACCTGTATCATAGTGGCTTCTCTCAGTGCTATACCAAAGTCTATACTTATTTTACTGTTTTTATATACTGCCTTTCAATCTCTCAAGTTAGTTTGCAATCAACACCACAAACAACGTTTAGTACATAGAACAAAAATGAGAGAAACCATCGGAAAAATGAGAACACATGTGAACAAGGATAAACATGTTTGAAATTTATTTCCATAGCTTATACTTAGCTTATACATGATGTGACTGGTGAGAGGGAGGGAGGTAGAAGGGAGGGGCCGGGTAGCCCGACGCTGCTGAAGGTTCAGGTGTTATGGGCATTATAACTAAGTGGCAGTACAATCAAAATGTTCAATGAAGAGAAGTGTTTGTAGTCTTCTATTGAACTCTTCAAGGACACGTCTGGACCAGATGCTATCAGGGAACACATTTCAAATCTTTGGGGCATATAGCGAAAATGCTCTGTTTGAAGCAGAGAGTGTGCTCTTCATGTTTGAGGGAGGAATAGCTAGGGTGAACTGTGTGTTTGTTCTCCTTGGTCTATCATCCGGTGTCCTTAGCAAGAGAGACTCTGAGGAAAGGCCATGGAATACTTTGAATATAGTGAGCAGTGCCTTGTATTTAGAGCAGGAGGTGATGGCAAGTCAGCATAGGGCCTTGAGGATAGGAGTTATGTGATGGAGAATTGATGCTCCATGTAGAATCTGGGCAGCTGTGTTCTGTAACATTTGCAAGGTGTGTATTCTATATACTACAGGGCCTCCCAGGTTATGTTGCAATGGTCTAAGTGTGGTAGGACTAGGGCCTGGAAAACTGTAGAATTCATAAGTGTCAAGCAGCAATCGAAGGACTTGGACTGTTCTTTTTTGTGGTAGACAAGTTTAACAGTGTTGCTGATTTGTGGTTGTAGTGTTAATCTTTGGTCCAAAGTTATTCCAAAGTATCTCACTTGTGTTTTAACCTGTAATTATGATGACATCAGCTGTTCGATGGGGAGCATAACCCACTCATCTGGACCGCTCTAGCAGGATTCAAGGAAAGGAAATTAGCAGGTATGTAAAATTTGTTCATAGTGCAGACCCTATTGCAATGGTTTTGATCCATCCTAGAGTGTAGAACCCAACAAGTACATTGGGGAGCTGCCTTCTCCACCATAGACTAGTAAAATCAGAGGTCATGCAGGGTTTTAGCCTGTTCCCAATATTATTCAATTTATATATACAACCTTTAACAGCACTAACTAAAACTTTAGGTTAACATGCTATGGGGGTCATTCTGAGCCATGAATAGCGGGGATGTATGCCCTGCCTGGGCATACATCCCTACTATTTGTCCCTCTTGTCATCCCCATGCAAGACTCCCTGTATGAACAGCATAGTTGTACGGGGAACCTTAGATGAGGGCAGGAGGGGGACAGCGGAAGGTAGAGCAAGAGCGGTGCGTGGGCGGGCCATCACCCTGTATGCACAGGGCCAATTCCGAGGTCAGCCCTGTATGTCCAGGGTGGCAAGTTAGATGAGGTTCTTATTCCACCTCAGAGGTGGAATAAGTCCCTCTGGATGTGGGGTAGCAGCGGTGGCCAATGGGGACAAAGCAGGGAGGCATGCAGGAGGTTCTCCGCAGCCTGATCCATGGGAGGCCAGATCAGGGGTCTAGCTGAGGGAAAGGACAATCTCGGCAGTTGTCGGCGTTCACGGCTCCGTAATGGAGTTGTGGTGCCATGGCAATGAGATGCCATGCATTGCGGCTCCTTTACAGAGCCAGGCTGAATTAGCCAAGTATGCTGATGGGCATGAGACCAATTAGAATTGGGGCTGGCCTGCACATCCAGGCCGGTAGACTAGATTGTAATCCCACGGGATAATCGGATATACTGCTGTATGCCCCAATTCTGCCCAGCTTCACTAGTGTCTGGACATCCACATGTATATGGATGATCTGCAGATTTTCTGAATGTTTTCACAAGAGATGTAGCAGCTAAGAAAGGCTCCATGAAATAGCTAAATTGTTTTGATGTAATAAGTTGAAACTAAATCACTTATACTGAGCTGCTATGGATGCACAGACTGTTTCACCTTAGACTGCCCACAAGTTAGATTGGTTGATGTTTGGCAACCAGTTGACGAGTTAAAATTGTTAGATGCGATAGATTCTTCCCAAACTATGGGAAACAGATCACAACTGTCATCAAAAAGGGCTGGTATCTCTGGAATATACATTACTTGTGTCTATATTTTATGCAAGATGATTTGGTGACTATTGCACATGCTTGGACCACTACAAGGCTGAATTATTGTAATTTGCTTTGGGGCATGTTTACTAAACCATGCTACCCGGTATTTAGTAAGCAGTTTGGGCACTGCACTAAAAAACATGGGCCCTCATGTAAAACAATCTCACTATTAGTGTGCATTAGGGTAAGATTAGTCAGGGTGGGGCAATATGCATATATTGGTGGTGCATTGCAGCTAGCAAGGGTGTTAGTGGCCTTGCAGCCCTTAGCACAGGTGAACTTAACACCACCTCAAGGGGTGGTATTGTGAACTTGCATGGCAGCTTGTATGGTGCCATGTCTTGGGTCTGTGCTAACAAGGGACAGAAGTATACATCCCTTGAAGTTAGCAGTGACCCCCTCACTTGTAATACGGCCCACACATGTGTAACTGGCGTGGGCCTTAGTAAACATGTTTATGAAGGACTGTCTAAGTATTAATTGTGTAGGTTACAGGTTGCAAAATACTGCAGCATGATTGTGGTAACATATTCCATATAGTACCAATAACCAATCGTTCTGAAATAATTTTACTGGCTTCCTGTTGAACATAGAATTTTAAATTTTAGTTTTAGTTTATAATATTGCATGATATAGCTCCTACATCTTTAGAAGCTCATATTCATTTGTATAGACCATTTAGAGCCTTGCGTTCATCACTATAGGGTTTGCTTTCAGCACCCAGTGGGTACAGTTGATAGACAAGTAAATTTGAATTTTCTTGTGTTGCTCCAATCCTCTGAACAAGTTTCCAAAGGAGGTTAAAGAGGCTAATGGTATTTTATGTTTTGTTAAACTGTGTAAAGCATGGATTAAGGATGCATTTTAAAGATGAAACAATATAAGTTATAATTTTATTCTAAACCATTTTCTAGATTTTGAAGAAATGGTATATAAAATAAATGGCTAACAATCCATAGACACGAGTATCGACAAGGAATTTAAGGAAGCTAGTCAAGGACATGGTCGAAGACCAGAAAACTCAGCTACCTGGAGTTGATGACATGGAAATCAAGGAATAACACCATAAATGATGGACCAGCACTGGTCCAGCCCAAAACTAGGGTAATTCTGAGTAGGACCAATCATGCAGGACAGGAAACATGCACACACCCATCCTACACTGAAACAAAAGCAATAGGAACAGGACAGACCATTCTCAAGGAATGTGAAATAGCTCCAACTCATGGCAAGCAGGCTCATGCCCTGCAAAGCAGGCAACCCCAGCATCCCACTGACCCCAACTCTCCCTCATTTCTTCCCATCTTCCTCCTTTTCTTTATTTTAGATCCCACATTTCCTACTCTAATAGCCACATCTCCTCCAGCAGCAACCCCAATTCATCTAGCTAGCTGACATTTAAACAGCATGGGCCCGATTTTCAACAAGAAAGATACCCGCTCAGGAAAAGTGCATGAATCGTGAGTCATGTGCCTCCAAAATGGCCAAGCTTCGAAAATGCAGTAGAAACTGCATTCCAGAGCAGCATAGATGGGTATGTGTAAGGGATGGAACCCAGGCTTGGTGCCTAAGATGTTAGCCCACGATACCAGTGTAGGTGTCCAAACCAGTGGCCAGAGAAGCAGGATGGCAGGTGTGCATGAACCCGTGCATTGCCTGCCTGGTGTACCCATGCATTGATGACACAGTCACTCAGGCCCTGCGGGCTGCCTGTATAAGAGGCCCATGTGGCTGGGCAGATAGACACCAGTGGCATGGCAGTGAGAAGGACAGTGAACCTCTGCCCCGATGAGTGAGGCCACTGTCTGTTCCCTGCTGCGATACGGGTGGTGCTATACCCCAGGGGGGCCGGCGGCTAAACCTACATCTGTCCATGGCCATATGGAGGGCCATCCAACTGCCTGTGCAGGTAAAGAGACCTGAATGGAGGGGGAGGGGTGAGCACCATGCTAGGCCATACATACCCTGAAAGGCATGACTGTGTGTCTGCACAGGGAGACAGGGCTGTGGGGCCAAGCCATATGCTGGTGACAGTACCAATGGTTGCAGAACAGGTGACAGCAGGGGGATGGGCCATGCATGATACAGGTGCCATCCCCGACTGCCTGCAGCAGTAGGCATATCCAGACACAGTAGGCAGGGAGGCCGCTGCACCCTCTGGTGGCAGATAGCAGCAACAACACAGGGCTTGCACAGCAATGGCATTGCCAAGTGCATGGGGGAGCTATGGTTGGGTTGCCCACTCCAGGGGGCTCTGCCAGCCCATGTGGATGCCCCGGACATGCACCCCACCTTGCAGCCCCTCTGACCCCGGCCCAGGGGTCAGAGGGGGCCAGTGGCAGTATCCACATATGTGCTGTCTGTCTGTCCCTGCAAGTGGACCAACCACCACTGCCTGCCACCCCCTGTCCGGCTGTGGCAGCATGTTAATAATGCGATGCCACAGGACCTGACAAATGTGCAATGGCAGGCATGTACAAACTGCGACACCCTGTCTGCACGGCACCTAATGAACCATGAAGTGATGTGGCCCCTGAAGCAGTGGATGCCCCTTGCCGCGATACTTGCCCACAGATGAGACCACTCATGGTCCACAACCATGTACCATGGTGCCAAGTTAGGACTGCCTGCAATAGATGGGGCAAGGGAAGGAGGGAGGTCTGCAAAGGTGGCTGAAGGGACCAGAGGGGTGACACAGGTGACAGTGGCCCAGATCGCACTGTTGATGGTGGCACGGGGCACATGTCAAAGGTTAGGTATGTGCAATAGGTGATGTGGAAGCACACAACTGAGCCCATGTGTCCCCTCCCCCTCTGTCTCACAGTGACTATGGCGTGTGACGCACCTTGGAGGTCCTAAAGTGCCACTACTGCACACTGTGCCAGAAGTGACTGAACCAGCTGCAGCGCATTAGGGAGTGACTGGAAGCTGAGGAAGGTCAGTGGGGTACACAGTGGAGCCCAGCAGATGCAGGGAATGGCTGCTGGACAGGTACAGGCAGACCATCCGGTGGTGGATCCCTATACACAATGATGTGAATGTGCTTGGGACAGCCATGCCATACCCTAGTGCCACTACCCCATGTGTGCACCAACTGGCACCCAATACATGCAGATATGCACACACATGGCCAGGGCACAGCATGGAAGGGCACACACACCATAGGTGATAGGCCCAGATGCACATTGCACACCTGCCCACACTGCCCCTGTCCATCACCCAGGGGGGACCAGCAAGACAGCTAGGCATGTGAGGGGGAGAACAGAGCTGACTGGGGTTAAGGGGAAGGTGTGCAGTGTACGAAGGTGGGTTGCGCAATGCATGTGCGGGCCCCACAGAGATGCACGAAGTCCCACCCAGGGCCACACCTGTGCAGACCATTAACCACCTCCCTCTTTCCCCACAGTCATTTCCAGGGAGGTCCCAGACAATGCTAGCACACCACAGGCATCAACCCAGAGAAGCAGTCCGGCGCCAGCGCATGGATTCTGTGGTGTAGATCCCAGCAGAACCTCCAGAAGTGATGGGGAGGAGGAGTCCAGCAGCACTGCAATGGAGGACAGCATTATGGAGGGGGAGGGCAGTGAGAGGGCCATGGTGTAGCACCAGGATGGGGAGTCTGAGGAGGAGGAGGAAGTGGTAGTGGGACCAGAGCTGTCCCCTGTGGCCAGAGCAGAGGCGGGCCCAGAGAGTAACAGGGGAGATGCAGGCCCCACCCTCCAAGTGCCCCAGGTATGGCGGTGTGGTGCAGAGCACAGCCAGAGGCACTTGGTGGGGGGACAGAGAAGGAGCTGCCCCCCCAGCTGTGGCGTGCAGCCCACAACCATGCCTACCCATGTCCCTACCTGGGGGTGTCATGCAGCGAAGCTATGGTCTATATTCCATGCCATGGGCTCCACAGCCACCCCAGCAGCAATGGGCATGGCATGGCCATGCCGCACCAGGCCCCTGTGTCACCACCCACTCGGCTTACTGGTGACTGGGCTCCAGCTGCCCTGTTGACAGGGGTGCGGCTCCTCAGGGAGGACATGCAGGCAGCAACATGGACAATCAACATGCACCTGGATGCTCTCAACCCATGTCACTAACCTCTGCCACCTTTGCTCTCCAACAGACCTGCCAGGGACCCAACCCTCACAGTCTGGAAATGATACATCAGGAGGAACCTTTTCATCCACCATAGATAATGCCAGGGCAGTGGTACAGTCTGGTGTGACACTCAGCATAGAGGTGCAATCTGGTGTGACACCCAGAGCAGAGGAGCAGGATGCTGTAACTCCCAGGGCAGTGGAGCAGACCAGTGTGTCTGCCAATGCTGGACAGGTGGAGACAGATGATGCCCCACTCGCTGAGCTTCAGTTCGCCATCCTGGATGACTCTGTGGACACAGGGGGTGCAGATGTGGAGGAGCTACTGCAGGAGGGTGCATATCTGGTGGCCAGCAAAGAGAGCATACAGGTCAAGCTGCACGGTATATGGCAGGACTTGCAGGCAGTCACATAGGCAGGGGAGACGGAGTTCAAGGAATGTCAGGAACAACGACTGCAAGTGGAGCACCATCTGGAGGGACACCTGCATCCAATGAGGGAGATGGCAGTATACCAGGCAATCATTGCTGGTTCCCTGTGCAGTTTTGGTGAGCCTCCTGTAGGCCCAGGGGGTGGGTACTGGGGATGACAGCACACCAGCACAGCCATCTGGTAGCCCTGAATCATGTGCAGTGGCCTGCCTTGATGGGGAGAGTAATGACGCTGCCAGCACATCATCAGACATTGCTCCACTGCATTGCAGTGCATGTGCCAGCAAGCGCCTATAGCCAGCTGCAAGCCAGAGGGCAGGGGATACACATGGGGGGGGGGAATAAACACTCTGCAATGTAGCATTATTGCAGGCACTTTATTGGTGAAGGTGTTTATCCAATCCAACTAATGGTGTGAGGAAGTCACTTCAGAAATCAGTCATGCATAGTGGGCCAATGCCCAGGCCTGCTGCTGGCTCCAGGCCTCTGCGCCATCACCATCTGCTGCCTCTGTGGCCTCCCACTTCTCCTCCACAGCAAACTCTGGGTCCGGTACTCCCCACATCTGTGCAAGGTTGAGGAGTATGCAGCAGGATACAAATATCTGGCATGCATACTCCAGGCTCTAGAAGTGTTCCCCGCCACTCCTGTCGAGGCACTGGAAATGGCTCTTCAGCATCCCTATGCTCGCTCCACAATCACAGTGTTATGCTGATGTGCTGCATCGTACCACTCCTCCTGCTGGCCCATGGGGTGGCACACTGGGGTCAGCAGCCAGGTCCTCAGGGGATATCCATTTGCCTGTGGGGACAATGTGAGATGTGCACATCAGCATGGGACATGTGTTGGTTATGGTCTATGGGCTGTTAGACAGCATACAACACATCTACGAGCAGGGTGGGGTGCAATATGTAACATTCAGGGACATTGTGGCAGTGAGGACACCAACATACAGTATAGCTTGCACGGCAATCAGACATTTGGGGCAGGGCTATGGGAGATGACGACATGGGCTAACTTGTTGGAAAGGGGGGGCAGGGGCAGGGGCATGGCATGGAGATGTGGTTGGGAATTCTGCTGGCTGGGATAGGGACAGACATGGATGCCATGTGGCTGCACTACGTTGGCGCCAACCCACAGCTCCTCCACATGCCACATGTTGATGCATGCTGTCTGCTCTTGGCCATGGGGCTTCCCCTGGTTGTCTCCATGATGTGCGACATGGCCTGCTATGAGCTTGGATCTGCGGAACAGCAGCGCATGTGCACGCTGTGGTTATCATGTGTTGCAATACATACATAACACATATATCCCCACCTGTTTGCATTGCACATATACTACAGCAACCCTTTGTTCCGAGCTTGTCCTGGGGCTCACATATGTGAGCACTGACCTAGAAGAAACACATCTCTGAGCTGACCTCTGGCTGCAGCCTGTCCCAGGCTGGACTCGGCAAGGACAAATGCATCATGGTAGGACCCCAGGTAGCAGGCACACACATCAGTCAAGCTCAGGTCAACCACAATGACCTGCATGTTCAATGATATCCAACCATTGATATGGAGTGGAGGAGTGGCCTAGTGGTTGGGGGCAAGGTACTTCAGGCCGGAAGGTCAGGGTTCAAATCCCACTAGAGGACAGCAACCTTGGGCTGGAAGGACTGGGGTTTTGAGTCCCACAGGTGCTCCTTGTGGTCTTGGGCAAGCCACTTAACCCTCCATAGCCCATGTTCCCTGTAAAATAGTTATCTCCAAGTTATAATGCCCTGTTAAATGTAATTTCAGTTTGTTCAATGTAAACTGCACTGATGCAGAATAGCGCAGTATATAAGAGAATGTAAATAAATAATAAATAAATAACCATGCCTATTCTGGTATGCCCTCTACTCTAGCCATGGTGCCCGCAGTGTAATGTGGGTGTAGTCTATACATCCAAGCACCGATGGGAATCCAGCAACATTGTAGAATGCCTGCATGGTCTCTTGTTGCATCTGGTCTCTTGTTGCATGCAACAAGGCTATGAGGTGGCACATCCTCCGCAGCAGGGCCCTGGTGAAGGCACATGCAGTGGCTAGAAGTTAACTACATGATTCCAACAGTCACCCCTATCACATGCTGGAAGCTGCCAGTTGCCAGATCCCAGAGCAGTGGTCACCATCAGCCACTGGCAGGGCTTGGCTTCTGGAAATAGAGGGCTCCAGGTCCACACTGAATAAGTTGTACAACTCCGTTATCATTGCCCCATCCAGTCTGTATATCTGGTACCTCTTCCTCCGTCAATTGCAGGTAGCTCACTCTGGGCCCGTGTAGATGTGGGGCACGGTACCTGCATCTTGGGTGCTGGACTACTGTCTGCTAACTGATATGCACTACATGCCGCATCCTCCGCTGTGCCCGGGCATGTTTACACCTCTGGAACACCATGTACATGGTCCACATGGCTTCATAGCTGGTCCAGCAATGCTTTACCTTTGCATGGTTTGGGTACAGGCCTGCATACACTCTCCTTGCTGTACTATGCACTGTACCGCCACTACACAGGTTCGCCACATACCATCAGCAGTTGTATGTGCCAGAAAACATCGCTTTGGATGTCACTAACTGCATAATCCTATGTCGGCAAAGACAGCTTTTGAAAAACCACTTTACGTGGGCTTGAGGGCGACACTCCCCTGTTCTGCCCCAGGTCTCGGCGCTTGGTGCTGTGCAGGTGGGCCTCTCCGATTCAAGCCACCTTGTTGAATATCTGGTTTACATAGATAAAGTGGTTTTACATGGGTAAGGCCGTCTCTTACATGTGTAGCAGACACCTAGGGCTTCAAAAATCTGACCCCACGTGAGCAACAAAGTTCATGATTGGTGCGAGGTAAATGTTACATTTTATGTCTTAGCAACAGTGAGCTAAATAACTCATGGAAGAAAGCATACCATACTATTTAATACCTTCTAAATCCTCTTACCTATGATATCCCTTCATTTACATGCAGAAACATGCCAGTCTTATTGCATTCACACTAGTATTTCATGCTGATTTCACATGCACGGAAGGCTATTAGTACATATAGGGGCATGTTTACTAAATCATGACTGCCATTAATGTGGGTTTTAGCACAAGGTAAGCATGCCACAGTAAAAGGTTAGCATGGGACTCCAAAGTAAAATTCCTGTGCTAACTAGGTAGCACATGATTAGGCAGGGACTGGGCTGGTTAGGGGCAGAACGTGAGTGTTGGTGCATCATGGTTAATGGGGGCATTTTGGGTATTCACTAACAAATGTTCCCATTAGTGTGGATGCACTTGACACCATTTCAATTGGTGGCATTAACTGCACCCACATACTGGACCGCATAGCGCCACACATTAGCAATGTGCCAATGGCAGAGGGACAGACACACATGCTCTTGGAAGTTAGCATGGACCTTCACACTAGACTTATGGCCCAGACATATGCTACCATCATGCTTTTTAGTAAACATGCCCGTTAGTGCATTATTTTTATATTGGCTAAATGGTCTTAGTGTGCATGCTAAGCTTTAGGGTGTAGGCTATTTAGACCAATTAAAAAAGTGAATGTACAGCAGAGTTATTGCTTGGACTGTCACTTTGTAACTCTGCATCATGGTGTCTTTGAAAGAACTAGTCATATTTCATGATACCATTATGCTATCATGAGGGAAACATCTTTATTGGGAGGCTTAATATACCATGCCTTCACACAAGCAGCAGGGAGGATTGCAAGGTACAATTTAACTGCAAAAAGTATGGAAAGGAAAGGAATTCCATGGTCACACAGAAAGAGTAGCACAATCATACAGCAGGGAGAAAAGGAAAGGAGAGAAAAGAGAGGGAGAAGGGGAGGGAGGTAGCAGGTGACCAAGTAAGAGGATGGAAGGTCAAAAGCTAGCTGGAAAAGGTGGGTCTTAAGGAGAGTTCAAGGCAGAGATCAGAGAGCAGGGCATTCCAAAGGACAAGGCAGAGGAAGAAATAAAAGCAGAATTATGAGTGGATTCCCAGTGAGCTTGTGAGGTAAGGGGAAGGTGCAGACGATTGGCGTGGATAGTGCAAAGAACATGGTATGGAGAGTGGAGACTATCTAAAAGATACAGTGGGGTGCTGGAGTGCAAAGTCTTGTGAACCAGGGTGAATATTTTGTACTGTATCTGGAACTTGAGGGGAAGCCAATTGAGGTAGATGAGCAGCAAGGTGATATGATCAGAGCACGAGGCGTGGGTGATCATCCAGGTGGGAATATTCTGTAGGAGCTGGAGACTGTGGAACTGATACTGGGAGAGGCAGGCAAGTGCAACATTACCAATAGTCAAATCAAGACATGACCAGGAAGAGAAGCAGAGTGAAGATAGCAGAAATGGATGGATAATGAAAATCTGTAAGGGAGTAGAACGAATGGTGGATAAGAGGATAAGCGTTCCCAGAAAGACAGCAAAGAGTCAAGAGTGACACCTACATAGCAGAGAGTGAAATAGCAGAATGGGGAATCAAGGAGAAAGGGGGTTAGTGAGGGGCAAGGGCCTCCAAAGGTGACCCATATGGCAGTGGTTTTAGCGTGTTTGAGGTATAAGTAGTTAGTGGCCATCCAAGTGATCTGTGAGAGGCAGGAGTTGAGAAGTGATAAATCAGGGGTGGAAGAATTGGTGTGATGCAAGAGAATATCATCATTGATATAATATGCGCATATGGTGTGCCGCTGGATCTGGAGTGTAAGGGGGGGGGGCCATAAAAACATTGAAAAGAAGTGGGCCTAATATAGAACTTTGGGGTACCCAAAAGGGGAGAGGCATGGGAGGGGAGGAAGAGTTACCAGAAAGAACAGAAAAGGACCTGGAGGAGAGAAACAAGAGAAACCAGCGCAGGACAGACCCATGGACACCAGCGTTATGACACCAGGGGAGGAGAGTAAAGTGATTGACTAGATCAAAAGCAGAGGAGAAATCCAGAGAGGCATCCAAAGAGATGTCACCACAATCGTGTGAGATGTGCAACTCATTGAGGAAAGAGCAAAATAGTTTTGGTGCTGTGGCCAGGGCAGAAACCGAAAGGATGTGCATAGCGACAAGATGTGAGGAAAGTTGTGCAAACACAAGCTTTTCAATAATCTTTGGCAGAAAAGCGGAGGTTAGAGATAGGTCAATAGTGCATGGGGACAGAGGGATCCAGAGAGGGCTTCTTAAGAAGTCAAACTAAGGCTTGCTTCCAGGGGGACAGAAAGGTAACAGAGGAGAGCGACTAGTACTGAGAACAGTAAGCTTAGGAGGAAGGAAGGCAATGGAGGGTTTGGTCAATCAATTGGAAGGGATGGGATCAGAATGGCAAGTTGTCTTGTGTAAGGAGGAAAGAACCCTAAGCAGTTCTGCAGAGAAGACTGCATGGAAGGTAGACTATGCATGGGAGAGAGATGAGGGCAGAGACAAAGGGGAGTAAGGAGGATATGAGGAAAGCAGTGATGGACAGTCAGAAATAGAATGGAGGGACAAACATCATGGAAAAAATTGGCAAGCTGGACAGGATCTAGGAAGATGGAGGGAGGAAGAAAGGGGAGGGATGGACGAGAGGTGGAAAGAGATGTTGGAGGAGAAAGAAATTAGGTCAATATAATAGGATTTTTTGGCCTCATGGATCAAAGATAGTGATGGTGATAATGCTGGAAGAGCTGAAGGTATTCAAGAGAGCACTGCTTTCTCCAAAGGCATTCAGCACAATGAAGATAAGAATGGTGGAGTCAGAGGCGGGGGTGGGTTTGACAATGGACGAAGAGGGGCAAGCTGATCAAGGGCAGAGGATAAGGAGGAGTTCCATGTCTCGACCTGGGTGTCAGAGGGGAGAAAAGTGAAGTTTATGTTTATGTTTATTAAAAGATTTGTTATATCACCCAAGACCAGAGGCATCTAGGCGGTTTACAATAATTAAAATAGTTAAAAATAATTAAACTTAAAAATACAGACTGCTAGGGAAGAAAGGAACGCCATTAAGGAATAGAAAAGAATAAAGAAAAGACAGGGAAAGACAACAATCATAGCACACATCAGCGGGGGAAGCAACCAATTACAAAATACATTAACAAAGTACATTAACGGGGAGAGGGGAGGTGAGACAAGGCTGGAGAGGAGAGGTTAAATGCCAGGCCAAAGAGATGAGTTTTGAGTTGCGCTTTGAAAGACTGGTAGGACTCTTCTGCACGGAGGGGAGGGGGGAGCGAATTCCAGAGTTTGGGACCCAAAAAATAAAAAGCTGAGGAGCGGGTAGATTCGAGGTGGGCCTGAGAGGGAGAGGGGAGGGACATACGGTTTGTGTGAATAGAACGGAGCAGGCGATGAGAAGTACGGAAGTGTATCTGATCAGCAAGGTAAAGAGACCCTATGTGCAAAAGTGAGGATTTTGAACTGAACACGAAATGGGATGGGTAACCAGTGCTGTTGAAGAAGGGGAGTGACATGATCATAGCGAGAAGTGTAAGTGAGAAGATGAACGGCAGTGTTCTGGACATGCTGAAGACGAGAAAGTTGGGACTGTGGGAGGCCAGCTAGGGAGACATTACAATAATCAAGATGAGACATCACAAGGGAAAGGAGAAGTGTAGCCAGGGCAGAAGAGAGAAAAAGGGCGCACGGCCCGGAGTTGCTTAAGAGAAAGAAAAGAACGCTGAACGACGGAAGAGATGTGCTCTTTAAAAGAAAGAGCAGAATCAAGGATAATACCGAGGTAACGAATGGAAGAGACAAGAGGAATGGGTTGTGAGGAAAAAGAGGGAGCACAAGTGGGGGAAGGGCTTCCGAGTGTGAACCATATAGCAAAGGACTTAGCCGGGTTTACGTGAAGAGAACCAGGAGGCAACAGCAGCGAGACAGAGATTAAGAGGGGAAAGATCAGGAATAAGGGAATCGGTGTGGGGTAGTAAAATGATGTCATTGGCATAATAGTATGCCGAGATACCAAACTGCTGGATTATGAGGGCAAGAGGGGCCAGAAAAACATTAAAGAGCAGAGGGGCAAGAACAGACCCTTGGGGCACACCACAGGAAAGAGGGGTAGGAGCTGAGGATGAGGACCCGGCTACGACTGAGAAAGAGCGACAGTAGAGAAAGGAATGAAACCATTGAAGAACCACACCAGAGAGACCAGCTTCTTGAAGACGAGCAAGGAGAGTGCGATGGTCCACCAGATCAAACGCTGCAGAAAGATCAAGAGAAACAGCTAGTCAGCAGGGAGGAGCATCTCAGAGGATGGGAAGTATTCAAGAGTAGAAGGAATGATATGATGAGGCAGCTGAACTAGGGCAGAGTGAGAAGAATGGATACCAGGAGAGGGGAGGGCTGAAAGAAGTGGTAAGAAAAAGATGCACAAGTGGTCAGTCCAGGGTAACTGAGTGGTAGAAGAGGGGAAAGAGGGTGAGCTGAAGAGAGTGAGGAAAAAATTGTGTGACCCACTACGTGAGTTGGGCAGTGAACATGCTGAGAGAGTGCTAAGTCCTGAAGAGGTGTAATAAAAACCCTGCCCCAAAGCTTTGAGGGGATGTCAGGGTGAATGTTAAAATCCCTTCAAATAATGAGGTGCGAGTATTGAAGGGTGATTTCTGAGACAGTGAGAAGAATGCCACAGATGAGGATGAAGTGATGGCGGGGAGTAGATAAGGAAAAAATGCAGGGGAGAGGAAGAGTCAAGATGGAAGAAGAGTGATTCAGGATAGTGAAGTGCAGGAGAGTACACCTCAAATAAGGATAGGGAGGAGTGAAAGAGGGCAGACACTCCACCCCACTGCAACCCAAGAGGGGGGTAAAGGATGCAGAGTAGCCCGGCAGGAGACAGTGGCCGATTAAGAGGATCTTTGCCTTCCCGCAGTCAAGTTTCCATAATAAACGAGAGCGCTAAGGAGCGCTGGATGACAAGGTCATGTACCAGGAGGGTCTTGGTACGATCTACTATTAAAGGGAGTAGACCCCTAACTGAGTGTTGAGAATCTAAGTTGGCCCCACAGAAAATCGGCTGGAGTTGAACAAATTTAGGGACGTAAAAAGTAGGCATAGCCAGTGGAAGGGGCACGTTGGGGAAAGGAAGTTAGTGTAGTAGTGCTTTAGACACCTAAATGATGGTCAAATCTAGGCACTGCCAGTGCAGCCCTAAATCTGATGTCGTTTTCCTTCTATAGCATTTAAAATTCAGTGGGTGCTTTCAATCCCTCCCAATCTAAAAGGCTGAGCAAGGGTACCCACAAACACTCACTCTGCCCCCTCCTACTGGTGTAAAAGGTTGGGTGGGGGATGATGACAGCCCTAATTCTCATTCTTCCCTCCCACCAATGTTCAGATGATTCATAACGGGCAGTCAAGCCCCAGCAATCCATCTCCCTCACCCATGAGCAAAATATAAAACTTATGTTCCCCCCCCAGATCCCAGCTGCATCCCTTAGACCACACATAAAACTCACCCACAGGGCCTTTGGAGTCATTCTTCCCTCCTGCCATCTCAGAATCCAGCACTGGATGGGAAAGTTTCTTTCTCAGGGCTAGCAGGGAATACTGAAGGAGGTGGGAAGGTAAAGGCCCCACAATAAATTTTATTATGGGGAGATAGGAGAAATAGCCAGCAAAAACTAAATTTTTAGCACTAGCCATCTTAAGTTTTGGTTGCCCAAAGTCTAAGGGGTCCTTCTACTAAAATGCGCTAAGCAGTTAGCACAATTTCACATGTGGTAACTGTGTGCTTGGGCCTGCAGTAACTTATCACAGAGGCGTGACAGTTACCTCACATTAATTCACATGCTACCATCCGCGTGTTCGGGTGATGAATGGGTAGGGTTGGGATGGTGAGCACATTGCATTGCAATTAGTGTGGGGGCACATAGCGCATGTTCACCATCAATGTTGCCATTGTGGGTTCACCTAGTGCCACTGCAATAAATGGAGTAAGATGCACTTGCAGCACTTAGTCGTGCATTAGAATAGGCATCTGCACATTAGTTGGCAGGAAAATGATGGTCACACCCCTGACAGATACCGTGGAGGATTTGCACTTAACATGTTAGGGACCCTTTTCCTAAAGTCCTTTAGGTTTTTGCACCTAATTGCCTTAATCTAGGTGGCCAAAATTCAAAAAGGCCAATATTCAAGTGCCATGGCGTTCAGCTGTGGTGCTTAATATCAGCAGGATAGTGGCGACAGTATTTGGATAGCAGCCGTTGCTGAATATTGGGGTTGAGCGGCACTATGCAGATAAATGCTGACACTTCTCCAGTTAGTGGCATTTTCAGTCTGCATTTATCCAAACTGCAGCTTAGTATAGCCCTTCATGCAGCCTAAATTGCCTGGATAAATGCCGACTGAAAATTCTGCTAACCAGATACAGTTCTCTTTTCCGGATAGAGCATACACCATTCTGGCTCTGTCCTTGGAACACTCCTGCAATACTGGGGGCTGTGTGGAGACGCTCTGAATATTATGATCAGCACCCTTAGCCAGCCAGCCCCTACCTGCTTAAATTTCAGCAAATTTTTTTACTTGAAAACTCATCTGATTAAATTCAGTTGAAAATCAGCTTAATTTAGCTTCAGCCTTCCTTTGAAAATTATCCTATTTAATAAGAACGAACCAGAGGGCCAAAAAAAACCCCAAAGGTTTGGTTTGTGCACATTTAAAACAAGTTGTTTCCAATTTTTGGGCATATTTTGTGTTTCTACCCGTTTCTTCTTAGGGGAGCACATTCTGTGCACACCAGAACTTTTCTAAGTGTGCAAATCAATTATATGCACCTTAACAGGTGTACACAGCAGTAATCTGCACGTGCTTTACATTTTTAGATTGCCCAAACGAACCAAACGTGCACTCATGAATGCACATCTGTAGAATGAGTAATTTGTCCTGTACATCTTTTCCATTGCAGTGCTTCTCACCATCCATTCTTGGCAGCGCCAAAGAGATCTGATCTGCATCAATATTCATGACACACATTTGATTGCACATGGTAAAAGAAGCTGGGTAATTTGCATATTGTGTTGCTCTGAAAATCTGGCTGATTTGTGAGTCATGTGGACAGAAATTGAGAACCACTGGTCTACTGCTAATATTCCTTTCATGCTTACAACTTAATTGTGTCATTTTTCTTAGGCCCTTCCGTTCAGATTGCAATTTATAATTCATCCTGATTCTCGTTGGCAGAATCACAAACCACAAGAAATTGTAAGCAGCCTTGCAATGTCACACTGGTTCACACACAGCTGGGTTTTACAAAGCACTGTAAGATTTATTAAGACTCAATAAATCTTTCATAACTTATAAAACTGCAATTTTTCATGTGTGACAGCTCAAGAGAAGGGAAGGAGAGCGCAAAGAGATGGGAATATGATGCAAATCAGGGTAAAATGGCTGGTTAAAAATAACTAAAGCTAAACATCATTTCGGAGAATGGGAAAAGGTAAGCAAGAGCAAGTGAAATGTTTTTCTTAAGGAGAGATTTTTAGAGAGGAGCATGTGAAAAATTAAGACTTGCCTTCTACTAGTACATTGATTTGATGGAAATATACAATAAAGCTAAGGGGTATTGATGAGTTTGGGACATTGGACGCTAGCTTCAGACCGCCTGCATCAGGATGCAGACAGCAGGAATCCTTGGGTTTTGAATTCATTTCTAAGGCAACATAAGCATCTATTGGAGCCACATCAAGGAGGGCGCTTTTCAGACCGTGATTAATGCAGGTCATGAAAACTCTGACAGGCAGCCATGTTAATCTGGAGTAGCAAAAGAAATGACAGAGGCTGGTGGCGCCTTCTAGGGCAACCAGTTTATTGGGGCATGAGCTTTTGAGGACAAGCATCCCCTTTATCAGATGCGACCAATTGATTAAAGCATGAGCTTATGAGGACAAGTGTCCACTTCATCTGATGAAGCTCATGCCTTGATAAACTGGTTAACCTGTAAGAGGCCATCAGCCTGTCATTTTATCTGTGTAAGTCACTTGGAAAATTGCCCTTGGAATTGATGGCTGACAAAGGGGTGTACCTTTTTGATATAAGTAAACACATTATGGAAATTTTAGAAGCATCCCCATGTGTAAACAGCAGCATTTACATGCATAGATTGGCATACACGTGTAAAAGCCATTTTAGAAACTGGGCTATTTTACATGTGGGGATGCTCAGCTCTTGAGGTGCCAGGGGGCAGTGGCTGGAGTGGGGAAAGGGAGGGTTTGGGCAGATAATACAGTGACGTGGATTCTCCATCTTACAAGCAGAATCCACATGTATATAATGAAAATTACATGTTGGCATTTACACCTTGCCCCAGGCACAAGTGCCTGCTTCAAGGAACAGGTGTAAATGCCAAGGTCTGCCCCCTCTCCGATCATGCCTCAACAGTGATTCCCCAAGCTGAGATGATCCCTATCCCAACCCCACAAAGCATCAAGAGCTCCCACTAGAGGTCACATTGGCCATTTTGGAACCTTTGGGCCAGGACAAGCAATAGTGACCGGGGATCATTCCTGCTCACACTAGATACCAGCAAGCAGGGGCGGCCCAAGGGGGGTGCGGGGCCATGTGCGGAGACTCGGTGCGGGGCCTCATTTGCATAAGTGGCCTTATTTGCATAAATATTTGCATAATGCTAACATTCATTAAGAGACATGTTTACTAAAAGTTAGTGTGTGTATGGATAAAGACAGACTAAAAGATTTCTACATTACTATAATCCAGTGCCAACCGCCAGGCACATTAGGAACTACTACAAACACTGCCCATTTAGAACCCATAGTAAACCCGCCGTATCCTAACAGCACTACCAGAACTCACAAAGCACCATACCCTACCTATCAAAAGGCAACACTGCAAATATTAAACCAATACATTTCAGAGAAAAACAATACATGACCTACTGGGGAAAGAGAACAAGTGGCAATGTCAAATAGGAATTACATAAACAGAATACCTCAGCTCAGTTACACATGCAGAACATAGACCATCACCAAACAAGGAATCACAATTTAGAAACAGGAAGGCAATAATTAAACTGGGAACCCCAAAAGCCAAACTTGGAATGTACAACAACTGTAGAAATAAAACTATAAATTAATTTCCTCTTGTACCAAACAAAGCGCAGACGTTAATGATGCACATTTCCCAGAGCTTTCATATTCCAGTTAATAAATTCAAAATAAAGAGATATCTTTCTACCTTTTGTGCATTTTTTTCCGGTTGCAATTGCTCCAGCCACTTTCTTCTGGTTTCTTCATGTTTTCTGCTAACTCTCCATCATCTGCTGTCTCTTCTCTCTTCTAGTTTTTTTTCCATTCTCTCTCTCTACATCTGCTTTAACATACTAATCTTTCTCCTTTTGCTCTTTCCTCATTCCTATTTCATCCACTCACATTTTACCCCTCCATCCTCAATCCCCACTTACTCTCCCAATACCCAGCTAAGTGTAGATTTTTTACCCCTACCACACAAAATATTTTTCCCCTCTCCATTTTACTCTCCCAGCCCCATCCCATTCTAATCCTCCCCCAACATCAGCTCCCTTCTAGTTCCAGTCTCACCCAGCATCCATTCCCTTCTTGTCCCTGCATCAGCCCATTTCCAGTCCTAGCCCCCCATCAGCCCATTTCCAGTCCTAGCAACCCCCCAACCCAATACCAGTCCTAGCCCCCCCCCATCAACCCACTTCCAGTCCTAACCCCCCCATCAGCCCACTTCCAGTCCTAACCCCCCCATCAGCCCATTTCCAGTCAGTGCCCCCTTGCCCATTACCAGTCATATCCCCCCCCAACAGCGCAACGACAATTACCAGTCCTCACCCCATCAGCCCTGCTCCTGTCTTAATCCCCCCAGCCCATTTCCAGTCCTAGCAACCCCCAACCCATTACCAGTCCTAGCCCCCCATAGCCCACTCCCAGTCCTAATCCCACCAGCCCATTACCAGTCCTAACCCCATCAGCCCACCTCCAGTGTTAACCCCCCCAACACCCCATATCCAGTCCTAGCCCCCCCATAGCCCATTACCATTACCAGTCCTAACCCCCCCCCCAACAGCCCACAGCCCATTACCAGTCCTAACCCCATCAGCCCACCTCCAGTCTTAATTCCCCCCAGCCCATTTCCAGTCCTAGCAACCCCTCCAACCCATTACCAGTCCTAGCCCCCCATAGCCCACTCCCAGTCCTAATCCCACCAGCCCACTCCCAGTCCTAATCCCACCAGCCCATTTCCAGTCCTAATCCCCCTCACCCAATTTTCAGTTTAAGCCCTCCCATACCCCATTACCAGTCCTAACCTCCCCATCAACTCACTTTCAGTCCTGATCCCATCAGCCCATATACAGACTTAGCGCCCCATAGCCCATCACCACTCCTAACCCCCCCAGCCCCCCCATAGCCCATCACTACTCCTAACCCCCCCCAGGCCCCCATAGCCCATCACCACTCCTACTCCCCCAGTCCCCCCATAGCCCATCACCACTCTTAAACCCCCCCAGCCCCCATAGCCCATCACCACACCAAACCCCCCAGCCCCCCATAGCCCATCACCACTCTTAAACCCCCCCAGCCCCCCCCATAGCCCATCACCACTCCTACCCCCCCAGTCCTCCCATAGCCCATCACCACTCTTAAACCCCCCAGCCCCCATAGCCCATCACCACTCCTAACCCCCCCAGCCCCCCATAGCCCATCACCACTCTTAAACCCCCCCAGCCCCCCATAGCCCATCACCACTCCTAACCCCCCCAGCCCCCCCATAGCCCATCACCACTCTTAAACCCCCCCAGCCCCCCATAGCCCATCACCACTCCTAACCCCCCCAGCCCCCCCATAGCCCATCACCACTCTTAACCCCCCCAGCCCCCCCATAGCCCATCACCACTCTTAACCCCCCCCAGCCCATCACCACTCTTAACCCTCCCCCAGCCCCCATAGCCCATCACCACTCCTAACCCCCCCAGCCCCCATAGCCCATCACCACTCCTAACCCCCCCCAGCCCCCCATAGCCCATCACCACTCCTAACCCCCCCCCCAGCCCCCCATAGCCCCCCATAGCCCATCACCACTCCTAACGCCCAGCCCAGCCCAGGGAAATTTTTTTAAAAAAAGAAGTTGTCTTCTCCGGCAGCCGGGGCCGCCGCGGCAGAATCGAGTGTGCCGCGGGGCCCCCCTGCCCAGCAGAGCCTGCCCTCCCCTTTCTCACCGGTCTTCGCAGCTCTAATCAAACGCGCCGGCTTTCAGAGCGCGAAAGGGCTAGTTTCCCTTTCGCGGCTCTGTTAAGCCCGCGGGGGCTGATGGGAACTTCCCATCAGCCCCCGCGGGCTTAATAGAGCAGCGAGGGAGAAACTCTCCCTCGCGCTCTGAAAGCCGGCGCGTTTGATTAGAGCTGCGAAGACAGGTGATAAAGGGGAGGGCAGGCTCTGCTGGGCAGGGGGGGCCCGCGGCACACTCGATTCTGCCGCGGCGGCCCCGGCTGCCGGAGAAGACAACTTCTTTTTTCTTTTTAAAAATTTTACTTTAGGATTAGAATGTTTTTTGCGCGGGGCCCCCTGAAACGCGGGGCCCTGTGCAAAAAACATTCTCGCTCAATGGACGGGCCGGCCCTGCCAGCAAGCATCAGACCCAGGTAGGATCCAGGGTCTGGGAGAGGAATCGCCAGTCAGGGGACATCAGAGTCCTTAGTTTGGTGTGCTTGTCAGTTAGTGTGGTGAGGTGTCTTCCCACATGGTAACTGCTGGGGGACAGGATGGGCATGTCCCCAGCAGTTAGTGTAGACCTACACTATCTCCCACACTCATTTTCAGGACTTGACACATGCTAACAGTGTGCTTTTGTAAATATATGAATTTTAGCAACAAAAAGGAATTGAGAATTATGGTTCACCAAAGTAGTAGAAAATATATCAAGAACAGTACAGTATTTAGAAAATACAAACCTATACATACAGAGGATGACAGGGGACATTACTAGGAGAAAAAGGAAGGGGAAGCGGTTAGACTAAGGAGCAAATAGAAGTATACTGATAAATAAGCCAAAGTACGGGGCAAAATTTTCTGTCGATATATAAATAAGGAGATACACCAAACAGAACAAACTTGTCTACACATTCCCAGCTACTGGAGCAACCCCTGCCCTGCTAGTGGTTCTCAGTCCAGTCCTCATAACACTCAACCAATCAGGTTTTCAGAATATCCATAATGAATATATACAAAATATATCTGCATGCAAATCTCTCATGCGTTTTCATGGTAGGAATCCTGAAAACATGACTGGCTAGATGTGCCCCAAGGACTGGGTTAAGAACCACTACACTAAACTGTGATACTCAGTTACCACATTTTAATGAAGATCATGGTAACTGATGTGCATTAAAATGAATATTAAGAACTATTTTAGGGCACATTAGTAAATAGAACTGATAAGGAAGAGAAGTTGGGATCAGAAGGACTTAGGCCTTGATTTTAACTGAAATTCTGAGAAACTCCATTCAGACTTCATTTGGTCACTAATCTCTGTCTTTCAAAATATTCACTTATAGCAAATTACAATTATACTATCTTGCTTCCATTCCCATCACTAATTTTCTACATTGTTTGATGTAGTTGGGAGTGTTGAAAGGTTCAAGTAACTTATCTATAACAATTTAAATTTAAAGTTAATTCAATAGCACATCTTAAAGCACTCCTAGGCTTACATCTTTCTGTCTTTATTTTATTTCAATGTGTTTACAGCTCATCATTTATATTTAGGTCACACCTTTCCAGTAGTAGATCAAGGTGTGTTACATTCAGGTACTGTAGATATTTCCCTGTCCTCAGAGGGTTTACAATCTAAGTTTGTACCTGAGGCAATGGAGGGTTAAGTGACCTGCTCAAGGCCACAAGGAGTCCAGTGGGATTTGAACCCTTGCAGGTCCCAGGCTGCTGCACTAACCACTAGGCTACTTCTTCAGTTCACTTTATGATGCAAAAGATACATATTCACTAAAATACGTTAAGTGTTTGTACTTACGCCATGTTAAAAGTAAATGCTAACATGCAGTAAGTGCAAAGGATATACGCTGTCAGGGGCCTGGCCCGAATGTCATTAGCACACTGAAATGTTCCTTACCATGCTTCCTGAAGAGACATTAAGTGCACCCATGTGAACTGAAAAATTAACAGCACACGGTAAGTGCCATGCGCTAACCACAATGTACAGTCAATACCCTTAACCAGCCACAACCTGTCCAGTCTCCACCCACCATGTGCTTAGAAGCTAGCCTGAGACTTACTGTGATGGCTGCTTTTAGCATTCATCATTACCACACTTCAGTAAATGCACCTTTAAGACCAGTGTACATAAATCAACATTAAAATACAATTAAAGGCATGTAATAAGCAAACCAGTAAACATAGCGGCATAAAAGGAATGAGAAACAAAACAAACCATAGAATGGTCCATCCAACAAAAAATTAGAAAACCCAGAACATCCTTATAAGAAATCTAGATCCCACATCAAAATGTCACCAAATCTACCTTCTTTCAGGTGGATCTAGGCAAAGAATTCCGATGAGCAAGACCAGCATGTGAAAAAGTTTTGTTTAGGCAATACTGCTCCCTTACTGCTTTCAACAAAGGCAAACAGAGTGATAATTCATATTCTGATCTCAAAGCTCTACTCAGAAAATAGGGGTCTATATTCGCCTTTAGAGGGGTGAATGCTATTCCTCGTCAGCAAGTATTGCAATCTTTCTTTGCTATTCAGTTTCCTTTTCCTTTTCTCATTCCTTTGTCAGACTTGTTTGCATAGGCCTGATATTCAAAGAGATTAATGCAGTTAGTAGACTTGCTAAGCGTGTTAGAGTCGCTGAATATTCCTGCCAGGGGGCTTAACACTATCAATGCCACTGAATATGTGCAGGTGCCGCTGCACACCAGCTAGCATCGGGGTGTTCCGGGAGCAGAGCCGAGGTGGCACCTGACAATAACCAGACAACGGCACTATTGAGCTGCTGCCTAATCATTGGAAAATGGTGAAAGTCAGGCACAGCAAAGGCCGGCCCTGACTTTCATCAGGCAGCAGCTCAATATCTGCCCACTGAACGTTGGCTAGAACCGTTGTATGTGACATGAAGTCGGGCCTGAAAAGCCACCTCTTCGTTCAGGCATTTGACACTCAGCTCCTTCACTCTCTGCACCCCCTCCTCCTGTTTCTCAGCAGTTTTAGAGGTCCTGGTAATGAATGTTGCGCAAGCCCGCCTCCCTACCCCTTTGCGCCCCACTTTCAGTGGGCTTGAACTTGTTGATCCATGGTTCTGCATACTACTGTTTTTTTGTAAACTGCTGCAATGCCCATGCCAATAGCCTTAAATAAGCCTCCCGAATAAATAAATAAGCGTCATCGCAATCCGGGCAACCTGGATATTCAAAGCTGGGGCCCAGATATGGCCTCAGCATCGAATATCTGGGCCTAAAGTTGAGCATCAGCAGGTAGCTGCCATTGCTGCATATCGGGTCCATAGTTTTTATGATACACCACCCTGATACAATGCGAGGGCGCTATATGAAAACCTATATTAAACTATAAACTACAAACCAATGACAGAAATTTGAGCGTCATCTATCCCACTACTGCCCGAGGAGTGGTTGCAGGAGATAGAAGGCTAAAGAGAAACAGATGCTGTGCTGGCATGTGTGGGTAAATACTGCATCATGGTTTGGGGGCATTGCCAGTGCTGCAGGCCTCTGAGATGGGTAGTGGCGGCGGCGGCGGCAATGGGCGACCTGGAAGGCTGTTGCTCTAGGCAGTTGCCTACTTCATCTAGTGGTAGTGCTGGCCCTGCATACAATATTGGTGAAATATGGTCATTAAAATGTAGCTCTTCCACCAACGAAGCAGCCTTAACAAAATAACCCAATTTCAAATTCTGAATCCCTTCCACTATACAACCTCATCAATTCCAATCAAAAATATTTTTAAACTGTTGGGGATCATTTGCCCCCTTGAAATATGAGAAAATAGTTTTGGACTTTTCCTGTGACTTTGCTAATAGTTACACTAGAAGCCAATGTAGTAAATAGAGAAGTTCTGTGAAATAAGTGGATAAGCTTTTCTTATACCATGTCATTTAAGTATTATGCAAATGGATTCAAGGTGGTTTTCAGTGATGAATTCCATGCAAAATTGTAAACCTCATTGCAAAAAAATTTGTCTACGTATCCCTGAGGTATAGTTGACCTTGGTAGAAAATCTCAGCTTTGTGCAATTTTCTACATGTAATTTGACTATGGCCAAAACTGTTGCATGATTCTTCACTCGAAATTTCCCATTATGTTTGCAAATGGTTTTGCAAACACAAGATTAAGCATGGAAAAACAGACTGAAATGCACTGCTACAATGTTTGGTGGTTTCTACATGCAATTGTGAGATAGTTCTGTTAGTACATTAGCTTCTTCAGTCCCCTTTTATTAAGCCGTGTTAAAATGTTGCAGTTACAGCAAGTTAATTGCCAAACCTAATGAATAATAACAGAAAAGCTTCCGTTTTAATTGTCAGGGGCATGCCCAACATCTTTCCATACAATTAACAAAGAGATAATACACTTACTGCTCAATTGCATTGCAGATAATGCAATAGACTTAACTCCACCTACTGAGGTGGCATGAACTGCTCCATGCAGCTTGGCTAATAGTGAATTTGCAGCAAGGTAATACATGTGAAGTGTAAGGAGCAGTCCTCAGCCGTTCCCCACCCCATTCCACATTTGCAAAGCAGGACTTAATGAAGCAACTTGACACAGAGGCCAATTCCGTACTGGCCGTCCAGTCCCTGTATGGCCGATCAGAATCGGGGCGTACAGAGGTAGACCTGAGTCTGATCCCGTGGGGGCTAGATGTACCTGCAGGATCAGAATAGAGTCTACGACCTGGACATGGAGACACTGCATCAATCCCTTAACATCTCCTAATCATTTACATAGGTAGTAAAAACAATTGCCAAGATGGTCTTCCTGGAGATCAACAACAAATCGATGACAGGTTGGGAGGCAGAACGAAAGAGGATTCCAGAGTTGCTGACTTAAAGAGGATCAATGAACCCTACTGTGCAGACTGGTGTACTCTGAAATAGCTGATGATTTTAAGCCATTCTGCACACATTGCTTAAACACTATAAATTAGAACCCATTGGCAAAATATGAGACCATGTATTTTTTAGCAATATAAAAGCTAAGCTTAAAGGGCACCTAGATTAAAAGGGCAAGTAAGCACCTACGTAGGTGCTGTTTAAAAAGCACATAGGCCCCTATGCATCTTTATAAAATACTGTGCTTTAAATTCAGGTGGGGACATTTACAGCCGCTCGAGAGCAGGTGTAAATGAATGTGCGCAAAGTATGCAAGTATGTATGCAAATGAACGTAATTCCTAATCAACATACGTACTTGTGAATTCCACCCACATCCCCCCAGCAAAAGCTAGCAGTTTATAAGTGGCCAATGAAGCACGTGGCCACATACAAGCAAAATGAGACTTTATAAACTTATTTCCAAGAAACATTGAAAAACTCAAACAACTTCAATCATACTAACAGATTTGAGAATTTTCATTCAAGAAATACACAAATCATTTACCTTCATCTTAAAAAGCACTAATGGATCAATATATACTGAAGTGCATTAATAATCCAAATGGAAAATGACAATGTTCATAGTTCTTACAATGCAAGAGTGAAGCTAAAACGTTGTGCATGCTTGCATAGTTGGTTGTTAGAGCTGCTTTTCCACTTACCCCTGTCTGTGTCGTATAGGAAGACATAATGATTCCATCCATAATGGTCCAGCAAACTCAGGAGCGCTCCTCTCAAAGACGGTCTCAGTTGCAACACAAACTGGCTCTCACCCTCTGTTGGGAAACTTGGGGTGATGAGGGAGATGTGTAAGGCGCTGCAGAATGAGGTCAACGTGTGTACCGATCTCTTATCGTACAGCCCAAAAATGGCAAAAACTCCTCTTGAATACTGGGAGCAAACTGAAACATAGTGAAAGAATCAAAGGATTAGCCATATAGAATTAACTGAAAAAAATATATATATATATTTTATCCCACTACAGGTTAGATGAGGGATAGCTTGAAACTTACAATACCAATTTTGTGGGTCATCAATGCCATGTCAAATATGGAGTGTCAATACATCAAAAGGCATATCAGTAAAAAATGAAACATTTGATTATAGAAACTTAGGGGCCTTTTAACTGAAGTGTGGTTTGTCATTAGTGTGCGAATTAGCATTCAGCGTATACCCATGGTAACTGTTACCACTCTGGAATAACAGCGTACATTAATTCACATTCTAATTGCATACCCTGTTATGGGGCAGAAAATGCACATTACAGTACATTGCAGTTGGCACAAGCACCTTTACTATACATTGGCACTTCTGCAGATCGCATGGGTGAATTTACCACCTCCTAAGTCTCTAATTGTCATTGCACTTATGTCATTTTCTGTGATATAGCTATATGAAAGCCTGCTGAGAACAGCTTCAACAGTTAGCGGACAGGCTTTACAATTGCAATGTGTTAATTTTTGCATATAACATGAGGTAAGTGCAAGGCTTTACTGCACTTTAAACAGACCCCTTAAAAATATATATTTTATTATATAGACCAGATATTCCGAAAAAACAGCGCCTAAATTTAGACACCTAAATTTGTACATTATTTTCAGCCAAACTTAGTTTTAAGTTGAAAATTCATCTTAATTTAGAGCTTAAATGTTATTGGGTCAATATTTAGCTGCAGTGGTCAGCGTACTGGATATTTAGCACTGGAACCTATCCTGTGTCTGATGCTGAATACCCAGTTTCATCACTGACTGCTTTTTTTTAAAATCCAATTAGAGGTGATATTCAGCCGATAACTGGATAACAAATCTGCATAAAATTAGAACTGGCAATCTGCATTAGTGTTGGAACTGCTCTCTCTCTACCCACAGGCCGTCCTGGCATTGTCTGGACAGTGTCATAGTGGTCAAAGAGGATATCAGTGACACTGGTTAATTGCCAATATCAAAAAAGGCTGCCAATCTATATCAATACAATAACAATCACCTGTAAATAATCTCCCAATATAAATTGTAAAATTCACTACTTATATATTTCAAAGAGGATTTCACCATAATGTACAAAGTAAACAAGAACTTATGATTAAAAAAGAAAGGGATAAGACCTTAATTTGTCCCTATGGTGCACGAACTGGATCCATTTTGCAAAGCAAGAGCACAGCTCCTCACTGATCACAAAACCCTCTCCTAATACTATTGCTTTTTGGAGTACCCAAAAGAGAACATGTAACACCCCTTCTAAAACAACTACATTGGCTTCCTATTCAAGCGAGAATCACTTTCAAGACTCTTCTCCTGGCCTTTAAAGCTTACAAAGGTCTCGCCCCCATCTCATTATCGGAGATGATCCAACCAATCATACCCAACAGACTAAGAAGAACCACGGAACTAAATATGCTAATAGTTCCAAAGGTAACTTTAAGATGCAACTCTACAACAGTAAGCCAAGCCTTCAGTTTATGTGCTCCAAAACTTTGGAACACTCTTCCAGCACACATTAGGGCCATCTCTGATCTCATCCAGTTCAAGAAGGCCCTGAAACATCACCTTTTCCTCAAATATTTCCCAGAGGACAAAGAAACACAGTTACACCCAAATAGTAATAATTACCTTCCGACTACATAATCTTCCCTGCCTCAACAATACATTTCACTATTTTACCAGATTAACAGTACACTTTTCAGATAATATGACACTTGTATATAAATAGTTGCTCCTGTTTTTGTATGTAAATAGTTGCTCTTGTTGTTTTTATTGTAAATAATTGGCCCGGTTTTCCAAGTTAATGCTCCTGTTATATATAATAACCAGATAAATGTAACTTGTTTGAGGTTTTCTTGTTCCATGTAAACCGCGCTGATAATGAATAGTGCGGTATATAAAAAATGTTAATAAATAAATAAAATATAAATAAATATTGCATTATTTCATATCATTTTTAAACCTCCTCATTTACTTATTTGTGTTTGAAATACATTGTTTAAATCTTCAAAAGAATTTATCTTAGTCCAACCAGAATAAAATTCATCTAATTTGGAAATAGTGGAGTTTACACCCGACAAAGCCACGTTTTGCCACAAGGCTGCCTCATGAGTGTAGCCAAATAAGGTACTACTACTACTGAGCATTTATAACACTACAAGACATATGCAGCACTGCACAGACACATAAGAGACAGTCCCTGCTCAGAGCTTACAATCTAGTCAAGCCAGACACCACAGTAGGTGTAGACAGGGATACATCTAGGGGGACTGGTAAAGAAACACAAAGGAGATCAGGTGAGTCAAGATCCAAAAGTGGCAGCAAAGAGGTGCGTTTTCAGCCTGGATTTGAAAAGGGCCAGAGAAGGTGCCTGACGTACAGACTTAGGCAGGACTGGCCCGTCCATTGAGCAAGAATGTTTGCACAGGGCCCCCGCGTCTTGCTGCCTTGCTGGGCAGACTAGATGGACCATACTGGTCTTTATCTGCCGTCATATACTATGTTACTATGTCTTGTAGCGCTATACAAATGTTCAGTAGTAGTAGTGGTACTTATATGTATAACTTATACTAATATATTCAGCAGCACTAGTTTTACATATGGTGCTGCTGAATATAGGAATAATTCAATTTCTCTAGATTTGGCAGACACCCATGTAAAATACCCTCATAATTCTCCACGTCCTGACATGGATGAGTAAATTCCACTTTGTGTCCCTTCAAAAATGTACCTTCATAAGTATATTCAATTCCATGAAACTGCTAATTTTAGGTGCATGAAAAAGTGGATGGCAGAGGCAGATTTAGGGAAGGGGAAAAAAGGAGCTTAGCATGGATTTGCAGTTCTGCGCTCATAAGTCTAGGCAAGGAACGGCAGGCTTAAATTTATAAGCATACGGGCAGATATTCAAAGGACTGGTCTAGTAGTTGAGGCAAGTTTCCTTGGGCCAGAAGGCTAGGGGCTCAAACCTTGCTAGAGGACAGCAACCTTGGGCCGGAAGGATTGAGGTTTCTAGTCCCACAGGTACTCCTTGTGGTCTTGGGCAAGCCACTTAACCCTCCATTGCCTCAAGTACAAAACCAGATTGTGAGCCCTTCAGGGACAAGGGAAAAATATATACACAGTACCTGAATGTACACTGCTTTGACTGGTAGAAAAGCAGTATGTAAGCCTAGTTAAATAAATAAACCTGCTAACCAGATAAACCTCACAGATATTCAGTGGCATTAACCAGACAGTATCAATGCAACAATCATTTGTAAAGAATCTCAATATAAATCGTAATTTCAATACTTATATATTATTTCAAAGAAGACTTTGCCATAATGTCAAACATTGCTTGTAAACAAAATACTTATGATTAAAAATGAAGGGGAAAGGACATCAGTTTGTCCCTATGGTCCACGAACTGAATCCATTTTGCAAAGCAAGGCTACAACTCCTTACAGGTCAGAAAAACCACATCTGGTCTGTCTGTGGAACCCCAAGTTAACATTTAATTCAATACTGATCCTGTCTCCATTGCTGCAGAGTTTAAAACTTTTTTCCTGTCTCCCCTCCCCCCGCCCCCGCTGAGGCCTTGTATAGTCCTGTCTTCCAGGTGTGTTTAGCTCTGTTTGCCTCTCTCTCCTTTGCTTTGCTGCCAGTTTCGGCACTCTTACCTGCCAGCTTGTGAATCCTATGTGTCCATTGACATTTATTTTATTATCGTTAGTGTGCTGTTTCTTTATCTGAGCTTGTTCAGTTCCCAATTCCTACCACTCCTCTCCCCTCTACCCATCCTCCCCCTGGCACTCAGTCTTTGGTAGCAGTCATCACTTTGATTATTCACAGGTGCACCTAATTCCCTGTGGTCTCTCTCCTACTTATCCTTTTTCTTCTGGCCTCCATCTCGCTTCTATGGCTCCTCATCACTTTGTCTTCCTATTCTTCATACTCCCTAATTGTCTCCCCTGCTACCAACACCTTCATTTCTCCCCTCCTTATCTCCCCTTTATCATCCTCACTTCCCCCTCCATTCTGTTATCAGCTCTTGAGCTTCACCACTTTCTCCCTCTCATTCAGCCATCTCCTCTCTCTCTGAAAGGCCCTCACTCTTGTTAACGCCGTGCTGTCTCCTCTCTGCCCCACACTCTTCTACTCCTCCTTCTCTCATCTGGAGATATCAACCCCAACCCTGGCCTCCCTAGACTTCTGTCACACTCTGAGAAGAGATCTTAAAGCAAAACACTTCTAATCTTATTCATATTTCATCCTTTCCCCTTCCTCTGTCTCATGTGCCTTGTGGAACGCACACTCCTCTCAAGTAAACTTGCCTTTACTCATGATCTCTTAATCTCTCTCCATCTTCTTGCTCTGAGACCTGGCTCCTCCCAGAAGACTCTGCGTCAGTTGCTACTCTGTCATGGCAGTTATCAGTTCTCCCACATGCCTTGTCCCAGTGGCCGTAGTGGTGGTATTGGGCTTCTACTTTCTCTTTCCTGCCAATTTCAACCCCTCCTGCTAGCTCTCCGGTTAGCTGTTATTTATTGAAGTGTCATGTCCGCCTCTGCTTTTCTCACTGACTGACTCGTGGCTTTCCTTCTTTCTGGATTCCTCTTCCTCCCCCAATCTTATTCTCAGGAATTTTATCATTCATGTTGATAACCCCTCTGATCCTTATGCTTTAAAGCTCCTTTCCCTTACCACCTAATTTGAGCTCCAGCTTTGCTCTACTGCCCCCACTCGCCAGTATGGCCACTGCATCAACTTGTATTCCTCTCTAATTGCTTACCCTCAAACCTCTGTACCTCAGTTCTTCCCTTATCGGTCCATCACCTGCTAAGCTTCACTCTTCATCACCTGTTGTCTCAACCTCGCCCTGTCTCCTCTAACCTCCTTAGAAATCTTCATGCTAGTGACCCTTTGGCTCTCTCCTCCACTGTTTCATCATCTCTTTTCCTCCACTGTCATCTGAGTCTGAGGCAGTAGCTTCCTATAATGGTGCACTCTCCTCTGCTCTGAATGCTCTTGCTCCACCCATGCCATGTCCTGTGAGGCATACTATATCCCAGCTCTGGCTGTCTTCCACTACCCCTGCTATCTACGTTCCTGTGCCCATTCAGCTGAGCATGCTTGGCTCAAATCCCGCTCCCTTGCAGACTTTTTACACTTCAAATTCTTGCTTGTCTCTTTCCAGTCAGCCATAGCAGTCGCCAAACAAGACTATTACATCCATCCAACTGTCCTGCCTTTGACCTTCACAGTCTCTTTACTACTCTCAACTCTCTCCTCAAGGTGCCTCTGACTCTGACCCCTTCCTCCCTTTCTGCCCAAACTTTAGCAGATTTCCATGACAAAATCCACAAGATCACCCTCCAATTCCCCACAAAGTCAGCTACTTCTCCTTCCCCTCTTCACTCCAAACCTTCCCCCTCTACCTCCACTACCCTTTCTTCTTTTTCTATGATCTGAGGAGGAAACTGCACACCTTCTTTCCTCCTCCAAACTCACTACCTGCTCCTCTGATCCTATTCCCAGCCATCTCCTAAGCCCCATCTCCTCCACTGTTGTCTCTTCCATCTCTCATATTCTCAACCTATCGCTCTCCACTGCAACTGTCCCTGCAGCCTTCAAGCATGCTGTAGTTACACCTCTTCTCAAGAAACCCTCACTAGATTCTACCTGTCCTAACTATTGACCCATCTCCCTACTTCCCTTCATTTCTAAACTACTTGAACGTGCGGTTCACTGCCGTTACCTCGACATTCTCTCTCCTCTCAAGCCCTCCTGGATCCTTTAGAATCTGGCTTTCATCCTTTACATTCTACTGAAACAGCTCTTGCCAAAGTCTCCAGTGACTTCTTCCTGGCAAAATCCAAAGACCTTTACTCAGTCCTCATCCTTCTTGACCTCTCTGCTGCTTTTGACACTGTTGACCATAAACTTCCCCTTGATACCTTGTCCTTGCTTGCTTTTGAGGGCTCTGTACTATCCCAGTTCTCTTCTTATATTTCCCGTCGATAGTTCAGTGTTTGTTCTGGTGGATCCTCCTCTGCTGCTATCTTGCTCTCAGTTGTGTACCCAAAGGATCCGTCTTGGGTCCACTCCTTTTCTCTCTATACCCAGTTCCTTAGTGCACTCATCTCTTCCCATGACTTTCAGTACCATCTTTATGCTGATGACTCCCAGATTTACCTCTCTACATCTGAAATCTCTCAGGCAATCCAGACCCGGATATCTGACTGCCTTTCTGACATTGATGCTTGGATGTCTCACTGCCGCTTGAAATTGAACATGGCCAAAACTGAGCTGCTTAATTTTTCTCCCGAAAGCCTGCTCTCCATTCCATTTCCTCCTTTTTCAGTCTCTGGATAACTCTACTCCTCCCTGTTTACTTGGCTCGCAACCTTGGGGTTGTTTTGACTCCTCTCTCTCCTTCATACACAACCATCTGATAACTAAGACCTGCTGTTTCTTTCTCTACAACAACAAAATCCACCCATTCCTTTCTGAACACACTACTAAGACACTTATCCACTCCTTACTCATCTCCCATTTAGCCTAATGTAACCTAGTCTCCCTCTGAATCTCTCTCCCCTTCAATCTGTTCAACATTCTGCTCTGCAGCTAATCTTCCACCAGCCTCATCATGCTCATATTACCCCTCTTCTCAAGTCACTTCATTGGCTCCCTGTCCGTTTCTGCATCCAGTTCAAACATCTCCTGCTGACCTATAAGTGCATTCACTCTGCAGCTCCTCACTACCTTTCCTCTTATACCTCCCTATACCCCTCCCTGGCAAATCACTTCTATCTGTGCCCTTCTCTTCTATTGCTAACTCTAGATTTCGCTCCTTTCACCTTGCTGCTTCTTAAGCCTGAAACAAACTACCCGAGTCCAGGGGCGGCCCAAGGGGGGTGCAAGGCCATGTGCGGAGACTCGGTGCGGTGCCTCATTTGCATCAGGGACATCATTTGCATAAATATTTGTGTAAGGTTACCATACACTAACGTTTAGTAAACATGCCTCTTAATGAGTGTATGGATAAAGACTAAAAGATTTCTACATTACTATAATCCAGTGCCAACCGCCAGGCACATTAGGAACTACTACAAACACTGCCCATTTAGAACCCATAGCAAACCCGCCATATCCTAACAGCACTACCAGGACTCACAAAGCACCATACTCTACCTATCAAAAGGCAACACTGCAAATATTAAAACCAATACATTTCAGAGAACAATACATGACCTACTGGGGAAAGAGAACAAGTGGCAATGTCAAATAGGAATTACATAAACAGAATACCTCAGCTCAGTTACACATGCAGGACATAGACCATCAAACTAGGAATCACAATTTAGAAACAGGAAGACAATTAAACTGGGAATCCCAAAAGCCAAACTTGGAATGTACAACACCACTGTAGAAATAAAACTATAAATTAATTTCCTCTTGTACTAAACAAAGCAGACGTTAATGATGCACATTTCCCAGAGCTGACATATTCCAGTTAATAAATTCAAAATAAAGAGATATTTTTCTACCTTTTGTGCATTTCTTTTTCAGCTGCAATTGCTCAAGCCACTTTCTTCTGGTTTCTTCGTGTCTTCTGCTAACTCTTCATCATCTGCTCTCCATTTGTCCTTTCTTTCTAGTTTGTTTTTTCCATTCTCTCTCTACATCTGCTTTAACATACTAATCTTTCTCCTTTTGATCTTTCCTCATTCCTATTTCATCCACTCAAATTTTACCCCTCCATCCTCAATCCCCACTTACTCTCCCAATACCCGGCCAATTGTAGATTTGTCTTCCCTCCCACACAATATTTTTCCCCTCTCCATTTCACTCTCCCAGCTCCATCCCATTCTAATCCTCCCCCAACATCAGCTCCCTTCTAGTTACAGCCCCACCCAGCATCCGCTCCCTTCTAGTCCCCGCCACTGTTCCCTCTAAGCTGTGCGCGTGTGCGCGCGCACACACCTCGCCGAGTGAGCGCACATACTTTATAAACAGAGGGCACAAAAATTACGGTTCTGATTCTGTTAGAAAACAACACAAACATCTTAAAATTTAAAAGTTGTTGTGTATTTACGGTTTTCACAAGTTCTACAATATTATCTAGTGCAATCAATGTGGTGTACATACTGTATTCTGACATGTAGTCAAATTTTAAAGTATATAACTCCGAGTGTCATTATGTGCCGCACAAAAATTTAACCTTCCTTCAAAAGCTGCACAGCTGATATTTTATGCGCACACAGCCTACAGAAAATTAGAGGGAACATTGGTCCCCGCATCAGCCCATTTCCAGTCCTAGCTCCCTCATCCATTTCCAGTCCTATCCGAGTCCCTCCATCAGCTCATTTCCAATCTCAGCCCTCCCATCAGCCCATTTCTAGTCCTTTACTAGCCCCACCATCAGACCATATCCAATCCTAGCTCCCCTCCACTCAGCCCATTTCCAATTCAAGCTGCCCATGAGCCTTCTTCCAGTTCTAGCCCCTCCATGAGTCCATTTCAACTCAAGCCCCCACCACAACCCATTTCCAATCTTAGCACCCCCCAACAGCCCATTTCCAGTCCTATCCTAGCCCCTCCATCAGCCCATTTCCTGTCCTAGCCCCCCCCCCCACTCAGCCCATTCCCATTCCAAGCCCCTGTTCCCATCAGCTATTTGCAGTTCAAGCCCCCCTTCTACTCAGCCCATTTCCAGTCCTAGCAAGCCCCCCAGCCCATTAACAGTCCTAGCCCCCCATAGCCCATTACCAGTCCTAAGCCCCCCATCAGCCCACCTCCAGTCTTAGCCCCTCCCCATAGCCCATTACCAGTTCTACCCCCCCATCAGCCCACCTCCAGTCCTAACCCTCCCATCAGCCCATTACTAGTCCTAACCCCCCCATCAGCCCACTTCCAGTCTTAGCCACCGCATAGCCCATTACCAGTCCTAACCCCCCTCCCCCCCATCAGCCCAGATAGATTAAAAAAAAAACTGGCTGTGGCTGCCGCTGCGGCAGAATCAAGTGTCCCATGGGGCCCCCCCCCCCCCTGCTCGGAAGAGCCCTCCCTACAGCATCAGCTCCCAAAGCACGGGCTTTTCAGAGCCGCGAAGGGAGAGTTTCCTGTTCTCGCAGCTCTGTTAAGCCTGCCGGGGCTGATGGGAAACAGTAAATGCCTGTTTCCCATCAGCTCCGGTGGGCTTAACAGAGCTGCGAGAAAGGGAAACTCTCCCTTTGTGGCTCTGAAAAGCCCGTGCTTTGGGAGCTGATGCTGCAGGGAGGGCTTTGCCGGGCAGTGGGGGGGCCCGCGGGACACTTGATTCTGCCGCAGCCAGTTTGTTTTTTTAATCTACCTGGGCTGATGGGGGGGAGGGAGGTTAGGACTGGTAATGGGCTATGGGGGGGGGGGGGCTAGGACTGGTAATGGGCTATGGGGGGGCTAAGACTGATAATGCAGTGATGGGGGGGTTAGGGCTGGAAATGCCTGTTGTCCATCAGCCCCGGCAGGCTTAACAGAGCCGCGAGAGAGAAACTCTTTCTTCGCGGCTCTGAAAGCAGACGCTGAGGGAGCTGATGCTGTAGGGAGGGCTCTGCCGGGCAGGGGGGGGCCCTGTGGGACACTTGATTCTACCGCTGCCACAGTGGCAGCAGCAGTCAGTTTTGTTTTTTTTAATCTACCTGGGCTGATACACAATGTTGTTTACGCGGGGCCCTGTGCAAGCAACATTCTTGCTCAATGGACGGGCCGGCCCTGCCTGAGTGCACTTGCTGCTCTGTGCAGGTCACCTCTCCCCATGCCTTTATTTAGGGGTGTACCCACCGCTCCGTGTAGGTCACCCCTATTTGTTCAGATATGATATAGTTATATTTTGATTTTATCCTGTTGCTATAAAGGGATCTACTATGTCTGTCCCAAGACGTATGCAGTGCTGCACAGACACATGTAAAAGATGGTCCCTGCTCATCAAAGCTTACAATCTAATAGAGACAAACACAGTAGCTGTAGACATGGGATACAGCTAGGCGGAATGGTGAGGAAACACAAAGGACGAGTCAAGATCCAAAAGTGGCAAAGAAAAGGTGAGTTTTCAGATTGGATTTGAAAAGGATCAGAGAGGGCGCCTGACGTACAGACTCAGGTAGTTTGTTCCAGGCATAAGGAGCAGCAAGGTGAATAGAGTAAAGTTTGGAGTTTGCAATAGAAGAGAAGGACATAGATAGAAGTAATTTGCCAGAAGAGCGGAGTTCCTGAGGAGGGTGTAGGGAGAGATAAGGGAGGAAAGGAAGTGAGGAGCTGCAGAGTGAATGCACTTATAGGTCAGCAGGAGAAGTTTGAACTGGATGCGGAAACAGATAGGGAGCCAATGAAGTGACTTGAGAAGAGGGGTAATATGAGCATGACGAGACTGATGGAAGATTAGCCGCACAGCAGAATGTTAAACAGATTGAAGGCGAGAGAGATGACTCAGATGGAGACCAGCAAGGAGCAGGTTACAATAGTTTAGAAGGGAAGTGACTAAAGAGTAGATAAGGGTCTTAGTAGTGTGTTCAGAAAGGAATGGGCGAATTTTGTTGATGTTGTAGAGAGAAATGGCAGGTTTTAGCTATCAGTTGGATGTGTGTGGAGAAGGAGAGAAGAGCCAAAGGTGACCCCAAGGTTGCAAAGCTGAGGAGTAGAGAGTTATCCAGAGACTGAGAAAGGAGGAAGGGGAGAGGAGGGTTTAGGTGGAAAAGTGCATGTATACTTATATGTATAAGCACCGAATATCAGGGTTTCTACATAGAGGGTAATTTTATAAAAAGCTGCAAAATGTTACATGCCATGTACATGAGAAAATCATTTATCCTTACTCTGTTTTCCATCTCGCAAACAGTTTCAATTCACAATAGGACACTGCCTCCAATACCTTAAAAACATATAGGTCTGTTTACTAAGTGGCACAAGTGGCTTCCATACAAAATCGGAGCCACAGACCCATTGAGTAAAACAGGGCCGTAGCTCAAATTTCACAGTCCTTCAGTGCCCATTTATACTTCAAATATCCAGCCAGTCCTAAAGTTTGTCTTCTGTTCTCCCATTCAATTTTAGTCTCATCCTAATCAGAGTCCCTGCTGCTCTGCATCCCCATGTCCCCAGTACCTGCCCTCCTGCCTCCTAATCCCCTTTCCCAGCACTTACCATCTACTTTCTTCTCCAATATATGTTAACCCTGCCTTTGTGCCTCCTAATCCCAGCATCCATTCTTGGACCCCTCTCTCAAACCTCCCCCATATATGACCTTGTTTCTTCTCCCCAAACACACAATACCTGACCCCCTCCCTTTTTACTACTCCAGCTTTTGCTTCTTTCCCATCCTAACCACAGTATCTATCAGCATAAAACACCCTCCCCCCCAGCCAAAGCATCAGTTTCCTCCAAGTTCCAGCCCTTTCCAGTTCCCCCCTGCACCAGCCCATTTCCTGTTCCAGCCACAGCATCAGCCTCCTTACAGTCACAGTACCCCTTCAGTATCAGCTCCCTTCCAGTTACAGTAACCACCAGTGTAATCCCCATTCCAGTCCCAGCACCTTCCAGCATCAGCCCCCTTCCAATCTCAGTACCACCTCAGTGTCAGCTTCCTTCCAATGCCAGTCAGCCTCCTTCCAATCCCAATATCTTCCAGCATCAGTCACTTCCCAGTCCCAGTACCCCTATCAATGTTGGTCCCCTTCCAGTCCCAGTACCTTCCAGCATCAGCCTCCTTCATCCCAGTACCCACCCTGTTATCCTCCTTTGTCTCAGTAATCACTCCCAGTGTCAGCCCCCTTCCAGTCCCAATCCCTTTCATTATCAGCCTCTTCCAGTTCCAGTAATCCCCCATTCCAAGCCACAGCCCCACCAAGTGTCAACTCCCTTCCATTTCCAGTATCTTCCAGCATCAGCCTCCTTCCAATCTCAGTACCATCTCAGGGTCAGCCTCCTTCCAATCCCAGTCCCCGCTTACTGTCCAGCCCACTTCCAGTTCCAGTACCATCCCCAGAGTCAGCCCCCTTCCATTCCCAGCCCCCTCAGTGTCAGCTCCCTTTCAATCACCTACTCTCCTCCCCCGGCATCAGCCCCAATTCCAGCCCCTCTCCTCTCTTTTGTGCAGCTGATGTGCACAGCTGGAGGAGTATATTCCTTTGCTCCTTTGGCTGCGCTGCCTTACATGTCACTGGCACGGCAGCATTTTTAAAAGAAATGCACAAGCATTTCCTGTTTCTCGCAAGGAACAGTAAGTGCTTGTTACTGCACTTAGAAATGCCACAGTGCTGGCAGCTTGCAAGGCAGTACAGCCGCCATGCTGTGAAGGGATGAGTCAAAGTAGGCTTCAAGCGCTCTAAAAGGTAGTGTGCCCCAGGCCACTGACTTACTAGCTTGCTTATTAAGCAGATTCTGCCCAGAGGGTCCCTTTTAATGGTCCAACTGATTCATCCCCTGGCTTCTTGCTCAGTATGTACGTGAAAAAGTTTTTATTGCAAGTTTTTGAACATGCAGTGTCAAGGAGTACCATTTCAAGGGCCTGTTCTATCTAATGTTTTCATATATATATTATTGCAATTTAACTTTAGTAGATCCATTCCTTGGACAGCAAACAAAATCATTTGGTGTAATTTTGCCTTCTTTATCAAGAAACAGACTTTAATATAAGAGGTTTGTTTTTATGAAGAGTTGGAAATCAAGGTTTTGGAAACAAAACTATCCATACAGTGACCAAAGTACTTCCATTCTAGAGATGTCACCTCTGATACAGAGATATAAAAAAATGGTATTAGTTATATATTCACTCTAAAATGGGAGAATTTACAAAGAAATCTCAGATAGTCTTCAGTTCTTTGAACATTGAGAGTAGTGAGCTATCACACAGCTGGTGACAAACGAACCCGAAACGAATGTCCATCGCAAATTTGTCTCCAAGCTTACTGACCTCTCTTCCTGCTTTGAAGTTGGGTAATAGTGTCTATTAAGAGTGCATTTTGTTATGGATTCTTAAAATGAAATGTACTTTGCAGTGCTACTACTCTATGCTGGAAATTTTCCTATTAACTCAAAGACGACAGGTGATATACCATAGTACCATTTCACTGAGATGTGTATTCCCTCTACACGCTCATTTCTTAAAATTTTCTAAGGCTTTTCCCATTCTGCATCTATGGCAGGAAAATGTATAAAATCTCAGACTTTTTATAGCTAGAAACTCTTTAATAGTCTGCTTTTCTGAAATTTTTTTTTCTGATATATAAGATTTCTCTAAATAGTGTGGATGCATGTTTGTGTGTTCATCCTTAAATATATCCCTGCCTAGGCAAGTGTCTGTTCCTTTCCTTTTTTGCCAGAGCACCCTTGCTTCAGAGTGGGACCTGCTGATAAAAGGCTCCTTCCAGTAGCACAACCCTTGCTTTCTTAATGATCATAGACTTTAAATTAAGAAGTTTAAAGCTGAGGCAATATCATTAAAAGATCCTTTGCTTCCAAATACCACTAAACCCAAGCATCTATCACTAGTACTTTTCAGTGAATAATGCCAGCATAATTGTGAATGTCGTCTATATTGCCAACCACCAATTAACAATGGCACTAGAAAAAAGTATAAGACACACACGTACGTACGTATGTATATATGTCTCTCCCCCCCTATAGTTGGGGCCCATGTATGGACAAAATTCTAGCTCAGTCAATGTCTTTACTAAAACAGGATGAACTTAGAAAACCTTGTTGGCTGGAACACAAAATGCTAGAAGGAACATATGTCTGAATTAAGGAAACTGGTTCATTTTTCATTAAGGTATGAGCTAAAGCCATTTCCCCTGAATTAAGTTATTCACCAATCTATAAATATTACATAAACATTTAAATTGCACCCTGTATTTAACTGGCAACCAATGCATGTTGATGAAAACAGGCGTGATTTTCACATCTCCTCAATCCAGTGACTATTCCCGCTGAAGCATTTTGTGACATTTGTAAGAACTTCAAATAAGACCCAAATAAAGAAGATTACAATAGTCGAGATGAGGCATTAACAACTGCCACCTTTTGAAAACTGGATTCCTCTAAAAAGGCTCAGTCTACAAAATGAGCCATAATTTTAAAAAAAGATAGATGTTGTTGCAACTTATTTGACAAGTAGGTCTGAAATCAAAATTGACGCGGACAATATCTTGCTTTATCACACTAGCTCTGATCTTACTCCCCTCAATGCCTGTCTCTGCAGCATCTCCACTTGGTTATCTGATAACTTCCTCCACTTTAATCCAACCAAATCTGCTGCCATCTGATTTTCTTTTGACAGCCCCCCTCCATCATTGGCACCTTCCCTCTCTGGCGTTTCAGTCCCACTTGTTAATTCTATTTGTTATCTGGGTTTTACCTTGGACTCTTTGTCCTTCCATGCACATCTTGCCATCTTGATTCATCATTCCTTTTCCATATTACGCCAAATTCAGGCCATTCGTCCTGTCCTCTTCCTCTGACCACTCTACTTGCACTAGTGATGTCATGCCTTGACTAATGTAATGTTTTCCTGGGTCTCCCTCAGTATCAGCTTCACAGTCTTCAACTTATCCAAAATACTGCAGTCTGCATCATCACACATGATTCCTGGTTTGAGTGCATCACGCCCCTCCTCATTCGATACCATTGGCTTCCTATTAAACACCTTCCCTATAAGCGCCTTACTTTGTTTTACCAGGCACTTCACATTGGTTCCCCCTACTATCTGATGGTCTGCTTCTCCATTCTCCGCACCGTGTACTTCACAATGTTCAGGCAAACCAACTTCATCTTCCCTCCGTTTTTCAGGCTCATTTTGTGTCAACCTGTTCTTCTGCTTTCTATTTTGTTGGTCCCACTTGCTGAAATGCCCTTCTCCTTACTCTCTGGCTCAAATCATCTCTTCCCAGATTTAAGGCCCTTCTGAAAGCCCACCTCTTCAACATTGCATATGACCTACCTGTTATGTAACTGCCCCCCTGCTTTTAGACTCTCCCTCTGCCCCTCCCTCCCTCCCTTCCTCTTGTTTCCTCTCCTCCTGATGCAAATGCTTTGCTCTTTCCTGTTCCCATTGGCGTTCCTTTCTACCTTTTGGTTTTAAAACTTGTTTTTACTTTGTACATCACCCTGCTGCCTTTTAAGTGAAGGGCGATCTATCAAGACTAAATAAACAGACATAAACATGTCACTTTAGCAATTTGCAGTGTCATGGATAATTTAGAATCTAGGACCATGCCAGGGTAAACAACTTCATTACGCATAGGAATATCATAACCCGCCAGAGATTGAACTAGGAGGCCTATAATTCAACCCAGAATAAACGATCATGGTTTTGATCATAAAGTTTGTGAGACCATGTTTGACAGCAGTCTAAAATCTGAAAACAGTTGGCAATGAGGGAGACTATTTTGAATGGTGAAAAACAAATAAATATCATCTGCTTATACACCAAAGTCAATATTTAATTTAATACAGAAAGGAGTTAAATGTTGAACAGTTTAGATAATGATATAACCTTGCAGAACTCTTCGCTAAAGTTGGAACCACTCAGACACCGTGGAAAGCATATTCAGAGGTGGCCTGTGCTATTCAAGTAGCTAGCTGTTGCTGCTTTAAATTATGCCTGGATATTCAATGCAGGGGCCATATCAGACCACCAGCACTGAATATCCAGATTGCCTGGTTAGCATTTCAGCAAACCAGTCATGGCGATATTCAGTACCTGGTCAGATTGCTAGATCAGCTGAAGTTAAGACAACCTTTTTTTTACCTAACTTTAGCGGGTTTAGGCTAGCCAGTTAGCAGCGATATTCAGACACTGTCACTGCCCCCAGAACACCCTGTTGCTATGTGGTCAGTGTCGGGGCATTTAAACAAGGTAGGAGAGGATATTGAGCAGCACTAGTCTCTTTAGTGCTGCTGAATATCTCGATGAGTGCAGTTTAGCCAGATAGCTACTGTATTACCAACATGATTTTATTGCAACTTATTTGTCAAGTAGGTCTCAAAAACATAGTTACTCACCTGTAACAGATCTTCTCTGGGGACTGCAGGAATCAGTCCTCACATATGGGTGAGGAGGCACCGATGTAGACTGCGGGGAGGCATCTCCCCAGCTTTCAAAGAAAGCCTTTTGGAGATGCACCACGCATGCGTGGTCCACTTCCCGCCCAAGGGTGCCATCTTACCTCAGTCTAATGACATAGTTAAGATGGCAAAATCAAAATACGGTAAAGAAGCAACTCCAAGGGGAGGAGGAAGGGTTGTGAGGACCGATTCCTGCTATCCCCAGAAAACATCTGTTACAGGAGAATACCTATGCTTTCTCTGGGAACAGGAAGTCAGTCCTCACATCTGAGACTCCCCAGCTACAGGCTACTGAGGACATGAAAAAAAGAACACCACGGCGACCTGCAAAGGGCAAGCCATGAGCTGCAGCAGTTAAAAGGCCCAACTGAGAGACTTGCAAGACCAAAGTGTCTGGTGGGGAACCAGCACTCCGGTAGCATGAACACGGAAGGGTCGGAGGGCAGGAGTTGCCTACACAAAGAGATTATGGAGTATAGCCTGGCTTAAGATGCTGTCCCATCAGGACTCCCTTCTCCAGGCAGTAGTGAGCAGCGAAGGTATGGACCGAAGACCAGGTGACAGCACGGCATATTTCTGTCACAGGTACAGAATACATATTTGCTATGGAAGTAGCCATGGCCGTGACGTGGTGCACCATGACTTACTGGTCTAGTGAGATCCCAGCCTGCTCACAGTCAAGGGCAATGCAGTCTGCCATCCAAATGGACAGAGTTCACTTAGTCACTGGGCACTGCAGTTGACCGGGGAGGAGTGGCCTAGTGGTTGGGGCAAGTTACTTCAGGCCGGAAGGTTGGGGGTTCAAATCCCACTAGAGGACAGCAACCTTGGGCTGGAAGGACTGGGGTTTCTAGTCCCACAGGTGCTCCTTGTGGTCTTGGGCAAGCCACTTAACCATCGATAGCCCATGTTCCCTGTAAAATAGTTATCTCCAAGTTATAATGCCCTGTTCAATGTAATTTCAGTTTGTTCAATGTAAACCGCACTAATGCAGAATAGCGCAGTATATAAGAGAATGTAAATAAATAAATAGGAGATGAAAAGCTTAGGTGCTTTGCTGTGGCCCTGAGTCTGTTGCAGATAGGACAGGGCCCTTTTACAATCCAAAGAATGGAGGACTGTCTCCACCTTGCTAGTGTGAGGCCTCGGAAAGAAGGTGGGGAGCACCTTCCTGATTGAGGTAGAAGGGAGACACCACCTTTGTCAGAAACTTAGGGTGTGTGCGGAGCACCACCCTATTCTTGTAGAACTTCATGTAGGGAGACTGACTTCAGAGCCTGGAGCTTTCTGACCCTGCGAACTGATGTGAGTGCCATGAGAAAGACAATCTAGGAAAGGTACTGCAAATGGCAGGTAGCCAGGGACTCAAACAGCAGCTTAGTGATCTGCGAAAGCACCATGTAGAGATCCCACTTCACCACTGGTGGGCAGACGAGAGGTTTGGATAGCATGAGGCCCTGCAGGAACCAAGATAAGGGGCTGAGCTGAGAGGGGTTTGCCCTCAGTGGAATGGCGGTGCACTACGATAGTGCTCAGGTGCACTCTGAGTTGGACTTTAATCCCACCTGTGACAGGTAAAGTAGGTAATGGAGTACCATCTGCACCAAGCAGGAGAATGGGTTGACCTGCCTTTTGGCACACTGCACCAAGAAGTGATGCCACTTGAAGGCATATGCCCTTCTCGTGGAGGCCTTACCGGAGGCCCTTTTCCACTTCCTGTGGGAGGTTGAAGGGAGCTAGAGATACCCATTCAGTAGCCAAGCCGTGAATGACAAGTATCCAGGTTGGGGTGCAGGAGAGCCCTTCTCTTGTGAGAGTAGTCCTGGGGCGCAGCCCAGGGAAATCTGCGATGTCGCTGACAGGCAGAGAAGCAGCAGGAACAAAGGTTGCCTGGGCCACCGGGGGGCTATCAGTATCATTGATTCCCTGTCGCGCTGGACCTTGAAGAGGGTCTTGGTGATCAGTAGTGTTGAAGGGAAGGTGTAAAGGAGGCCTTCCATACATGGAATGAGGAACACATCCCGCTGCCACCTGGGATGGGTGCGACTGGTGGGAGCTGAACCGGGGCAACTGTGTGTTGTCCAGGCTGGCGAAAAATTCCACTAGAGGGATGCCCCGGAGTGAAAACAGCCAGGAGGCCACTCTGGGATCCAGACGCCACTCGTGTGGCTGGAGGACTCAGCTCAGCTTGTCAGTCAGGGCATTGTCCTGGCCTGGGAGGTAGACCGTCTTTAGGAGCATCCCACTGAGTGTCGCATATGAGCAGAGGGCTACCGCCTCCTGGCAGGGGGAGTATGACCCTGTGCCCCCTTGCTTGTTGACAAAGAACATTGCGTCTTGGTTGTTGATCTGGACTAGCACTGACTGGTGCTGCAACTGGTGGCAAAACGCTCGGAGAGCCAAGAATATCACCCAGAGCTCCAGAAGGTTGCTATGCAGCTGGCATTCCATCTAGCAGCAGCTGCCTTGTGCTGAGGTCCTCACAATGAGCTCCCCAGTCCAGGAAGGAGGTGTCTGTGATAAGGACACTCTGGGGGATGGGTGCCTGGAAGGGCATCCCAACTTGAAGGTGGTAGGGGAGCTGCCACCAGTCGAGGGAGTCCACTAGCTTGCAGATCACTCTCACCCTGTCCCGAAGCCTGCCTGTGGCTTGCATCCACTGAGAGCGGAGGCACCACTGGGTCACCCTCATGTGCAGGCAAGTGTATGGTGTCACATGGACCGTGGAGGCCATGTGGCACAGCAGGTGGAGGAGAAGATGGGTGGGTAGCGACCAGCGGTGCTATACCTCTTTGGCTAGCTCCAGAGGCATTCTGACCTCTCCTGAGGGAGGAAGGCCTTGGCCTGGAGGGTGTCCAGCTGAGTCCCTATGAACGCTAGGTGCTGAGACGGGGAGAGGTGGGACTTGGAGTAGTTGATGACGAACCACAGGTGCCGCAGGGCATGGATGGTGCATTCAGTGGTGTGATACACCTCTGCAGCTGTGCCTCCCTATATGAGCCAGTTGTCCAGGGAAAGATGAAGGGCAGGCTGCAACCACTGCTAGGCACTTGGTGAAGACCCTTGACATTGAAGCCAGCCCGAAGGGTAACACCTAGTAGTGGTAGTGACCTCCTCCCACCACAAAATCCGATGCAGTTGGCTCTCTCGAGACTGATGGTGCTCTAGGATTGGCTTGACATCCAGGGAAACCCTCAAAGTTGAGGGTTCCATTGTCAGGAATGGAACCCAGAGGAATCGGACATGAATATGTGCTGATGGTCCAGGAGAGCAGAGATACTGTGCTCCAAGGCCGCCATCCTGGTCTCCATGCTAGTAGTCTCTGCAGCCTTCAAATGTGAGCACCAAAGATTTTGGGCCCAGTGTTGGCTCTGTTGACAGGGGGTCCTCGACAAGGATAGCCTCGGGTATCAGAGGCCAGTTGCCAGATGCCAACAACTCCTTCTGGGGCACTCATAAGGCTACTCCCACTCAGAACCCTTGGACTCACGCCGGGGACTGTGGGGCCTGGAATGGGATTTCCCCATCTTCCTGGACCCATTCTCAGAGGTGGTCTTCAAGAATTTCGACTTCTTCATTCCGCTTCTGGAGATTTCCTCTTTGAGGAACCACGGTCGTGGGACTCTGAATCAGCCCGGGCATTGCGGGGCACAGAGGTACCAGAGTGGGCCCTAGAACACAGTGTTGCCGGAGACTCCGGGGCAGAGTTGGACTCGTGAAAGAACTTTTCCTGCTGCAGCTGACAGTTCTTGATGGCCTTTGCAGTCATTGTCTTGCAAAGTTTACAGTCCGAGTTGTCGTGGCCCGGCCCAAGGCAGCAGTTATTTGGATCAGTATGGGACATCTTACCATGCCGATCACATTTCTTGAAGCCACTAGAGGCTATTGGAAAAGAGGGGGCCCTGCCACCTGGCACAGGTCTGAGGCCTATGGCCAAAAAAGGGTGCGAAGTGCCGGTCAAGGAACACCTTGAGAAACAACAAAAGAAAGAAATGAACCTGAAGCGAGCTAGCTCGGGGATGGGAAAGAAACCGGTATGCATACTAGATAAAAACAAGATAAGACACTTTTTCCGGGGGAAACTGGATAAACGTCCAGAGGGCTCTGCAGAAAAAAGGGGACTGAGGCAAGATGGCACCCTTGGGTGGGAAGGGGACCACACGTGAGGTTCATCTCCCAAAACGGCAGACATTCAAAGGCATTTACACAGTTAGTACCCCTGAATATCCACAGGTGCCACCGCTACACACCTCAATGCATCAGGGCATACCAGGGTGCCACCCTAGAATTCCCCATCACTAACTGGGCAAAAGGTGGTATTGAGCTGCTGCCAGGTTAGTGACATGTGGTGAAAGTCAGGTGTAGTAAAAACTGGCCTAACGTTCGCTGCAGAAGCTAACTGGACAGCAGCTGAATATCACCACTGCCCAGTTAGCATCGCAGAAATCCGGGCAATCCAGAGTCTGATATGGCCTGGCATTAATATCAGAGCTTAAAATTCAGCGACAACAGCTAGCCATTACTACTACTTCTACTGCCACGCCGCTGAATATCGGACCCATCATTTATAAATACCTAAGAACTGAGGCTCTCTATATACCATATACAGCCATATAGAGACACATACTGTGTCTTAAATAAAGCCTCCTTCTCTTACTCAAAGACATACTGTACGTACATAACATCCATCTCTTAGACATAGCTACATAGTCTCCTTTTCCCTCTTTCAGACACACGCATGCACACCTACAAAACCAGATTCTCTCCCACCATCTCCAGGGCCAAAGCAAGGGTAATGGGTGCCCTAGAAGAACCTCCATTCTCACACACACCCTCCCTGAGATTTTGATTAAATTAAAAAATCATGCTCATAGAAACACCAACCCTCCCACAGTGATATTGTAGAAAATGCATAACTGGGCATCATGGGGAGAATATTCAAAGACACTTGCACGGTTTGCTGATGTGCAAACTGCGTAAATGCCACTAACCAGGATATTCAGCGGCACTAACCCAGTTAGCATCGGGGTGTTCCTGGGAGGCTCTGTAGGTTAACTCTCATATTCAGCCACTGCCTGGTTAACACTGACTAAAGTTAGGAAAGCTGAATGGCTGTCCTAAATTTAGCTAGTTTTGCAATTCAACCAGCAGCTGAATATCACTGTTGACCGGATAGCAAAATCATAATCTAGGCAACCTGGATAGTCATTGCTGGGACCCAGATATGACCCTGGCATTGAATATCCAGAGAGAATTTAGAGTGGCCAGTCGCTTTAAGTGTGCTGGAAATGTCCCCCTCCCCCACCCTGTTTATGTGAGTGCCCGCTCTGGCTTATTTCATTTTGTGTGGCCGTCTGGACCTGCTGCTTTGCTATCACTGCTGCTGCTCTTTGCCATCTCCCAGAAGTTGCTGCCCTAAACCACCACCTAGACTTTTCTAATGTCTGGGCAGGCCCTAACTAAAGCATGGTACAATTCTGCACTTACTGTGCATTCTGAGTGAAAAATAACACGTAAGTGTAGCAGTCGATCTCTAAGAGGTGCGTTTACTAATCAGCGGCAGCAGCTTCCGTACAATATCAGAGCTGTGGCCCCATTCACTTCAATGGGGCTGCAGCTCCGATATTGCACAGAAGACGCTACCGCCGATTAGTAAATATACCCCTAAGTGTCAGGGGCATGCCCAGCATATCCCCAGCACTTATGACACTGAAATGTACCCTAACTCCTCCTCCCTATTTTTCACCCTCAAATTTTTCTTTTCCTGTTTATTTTACCATTTTTGTTTCTATCTTTCCACCTTGTTTTAACATCCTTTTATTTCGTTCACCCTCCTTTTCTGCATAGTTCTTTTCTAAGGTTCAGTGTCTTCCTATAAGTACAACTATTTCAAAGCTCTTAAAATAAATATTTGCTGAAAAAAGCGATGACTACCTTAGTTACCCACTGGACTGTAAAAGAACCAGATGAAATTTCAGAAAGATAGTGAAGAGCACTAGATGTGGTGTATTTAGATTTCAGTAAAGCCTCTGACACTGTTCCTCACAGGCGACTTATAAACAAACTGAGCACCCTAGGGATGGACCCTAAAGTTACTGTTTGGGTTAGAAATTGGTTTGGGTGGGAGGCGACAGAGTACAGGTAAATGGAGCTCACTCTGAGGAGAAGGATGTTACCAGTCGTTTGCCCCAGGGATCTGTCCTTGGTCTGATTCTTTAACATCTTTGTTAGTGATATAGCAGAAGGGCTGTCGGGTAACGTTTGCCTCTTTGCGGATGATACCAAAATCTGCAATAGAGTAGACACCCAGGAAGGTGTAGATAACATGAGGAGGGATCTAGCTAAGCTTGAAGGATGGTCTAGAATTTGGCAGCTAGGATTTAATGTTAAAAAATGTAAGGTCATGCATTTGGGCTGCAGCAATCCAAGGGAGCAATATAGTATAGGGGGGTGAAATACTTTTGTCCACTAAAGAAGAGCGGGACCTAGGCATGGTTCTGTCTGATGATCTTAAAGCAGCTAAACAGGTAGAAAAGGAGACAGCAAAAGCTAGAAGGATGCTTGGGTGCATACGGAGAGGAATGGCTAGCAGAAAAAAGGAGGTGATAGTGCCTCTGTATAAGTCTTTGGTGTGACCTCATTTGGAGTATAGTGTGCAATTCTGGAGACGGCACCTTCAAAAGGATGTGAACTGGATGGAGTTGGTGCAGAGGGTGGCTACTAAAATGGTTAGTGGTCTTCATTATAAAGCATATGAGAACAGACTTAAGGATCTTAATATGTACACCTTAGAGGAAAGGCAGGATAGAAGTAATATGATTGAGATGTTTAAATACCTCTGTGGCATAAATGTTCAGGAGGAGAACCTCTTTCAATTGAAAGCAAGTTCTGCTACAAGGGGACATGGGATGAGTGTGAAGGGGGATAGATTTGGGAGTGATACGGAAAGAGTGGTGGATCCGTGGAATAGTATCCCAGTGAAGGTGGTGGAGATGAGGACAGTAACTGAATTTAAAAAAGCATGAAACAAACACAGAGGATCTCTACAGGAAAAAAGGGGACTGTTGTAGTTGTTGATATGGAAGGACAGACTTGATGGGCCATGTGGTCTTTTTCTGTCGTCATATTTCTATGTTTCTATGAGATGTTATATTTGTGTCCAAAATATTGAGTTTCTGTCTAATAGAGAAGTGGACAATTCTGAGGTTAATTTTAAGAGGCATTTCTCTGTGTAAAAATGGTTTCATGCCTTTCATAAAATAGTTCTGAATTGTATGCACATACCTTTCTCTGATCTGTACGGGGACATGTCCATGAGGAGCTAGGGAGGAGTTAGCATGCACACTTTATAAAACATGCATGTATTCCTGTAAATTAACCGGGAAATTTGTGTACACGAAATAGGACCTTCTGTGGGGTAATTTTCAAAGCACGAGTATGTGTATATTTTTTCTTTCAGAAATTGGTGCAACTTATACACACACCTGCAACACCAATTAGGTGGACTGATAAATTATCCTCTTTCCCATTCTCCTTTATCCTTTCTTTACTTGCTTCCCTCATGACTATTCTATACTCTGCCTGTTTTCTTTCGTTTTCATGCCTTCATAAATTCTCCCCATTATATCCACTCCCTTATGTACTTTCCCTAATCCTTCTTTCCCAATTTGCTTTCTTTCTACAACATTTTCATCCCTTTTATGTTTCTAATTTTTATCTCGCCTCATTCCCTCTTTCTCCATGCAGCCTGTTCTCTAGAGTGCTTTTACAGCTCTTATTTTTTTTTATAAAGCCACACTTAGTACTATCCAGAATACATCCTTCTTCCTCGCCTTCCCTTTTCATGCTTATCCCCTTCTCATTTTCTTTATATGATTTTTCAAAAATGCAATTTCTAGGGTAGAACATGCAATTTTATTGTTTCATAAAATGGTTTACAACTTTGCAATGAGCAGGAGATTTGTGAACATAATGTAAATGGGGAGTCACTAATGCAGTAATATGCATTCTTGGCTTTAAATTTGCTTATTTCGATCATAAAAAACATGAATCAATTCACACAATGTGTTCTATATTATATTTAAATTTATTCTAATATGTATCTCAGAAAGATTGAGAGACTAATTTAAATTTACAGATCAACATGTAAAGCTGCCAGGGCTGCAAAATAGTTGAAGACCAATGTTGTAAACCTATAGACTCTCCTTATTCATTTATTGTTAGTATTTAGCTCATGCTTTTCCAGAACATCAAGGCGAGTTACATTCAGGTACTGTAGGTATGGTATTTCCCTATCCCCGGAGCGTTTACAATCTAAGTTTGTACCTGAGGCAGTGGAATGTTAAATGAATTGCTCAAGAAACGGGATTAAAAATTGTTCTTTCTGGTCCCAGGCTGCTGCCCTAATCTCTAGGCTACTCCACTCCACTCCACTATATAATATCAGGCAATAATTTCCCTGCCCTCAAACTTACATTGTTATAGTGCTCTGACTTCAAAGACACTTATGGGCATGTTTACTAAAGCATATTAGCTGTTAATGTGGTGATAAAGTGGTAAAAGTACACCATGGTAACAGCTAAAGCACGTCAAAGGAGATAGCAAAGGAAATTCCTTGCGCTCTCTGCATACGACACAACAGAGTGAGTGGGCGGGATGTGGGAAGTATCTGCAATGAGCAGTTACCATGATCATCAGCAGCATGTGGTAACCGCACATTTTGTAGATATCTAACCAATTTTATGAGTGCAACTAACATCTCAATGGATGGTGTTAGCTGCATCCACTGTGCTGCCATGCCGCAGTTTCAGCATTTTCACCCCATTATCTTCTTGGAAAAAGCTGTGCACACCCCCACAGATAGCGATACATTAGCTGCAAAAGCTGTATGTTATCTGTACTAACATGCCGCGTTAGCTGTGAAAGCCTATCACGACTTAGTAAACATTCTCCTTACGGCATAGTCAATTTTTGGATTGTTGTACATTGCCTTTGCAAGATGGCCAATGCACCAAAACACTATTCAGCACAGCTTTCCTTCCTGTATGGATTTCCTTGAATATGGGCAGGACCAAAGGGAAAACATGACCTACTCACAAAACTCTCAAGACTCACAAAAGCTTACTTCGGGACTGATCAATGGCCTTTATGAGCCAACCAGGAGCTACTCTTGTCACTGCTGAGAGCCATCGTTTACTGCCACCGACTGCAGGAGAAGTCAGTGGTAAAAATGGGCATGATATTTCTTTATGTCCGGAGCTATGGGAACCCCCTTCACAGCTCTGACCAGTAAGGTCTCCTTCCCCTGTGGCCAGCGTCCCACCATCAGAAGATGGCGTTCGTCTGCTGGTGAGGGGTAAGAGTCAGGCAGGTGCTTGTGGGATTTTACCGAGACTGTAAGCATTTGCCAGTGGATCTGTGAGTGCAGAAGCAATTGGACTGAATCAAGGTGGGGATGTGCTCGTAGTTTTTGGAGAAGCAGAATCTACATGGAAGGGTGCTTTCATTTTGTCCAGTACATTCCAAACCCGGCCAGCAGTTTTTCGCTGGAAGTTATTTGGAAAGCAGTAGTGGATCTAGGCTCTGCAATAGTTCATCTTGTTGAAAGGGTAGCAACAGTGGAGAGGAAGCTCCAGGAGAAAGGTGAAGAAATGTTGGTGTTAAGATCTGACTTTAGAAGAGGCAGAGACATGCGGTATGGATGCAGCCCCTTGAACAACGCTGCCCCCACTGCAATTAGACTGCTGAACTCCATGTCTGCTTGCTGTATTTTGGCAGCATTTTAAGTCCTGGAAGTGAGGACGATGCCAGGAGTGTATGGAGGAAGGAAATAATCCCCGGCACTGGTGTTTTCCACAGAGTGGTGGCTGGGTGAGTGGGGAGTGTCTTCAAGGGCAAACTGAGGCCTGTAAATGAGGCAGGCAGTTCAGAGAAGGACTTTGAACCCTAGTATGGGCGTGGAGTGCCCCTGGATTGCGTATTTGTGCCAGCGATTTGAACGAGGAACGCTTCTTTGGTGCCACAGCAGAGGGATGAGCTATGTGGGGCCAACAAGCCTGCTGGAGCAAGGAGTATGGCCTAAGTGTACAGGCTGGGGGGGGGGGGGGGAGTTTGATGGCAAGGAAAACTCCTGGATTTAAGAGGCTCCAGGTTCAAATACCTGTGGCACAAGGAGGGTAGCCGTCAAAGTTGGCACAGCCTAATGCTCTTCCGGACAGTGAAAACCTCCCTTGTGGGAGAATGCCTAGCAGCCTAAGTTTACATGCTGCACAAATCTAGCATGAAATCCAAGTCTAGTCCAGAGCAGGCCAAAAGTAGTATGGAGGTAGCCAGTAATCCACCAACTTTGTTGATTTCCGTGGAGGTGGCAAAATATCCCACTAAAAGCATGATGGCTTGAGCTGGCCAAATTCCAGTCAACGCTCCCTGAAGTTGGGGTTGCCGGCCTCTGTCCTTAAAGGAGAGAGCACATCAACTGGGAGCAAGGAGCAATAGTACTCCCTGGCCAGTTATATTTAAAGTTTTGAACTACATGGACAAAATGGCTCTCTTGAAAGATATCACCAACAAAGAACTTTGGAGATAAATGGTTGGAGGATACTGATGTTTCAGGACTTCGGCACAGGTAGCAGCCAAAAGGAGAGAGATCATGCTTTACTGTTTTCGTTTGAGAAGGGAGTACAATTTAGCCTGCAATATCCAGCTAAATTGAAGGTCTTCCACAAAGCAGTAATGAGGATTTTTGAGAAGACAGACAATATCTGAGCCTTTGTGGAAGACACAGAAAAGGGCAGAGACTGATGAGGCAATTTTGAGGCACTCTAATCTGAGTGGCAATGGCTCCAAAGGTATTGTGAAATTAGACTCCCACTGAAAGTAGTTCGATGCTGTCTTCACTAGCCTGGTCTGACTCTGCTCATGCAGGGCTCTTCTTGATGATAGATTGCATTTGCATCTTGGTAGGATAGAGTGAACAGCTTTATAAGTTGGCACCCCAAGTAAGAGCAGATCACCATGTGGCTTTGAAGATGTGAGGCCTGGGAATTTGCTCTCCGGTCCTGCTTATGGACTCAGAGGAGGACATAACATAAGAAGTGCCACACTGGGTCAGACCAAGGTCCATAAAGCCCAGTATCCTGTTTCCAACAGTGGCCGATCTAGGTCACAAGTACCTAGCAGTTACCCCAAAGGATACAGGTTCCACAATGCTTGTATTGTGGCAAGCAGTAAATTTCCTGGGTCCCCTTTAATAATGGGTTATGGACTGTTCCTCCAGGAACTTATCCAAACCTTTTTTAAATCCATCTACACTAACAGCTTTTATTATTCCTAATGTCATCAAGCAGTCATCTTCGGGAGTTGGATATGAACCAGAGTCTGGACAATGCCTATGTGAACAGATACTGGTTTTTATATGTTGCCTGTTTATGTTCTTGGGGGTTAAGTGGCATGCGGAGGGGGGTGGAAAGGTGCTGTGGGGTTAAGTGGTATGTGGAGGGGCGGGACTGGGAAGACAGTGGATGGATGTGTGGGTGACTGGTATGGGAATGTTGGGGGGAGGACAGGGAAGAGACGATAGACTTGGGGTGGGTTTTGTATAGCTTGGAGCAGTATATATTTAATGGAACTGAGCAACTGCACTCTGGTGATAGATGAATCACTTTTTGGGAGCCAAGTATCCCTGGCTGGGAGAAGAAAGGCAATGTAAGGGTAGTGGTACTTGCATATGGTACACACACACACACACACTATACCTGCATAAGGTTAAGTTTGATATTGCCTTCCTACAAGAAACACCTTAGAGCACGGGAACATAGAAAACTGCAGAGGTCCTGGGTTGGGGAGGTGTACTCATTGCTCTTTAATGGGAGACGGAGGGGGTAACTATATTTTAAGGGATTGGGTTTCCAAATGCATAAGGTTGTGCAGGATACAGAGAGTAGATACATCATTGTGGTGGGGGAGATTGGGAGACATAAGATGCTATGTAATGTCTATGTACCAAATGTTTGTTACAGCTTTTACACCAATATACTGGTGAAGGGGGTATTGTATGGGGACTATAAGTTGGTCCTTGAGGGACATTTATGGTTTATGGTTTATTTATTTGATAAAAACCGCCTTTCTGTAATAATCAAGGCGGTGTACAATAATAAAATCACATTAAAACTTGGCCGAGGCCGGGAAAAGGAAAAGAAATGTACAATTTATAAATAGGAAAGAAAGAGTAAAGAAGACAAGGACAAGACATTTGAATATCTTAGCTAATACACAGCTTGATTGTAAACCTAGTAGGGGGGCCTGCAAAGGGCACTTTGATAGAGGGGTGAATTTCCTTATTGAAGAACTGGGGCGGGGATCATTGACACTTGGCAATATTTTCACCTCTGGCAGCAAGACTACCTTTTTTTCTGCTCTGCATAGAACACTTCAGGATTGAAAACTGGTTGATAGCAGCTAGGACTGAACCTAGCATGGTGTCAGAGCACTCTGTTATATGTATGGAGCTTGAGTTGGCTAGAAGGGAGGAAGACTATTTGGAGGATGAGCCCTGGACATTATTCAGATAAGGGCTTTAAGGAAGCAGTTCAGAAAGCTTGGATAAAGAACGAGTGGAATAATAAAGGGACTCTCGCCTCAGCAGTGATGTACTGGGAAGTAGCCAAAGCTGTAATGAGGAGGACAAATTATGGCATATGAGTCTGTGGGGAAAAAAAAAAAAGGAGAAGGGAAGGGACATTGAAATCTCATACAGAGAAATTTGGGAAATTTTATAGGATCTGTATTTTCCACTTACAACAAGATATGCAAATGGTAATGGCACTAAAAACAAAACAAAAAACAGATAAATGAGATTGATGGAAAGAGCCAAGCATAGCATTTTGTTATTTTTCCTTTTTTTTCATGTTTTCTTAGGCAGCATTATGCCTATGGCCTGTAGTGAGGCTTGAGGGGCTAATCCATTTTGGAGGCCTACAGCATACACCTGGGACTTTGGGTCCTGGGGTGGGATTTCCCTTCTTTCCAGATCCAGATCCATCCTCAGAGGAAGTCACTGAGGATTTCTTCTTCTTGTGCTCCACCTCCAGAGATTTCCGCTTGGAGGAAACGCGGCCATGGGGCTCTGAAGCATGGTGTCACTGGAGGCTCCAGCACAGAGTTGGACTTCTGAAAGAAACTTATCTGCTGCTGATGGTGGTCCTTCAAGGCCTTTGAGGTCATGATTCTGCAGAATCCACAGTCAAAACCGTGCTCCAGGCCAAGACATCAGAGGCAGCAGTCGTGTGGGTTGGTGAGTGATGTTTTGCCACACTGGTCACACTTTTTAAAGCCATTGGAGGCCATTGGAAAAAGGGGTCCCCACCTCCCAGCAAGGGTCCAATGCCATTGGCTGGAAAAGGGCATGAATGCCGGTTGAGGAGCGCCTTGATAAAACAAAAAACTGAAAGACAAATTAATAAACTTCCCCTCAGATGATCCTGTTTCTCTGGGAGAGCATGCCAAACTTGCACTGACGTCTGTGCACATGTGTTTGATTTGCTCTCCCAGTTAAAACAATGATTAAAACCAAATGGGCCAATGCAGAAATCTGTGGCTCGGGGGCGGGAAAGAACTGGTATGCAACCAGAGAAATACAACAACAAAAATCTAACTTTTTCCGGGGAAAACTGGACAGCATCCTATGGGCTCCGTGGAAAAAAAGGAGACTGAGGCAAAATGGCACCCTTGGGCAGGAAGTGGACCACGCATGCATTGTGCATCTCCCAAAGACTTTCTTTGAAATCCGGGGAGATGCTTCCACACAGGTTCTGTCGGCACCAACATCATCCATATGTGAGGACTGACTTCCTGCTTGTTTCAGGAGAAGAGGAGAGATCTGAATATCAAGGAAATTTAGGCAGTTCTGGTCGCTCTGTTGTCTGACCTTTTTCAATGCTTCTTTAGAGTTAGGAGTCATTCTAGAGGACTGGAGACAGGTGTGGTTCCCCTTCATAAAAGTGGAAAAGAGGAGAGTGGAAATTATGTTTTCCAATGCTTAATGCATGCTAAATGTGTTGACACACACTATCTGCCACAGCCTTTTTGATTCCTATTGGGCTGCATGGCACTTAGCACACACTAATGTCTGTTAGTACATACTAACCTTTAGTAAACATGGTCTTTAGTCTGGTATTGCGGATGTGTAAATTAAATTAATTGTTACTAAAACACAGGATAGTGCAGCTTCTGAAATCCAGTGGATTACAGGTTCCAAGGTAGCATGATTTTACCAGAATTAAGTGTTGTCAGATAAACCTGATATATTTCTTTGATTCGGTGACCAAGTAGTTTAATTTGTTTATTGACTTACTGTGTTTACGAGTCACCTATCTACTACCAGGCAAAGATCTCAACAGTACACAGTCTAGAAAAATAGAGTAAAAAAATACACACACAAGCTTACAAAAAACAAACATTAAAAACACATGGGCCAATGCAGAAATCTGTGCGCAAAGGGCGCATTGGTCTGACAACTTATACACACAAGTTCTGACATGCCAAATGCAGAAGAGATTGACGCACGCATAAACCGCAAAGAAAAACGTGCACACAGTAATGCCAAGTATATTTAAATTATATGTAAATGAGCTGTGTGTATTAAAATGGCATGCTAACATTGTCTGAACCCGATGCAGAGAAATGCGTAGAGGATAATGTAACCTGCCGAAGCGCCAATCTCTATGCCTGGTCTGAGGTGACAAATGCCTTGTGCGTGCCCCCGACAGTATTTTGATGGCATCGAGGCCTTTCCCTGATGCCTGGATCATCTGAGGGGGGGAGTGTCAAACTTCCCCCCTCAGACGATCTTGCTTCTCTGGGAGAGCATGCCAAACTTGCACCAACTTCTGGGCGCATGTGTTTGGCTTGCTCTCCCAGTTAAACTGTGGCGCAAATGTCAGCATTAAATGCGTGGCTAATTTGCATATGTGCTCCCTTCTGCATGCCAGCACTGAAGTCACATGCTATCGGCATGCTACATGGATGCTTACTAAAATGCCTGCACAAACAGCCAAGCTTTCAAAGGTTTTCAAAACATTAATTGGATTCAGCCTACAAATTAGAGGAAAGCAAGTTTCACAAAAAGCTAGTTTCACAAAAATGGACCTGCTACTGAAAAGCAGCGGTACAGGTTTTAACTAACCTTGTGACCCTAACCGAGGGAACTTGTAACATGTTAGTTCCCACTGAATGGGGAACTATCTCCCTCAAACAATTTAGCCCACTACCTGATAAACTCAAAAGATAAGAGTGCATAGTTTAAGCAAAAATATTCTGCCTAATGGGGAGCCAATGCATTTTGTAAAGCATGAAGACAGGGAGTCACATACTCCTGAAAGTGAGCAGTGGCATTTTGTCGCATTTGCAATGCTTTCAACATATAGACCGGCAGTCCTAAATAGCTGGCTTGAGGGAGAACGCTAGATGTGGTGGAATTACTTTTCAACAACATCTTTCACGGGGTACTAAGTAGACAACATGGGCCTGATATTCAGCCCACGGTGGTCAGCCCTTGTAAAGCACCTGGCATGAAACTGGGTATTCCACACCAGATGCCCTGCTTCGAAGGTCCCAGGACCTGCCTCCAGAATCCCCTAATGTGTGTTTATTTTATGTATTATTTATTTAACAGGCGTCAGTGAAGAGAGGGAGTCTTCAATGGGACAGGCCTCAGGGTTCCATGACCCATCACCGGAGGCCTCAGCGTCTGTTTTGGGCACCTTCGCTGGCCGCTCCTGCTCTGATTCCACCAACACCCTCCAGGGACTGTGGGACCAGGCAAGGGACTTGCCATGTGTATCTGATTCCCAGGATGAGATTCTCGAAGATTTCTTCTTTTTGCGCTCACACTCCAGAATACCCTTGTCAGAGTGCCCGCGGGCCCGTTCAGGTGCCGCAGGAACTTTACACGACTCCAAGGATCCATGCAGAGCCTTTGAACGCGAGGTTACTGGGGACATCGGGGCAGAGTCTGACCTGTGGAAGTTGTCTTTCTTCTGCTGACAATTCTGGATGGCCTTCACAGACATTTTCTTGTACAGGGCGCAAACATCTGGGTCATGATCAGCACCTAGACACCGGAGGCAGCAATCATGTTTATCGGTTAAGGACTTGTTCCTTGTGCACCGATCACACTTTAACCCACTGGCCACTGGTGCAAAAAGGATCCCTGTGATGTCAAGGATCCTCGATGCAGCCAGCAGTTAGAAAAAGGCATGAAACCGCACTGGGGGGAAAAACTAAAAACTGTTCCAAGACTCAAAACCAGGGCAACAGGACTTGGAGGCGGGAAAGGGACCAGTGCTAATAGGAGAAAGGCACTTTAATGCAAAAGAAAATCAACGTTTTCCAGGGAAAGAAGACAGACATCTGTTGGGCTCTGTGGATAAAAGGGAGACCGAGTAAGATGGCACCCTTGGGCAGGAAGGGGACAACGCATGCATAGTTGCATCTCTCAAAGACTTTCTTTGAAAGCTGGGGAGATGCTTTCACGGGGCTCTGTCAGCATCGATGTCACCCATATGTGAAGACTGACCTCCTACTTGTTCCTGGAGAATGGAACATCCGAATGGTTGTTTTTAGAGTCCAAATCATGACTAGGCTTCTAAAATGGCCTCTTAATAGGATGCTAGATATGGATTATTCAAGCTAAACTGGTTTAGTGTGGACAAACTATTAGTTACCTTTGGGTCTTTGAGGGTGAAGTAAGACAGCAGGTGGGGCAAGATTCCGTTCTACTTGAATCCAATTGGTTCCAAAAATTAGGCAGCTACTGTATCTATAAATAGCCCAGATAAGGTGAATTTGTCAAAGCAAGTGGGAAGAGCTGCAGCAAGGAAACTGCCAGCAGAAGCTTTCTGTAGAGGCAGGATACCCAAGACAAAAGGTTTGAACAAGTCTGACCTCGATATAAGCCTTAGGGGACTTAACAATAAGACTTGAAGGGAGCTCTGTTGATAGCCTAGAGAATATCTTTTGTTTGTTATTTTTCTGACCTTAAGAATATGTGAACAATGACTACAGAAATATTTTCAGCAGGATGGCTAAAAGGAATAAATGCTCTGTTTATACTAGAAGCATCTGTGATTTTGTCTGAAACAGCCTGGGAGCCTAGAGAATTGCCTAAAGGCAACACCAGGCAATGGAGTGGCCATGGTTTGCCTCTCATGAAACATCTGAAATTTTTCTTGTACACTTCTTGAGCAGCTAAGTTGTAGGGTGGAAATTGATTAGCAGGTGATTTTAATACTGGTTTTCAAAATAATCTCCATGAGAATTAATTTTGCAACTAGAAAGTTAAGATATTTATAGGGATAAGGTAGTGAATAAATAGTGGAGTGAAACAAGTAGCAAAAGTTAACATCTTTGGGGTGGGAAGCACCCTTAGGACAGAAATAAAACTTTTTAATCTGCAGTACACACGCATTCTAGGATTGCTTGGCAGATGAACCAATGAGACTGCAAAACTAGCAGGTGATCAGTCTGGATCATTCTATTGTCAGGCCATTCTCCTATTGTGAACGTTATTGCCATGCTTTCAGGAGTGGAGGGGTGGCCTAGTGGTTGGGGCAAGGTACTTCGGGCCGGAAGGTCGGGGGTTCAAATCCCACTGGAGGACAGCAACCTTGGGCCGGAAGGACTGGGGTTTCTAGTCCCACAGGTGCTCCTTGTGGTCTTGGGCAAGCCACTTAACCCTCCATAGCCCATGTTCCCTGTAAAATAGTTCTCTGTGTGCTGTGCTTTCCTGTCTAATCAATGTGTTTATACCTCAAAAATTTCCTGTCATGATTTGACAATTTCCAATCTGTAATCAAACCGCTGCTGATCGCTGGAAGTAGCGGTATACTAAATAAAAAATAAAAATAAATAAATAAAATAAATAAATACCAGATACAGGAGGCTTACAGGTCTAGGGTAATACATGCATCTTCTTTCCTGAAACTCTATCAGATACTCTTAAGGGGTATCTGATATCACCATCTGGGAGACCACAAAAACCAAGGATGGCCTTAGTGAGTGGACATCAGGGCAAGCACTTTTGGCCCTGTGTTCAAAGAGGCTCCATATTTACAGTTTCATATTGGGAAGAAAAAGCCAGATGAGGATATTACGATTTATAAGCAATGCACAGATGTTACTCTCAGGATGCATATGCAAGTGCATGAAAGTGGCCGTTCAGGCTCCGCTCTGGCCCCCTCTCTGGCATACCACCCCTCCCAACTAGAAGCCCTATACTGATGGATTTGCATCAGCCTCTCCTCCTACAGGAGCTGCCATGAGTTAAAGATCCCTACAGGATATCATGACTGACTATGCATTAGAAAGAAAAGTAATGGAGAACATAGGGCAATCATTTTAAAGAGAATTTAAGAGCTTGAGACTGCACCTAACAAATCTGTAAGCACATAACAAGAGATCTTCTGGGAACCAGATAGCGAAGAACTATATCCTGGCATGTGGGACAGACAGCACAATTAAAATTAAGTACCTTGGGAAGGATGAATTCTCATTTTTTGGGGGGAAAATGTCTTTTGTAAAATTGGGTGCGAGTTTATACAAACACATGGGCATTTATGTCAATGGTATGCGTATGGCATTTGTATGTATACATGTACTTCATAAAATGCACATGTAGAGTACACACACATACTTACAGTTGCGGTCAATATTATTGGCATCCTTGCAGTTTAACCCCATAATGTCCAATATCTCCTAAAAGGTGGCCAGTAAAATGGCTTTGACTATATATGCATACATTTTTGACACATAAAAGAATCAAATAAAACAAAACCAATTGAAAAAGGAAATAGCACGAAATAGTATAAAAACTGGGACATTGCCAGGACATGATTGACACCCTTACAAACAATTCAAATCAGTTTGAACAGAAGAACCACATTCCCAATTCAGTAAAATTAGATGCACCTGTGATCAATTGTTTGTGCTCACATGATGTGAATCAACCAATCAGTGATAGCTCTAATGTTTAAAATAGTCATTCATTCCCTGTTCCATTTTCACAATGTTGAAGACAAGAGCTGCCTGAGACAGTAAAAAAAGCCATTATAACCAAACAAACTTCAAAGAGGTACAAGGCCATCTCCAAAGACCTTAGAATTCATGTGTGTACAGCTTGCAATGTTATTAGGAAGTTTTCAGCTCATATGAACTGTTGTAAAAGCACCTTGTCCAACATCCAAAGAGCTCATGGCTAACCTGGAGCAATCTGCAGTGGTGGTTTCAACCCACACCATATACTGCATACTAAAGAAAGAAGAACTTCATGGGCGAAGGCCAAAGAGGACCCCACTGTTCAAAGGACAGACAAAGGCATGCCTGATCTTTGCCCAAATGCACCTTGAGGGACCATAATCCTTCTGGGAAAATTTCTTTTTACAGATGAAACTAAACTTAAGCTCTTTGGCAATACAGACCAGTGATACATTTCCGGGCGAAGAAATGAAGCTTGCAAAGAAAAAACACCTTTCCTACAGTTAAATATGGTGGAGGTTCCAAACTGTTCTGGGACTGTTCAGCTGCCTCAGGAACTGGAGGCCTGGAAAGTACTGCAAGACCTGATCTGCACCAACCCAAACACCATACCTAGGAGGCACAATGCAGTGGACAACATCCCAATCCCCAGCACCTGCATGAAAGCCAACCATTCTATGAGCGGAAGGGCATTATCCCTAGTGGCACCCGCCCTCTGTAACTCCCTCCCAGATGACCTAAGAGCCACTACAGATGCTAAAGGCTTCCAAAAGAAGCTGAAAACCTTCCCCTACATGGACCACTTTGGGATCACCTCCAAGAAAACAGGTCCCTCCTTCAACTCTATTGTACTCATGGAAACAATACAGCCCCAATACAGCTCCTGCTTTCCCTCTAGCCCATGTCACTCCTTGTACATACTGTAAATAAGTTCATGTATATAAGTTATTGTGTAAATAAGTTTAATGCCCACATGCCTCCACTACCTGTAACACATTGTAATCTGATTAAGTTGACATGTAAACCACTTTGATTGAAGGAAAAGGCAGTATAGAAAACCTGTTAAATAAATAAATGTATTAAAGGAATCATGAAGTCAGAGGACGACCAAGGTCCTTGGAGCAATAATGCGGTACATAGTGTTAGAAAGCTAGGGACAGTGACCAAAAACATAAATACAAAAGTACAAAAGGAGGAAGAGTTAAAAAGGAACACATGGAATGTTTAAACTGGCCAGCAATGAGCCCTGATCTCATTCCAATCGAGAACCTTTGGAAAGAGCTGAAATCCGTCATTGGTAAAAGGAATCCTGGAAATATTCATGAGCTGGAATAAGACACAGTTGAAGAGTGGGAGAAACTATTAGACAGATTTATGAAACTTATAGATAGCTACAAGAAACATTGGAAGGCTGTCATTACTGCCAAGGGTTGTGTAATCAAATATTACTGAAGGATGCCATTAATCCTGGCTAGGTCATATTTTGTTGTTTTTTTCTCAGAAATTACATCTAAGTTGCAGACTTATTTGTTGTATACTTTTGAATATACTATTACCATATTTGATGACGTACAGTTGGAATATTTCCAATTATTTCTCAAGATATTGTACACAACATACCTAAAATGCAAGGGAGCCAATAATATCGACCACAACTGTACATTGGTCTTTGAGAAGGTGTAAATATTTGCAAAAGCATTTTGGGGCATGTTTACTAACGTGTGCTAGAGTATAGCACCTTAGTGCGAGTTAAGAGGCAAAAATTAGAATGGGAGGTAAAATGGAGCCACGCTAAGTGTTGGAGGCATGCAGGGCATCCCCCTGCAGTTACTGTGGTGAGAAGCACCTTACTGTGCTAAAACGCCACCCAGTGACAGCGCATGCTCTTCACCCCCAAGCTAACTGCAATGTGCAGGCAACACCCAATCTCCATGCTTAACCTGCCCAGTCCGTGTCCCATTGCATGCTAAGCAGTTAACATGGGATTTTTACTGTGCTGACTGCTTTAGCACGCAATAGCAGTTACCGCAGTCCCATGCTGTTTAGCATGCACTTCAGTATGTGGTAGACATTAGCGCACCTTAGTAAACATGTGCCTTTCTGTGTTACTGGGGATGTTGTGATAAATATGCAAACAGTAATGACATCTAGGGATTGGTTTAGCTATTACATTTTTAATTAAAAAAAAAAAAAAAGTTAAGTAGAAACATAATGGCTGAAAGAGACCATGAGGGTCATTTTAGCAGCTCTGCGAGCTGGACATCTGAAAATGGGCACTTAAGACGTACAAATCATGGAGATGGCCACATTTTAGAAAGCCAGGTATATAGATGTCCCCAGCATGAGAATGTCCAGGGGTGTGGTAGCGGCATGCCCTGGGCGGAGCAAGGAAGTTGCATGTCACGGTGCGATTTCAGAATAGCACAAGCACATCTGGCCCTGGTTGCTGAGGCATCCATGTCTATACTTGCTCCTGATCATGAATAAGGTGTAAGAAAGTGCTCATTTCATGGTTGCAATGCCTCCAGGGGGAAAGCAAAATGTGCTTACATCATAGTGATTGATATTTCTTGGCCGAAGAAACCTTTCTATAAATACATACACCGAATATTGTTACTGGCCTGCTACCATTGCACATCTGCATATCTGACATGGAAGGGTAGGATTGCTAGTCTCATAACATATACCCCCTCCTTCCTGACCTACCCAGGCTGGGGTGACTAAGTACCTGGTCCTGTGGGGGTACATCTCAGGGACATTCATATTTGTAAAATGGCCTACACCCATGCACGTACCCAGTCTTACTATCTGTGTAGGGTCCATCTTCAGAACCAGTTACTTTCATTTTTTGGGGGTAGAAATTGAGTGATTTCAGAAGGCACTGCTGCTACTCACCAGTTTGGACATTCTGCTCTAGACGTTCCAGATTTCTCTTAGACTTCTCTTCTAAAGTGCTACTTCATGACCTATCTGGGCTGCTCATCCATACCAATTACTTAGCTCTACAATCCTTTCCTCTCCCTCATGCTTTCTTGAATTCAGTTACTGTTCTTGCCTCCACCAACTCAACCAGGAGGCTGTTGCAAACGTCCATCCTCCTTTCTGTAAAGAAATACTTCCTTAGATTACTCCTGATTCTATCCACTTTCACCCTCATCCTATGACTCCTTTTTCCAAAGGCTCATTTGCAATGAAAGAGGTCTTTCCTGTACATTTGATTTATTAAATGTAATATAACACCTATTAAGAAAACATTTAAGGAGTTTACAGTAGGAGTGTGCAGGCAAAAACATTTTGTTTCATTTCCTGTGTCATTTGCAAGTTGTTTTATTTTATTTTTTGTTTCATTGTAATACATTTTCATTTTGTTTTTATACATTTTCATTTCATGGCAAGTTTGCTAATTAGAAAGGTAGCTGTGGCTGCTGTCCAAACAAAAAAACATAGTTGAAAGGTTACTAGAGGTTTCAGGCAAATTCTGTGAAAATAGGTTGAAGTATACTATCAGAGACATTTACCAAGCCTAATCCAGATCTTGGTTGATCACCGCTAATTGGAAAACCAGAATCTAGATTAGGCTGGGTAAATGTCTGACAGCGTATTTAAACATCATTTCACAGAATTTCTGGCACAAGAACATGACAAAACACATTTTTGGAGTAAACCTATATAGCAGGAGTCGATATAGTCACAAGGCAAAAAAATTTAGTTAGCATTTTACATAGTACTCCAGACCAGACAAACTTTGGGCCCATCAGGAAACAGGAAGGAAGATCAACAGCAATGTAAGAGTTAAGAGCAGACTGGCTAAAACCAGACCTGTGGAAATGTGAATGACTCTTCTGCAAGATGCCTGCCATCTGACCTAAAGGTTACTGGTTTAAGATCATCCTGTAACAAAACTGGAGGGCAGAAAATTCAATTTTGGATTTTTCAGAGTTGTATTTGGATTGAAAAGGATATGAAACAAAATAGGAAACTCAATTTATATTTCCCATGTTTCAAATGTACACAACCCTAGTTTAGTTTAGTTTATTATATTAATATTTTGTTGTAAAACATTCCAACTATCATTCCAAAATAAATGACTACATTTTTTGGCATTATGTATTTTTGTGAATCTCAACCCTTTTTTAGTTTAGGTCATTCTACAGTGTTCTTCTGTTCTTAGCTCAGATCGTAAGCCAGTAGTTCTTGATTTCTCATATGGCTTTATATTATTGCTTACCACACAAGTCAACATTTTACTGAAGGCTATAACTGATAAATGGCTGAGGTAGCTGCTGTTTTTTTTTTTAAATGAAAGGATAAGCCCTGTAGAGTTTTCTTTTGAAAATGTGTGCCAGTAAGGCCTCAGGTACAAAACTGCCAATGTACATTACAGCAATATTCTTCTAGGTGGAAAGTAAATTCAGGAAATTCATGGGTTCAAAGGAAATTCCTTGAAGGTACTTTGCCTTCCCTACTGCATCACTGCTTATGGCCCTGTCTTTCTGGTGCTGCTAATGTATGCCCTTATGAAACATGTGCACCTTGCATGTGTGAAATCCTCTTTTCACCACAGCAATCTGGCTATCTTAATCATTACACAGGTCTGCAAAAACGTTTGAGAGCTGTTTTGGTTATTCCACGTAATCTTTATGATTTTTGGTGCGCTGAATCCGAAAATGACCTCCATTTTGTCATAGGACATCATGTTTCCTGACAATTTAGGTAACTATGTTAAATAAGGCAATACCTCGAAATAAATGGAAATAGACTTATAAAATTAAAGTTTTATTACAATATTTTCATGAAAATCTTTTTGAACTTAAATGAGCTCACCTACACACACTAAACTCGACTGTTCTTCCTTGTGAGGCTCCTCTTGGTGCATTTACGCTTGTGAGTAGCATCTGGAATGTCTCTCTGAAGCATCCAACAGTAGTCTGCCATCATTGTAATGCTCCATTTTCCCTGGTATCTCCTTTCCATCTCTTTAGGGGCTTGTTTACAAAGTTGCGGTAGCGGTTCGCGATCGTTATCGGAGCTGCGGCCCCATTGATTTCAATGGGGCCGCGACTCCGATAACGATCGCGAACCGCTACCGCGGCTTTGTAAACAAGCCCCTTAATGTCTTGGTGGAATCGTTCACCTTGTTCCTCACTCACAGCTCCCAAATTTTCAGGAAAGTAGTCAAGGTGGGACTGGAGGAAATGCACTTTCAAACTCATCAGGCAACCTAAAGCTTGAAATGCTTTCAGCATTCGTCCGACGATCTTTTTTTTAGTGAGGATCTTTGTTATTGCCTAAAACTTTCTGTACAACTTCTTTAAATGCAATCCACCCTACTTTTTGAGGATCCATCATGGTATTGACAAACTCTTGATCAACTATAAGCCTTCTAATGTCTGGTCCGACAAACACACCTTCCTTCAATTTTGCCTCCGGCAGGCCTGGAAACTTGGTGACCAAGTATTTGAAGCATGCTCCATCTCTTGGAAGTGATTTTATGAATTGCTTCATCAATCCCAATTTTATGTGGAGAGGTGGTAGAAGAACTTTATGGGAAGGTACCAAAGTTTCTCGGAGGACATTTTTTTCACCGACTGTTAGCACCCTCAGCTGCCAACTCTTCTTGGTCCAGTGATTTTGTCGGTCTCGACTGTCCCATAGACACAGAAAACAAGGATATTCTACATTCTAAATATAGCAAATTTTTCTCTCACACATGGTACTATGCCAACCATCCTAAAGAGAGCCTCGATTAGACCTATTCTGAAAAACAAAAACTAGACAATCTTGATCCCTCTTAATATAGACCTATCTCTAGCCTTCCATTTATGGCAAAGATTATAGAAAAAATAGTATATAATCAACTTCAGGATCACATTGAACTTCATGCCCCCTTAGATTCACACCAATACGGCTTTAGACCATACCATAGTGTAGAAACACTTCTTGCAGTTATCTTTGATGATATTCTAAAATACATTGACAAATCAAAACAAGCAGTATTACTTATATTTTTGGATATATCGGCTGCCTTTGATTCAATTAACCATTGTATCCTTTTTGAAAGACTCAAACAGATTGGTATACATGGCACTATTCTTGCATGGTTCCAATCATATCTAACTGATCGATCGCAACAGGTAAAAATAGGAAACCACACATCTAAAACCTATACACAAAAACAAGGAATCCCACAAGGTTCTGCATTGTCAGCTCTACTCTTTAACATATATTTACAACCTATATGCCACATCATTCAACAGTGCAAATTAAAATATGCAATTTATGCTGATGTTATGATTTATCTCCCTATGGATATAGACTCCCTGGATTTCTCCAATATCAAATCATGCTTCACTAAAATGACGCAATGGCTAAATGAACACAATCTACACATTAACTTCAAGAAAACAGAAGCATTATTTGTTTCTAGAAATCAAAAATTTACCCCCCAACAGAAATAAAAATTGAAAACATAAGCATCCCCATAAAAGATGAAATAAGATACCTTGGCGTTATCATAGACAGAACGTTAAGTCTAACAACACACATCAGGAATACAACACAATATATAATAAATTAAGATATCTTAAAAATCTAAAACCATTATTATCAAATCTGGACTTCAGATCAGTCCTTCAAGCCCTGAGCCTGCCTCACTTAGATTTTAGTAACATAATTCTTCAAGGTATTCCAAAACATGCTTTACACCAACTAAAGGTAGCACATGTTGCTGCAAGAATGCTTATAAATGCAGGTCCAACTGAACAAACTTCACGGGTTACCTATACAAAGTAGGATAAAATATAAAGTTATCATAACGTTCAAACTGATAAGAGATATAGCCCCATCCTATCTAACTGATCTACTGACAATTCATTCAAGGACCAGAACAGTGAGACAAAGGAACCTGAACACACTACTTGTTCCAAACAACTTTTCAAAACTCAATAAAACTACAACAAATAGGGCATTCAGCTTCAATGCTCCTTTAATATGGAACGCTCTGCCGGATAAACTCAGAGATATCACAGATCTTTCAGCATTTCGAAAAGATCTTAAAACTCACCCATTTATAGAGTACTTTGGAGACTCATTCCCAAAAGATGAAATATTTCCCACTTAAACTCATGTATACTCATATTCATTAATTCACAACTTACTTTTTTCCTTTTTCTTACTCTATCTTACAATACCCAATTCTCCACATTATCACATTTACTCTTTACACTAATAATTCTAGTGAACTATAATACATTTTTCCTTGCTCAGATAAGATTTTTGAAATTTGTAAATATTTAAATCTGTATATATGTTTAAACTATCTATATACCTAATCAGCATTTACTCAGCATTGTAACCCTCAAATTACCATTTTTATTATATACAATTTAATGTTCACTGTAATTTCAATTGTTTGAATAAGTTTCAATGTAATGTTCAAGTTTTGTTCTATGTAAACCGCTTTGATTTTTCTGAAAGGCGGTATATAAAACCATTCAATAAATACATAAATAAATATTTGGTATACCCAGCTTGTTGCCCGAGCAGCATGCACAAGACCTTCAAGTCCCCACACACTTGCCAACCATGGTCTTCATATTTAAGTTTACGAAGAACCAATTCCAAGTTCTCGTAGGTTTCCTTCAAGTGTACGGAATGACCTACAGGTATGGAAGCGTAAAACCGTTGTGGAGTAAAACTGCTTTGAGACTTCTTTTTGAAGAATCTATAAAAAGACGCCATTGCTCTGAATCATATTGGATTTTAAATTGACCCATCAGACCTTCGACATCGATGCAATAAACCAACTTGTCTTCCTGGGCGAAGTAAGGAACGAACTTCTTTTCATGATGTCTGAACCATGAAGATGACACTCCTGGCAACAATAAATTCCTGCTTTTCAGCCTTGATCCGAGTAACTCAGCGGCATCTTTGGGAAGATTCAAGTCTCTTACCAAATCATTCATCTCCTCCTGAGAAAACAATTTTGGTCTTGTATCATCTTCAAAGTCAGAACTTGATTCGTCATCTGGTTCAGGTATGACTTCACCTTCATCGAAGCTAGGTATCTCTTCCAAGGTAGCAGGGGGCTTGGGTACTGGTATATCTGTGCCATGGGGGATAGGACGAATTGCCGAGTGAAGATTGGTGTATGAAATGGAATGCTTCCATTTGGAATTAAACCCTTTCACATTGCATGAACAAAAGTAACAGTCATCACTATGGTTCTTTTGCTCTCGCCATACCATATGAATCCCATAACGGAAAGATTTTTTCTTACCCTTGAACCAGTTTTGGAGGTCCTCAACACACCGTTTGCACACTTTGAGGCGCCCAGACTTTATCTTGATCTCCAATTTTTAGTCCAAAGTATGCAAAGTATACTTTTTTCACAAAGTCTGTAATATTCTGCTGTTGCTTCAACACTGTATATTCACCACAGATGAAACAGAAACTGTCTGGCGAATTAATACACTTTCGCGGAGCCATAACACAGCCACGCAACTGACATGACCGCCTCGCGTTCCTCTCCCCTTAGCCCGTCACCCTCCCCTTCCCCCCCCCCACCCTCCAATGAGTCACCACGTTACACCATGGGGTTTCTTTCACCAAAGTATTTCCGTTTATTTACAAACAATGGTTATTAACAGCACAAAAACTGTTGGCCACAGCATGCACGTAACAATCAACAAAACACTGTATACAAACTTCCTTGTATCACCTCTTTCCTTCTGCCCCCTCGAGAGACACAGCCAATATCCTACAGACTTTGTAAATAGCATGAGGGAACTCTATTGCCGTGAAAGCTTTACAGTCCCTTAGTCTTTCCATATCCTCCAGTCGAAAAGCTGTTACGCCTGCCGTTCGAGCAGACTTGGCAACCTTTTCTTCCTTACCCCCCCCTTTGCCCGCCATAAAAGCAAGGCAGGGGGCTCTCTGCGTGGTGTTCTTGTCACCATCTCCCTCTCTCCGGGGACAGGTCCGTGTATCTCTCCAGTACCTCTCCCCCTTTACTTAAGGCCTAGGCTGTGTTCTCTCTCACCGGGTGCGTTTTTTCAGCCAACCCCGCCAACAGCGACTCCTCGCTTGTTGACAGGGCCCCACCGATCAATGCGCTGCTGTGGCCAACACCTGCTTCTTCCATAGGCGTTCGACCGCATCTTGTATGGCGCAGAGAAAAATGTCCATTCCAATGTCTGACAAGTGCACTCCATCCGCGTGATACAACCCTGGGCATCTCTCTTCTATGAGGTCGTGCGTGATGCTGTATCCTCCTATGAAGCGGGCCATCCATCTGTTCACTTTTCGTCTGGTCCTCTCCAGTGCCCTGTGAGAGTTCTCGCCCCTCCACACTCGCCACGGTATGATGTGTGACCATGCCAATAGCGTCCCGGGAAATGTGTTAGTCAGCGTCAGCAGGTCGCCTTGCATCCTCTTGGTGAGCTCGACGCTGCGCGTGGACGCAAGGTCGTTGCCCCCCAAATGGATCACAATCATCGCTGGGTTCCCGGTAGATCTCTTCCTTAGGAGCAAGGACGGTATTAACTGGTCCCACACCATACCCCATCGTCCCAGCCACACCACTGCAACTTCTGCACTGGGTAGCCCCAGATTCAACCCCTGTGGTCTGCACCGTGTCCTCTTTTGGACCCAGTGAACAAATGAATGGCCACATATCCACACTTCCCGCGGCCATAGGTGGTAGCTTATTCCTGCATGGATCACAATCAGAAAATATGATTACCGCAGCACTTATCCAACAAATGATCATTCGCTTTGTCTGTACAGCCAATGTTCCATATTATCCTTATCACCACCTCCCGTTCCTTGTCCGTTACAACATTTTTTATTTTTATTTATTTATTTATTTATTTATTTTTTATTAACCCCACAGGCTTCACAGTGCTGGACGTATGTACAGTTTGTATCTATCCGAGCGCCATCGGCCTAGCTTCATTATCTGTTCTCTGGACATCCCGATGCTGGCTGCCGTTGAAGCAGCTCCAATGCGAAAGGAGTGTGAGCCGTACAAGCTTGCATCCCGTCCTGTTCGTTCAATTATTAGCTTGAGTACTCTGATAAATTGGAAGCGTGACAAGGGGGCACCGTTCGCGTGTACGAACCATTTATTTTCTGAGTGCGCCCGTACCTATTGGTAGGCTAAAGCATTTCTCAGTGGGCATGAGGGGTCATCGTGCAATGCCGATAGCCCCACCTGTGCCCCTTTTCCCTCCGCGTCAGTCTTGGATCGGCGTAACTGCAGCACTATTGCTCTATTGAGTATGCTCACGTCACGCTTTTCCATACCTCCGCGGGCTGTCCTTTGCTCCGAGGATGAGGATGCTACTAGCTCCCCTACCCAAAATGCTCCATAAAAGGCCCAGGAAAAGGCGCCGTTCGTGTACCGGATGATTGTTGTCCCCAACATGTTGTTCATCTCCTTGCTTGGCCACGTGCACCCGGAATTAATTGCTGCAGCCCCATCATGGCTTCCCTCGCCCAGCATCTCACCGGACTATTTCCCCCACTGCGGCCACATCGATACCAGCAAGTTACCCCTCTTTGGTTTGCTATCTTGTGCATTCTACCGCTGCTTAGCCTTGCTCCCCCCCCCCATGGCATTGCTACAGTTTTTCTCCAGACTCCCTGCAGCTGTCTTTAGTGCCGCTAGCCCCCCGCGCTGTTCCCACACACAGCTGATTCCGTCGGAATGATTACAGTAGTCTATTTTACTTGTGGTTGTCGGTGCCTCCGTGCGCTTTCGCTCCGTTCTGCTGCAGCCTTGTCGGCAGTTTCCGGTTCTCATTGGCAGTGTCCGGCTTCCTCCAGGAAGGGGGGGTGAGCGGCAAAGAGGCCGAGCCCGTGCCGGGCGTGCTCTTTTGTATGCAGCTCGTTGCCCCCCCCCCCCCTTCGCCGTCCCCTGCCCTTCCCCCCCAACTCTTGGCTCGCCACCGCGTGCCTGTGCCCGGCCGCGTTGATTCGCAGCCGGGTCTTAACGGTTAAAGAATGATGAGCTAACACAAATTGCGATGAAAAAGTGTGAACAGCCTAGAACCAAGAACCTGATGATGATTCGTGCACAAGTGTGGCATGCAGGAGAGAGCAGCTCTGTGTCTGTACACGAGATGTCACAGTGCTGGCTATGCCCCCCTGCACTGACCAGAGCTGCTGCTATCTGCCCCGTGTCTCCCTCCCACTGGATTCTTCAGGAAAGATTAACCCCTTCTACCATTAGAAGCATGGACTTAAAACTTGCTTAGCTTATGTATATATTGCTGACCATCAGATTTACAGTGCTATATTTTTTTTTTACATAACTCTGACAACCCCTTTAAGGTTTTTTTGGCATTTTATATCTTAAATGCACTTATGTGAATTAATTAATAGTAAATTTGAAAAAAATTGATAAATTTGAAGACAATTTTGCATGTTGTGGCAAATCATGACATCTAGGAGGTTTTTTTCAATATTTTATTTGTTTTCAGCACACCAAAATACATGGAAATTAGATGAAAATAATCAAAGCTTTTTAGTCGCAGACCTGTGAGTGAATAGTTGGATGGATGGAAGGAAAATTGTCCTCAATGTAGGAGGTTGTCTCAGCTAGAGCATTAAGATCCAAAATATTTAATACCAGAGCAGGCACTCTTCATATAGCACCAATAAATGTTTCCAAATAAACCAGGAAATCTGTATGTATCAAACGACAAATGTAGATGGGCACATGCGCTTTCCATGGGTTAATTGAGAGTGAAAGTAGGTGTGTATTTTCCCTTTTCCCTCGCCTATTTCTTCCATCTCCCTCACAGGCTCACCTCGAATCCACGCGTTCTTCTGCCTTTTTCTTTCTCGGTCCCCGTCTCTGGAACTCGTTGCCATCAGCACTACGTCTGGAACTCTCGTTTCACACCTTCAAAGCCAAACTTAAGACTCACATCTTTTGCACAGCCTTTGATCTTCCTCCCCCTCCTCCTTCCGCTGACAGTTGATGGTGTTCCATCACTCTACTACTGCCTATTCTATCGCATTGTCTTCTACTGCTAGTCCTTTCTGTAAACAAATGGCGTTCCTTTTCCTGTTTCCTTTCTCTCCAGTAGTATCCTTTTGTTTTATTGTAAACCGCCGTATACCTTTTGCTTCAGGCGGTATAATAAGTTTTAAATAAAGATAAAGATGTGTTTTTCTGTCACAAGAGTTAGGTGGCCTCTTATTACATTATCCTCCCTAAATCTACTTCCGGGGTGGGCCAACCTCTCTCAGGGGCACTTTTCCAAATGGGTTAGTTTTGCATAGCCATGACAGTCATCAACCTCACTCCTAAGCCAGGGTATGTGGAGTATGAACTCCATCTCTCAAATTCACTGCTAAGGCTTGCCGTAACACTTGCATTGTGCCAAAGAGCTTCCTTCTGGAGTTCACAAGATGTAACGTGTATAGGCAACTTGTCAAAAAGTGATTGGAAATTCCTCTTAATCATGCCTGTGGCTCCCAATACAATGGGAAATCTTTATGTATCTTTCTGCCACATTTTCTTGGTCTGACTGCATTTCTCTACACAATTCACAGAATAGAGGTGCTGGTTCCAAGTGATTTTCCTTTACCACTATGTAGGGTTGAGAACGTTTTGAAAGAAAAACCCGCCACCTACGGCTAGCCATGCTCTGCCCATGCCTGTACTTATGCTTTTGCCAATTGTTTATCCTCATCTGCTGATCCGATTCATTTCTAATGCAGCATCAATAAAAGTTTCCAAAGTAAACCAGGAAATTTGTATGTACCAAAGAACAGGCATAACTGTGCATGTGCTTTCCATGGGTTAATTTTCCAAGGGAAAGTATGTATGTTTGTATAAACTTATGCGCTCTCCTGCCACAAGAGTTAAGTGGCCTCTTATTAAATCATCCTCTACTTCTACTTCAGGGGTGGGACAACCTCTTTCACTTGGGGCCACATTTCTGGATCAACCCCTTTAAATGGGCCAGAGGTGGGCTGAATCATCTGGAGAAAAGAGGGGAAGGTCCTCTCTGGATATATGTCAGACCTCTGCAGGAAGCAGCAAGAGGGAAAAGGAAGATAAACGTGATAACTGAGGCACCCTGACAATATCGTCAACCTGAACTCTGAAACAATCCCCAATAGCGCACAAAAGCGCTTACACAAATTTACATCGGTTTTAAGCAGGTGCAAATATGTACATGGACTGTAAAGGGGTAATTTTATAAGTCACACCTAGATTTGTGCCTTGTTTATGCATGTACGAGGTGCGATCAAAAAGTATTAAAACTTGTGCAATTACTGTCTGTTATACTTGTGTTATCACACTCAGTCTCCTCCGTCATTCCTGCCGCTGCTGGAAACTATTCTGAAATGCCTCTTTCATTACGCTCTGAAGCTGCTGTGTCGAATTTTGCATAATGGTCTCCAAGTCGTCGTATCTCCTTCCTTTCAGTGGTAATTTCAGTTTTGGAAAAAAGAAAAAGTCACAGGATGTGAGGTCAGGTGAGTACGATGGGCTTTCGTGCATTCATCGCCATACACTTGCTGGAACTTGTCATAGGTTTGTCAGAATTTAATGCAAATTCGCTATTCAAATTTTCAGTCATCTGACAAACTGCTTTTACATGATACCAAACATCACGTGATTTAAAAAAGGAATAAATTGTGTGCAAGCAATTTATAGATCTTTTTATAAGAACATAAGATATGACATACTGGGTCAGACCAAGGGTCTATCAAGCCGATTAGTTTTAAATGTGCTAAATTGTAGCTTCATTACACGTCCCTTAGCCTTTCTACTTTTTGAAGGAGTAAACAATCAATCTATGTTTACCTATTCCATGCCACTCATTTTATAGGCCTCTCATATTTTCCCTCAGTCAGGGCCTGCCTGAGGATTTTTGCTGCCCTAGGCACACCCTTCATGCCGCTTCCACCAGCATTTATCCTCATGCCTAGGGGAGGGGCGGGGGGCAGCATGGTGATCCCTCCGCTGGGTTGGGCCTTAAAGTATCCATGCTCACAGCCTGCTGCTCCTGCCCCCCCTCAGACATCTTCCTGTTGGAATAGGCAGGAGCAGCAGGCCATGAGCATGCCAGTATGGGCACTTTAAAGCCCATCGCAGCGGAGGGATCATGCTGCCCTCCCTCCCTCCCCCCAGGCGAGAAGATGGATGCTGGGTACAGCATGGTGGGCTGGGTGGAGCAGCAATCCTCAAAGCCCACTGTGGTGCTGAACTGCCACTTTGCTTCGGGGGGGGATGCCATCCACTGTCTGACACCCTAGGTGACCGCCTAGTTGATGGGCAGACCCTGCCCTCAGCCATCATTTTTCCAAGATGAAGAGCCCTAACCTTTTAAGCCTTTCCTTGTAGGGGTATTCTTCAATCCCCTTTTGGTGGCTCCTCTCTGTACATTTTCTAATTCTCTATATACTTTTTAAGATGTGGTAACCAGAACTGCGCACAATATTCAAGGTATGGTCACATCATGGCATGATACAGAGGCATTATAATATCCTCGGTTGTATTCTCCATTCCTTTCCTTCTGATTCCTAGCATTTTTTTTTGCTTTCTTTACTGCCACTGCACACTAGGCAGAGGGTTTCAACGTACTATCCATGACGACGCCCAGATCTTTTTCCTGAGTGGTGTTTCCTAATGCAGAACCTTGCATCATGTAACCATAGTTTGAGTTGTTCTTCACAAAGTGCATAACTTTGTCCTTCTCCACATTAAATTTCATCTGCCATTTGGACATCAAGTCTCCCAGTTTATCACGGTCCTCTTGACATTTCTCACAATCCTCTTGTGTTTTAACAACTTTAAATAATTGTGTCATTTACAAATTTGATCACCTCACTTTTTATTCCCACTTCCAGGTCATTTATGAATATGTTAGAAAGCAGCGGGCCCAATACAGATCCTCGAGGTAATCCACTATTCACGAATCTTCACTGAGAAAATTGTCCATTTAGCCCTACTCTGTTTTCTATCTTTTAACCAGTTCCTAAGCCACAATAGTACACTGCCTACTATCGTATAACTTTTTAATTTCCCCAAGAGTCTCATGAGGGATCTTGTCAAAGACTTTCTGAAAATAGATACTCTATATCAACCAGCACACCTTCAAAAAAAACCTATAAAAAAACTTTCCTTGGCAAATCCATGTTGACTTTCTTCCATTAAACCATGACTATCTATATGCTCAATTTTTTTCCTTATACTGTTTTGTTGTTAAGTGCCATCAAGTCAGTGTTGACTCATGGTGACCCTCTGGATAGCTGTCCTAAACTGTGTTTGGTCTTCAGTCAGGCAGCTCATTGTTGATAGAGTCACACCATAGCTGCTGTTATTGTATCGATCTATCTCTTTGCTGGCCTTCCTCTCTTGCGTTGACCTACCTTGCTAAGCATGTTGTCTCTCTCTCTTCACATGATGTGTCCAAAGTATGAAAGTTGAAATCTTCTCATCTGATTTTCTAAGGAAAGCTTAAGTTTGATCTCCTCTAGTACTGACTGGTTTGTTCTTCGGGTAGTCCATGGTAACACAGTATTTGTCGCCAGCACCATAATTCAAAGGCATCAATTTTCTTCCTGTCTCTCTTTTTCACTGTCCATCTTTCACATCCATATGATGTTATTGAAAATATCATCACTTGAACAGTTGAATCTTTGTATGGAGAAAGATATCTCTGCTCTTCAGAATCGTGTCTAGGTCTTTCATAGCCATTCTGCCAAGAGCAATGCATCATCGGACTTCTTGACTGCTTGTCGTTTCTTTATTGATAGTTGATCCAAGTAGGTTAAAGTTGTCAACTATTTCAATTTCTTCTCCATTAACAAACTTATTTTGCCAGTTGTCATGAACTTTGTCTTCTTTACACTAAGGTGTAGGCCCATTTTAAGACTATGTTCCTTGATCTTGAGAAGCAAATGTTTCAGATCGTCTTCACTTTCAGACAGTAATGTGGTATCATCAGCATAGCGAAGGTTGTTGATGAATCTTCCACCAGTCTTCACACCTCAGTTGTTTTCATACAGTCCTGCTTCTCTGATTTGTTCTGCACACAGATCTTTTCGAGTCAGTTGGCCATGATGATGTCTTCCAAATTTCCTGGCAGATTATTGCAAGTATGGTAACAGCTGCATCTGATTGCTGTAATACTTAAATGGGAATGCCATCAATGCCCAGTGCTTTGTTCTTTGATAAGGCTTTCACTGCTGCTTCAACAATGTTTCATCACCAATGGTTCCTGATCATAAGGTACAGGTTGAAATGGTTGTTGGACTACTTATCTTTATGGTATGACTGTATATTCTTTCCAACTTTTCTTGATCTTCTCAGCATCATTCAACATGGATCCTTGCTCATCTTGTAGCAATCCAATTTGAGGCTGGAATTTTTTCTTCAACTCTCATAGCTTTAGGAAAGCCGAGCTTGTTCTTCTAATAGTTTCTGATTCTATTTCCCTGCATGCGTCAATGTAGTACTTCTTGTCTTGCTGCACGTTGGAATCTGTTGAGTTCTGCAATTGCCTTTTTCTCCTCTGGCTTTAGCTTCTCTGCATTTCTGGACAATTTTCAGAGTTTCTTCGATCATCCATTTTGGCCATTTTTGCTTTTTCACCATTTGTAGAGGCTTCTCACTTTCTTCCAACATAGACTTCTTGATGTCATCCCATAACTCTTCTGGAGCTCTGTCATATGTATCTAAAGCAGCAAATTGATTTTGCAGGCAGTCTTTAAATTCTGGTGGTATATTCTCAAGGTCATACTTCACTACATACATCAGTGGCTTGCTCTTTTTCAACTTTAGCTTGAGCTTTCATACTAGTTGTTGGTGATGTATACCACAGTCAGGTCCAGGTTTTGTCTTTGTGGATGCTATAGAGCTTTTCCATTGTTGACTTTCACAAATGTAGTCAATTTTATTTTTGTACAATCCATTGGATGAAGTCCATGTGTACAGTAGCCATTTGTGTTGCTGGAAGAAGGTGTTTGAGATGAATTAATCATTGGTCTTGCAGAATTCTATCAGTCTTTCTCCAGCTTCATTTCTGTTGCTTTGTCCACATTTTCCAACACTTTGGGGCTTGTTTACAAAGCCGCGGTAGCGTATCGCGATCGTTATCGGAGCCGCGGCCCCATTGAAATCAATGGGGCCGCGGTTCCGATAGCGATCGCGAACCGCTACCGCGGCTTTGTAAACAAGCCCCTTTATCTTCTTTGTTGCCAACCTTTGCGTTCCAGTCACCCATGACTATCAGGATATCCTGTTTGCATGTTCTAGGAATAAGTACAAGCTGAAATTGACAGAACTCAGTCATCCTCTTCTGCAGCTGTTGGGGCACATATCTGAATTATAGTTGTATTGATGGGCATTCCTCATAGACAAATAGAAATTAAGCATTCACTGATTGTATTGTATTTCATTACAGTTCTTGCAATTTTCTTCTTGATTATAAATGCTACACCATTTCTTCTTTGTCTTTCATTTCCAGCATAGTAGACCATGTGATCATCAGATGCAAAGTGCCCGATGCCAGTCCATTTTAGTTTGCTGACACTCAACAGATTGAGTTGTGCAATTTTCATTTCATTCTTGACACCTCCAACTTCCCTTGGTTCATGCTTCATAGGTTCCATGTCCCAATATGTAAGACATCTTTGCATCTTCTAACTCATTTAATGTGCAGCTACATCAGCAGTCAAACATCCCGAGGGCTTTGATCCAACTGCATCATAAATGCTGGCTTTACTCTGAAAAAAAGTCTTCTGCTCCTCCCCAGTAGCCAGCCGAGTTCCTTCTGACCTGGGGGGGTCTCATCCTTCAGCACTATAGTGCAATTTGCTTTGTTGTGATTATCCATTGGGTTTTCATGGCAAAATACGGAAGTAGATTATCAGGCCTTTCTTTTGCACAGGTAATTCTAGTGTTGCTGCCATTACCACAAAAAATGTGATCCTCCACCACCAACACTGTCCCAGCACCCAGATGGGTGGTTTGTCTTGGTCTGCCACCTCAACCAAGACCTGTCCATTTTGGGAGACCCTGCCAGAAGGTGCTATGGGACACACATTGGAGTGGTTACAGCAACAGCCTAGACCCAAGAGATTTGGGTTTGATTCCCACTGGCACGCCTTGTGACTTTGGGCAAGACACTTAACCCTCTATTGCCTCAGGTACAAACAGACTGTAAGCCCTCTGGGGACAGGGAAATACATTCAGGTACATAGTAACTCACCCTGAACCACCATTGGAAAGTTGTGAGTTAAATACAAATACATTTTTTAAAAAGTTAGCACGGGGTCATGACAGTCAGTACAGGGCAATAACTGTGCAACCTGTTTTAGGGTGGAGAGTGGGCTTTGTGAGTTAACTGCAGTTAGCACTGGGTTCACAGTGCATGCTAACTGCATCTCATGTGATTAGCATGGGTTCACCTAATGCCACTAATGGAACATGCATGAGGGAGAGTGCTCTGCATTAACTGCCCATGAAATGCTTTCCACATCCTTGACAATTAAAGGTGTAGTGTTGCACCTAACATGCCATAGTTTGTGTGCATTAGTTGCAACACCCTAGCGCCCCTTAGTCTAGGGTGCTGAAAATAGCAGGGTTAGTCTCCTACTTCCTTGTTATTTATTAAGCTCACAGCCATCTTAGAGAGATCCAGAACATTTCTGTCCCAAAGGGTTTTTCATTCATACCACTTGTCTTTTTACAATTACCAGATTTCAAACACTAATTCTGAGGTTGTCCATGATAATGTCATCAGCAAGAGCTTAGAGTCATGAAATTCCCTTGGTATCAAAACACTCTTAGTTTAGACCAATATGTGGCAGGGTGCCTCAGAGCTATATCATTTGTCCTCTAATTCTCTCCTTCTCTTCCAACAGAGGCCTGTCCATCTCCAGGGAGAACCTTCTTTTTCTTCCAAGGCTCTATAGAAGGGATGGACTAGTAATGTGGCCCCAGAGTTTTAAAAAAAAAAGGTCATCCCATACCTGCAATAAATACAGAGGCTATTTTATGGAAGGCCACAGATATGCACATAAGTTCACAACAATTTTCCTAGGGAAAGTAGGCAAATTATTTCCCCTTTTAAAATTACTCCCTGGAAAGTACATGTATACATTTCATCTGTTCTTTGGTGTGCAAACATTTCCTGGTTTGTTTTATGCACATATGCAATAGGGCCTGATATTCAGCACCGGTAGCTAGTGCTACTAATATGGCTAGCCCCTGAATATTAAACCTGGATATTCAATGCTGGGATCATATCTGGCCTTGGCATTAAATATCCAGCTTCATCGCATTTGATTGCTAACCAGGCAGTGGCGATACTGAGGTCCAGAGTTTCCCGCGCCTGGCTTTTTCTGCATCGATAACTGGTGTCACACCCCAGCCCCCTGGCAACGTGCCTAAAGAGCTAGGGTGGACATAAACGGGTTGAAAACTATCTTCAGCACTGAAGCATGTTGGGAGTTGTAGTTTCCCTTTTAAAAGTATAGCCGTGACAAACCAGTATGAAGGTAAATGATAAAGATTTTATTTCCCCAATGTCACAAGGTTCAACATAAAGCAACAGGATATTCTCTCCAGTTAGTATTTCCAAAGATATTTACAAAACTCAGGTTGAATGTGTTTCACAGTCACTACTTCTGTTCAGGGGTTTTAATCCAAAAATATAGCAGATGAAACAAACACAAGCTTCTTCATTCAGCTTAGTAAAAATGTTCTCTTTTATCCTTTCCTTCTTTAGTAACACCAAGCACAGGTGCTAGGCAAAATTCTTTTGGGTTAAACACGCTCTTACCTTCAACAAGGTCAGACTTCTTTACTCTGTTACCCAAAAGCGCACATCCTGAAAGCTATTCTTCAGTTAAGGACTCCATGCTTCCAGCCAAACATAATGTGCAATCCATGGGAAACTCAGGCAGTAAGGAATCCTGTTCGCTAGGATCTATCTGCATTTCTTCCTGTTCTGAAGAAACATCAACTTGCTCTGAGCTTTCCCCATATCTCCCAGAATATACTTTCTCGGGGGATCTTTGTAATTCCCTCCAGCAGTGGTCTACCTAGTATGGAAGACAGGTATCCGGGGTTTGAGGTATCTCTTTCTGGCTAGGTTCACAAACCTCTCTCCAGCTGCGGTTAAACAGTTCCTGGCCTCCTTGCTTAAGTTCCTCTCTGGTGTTAATCACTGGCTGCCTGTTCCAGGCTGGGTTCTTCTGCCTCCTAGCTTGAGCCCTGGGCACCCACCTCTGAACACCTTGAGACTTCCAGTCCAGCATAGACGTGGGAAGACTTTTATGCTCTCTCTCCCTGAGCTGTGCCTTCCTGGTACCTCTCCTGACGGCTTCTCCTTGGAGCTCTCCACCTTGGAACTGCTGGCCTCTTTGGAATTTTCTCTTATCCTGCAACAACAGCCCCTCCAGCTGCCTTTCTTGGTGTTGCTTCGTCGCCTTCTCCCTCTTCTTCTTCCCTTTCTCTCCTTCTAAGCAAGGCTTATAAAGCTGCTTCTCTGTCAGTGTCTCTCTCACTCTCCTCTGGTGTGTGTGATCATCCCCTAAGTTTGTAACCACTTCAGGATAGCTTGGGTGTGGCAACCTAACTTCAAACTCTCTGTGCTTACTCCCTCTAGCTGCACTCTGCAGTGTGTGTATTACAGACCTGTCACGTTCTTTAAAGGTATTTTTCACTAGTTTTTCCTATCTCCATAGGCTCACTATCATCTTCTTCATCACACTGGGCAGCAGTTCAATATCGCCACGGACCTGTTAGCAATCAGTGCCACCTCTGCTCTGCCCCGGAACATCCGACATGTGGTTAGCATCCGGGCATGTAGAGCTGGCAGCCGCATATATTCAGCAATACTAAAAGTGTCAGTGCTGCTAAATATCCCATTCACTGTTATTAATGGAGTTAGCAGCTCTGCTGACCACATTAATTGCTTTGAATATCGGGCCCATATTTTTTAAAATATATGTTGTAATCCAAATTCTGCCCCTGTTCCACCCCAGGAACAGCTAGTATGAGATTCTACTCTACACCTTATTCCGCAGCCCAAGGAAACAATCCAACTTCCTCTTTATTAGTTTATTTTTATTTATTTATTCTTATTTTGCATTTAGCTCATGCCTTTTCAGTAATAGTTGCAAGCAGGTACAGTAGGTGTTTCCTTGTCCCGAAGGGTTTGCTATCTAAAGGGCTTTTTCGCTGTGCAATTAATGTACAAATTGGCACATGTCAACAGGGCACTTGAACCCACGGTAGTAGTTACCATGGGGGCATGGCAGGTAACACATGCCAATTTTCAAACTTCCAAGTGAGTGTTAGGGTGCCAAATGGGTGGGTTAGAGGCAGAGAGTGGGAGTGGTGAACATATTGCAGATAGCAAGGGGGGGGGGACAAAAATCACAACAACTGTCAATATTGTTATTAGCACAGGTTCAACTAACGCTACCTCAGTAGGTAGAGGTACGTGTATTTGCGGTATTCGGTAACAGCGTCAGGCATTAGGGTACCGATCTGCGCCTTAACTGTCAGGAACATGCTGGCCTTGTTCCCAGTTACCACAGAGGCTTTGCATTTAATGCACGTTAGATACAAGATCCTAATGCACTTTAGTAAAAGGCTCCAAGGCAATGGCGGGTTAAGTGGCTCGCTTGGTGCCACAAGTAAGGTCAGTGGAATTTGAGCCCTGGTCTCTTGGCTGCTGCTTTAACATCTAGGCTACTCTATTTCCAACTCCACTCCAAATCCAGCTTATCTGAAAGTGCCAAAGAAACCCTCTGTGGTAGTAATACCTTTCAGTGGGCTAGCAGATGTCTGAAAAAATGGTAATCCCAAGACTTTTCATACAATAGCAATAGTACTTAAAACGGGAAAATGTTATTTAACCAGTTTTATGTACCACCTTATCCTTCAATCAAAGTGGTTTAGTGGGTACATTAAGCAAGGACTGGGTACAAATGGACTAGGACATAGGAGGGGAGCTATCATGCAGAGTAGAACTTATTTACAGTTCAGTCCGTGTTTCAGGTTGTGTGTGTGCCGTTGTTCTGTAGGATTTAGAAGGGAATCCTGTCTGTTGCATTTATTAGTCTATGTAACGTGACCAAAGTGCTCAGTGAACTGGACGGTCTTGAGTTTTTTACGGAAGTCCTTGATATCTTCCAAGGCTCGAATGTTTCAAGAAGGGAGTTCCATAGCATAGGTGCAGAGAGCGAGGGTGATTTTCTTATTGCTCCAGGTACAGATGAATGGGTGTCTAGGATTGATTGATTTATAAAATTTTACTAGACTCTCCTTCCAGACTGGAGCAGAGCACATCATGATGATTTGGGATATAGCTATCAGAAAAATTATAGCTTGGAAAATCTGCTAAATATCTAGACCAGGTGTTTCCAATCTCTGTCTTGAGTACCCCTAGTCAGTTAGGTTTTTTAGGAGATCCAAAATGAATATGCATGAGAGAAATTTGCATGCAGGAGGCAATGCATTCAAGTCAATGTCATGAATACTGCAAAAGGCCTCACAGCTTCGAAGTCTCCAGATTAACTCCTCAGATAGCGTTCAACTAAAGTCATATCCTGCTCTGAAAAACACCTCAATAAACACCAAAACATAACACAGATTGGGCTTACTCAGCTGGGTTATCACTGCAGTACTCTGTCCTCCTGCTCACAAGCAGTTTTCTATTTTCTCTGGCATTTGCTTTCACCATTCAAGCTGTATGAACAAACTCAAGTCTTTAGTCCACTGGTTCTCAAACTAGTCCTCTGAGACGCCCAGGCCAGTCAGGTTTTCAAGTTATCCACAATGAATATGCATGAGATAGATATGTGTGCACTGCTTCCATTGTATGCAGATCTCTCTCATGCATATTCATTGTGGATATCCTGAAAACCTGACTAGCCTGGAGGTCCTAGAGGACTGGGTTGAGAATAACTGCTTTAAGTTTCTCTCTCATATTAACAGGTGATTGCTGATAATGGTGGACCACCTCCCTCAGTAGCATTCACTGCAAACTCTTGCTACCACCCACCCACTTGGCCCTTGGGATTACTTAACTTAACAAAATGGTGGATTTGAAGGGGTTGTCTTTCTTTAGCAGAAACAAAATCTTTCCAACATTCTCAGGCTCTTCACTCTTTCCAATTACATGAATGGCAATTATTCTGACAAGGGTTCAGTGTCCCAGAACAAGGTTCCAAGATCTGCTAGGTGCAGCCTTTAAACCTCTGTTCTTCCAGGCAGGTAGACCACACAATACTGTTTCACAAACAAGCAGTCTTCAGGGGTTTACTGTGTCATGGTACAGTCCTCCATGGCTTCCTCCTGAAGATTTACCTTTATTGGTTCCAGTCTCTGAAGTCTCCAGCTCCATTTGCTCTGATCTAAAGCCCAGTTATCCAGCAGCATTTCTTTGGTTTCTACACTTCCAGCCAGCTCCAACTCATTTCCATGGACGTTTATAACTTCCTTTTAATTGGAAGCCCTGGCCACCATACTCTCAGGGCTTCTACTCACAGGCTTCCACCAATCCCAGCATTCCCTCTGGGAGCTGTCCCTATCCCTAGGGGCACAGGGAGATGTAGTCCTCTCACTCCTATCTATGTTCCTTGGCCTATGAGCTCTAAAGCTCCCAACCTTATTCAACTTAGGAGCTTTCTTTCCCTTCTCACAATACTGCCAACTAGGGCTGCCAACTGGCTCCAGATGCGCCCGACAGGCTTGATCCAGTCCTGGGTTTACCCCACTGCATGCAGGGACTTGTAGTTTTCCATTTCCTATGGAGTACAATGGAGAAATCAGAACTAAATGTCCTTGTATGCAATGGGGTAAACCCAGGACTGGAACATGTCTGTCGGGCGCATCTTGAGTCAGTTGGCAACCCTACCCCCAACCAGTCATGTATTTGGGATATCCCAAGGCAGTTTTTGGAGCCCCTGATCTAGATATGGAACCTTTTCTAGATTATGTTGCTATTTCCCAGAGAAACCTGCCTAGGACAGTTAGATAAACTTATCTTCACTTCAAGTCAACTGGCTGTTAAGAGTATGGATGAAATGTTATGGGTGTGTTCTGTTGATATGTAATGAGTATGGTATGCTTTTGCTTTTTGGTGATTCAGTTTGATTTTTGATTTGTGCGCTTTCCATTTTAAAATGTAGCCACTAGATTTTACACTGCTCCTTTGCTTTCCTTAATATCTGATAAAATATAAATATAAAAATCCTCAAACATTGGCTTTTTTCAGCTAACTTTTCTTCCTTTGTCAACTGCAATCCTTAAGGATATCAATAAATGGAAAAAAATCTATAGGTCATCCACTTAGGCGGGCTGAATGCAATAAAGATGAACTAGCTCACCAGACTGCTCTATATCTTTTATGTGTTTCCTGTAACTTTTCCCAGTAGACCTTCTAGATGGCTTAACATTGTCAGCAGATGGGAATGGCAGGGGAAGAAGCTAAGTGAGAACTGAATGTTATGTGCCTATTCTTTCGTTAATATAGATGCCTTGACTTTATTATATGGTACATAATATGGCAGTTCATCTCACAGAGGGGCCTATTTCCTAAGGTCAGATAACTTTGTGCACTTATGGACCTTTAGCAGATACATGCCCAGCATGGCTCAGGATCTGTGCTTGTCAGTAGCTGCTTTAGTGTTGCAGATGGAGAGTGGTTATGCGTCTTTTTTGGAAGCAACAAAAAGCTTATGTAGCCTGCAATTGCTTCTTCTTATGATCATTAGCATTATGAAAAGTATCATTAGTATACTGTTTTATTGCATTATTTTATCTGAACTACTTTAATAACTATTTGCTTTTATTGTATACCACAATGAATATTATGTAGAATGCTTATAAATAAAAATAGCATGGCATGTTAGCTGTTCATCTACACTAGCTACCACTGTTAGCCGTTAACATGGAACAGGACATGGGGTTATCAGAGAATGGGCAGAGGCTGTGCCTTACAGTTAGGGGCATGTTTACTAAATGTTTATGAGCACGAGTGAAATTAACAGCATTAAGTGCAACAGTGCCCATAGAAATACAAGGGCTATGGATATTTAACACACATTAAAACTTTTAGTAAACCTGTCTCTTAGTGTGGAGCTTGCAGCTTGCTGACAGGCTGCTCTTTGCTAGAGGAAACTGTGCCTAACCACAAAACAGAAGAAGAGAGACAGATAACCACAGCCACCCCTCGAGCAACCAATCAGAATCCCGTATTCACCTAGACATAGAGCTATTTTTGCTAAGCTTCTTTCCACTAGAACTTCCATAAAGATAGATACCTTTTGACCATATTTCTCAGAAAAGTAAGCTGATGACCTAGGGAATAGGTCAAATGACTTTGCAAGCCCAGACATGCTTGACCACTATCTTGCTAAATAATCTTTGCACTTATCAATCAACTAATAAAACAGCTTCACTTTGGTCTTGAATGCTCATGCAAAGGGGCTGGGGGGTGGGGGCGCGTTAGGAAATGCGTAAGTAATGCTTGCTAGATTAACAAGAGCTATGTAGAAAAATTGTATAAAAGTAGCACCCAGGTAATGTAATGTAAGTTATGTACTGTGTTCCCTGTTTGTACTCCTAGTGTTTTGTTGTGATGTAATTATAATGCAATGTATGTTTCCCTCACCTTTGTTTAACTCTGTGCTGTATTAACCGCTTTGATTGAAGGAAAAGGCGGGATACAAAACATGTTAAATAAATAAATAAAATAAATAAAGTCGGTATTGGGACTTCTCACTGTGACTTTGTAGTGAGCAAGTCTCTGCTATAGCAGAATAAAAAAGTAATCAGCCTGGAACTTGGAATTTTCTTGTCTTGTCTTTTCTTACTCTCTCTTCGGCATGTGTCAGACCCAGTGGACCGGGACCCCGCTAAGCAACGACTCACGACATGCCCATAGAAATACAAGGGTTATGGATATTTAACAAACATTAAAACTTTTAGTAAACCTGTCTCTTAGTGTGGAGGTAGTTAACATGAGTTAACTATGAGTTTCTGCCACCAGCTTGGAAGGGTGTCAAATCATGGGAGAACTTTGTTGACCTTCTACCACTGGTGTCTGTATACCTCACCAGGCAGGCTGGCCATGTCTATTCATCCCATGGCTGCTGTTTCCTGCCAGAGGCCAACTTGTTTCTGTTTAAACTCCTTCTGTATAAACACAATCACTGTTTGGTTTCCTTGTCAGTGTCTGGTCTACACTTCTTAGTGCAGCGCTGTGCCTGATTTGTTGGACACTGCATAATCCTACACTGGTATCTGCTAGTCCTCAGCTTTGTTCCTACCTCATATTTTCTCAGTGAGTGCCCTAAGTTCATGCCTCCAGTCTCCTTCTGGGTTCCTCTGGTTTCTGGTACTCGCCTTGGTTCTGGGTTTGGACAGCCAAGATCTGGCAACTGCAAGCACCCAAGGCTCAACCTAAAGGGAAGGTTGCTGCTGCAGGCTGGAAGACCCTCTGACCCAGGCCATCATGTCCTGTGAGGAACCTGTCCATAGGCCTCCTCTGCTCACTGTTCTTGGGTCTTTCCTACTGATGAGAACCATCACATTAACTGTGCCATGTTATCTGCTATGCCAATGGTTGGTAATGACATTTTCTATGCGATAACTGAATGGGAAAGTGCTGGGGTAATGGTGCAAAGTTCAGTGAATTTTTAAAAATGTACATGCATAGAAGGAATGACAGTAATGTGCCTTCTTTATATCATCATTCTTAGCTACATAACAACTAGATCATTAATTCGAATTAATCAATACATATTCAACATTATGTACCTGGATACCTTGTCTCATAAAACTGACTGGGTTTGTGTAGCTGAAACATTATGCAGATGTACCCAGGTAGGTGCCCTACTGAAAATGCATTTGTACGTATTCTGACAAATCACACGAGCATTTTTAATTTCAAAATATTTTCTGCTACTAGGTTTTTGTTTTATTTTTCTCTCTTCATAATTTCGCACCATATCATGTTTTTTTAAATGTCTGCTTCCTATAGTAGAATCACCCTCCCTGATTCACCAGAATTTGTTGGAATAACACATGTTAATTCTCCCTTTTCTGTTATGAAAAAATATGGAGTTGAGCAAGTTTGGTATTATTAAAAAATAAACCCAGTTTCAGGGGGGCGGAGCCTGATGTCCAGCGGGTAGGACGCTTTGCGTTGAAGCTCCCGAGAGGCCTACTCAGAATCCTGACTTAATACCTATATAAATTTACTATTTCGCTCCGAGCTGACCGGGGCACCTCGGGGGGGATGGCGGCCCATAAACCAGCGCGCTTGGACTTCGGGTCTCCTTCTTCTTCTCATGGAAAACGCTCCAAAACAGAGGAATCCTCCCCGCAGAAGATGGTTCCATTTCGTGAAAACCCCGCAATGCACCTGGAGATTTTGGAGGAAATACGCGGCGTGAAGGAATTGGTGCAGTCCAATGGAGAAGCGCTTCGAGCCATGCGAGAAGACTTTGGAGTGCTCCAGGACCAACTTGAAGGTCTTTCATTACGGCAGGACAATATGGCGGGGGTCCTCGACTCGCACGAGGTGCGCTTGGGCAAACTGGACAAGGCTGAGCGCCAGATACAGAATCTTCAAAAGGAGTTGGAAGATAGCAATAATCGCGCCCGTCGCAACAATGTGAGGCTCCTCGGAATGCCGGAGGGGGTGGAAGCAGGAGATATAAGAGAATTCTTGCTCAAAACTCTTCCCTCCTTGCTGAAGATCACTTTTCACAGAGAACTGGAAATCGATCGAGCACACCGTGTTCCTGCCCGCATGGCGCTCAACCGCACGACCCCCCGGCCTATTATCTTTAGCTTGCTACGATATCAACAAGTGGAACAAATTTTACATGCTGCCCGAGCGAATCATCATTTGGTATATGAAGGTCGTAAGGTCTCCTTCTTTCCTGATTTGGCAAAGCCTACCGTTGACCGTCGGAAGAAACTCCTTGCTCTTCGCCCTCGACTTCAACAGCTACAGGCTCGCTTTGGCCTGTTGTATCCAGCGAAGCTCCGAGTGACTCTCCACAACCAGACCAGGACGTTCGAGGATCCTGATCTATTATCAACATTTTTGGACTCCAAAGAAGCAGAGCAGATGCGCTAATCCCAAATCTTGGACTCTTATCTGCCGGCTCTGTCCGCCATTTTGAAGGGCCCGATGCGGCGGTCATAGCCCAGCACAGAAATAGCCTGGACTTTCTTTCTTTCTCTGTATGACTTTTGTCTTTGGTCTCCTATCCCTTCATGATGTGTGCCTCGGTCGGATTCGGAGCACGCACAGTCCTACAGGTTATATGTTTTTTCAATTTCGGCCTTCTCTGGGGTTTCTCCCCGCAGACACATGGTCGCCAGTAATTTTGGGGTTTTGCTTCTCCTCTACCGTACTGCGGTTTTCTTTGTTAATGTGGGGCGCTTCATTGTATTATATTAGCTTATTTTTCCTATGTCATGTGTACAGCCAGATACAGTCAGTTTGAGGGACACAGTGAAATTATGTGTGCTATCATGCTCAGAATTTTAACTTTTCTGAATGGCCTTATGTAAAATCTTATTATTCATCGTCAAGGGCATTGCTGGTCCACTCAGAAGAAAGAAAATCCTTAGCTATCTTAGCCACGAGCATGTTGATTAGGTGTTTCTTCAGGAAACGCATTACACTCTGCTGAAACACTGAAACTCGATGCTCGGCCTCACATGGTGGCTGCCTATTCTCCCACCGTTTCCAAATGGTACGGGATAGCCATTCTGGTTAAGAAGTCTTTGCACGCTACTGTACCTGATATTAGCGCTGACATGGAGGGTAGATGGGCCCGTGTACGCCTTGAGGTTGGAGATAGTGAATTCACGTGTATTTGCACTATGTCCCGAATGTGGACAACCCTGCTTACTATGCAAGTTTTGCGCAGTTGGCCTCGGCCTCCGCCAATGCTCCATTAATACTTGGTGGCGATTTTACTCAAGTGTTCCCTCAATCTTTTCTTCTCAAACAAGGTGCTCGTTGGTTGGAAGCTCCAGTACCGAGCAGACCTGTGTGGCTAGATATAGTAGCGGGCCTTTGCTCACCGATTCCTCTTACCTTACTCCCTGGTATGACTCTCCCATTAGACTCCCACTATCCACCAATGCTTTTCGACACTTTAGGTGCCTTTAATACTCCTATGCAACCTTTCGACTCCCGACTCTGGTCAGTGCAACTTCAGCATTGCATTCGGAGCACTAGAGTACTCCCGCCATCGGCACTCTCTGCATAAGGTTGATTGGAGACTTCCGATCTCTCGGTAGTTCACCGGGTGTAGCATCCAATTTTACTAAACCTTATGTAATGCTATCACTAGAGATACCTCTATAGCGCAGAAAGTATGGGAGAGAGAATTGCATGTGACCTTAACCTCGGAGCAATGGAGCCTTATCTGGAGCAGAGGGACACGGGTTCCCGACCCGCCTACCTCACTCAGACCCTCTTCTTTCTAGCCCACCGGTGTTTTTACACTCCTCACAGATTAGACAAATGGAACACTACTCAGGGTAATGGTTGCTGGACACGTCCTGTGGCCATTGGTTTATTACTTCATTTCATGTTATGCATGAATATCCCGCACTACAGTATAACTGGCGTCGGGTCTGGGGTCGTATTTAGTCTATATTGCACTCTCAGGAGTCCCTTTCTTGGAGGATAGTGGGACTTCGCCCAGTTGCGGGGATCCCCTCTCTCCCAAGAAATGGCTTATCTCCTTTTGAACTTTATGCTTGGCATTGCTATTTCCCTAATTAAGTAATGCTGGGAAATTAGTTCCCATCTGAGCCTCAATGAATAGTGGAATCATGCCTGTCTCTACAGTAAATATGAACAAATACCTCGTCTGTTCGCTTCCTCCGTTCAGACTCCTTCTCATTGGTCTCAATGGAAGATGTTCAATGAATATGTACATTTTGCTAAATGCTCTCATCTGACTGTCTAACTTTGTATATATCTCTGTCTCATGATCATGCTGTATTGTGGATACTTTTTTGATCGTTTGATGTATAATCACTGTTAATTGGAAGCGCTCACATGCTGATACAAACGGGTAGAGAAGAAGCACCGGGGTGGGGGGTAATGGGTTTACTTTTCCTTATTGTATACTTGTTTTGTCTCTTTTGGTGTGTTGTTTCTTTTGTTTGTTGCAAAATGAAAATAAAAGTTTAAAAAAAAAAAAAATAAATAAACCCAGTTTCAGAAAATTCAAAGGTGTTAGCTCCATTGAGTTAATGAAGAGAACCTACTCTGAATTAATTATATGTCAATTATAAGAACACACAATTTGGAACAATTATAGATTCAAGCTTGTTTAGATATAGTTTCTGTCCTTGCTGAAAATACAATAGATAAAGCATTAAAATGTAATTTTAAGTGACAGAAAACACATAATCAAGCCCCACTTTCAAAAGACTTTTTATTAACAACAAATTCCTAACAAAATCTAAATGAATTTAAATCTCATTGATATTCTATGTCGCTATTCTCCAGTTTCCTCTGTGGATGCATCATCTAAATGTCAATGCATATTTTCTGCTTATAAATTCTAATGAAAGATCAGTTATAACTCATGGTCTAGTGAAAGTGAATATATTGCAAAGCACTATGGAAGCTATTGTTGAATGACTGCATTTTTACTTTGAGGCAGTTCCTTAATAGAAATATTTGGCTATTCTCCATTACTAAGAGATGCCATTCTCAACACAGAATTTTAAGTCGGTGGAAATGGTAATATGAGAGGTTTTTTTTTACAAAGTGTGTTTCTAATGTTTAACTAATTTAGGCCCCTATTCATGAAAGTACACTAATATGCCAAGTTAATGGAGGCCACATTAATGTGGGTTAAAACACGTGGGTTAGTAAATCAGCCCTATTTAAAATAATAGGGCTGCATGAATTAAGGTACTGTATATGTTCACCGACATTCAGGTTAGTTCGAATGACAATAATGAAGCGTAGTTAGCATGCTTTCATGAAAAGGGGCCTTAATGACTAAATTGTTCTGTATCAGCCACTAATCTGATTGCTCACATTTTTAGCCTTAGATTATGGAAACACAACTCTGTTTCAGAACATAAGAAGTGTCATGCTGAGATAGACTTAACAAATCCAACATTCAGCCTCTGGAAGTGGCCAGTCAGGGTCACCCAGATGAAACCAATGAATATGTATGTTGTTGTTTTTTTTGTATAACACTTTGAGCAGTGTTGGGGAGGTAGTTAATAAGTTAACAAATAAAATGAAATTTGCATAATATTGAGATCGAACCAGGAAATCTATCTCCTGCCTAATCATATATTCTGAAAATTAAACGGGCTGAGTATATCCCAAGGAATGAGTTGAGGACCACTACTGTAATCCAAAAAATTAGGGTTTATTGGAAAGACACACAGCTGAAATGTGCCTAAAAAAAAAGCCTAGATGTGCTCAATTTCGAAAATATTTTATCAAAGGTTCACCGAATACAGATATTTTTTCTAAAATGCACAAAGGATGTAGGAAATGCAAATACGGTGGGAACAGCCATTTCAGATAAGAGCACATTCAAAAAAGGAGCAACCTCACTCAGATGTTTGAACGTGTAACTGCCGGCACTTACAGGCATAAAACTGGATTTTACAAAACTAGATATCCAAGGGGGCCAACTAAGTTACCGAGTTATGTCTTTGAGGCATTTTACTGAACCGTGTTAGTCTTTTGTAGCTAACGCGCAGTGATTGTGCAAATAGCATTGCGTTAGCTGCAAAAGCCGTGAGTTGTCTGTTGGGGTGAACACATCATTTCCCCAGCAGATAACACATGGAAAATGCAAACATGGCCTGGCAGCATCGTGGATGCAGAAACCGCCAGCCATCGAGGTGGCAGTGGTTGCACCCATGATTTCTGCAAAGCGTGCGGTTACTGCACACTGTTGATGCTTGCTGTAACCGTGCACTACATACACTCCCCCCAACCCACATGCACAGCTAACATGCGGTGTTCAGAAGTGCAGAGATTTTCTGCACTATCTGCATTTGCCCCGCATCAGCTCCTAACACGGCACGCTTGGCAAGCACTATCTGCCGTGTTAACAGTTCATGTGGCTTAGTAAACATGCCCCAAAATTTTGGATTTTAAAGTCTGTTCTAAACATCAGTGTGGTAAGCACAATTGCGCACTCAATCACTCTTGCAAACCCCAGGTCCAAACACATGTAAATGCGACGGTCTCGATTTTGCAAAATATGTATATCCATCACAGAATTGGAAATATACCATGCACACTTTTCAAGCCCGCTCAAACCATGCCCAGATCACGCCCCTTTGAAAACTGTGTGCTGTGGAGATCCATGTGTTAGCAGACATACACAGGATGGTGTGGAGGAGGAGGAGTAGCCTAATGTTTAGAGCACTGGCTTGGGCACCAAAAGACCAGGTTTCAATTCCCACTAGCATGCCTTGGGAAAGTCACTTAATCCTCCATTGTTCAGAAAAATCCAAGTTATCAATGCCCCTCTTTAATGTACAAGTTTAAGTTACAATGTAAACCACTTTGATTGAAATGATAAAGCAGTATAAAAAACTGTTAAATAAATAAATGATCTAGGTGTCACTAAAGCTTTAGCATCAGGAGGCAAATTTTCTTTCTTGCCTTTTCAGGGGTAACATAGCTCTGGACACTACATAAAGGGATAAGAGCCCGAGAATATTCTGGCCGTGATCCCAACTGTTATGTGTCCAGGGGAGGGCCCAAGGAGTTCCTTACATTACATAAGGCCCACATTTTTGAGGGAATGGGTCTTCTGCCTCTTTTGTTACCTACCAACAAGTGCAGGCCAGCATTCAGCAGTCATAGGCTTGTTGGGGTAGGGCCCTGATGTACCATCCCAGTCCCAGGCAAAGGAAAACAAGAGGACTCTCAAAAGAGGAATTCAAAGATTACTCCAGTGAGAGAGAAACTTATGTCTTTTTGCTCTTTTATGCCTTCTAAGCAGCAGAATAAGCTCTGAAGCATAGAGATCTTCAGTCCCTGTAATGGGTGAGTTTCTTAGAATAATAGTAGTCAAGAGCCAAAAGAAAAATTGGGATCCATCTATGCTATTGCTAGGGCAGAACTCCCTGTGGAGGGATGTCATTGGAGTAGCCCGGACCTACGGATCCAGGGGGAATGGGAGAGACTGGAGGCTTTTCCCTAGGAAGAAATCCTGCTGACTGCTATCTAGTAAAGAGTTCAGTGGTACAGGACTGTAGCCAAGTTAGAAGACAGAACCAAATTGACCTTGCAGAGTTGTGCACTGGGAAGACGGGTATCCTTTCACTAAAGGGCGCTAGCAGGCAGCATGTGTCTGGCATGCACAAAAAGCAAGCTTCAGACACATATTGCCAGCTAGTGCAGATCTATGACAGTTAGCGTGGACCAATTCCTTGGCCGTATATCCTGCTTCAGGTTAGCGGTGGAGAGCTGGCGTGGTGACCTCTGTGCAGTTACTGCAGAGTACACGCCGAATGCTAACTCCATCTCTAGCAATTAGTATGCGCTCACCTAATGCCATCTTAATAGGTGAAGTTGTGCACGCATGCATTAAGATGGCACATGTTAGGGGAAGGTCTCCGCGTTAAATGCTGGGATGCAGGTTGTCACCAGGTTGCTGATGCAGCAGGTTACTAGATTTTTTAGAGGCAAATCTGGAACACTCATCCAACATCAGCTGGGGGGGGGGGGAGGAGAGGCTTATTTCCAGAATTGTGCATTAGGGGGTGGGTGAGGAAGAAGAGTCATTCGGATTACAGGATCCGAGGCAGCATGGATTCACCAGAGGCAGGTCTTGTCAGACAAATCTGATTGATTTCTTTGACTGGGTGATCAGGGAGTTGGACCGAGGGAAAGCTCTAGATGTGGTGTATTTAGATTTCAGTAAAGCCTTTGACACTGTTCCTCACAGGCGACTTATAAACAAACTGAGCACCCTAGGGATGGACCCTAAAGTTACTGCTTGGGTTAGAAATTGGTTGGGTGGGAGGCGACAAAGAGTACAAGTAAATGGAACTCACTCTGAGGAGAAGGATGTTACCAGTGGTGTGCCCCAGGGATCTGTCCTTGGTCCGATTCTTTTTAACATCTTTGTTAGTGATATAGCGGAAGGGCTGTCGGGTAAGATTTGCCTCTTTGCAGATGATACCAAAATCTGCAATAGAGTAGACACCCAGGAAGGTGTAGATAACATGAGGAGGGATCTAGCTAAGCTTGAAGAATGGTCTAGAATTTGGCAGCTGGGATTTAATGTTAAAAAATGTAAGGTCATGCATTTGAGCTGCAGCAATCCAAGGGAGCAATACAGTATAGGAGGTGAAGTACTTTTGTCCACTAAAGAAGAGCGGGACCTAGGCGTGGTTGTGTCTGATGATCTTAAAGTAGCTAAACAGGTAGAAAAGGCGACGGCAAAAGCTAGAAGGATGCTTGGGTGCATACGGAGAGGAATGGCTAGCAGAAAAAAGGAGGTGATAATGCCTCTGTATAAGTCTTTGGTGCGACCTCATTTGGAGTATGGTGTGCAATTCTGGAGACCGCACCTTCAAAAGGATGTGAACAGGATGGAGTCGGTGCAGAGAGTTGCTACTAAAATGATTAATGGGCTTCATTATAAAGCATATGAGGACAGACTTAAGGATCTTAATATACACCTTAGAGGAAAGGCAGGATAGAGGTGATATGATTGAGATGTTTAAATACCTCCGTGGCATAAATGTTCAGGGAGAGAGCCTCTTTCAATTGAAAGCAAGTTCTGCTACGAGGGGACATGGGATGAGGGTGAAAGGAGATAGATTCAGGAGTGATAAGCGGAAATATTTCTTTACAGAAAGAGTAGTGGATCCATGGAATAGTCTCCCAGTGGAGGTGGTAGAGATGAGGACAGTAGCTGAATTCAAAAAAGCATGGGACCAACACAGAGGATCTCTAAAGGTAAAAAGTGGACTGTTGTAGTTGTTGTTATGGAAGGACAGACTAGATAGGCCATGTGGTCTTTTTCTGTCATCATGTTTCTATGTTTCTATTCTCTTCTCCCCATCAAATCTTATAACAGCAATAATATCACTTCCAAGCAAACAAATCACCAAAGAACTAGAAACAGTGATGCATTTCTTCACTGTACTATGCAAAATATAAAAATTGCAGATATAAATTCCTAAAACGGACATATTCCAATTATTAAACTGAAAATAAAATTATTTTTTCTACCTGTCCGGCCATTTTTACCTCATCATCTCAATTCTAGTCCCTGGTTTCTGCTTTTGTCTGTCTGTCTTCTCTTAACGTTGTTCCCAGAGTGTCCTGTGCATTTGTCATAACTTTTCTCACCTCCGTCTTCACTTCTTCTCCTACATCCATCTTGCTCTTTCAACTTTCTTCCATTTATTTTTCTGCTTCTCTGTCCACTCTGATTTCGCCCCTCTTCCTCAATTAGTCCTCAGTCCCTCCATTTTTTACTGCATCTACCTAAAATTTTCATCTCCTCAACCCTCCTTTCCATTCCCCATCTTTATCCCTCCTTCTCTAACCACTCAATAACTCCCTCTTCTCTCTATATCCCTTCTCTTTGTCAGCATTTTCCTTTTTCTTCCTTTATCCCTGCTCCTTATCTAGTATTTCACCTTTTCTTCCCTTCTCCACTCTTCCAATCCAGAATTTATTCTTACCCCCTCCTCCAGGTGTCTAGCATCTTCTCTTCCTTACCACTCCTCAGGTGTCCATCATCTCCCCTTCCCATCCCTATCCATCCCCTAGGTGTTCAGCATCTCCCCTCCCTCTCCCTTCTCTTATTCCCAGCATCAGTTCTCCATCCCAATCCGTGTTTACTTTATCTGTCTTCCACCTCCCCTATCTCGTGGCCAGCATCTTCTTGCCCACCCTCAGCTTACCTCTGCCGCTGCCTCTCTTAATGTTTGCAGCAGCTGCGGTGGCAGTGAACTTGCTGTAGGCATGCCCTAAACATCTGCAAAGATTAAACCGTATATTTGACTATTCAGATACTATGCCACAGTGACAGCTAACATGGGCGAAATGCAGATAGCACGGTCATTTTCCACACTATCTGCATTTCATGCGTTAGATGATGGGAGAAAGCTTAGTGGCAGAAGGGAGCCAGCATGCGAGCAATTGTCATGCTTTGGCTGCCCAAACTGCCGATAGGCAGGCTGCAGATAACGCCACTGTGGCAGCAGTATTGGCGTCGATCCCCCTCATGGCCCCCTGAGACCTCATATCCACCCCCTGCTACTGCCCCCAAGCCATGACAAGGCTGATTCCTCCCAGGCCCACCCGAAAGTCCTGACAAGGTCGATCCACCCACTGCCCCACCCCCCAAGGTTATAGAATCTCTTCCGCCCGTAGCCTTCAACCATCCTTGATCCTTACTGGGGCTTCCCTGGGGGGCCAGTGGTAAAAGGGGCAGGAGTGATCCCTCTCCACTCCTGCACTGATGCCATCATCAGTCAAAAGTATTCACAGGCATAAACTGGCTTGGAAAATAGTACACATATGTAACAAAAAAGAGAAAGCATTAATCTTCCATTTAGACCACATGGAGAAGGGCAGAATGGTAATGGTGGACTAAATCAAAAAGGTAATTAATAAAAGAAGCAAAGGCAGTAAGCACAGATTTCAGCCATAAACTTTATTCACCCAGTCTACCTTCAGGAACCAATGGAGATGTTGGTACATAAGAGGGTTTCTTTAGGTCCAAAAGTGACTGTAACTTCTCCGAAACAAAGAAAGCATATCTAGTATTCAAATATGTAACAATACAAGTCTAACAAAGTTGAAAAGCAACTCCCAATACCCGAGCTTCCAGTTGCATTGCCAAAAAAATTTTTATTTTTGCCTGCATAATAGAAGTAACATCTGTTCTCACAGGCTGTCCAAATAAAGGTTCATTAATTTTTTTAAAGTATATACTGTAAATCTGAGACATCCAATTCAGATATAAAATTCACCAATAACACAGCAGGCTCCTGGACCTCAGATACAGATGATTCAAATAAAGCTGAAGCATCCAAAGACCGACTCAAAGAAGAATAAGTTGGTTCCCCTCCCCCTAAGAAGAAAATAATTGGAGGTAGAGCGCTATCTGGAATAGCCAAAATAGCCAAGACCTCTATTAAACATTTCTTAAAACCATCCATTGGGGTCATATGTTGTATCTTTTGGAAAGTTAAGAAAATATACACTAAACTGATTTTCAGTTTCTCCCAGTTTCTGATGTATCTGAAGTCAGTCCTGTATGTCTGGGGCAGGCAGACTGGATGGGAGTCTTATTCCACCTCCGAGGTGGAATAAGTCCCCCTAGATGTTCCTCCGAGGTGGAATAAGTCCCCCTAGATAATGGGGGATGGGAGACCCGGCCAGGATCAAAAAGGTGAGGGGTGCAGGAGACTCCCTGCAACCCGACCCTGGACAAGGGAGGTCAGATTGGGGGTTGGGTTGTGGGGAAAGGCGAAAGTGGTCAGCGGCCGGTGATCATGGCTCCAGAATGGAGCTGTAGCTGGACGCCATGACACTGTGATTCCATTCAGGAGCCTGACTAAGTTAGCCAGACAGGGGACTACATGTACAGGCCTAGACGCGATTCTGATCCCGCGGGGGCTAGACATGCCCTGCAGGATCAGAATCGGGTCTATCTTTGTGCATCCAGTTCTGACCGGGTACACAGAGGCTAGGATGCACAGAATGAAGGACTAGAGAAACTATGGCAGCTAATTTAACAAGCAATGGCCAAATTAACTGAAGTGTTACATCGTTAGGGCCTGGGAACTATATTAATAGCCCCATCATCGAGGATTACAAGAGGCTCCATAGGAACTTGCTCCATATTAGTTTCCGAAATCAGAACAGACATTCTGAAACTAGAAGCTTCTCCAGATGTTACTACTACACTCAAAGAATTCACAATGGCAGAACCTCAGTCAAAGGTAATTCTGCTTCCTCCAGTTTTAATTTATAGACCTCTATCATATCTCCCCTCAGCCGTCTCTTTTCCAGGATGAAGAGCCCTAACCTTTTAAGCTTCTCCTCATAGGGGTATCCTTCCATCCCCTTTACCATTTTGGTGGCTCTTCTCTGTACCTTTTCTAATAGTGCTATATCCTTTTTAAGATATGGTAACCAGAATTGCACACAATATTCAAGATGCAGTCGCACCATGGAATGATACAGAGGCATTATAATATCCTCCATTCTTTTCGTTATGATTCTTAGCATTCTATTTGCCTTCTTGGCTGCTGTTGTACACTGGGAAGAGGGTTTCAATGTGTTATACACGATGATGCCTAAATCTTTTTCCTGGGTGCTGATTCCTAATGTGGAACCTTGCATCATGGAACCATAGTTTAGGTTGTTCTTTCCTAGGTGCATAACTTTGCACTTGTCCACGTTAATTTCATCTGCCATTTGAATGTCCAGTCTTCCAATTTATCAAGGTCCTCTTGCAATTTTTTACAATCCTCTTGTGGTTTAACAACTTTGAAAATTTTATGTTGTCTGCAAATTTGATTATCTCACTCCTTATTCCCATTTCTGAGTCATTTATGAATATGTTAAAAGGCAGCAGACCCAGCACAAATCCCTGGAGTACTCCACTATTCACCTTTCTCCATTGGGAAAATTGGCCATTTAGCCCTACCCTCTGCTTTCTAACTTTTAACCAGTTCCTGATCCACAATAGTACTCCGCCTCCTATCCCATGACTCTTTAATTGCACCAAAAGTCTCTCATGAGGGAACTTGTCAAAGTCTTTCTGAAAATCCAGACACACTATATCAACTGACTGACCTTTGTCTATCTGTTTATTCACGTCTTCAAAAAAACATAACAGATTAGTAAGTCAAGACCTTCTCTGACTAAAGCCATGTTGGCTGTCTCCCATTAAACCATGACTATCTACATACTCAGTAATTTTATTTTTTATAATGGTTTCTACCATTTTGCTCAGTACTAACGTCAGGCTCACTGGTCTGCAGTTTCCTGGATCACCCCTGGAACTCTTTTTAATGGCCAGTGTAACATCAAAATTTTAAAAGCGGTTCCAGGAGTGATCCAGGAACTACAGACTGGTGAGTCTGATATCAGTACCAGGTGAAATGGTAGAAACCATTATAGAGAATAAAATTGCTGAACATGTAGGTAATCATGGTTTAATGGGAAAACGTCAACATGGATTTAGGCAAGGAAAGTCTTGTCTTACTAATCTGTTATAATTTTTGAAGGTGACAATAAAGGTGAGCTAGGCGATGTAGTATATCTCGATTTTCAGAAAATCTTTGACAAGGTCCCTCATGAGAGACTCAGCAAAATTAAAAAGTCATGGGATAGGAGGCAATGAAGTATTGTGAATCAGGAACTGGTTTTAAAACAGAGAGTAGGGCTAAATAGCCAATTTTCTCAATTTACTTTTTTATTTAGCTGAGTTTATATACCGCTGTATCAATGGAGAAAGGTGAATACTCGTTATTACAGAAATCAGGTGTTTAATGTTTGGCCGCAACCATGGATTGTATTTAGATAAGTACTTTGTCCCAAAGCAGAACTCTTTTATGAAGTTTGAAACACAGGCTCTGTCGGCATTTTTTCTATAAATGCACATTTGTTTGAGCATATGGTGCTATATTAGTTTTATTATTTACATAAAAGCAAAATGGACTGTATTGGGTAGATCATATCTGTATTGGATGATCTTTCAAGTTTTTAGTCTGACAAAAAAATATTTTATGTCACTTTGTTATTGAGGGATCTTTGCATTTTTTTGAATTGTTTGTGAACTTTAGGTTAATGGAGGTTCTGACCCAGTATGACATAGCTTATGACCTCCCTTGCTGTGCTGAGGAGCCTTCTACCACTGAAACAAAGGCAAGAGGGGCCCATTTTTTCTGTAGGAATCCAGCACATCTACACCAAATATTATGCATAGTGTAACTCACACTTCTTTCTTCCATTGCTCTGTGAATTTCCACCACCACCTCCCCCAGCTGTGTAAGGCTCAAGTATTTCAAATTAGCAACATTTTTATTTTCAGACTCATCTACACTACAGGAAGCATTTGCAATTTATTCCAGTGTTACATAATCCCTTAGCTACCTGAGTACCTAGAGTTGAATGTCTTCCCAGGCTCTGCTGGCAAGTACTCAGCTGCAGAATCCAATCCATGTTTGTCTTTACTGTGGTGATGATCTCATATCTCTGCAGGACTTTCTGCAGTGAAATCTACCTCTGAGAAGCTATTTTCACTCACCCGTGGTAGTTGCATCTTTTCTCTTGCTGCTCTAGAGGTAAAACCAGTACTTCCCATGGCTGAATCACACTGATGGACACTGCTGATGATGTTAGATGCCATTGCTTCATCCAGACCAGCTGTATTCCACGCTTTAAGAAAAGTGGAAGGAAGTCTAAAAAATTGCCAGCATGGTTTAAAGCTGAGGTCAGAGAGGCTGTTGTTGCCAAAAAAGCATCTTTCAAGAAATGGAAAAAAGAGCCAAATGATGAAACCTGGAAACAGCACAAGCACTGGCAAGTCAAATGCAAGGCATTGATAAGGCAGGCAAAGAGAGAATTTGAGAAGAAGCTTGCTGCGGAAGCAAAAACGCGAAATAAAGACCTTTTCAAGTACATTCGTAGCAAAAAACCCGTGAGAGAGTCAGTTGGTCCATTAGATGATAAAGGGGTTAAAGGAGCACTAAGAGGCGACAAGGCGATAGCGGAGAGACTGAATGAATTCTTTGCTTCGGTCTTTACTGAGGAAGATGTAGGGATGTTACCCACGACTGAAGTGGTATTTAAAGGTGTGGAAGAATTGAAGGAAATATCGATACATCGGGAAGATGTCTTACAACTATTAGATAAACTGAAGAGTAGCAAATCACCTGGGCCGGATGGTATACATCCAAGGGTGTTGAAAGAACTGAAATTTGAGATTGCAGACCTGCTATCAGTAATCTGTGAACTATCATTAAAATCATCTCTAATACCTGAGGATTGGAGGATCGCCAATGTAACACCAATTTTTAAAAAGGGTTCGAGGGGTGATCCGGGAAACTACAGACCGGTGAGCCTGACATCAGTACCGGGAAAAATGGTAGAAACCATCATAAAGAATAAAATTACTCAGCATATAGATAGTCATGACCTAATGGGAGACAGCCAACATGGCTTTAGACAAGGAAGATCTTGTCTTACTAATCTGTTATGTTTTTTTGAAGGAGTGAATAAACAGGTGGACAAAGGTGAGTCGGTTGATATTGTGTATCTGGACTTTCAGAAAGCCTTTGACAAGGTCCCTCATGAGAGACTTTTGGCAAAACTAAAGAGTCATGGGATAGGAGGCAGTGTACTACTGTGGATCAGGAACTGGTTAAAAGATAGAAAGCAGAGGGTAGGGCTAAATGGCCAATTTTCCCAATGGAGAAAGGTGAATAGTGGTGTACCCCAGGGATCTGTGCTGGGTCCGCTGCTTTTTGACATATTCATAAATGACCTGGAAAGTGGAATAACGAGTGAGGTTATCAAATTTGCTGATGACACAAAACTATTTAAAGTTGTTAAAACCCAGGAGGATTGTGGAAAATTGCAAGAGGATCTTGATAAATTGGAAGACTGGGCATCAAAATGGCAGATGAAATTTAATGTGGAGAAGTGCAAGGTTATGCACCTAGGGAAGAACAACCCAAACTATGGTTACACGATGCAAGGTTCCACATTAGGAACCACCACCCAAGAAAAAGATTTAGGCGTCCTTGTGGATACCATGTTAAAACCCTCGGCCCAGTGTGCAGCGGCGGCCAAGAGAGCAAATAGAATGCTAGGTATGATAAGGAAAGGAATGGAAAATAAAACAAAAGATATTATAATGCCTCTATATCGTTCCATGGTGAGACCGCACCTTGAATATTGTGTGCAATTCTGGTCGCCGTATCTTAAAAAGGATATAGCGATTTTAGAAAAGGTTCAGAGAAGAGCCACCAAAATGGTAAAGGGGATGGAAGGCTACTCCTATGAAGAAAGGCTAACAAGGTTGGGGCTCTTTAACCTGGAAAAGAGACGGCTGAGGGGAGATATGATAGAAGTCTATAAATTAATGAACGGAGTGGAACGGGTAAACGTAGATCGATTGTTTACCTTATCAGAATATAGAAAGACTAGGGGACATGCAATGAAGCTACAGGGTAAACTATTTAAGACTAATAAAAGAAAATATTTTTTCACTCAACGTGTAATCAAACTCTGGAATTTGTTACCGGAGGATGTAGTAAAGGCTGTTAGTGTAGCTGGGTTTAAAAAAGGTTTGGACAAGTTCCTGGAGGAAAGGTCCATAAACCATTATTAAGAAGGGACCCAGGATATCAATGCTTGAACCAATACAAGCATTGTGGAACCTGTGTCCCTTGGGGAAACTGCTAGGTACGTATGACCTAGACTGGCCACTGTTGGAAACAGAATACTGGGCTTGATGGACCTTGGTCTGACCCAGTATGGCATATCTTATGTTCTTATGTTCTTATGTTCATGGGCAATTTGTAAATGCCATCCAACCTCCCAACCTTTTGCCTTGTCTCTCTCTGATCTCCATGTGGGCTATCACAGTTTTCAACAATTTTACCATACAATCGTCTTTTCTCTCACTGGAAACAAATCAGGATTCATTCCCAATGACATCAGATGCCATCCAACAAATATTTGAGGGCTGCAGGGGAGAGAACATTAGTGAAACCTTCCCTTCTCCAGCCAGCCTAAACCAAAAGCCCTGTGGAGAGATTGGAAATAGAATCTGAGAAAACATCATTCCTTGACCATGAGGAAGATGCTGTGGAAGTTGTGGAGATAGGTATGGAATGAATATTATTTGCCTATAGGCCTAGTGGCTTGTGGAAACCCAAAGTGAGAGGTGAAACTGAAAGGTTATAGTTTCTCTGGTGTGTGGGATCTCCTTACCTTGATCTTGTGTCCCAGTAAAGTAGGGAGTAAATATGGAAGAAGATGCAAGGTGTTAAAGCCAGTTTTATTGTGACAGCCTGACAATTAAATGAACTGTCAGTGAAAACTCTGGACTGGTTGAGGGGATCTGTACTAGAATTCTTTTCTACAAGCCAGTGCTTAGCTGGGGCTGGAGGACTGTGGATGATTGTATGATCCTGCAATAGCAGGGTGGAAATGTCAGGACTTAAAATAGACACTTTTCCTTTTTTTTCTTGCACTTTTCCTAATACTGCCTAGCAGATGATTGAGTGCTGACAGAGCCTGAATCAAGGCTGAACTGAAAAGCCTAAGGGCAATCATACCTAAGTGGGGACCGCAAGTCAAAGGAAGTCTTAGAAAAGGACTATTTTTCTTTGGAACTGGTTAATACCTTTTATCCCCCTCGTATTATTGCTGGAGGGAGGAAGTGCATTTGAACTATGTTGCAGTTTATGGGTCAACAACCTGAGATACAGGTGCTGTACTGTTGGAGATACTCATTTACACTTAAAGGAAACAAGTGGCTGTGTCCACCCCCCATTTTATTTTTTTAAAATCTTTCTGGCAGCAAAATAACTGAATGCAAGGATTATGCCTAGGACAGTACTACGGGAAACCCCCTGAACACTTTGTTTACTTTTCCTTTTAGACAATAAAATAATCACAATACGTAACACTTTTTAGCTGTGCCCAGGAGCTGGTATTCTGTGCTTTGGGGTTCACAAATGGAAAATCGGCATGGAAGTGTGCATGTGCACTTAAGGATGTCCATCCCCTCGCAGATCCTGAGGATGTGTCCCATCACTGGGTGACAGTGCTCATTCTGTAGGTGATTAGGTTCTTATCTGACACAATCTTGGATGTCCTTAGAGGAAGGAGCGACTGGAGGCTACAGCCTTGCTGCAACCTTTCAACCTGCTTCTCACTTTAGAATTGAGAAATAGTTAAGCAGGGATTACTCTATCCTGGCTTCTAATTTTCAGGTCTGTACCAGAGCTGAAAGAATAATGACTAATATAAAGGACATACTGGCATATATTTCACAATCTATGTAAAAACTTGTAAATATCACTTTCTGCTGTTTGCTAACCAGGTATTTAGCTAGCCTGACTTTTTAACGGATGCAAATGGTTGATAGGACTTTAAAACCAGCAATACAAATACAATCAGATCACCAACTTTCTCAGGAAGTAGATACTCCATCAATACATCTCTTCAGGCTTTATTATTCTCCCTATCTCAATTGACCTCTCCTTAGTTCCAGCAGCTAGGCAAGAGTGGCAATAGTACTAGCTGTGCATTACTTAGTGAAAGTGGGGAGTGGCATCTAGTTGGCGTTTTAATATATTGTTTATTATTTTATATAATGTATTGAATTATGACTGTGTTTGGTTGTTGTTGTTGTTGTTGTTGTTAAGTGCCATCGAGTTGGTGTCGACTCCTGGCGACCCTCTGGATAGTGGACCTAAACTTTATTCAATCTTCAGCCAAGCGACTCATTGTTGATACAGTGGTATCCATCGCTGCTGTTATTGTATCAAGCCATCTCATTACCGGTCTTTCTCTTTTACAGTGACCTTCTACCATGCCAAGCATTATGTCTTTCTCCAATGATCTCTCTCTTTGCATGATATACGCAAAGTATGAGAGTGAAAGTCTTGTCATTTGAGCTTCTAAGGAAAGCTTAGGTTTGATCTTTCAATTCTGCTTCAACTTCTTCTTTCATTACCAATGGTTCCGGATCATAAGGTACTGGTTGAAACAGCTGTTGGTCCACTTGATCTTTATGGTATAATGACTATATATTCTATCCACCTTTTCTTGATCTTCTCGGCATCATTCAACATGGATCCTTGAGCATCTTGTAGCATTCAAATTCAAGAATGGAATTTTTTCTTTAACTCTCGTAGCTTTAGAAAAGCTGATCATGTTCTTCCTCTAATAGCTTCTGATTCTATTTCCTTGCATGTTTTCTGTAGTACTTCTCCTTGTCTTGTCTTGCTGCATGTTGGAAATCTCTGTTTAGTTATGCAATTGCCTCTCTTTCCCTTCTGACTTTAGCTCCTCTGCGTTTCTGAACAATTTTCAGAATTTCTTCAGTCATCCATTTTGGCCATTTTTGCTTGTTCACCTTATGGGGCCGAATTCACACACGCAAGTTGCTAAATACTAGAAGTTGCACGTGTAAGTTGTCAGGTTTCCCTTGTAGATTTTCCCATGTGTAAGTCTGTAAAATGGCTCCTCCTGCTGCTGCACGTGGATGCATATTTTAGAAATAACTCCACATTTAGCAGAGCAGTTTCTAAAATACTATTGGAACTGATTATGTCCCTAACCTCGCATCTCAAGATCTCCATGGATTATGGAAAACATGCCTTTTTGTGTTTTCATTATTTTGTAGATTGCTTTCAGCTGAAATGTTTAAGGAAAGTGGTATTTAAGTAGTACATATCAAAGATACCAGTCTCAGGGGCTGATAATAACCTATGTATTGTCACAGGTAGGGGGTGCTGGGAGACAACCCTAGCTGTCTAAACCTGACAAGGGTTAAGAAAAGGGAATAACTGCAATCATGGCAGACTGCTATCTGCCCACAAGGGATTGGATCCCCGCGGGCAGGAGGGGAAGGCTGCCGCAATTGCGGCAAAGACTACTTCTTTCTTTCCTCATAGGAATTTATTTTAAACTACCCACAACTCATCATGAATATATTCAGCAACCAAGTGAGTATTAGGATAACTATACAAACATACAGGTCTCAGCTGACGTGCCAGACCAAGACAAACCACCCATCTGGGCAGCAGCAGAATGGGATAGTGTTGATGGCGGAGGATCATATTTTGTGACAACGGCAACAACACCAAACTTAAACTGCGCGGAAGAAAGGCCTGGCAATCTACTTCTGTATCTTGCCATGAAAACCCAATGGATAGTTACAATAAAACAAATTGTGCTATGGTGCTGGAAGATGAGACCCCCAGGTCGGAAGGCACTCAACTAGCTACTGGGGAAGAGCTGAAGACTTTTCAGAGTAAAGCCAGCATTTATGATGTGGTTGGATCAAAGCCCTCGGGAAGTCTGACTGCTGGTGTAGCTGCGCATGAAATGAGAGTCAGAAGCTGTAAAGATGTCTTACACATTGGAACATGGAATGTACGAAGCATGAACCAAGGGAAGTTGGAGGTGGTCAAGAATGAAATGGAACGTGTACAACTTGATCTGTTGGGTGTCAGCGAACTGAAATGGACTGATATCGGGCACTTTGCATCAGATGATCACATGGTCTACTATGCTGGAAATGAAAGACAAAGAAGAAATGGTGTTGCATTTATAATAAAGAAGAAACTTGCAAGAACTGTAATGAAATACAATGCAGTCAGCGAACGCTTAATCTCTATTCGTCTACGAGGATTGCCTATCAACACAACTATAATTCAAGTATATGCCCCAACAACAGCTGCAGAAGAGAATGAAATTGAAGAGTTCTATGAACAAGTACAAGCTGAAATTGACAGAACATGCAAACAGGATATCCTTATAGTCATGGGTGACTGGAATGCAAAAGTTGGCAACAAAGAAGAAGGCAAAGTAGTTGGAAAATATGGACTTGGCAACAGAAATGAAGCTGGAGAAAGACTGATAGAATTCTGCAAGACCAACGATCCATTCATCTCAAACACCTTCTTCCAGCAACACAAGCGGCGACTGTACACATGGATTTCACCCAATGGATTGTATAAAAATCAAATTGACTACATCTGTGGAAGTCAACGATGGAAAAGCTCTATAACATCAACAAAGACAAAACCTGGAGCTGACTGTGGTACAGAGCATCAACTACTAGTATGCAAACTCAAGCTAAAGTTGAAAAAGGGAAAACCACTCATGAATGCAGCAAAATATGACCTTGAGAATATACCATTGGAATTTAAAGACTGCCTGCAAAATCGATTTGCTGCTTTAGATACAAATGACAGAGCTCCGGAAGAGTTATGGAATGACATCAAGAAGGTTGTGTGGAAGAAAGCGAGAAGTCTCTACAAAAGGTGAAAAAGCAAAAACGGCCAAAATGGATGACGGAAGAAACTCTGAAAATTGCCCAGAAACACAGAGAAGCTAAAGCCAGAGGAGAAAGAAAGACAATCGCAGAACTCAACAGAGATTTCCAACGTGCAGCAAGACAGGACAAGGAAAAGTACAACGACGACGCATGCAAGGAAATAGAAGCAGAAACTATTAGAGGAAGAACAAGATCGGCTTTCCTAAAGCTACGAGAGTTAAAGAAAAAGTTCCAGCCTCGAATTGGAATGTTACAAGATGCTCAAGGTTCTATGTTGAATGATGCTGAGAAGATCAAGAAAAGGTGGAAGGAATATACAGAGTTTTTATATGATAAAGATCAAGTGGACCAACAACCGTTTCAACCTGTACCTTATGATCAGGAACCATTGGTGATGAAAAAAGAAGTTGAAACAGCATTGAAAGCCTTATCAAAGAACAAAGCACCAGGCATTGATGGCATTCCTATAGAAGTATTATAGCAATATGATGCAGCTGTTACCATACTTACAAGGCTCTGCCAAGAAATATGGAAGACAACATCATGGCCAACTGACTGGAAAAGATCTGTGTTTATACCAATACTAAAGAAAGGTGATCCAACTGACTGTGGAAATTATCGAACAATCGCTCTGATCCCACATGCCAGCAAGATTCTACTGAAGATTATTCAAAAGAGACTACAACCATACCTGGAACAAGAACTACCTGAAGTGCAAGCAGGGTTCAGGAAAGGGCGAGAAACGAGAGACATCATTGCAGATGTGAGATGGATCCTTGAAAAGACTAAAGAATACCAAAAGGATATCTATTTGTGCTTTATCAACTATAGCAAGGCTTTTGACTGTGTAAACCATGAGAAACTCTGGGCCACATTAAGAAGCATGGGTATACCAGAACACCTGATCGTTCTCTTGCGCAATCTGTACATTGATCAAGAAGCAACAGTTCGAACGGAACAAGGAGAAACAGAATGGTTTAAAATAAGCAAAGGTGTAAGACAAGGCTGCATACTTTACCCCTACCTGTTTAATTTATATGCAGAACAAATCATCAGAGAAGCAGGATTGTATGAAGACAACAGAGGTGTGAATATTGGTGGAAGACTCAAAAACAACCTTCGCTATGCCGATGATACTACATTACTGGCTGAAAGTGAAGATGATCTGAAACATTTGCTTCTCACAATCAAAGAACATAGTCTCAAAATGGGCCTTCACCTTAATGTAAAGAAGACAAAGATCATGACAACTGGCATAATCAACAGGTTCATCGCTGAAGGAGAAGAAATTGAAATTGTGAACAACTTTAACCTACTTGGATCAACTATCAATAAAGAAGCAACAAGCAGTCAAGAAATCAGATGACGCATTGCTCTTGGCAGAACGGCTATGAAAGACCTAGATAAGATTCTCAAGAGCAGAGATGTCTCTCTCCATACAAAGATTCGACTTGTTCAAGCCATGGAAATTTCAGTAACATCATATGGATGTGAAAGCTGGACAGTGAAAAAGACAGACAGGAAAAAAATTGATGCCTTTGAATTATGGTGCTGGCGGCGAATACTGTGTATACCATGGACTGCCCGAAAAACAAACCAGTCGATACTAGAGGAGCTCAAACCTAAGCTTTCTTTAGAAGCTCAGATGACAAGACTTCGACTTTCATACTTTGGACACATCATGCGAAGAGAGAGATCATTAGAGAAAGACATCATGCTTGGCAAGGTAGAAGGTCAACGCAAAAGAGGAAGGCCAGCAATGAGATGGATTGATACAATAACAGCAGCTACGGGTACCAGTCTGTCAACAATGAGCCGTCTGACTGAAGACCGAAAACAATTTAGGATAGCTATCCAGAGGGTCGCCTTGAGTCGACTCCGACTCGACGGCACTTAACAACAACAAACATACTTTCAAACAGACTAATCAGAAAGAAATATATAAACAGCCAATCCATACACCTAGAAAAGAATCTCATATGGTCAGAAAAAAACTGAAAGTCCATTGGTTGAACAAGGGTCATCAAAACCTGTAATAAAAAATGAGCCCACCCACTGCAAATATTTAAGCCATGTGGCTCCAGAGGGTTAAAGTGAAAACCCATCACTGTTCCAACTAAAGAAATTCCTTTACTCTGTTACTTCCATTGCTGTGACCTCAGTAATACATAAACTAAAAGCTCGCTTTGTCAGTCCAATATCCAACTTGTCATTTAGGCACAAGCATTGTGTATAGCACAAATTTGGATGTGCAGTAAGTGAAAACACATGAGAGTAAATATGGCCATTGAACTGAAAACCAGACAAAGAAGTAAATATTGTTTACAATGTTATCCATTCATCTCAGAGAAGAGATGTTGGCTTTCACTTGCTGAGCATCAAGATCTACTTTCTTTAGGGGCAACATTTGAGTTGGGCTTTCCATGTAGATACGAGATATGATATATGAATGGAAAGAAACTGATAAACGTAGATCAATTTGTTTACGTCATCAAAAAGTAGAAAGGCTAGGGGAAACACAATGAAACCCATTTAAGACTAATAAGAGAAAATATTTTTTCACTCAATGCAACTCTGAAATTTGTTACTGGAGGATGTAGTGAAGGCTATTAGTGTAGCTGGGTTTAAAATAGGTTTGGACAAGTTCCTGGAGGGAAGGTCCATAAACCATTATTAAAAGTACCCGGGAAATCCACTGCTTGCCCCAGTACAAGCATTATGGAACCTGTGTCTTTTAGGAATTTGTCAGGTACTTGTGACCTGGATTGGCCACTGCTGGAAACAGGATACTGGGTTTGATGGACCTTGGTCTCACCCAGTATAGCATTTCTTTTGTTTTTATGACTGCAGTGCTGGCGACATTTCCACTTCCATTGTCAGTAGCAACTCTCAGGAAGAAACAACATAGCTTCCAGATAGCATTAAACCAGATACTCAAACTATCCAACAAAACATACAGGTAACCCAAAATGTCCTTTGCTTTGCCATGAAGGTGAGTCACTGTACAACCCTTTGAACTCCAAACCTCAAAATGGTAACCAGTCCACAATCAGTATCAAGAAGACAATATTGTCCCTTTAAATGTTACTGGCAGGCTTCTACAGTTCAATACAATTACAGTACTTATTCAATCCTTATCAGATGCAGCGGCAATAAATAAGCAAGGTACAGCATAACCCAGGGCACGCTGGACTGGCTTCAAGCTCCCTCTGCTCCATCCATCTCCCCCCTCACCCTCTTCCGCCAACCTGCATACAACAAAAAATGGCCTGATCCATCACTTTGCAATCTGCTTTACTGGTGAATCTTGAAAGCCTCAGCTTGTGGATACAAAGTAATTGCACTATTAACAATCATCACTATAACAATTGAAACATCTGTACAAAAACATTATGTAAACATTAAGTAACAAAAAATAAACAATGACTCTAGGCTGGGTTAACATGGAGAGGTACCACTATTCCTGTTGCCTGGTCAGAACCCCTGGCCTGCACCATGGCCAAGGCCCTGCCCCTTTCCCCCCATCACCCAACTGCTCCGTGTTGGTGCCCGGGTGGCACCATTTTATTCTGTGCTCCTGGTAAATGAGGCCAGGCACCCCTGACCACTGGTGCCTGGCCCCCCTGTTACTAGAGGGCTCAGAACTACAAGCAATACAACGTTATAATTAATAAACAACAGAACATGTAAACAGAACAGAACAAAAGAACATGTAAAAGTGAATAATAAAGTTAACCAATTACATATTCAATAAAAATTAAAAACTAAAAAAATCATCTATTAAAAAATAAATATAATAAATAAATAAACAATAAATACCATAAAGAATAAAAACAGAGAACAGACTAGAGCATAAAAACACATAGGGGTATCTTTACTAAAGGTTCTTAATGTGCGCGGCGCGCATGAGCGCGCGCTAAGGTACCTTAGCGCACGCTAATGATGCTTTACGGGGCAAAAATGCGCTTTAGTGCGCGCTCATGCGTACAGCGGCGCACACGAGCGCTGAAGGCGGGGAAAGGCTCCCGGAGGGCGGAGGAAGGCTCCCCAGGGGCGGAGAGAAGGGGTCAATGGGTGGAGAGTGGGAGGGGAGAGGCTCCCCGCACACTAACGAGGTGAAATTCGAGGCCAAAAATAACGCAAGTGAAAACCTTGCGTTAGAGCCGATTTAAAGGGAAGAGAAACCATTTCTGTCAGCAATGTACAGCAAAACCAGGGAAACCTACAACAAAGTGATAAGTGTGATACATGTGAACAGAACAAAAGTACAAATAAACATAGAAAAGGACCCCAACAAAATAAAAAAAAATCATAATCAAGCTGGGCAATAGTGATAGTAATGGGAAACATCAAAAAACACTCCCAAGAAAGCCCCAAAAAATAAATTTTGGAAGGGACTATGCTCCGTCCCCATACAAGGTGAATGATCCCACAGGTTACCTATGGCATGCACATGTTCCAAAACAGCAGGGCGGGCATGTCGGAATGGGCAACTGGACAGATGCTGGGAAAGGGGATACAGAGGGCTGCAGGCGGCACATGCTCTGGTGCAGCTGGGGCACAGTGCGGACTAGGCAGATGCCTAGGTGGCACTTAGGAATGCTGAAACTGAACAGCAGCCAGACAGCAACTGATGAGGGCCCAACATGGGCACGAGAGTGTTTATCACAGTGTCACAGGGGATAGTACCCAGCAGGTACCCCCAAGGGCACAGAACATTGGCATGCAGTGTTGGGGGGAAGCGTGGACACCTATGCAGGCACCCCTACCCCAGAACACGCACCATAGGCAGCCGCCTACCTGCACACTGGATGGCTTGAGACTGCACACCACCAGCACCACCAGCAGAAGGGCATGTCAGCATGGTGGCAGAGGGGTACTGGTGGTGGAGGGGGGCAGTGGCAGCTGCCCAGAGCAGACCATGGCCTAGCCCTGTGTAGGTGGGTGCCATGCACTGCAACAGACAGGCTTTGTCTGACAAACAACGATGGTATCTCCAGGGACTGCATTGTCTCTGTGAGCACAGTGTGGTGTGGTGAACACAGCCAGTGTGTTCAAAAGCAGAAGGTCACAAGTTCAAGTCCCAGCTGGGGCTACTGCCAATCCAGTCCCCATATTTTACCCGCTACTAATCCGTGATAGTAAAGACAAACCTTTATTGCAGAGAACATACGCATGGTTCAAACGCCTATATTTTACCCCACCGAGCACAGACACCAGAAACATGCGCATTACCTAGAGCAGAGTCCCCGAAATGCAGTCCTGGAGGGCCACAAATCATTCAGGTTTTATGCTGTCTCCAATATAAGGCCATGTCTGCATGGTGGCGGAGGGGTACTGGTGGTGGAGGGGGCAGTGGCAGCTGCCCAGAGCAGACCATGGCCTAGCCCTGTGTAGGTGGGTGCCATGCACTGCAACAGACAGGCCCTGCCGGACAAACAGTCATGGTATCACCAGGGAATGCACTGTCTCTGTGGCAACATGGTGGTGCAGTGCACACAACCAGTGTGTTTGGAGGCAGAAGGTCACAGGTTCAAGTCCCAGCTATGGTGCCTGCCAACCCAGTTCACATATTTTACCCACAACTGAAACGTGCTACTACAGACAGAACGTTTATTGCAGATGACGTAAACATGCCCAAAACACCTACATTTTACCCTACAGAGCAAAGACACCATAAACAGGCGCATTACCTAGAGCAGAGTCTCCCAAATGCAGTCCTGGAGGGCCAAACACCATTCAGGTTCCATGCTGCCTCTAATAAAGATGCCTGTGCTGCATATCTATGCACCACCCCCATGGTATGCAGATGTATCTCATGCATATTCATGAGGGACAGCATGAAAACCCGAACAGTGTTTGGCACACCAGGACTGGAGTTGGGAACCTCTGCCGTAAAGCAGCAGCCAACAGGGGCAGACACACCCACACCCACAGGCTCAATTAGCCAATGCCTCCTGGAGAGGCAGGACATTGGTCCCTGCGTGCATCTCCCAATACTAGCACTTGCATACCTTAGCAATGCCACCCTACACCTGGGAATACGGTACACAGCTATCAAAAGTTTGCTATGATTACTGGCAGATAGCAAGTCCTATGTTAAGCACAGTTTGCTGATTGAGCTCCATCATAGCAACCTTTCTGATGTCTGTGGAGTGTGATTCAGGTCTGGTCTCTGACAGTGTTTACCACCCTGGGGAGTGACCCCCAACAGTATTGTGTACCATATCCATGCCTGCACTGTGCCCAGGACTGGTGTGGTGGCCAGGGCTGCTAAACCCCTCTATAGTAGCACAATACTGGCATAGGTGTGGGAGTGTGTGTCTGTCTATCCAGTGTGTGGTGGCTGCAAACACCCTCCACAGCCCACACTACCAGCGCTGTTGCCAGTATTGGCCTGCCAATGTGCATAATGAGGAGCAAGGTACCATGGGTATAGCAAGGACAGGGTGGCCGGCCAGGATGCATCTGCACAGGGCATAGGGCACTGGCTGGGACATTGTAGTGCCCGGCCACCATCTGCACAGACAGGGTGGCCACAGCATGTCCTGCTGGGAGATCACTCTCACCCTGACTGTGCAGTGACCACAGCATGGCTAGGCACCCCCATAGTGCTATATAGTATTTCTGTCATGTAATGTTTGTGGGTTTCCTTTTGGGGCCCAGTCACTGATTTATCTGCTTGTTGTGTATGCTGACATCACAGTTCTGGGTGCATGCATTTTCACCAGGAACATGCACTATGGACTAGCTAGCAGACTGTCTGCTGCTGGTATGTGTCTTGATGGAGCACCTTGCAGGGTGCAGCGGCTGAAGGCTTGCTGCAAGAGAATATCAGATAGTGATGGGGTGCAGCTTAGCATATCCAGCTCTAATGTCTGTCTGCTATTGCATCATGGATGTGTACAGAGCTGCATTGACTGCCCTGTAAGGTGTTTGTTCCCCAGCAGGACTGGGGTTGATGGTCCCCTCTACTGCCACCATTTCAGGGAGGTAGAATGTGGATCTGTTGGTGGGAGACCCTGTTTACCACCCTCAGCCCTGGAGGAGGAGGGTGGTGGTACATAATCCTCCTAGGGGTCCATAGGGGCTACACCTGACTGAGACATATAGATATATCCAAGGTGTGTCTGCAGAAACTACCTATCTCACACATTAGCACTGCTGGGGACCTGGTGCTGGGTGCCCCACCTCACCCTCAGGGTGAGTGCAGTACCTGCACAATGTGAATCTGTGCCAGTACCACACACGGTCAGTTCCCCCTACCAGGCCGAGGTGCTGTGGGGGTACATACCCCATCTTGTGATCATCTCTAGACTGCTGATTTGCATGTGCAGTGCATCATGGGTATGGGTGGGTTAACCCTATCCTGGTGACCACAGCAGACTGTTTGTGTGGTGACTTGCAGTCCTTCTGCAGCCAGCCAGGGGTTTGCTAGCAGCTGTAGCCCACTGGTTACTTCACTGTCAGTGGAGCCAGAGGTTATGGGTTCAAATCCATAGTGGGGTCACTTGATAGGGCTGTCCAAAGCATTATCTGTTTTTAATGTACATTAGTGCTGCCAGCAAAAACACCCTCAGTGTACTGTACCCATAAGGTGCCTCAGAGGCTGCTTTATAGGGCGCCCTTTAGGGCACCTTATGGTTACCGTCCATATAAGGTGTACTATACAGTATCCTATGGAGTGACTGATAGGGTGCCCTATAGGGGACATTATAGGGTGCCGTGGCGGACAGTGCACTTTATAATGTGCCCTATGGATTGCCTTATAGGGTGCCTTATGCGGCACCTGAGGTTACGGCACGTGAGGGTGTGTTTGCTGGCAGCAATTAATAAAATACAAATAAAGTTCGGCAGGACACAATACTTACATGTCAAAGCTGATGGCTCAGCCAGCCTTAAGTATTAGGCACACTGTGGGATCAAGCTCATGACCCCTGTATCATCAGTCAGTGCCTTAACCATTGTGCTACACTGCTGTTCCTCCTTGCATGTTAGCACACCTACTTAAGATTTCCATGCATTTAAATGCATAGTGCTGCCATCAAAAACAGTGCTATGACCTTGCTGTGCTTCATAGGGCACCCTATATGGCGCCCTATAGGCCACCCTTTAAGCAACATTGTAGGGTGCCGTGGCGGACAGTGCACTTTAAAATGTGCCCTCTGGGGTACCTTATGGGGTGCCTTATTCAGCACGTTATGTTACAGCGCTTTGAGAGAGTGCATTTGCTAGCAGCAGTAATTAAAATAAAATTAAAATGCCTCATAATGCATTATTATACATAAATGGCAGTGCCTCAGCCAGCCTTATTCATTGGGCACAATGAGGTTTTGAACCCATGACCCCTGCACCATCTTTCAGTATCTTTACCATTGTACTGCAGTCCTGTTCCTCTGTTTGCACATCAGCGTGCCTGCTTATGCCTCCTGCGCGCATTACTCGTGCACTAATGTGCGCGGTGCACAAGAGCACGCGGCGCACAAGAGCGCGCATGCTAATCCCGTTTTTCTATTTTTGACTGGACCGCCCACTCCTTATATGGCATCCTGCAGACTAACGCGGCGCGCACGTTAAGAAACTTTAGTAAACATACCTCATAGTAGTGACATAGGAAATGAGAAGAACTAGTACCCAAATTGATGTTCTTAATAAAGGTCTTTCGTTTGTTCCATTCTCAAAGCATGATCAATTTGGCATGCATTTCGAGTTGTACAAATTTTTCCGCAAGTTAAAGATTTTAGATTTTTTTCAATAATCATGAAAATTCTCCAGTTGACTCCTCAACCCTAAGAAGACCCTCAACGTGGGTTCCACCACAAACCAAAAATACACTGATACAAGCTTTTGAAGAAGTGGTTCTTCATCAAGTGCAGTCATTATACACTAAGACGTCACGACCTTTTCAAAATCTCACTACTTCACAGAAGTTAGCATTATCTGAACTCCAGAATAATTCATCAATTAGGCCCGCAGACAAGGGTGGGGCTTTGGTTCTTCTAGATAGGACAGATTATGTTCAGAAAGTTAATAGGCAAATTAACAATATTTCTTTTTACCAGAAGATTTTTTATGATTCTACCCCCACACTTAAAGGTAAGATTGACACATTAATTTACATTGGACAGCAGGCCAGTTATTTGAAATTGATTTCTCACCGTACCACATCCAGTCACACCTATGATTTACATTCTTCCAGAGATTCATAAATCATTGACTAATCCACCAGGGTGTCCGATTATTTTGGCTATTGGCTCTCTTCTTGAACCATAATCCAAATTACTAGATTATTATCTTCGACCCTTTGTTCCTAAAATTCCATCTTATGTTCGAGATTCCACATGTTATTAATATTTTGGATGGATTTATAGGCTATCAAAAGGTCTTTTATGGGTGACATTAGACATCAACTCACTATATACCAATATCCCACAAGATTCAGCCTTAGAGATTATTGAAGAAATTGTAATTCAACATGAACAGTCGGTACACACTCCTACTTTCTTTTTGACTCAATTGGCTGCCTTAGCCATGTGCAAGAATTTCTTCTGTTTTCAAGGAATATTTTATATGCAAATCAAAGGGGTAGACATGGGGTCCTCCATGGCGCTTGACGTGGCAAATTTGTACGTTGCATCTTTCGAGAACAAATATTTGAGCTCACATACATTTAATCAATTTATAAAACTTTGGCTCAGATATATAGACAACATTTTTGTGATTTGGGATGGAACTGAAGCTGATTTGTTTATCTTTTTCGATTGGTTGAACTCTCTCAATTATAATCTGCAATTTGAGGGCACCTTTAGCGAGGATCAGATCCCTTATTTAGACATCGTCATAAAAAAAGATATATCAGAATTCAGTACAAGTCTACATCGTAAACATACGGATAAGAATTCTCTTTTGAGATATGATAGTTTTCATAACATAGCTCTTAAAGACAATTTACCCTTAGAATTAGAAGAATTTGCACTACAAGTTATGATTTTGAACAGAGAGCTTCTGATATGAGTGAGAGGTTTCGAGAGCAAGGTTATCCTTCCAAAGTGATACATAAAGCCTATCAGAGGGCTAGATCACATGATAGAGCTTCACTTCTCGCCAATAACACCCGTCCCAAACAAGATCAAATTGTTTGTGCTTTAACTTTTTCCTCTTTTTCTAGAGATATTGTCAGAATACTTCACAGAGAATGGCATCTCTTGACATCTCTCCCTCTTTGGCTCACAAGAGATTAACAATAGCATATAAAAGAAATCAAAATTTAGCTAATATTTTGGTCCCCTCAGCCTTGGCCAAACCTGTTCCCCTTTGTAAGATTAAAGGACACTTTCAGTGTGGACGGTGTTCCATTTGCACCCATGCGATTGTTGTTAAAAAGATGTTTTCTCATCCCACTGCATGTAAAAATATTTTCTTGCATTGATATTCCAATTGTAATACAGCTAATGTAATATATATTATACAATGTTAGTGTAACTTACTTTACATTGGTAAAACAGTCAGACCGATTAAAGCACTTATAACACTGTTCTACAAATTTTCAAAAATTGCTTGCTTCAGAAATTAAATGTGCTATTTCTTAATGAATTTGATATGCTGAATTCAAATATGAAAGTGAAATTGGTCAATTAGCTCCTGTTTCTATGATATGTTGAAGAATTTACATTTTACCACTATGTACGGTGAAAATTGAGTCTAAATCCTTAGATGTAAATCAAAATCTTATTACAAATGAAACTTTGCACAATAACAAACATGTTTTTATAAAATAAAGTTCATAAATGTACTTAGAAGAAACAGAGGAGTAATGTCTGCAATTTAACTTTCATTAAGAACATTTGTAAGTACATTCTAGCAAGTTTTGTTCTCATTCAGTGGCTTCACGACTCTTCCTGATCTGTTTCTTGTACTGAAGCAATGGAATATCCCTTGTCACTGTCCAGCAGTAGTCTGTAAGCATTGATGGACTCCATTTACCCTGATACCTCTTTTCCATGGCTGCAATGTCTTGGTGAAATCATTCTCCATGTTCATCACTTATTGCTCCGCAATTTTGTGGGAAAAAATCTAGATGAGTGTATAGAAAATGAATCTTTAAGAACATGTTGCAACCAAGATTTTTGTATGCCTTGAGAAGATCTTGAACAAGAAAAATTTGTGTCACTGATTCAAATGCTATCCATGCAGCCTTTTCCTTTCTACGCAATAAACAAAGAAATTCGTCATCTTGAAGGCCAACAAAAACTCCTTCCTTAACTTTGGCATCACTCAGTCTAGGAAATTTACCACTAAGATACCTGAAAGCAGGTTTAATTTTATCCATCACCTTGACAAAGTTTTTCATTAGTCCCAACTTGATGTGCAAGGAAGGCATCAAAATCTTGTTGCTGTCTACAAGTGCTGGAAACAGAACATTTTTACTTTCAGGATCCAGTGACTGACAGAGTGGCCAGTCCCTTTTGATGAAATGACAGTCTCTAGCACGATTATCCCATTTACAAAGGAAGCAGCAGTACTTGGTGTATCCACCCTTAAGACCAAGCAAGAGGGCAACCACTTTGAAGTCACCACACATTGACCATAGATATTGATCATAGTTTATACATTTCAAAAGTTGTTTCATATTGTCATACGTCTCTTTCATAAAAGCTGCATGGCCAATAGGAATTAATGGTAGCAAGTTGCCATTATGCAGCAATACAGCTTTAAGACTTGCTTTGGATGAATCAATGAAGAGCCTCCAATCATCTGCATTGTAATTGATAGTGAGAGCTGCCATTAAACCTTTTACATTGTTGCATGTAGCAAGATTACCTTCTTTGAAATAGGATGACACCAAGGGGTATGTTTACTAAACTGCGGTAATGTCATTCGCGTTAGGTTCTGCGGTAAAGGTAGAGATGCCCATATAAAGGCGTGGGCGTTGCATCATTACAGCAAGCTGTAGCAGCTAATGCGCATTACAAGGTGCCCTAGACCAACGAGCATTACAAGGCGCCTTGGAAGGCACCTTGCAAGGCACCTTGTAAGGCGCCCAGTAGGTGCCATGTAAGGTGCCTTATAAGGTGCCTAGTAAGGTGCTCATAAGGAGCCCTATAGGGCCTCCTAGGCTAAGCGCCATATTAGGCACCCTTGGACAAGGCACCGCAGAAGGCACCCTGGGCTATGGAACCATAGGTTAAGGTGGCCTAACAAGGTTATGGTGTCCAAGGTTAGTGTGCCCTAGGGACTGCAAGGTGCCTCAGGATGACATGCATGACTTGTGCGGAACAGAAACAGATGTAGCCCTAACACTAGACAGAGCACTCAGGAAAGGCAATGAACATGTGAGTGAAGGAGGGAGAGGTAGGAGCCGCTGGACCTGCCATATCTGCGGGCATCCCATGTGACTGCCAGTACTTATGACAAACATGGTGGGGCAGCTGTACCACAGCACAGGGTGTTGGCAATGTAAAGTACCGGAAAAACAGTTGGTGGCAGACGATGGGAATACATGTCCCCCAATGGAGGCGGAGGTGGCAGGATAGTTACAATGATGGATAGCCAGAGGAGTGGTGGTGCCATGCAGATCAGGCACAGGCGAGGCAAGCATGAAGAGGCGCAATGCAGGAAAGGGTAGCAGTGCATGACATGGGATGGCAGCCTGCACTGGCAGACAAGACTCTACACAGCTGACAGACGCAGATAGATGGACCGAGGGAATGTTGGCAATTGTGGCGAGGGTATTATGGGCTGGAAGCACAGATCTGCAAAAATATGACCTCTACAGGCATGCACACTATTTGAGTAGGACAGGCATGAGAGGAGGGAACAATGAGGAACTGAACCCATGAACACTGCCAAGAATGGCATTGTATTAACCAGTAGGCTATACCTCCATGGTGTATGTCACAGTAATGTCTGGGTACAGAAGGACTGCAGGTCACTGCACAAACTGTCTGCTCTGAGTGCCAGGATAGGGTAACCCCACCAGTACCCATGATGCAATGCTCATGCTGAATAGCAGTCTACAGCTGATCACCAAATGGGGTCTGCACCTCTCCGGTATCTCAGCTTGGAAAGACGAACTGACAGTGCGTGATACTGGCACAGAGTAGCTACAGACCATGCCATTATGCAGGTTCTGTGTACACCCTGAGGGACAGGATGGGTGCCCAGCACTAGGTCCGCAGTACATGTGGTGCTAGAGATAGGTCCTGCTGTACATCCCCATCGCTACCAGTGTATGACAGGTGTTTCTTGCAGTGCAGCTAAAGGTACTTTGGTGTCCATCTGTATCCTGCAGTCACATGTGGCCCTGTGGGACCAGACACCAGCCAGATTGGTGTGTACTCTGTGTTAGGGTCTGGTTGACATGGGCAGCTGTTATCAGGGCAGAGAGGTTCTTAGAATTGCATGAGGTGTGTGTAGTAGTGCCTTTATAGGTCACAGTGGTATACACTACATCCCCCAAAGGGCCCACATCACCCTTTTTGTAGGTAAAGAACAGGTGCCCCTGTCCCAGGGAAACAACCTCCATCCTGCTTGTATGAGACAGCCCTCCAGGGTTGGTGGGCAAGAGCCATAGCTATGACTGGGGCAGTGGCAGACGAACAGCAATGCAGCTGATTAGGTCTCAAAAATCCTAACTACTTTCCACCACTGTCTGCCAGTCACCAGCAGACAGCACAGTCAGACTTACCTTATAAGTGTTCTGACCATGCACAGTCTAACTGCAGATAGTCCACCAGCCAGTCCATAGTGCATGCTCACAGAGAAACTATGTGCAGCAAGCAGACATCTCAGTGATTGGGACCCCAGCACTGGGGAACACAAACATATCACTAGAGACAGACAGTGTAGAGCGCTATGTGGGAACCTAGATCTGCCATGGTCAGAGTGAGTGCCCTCCCAGCATGCCATGCTGTTGCCACCCTGTCCATGCAGGTGGTGGTCAGGCACTACAGTGTCCCAGCCATTGCCCCACACCCTGTGAAGATGCATCCTGGCCAATCTGCCCTGTCCAGGCCGTACCCAAAATACCTTGCTCCTCATTATGCACCTATTCAGGCTAACGCTGGTAACAGTGGGACATTTTGGGCCCAGTGAAGGGTGGGCAGCCACAGAACAATGGATAGACATTCACACATGCTCACTCCTATTGCAGCATTGTACAAAGATAGGGGTGGTTGGCAACCCTGCCTGCCACACTGGTCCTGATCACAGTGCTGACATTGCTAAACTGTGCAGGGGGTAGTAGTAGTGCTCTGGTTATAACTTCAGCTCAATGCTGAGGCCAACTGCCTGACTCTCCATGCATCTTTAGATTGTGGAGCCTGTGTGGGTGGGTGTTGGTACCCCTGTTCACCGCTGCTTTGGGCTTTGCACATGTTGCTATTGTATCTGCATTGTAGTGTAAAGCATAGGGACATGCTCTGCAGGAACCACAGCTGGGGCTTGAACCTGTGACCCTCTGCTTCTGGACACACTGGCTGGGTGTATTGCACCACACTGTTGCCACAGATGCACAATAGTCCCTGGGGATACCTATACTTTTCCTCAGCCAGACTTTGTATGTTGCACTGCACACCACGTACTGATGCAGGGCATGGCCTAGGTCCACTGCAGGGAGGTGGCACTGCCCTCTCCAGCACGGGCACACCCCCTCTGCCAAGCAGACATGGCCATTTGCTGTCGGTGCTGGTAGTTTGCAGTCCCAGGTCATCCACTGTGTAGGGTAGGCGCCCGCCTAGGGAGCGGATCCCGGGGTGGGGGGCATATATGGACATCCTCACATCTCCCCCATCACTGCCTACCAATATTATGTCCCTTCCACATGGGGGCGGGATGGCTGGGGGGATGTCATGTCAGTGCCCTAGCAACTATTGGCTATGGTGAACCATGTAGATATAGGTGCATTGTGTTTGGCCTTTGTCAGCTGCTGTCTTGTTGATTTCCATTGTCTATGTTCCTATGTGCCACCTAGGCACCCGCCTGGTCCACCCTGTGCCCCAGCTGCCCATGCTACATGTCCCGCCTGCAGCCCCCTATGCCCCATTTGCACCATTGCCATAGTGGCCATTCATACTTTGGCACTATGGTGTTGCTGAAAATGGAGCACTACTATCACATTTCTTGGGCTCCCTGCCTAGGCTGTACATTGCTGAACTTAAATGGTTTCTCTCTCCTGCAAATGTGCATCTAATGGCAGGTTTTCATTTGTGGTAGGATTCAGCCCTCAGTTCAGCGCGTTAGTGTGAAAGGGGCCTCTCCCCACCCATTAACCCCTTCTCTCCGCCCTTTCTCCACCTTCTGCGGTGTTTACCGCGGCCGGGGACGTTAACGATCATTAAGTAACGTTAATGCGCGTTAACATTACATACCGCGCGTTAACGTTTCCTAACGATCGTTAATGTTACATAACGTGCGGTATGTAACGTTACCGCAGTTTAGTAAACATACCCCCAAGTCTTTCTGACGGTCCCGTAAAAAAGAAATTCAAATGTCACCAGCCAGAATATTCCACTGCTGTAGTCTGGAACCCAAAAGCTCATCTTTATTCTTCGGGAGATCCAAATCCCTGACAAGGTCATTCAATTCACCTTGCGTTATGAGGTGTGGCTCATTAGCAGTTGCCAGAAGAAACTCTGGGTCACGTGAGGTTGACAGTTCATGACTAAAAACTTCTTCCTCTTCCTCACTTGATTCTAATGATAATGATTCTGACATTTTGGGAATCGGCAACCCTTCTCCATGAGGCACTGGGCATATTGCAGATGGAATGTTTGGATATTGCACAATTACTCTTTCTGGATATGCCTTTCTGAAATAGAGGAACTATGCAGAAGTAGCAATTGCTGACGTGATCCGTGGGCTCTCTCCAGATCATTGGAACTGCAAAAGGCATCGATTGCCTTTTCCCATTCATCCATTGCCTGAGATTTGTTGCACATGTATTGCAGCATATGTGTGGCGCCCAGCTCTTATCCTGATCTCCTATTCTGCAGCCAAAATATAAGTTGTAGGCTTTCTTAACCGCCACAGTCATATTCCGTTTTTGTGATGTAAAAGTCACTTCACCACAAATACGAGGTATAGCAGAAATTATCTGCATTATTAACACAAGTACGATGCATCGCCGAATATGCTGTGATTGACCTATCGGCATAAAATAATGCAAAATAATTAATTTTTTATTTTTCTGTGACTAATACACCTTAAGATTTATACTGTCAGATATTTTTATTGGTTGGAAGTAGAGATTACACAATCTCACGCAAATGTTGCATAATACACAGTTAATGGCCCCTAATGACTAATTAATAGCATATATCTTAGCAACTAGACCTAATCAGCCATTTTCATTATGATTTCTGTGTTCAGCAGCCTTAAATTAGTTTAGAAAAGCTGCTTTTGTGTCCGAAGCATTTTGGCTGTTGAACAGTGTAATTGAACACAGAAGCTGTATCAGTAGACGTCTTTCTGACAAGCTGCTTGTTTCTCACTGGCTTGTCAAAAATCACAAAATAACAGATTTAAAATTCTTTGTTCTGAAGGTAGTTGAGCCTCATTGGCGAGGGGGAGATATGGATAATCTTCTCTTAAGATTAGAACAGATATATATATATGAATTAAACTCTCTGGAGCCTCATGGTCTTAACCAAGAAATTAATTTGAGGGTTTTTCTATGAACACACTCGTTCTCTGTTTTTGGCAATTATTATACTGACTTGTGTCGGTTTTCTTTGGAGTTCTGTTGTTTCACATATATTCATAATTTTATCATTTCTATACTTCTCTTTTAACATATGTTGTTCAGCATTTTCTATGCTCTTATTTATTATCAATTAATGAATGAATGAATATTGTTTCTTTTTATTCTTCTTTTTTACCCCCCCCCCTTCCCTTCCCTTCCCTTCCCTTATCTATAATGCTGAGGTGCATCTGGTATAGTTGGCTAAAAGAACAGTGGACTGTGTTTCTTTCACTCATTTTTAAATCATGACTTGTCTAGAGGTCTTTCTTGTATTTATACCCATTATTTAATTGTACTTTTAACTTGTGAGTATATTTTTTAAGTATGCATTTCAACTCTTAGGTTACTTTTTTCTGCAGATACACTCATAGGGCTATTATTCCTTCCTTGTTTATTTGCTGTCATATTTTTTCACACTCTTTTATGCAGAAGCTTCAACTTTGGTTCACTTTTATCCATACGTGCATTGGATTCTGGGATGCATAATTAAGGCTTTTAGAGTTTACACACGCTCGTTTAATTTTTAGTAGTTTTAATCTTTTGAATAACATATACATTCATTATTAGCTTTACATGTGTTCAGAGTGGCCATTCATTTTTTTTTAAGTTCAAATGTTATATTTATGTGAGGATCGCTTTTATGAGTGATGTCATGATATGCAAATTCAAGATTTTTTTAGGTGCGAAAGAACAGGCATTCCTCATGGTTTTTGGTGCTTTCAATGTTTGTTTAGCAGTTAGCGGTAAGACTTCTTGCCATGTTTTGCTCCCTTTTGACATGAACACTTTCCAGTAGATCCTTTTTTTAAACAGTTTGTTTTAAATTAATGTAGAATCTTGTGAAGAGACTTTGTTTAATAACATTTCACTTGTAATGTCTCAATATATCATCCACATTTACTTTGTGTGTGCTGGTTTTGGGACATTGCACATTTTTTTCTTCAGTGATTTAATTTGTAACTGATAGAACTTTTTTCAGTGATCTTTGTTTTGCTTACAACCTTTGTATTACATTTATTTATTTACATTCTCTTATATACCATGCTATTCTGCATCAGTGCAGTTTACATTGAACAAACCGAAATGACATTGAACAGGGCATTATAACTTGGAGATAACTATTTTACAGGGAACATGGGCTTTGGAGGGTTAAGTGGCTTGCCCAAGACCACAAGGAGCACCTGTGGGATTAGAAACCCCAGTCCTTCAGGTACAAGGTTGCAGTTCTTTAGTGGGATTTGAACTCCCTGACCTTCTGGTCTGAAGTACCTTGACTCCAACCACTAGGCCACCTCTCCATGACACTGGAAATCACATTTACACCACTTTTATTGATTAGATTTATTTTCTGGTTTAGTTGTCTTTACTGACCTGTTCCCTTTTCTGTCTACATGAATGTTTTTCAGCTAACTTCTTTTTTAAAATGGCTTGTTTCTAACAAATGTAGAATCTTGTGAAGATACTTTGTTTAAGGATATTGCAGGAGATACATAACGTTTCATTTTAGGGGTATGTTTACTAAACCGTCTTAACGTGCGCCCGGTGATAATGTGCAGGCTGCCATAAAAGGAGTGGGCGTTGCAGTCTTAAAGTAGCAAAACGGGATTATCGCGCGATAACGCACGCTGCTGCGCACATTATCGGGCGAAGTGCCGCTAAGCGTGTTAACGCGCGGTACTCTTAAGTAGGCGCCCAGACACACAAGCACAGAAACAGAGGTGTAGCATAATGGTTAATACACTGACTGATGGTACAGGGGTCATGAGTTTTATCCCCCAGTGTGCCTATCCATAAGGCTGGCTGAGGCATTAGCTTTTACGTGTAAGTATTGTTTCTTGAGGCATTTTATTTGTATTTTAATTATTGCTGCCAGCAAACACACCCTCACATGCCGTAACCTATGGTGCCGCATAAGGCACCCTAAAAGGCACTCCATAGGGCACATTATAAATTGCACTGTCCGCCACGGCATCCTATAATGTCCCCTATAGGGCACCCTATAAGGCGCTCCATAGGACACCTTATAAGGCACTGTATATGGACTGTAACCATAAGGTGCCTCAGAAGGAGCTTTATAGGGCGCCCTATAAAGCGCCTTCTGAGGCACCTTATGGTTACAGTACTCTGAGGATGTTGCTGCTGGCAGCACTAATGTACATTAAAAACAGGCAATGCTTTAGACAGCCCTATCAAATAACCCCACTGTGGGTTTGAACCCATGATCTCTGGCTCTACAGGTACTGAAGTAACCAGTGGGCTATAGCTCCAGAGATGCTAACAAACCCCTGTCTGGCTGCAGAAGGACAGCACGGCACCACACAAACAGTTTGCTGTGATCACCAGGAAAGGGTTAACCCACCCGTACCCATGATGCACTGCACATGCAAATCAGCAGTCTACAGATGATCACAAGATGGGGAATGCACCCCTACAGCACCTCGGCCGGGTAGGGGGAACTGACCGTGTGTGTTACTGGCACAGAGTAGCTACATACCATCACATTGTGCGGGTACTGTGCTCACCCTGAGGGTGAGGTGGGGCTCACAGCACCAGGTCCACAGCACCTTCCAAAGCAGAAATAGGCCATGCTGCAGGTCACCAGTAGTGATAACATGTGAGATAGGTAGTTCCTACAGACACACCGTGGATACATCTGTATTCCTCAGTCAGGTTTAGCTGTGATGGGCCCATAGGCAGATAATGCACCACCACCCAACCCAACCCACCCCACCCTCTGGGGCTGAGGCTGGGAAACAGGGTCTCCCACCAACAGATCCACATTCTATCTCCCTGCAATGGTGGCAGTGGAGGGGACCATCAACCCAAGTCCTGCTGGGGAATAGACACCCTACAGGGCAGTCAATGCAGCTCTGTACATATCCATAAAGCAATAGCAGACAGACATTAGGCCTGGAAATGCTCAGCTGTGCCCCACCACTATCTCCTGCAGCAAGCCTCCAGCCACTGCACCCTGCAAGGTGTTCCAGCAAGAGACATACTAGCTGCAGACAGTCTGCTAGCTAGTCCATAATGAATGTTCCTGGAGAAGATGCATGCTCCCAGAACTGGGATGTCAGCATACACACTAAGCAGATATATCAGTGATTGGGCCCCAAAAGGAAACCCAGAAATATTACATGAGAAAAACACTATTATAGCACTATGGGGGAACCTAGCCATGCCATGGTCACTGCTCATTCAGGGTGAGAGTGATCTCCCAGCAGGACATGCTGTGGCCACCCTGTCTGTGCAGGTGGTGGCCGGGCACTACAATGTCCCAGCCATTGCCCTATGCCCTGTGCAGATGCATCCTGGCCAGGCCACCCTGTCCAGGCTATACCCATGGTACCTTGCTCCTCATTATGCACATTGGCAGGCCAATACTGGCAACAGTGCTGGCAGTGTGGGCTGTGGAGGGTGTTTGCAGCCACCACACATTGGATAGACAGACACACACTCCCACACCTATGCCAGCATTGTACAACTATAGAGGTGTTTGGCAGCCCTGGCCACCGCTCCAGTCCTGTGCACAGTGCAGGCATGGCTATGGTACGCAATACTGTTGGGGTCACTCCTCAGGGTGGTAAACACTGTCAGACACAAGACCTGTAGCACACTCCACAGACATCAGAAAGGGCACCATGATGCAGCTCAATCAGAAAATTGTACTTAACTTTGGAATTGCTATCTACCAGTAATCATAGCAACCTTTTGATAGCTGTGTACCATATTCCCAGGTTTAGTATGGCATTACTAAGGTATGCAAATGCTAGTATTGGGAGATGCACACAGGGCCCAATGTCCTGCCTCTCCAGGAGGCATTGGATAATGGAGCTCGTGGGTGCGGGTGTGTCTGCCCTTGTTGGCTGCTGCTTTATGGCAGAGGTTCCCAACTCCAATCCTGGTGTGCCAAACACTGTTCGGGTTTTCATGCTGTCCACAGCACCTCGGCCTGGTAGGGGGAACTGACCGTGCGTGGTACTGGCACAGAGTAGCTACACACCGTCACATTGTGCAGGTACTGCACTCACCCTGAGGGTGAGGTAGGGCGCCCAGCACCAGGTCCACAGCAGAGATAGGCCATGCTGCAGGTCCCCAGCAGTGCTAATGTGTGAGATAGGTAGTTTCTGCAGACACACCTTGGATATATCTGTATGTCTCAGTCAGGTGTAGCCCCTATGGACTCCTAGGAGGATTATATACCACCACCCTCCTCCTCCTCCTCCAGGGCTTAGGGTGATAAACAGGGTCTCCCACCAACAGATCCACATTCTACCTCCCTGCAATGGTGGAAGTAGAGGAGACCATCAACCACAGTCCTGCTGGGGAACAGACACCGTACAGGGCAGTCAATGCAGCTCCGTACACATCCATAACGCAATAGCAGACAGACATTAGGCCTGAATATGCTAAGCTGCACCCCACCACTATCTGATATTCTCCTGCAGCAAGCCTTCAGCCGCTGCACCCTGCAAGGCGCTCCATCAAGTCACATACTAGCTGCAGACAGTTTGCTAGCTAGTCCATAGTGCATGTTCCTGGTGGAAATGCGTGCACCCAGAACTGGGATGTCAGCATACACAACAAGCAGATAAGTCAGTGATTGGGCCCCAAAAGAAAACCAATAAATATTACAGGAAAGAAGTACTATATAGCACTATGGGGGTGCCTAGCCATGCTGTGGTCACTGCACAGTCAGGGTGAGAGTGATCTCCCAGCAGGACATGCTGTGGCCACCCTGTCTGTGGAGGTGGTGGCCAGGCAATACAATGTCCCAGCCAGTGCCCTATGCCCTGTGCAGATGCATCCTGGCCAGGCCACCCTGTCCAGGCTATACCCATGGTACCTTGCTCCTCATTATGCACATTGGCAGGCCAATACTGGAAACAGTGCTGGCAGTGTGGGCTGTGGAGGGTGTTTGCAGCCACCACACACTGGATAGACAGAGACACACACACACTCCCACACCTATGCCAGCATTGTGCTACTATAGAGGAGTTTAGCAGCCATGGCCACCACACCAGTCCTGGGCACAGTGCAGTCATGGATATGGTATGCAATACTGTTGTGGTCACTCCCCAGGGTGGTAAACACTGTTAGAGACCAGACTTGAAGCACACTCCACAGACATCAGAAAGGTTGCTATGATGGAGCTCAATCAGCAAACTGTGCTTAACGTAGGAATTGCTATCTGCCAGTAATCATATCAAACTTTTAATAGCTGTGTACCGTATTCCCAGGTGTAGGGTGGCATTGCTAAGGTATGCAAGTGCTAGTATTGGGAGATGCACGCAGGGACCAATGTCCTGCCTCTCCAGGAGGCATTGGCTAATGGAGCCTGTGGGTGTGGGTGTGTCTGCCCCTGTTGGCTGCTGCTTTACGGCAGAGGTTCCCAACTCCAGTCCTGGTGTGCCAAACATTGTTCAGGTTTTCATGCTGTCCCTCAAGAATATGCATGAGATACATCTGCATACCATGGGGGTGGTGCATAGATATGCAGCACAGGCATCTTTATTAGAGGCAGCATGGAACCTGAATGGTGTTTGGCCCTCCAGGACTGCATTTGGGAGACTCTGCTTTAGGTAATGCACCTGTTTATGGTGTCTTTGCTCTGTAGGGTAAAATGTAGGTATTTTGGGCATATTTATGTCATCTGCAATATACGTTCTATCTGCATTAGCACGTTGTAGTAGTGGGTAAAATATGGGGACCGGGTTGGCAGGCACCATAGCTGGGACTTGAACCTGTGACCTTCTGCCTTCAAACACACTGGTTGTGTGCACTGCACCACTGTGTTGCCACAGAGACAGTGCATTCCCTGGTGATACCATGACTGTTTGTCCGGCAGGGCTTGTCTGTTGCAGTGCATGGCACCCACCTACACAGGGCTAGGCCATGGTCTGCTCTGGGCAGCTGCCACTGCCCCCTCCACCACCAGTACCCCTCCGCCACCATGCAGACATGGCCTTATATTGGAGACAGCATAAAACCTGAATGATTTGGGGCCCTCCAGGACTGTATTTGGGGGACTCTGCTCTAGGTAATGCGCACGTTTCTGGTGTCTGTGCTCGGTGGGGTAAAATATAGGCGTTTGAACCATGCGTATGTTCTCTGAAATAAAGGTTTGTCCTTACTATCACGGTTTAGTAGCAGGTAAAATATGGGGACTGGATTGGCAGTAGCCCCAGTTGGGACTTGAACTTGTGACTTTTTGCTCCTGAACACACTGGCTGTGTTCACCGCACCACACTGTGCTCACAGAGACAGTGCAGTCCCTGGAGATACCATGGTTGTTTGTCAGACAGAGCCTGTCTGTTGCAGTGCATGGCACCCACCTACACAGGGCTAGGCCATGGTCTGCTCTGGGCAGCTGCCACTGCCCCCCTCCACCACCAGTACCCCTCTGCCACCATGCTGACATGCCCTTCTGCTGGTGGTGCTGGTGGTGTGCAGTCTCAAGCCATCCAGTGTGCAGGTAGGCAGCTGCCTATGGTGCGTGTTCTGGGGTAGGGGTGCCTGCATAGGCGTCCACGCTTCCCCACAACACCGCATGCCAATATTCTGTGCCCTTGGGGGTACCTGCTGAGTACTATCCCCTGTGACACTGTGATAAACACTCTCGTGCCCATGTTGGGCTCTCATCAGTTGCTGTCTGGCTGCTGTTCAGTTTCAGCATTCCTAAGTGCAACCTAGGCATCTGCCTAGTCCGCACTGTGCCCAAGCTGCACCACAGCATGTGCCGCCTGCAGCCCTCTGGATCTCATTTCCCAGCATCTGTCCAGTTTCCCATTCCGACATGCCCGCCCTGCTGTTGTGGAACATGTGCATGCCATAGGTAACCTGTCCAATGGAGAGGGAAACCCTGATCAGTGCTATTTCACTGTGGGATCATTCACCTTGTATGGGGACGGAGCGTAGACCCTTCCATAATTCATATTTATTTTTTGGGGCTTTCTTGGGAGTGTTTTTTGATGTTTCCCATTACTATCACTATTGCCCAGCTTGATTATGATTTTTTTCTAATTTGTTGGGGTCATTTTCAATGTTTATTTGCACTTTTGTTGGGTGCACATGTATCACACTTATCACTTTTTGTAGGTTTCCCTGGTTTTGCTGTACATTGCTGACAGAAATGGTTTCTTTTCCCTTTAAATCAGCTCTAACGCAAGGTTTTCACTTGCGTTATTTTTGGCCTCGAATTTCACCTCGTTAGTGTGCAGGAAGCCTCTCCCCTCCCACTTTCCACCCATTGACCCCTTCTCTCTGCCCCTGGGGAGCCTTCCTCCGCCATCCGGGAGCCTGTCCACACCTTCAGCGCTTGCTTGCGCTGCTGCGCGCATGAGCACGCACTAAAGCGCATTTTTGCCCCGTAAAGCATCATTAGCGTGCGCTCATGCGCGCCGTGCACGTTAAGAAGGTTTAGTAAACATACCCCTTAATCTCTAACTGACAAAACTTTTTTCAGCGTTCTCCGTTTTGTTAACAATTTTTTTATATGTCATATCTATAACTTTTTTTTTATCAGTTTTCTTTCTGTATGGTGAATGGCCATCTCACCCCAGATATTTATTTAGGATCTACACTAACATTCAACATTGGATAGGTGCAGGAGTACAAAGTTCGGTGGCCTGTCTCTGGCCAGCGAGGGCAGGCCTCAACTGGTCCCACCGCATCCCTCATTTTCCCATCCAGCGTATATGGGCACTGTCAGGGTGGAAGCTGAGCTGCTTGCTGAAGTTTCGCCCTGCTGCCCTTCGTCCTGCCCAGTAGACAATCAAAACTGAAATCACTCCAGGACCAAGTGGGCAAAAGAGAAAGTAGTGTCAGCGAGCATCATTATTGCCTAATGTACAGCTCGTATCAGTTTGAAGCCCACCTGCCCCATCCCCAGGTTCAACCCATTCACCAAGGTTTCCACCCCAATCCTGCAGGAATGTAGTGTTAGCCCAATGGTGTCAAACCCCACCTCCCTCACTGCCTTCAGCCACAATGTCTGGAACTGAGAGAGGCAGAACCCATCTGCATGATGCAACAGGGGCTCACCCACCGGTGGTCGCAGCCTCAAATACTCCTGCATGGCATCAACTGGGCAAAGGTCTCGCACTGCTGTCATGTTCAGCAATACTGCCCTTCCCTTCCTGAGCCAGTCTGCTTTTGACTGGGCCAAGAACAAGTGCACTCTGTCCCCCACAACTGAGGCATCCCCTACTCAAGTGTATGGCGGTGCCGGCTGTGTCCACAGTGGACTGAGGCAAAACCTTGCTCACGCGGAAGGCCCCAAAGAACATTATCAGAGCAGCTAGCCTAAGCAGTTTTCTCTCAAAACTGTCTGTGGTGATAGATGCAGGCTGTCGAATGACCCCGTGCAGCATGGACAGGGTGACCGGCCAGCGGCCATCTGGCCACAGAGTGGCCTCCCTGACCCAGCCCTCCATCACTTTCCATATCATGAACTCCTTTGTCACATCACTATTTCCCCCCCAATTTAAGGAAGGAGGCCACTCCCACCAGTATCTGCCTGGCTTGCCTAACCAAAGCTTCCTCTGCCTGTAAGTTCATTGGGAACTTGAGCAGGAGGGCCGTTGTCACCTCCTGCCTGAGAGTGGCTCCCCTCTGTATGACAAAACTCTGCAGCTAACCTCAGGCTCTCCCGCAGGCCTTCCAGGTACTGGCCATCATCGATGCCATCAGCATCCAAAGGTCCAGATCTCCTCAGGCATGCGAGCCGCCTTGGGTGTCACGTTTGGGTGAACTGCCAGAAGCGCTGCAGCTGAAAACGAGAAAGAGCATCAGCTATCTCATTGCTCTCCCCCAGGACATTCCTGGCCATAATAAAGGTCTTCAGTTCCAGGTTCAGCAACACCAGCCTCCTGACCAACCCAGCCTTCGCTGTTTGTTTATTGATGGCGAAAACCACGACCGCGATATCCAAGCAGAAGACTATTCTCCTATAAGCGAACTGGTGCTTCCCGATGGCTATGACTATCACAATTGGGAACATCTCAAGGAATGCAATATCTTTGGTTACACCATTTTGGTGCCACTCTACTGGCCAACTCTCTTGGCACCATTATCCCTTGAAATAAATCCCGAAGCCCACCCCCCTGCTGTGTCTGTAAATAATTCCAGGTCCCTCCATATGTTTCTGCCTTTGTAACATAATAGGAACTGCTGCCACACAGCCAGATTCTCCCTAAGATGTGTGTTAACTCTAACGAAGTGGTGCCCCCTGCAGATGCTCCTTGTGGCATCTGCCAGTTGCCAGATGAAAGCCTGGCCCATGGGCATCACCCGACAGGGAAAGTTCAAGTGCCCTATCAGAGCTGCATCGGTGTGATCTTCCTTGCAGCCACTGCCGTTTGGACTGCAGCCTTCAAGGCTGACAGCTTTCCTGCCAGGAGGCAGGTCAGCATTTCTGTAGTGTTAAATTCTATCCCTAGAAATGACAAGCACTGTGCCGGCCCCTCTGTCTAGTTTTCTGCCAATGGTACCCTTACTTAGCTCCACGGCCTTCCATTGGAATGTTCTCAGGTTAAATGGGCAACCCTGCTTGTCCCCTACCATGATCAGAAAATCATCCAGGTAATGTATGATTCTGCTGGACTGCATCTCTCTCTCGACCATACTGGCTTGATTGACCTTGGTTTAACCCAGTATAGCATTTGTTATACTCTTATGACTGCAGTGCTGGTGACAATTCCACTTCCATTGTCAATAGCAACTCTCAAAAGGAAACAAAGTAGCTTCCAGACAGCATTAAACTGGAGTACTGGTATTTTGCTACTCAAACCATTCAATAAAACATACAGCTAACCCAAAATGTCCTTTGCTTTGCCAGGAAGGTGAGTCACTGTACAACCCTTTGAACTCCAAACCCAAAAATGATAACCAGCCTACAATTGGTATCAAGAAGAAAATACTGTGCCTTTAAATTTTACTGGTAGGCTTCTACAGTTCAATAAAATCACAGTACTTATCCAATCCTTATCAGATGCAGTGGAAATAAATAAGCAAGGTACAGCATTATATTGAATTTATCCTAGCTTGGTATCCCAGCATGGAGTAGTGTTAGTATAACTCTGAGCAGTGTCCACAAATAAAGAGCAGGATAGTCTTTTTAACTCAGAGCTTGCTTTCTGCAAGGAAACTTGGAACAGGCTCAGGTTCCCAGACAGTAGTATTAGCCTAGGGCCCTCAGCCCTTCTTTCACAGGCATAGGGAAAGTTCCCCTCCCCCACTTGCATATCACTGCTTCTTGTGCACAGAAAATAAACATTAACAAAACACTTCTCAATTCTCTTTACAGTCTCTCTTTTCAACTTTCCTTAGATTTTCTGTTTCTGTTGGCCTGTAGAAAGGGGAGGGGGATTGCAACACCTTTCCACAGCAGTCTTAATTCAGTTTTTGATGGTCCCAAGCTGCTCCCCAAAAGAAAACACCAAAAGAAAATTGCAAAAGGGCAAAAGAAAATGTCCCTAGTAGTTCAATACCTTGTTTTAAAACATTCATCTCTTCTTGCTCTGCCTCAAACGGATACAAGCTTTCAACCTCCAGCTCCATATTCTTCTCAGCATCCTCTTTATCAGCTGATTTCCCACACACTAGTTCAGCAGGAGGGCACCCCCCATACATGGCTCCAGGGATTATTTTATGTGTTCCCAGAGGAACTCCTCACCTCCTACTCTCCATGCTGATCGAGGGGTTTTTCTGGGCTTGCCTGCTCTCTCCAGCTAAACTGGTCTGTATGGTTGCCCTGCTCCCCTTGCTTAAGGACTTGTCCTACGTCCAGCAGGCAACCTATCTCAATCCCTTTCTTTTTTAATGCTTCTCCTATCAAGGTCAGTGATACTCTCCCAGTACCTCACAGGTTTCCTTCTATACCCTTCCTTACCACAATATAAATAAGAAATAGATCCAAGAAAAAAAAATAGCAGCAAAAACTAGCCATCATCAATCTCAATATGCCAAAACGGTCTAACTAAGATGTTACTCACTTGACTTACCACCATATTCATTTTTACAAATTGTTCGTTAAGACATTTTCCAATTGCTCAGGCTCATAAAAGATATGTCTATTCTTCTCAAATTTAATCAAGCATTTGCATGGAAAACACAGGAAATATTCTACCCTAAGGGGAAGGACCTCCAGATGTAATAAAAGAAATTGCTTCCTCTTATGCTGAGTTACACAACATAAATCAGGGAAGCTCAAACCTTATGGCCAAAAGACAATTTATCAACACAGAGGATCTGTAAAGGTAAAAAGTGGACTGTTGTAGTTGTTGTTATGGAAGGACAGACTAGATAGGCTATGTGGTCTTTTTCTGTCATCATGTTTCTATGTTTCTATTGTGAAAGAATAACCTGAATCCAGTCTCAAAACAAATTATACCAGCAAAGTAGATCTTTGAAACTCTCTCTTCTCCAGAGCTCTCTAAGAATGACTAAGATTTAAACTTTCTAAGCAGAGCTCATCTTTCAGCAACTCTCCCTGCTGCTCTTCACTATTTATTTTTTACAGGCAAATAATATACCTTAGTCAGTGGGTGGCAAAGCCTCCACTGACATTCCCAATATATCCATGAAATACCTCTTGAACATCTCAAAGGCAGATATACATGAAGACCTACTGTAACTTAATTATCTATTACAGTGATTCCAAATTGGGTCCATGGACTCTGTGGGTCCATGAGACCATAACAAGGAATTGTCCAGAAGGGAGACAACCAAAATGCAGCTACTGAGAAAAATGCAGGTTGACCTCACCTCTGAGGAGCTCTGCTCTAAGATTGCTGCCACCATCTAATCACATGCTGCCCATGCCGGGAGATGAGAAGGGGAAGAAGGCAACTAATTGATGCCGTGAGTGGCCCAAAGCTTCATGGCATTTAGATGGGCATGATCACCATTATAATAAGCTTGAACAGGATGGGCAGCAGGTAGAGAAGAACATGGATGATCACCATCACCGGGAGCCTGAAGCTACATCAGAAAAGGAAGGAAAACTCTGCTGCTACTAGATGACAGGAGATAGGCAGGGTGATAACCCTCAGAAGCATTTCTGAGAACTGCTGCATATGCTCAGGTGACTCTGCTGACTTGATTGTCAAGTAGAAAAGTTGCAATGGATGAGTAGTATTGCTGTGGTGTTGGGGTAGGGGTGGGTGGAAAGGAGGACAGTTAGGGTAACAGTGGGTAGAGGGAAGGAGAGAAAAAGTAGAGCAGGATAAAAAGCACTCTTTAAGGGGTCCCCATGTGGAGGAAGGCAGGAAGATCAACACTTGGGAAGGGGTCATGAGCCCACTGTTCAAGCAAGGAGACCTTTCTCTTGCCAGCAGGCTCTGAAGTATGCAGCTACTAGCAATCCTGGCTAAAGCAATGGCAATTGACCCCAGGACTAAATTCCCGCTCCCTGTCATGTACTGGAAAAGTTACCCCAAAGTTAATTTCTTTTTTTTTTTTTTTTAAACGTTTATTTTCATTTTATAAACAATACAGCACAACAAACAAAACATAACAGCAACTAAACAAAACAACGAAACAGAAGTACACCTGATGAAAACCCCCCCACCCCCCTCCCAAGCCCCCTCCTCCAGGGTTTACAATCTATAGACCATGTGGGCCTGAAGCCAAATAAGCCCTAAATCCTTAGGCTTTAGTTCAGCTTGGCAGCTTTAACAAAGTCATTCAGCATTTGCCATTTAAGGCGAGATTTATCGAGCGGTGGCTGGGTTTTACAAGAAAACTGTTCATATTGGCTATACAGACAAACTCTATTCCACCACTCGTGGGCATTGAGTTGCGTAGTAAGCTTCCAATTACTGATGACTAAACATATCGCTATCCCTAGCATAACATCAAACAGAAAAACACCCTCTTTAGACAGTGAGGGTATATCAGCTGCTGAGCGAAAACCTATTATCTGCCAGGACAACGGCTCTCTGATCTTCAGGATAAGTTGCATCTGTTTCCATACTGAGTTCCAATAGGATCGCACCCCCGAGCACTCATAGACTATGTGCACTAGGGTTCCGATCTCAGCACCACATGTCCAACAGAGAGGACTAAGACTATTGTCCCATCGCGCCAATTTAATAGGGGTATAATAACAATTATGCGCGAAATAAAAAAGAGTTTGAGTAATGGAGGCAGATCTGGAGACTCTAACTTGTTTACTCCAAAACGTTCTCCACTGAAGTTCAGAGAGCCTCCTCCCCGTTTCCCGTTCCCACCACTGTTGTACTTTCTGCATCGACAGAGACGGGTACAGGGTTAATTTTTTGTATATCCGTGACGCTATCCCCGAAGTTTGTGTGATTTCCCGAAATATCGCAGAGCCCCCCGGTACTTCAAGGCCTTGTTTAGGATCTATTCCCGCCCCAGTTAAACAATGTCGGAGTTGGACCCACTGAAAATAGAATTTAGACGGGAGACCAAACTCTTGTTGAAGCTCCCCAAAATCTTTCCACTTATTGGCAGCCTGCAACTGATTCACCATCCAAATTCTACGGATAAACCACTGCTTCCAGGCGAAGGATTTCTTTTGGATTTTAAATAGAGGGATGTTCCATATAGGCAACCAGACTCGAGAGCAACAGTCGGGACCACTAATTTTTATAAAAGTCAGGAAGGCTTGGAGTGTATCAAGTATGACGAGAGGTAACGAAGTGGGACATAAGAACTGCATCCCTGGGAGAAACCCCATCAGTATTGGCGCGACCAACCTCTCTTCTAAATCAATCCAGACAGGCCTCCCTTCAATCAGGTCTTCCAACCACCGTGACCCTTGTTTAAGGAGGAAAGCATAGTGATAAGATCGAAAATCCGGAAAATTCACACCACCCTGCTCCCGTCTAAGCTTTAATTTCCTTTTTGCTATTCGCGGCATCTTGTTTTTCCATAAAAACTGGGATAGTATCCGCTCGAGTTGCTGATAAACATAAACAGGCAGGAGACAGGGAAGCATTTCCAAGATATAGTTGATTTTGGGACTATCATCATTTTCACCGTCTCCAATCTACCCCACCATGATAGCATTAGGGGTGTCCATTTAGTGGTTAACTCCCGAGCTAACTTTAGGACCGCTTCGGCGTTCCATGCAATCGTTTCTTCTAACGGGTAGCGATAATGAACACCTAAATACTTCACGACACCTGACTCCCATATGAAAGGGTAATTATTAAGGAGCTCTTTATGGACCCACTTGTTTAATGGGAACACCATTGATTTAGACCAATTAATTTTATACCCTGAATACCTCGAATACCGCTCAATCTGTTCCAATATTTTAGGAATGGAATCAGGTGCAGTGAACAGAAGGAGGTCATCCGCGTACGCCGAAAGTTTGATTTCCTGACCCGCAACTCGCGCCCAATGTATATCTGGGCATTGTCGAATGAGGAGAGTCAGTAGTTCCATCGCTAAATTAAATAACATAGGAGATAAGGGGCAACCTTGCCGTGTACCACGCTTCAATTCAAAAGGGACCGATGTTACCCCATTAACGCAGATTCTCGCGGTGGGATGAGCATACAGAACCCGCAGTGCTCGAACAAAGGTACTCCCAAAGCCAAACCATCGAAGGACCGCAAAAAGAAAAGGCCACTCTAGGCGATCGAAGGCCTTTTCAGCATCTAAAGCGAGACCGACTAACGGTGTCGCCATCGTATCTGCCCCTGCTAGAATATGACATAAAATACGCGCATTGTCTGCAGTCAATCGTCCTTCTGTAAAACCACATTGATCCGGGTGAACGAGCTTGGGCATTATCCCAGCGAGTCGAGTAGACAAAACTGATGCATAAATCTTATAATCGGCATTGAGAAGCAAAATGGGCCGATAATTAGTTACCGACAAAGGATCCCTACCCGGTTTCTCAAATACCACTAAGTTAGCCGAAGCGAAAGCACCTACCTGCTGCTCCTCTACTGACAACATTCGATAATACTGCTTCAGATAAGGGATAAGATCTTTGGCAAAGCATTTAAAAAATTCAGCCGGAAGCCCGTCTGGCCCCACAGCTTTGCCCGAGGCCACTGAAGCTATTGCACGTCCAATTTCGTCTTCAGAAAATAGCCTGTCTAAGCTCTCCCGCTGCTCCTCCGACAGCGTTGGCCGCTGTATGTCTGCAATTAGCTGATCAAAACCTTCCTGCGAGAACTCCTGCTCCGAGCGATATAAATGAATATAATACTCACAGAACGCGGCAGTGATCTCAAAATCTTTGACAATCGTACTGGCCTCCTGGGGTTTCTTTAAAGCACTGACCCTTTGGGCCTCCCGCTTTCCTTTCAACGCCGCCGCTAACATCTTGCTAGTTTTATCGCCCTCCCGGTAATAGTTCCCTTGTTGCCTCCTAATGCTCTGGGAGGCCTTAGTAGTTAATAAGGCATTATATTGAAATCTTAAACGTTGGAGTCGCAATAGAATACAAGGATCTGTCCTCCGTGTGAGGGTCCGCTCCCCTATTTTAATCTGTTGCTCAAGGTCCGCTAACAATTGTTGCCGCTGCTTTTTCAGGCTTATGCTGAAACTAGTGATGGTCGCCCTAATTGAGGCCTTAAATCCCTCCCAGCAGGCCCAACCGGATGTGTCTTGTGGAGAATTAAATCGAAAATAATCAGCAATAGCCGATTTTACCTCTAACAGGGATCTATCAAAATACCAATCAGCCGACTTAATGGGTAAGGCATCATCACTAAGGACCAACGAGGTGGCTGCATGGTCCGAGACATGAATAGAGTGAATATTAGTAGCACCTACATTCGAGATTAATGCCTTGGAAATTAAAAGGAAATCAATTCGGGACTGTGACGCATGTGGCGCGGAGAAAAAGGTAAATTCTAAATCTCGAGGATGCTGTAATCTCCAAATATCAACTAAAGCCAGCTCTCGAATCATGGATGCGAGAAAGAGTTGCCCCTTGGATAATTTAGTCGATCGAGGCGGTTGTCGATCTATCAGAGGGTTGTCAGACGGCTGCCTGGGTGAGAATCTTCACAGTCTTGGCAAGTGCATATATCTATATGATTTGCAAGGGATTGTGGGCAATGCAGTTCATTCACACCAGACACAGCTGCTCACAATAATTAGTTGTGCTTTTGGGTAAAGCCAATAAGATATTTATTTATGGGGTTATTTCTCCCAACACAGATATGCTTGGTAGCACATAAATCAGGTTACTTGCTTTCAGTGTTAAACTTGAAAAAACAAAATCAGGAAAACAAACTTTAAACTTGTCAAGCAATTAAAGCAAAAGAAATAAGACCTGGTTGGTACAAACTGGTCTTTTCTGTAGGCACTAGCTAATGTTTTCTTAGCATGTATCAAACAACAAACCAAAAGCTACAAAGAGAAAAAAAACCTGTTCTTTTCAGGTTAACTTCTTATATCTTCCCACATAGATTCAGAAGTGATTCTCTCCTAGCTCACAAGCAATTAGGTAAGGCTCAATTGCTAGCAGTTATCCAGCTGAAACCCCTTAGCTGACTTGCTTTCTACTTCGTGGCTAGAAACCTTACTCAGGACCTTTTCTGAGTAGATTAAAGAACAAGTTTGTATTTCTTTGTGATGGTTGCTGTACTTTATAACAGAAAATCACCAAAGGAGTTTGGACAGAGAGCAGTCCATATAAACACATTCTTCATCTGCAATCATTCCCCCTTCTTCAACAAGCATGGGTTCAATATCATGGATTGGCACAGATGAATCTCTCAATGGAGCACTTTCAGGAGAATACTTGTTTCCCTGCTGTCTTTCAAGGTTATAGCTAGGGCATAGATCAGTGTTCATACCTGAGCTTCCATTGCTGTTAGAGTTCCTCTCTATATAGCCTGGCCAGTATGTAGTCCAGTTCTTATGTCCAGCCTTCCAATCCAGATCCCTGGACACTGGATCTCTCTTCACATACCTTCTGGCACGGGTCTTAGGGTCCTTTCCACGTGCAGCCATCTCCCTCACAGGTAGCGTCTGGAGATTCCTAGCTCTGCAGCACCATTCCTCTGGCTTTCTCCAGTCCAATGGTGTATGCTGGCCCTTGAAATGCCTCCCAGTATACGTACTGCTCTGGACTCTTCTAGACCTCTCAAAGGCTTTTCTCTTCCTTCTTCCAAAGGGTTTCTTTCCCTCTCTGTCCGTCCGGTTTGGCTTCTGCTTCTGATGATCTTTCAGATGAAACTGATGATCAAGCTCAAGCTGATTCTCAGGATAAGGAGGATGATTCTCTGTAGAATAAACTCTACCTTTATTCTGCTTAGATGAGTGCTCCTCCCTAACACAGCGCAGCTGTGCTGAATCAGGCCCTGCCCTTTGAGATGAGTGCTTAGGGATTACCTCATAGCCCTCCTGATTGAACACACGTTTCCCCACTTCAGCTCCTCTAATGGCTGTTGGAAACCTGGTGCATTCTGGGACTGGTAGTCTTTTATGGGAAAATTCTGTTTTCTTATTTCTACCAGAACTGACAGGTTGCTTGTTCAGAGTCACTTCACCTTTTCTATATCTCCTTCCTGAGCTATGATAAGCTTCCTTATCACAGGGTCTAATACTTGATTAAAATCCCCCCCTAAGATAATAGATTTCCCAGTATCTAAAGACAATTCCTGCACAACATTAACAAAGAAATCAGGGTTATCGATGGTGGGAGCGTACACACACATAATAACTACTTCCATCCCCTTCAGTTTCAATACAACTTTAGTCCAACGCCCCTCTGTATCAGAGCGATGGTGTATCACATTGACTTGAAGAGACTTTCTGACTAATATAGCAACCCCGTTGCGCTTCTTAGCAGCCGGAGAATACGCTATAACCTCAAAGGGCCGCACACCAAGCTTCAAGGACTCCTTTTGATTTAAATGAGTTTCTTGCAATAACAATAAGTCAGCGCGTTCTCGACGCGCGTAATCCATGATCTTTCTTCTTTTAACCTGATTGTTCACCCCTTGAACATTTAAAGAGAGAACTTTACAAGGAGTCATTGAAGCCTGTATTGTTTTAACTGACCCCTGCAGGTCTGAGCAAAATTTACTAGGCATAACTGAGACAAAATACATACAAGAGATAGCATATCTGTGACCATCATTAAATAATAAAGGCCCTTTCCAAAAGCACTAAGTGGAAACCCTGGAGGAGAAGTGAAACCCTTTTGAAATATCGGGAAGCCCAAGCTGGTAGGGCTGGCTCGGGAGATCCGGAGAGAGGCGAGCCCTCACTACAACTGGATCTGGCTTTCCATTCGAGGTGCATAGCCCCGATCCCATCTCCCCAATTACTGCATATATCCAGCTCTAATTTAGAAATCGTTATTTTCCAAGAAAGCATCTGTGTCACAAATGCTGATAGTTCAGAGTCTCCAATCTAAAACAGATTACATCGAGTTATACTCCACCAATCTTGACCATGTCGATGTCATTCAACTGCTCACCGCATCTGGGCTGCTTCCATCTCATCCAAGTAAGATGCAAGCGAGTCAGGTTCCTCAAAAGTCCTAGTCTGGTTATGGAGGGTGACACGCATTTTTGCAGGATATAACAATCCGAAACGCGCTTGCAGCTGTTGCAACCGGGGTCGGAACTCCAAAAACTTCTTACGCCGGTTCACTGTGTATTTGGCCAGGTCTGGAAAAAAGGAGAGTTTATGTCCCTCGTATTCCACCGGCGCGCCGGCTCGCGCTAGATCCATAATCTGTGCAGCTTGTTGAAACCGCAGAACACGGAAGATAACTGGCCGCGGCCTAGAGTTTTGCGGGGTACTATGTGAGGGAACCCGGTGAGCTCGATCGATTTCAAAATCCTTCTCAAAGACGCAATGCAGGGCCTCGGGAATCATTTTGACCAAGAAGGCCCGCATATCTTTGCCTTCAACTCCTTCCGGCAGGCCGACCACTCGGATGTTATTGCGTCGCGCCCGATTATTGCCATCTTCCACCTCTCTTTGGAGCGCTCGAAGCTGCTTCTAGAGTCTATCAACCTTTTCCAACCGGGCCCCGTGGGTGGAGAGAACTGCCTCCACCTTGTCCTGCCGCAACGAAAGGCCTTCCATCTTACTATGTAGCACAGCGATTTCTTCCTGCACAGTGCATAGCGCCTCACCGTTAGCTTTGACCAATTCTTTAACCCCTCGTATCTCCGTTAGAAGTTCCTGAAGAGCATCTGCTCCGTCACGCGTAGCCGCCATTTTATGAGGGGAGATGGGCTCCGTTTTGGACCGCTTCGCGTTGCTGTTTAATGCACTCGTGTAATCCAACCGTTGCGGTTTAGGGCCCGCCATCAGAGAAGGTACCTTACTCAATAGCAGTAGTCAAAACAGGCTAAAAGGCACTTTTGTCAGGATTCTATCCGAATCTCCCTGGAGCCTACGCTCTAAGCATCTACTCTACTCGGCATCAGGCTCCGCCCCCTCCCCAAAGTTAATTTCTAACTTTGCAAGGCACATCTTGGCTTTTGCATGAACATTAAACCTCTTGATGGTAGGGATTCATGGTAATAAATCCTTAGGGCCCAATATTCAAAGGCATTTACATGGTTTATAGAGCTTGAAACCATGTAAATGCCTCTAAGAGGGATATTTAGCGGCTCTAACGTGGTTAGTGCTGCTGCATATCCGCGAGTAATCCCGCTATACACCTCAATGCTAACCGCTTAGCATTGGGGCATGTCGGGGGAATTCTGGGGGTGGTACCTGGGGATAACCGTGCAGCGGGGATGTTTAGCCACTGCAGTTATCCCTCAGCGGCAAAAGTTAGGCACAGCAAAAGCTGTCCTAACTTTCGCCACAGGAGCTAATCAGGCAGTGGCTGAATATCGCCCTTGCATGGTTAGCTTCTGCGCCATGTGCGGTTGTGTGGTGATCCCAGATATTCAATGCCAGTGGACAGATGTGGCCCCAGATTGAATATTGTGGTGAGGCAGGTGCAGCACAGACCTGGGAAAGAGAAAAAAAAGAAGGTTTTTCTCCTAAGAGGGGGATGGGCTCACCTAAGCACAGGTCCCAAAATGAAAGTAATACTGAAACACACACTTGCAAGGCTAGCCTGAAGCCACACCCAGTCTCCAGGGCAACAGCAGGGAGAGAGAGGGTGGGGCCAGAAAGGGAAGCACGCTGGCAAACATTTAAACGTGGTCAGTCAGCAAGTGAAGGAGGAGAGCACAGCAGAGCTGAGAGAACTGGGGAAACCAGGAGAAGCAAACAGAACTGCCAAAGCGAGTGGCAGGGCCAGAGAAGAGCGGGAAGAAGCTTGAGAGATTTCCGGGACTATATTTCTAACTCAGAGGCAAGCAGCTCAGACTCTGAGCAAGAAACGGAGCCTTTTAGAAAGCCTGACAAAAGGAAGGTTTCTACAATCAAGGTAAACCAGACAGTACCTTTAAGTGACTCACTAAAGGGAAGGAAGTCTAGGAGCACTGACATTATTCCAGGGGGAAGAAGGAATGTTCATTGGGGAAAACTTTTTAAGCTTTTAAGGAAAGTGAAACTAGAAATCCCTGAACGTATCCCAGTCCCTGAGCCTTGTAGCACTGAGGAAGAAATGGAGGTGGAATTCTATAAAGGGGATTCAGATTCTACAGAAGTCTCAATGGAATGTTCATTATGCATGAGAAGTGCTTAGAAAGCATTTATTAGATATTATAAAGAAAGCCAAGAAGTAATTATGCTGAGCAGTTGATACTGTGAAGTGCTGGAAAGAGAGAAGTCTCGTTTTAAAACTGAAATAATACTTGTGCTATGAAACTGTTCCAACAGCAGTTTAGTTCCTATGCTGAAAAGTAGAGCCTGTTTTCAAGCTTACCTGAAACAGCTGGGAGAAGCTAACAAGGTTAGCTGGACTTTACTTGCAACAGTGATTTTTCAAATGTGGTTTGTTTGGAGGGAAAAGGAAACTTGTTTTGTTCCAAAAACTGAAGGAAACTGATTTGTTATAGCACTGCTGAAGTACCTTTACAAAGAAGCTTTTTGTTGGAGAAAATATCCTCACTTTCTGTTAATGGTTTGGAACCTTCTGCCAGGGTCCAATTTGCAAACTTGATTAAAATAAAATTTAGAAATAAATTTTCCTGTGTTGGCCTATTTCCACTTGGACTGCTTTAACTGCCCCACAACTACACAATTAAGGGCCTCAGCTACCAGGCTGAAGCAAGACACAAGTAATATGGCCCGCCGCCCCTACTAGGCAGCCGCCTAGGAGGACTGCCGGCCCACAATATCTGGGGTTAAAGTTCGGCGGCAATGACTATGTTCCTTAGAGGTGCATAGCCATCGCAAATGAGTATCGAGACCTTAGTTCACTCTTTCTTTTCCCCATAGTAAAGAAGGAAAATCTTACAAAGGAAAATGTAGGGCAATCAGTGTGGATCCCTAGAGTGTTAGGGATACACCACTGCAGTATTCAGACCCGGAGGCAAGTATTTTTTTTTTACCTAAACATAGGCATAGGCGGGAGTGTGGTCTTGGTAGAGTGCGGATAGACTTTGCATGTGTTCTTCTCACCGGGATTATAAAATAACTTAATCTATATGCATACACGCATAAAGTACCCATGGTGTCCTGTCATAAAACTACCCTTTACATATATAGCTATGTAGTCTAAATTAGACAGCATTTTTTATGACTTAAGTTAAATAGCTCCACTATCTGTATAATGGGGCAAAATATCCACGCTCCACCCTTGCTCTGTCCCAACACTATAAGGACAGTTCCAGAATGGTCACAGAAAGTTTTCAGTGGCACTACAATTCCTGAATAAGGGACCTAGACTTTTAGTAGCTGCTGCTAAACAAATAAATCCCTTTCAGTATCTGCCCCTTGGTCTTTATTCTTAGAGCGTTTGCTAATGTAATCTTTAGTCAGATTGGAGTCCTTTTGCTAAATTGTGCTCAGCAGTTAGAATGTATTTATTTAACATTTTTTAGATAGCACTTTATCTTCAATCAAAGTAGTTTACAGAGAACAAACATACATATCTTTATTGAGTTAGGGTATTACATAGAACTTAATGGGGAAGCATTCAACTTGGAATTAACGGGGGGAACATACTCCATATGTGTAGGTCACTTGTAGGGTCAGGTACTAGACATTTGTGTCTAGCTTTATTGAAGAAGTGTGTTTTCATTGTTTTTTTGGAGGTCCTGAGTTGTTTGTGCTGATCTTATGGGTTCTGGGAGTGCGTTCCAGATTGAGGAGGCAACGATTGTGAAGGCTCTATTGCAGGTTTGTTGTTTAAATTTTGTCTTCAGCAATGGGATGGATAACAGATTCCGAATGTTACTTCTCCTTAATCTGGATTCTGGTGCTTTGTTTATTAGGGATTTTAGGCAGGTGGCCAATTGGTTATATAGAACTTTGTATATTGTGGTGATAATCTTGTACTTTGTTCTCATAGCTACTGGTAAACAGTGGAGATTCTTGAAAGTGGGTGTGATGTGTTCAAATCGGGAGGTACTGGAGATTATTCTGGCCGCAGTGTTTTGTGCCATTTGCAGAAGGTACAATGCATGTTTTGATAGGCCTTGGTAAAGGATATTGCCGTAGTCCAGATGAGGGGTGATGATGGACTGAAATACTGTTCTAAAATCACTGGGCTCAAGTAGAGGGTGTAGGTTTTGTAATGATCTCATCTTGAAGTAGGCTATCTTGGCTGTTTTTTTTATGTGAGATAGCATGTTTAGGTACTGGACTAAAGTTATGCCCAGGTATATGACTTCATTCGCAACTGATAATTCTGTGTGTTGGGACTTTATTTTTGGAGGAGGGATAAACGAGGGATCTTTAGTTACCAGGAGCACTTCCGATTTATTGTGGTTTATCACCAAGTTCAGGCTTGTGAGGAATTGCGCAATGGCTGAAAAGCAGCTGAGATGGTTGAATAATCCAGAGATCTTGTGTGGAAGGGGGTATAGAACATAATGTCATCAGCATATGCATGGAACTGGACTTTACATTTCCTGAAGACAAAGCGCTGTTTGAAAGTGTTTGATTTATGTGAGCCAATTTATTGTTGTCAGTCAGTTAGATAGGTTATGAACCAGTGCGGCACGGTTTTGCAGAGACCTATGTCATTTAGCCTTAGGGGCAAGATCTGCCATTTTGAACCCAGGCAGGAATGGAGCAAGAGTGAAGGTGATTGCTCTAACCCCATCCACTAGTCACCAGGGATCCTTTTGCAGTAAGTGCTGGGGGGGGGGGGGGACTGTGATCAATATTCCTGCTAATGCTGCGTGGGAGCCCTTCACCAGCATTCCTGCTGGTGAGAGGCGGTGCAATGCTTAGAATCATACTGCAGGAGCAGGTCCCAAGGGATAGGCAGTTAAATGCTGTGGAAGCCGTCTATCGTGATGGCATCAGAGGAGGACGTGCCTGCTGAGCTTCTACTATCAAGTGAATTCTCCTGGACACCCTGGCATTTGAGCTCCATAATGGGACCGAGAAAACATAAACAAAAGAGCCAACCCTTGGGCTCAGTGAGATTTCCAGCAATTGTCCAAGTGACCCTTGAAGCATGTGGGAAGAGATGCAGTGACTTCAGTAGATCAGGGTGTGTCAGAGGCCAACAATCGAAGCATGGAAGGGGTGTTTCTTAGCCCCGAACTTTGCAGCACGCCGCCTTGATCCAGAAGTGTTGCTGCTGCTGAGACTGTGCTTTGCCCCAGCGTTCCAACTAGCACGCCGAAGAGTGGGACTGAAAAGGGCAACTTGGTAGCAGGTCAGGAAACTGGCATCCAGAAGTGAGGAGTTTTTCCCTTGTCAACAACTTCCCTTTAAGGGAAGTTCTAGACCACTGGTGTGCGATAGGATCGAAAATCTGCTGTAATAACTTTTGATTCGCTACAGGAAGCTATTACTTTTTTAAATCACTCTCTTAATGTGAGAAATAGTAAAGAGGATGATTGTAGTTAAATACACCTCTGTTGCTGTGGTTGCAGGTCAGCACGCCTAATTAAGGCTAACGCGCGTTAACGTGCCACGGCTTTCTCTATCGCGCGATAATGGACTTTATCGCGTGATAACCCAAAATGCTACCTTAAGACCGGAACGCCCACTACCTTATATGGCATTCATCACAGTAAGACTGCAACTAACGCCGGTAACATTAAGACGGTTTAGTAAACATACCCCATAGTGCTCTTATCTGTCACTACATCTTTCTAGTCACTTCTTAACAGTTTTTTTTTCTATTGTAAAAGAAAGGTTCTTTCTTTTTCTTTATATTTTTTTAATCATGACTGCCCTAAAGGTAGGCTAATCTGCTTGACTAGTTTGCCTGAGTATGATGTCTGTTTCTTTTCCTTTTGTAAATTTCTGTTCAATCATGTCTTTACTTGAAGGATTATATATTAAAACATAAATAATAAATCAAACATAAATATATTCATTTGATTTCAATAACAGTACATGAATATACAGAAAAATAACTTTGTAATAGAAAATTCTGCAAGATACATATTGTAAAGATATTTTTTTATTGCTAGGAATATAAAATTAATCAATATATAATCTATATAAGATGCAAGTAATCACATATAAATTATTTACTTTAATCCTAGTAAGGAATGGTCCAAAATCTTGCAGATCTTGAGAAGTAGCCAAAAATCTTCAAAGTAAAGTTAGCCATCTGGAAGAGAACTGAATAAATGGGACTATACAATTTTGCACAATTTCCATTTCAAATTCAGAGAAAGTACTGGCAGCTTATACATCAAACTAGAACTAAAACACATACAAATTTTAAACTCTTATCTCTATGGTAAAGCTAACATCAAAGTTCTGGGTCACAGGACAACTGGGTATGATTTTACTATAGAGTTTTTATTCATGTGGAGGCAGATTCCATATAGGCCGCATATATCCTGCGGGCATGTGCAAATCGGGCAAGGGCGCGATTCTAAATGTATTCTGCATCTGCAGGCATAGATGTACATGTATTTCTGTGATCAGGACGGAAACGTTTTCACCGCGTCCCGTCCAACATACCAGGCACGTACAAGTGGTGACACGGATGTGACTGTTTGTGGGGATGCCCACGCGCTCACCATATTTTGAAAACTTACACGTCTCCAATCGGGCATGTCTCCGCCATATACACGTGCATGTCTCTGATGGCCACGCCTCTCCGGTTCGAACATACATCTCCTAAATTTCTGTTCTCACTGAGAAATGGCTCGAAAGGTTCCCACAAGAAAGTGCAATGGGGTGGAACTAAACCTCATGTTTCACCACTCTCAAAGCTTGCATAGATCCTGGACTGGGAAATCTTGCAACAACATCAGTAATTTCTCCCAGTGCATTGCACACTACCTGCATATTGAGGGAGTGGAAAGCTTTTCGGTTGCGGAATGTGGCCTCCCTCTCTTGAGGGGACCTCAGGGCCACATGCTTATAATCATTCTACCCCAGCACAGAAGGGAACCCAGCCATCTCATGAAATTGGAGCATCGTCTGTTGACCCTGCTGCACAGTGTGAGGGAATGCAATATAATCTGAGGCACGCATCAGGAAAGCTCTCAGAAACTGGGGGATGCACTTGGACACTGCCGCTTGGCTCAGACCTGCAGTGGCTGCCAGTACAGATTGAAAAGTACCTGTTGCTAAGAAGGCGAGTGCTGTTGTCACTTTTAAATGCTCAGGCAGGGCCTGTCCCCTGTGTATCATTCCAGCTCCTGGCACAGCTGGTGTATGGCTGCCATAATCAAAGAGGAATCTGTTGACACTGAGTTCATCAATAAGGTCCATGTACTGGCTTCTCAGCCTAGGTACCCTCTGATATGGGTAGCCTCCTTGCTGCCCCCCTCCTTTCTGTATCTGCCTCATGCGGCATGGCCATTGCAAACCAGGCATTCATTTCCTCCATGCTTTGCGGATCCCAACACCAGCTTCTCCCGTGCAATCCTCCAACCTTACTATGCATACACACACTCTCACTTGCAGGGACAAATCCTAGAAGATAGCAGAAAATTGGCAAAGTCCTGGGTTTCTGGAATACAGGGTTCACATCTCTGGGGAAGGCCACACCCCCATTCTACCCCCTTGTGGGCGCATGCAGACATCCCTGTGCAATAAAGATAAACGTCTGCAGGCGCTATGCATCGAAATACGTTCATAGATGTTGTTGCCACATACATGTCACCCGTGCATGTGCAAACAGTCTATTCGGCTTCTGGAATGACCCCCACTGGGATGAATCTTTTGAGGGATCTAGTGAGCTAATTAAGGAGTGCGCCAACCAGAACTAAACAGCCCCCAGTTTTACTAGACAGCTATATTTAGCTGTTCAAATTCTGCACAGTCCCAGGAATAGTATCAAGGTGAGGGAGTGAAGCTAATCAGCTAGATCGTGATTGCTAATTACCCTAAAAATATTTAGGTAAACATAACTGGCCACCTTGTTTTCTCAGCCACAATTTGAAAATCATATCCACAGATTAAAAAAAAAACACCAAACAAAACAAACCTGAATCATTAAGATAAAAAGAGAGTAAAGAAAATTCGGGCTACAACAAAGCTCTGACACAAGCTGTTAGCTTACTGCCCAGAGGCAGGCTAAACCTTTTACCCCAATAAAAAATAAAAGCATAGTCTAATTTTTCTTTAGAGTCCTTTAACGGAAAACCTACTGCACAGCAGGGATCAAGCCCTCTTTATGTAAGAATTTTGCCCCCTGCTTTTCTGCAATTGCTTGTCCGGCAAGGTTTTAACACACAGCAGTTATAGCTGCAATGCAGCTTTGAAGGTCACTTCTCCACAGAGAGTGAAGAAAAATCCGCTCCAGGGAGGATTCTCTCTCTCTGAGGAGCGGTTCAAATACAGAAAATAAAAGCTTGCAACTACTCTGCGTGCTCTTTCAGGCTCACAGGATCAGTTTTCCTCACGGAGGTTTCTCAAAAGGACATCTTCAAGCTTTTCCTGTTGAGCTTTGCCTCTCTATGTACATGTGTGAGTGTTTACTGATATCTATTTATCAAATTTAAATTTATATACAGCCTTATTGAAACAGCATCCAAAATGGTTTACCATAACAATATACATTATAATAAAAACATAATAACAGCAACTACAAAATAAGAAAAAGAGGAAAGAGAAAAACAGCAGACAACATTACAGGATAGAACTCTATCCGATAACTGATCCCTTCTCCTCCTCTTGTTATTAAGGAAAAAGGAAAAGTTTCAATAGTGTTGGCTATCAATCAGTTCTGCATATGATTAAGTGATAGCACACATTATTCATGCATGTATGAACGGCAAGCACTATGGCTTAACAGCATTCACTATCATTCAATAGTGCATGCTAGTAAGGACAGACAGGAAGTGATGACATTTCATTGTTCTCACTTACATATTCACTCAAAAATGACATGAAACTCTACTACCACTACTACTGAGCATTTATATAGCGCTACAAGACATACACAGCGCTGCACAGACATGCAGCTATGAAATGCAGTTTAAATGCATTGTTTTCCTCCCTGTGGAACCCACATGCACCTTTACTCACGTTAAGGGTGAACAATTTTTCAGGCATTCTTTTTATCAGGATAAATTGCTACTTGCCTGGATGCAATTTGAAAATTGCTCTCGCAATGATAGACCTCAAGAGATCAAAATTACAGCTCATGGAATACCTAAAGATCTACAGCTTTCCATATTTCCAAAAATTGTCCACTATATTTTTCAACTGCAGGAGCTTCGTACTGGTGCATCAGATATGCTACATTACACAAAATATGTATTTGTACGAAGGAATGTATAACTCGTTTGGAATATGGGCTTGCTCATTTATTATCTTGCTGAGCTTTCAGTCTGGGGACTGCTCATGGGGCAATAACAAATACACCAGAATATTTAGAGTTAACCTTGCTGAATCAGCTGTTTTGACTAAGTGCATTTCTAGTTGCTAGGAAATACAACTACTGTATTTAGGAAGGAGGCATTTTGAGGCCATTTAGAGATATGGTTGGAAACTATGCAGCAACGTTTATATTTTAAAATGTGCACATTTGGGAAATTTTATAACTACATGCGTGCATAAGAAGTATGAATACAGAGGTCTTTTATTAAAGGGTGCTAAGGTGTTGCACCTAACCCAGCACTAGCTCCAAAAGCATGACGCATGAGATGCAACACCACCATGTTAACTGCCAGGGCTATGGTCAACCTTTTCCCAGCAGTTATCGTGGACAGGGGCGGCTCAAGGCAGTCTGCTGCCTGCGGCGAAGAATGAGATGGCGCCCCCCATCACCTTAGAGGGGGCGGGGCTTTTTCAGAAATCCAATCAGAGACTGAACCAAATCAAAAAGCCGATTAGATTATATGGAGGAAATGCAAGATGTTTGCACACAGGGCCGTATTGAACTGCAATCATGCCTTGTGCGACTTGCAACTCGGGCGCACACCCGCCTCTCCCCCCATACCTCCATCCAGCACTGCCTGCTCTTTCCCTGCTGCTGCCGCCCTCTGTTTTTTTCATGGCAGCGCCGGCAGCAGAGAAGAGCAGGCAGCACTGGACGGAGGTATGGGGAGGAGGGGGGGCATGCACTCAATCTGAAAGGCGCCAGCACTCTAAGCAGATCTGTCCCTCCCTGCTCTGACACCGTGTCGGAGAAGGGAGGGACCAGACCTGCTTAAAGTGCTGTGAAAAGGCTTTGGGTGCATTTTAACTGCCTGCTATTGTCCTGCCAGTGGCAGCAGGGCAACAGCAGAGAGCCAAAATGCGCCCCCCAAGCCTTTGCGCCCTGTGCGGCTGCACTGCTTGCACAGGGCTAGGTATGGTCCTGTTTGCACACCAAGGAACTAAAAGACAGCAAGAATCAATAGCACAGTTTATAAAACTAAATTATAATCCATTTTTATTTTGTTATAAACTGCGTTATGGTTCTCCCTTTTTCCTTTTCAACATATATTTTGCATCCACAGTAGGTGCAGAGCAGAACCAGGACATTCACTCACAGAACTCAATATTTAAAAAAAAAATCTGATTCTGATCATCTCACTAACAACAACAACAACCACTATTCTCTAGTACCAGGCATATTGTGAACTAATAAAAAACCCTACAACAAAAAGCAAACCTACCATACCATACCATACCATACCATACAAACTTCCAAAAGTCACATAAGGAGCCCATCCAAAAAAGCATCATTGTAAATACTACAGTGGTCCCTGGAACATCCATACACCTATTTGGAAAGCTGAATAAGTCAAATTATTACAGTATAGTATAGATCTTTATATACAAACTGCATGTTAACAGAACAACTGACCTCAGTCACACACGCACAACATCGACCTTCACCAAGTACAGAATAAGTAACCACAATCTAAAGTAAAAATAAAAATATGTAGACAAAATTTAAACTGAAACCCCAAGAAGCCAGAGTCCACATGAAGTGCAACATCAGATAAATGAGAGTTGCAGCTCCCCAGTACTGTGTAAAATATAAAAATAGTGCAAAGTCCAATCACCAAAATTAAATAAAATTATTTTTTCTACCTTTGTTGTCTGACCATTTTATTCTCTGATCATGCTGGTCCCGATCTGAGGCTTCTGCTTTCCTGTCTTCTCTTAGCTCTCTTTCTGTGGTCTATGGTCCATGGTCCATCTGCCATTTCTTATCTCTTCTTTTGTTTTCTTCACTTCCTTCCATCAGCTCATTTCCAGTTTCAGTAACCCTCCCCAGTATCAGTCCCCTTTCCAGTCCTTCCCTCCCAATACCTTCCAATGTCAACCACCTTGCATTCCCATGACTGCCACTTGTGTCCATTCCCTTCCAGTCCCCCTCCTTTCCCACTGTCCAACCCCTTCTAGTCCAAATACCATCCCAGGTATCAGCTCAGGTTCACTCTCAGTGCCACCCCCCAGTCAGCTCCCTTCCAGCCACCCTACCCTCTGTCCATCTCTCTTCCAGTGCCATTCACATGTCAGCTCCCTTCCAGCCTCCTCCCTATTACCCAGCTACCTACCACTCCCATCCCCAAGTGTCAGCTCCCTTCCAGTCCCCCTTCGGTACATTCCAGGTGTCAGCTCCTTTCCAGCCCCCTCCTTCCCTTCCTGCCCCATCCTTCCCCTGGCAGACCCTCTCAGTATCCGCTCCCTTCCAGTCCTATTCTACCATCCCCCCCCCCCCGCATCAGCCCATTTGTAGCCCTAGCCCCTAGTTTTCTTCCAGGGCCAGCAGCATTCTCCTCCCCTCCCCTATTAGCCCATTTCGTGTCCCAGTCCATTTCTAGTCCTAGCCCCTTTATCAGCCCACCCCAGTCCTAGCCCCCCAATCAGTTCATTACCAGTCGTAACCCTCCAATAAGTCCATTTTCAGTCCTAGCACCCCAATCAGCCCATTTCCTGTCCTAGTCTCCCCCCATAGCCCATTACCAGTCCTAACCCCCCGATCAGCCCATTTCCAGTTCTAAATCCCCATCAGTCCATTTCCAGTCCTAGCCCTCCCCCGATAGCCCATTACCAGTCTTAGCCCCCATCAGCCCATTTCCAGTTCTAACCCCCCCTAACCCATTACCAGTCCTAACCCCCCATCAGCCCATTTCCAGTTCTAACCCCCTCTCCCGATAGCCCATTACCAGTCCTAGCCCCCCTCCTGATCAGTCCATTTCCAGTTCTAAACTCCCATCAGTCGATTTCCAGTCCTAACTCCCCCATCAGCCCATTTCCAATTCTAACCCCCCCATAGCCCATTACCAGTCCTAGCCCCCTCCCGATCAGCCCATTTCCAGTACTAACCCCATCAGCCCATTTCCAGTTCTAACCTCCCCCCATAGCCCATTACCAGTCCTAACCCCCCACCATCAGCCCATTTCCAGTTCTAACCCCCCCCCAATCACCCAGTTCCTGTCCTACCCCCCTATCAGCCCAGTTCCAGTCCTAGACCCCTCCCCCCCAAACCCAGGGAAATTGAAAAAAAAACCCCAAAACTCTGGCGTAAGAAGCAGCTGCCACTGCCGCTCCAGCGGTGGCAGTGGCAGAATGAGGAGCCCCGCGGCCGCCCTCCCGCCCTCTCCCCCGGAGAGCCTGCTGCTTTCCCCAGCTCCGCTTTGCAGAGCCACGGCGAAGGGACAGTGTTTCCCTTTTGCGCAGCTCTGTTAAAGCTGAGCCCGAGGTGCTGATGGAAATCCCATCAGCACCTTGGGCTCAGCTTTAACAGAGCCGCTGTTAAGGCAAACACTGTCTCTTCGCTGCAGCTCTGCAAAGCGGAGCCGGGGAAATCAGCAGGCTCTCCGGGGGGGCGGGCGGGCGGGCCGTGGGACTCTTCATTCTGCCGCTGCTGGTGCTGGAGCAACAGCGGCACCTGCTTCTTACGCCGGAAGTTTTTTAAAATTTTATTTTGAAGGTCGAGTGAGGTGATGACGGCGGCCTTTGTGGGGGCAATTTTGCCACCCCCAAAAAGCACAAAAAGCTGCCGCCTGAGGCCACCACCTCACTTATTCTCATTATAGAGCCGCCTATGATCGTGGAGCCCTGTCTCCTCACGTGTATCACCTTAGTACGGGTGCGCTTACCTTCACTTACTGAGGCGTCATGCAAGACGCAGTTAGCACGCGGTGAGAACTTGCTGCTAACTGCGCAGAGCTCACCACGCCCACTCTTTGTCCCTAACATGTCCACTCTCAGCCCTAACATGGGATGCGCAGTCAGTGTGGCGATCGGCTCACGCTGTTATGGCCCTGCACTGGCCGGCAAAGCAGATACCTCTGTTTTTGAAAACTACCCAGGGAAACTGGACCTGATATTCTTCTGGGCAGAAGTTGAACGTGTAAGTTGTCAGGTTTCCCTTGTAGATTTTCCCATGTGTAAGTCTGTAAAATGGTTCCTCCTGCTGCATGTGGATGCGTATTTTAGAAATAACCCCACATTTGGCAGAGCTGTTTCTAAAATACTATTGGAACTGATTATGTCCCTAACCTCAACATCTGAAGATCTCTATGGACTATCGAAAACATGCCTTTTTGTGTTTTGATTATTTTGTAGATTGCTTTCAGCTGAACTGTTTGAGGAAAGTGGTATTTAAGTAGTACATATCAAAGATACTAGTCTCAGGGGCTGATAATAACCTATGTATTGTGGGGTGCTGGGAGAGAACCCTGGTTGTCTAAACCTGACAGGGGTTAAGAGAAGGGAATAGCTGCGATCATGGCAGACTCCTATCTGCCCACAGAAGATTGGATCCCTGTGAGCAGGAGGAGAAGGCTGCCTCTCCGCTCCACCCCGGAAAGCCTCTGACACACCCTAATGCTAACCGGATAACATTGGGGTGCGTAGGGGAATTAGAAGGGGATATTCAAAGGCACTAACCATGTAAGTGCCATTGAATATCCTGATTTAAGGCATTTAAACAGTTTACTGGGCTGTAAACTGTGTAAATGCCTTTCAAATATCGGGTCCTATGTGCTTATATTTACATCGGCTCTTTGGGCTGCAAAAAAGTTCAAGATGAATTTCTGCAAGCACTTCCCAGTTCCTCCTCTGCTTGATTTGGGAAGACTTAAGAAGTGTGGAAGCCATGTTAGTCCACTACAATGGTAGCTAACTAAAAAAGAAAATAAAAAGGAAAATAGGGTGATTCCTTTTTATTGAACTAACAATATATTTGCAGACTAGCTTTCAAAGGTAAAACCTTCTTCAGGTCAGGAGAGTATGAGAGCATATAGACTGTGCATATACTTTTATCTGTATGTCAGATAGACAATTTTATTTAAAAAAACAACAGCATTTATGCGAGTAAAACACTGTGTTGTTTTTAAGCTACCCTCTCTTTCAGCAAGCCACTAACATGCTGTTTTGTTGTCATGGTTTTACACAGTAGTTAAATGGTCAGCAATCTTCATCATAAAGCGTTTCGGGATAGGCTTAAAGATCTCAATGGGTATTCTTTGGAGGAAAGGTGGGAGAGGGGAGATATAATAGATACATTTAAATAGCTCTATGGAATAAATGCAGGGGAGGTGACCCTCTTCCAGTTGAATGGAATTTTTGGAATGAAGGGTCATAGCATGAAGATGAAAGGGGAGGAATTGTAGAATTTTACAGTTCCTATGAATGGGCAGGCTGGATTCAATTTATTTTCAGCTCAGTCACCATTTTGGTTCATTTTCAGATTCCAAATGATTTGAATCACTTGTTTGCAGTCATTTCAATGGGGCAAGGAATTTTGGTCTCTTCCATCCATTTTAAATCAAACTTACTAAAAATTGCTAACAGGTGTCCGCCAGAAAGGCAACTGCATTCCGCGGCTTCAAGAATACCATGAAAAGCCCATGACAGCAAAAGAGTGTCAAAGGGCATTAACAGCAGCATAAGGACTCAGAGGGGCAATGTGGCACCAATATTAATAGAGGACTGGGTTCCTGGCATTATGTGTAGTTTATGTGTGGGCTAATTTTATAAGCCGCCTTTTAGGTGTATATAATGGCGCATGAATGACCTCAAGTGCTGTAGTGCAAGAAAGTAAGGGGCCTTTTTACTAAAGGGCGCTGGCTGTCAGCATGGGTTTGGTGCGCCCTAAAGATGTACATTAGACACTGGGGTCATGACAGCCCCGCTGGGATTTGGCGCTAAGTGTCCATGGCATGTTAGGGTTGCAAGTGAGAGAGTTAGAGAGGGGGCGGGGTGAGCCCATGATACCTGCGCGGTGGGCAAATTGCACAGATGTCCTCACTGATACCTCGATAGGTGGCATTGAGTGCATCCGTACTACTGTTGTGCCTTGGCTGGGTAATGTGCACTATGGTAACGTCCATGAACAGGCTTTCCATGCCCCTGGCAGTTAACTCTGTGGAATTGCCCAAATGCATCATGCGGCGCCTGCAACCCCCTCAACCTGTTTAGGAATGTACCTTGGTGCTCCATTCTTTCCAGTGATGGATTTACATGCGAATAGTTTGGATGAATAACAAAGCCAATTTTCAACTTGAATTATCAAGGGGGATTTTGTATGTATTTGAAATTAGGCATTATTCGGCAGTTACGCGCATTACTGAAAATGTACCCCTGAAAAAATGTTTTGTCCTGGAGCCTAAGATGAGCTGACTTTTCATGAAGGTTATAAAACTATAGACATAGTATGAAATTGCTCAGTTCAGTGGGTCTTTGTTTAGTTACATCCATGTAATCATGCAGAAATCTACCTATTTCATATGCTATCTTTTGTGAACTGAGGAGAGCCAAAGCTGCAAGCAACACTGAATCGTACAATCAAAATTGCTTGTTTGCATTTTATATGTCTTGGCCTGCTGCTCAAATTGTTGTCAATTTATCAGAATTCAGGGTCACAGGGTCCAAGAGGAAAAGGCTGTCCAGGATTCCGGCTGATGTATGCCCCGTAGATGTACCTGTCAAGTAAGTGACACTCAGATCGTTCCATCCTCTATCCTTATCTTCATCTTGTCATGCCTTTCAGCTATTTTGTAAGGAATTTCTTGCTTCACCTTCAGCTGGATAAATAAAGCTGCTCTCTTCCTGATTTTCTTTCACATTCCTATCTACTTCCATTTCTACGGCACCCTGTAATTTTTCTTTATTCATATTTACTGCAGCAAACATATTTCCTGCCCACTTATTTTTCTATAGTGAAATCTTGTCCCTATTATTGAGCATCTATCTTTTGGGCTTTTTCCATCCAATAATAAATACTTTTATACAAGCACCCAACCCTATAAGCATTTCACTCTCATCTGAGTTACATTTTTGGATTACTAATCCCTATAACTATCTCGTACATACTGCAGTAGTGGAAGAAGTGCTTCCCTGAAGCTCATGTTCTTTAATGTGCTTTTTTGCATGCAATAGTGAAACTTTTATGCGCCAGTTTTCTATGGATGCAAATGAGTTGGGTAGAAAAATAGTGCCTGGGATTCTGTTACTTCATATGAAAGTGTAGTTCTTATGACTATTTCATCTGGTAAGAGTTAGAGTTCTTTTACATGATTTGGGCTCCTACAGTAGCAGCACAGTAACTACTGGTCTATCTTTTTTTTTTTTTTAGTATGCCAGCAATTGACAAAGGAAATAAACAATGTAAACATGATTTTATGTGCTAAAATGGGAAATGTATGTGCTATTGTACCTGTATTTTTTGCTGTTGCTGTGTTTTGTCTCTGTTTGTCATGAGCTGACATATACTCAATGTTTTGTTTATTATGCTTATTTGTTTTATTTTTTATACTGTGCTCTTTAGAATCAGTGTAACAGGTACTTTTTTTATTCCCTTGTCCCTGATGGGCTCACAATCTAGATGTACCTGAGGCAATGGAAGGGCTAGGTGGCTTGCTGAAGGCCACAAGGAGTGGCCATGGGACTAGAGACCCCAGTCCCTCTGGCCTGCAACTGCTTGCCCCCATGTGGGAATTGAACCCCTGGCCTTCGGTAGCCTGTCCCAACCACTGAGCCACTCCTCCCTCCTTATGAATTTATGAGTGTGAATGCTTATTGTTTCTGCTCTGATTTTATAAATATAGCACACTAAGGGGTATGTTTACTAAACTGCGGTAATCGTGAATAACGCGCGCTGTATAACGTTAACGCTCGTTAGCGCGTGATAACGCATGCTATCACGTGCTAACAAGCGTTAACATTATACAGCGCGCGTTATCACGCGCTAACAAGCGTAATGCTCAGCGGCGTGGCAAAACACCGCAGAAGGTGGAGAGAGGGCGGAGAGAAGGGGTCAATGGGCGGAGAGTGGGCGGGGAGAGGCTCTCTTCACACTAACGTGCTGAAATTCAGAGCTGAATGCCAACGCGAATGAAAACCTACCAGTAAAAGCACTTTAAAGGGGAGAGAAACCATTTACGTGTCAGCAATGTACAGCCTAGACAGGGAAACCAAAAAAAGGTGATAAGTGTGATACATGTGCACAGAACAAAAGGGCACAGAAACACTGAAAATGACCCCAACAAACTGGAAAAAAACAACAACCAAGCTGGCCAATGGGAAGCATCAACCCCCCCCCCCCGAGTAAGCTCCATAGAACAGAGATAAATCGTGGAAGGGTCCATACTCCGTCCCCATACAAGGTGCATGGGCCAGCAGTGAAATAGCGCTGCTCAGGGATTTCCTCCAATCCAGGGACAGGAAAGGGTTCCTATGGCGTGCACATGTCCCGCAACATCAGGGCGGACATGTCGGAATGGGAAACCGGGCAGATGCTGGCAAAGGGGATACAGAGGGCTGCAGGCGGCACATGCTGTGGTGCAGCTGGGCCACAGTGGGGACTAGGGTGATGCCTAGCTGGCCCATAGGAATGCTGAAACAGTAGAGCAGCCAGACAGCAACTGCTGAGGGCCCAACATGGGCAGGAGTGTGCTTCCCACAGTGTCACAGGGAATAGTACCCAGCAGGTACCCCCAATGGCACGGAACATTGGCAAGTGGTGATGGGGGACAGCGTGGACAGCTATGCAGGCACCCCTACCCCAGAACCCGCACCATAGGCAGCCGCCTACCTACACACTGGATGGCCTGAGACTGCGCACCACCAGCTCCACCAGCAGGAGGGCATGTCAGCATAGTGGCTGAGGGATACTGGTGGTGGAGGGGGCAGTGGCAGCTGCCCACAGCAGACCGTGGCCTAGCCCTGAGTAGGTGGGTGCCGTGCACTGCAACAGACAGGCCCTGTCTGACCAACAGTCATGGTAGCACCAGGGAATGCACCATCTCTGTGAGAACATGGTGGTGCAGTGCACAGAACCAGTGTATTCAGAAGCAGAAAGTCACAAGTTCAAGGCCCAGCTGTGGTTTCCGCCAACCCAGTCCTCATATTTTACCCACTACTATAACGTGCTAATACAGACAGAAACGTTCTTGCAGATGACGTAAACATGCCCAAAACACCCACATTTTACCCTACAGAGCACAGACACCATAAACATGCACATTACCTAGAGCAGAGCCTCCCAAATGCAGTCCTGGAGGGCCAAACACCATTCTGGTTCCATGCTGCCTCTGATGAAGATGCCTGTGCTGCATTTCTATGCGCCACCCCCATGGTATGCAGATGCATCTCATGCATATTCATGAGGGACAGCATGAAAACCCGAACAGTGTTTGGCACCGCAGGACTGGAGTTGGGAACCTCTGCCGTAAAGCAGCAGCCAACAGGGGCAGACACACCCGCACCCACAGGCCCCATTATCCACAGCCTCCTGGAGAGGCAGGACTTTTGGCTCTGCATGCATCTCCCAATACTAGCACACGCATACCGTAGTAATGCCACCCTAACCCTGGGAATATGGTACACATCTATCAAAAGGTTGCTATGATTACTGGCAGATAGCAATTCCTAGGTTAAGTACAATTTCCTGAGTGAGCAGCATCATAGCAACCTTTCTGATGTCTGTGGAGTGTGCTACAGGTCTTGTGTCTGACAGTGTTTACCAACCTGGGGTGTGACTCCTACAGTATTGCGTACCATAGCCATGCCTGCACTGTGCCCAGGACTGGTGTGGTGGCCTGGGCTGCCCAACACCTTTATAGTTGCACAATGCTGGCATAGGTGTGGGGAGTGTGTGTCTGTCTATCCAGTGTGTGGTGGCTTCCAACACCCTCCACAGCCCACACTGCTAGCACCGTTGCCAGTATTGGCCTGCCAATGTGCATAATGAGGAGCAAGGTACCGTGGGAATAGCCTGGATAGGGTGGCCTGGCCTTGCCGCATCTGCGCAGGGCAAAGGGCAATAGCTCAGACATTGTAGTGCCCGGTACCACCTGCACGGACAGAGTGGCCACAGCATGTCCTGCTGGGAGGTCACTCTCACCCTGACTGAGCAGTGACCACGGCATGCCTAGGTTCCCCCATAGTGCTAAATAGCATTTCTCTCATGTGGTATATATGGGTGTCCTTTTGGGGCCCAATCACTGACTTATCTGCTTGGTGTGTATGCTGACATCCCCGTTCCGGGTACATGCATCTCCTCCAGGACCATGCACTATGGACTAGCTGGCGGACTGTCTGCAGCTAGTATGTGTCTTGCTGGAACACCTTGCAGGGTGCAGCGGCTGGAGGCTTGCTGCTGGAGAATGTCAGATATTGGTGGGGGGCAGCTGAGCATTTCCAGGCCTGCCGTCTGTCCGCTATTGTGTTATGGATGTGTGCCGCTCTGTCTGTTCCCCAGCCGGACTGCTGTTGCTGGTCCCCTCTACCGCTGCCATTGCAGGGAGGTAGACTGTAGATCTATTGGTGGGTGATCCTATTTTCCACCCTGAGCCCCAGAGGGTGGGTTGTGTGGTGGTACATAATCTGCCAATGGGTCCATACACCCCCCCCCCCTTTCACCTACAGCAGGTAACGATGGCACCAACACAGGATATGCACTAGTCTGAGTGCAACAGCGCCCATATGGACTAGACATGACCGGGACATACAGCAGGACCCAGATGTATCCTAGGTGTGTCTAACGGACCTACCTATCACACACTGATGGGGACCTGCAGCATGGCGTAATTCAGCCATGAAAGGTGCTGTGGACCTGGTGCTGGGCGCCCCATCTCAGCCTCAGGGTGGGCACTGTATCCGTACAATGTGACACTCTGTGGCAGTGCCACACACGGTCTGTTCCCCCTACAAGGCTGAGGTGCTGTGGGGGTGCATACCCGATCCTGTGCCCATCTCTCGACTGCTGATTTGCATTTGCAGTGCATCATGGGTATGGGTGGGTTACCCCTATCCTGGTAACCACAGCAGAATGTGGGTGTGGTGCCATGCAGTCCTCCTGTAGCCAGCCAGTTGTTTATTAGCAGCTCTAGCCCACTGGTTACTTCACTGCCTGTGGAGCCAGAGATCATGGGTTCAAAACCCACAGTGGGGTTCATCAATAGGGCTGTCTTAGGCATTGTCTATTTTTATTGCATATTAGTTCTGCCAGCAGGACCACCCTCAGGGTACTGTCCCCTTAGGGTGGCTCATAAGGCGCCCTATAGGGCGCTTTATACGGCGCCCTATAAAGTGCCTTATAAGGTGCCTTATATGGTGTCCTATGGGGACATTATAGGGTGCCTTGGCAGACAGCGCACTTTAGAATGTGCCCTATGGAGTGCCCTCTAGGGTGCCTTATGTGGCACCTTAGGTTACACCACTGTGAGGGTGTGTTTGCTGGCAGCACTATTCAGGTACAACTAAACTTCCTCACAGCCCACTACTTAACCCTTTCCAGGCCAAGCCCAGTGCTTTCAGGATCCCAACTTCTGCCTATATATTCCTATCAAATGGTATATAATACATGACCATGCCAGAGGGAACGTCACTATTGGGACATATTGGATACGACGTGTACAATTTTCCTGACATGTGCAAACATTAACCCGGCTGCAGAATGTGGATTAAAATATTATAGTAGGCCTTCAAAGGGCTACACATGACACCTCAGCCAGCCTTATTCATTAGGCACACTGGGGAATCGAACCCATGACCCTTGTATCATCAGTCTGTGTAGTAACCATTGTGCTACAGCTCTGTTTCTGTATTTGGGTGTCTGCGCGCTGTCTTAAGCGCGCTGTAGTGATCATTGCTGCGTGGCGTGTAATAACGCGCGCAACTACGCGTTATCGGTTACGATGTACCGCCCATGTCCTTTTTTGGCTTTCCTTCCACTAACGCAGCTCCTAACGCGAATCACACTAACGCACTTTAGTAAACATACCCCTAAATGATTTTAATAAAATAAAATAATAAAATAAATACTGTAAATAATACACACTATTTTCTATTTTAGTGGGGTAGTTACTAACATGTCTGAAGGGAATAACACATCATATTTGCCACTTAGAGACTGTTAAATGGCAAAATGCTGCATTATGGGGCATGTTTACTAAAGAAAACTAACTGTTAGTGCATGGTTTAGTGCCTAGTTAGTATGTCATGCTAAACGTTAGTGCAGGGCTCTGTGCTAAAAATCCTATGCTAAGCAGTTAGTGTGCAATTGGGCGAGGACTGGGTGAGGTAAGGGCGGAATGTGGGTGTGGTGCATCATAGTTAGTACAGGCATCTTGGGCGTGCGCTAACTGTGGTTGTTGCTGTTAGCATGAGTGCACTCAAGATCACCTCAATGGCTGGTGTTAAGCGCACCCACGAGCCAGTTATTGTGATGCTATGTAGTTGCAATGCGCTAATGGCAGGGGGATAGGTGCACATACCCACAGGGGTTAGTTCAGACCACGCGTGTGTTAAATTAGTGCACTTTAGTAAACATGCCCCCGTATTTTATTTATTTATTTATTTGGCTTTATATACCGCGCTATTTCAAAATCAGTGCGGTTTACAGAGAACACGTATCAATGCTTTACATAGAACAGACTTTGCATATAATGGTTTTATGGTTTTAGGCATTTGATATACCACCCTTTACGTACGCATCAGAGCGGTTTACATGTATGCTAACAGGTCTTTTTATTCCCTTGTCCCCGCAGGGCTCACAATCTACGTGTATAAGAGGTGTAAAACAGAACAATAGCATTAGTAATACACTAAGCAGTTAACCTTTTACATTAAAACCGGTGTGTCAACTTGAGTAATTACAGGACAAACTATCTACAGGATGGTTAGTGGACCATGGGGTAGGTGGGTCTGAGCTATGGCTAGCAGGCAGGATCAAAGCGAAGCTATGTTATATGGTCATAATGTAGTTGGAAGAAGAATTGTATTACCATAATGCACATTAGTTTACCATAATTTTTAGAAAATAATAGGATGGAAAGCATACAAATGATGCAAATCACCTAATTATTATGCAAATCAAATGACACAGCTTATGATGAATTTTGCAAATGCAGTTTGACCCACAATGGTAGTAATACAAGACCTTTGTACCCAGAGCCCAACTAGGCACCATTTTGTACCCAGAGCCCAACTAGGCAGAAGCAACTGGGAATCATTCTTGCCCCAACCACTAGAAACCAGAAAATCCTCCAGTAGGTCCCAGGGAGACTTTGAAGGGATGGTGCAGCTTGACTGAAGATCCTGGGGGGAACTTCAGGAGGTGGGTTTTATCTGGAAGAATGGGGTGTGTGCAGGACTGTTATTTTACACTACCTCCATTAATGTGGTGCCCAGAAGCATTGGGTCCCTTGAAAGCAGTCCAGTGCTTCCAGGAATAAAATAATGCAGCTTGTGAGTTTGATCACAAGCTGCGTTATTCCTATACTGCAGGACTTACTAACCTGTTCTACTGACTTAGCACAGGTTAATATCTCCCACAGTAAATTAAGCTGTGGGAAAATGTGAGGGGGATATTCAGCAGTAGTGGCTAACCATCACCACTGAAATATACAGTGCTGGAGTCATATATAGCCGCCGGCACTGTATATCTGGGTCGGTGGTCAGACAGAAAAGAAGCTAACAGCACTACTGAACCACTGCTTGGTTACCTTCTGGAGCAACAACCAGGCCAGCCCTTAATGTGCCTAATGTCTGCTGCTTTGCAATAACCGCGCAGTGGCTCAATATCGCTGCTGCCCGGTTATCACCAGGTGCCACCCCCAGATATTAGCCAGCAGCATGCAGTGGTGGCACCCGCAGATATTCAGAGGTGCTGCTGAATATCCCGGTCAGCATAAGACAGTTAACAGGTCTTCTAACCATGTTAATTGCTTTGAATATCCCCTCTGATATTTCAGCATGACTTTGTAATTAGCACCCCCCCATGAAGAGTAATTTTATAAGGTGCATCTAGGTTATTGTCATTTTTTATGCTTGTTTTATAAAGTAAGGTTTGGATGTACGTTACTTTATCAAATAGGGATGTAAATTATCAAAAATTGCATTACGTTAAACCATGAGAACTTACTCTAGCCCTATGGTGCCTAGATTTTTCAAGAATGCACATGAATTGTAATATTTTATAATTTATGCAGGTTCTCTACACTCTGCCCACACTCTGTCCCTATAGATATCCACAGTGAAATTATGCACTATTGGCTGACATATGTACATTCAGAATAGTGACTGTGTCCAATGGCGAAAGTTCTAGTGGGGGGCCCCCAAGCAAACTTTTGATGAGGCCCCCCCAGATTTTGGTCCCCTGCTGTGACTCACCCCTGCTCTCCAGAGGCATGACCACTCTCCTTGCTTGGTGGCCTCAAGTGCAAACTTACTTTTATCTGTTTTCACGCTGCCTCTGTTCTAGGTCCACAGGTCTCGCTCCTTGTGAATACCTTTGGGTCTGGAACGGAGGCAATGTGGCAAACAGATAAAAGTAAATTTGTCACACTGCTGTGAGGGTCCCTTCCTGCCTGGGCCCTCCTGCACTGTGGGGGCTGCTTGGGCAGAATGCATAGTTACTCACCTGTAACAGGTGTTCTCTGGGGACAGTAGGAATCAGTCCTCGCAGTCGACACCAATGGAGTCCGCACAGAGGCATCTCCCCAACTTTCAAAGAAAGCCTTTGGGAGATGAACCTCACATGCGTGGTCCCCTTCCTGCCCAAGGGTGCCATCTTGCCTCAGACTAATGACATAGCTAAGATGGCAAAATTAAAATATGGTAAAGAAGCAACTCCAATGGGAGGAGGGAGGGTTGTGAGGACTGATTCCTTCTGTCCCCAGAGAACACCTGTTGCAGGTGAGTAACTACACTTTCTCTGGGAACAAGCAGGAAGTCAGTCCTCACATTTGGGACTCCCCAGCTACAGGCTACTGAGAACCTGTACAAAATGCCATGGGTGAGCAGAGAAGGTGAGCCGTGAGCTGCAGCAGTTGAATCCCAACTGAGAGACTCTCACAAGACCCAAGTGTCCAGCGAGGAACCAGAACTCTGGTAGCCTGAACACAGAAGTGTTGGAGGGCAGGAGTTGCCTACACCCCAAACAGATTACGGAGTATGGCCTGGCCAAAGGCACTTCCCACCAGGACTCCCTCTGCAGACAGAAGTGAGCTGTGAAGGTATTGACCTAAGACCAGATTTCCGTCACTGGTACGGAATATAGATTTGCTACAGTGGTAGTCATGACCCTGATGCGGTGTGCTGTGACCTAGTGGTCCAGTGAGAACTCAGCCTGCTCAAAGGTGAGGACAACGCAGTCTGCCACCCAAGTGGACAGAGTTTGCTTGGTCACTGGAAGCTCCAGTCGACTGAGATCATAGGAGATGAAAAGCTGAGGTGCTTTACGGTGCCCCTGAGTCCATTGAAGATAGAAGGACAGTGCCATCTTACAATCCAGAGTATTGAGAATGGTCTCCACCTTGCCGGCATGAGGCCTCAGGAAGAAGGTGGGGAGCACCATCTTCTGATTGAGGTGGAAATGGGACACCACCTTTGGCAGAAACCTGAGGTGTGTGATGAGCACCACTCTGTTTTTGTAGAACCTCATGTAGGGAGACTGCCATCAGAGTCTGGAGCTCACTAGTAGCCAGGGACTCAAATGGTGGCTAAATGAGCTGTGAGAGCACCACACCGAGATCCCACTCCACCGTTGGTGGGAGGATGGGGGGCTGTGACAACATGAAGCCTCATAGTAAATGAGAAACAAGGGGCTGAACCAAGTGGGGCTTGCCCTCAACGGAGTAGTGGTGGTGCACCACAATAGTGCATGGCAAATTCAATGACTATCGAGTTATGGGGAAGTTGGATCTTCTGGAACCAGGGGCCTCGGCGGACTTGGTACATGGAGTCAAGTTGCCTGCTTATAAGAACATAAGATGCCATAATGGGTCAGACCAAGGTCCATCAAGCCCAGTATCCTGTTTCCAACAGTGGCCAATCTAGGTCATACGTACCTAGCAGTTTCCCCAAAAGGCACAGGTTCTGCAATACTTGTACTGGGTCAAGCATTGATGTCTTGGGTCCCTTCTTAATAATGGTTTATGGACCTTTCCTCCAGGAACTTGTCCAAACCTTTTTTAAACCCAGCTACACTAACAGCCTTTACTACATCCTCCGGTAACAAATTCCAGAGTTTGATTACACGTTGAGTGAAAAAATATTTTCTTTTATTAGTCTTAAATAGTTTACCCTGTAGTTTCATTGCATGTCCCCTAGTCTTTCTGTATTCTGATAATGTAAACAATCGATCTACATTTACCCGTTCCACTCCGTTCATTAATTTATAGACTTCTATCATATCTCCCCTCAGCCGTCTCTTTTCCAGGTTAAAGAGCCCTAACCTTTTTAGCCTTTTTTCATAGGAGTATCCTTCCATCCCCTTTACCATTTTGGTGGATCTTCTCTGAACCTTTTCTAATAACACTATATGCTTTTTAAGATACGGCGACCAGAATTACACACAGTATTCAAGGTGCTGTCTCACCATGGAACGATATAGAGGCATTATAATATCTTTTGTTTTATTTTCCATTTCTTTCCTTATGATACCTAGCATTCTATTTGCTCTCTTGGCTGCCGCTGCACACTGGGCCGAGGGTTTTAACATGTTATCCACAATGACGCCTAAATCTTTCTCCTGGGTGGTGGTTCCTAATGTGGAACCTTGCATTGTGTAACCATAGTTTGGGTTGTTCTTCCCTAGGTGCATATCTTTGCACTTGTCCACATTAAATTTCATTTGACATTTTGATGCCCAGTCTTCCAATTTATCAAGATCCTCTTGCAATTTTCCACAATCCTCTTGGGTTTTAACAACTTTAAATTGTTTTGTGTCATCTGTAAATTTGATAACCTCACTCGTTATTCCACTTTCCAGGTCATTTATGAATATGTCAAAAAGCAGTGGACCCAGCACAGATCCCTGGGGTACACCACTATTCACCTTTCTCCATTGGGAAAATTGGCCATTTAGCCCAACCCTCTGCTTTCTATCTTTTAACCAGTTCCTGATCCACAGTAGTACACTGCTTCCTATCCCATGACTCTTTAGTTTTGCCAAAAGTCTCTGATGAGGGACCTTGTCAAAGGCTTTCTGAAAATCCAGATACAGTATATCAACCGACTCACCTTTGTCCACCTGTTTATTCACACTTTCAAAAAAACATAACAGATTAGTAAGACAAGATCTTCCTTGTCTAAAGCCATGTTGGCTGTCTCCCATTAGGCCATGACTATCTACATGATGAGTAATTGTATTCTTTATGATGGTTTCTACCATTTTTCCCGGTACTGACGTCAGGCTCACCGGTCTGTAGTTTCCCGGATCACCCCTGGAACCCTTTTTAAAAATTGGTGTTAAATTGGCGATCCTCCAATCTTCAGGTATTAGAGATGATTTTAATGATAGTTTACAGATTACTAAAAGCAGGTCTGCAATCTCATATTTCAGTTCTTTCAACACCCTTGGGTGTATATCATCCGGCTCAGGTGATTTGCTACTCTTCAGTTTATCTAATAGTTGTAATACATCTTCCCGATGTATCGATATTTCCTTCAATTCTTCCGCACCTTTAAATACCACTTCAGTCATGGGTAATATCCCTATATCTTCCTCAGTAAAGACCGAAACAAAGAATTCATTCAGTCTCTCCGATATCGCCTTGTCGCCTCTTAGTGCCCCTTTAACTCCTCTATCATCTAATGGAGCAACTGACTCTCTCACAGGTTTTTTGCTACGAATGTACTTGAAAAAAATCTTTATTTCGCGTTTTTGCTTCCACAGCAAGCTTCTTCTCAAATTCTCCCTTTGCCTGCTTTATCAATGCCTTGCATTTGACTTGCCAGAGCTTGTGATGTTTCCAGGTTTCGTCATTTGGCTCTTTTTTCCATTTCCTGAAAGTTGCTTTTTTGGCAACAACAGCCTCTCTGACCTCACCTTTAAACCATGATGGCACTTTTTTGGACTTCCTTCCACTTTTCTTAAAGCGTGGAATAAAGCTGGTCTGGGCTTCCAAGATAGTATTTTTCAACAACACCCAAGCTTGATGTAAGTCTTTAACCTTTGCAACTGCTCCTTTTAGTTTTTTCTTAACTATTTTCCTCATTTTCTCATAGTCTCCCTTTCAAAAGTTAAAAGGTAGTACTGTGGATTTCCTTACTATCCCTCCTCCACTATTAAATCAAAGGTGATCATGCTATGATCACTATTGCCAAGTGGCCCCAACACCCTTATCTCTTGCACTAAATCTGGTGTTACACTAAGGACTAGGTCTAATATGGCTTCCCCTATGGTTGGTTCATGAACCAGCTGCTCCAAGAAGCAGTCATTTATGTCATCTAGGAACTTTATCTCCCTAGCATGTCCTGCTGTGACACTGACCCAGTCGATACCGGGGTAATTGAAATCACCCATTATTATTACTGCGCTGTAACTTTTGTTAGCTTCCTTGATTTCTTTGAGCATTTCATCATCCATTTATTCATTCTGGCCAGGCGGTCGATAGTACACCCCCACTGCCATCGCCTTCCCCTTTTTACATGGAATTTCAATCTATAGAGATTCTACAGCAAATTTTGTTTCCTGCAAAACTTTAATCCTTTCTGACTCAATGCCCTCTCTAACATAGAGCGCAACCCTTCCACCAATTTGATCAGCTCTATCATTATGATATAGTTTGTACTCAGGTATCACAGTGTCCCACTGGTTGTCCTCCTTCCACCATGTCTCTGATATTCCAATCATATCTAATCTCTCATATAGTGCTATATATTCTAACTCACCCATCTTATTTTTCAGACTTCTAGCATTTGCATACAAGCATTTTAGATACTGTATTTTATTCATATTAATTTTGCTATTGTATTTTATTCATATTAATTTGGCTATTATAATGTGCACCTACATGGGTGTCTGCCACATATGGAGAAGGAGGAGCTCAAGGATCGGAGGAATGGGCAACATGGGGGCCTCCATCGGAAGGGCCTCATACTGGAGGATGTCCAGTTCTTCCGTGGGAGGGTCATCCTCCACCTCGGTCTCGATGGCGAGCACCTTAGCCTTGTCCCACACAAAGTCAAAGAAGGTGATGTCCTCAGGGGGGGAATGGTGTTGGGACACAGGGGGAGATGGGTCCGTGGGCACATCTCGGTGTCGCTGAGTATCCAGGGACTCCTTATCTTTGGTCTCCCAGTTGTATTGGAAGTCTGATGTTGATTCCGAGGCTTCGCGGTCACTGCAGTTGAGGTCCAAGCCCAGGGGCCCGGGGTCTCTGGAGGACCTAGGGTCTGAGTCACATGCGCTTTCTGGAGAGGACTGGCTACTCAAGGAATGGGACCGGGATCTTGTCTGATGCTGATGGTTCTCTCAAGGCCAGTGGCACTCGAGGATTGTCCAGGGAGGCCCTCAATGTCAGGGCAGATGAACTGGATGAACCGGACATGAATTCCCATTGCTGAGCCACGAGACCAGAGGTACTGTACTCTAAGGCTGCCATCCTGGTCTCCACACCAGTTGGCTCTGCAGCCTTTGAAGCGGACACCAAGGGTTTCAGGTCTGGCATTGGGGCCATCAAAAGGAAGTCCTCGATGAGGATCGCCTCAGATGTCTGAGACCGGTCAGTGAGTGCTGACAACTCCTTCCAGGGCAGCTTGTGAAGCCACTCCCACTCTGATCTTTCCGACTCACGCCGGGGATTGAGGGACCTGAAGTGGGATTTTCTCATCTTTCCAGATCTGCTCTCCGAAGTCATCTTTGAGGACTTTGACTTCTTGCTGCAACTGATGGCTTTTAAGGGCCTTTGGGGTCATGGTCCTGCAAAGCTCTCAGTCCGAGTCATTGTGTTCTGGGTCAAGGCACCGGAGGCAGCAGTCATGCAGATCGATGAGAGACATCATCTTACTGCACCGATCGCACTTCTTGAAGCTGCTGGAGGCCATCGGGGAAAAAAGGAGCCCTACCACCCTGCAGGGATCCGAGGCCTTTGGCCAAAAAAGGGTGCGAATGCCAATCGAGGGATACCTCGAAGAAAAAAACCAAAATCAAGAGAACGAACTCGAGGAGCAACGCCGTGGTGAGCTGGTTCAGGGATGGAAAAAGAACCGGTGCACAGACCTGATAAAACAGTGTAAAAAACCCACACTTTTTCCAGGGGAAAATGGACAGACATCTGGAGGACTCCATGGAAAAAAGGAGACTAAGGCAAGATGGCACCCTTGGGTAGGAAGGGGACCACACATGTGTGTTGCATCTCCAAAAGGCTTTCTTTGAAAGCTGGGGAGATGCTTTCACGCGGGCTCCGTCGGCACCGACGTCACACATATGTGAGGACTGACTTTCTGCTTGTTCTCAGAGAAATCGAGGCACAACTTATAAAATTATTGTCATTGAGGGTAACTGTTTAAGGGTCACTTAGATTTATGCACATTTTCATTTGTGTATTTCAAGCCTATTTTATAAAGCAAGGCATATGAATACGTTATGAGATCGTGGCATAAGTGGTCAGAAATGCACATTAAACTAGGAATGAGCATTCCGGTGACGTCAGGAGATTGAATGGCGGCGAAGTAGGGGAGCTCCGTTGCCAACTGCTACCAAAAGAGCAGAAGGGAGAGCAAAACGCTGGTGCGGTGTCGGTGAAAGTTGGGGCGGAATGAGCAGGGAGCCCCGACAACAACTGTAGAGAGCACGGGTCACGTTGGCCCCGAGATAACCGGCAGAGGAGGAGAGACGAGTGATCCGGGGGAGCCACGTGGCTGCAGTGAAAGCAGGCCGGGGAGGAAGGCAGTAGCGGAGAACGGAGAGAGGTGCTGAGTCGTGTGGAAGTGAAGAGGAGAAGCATCTGCACTGGATTGCAGCAGCATTGGGTACAGTACAGACCTCCGGGGAAGAGGAGAGGGCTAGCCATGCAGCACAGCAGCTTGAGGAGAGGTGCCAGCGAAGCAGAAGAGCTGAGTGACCGCGGGTATAAAGCTGCAGGAGCGCTGGAGACAGCAGCCGGATTGGAGGTGAGCGACGGTGTCAAGGAACATTAAATAATAGACTGTGAGATCAGAGAGCCCAGAGAGGCCACAGAGGGGAGTGGTGCTTTACCGTTGGTACCGAACAAGCAGGAGGGAAGGCCTGGGCAGGCCAGAGTGCTCCTGGGCAAGAGATGTAAACGCAGATCAGCCCGAACAAGGATTATTAGAATAATAAAAATCAAGTAAACAGAGAAGGAAAGGGGGGGGGGGGGAGAGAAGACCATAAGCACAAGAACGGAAGGCGAAGGGAGACAAGAACAGCAGAGCGGGGGAAAACTTCTAAGGAGGGGGTACTCTTTGCCTCAAGGAGAAGGCCCCAGCAAATCGGCTGGGGGGCTGAGAAAGTGCCTGGAGAGCAGACAGTCGATCGTCTTCACATAAGAGTAAGTGAGGCCAACGGAAGGGGTGAACTAGAGCTGAACCGGCACTGTGTGGAGAAGGACAACAGAGGAGCGGAGAGGGAGATCATCTATACCTCAAGCATGGAGAAAGCAAAAAGAGAAGGGGCCGTGAAGAAAAAGCTGGCGGAGTTTCGGTCGGCCTATGCACCAGCGCGAGGAGGAAAGGAGGGGGAGAAGGTGGGCAAAGCAGCGGGGGAACTTTCTCCAAACGGTGAGCCAGAGATAGAAGGCGAAGAGCAGATGGGAATGGCAGACAAAATTCAGCAGTGGCTTCTGGAGTTAAAAGAGGATTTAAAGGAAGAAATTGTGTGGGGGGGGGGGGGGTAAGAAATGAACTAAGAGAAACCCTGCACTCGATTAAGCAAGATATTACAGACTTGGGAGGATGGGTTGAGGAATCGGAGACTCAACTGGAACAGCATGGGGCAGCGCTGGAACAAATACAGAAAGGGTGGGAGGAGATGCGAAAGGCCCAAGAGGAGCTGCAGGCAAAGGCGGAAGACTTGGAAGATCGATCTTGTAGATGCAACATAAGAGTGCGGGGAGTACCGGAGGATCCAAAATACAGGAATTGTGAAGTGGTGGTGCAAAAAATATTTGGAGAAATCCTGAAGGAGGAGAGTGCATGAAAGAGGAGGAGGGGGACGCAGCTGAAGATTTAAAGAGCCCACAGAGGATTGGAGCCCATAAGGGACAATCACCCGAGAGATATAATAGTCTGCTTAGCGTCCTATAAGTGGAAAGAGCGCGTCCTAGGAGCTGCGAGAAACTTAAGACACGTCCACTGGGACGGACATAATTTGGAACTGTTTCAGGATCTGTCCCAGGGGACACTCCAGCTCCGACGAGAAATGAAGGAAGTTACGGGATTTTTGCAGAGGGCCAACCTTTGGACTACTATTAACAGTGCAGGGTAGATCGAGGAAAGCGAAGACAACCGCAGAAGCCTGGAGAGCGCTGAGGGATCTAGGAGCGGAAAATCTGCCAGCGGAGGCGAGGAGTCCAGTCAAGTCATTGGACGGGCATGCCTTGAGCTCTAGGGTGGAGAGTTCGAGGTGGCATAGAGCAGCTGAAGAAGGGAGGAGATTGGCGCGGCTGGTGCAAGAATGCCGGCGGGAGGTAGAGAGTGAGGAAGAAGCTGGCTGAAGTAGCTGAAAGCTGAAGATCCAGAACTGTATGATATGTATGTGGAAACGGTTTGGGGAAATAGTATGGAGGATAGGAGAAGGGGGGGGGGGAAGGGGGGAGGTTAGACGGGCAACAGGTATGGAGGGGAAGGTAGGAGAGGGAGGAAGAAGACGAAGGAGGGGGTGCTGCAAGTGGGGAGGATAGGGGGAGAGAGGGGTAGATGGGTGAGGGTAGGGTGGGTCATTCTTTGGTCACAGGTCTGGAAGTCAGAGCTCCAAATGGGAGACAGGGAGAGGGGGGAGGGGGAGGGGGGACAGGAGGGAGGGGAGGGGGAGAGGGGGGAGACAGACGAGGAATGAGGCACAGGGAAGGGAGGGAGGAGGGGAGGGGGGTAGGGAGGGTGGTAAGGGGGGGAGGGAAGGAAGGGCAAAGGAGCAGGGGGCAGGGGGGAGCTGGGGGGGGGGGGAAGGAGGGGTTAAAAATTGTTACCTTAAATTTGAAGGGATTGAATTCACCCTGGAAGCGACAGAAGCTGTACAAAGAATTAGCAAGGCACAAGGCGGCGATAGTATTGTTGCAGGAGACACATTTACAAAAAAAGCATGAATCCTTGGTGCAACCAAAGGGGTATGGGGAGCGCATTTTTGCCTCGAATGTGTGGGAAAGAAAGAAAGGTGGGGGGGCAGTACTAATAAATGGGGAGTGTAAAACTGAGATACAGTCGGTGGTGAGGGACAAGGGGGGACAGTACCTGCTGATATGTGTGAAAGTTGGGGAGGAGTGGTTCTGTGTGGTGAATGTCTATGTGCCCACGGGGACTCAGAAAGATTTTTGGGAGGAGTTAGGAAAGCAGGTAGCAGTAATGGGAGATGGGGCCCTGATATGTGGCGGTGATTTCAACATGCCCTGGGAGGCAGGGAGAGATACGACAGGGAAGAAGGAGGGGCGTAGGGCAGATAGAAAGAGGTACCATGGGTTTGTGCAGGAGAATGACTTGATAGATGCCTGGAGGCTGATGAATCCTGGCAGGCGCCAGTTTTCGTTCTTCTCAGCTGCTCATGGTACATATTCAAGGTTAGATGTTATTTGGGTGGGGAAGGAACTGGCAGGTAGGATAATGGGGGGGGGGGGGTAATAGAGCCCATCACATGGTAAGATCATGCACCTGTGGTAATAACGGTGAGGGTGAGGGGGGAGAATAAAGGGGGACAGTTTTGGAGATTAAATGAAAGCTTGTTGGACGACAAGAGGGTGGTAAAGGAGGTGGAGCAGTTAATTCCGGAATATTTCAAGCAGAATGGGGGGGGGGGGGAGGTGAAGGAAGGCGGGGTTTGGGATGCGTTTAAAGTAGTAGTTAGGGGGGGTGTTGATAAAGTGGGGGGCAAGAATAAAAAGGGAAAGGGAGGGGCAGGAATTCCAACTAAGGCATCAACTAATGGAATTAGAGGAAAAGGACGCTAAGGGGGGGGGGGGAGGGAGGTTAGGGGGGCGGTGCTGGAGGTGAGGGCAAAACTAAATGCGCTAGAGGCGGGGCGGATACGACATAATCTACAACTGTTGAGGCAGAATTTCTTTGAAGGGGGCAATAAGGCGGGGAAGTATTTGGCCAGGCAACTGAAAAAAAGAAAGGAAAGGAATCGTATTACTCAGATTAAAGGAAGGGGGGGGGGGGATAGTGGGGGAGGATCACCAGATGAGAGAAGAGTTTGCAACCTTTTATCAAAAGCTCTATGAGAGATGGGAAGAGGGGTCAGAGGAGGCGCTTCATAAGTACCTGGACGAAGTGGGTTTACCGCGGCTGGTGGATGGGGAGCGGCAGAGTTTGGGGAGCGAGATAGGCATTGAGGAGGTTCTAAGGACAATTCAGGGGATGCAGCAAGGGAAGGCCCCGGGGTTAGATGGGCTGACGGCAGGATTTTATAAAAAATTTGGGAATCTGCTGGTGCATCTGCTGACATTAGTATTCAACGCAGCAAGGCGGGGGGAGAAGTTGGCGGAAACAATGGGTTGGGCTGGTATAACCCTGATACATAAGGAGGGTAAAGATCCGCAGGAGTGTGCATCCTATAGACCAATCTCGCTGCTAAATCATGATGCAAAGTTGTTGGCAAAGGAGCTGGTGACACGGCTTAATAAAGTTCTAGGCAAACTAGTCCATGAGGACCAAGCAGGGTTTATCCCGAGGAGGCAAGTGGCCGACAACATCCGGAAGGTGCTTAATGTGATATGGGCGGCAAAGCGAGCGGGAGATCCAACACTCTTGGTCTCATTGGATGCTGAGAAAGCGTTTGACCAGGTGTCTTGGACCTTCTTATTTTTGGTACTAGAAGCTATGGGGATTGGGGTAGAGTTTGGGAATTGGATTACAGCGCTGTATGAGAACCCCAAGGCATGCGTGAAAGTTAACGGAGGGTACTCACGATTCTTCCCTTTGAGGAGGGGTACGAGGCAGGGGTGCCCATTGTCCCCACTGCTCTTTGCGCTATCGCTGGAGCCCCTAGCGGCTAGGATAAGGGCAAGTCAAGAGATAAAGGGGGTTCAGGTGGGACACTTAGAGTACCGGATATCATTGTTTGCAGATGACATCTTGATGAAAATTACGAATCCGGGGGAGTCCTTATCCGCCATAATGGATGAGATACAGGAATATGGGGAGGTGGCAGGTTTCCGAATAAATTGGGGGAAATCAGAAATTCTAAATGTAGTGGTTGGGGAGGAACAGCAGAGGGAACTTCAACAGCGGTTCCCTTTTAAATGGGCGCGGAAATCGATTAGGTACCTGGGGGTACAGGTGGGAAGGGACCTCGAGGAGTTATTTGAGTTAAATTATAAAAAGGTATTAGGACAATTGGAGCTACAGTTGGCGGGATGGAGCAGGGGGTACTACTCTTGGTTTGGTTGAATGGCAATTATTAAGATGATGCTGCTCCCTCAGTTTCTGTTTTACTTTCAAGTGCTTCCTATAGAGATACCAGGTAGAGTTCTAAAAAAGGTACAGAGGCAGGTGGAGGGTTTTATCTGGGGGGGTGGGGGGGGGGAAGACCCAGAGTGGCGGCGCGGACACTGAAAACACAGGGGATAGAGGGAGGGATGGGGATCCCCAACTTTTCGTTATATTACAAGGCAGCGCAGCTTAGAGGGGTGTATGCATGGTTAAGGGAACCTCTTAAGCATTGGGTGAGGATGGAGTTGGCAGGCCTTAGGCCTGGAGAGCTGGAGAGGTTAATCTGGGGGGGGGGGAAGGGGGAGAGGGGGAGCAATCCCTTTGTGGGGCATACTTTAAATGTCTGGCAACAGAATAGGCAACGAATGGTGGAGGACAAGAAGTGGTCACCTACTATGTCCCTTCAGGCATGTTGCGCAACGGGAGTGGGGCCAAGTAGTGCAGTATTGCGGAGATGGGAAGAACAGGGGTTGAGTCAGGTGTCACAGATAATAGTGGGGAGGGAGATGAGGGGCTTTGAAGGTATTCCGGATTTGTATGGGTTACAGGAGGTAGATAGATATGCAAATGGTATCATTGCTAAGTACAAAGTGGAAGGGGAGGGGTGAAGGCGGGGGAATGGACTGGTTTGAGGGGGTTTGTTTGGGGTCCATGGGGCAGAAGGGCATGCTGTCAAGAATATATAAAGGGTTAACAGCAAGGGGAGCTGAAAAATTGAGCTACATGGAAGCATGGGAAAGGGATTTGGGGGTGGAATGGGAGGTGGAGGTTTGGGAGGAGGTGGCGCGGGGAGTTGCAAAGTTCTCTATCTCTACGGCCCTGCGTGAAAATGGTTTTAAGGTGCTGAGTAGGTGGTATCTCACTCCGCAGTGGCTATATAAAGCGGGGGTGCTGCAGTCGAAGGAATGTTGGAGGCAGTGTGGGGAGGAGGGCACATGGATGCATATGTGGTGGTCTTGTTCTGTGATTCAAAGTTATTGGAGGAGAATAGGGGAAATAATTAGCAACATTGTGGGGGACCCAATACAGTTGACTCCTGAAATGTGTCTCCTGCAAAAGAAGGATGGGCAGTGGGAGGGGGACTGGAGCATTATTTGGCACTGTGTCATGGCGGCCAGGTGTGAAATAGCAAAGCATTGGAATAAGTTGGTTCTACCTTCTATGAGCAGTTATGCGAGGAGGTTGTCCGATATTTATCTTATGTATAAAATTACGGGGGAAAAAAGGGGTAAGGGGGGAAAAATGGAGCAATGGTGGGAGGGGGTGTGGAAATGGTTAAGAGACAGTGAGGGAGAGGTTGGAGTGGCGGGGTAGGGGGGGGTGAGGTTTAGTGTTAAGATGGTAGTAGGCACTTAGGGGAGAGTGGGCGGTGGGGAGTGGGTAGGGGAAGGGGGGATAGGATGGGGTGGGGGGGAGGGGAGGGGGGAGAAGGGAAGGGAGTATATGAGGGTGGGATGCAATAAAGGGGGGAAGTGCGGTAATCGGGATATGTTGGGGGTAAGTGTTGTAGATTGGTACTGGCTATACATGGTTCAAGGGCATGTGCTGTACTGGGTCAGTTATAAGACTTCATACATTTGTATAATTAAACACAAAACAATAAGGGAGGAGGGGACAGGATGCATATAGATAGTGAATGTTTATTGATGGAGGTGTCATACAACATTTTATACACAGTGGCTTTATGGTTTTATGTACAGTCCGTAATGCCCTAGGAGTTATACTTCTTGGCAGAGGACATGGGAAGATTGGAGGGGAAAGTCAATTACTAAATCTTAAACAGTAAGGGAAAGAATGGAGGGTGAAGGGTTCTGGGTGATACAGCTGCCAAGAAGATACCTCAGATCCAGAGTACAGCCTAAATGATGTTAAGGGAAGGGCATGAAATAGAGGAGAATAGATACATTATGGGGTATGTTTACTAAACTGCGGTAATTGTAAATAACGCGCGTTATGTAACGTTAACAATCGTAAGTGCATCATGACGCGCATACGATTGTTAATGTTACATAACGCGCGTTAACCGTAGTTAACAAATGTAAACTCCCGCGGCGCGGTAAAACACCGCAGAAGGTGGAGAGAGGGCGAAAAGAAGGGGTCAATGGGCAGAGAGTGGGCGGGGAGAGGCTCCCTTCACACTAACGCGCTGATCTGAAGAGCTCAATTCCAACGCGAATGAAAACCTGCCGTTAAATGCACATTACAGGGGAAAGAAACCATTTCAGTGTCAGCCCAGGCAGGGAAACCTAAAAAAAGTGATAAGTGTGATACATGTGCACAGAACAAAAGGACACATAAACACTGAAAATGACCCCAACAAACTGGAAAAAGACCATAACCAAGCTGGCCAATAGTGGTAGCAATGAGAAAAATCAACCCCTCCCCTCCCCCCCGAGTAAGCTCCATAGAACAGATATAAATCGTGGAAGGGTCTATACTCCGCCCCCATACAAGGTGAATGAGCCCACAGTGATATAGCGCTGCTCAGGTTTTTCCCCACCATCGGACAGGGTTCATATGGCGTGCACATGTCCCGCAACATCAGGGCGGGCATGTCGGAATGGCAACTGGACAGATGCCGGAGAAGGGGATACAGAGGGCCGCAGGCGGCACATGCTGTGGTGCAGCTGGGCCACAGTGCGGACTAGGGCGATGCCTAGGTGGCCCATATGAATGCTGAAACAGCAGAGCAGCCAGACAGCAACTGCTTAAGGCCCAACATGGGCACGACTGTGTTTCCCACAGTGTCACAGGGGATAGTACCCAGCAGGTACCCCCAAGGGCACGGAACATTGGCAGGTGGTACTGGGGGGAAGCATGGACACCTATGCAGGCACCCCTATCCAAGAACCCGCACCATAGGCAGCTGCCTACCTGCACACTGGATGGCCTGAGATTGCGCACCACCAGCACCACCAGCCGAAGGGCATGTCAGCATGGTGGCTGAGGGATACTGGTGGTGGAAGGGGCAGTGGCAGCTGCCCAGAGCAGACCGTGGCCTAGCCCTGTGTAGGTGGGTGCCGTGTACTGCAACAGACGGGCCCTGTCTGATGAACAGTCATGGTATCACCAAGGAATGTACTGACTCTGTGACAACAAGGTGGTACAGTGCACAAAACCAGTGTATTCAGAAGCAGAGGGTCACAGGTTCAAGTCCCAGCTGTGGTTCCTACCAACCCAGTCCCCATGTTTTACCCACTACTACAACGTGCTAATACAGACAGCACCTTTATTGCAGATGACGTAAACATGCCCAAGACACCTACATTTTACCCTACAGAGCACAGACACCATAAACATGCACATTACCTAGAGCAGAGCCTCCCAACTGCAGTCCTGGAGGACCAAACACCATCCCGGTTCCATTCTGCCTCTGCTAAAGATGCCTGTGCTGCATTTCTATGTGCCACCCCCATGGTATGCAGATGTATCTCATGCATATTCATGAGGGACAGCATGAAAACCCGAACAGTGTTTTGCACCGCAGGACTGGAGTTGGGAACCTCTGCCATAAAGCAGCAGCCAACAGGGGCAGACACACCCGCACCCACAGGCCCCATTATCCACAGCCTCCTGGAGAGGAAGGACTTTGGGCTCTGCGTGCATCTCCCAATACTAGCACTTGCATACCTTAGTAATGCCACCCTAAACCGGGAAATATGGTACACATCTATCAAAAGGTTGCTATGAGTACTGGCAGATAGCAATTCCTAGGTTAAGTACACTTTTCTGAGTGAGCTGCATCATAGCAACTTTTCTGATTTCTGTGGAGTGTGCTACAGGTCTTGTGTCTGACAGTGTTTACCAACCTGGGGAATGACTCCTACAGTATTGCGTACCATAGCCATGCCTGCACTGTGCCCAGGACTGGTGTGGTGGCCTGGGATGCCCAACACCTCTATAGTTGCACAATGCTGGCATAGGTGTGGGGAGTATGTATCTGTCTATCCTGTGTGTGGTGGCTCCCTCCACAGCCCACACTGCTAGCACTGTTGCCAGTATTGGCCTGCCAATGTGCATAATGAGGAGCAAGGTACTGTGGGAATAGCCTGGATAGGGTGGCCTGGCCTGGATCCATCTGCACACGGCATAGGGCAATGGCTCAGACATTGTAGTGCCTGGCCACCACCTGCACGGACAGGGTGGACATAGCATGTCCTGCTGGGAGGTCACTCTCACCCTGAGTGAGCAGTGACCATGGCATGGCTAGGTTACCTCATAATGCTATACAGCATTTCTCTCATGTGATATTTATGGGTTTCCTTATGGGGCCCTATCACTGATTTATCTGCTTGGTGTGTATGCTGACATCTCCGTTCTGGGTACATGCATCTTCTCCAGGACCATGCACTATGAACTAGCTGGCGGACTGTCTGCAGCTAGTATATGTCTTGCTAGAGTACCTTGCAGGGTGCCGTGGCTGGAAGCTTGTTGTGGGGGAATGTCGGGGGGGGGGAGGCAGCTGAGCATTTCCAGGCCTGCCGTCTGTCTGCTATTGCGTTATGGATGTGTACCGCTCTGTCTGTTCCCCAGCAGGACTGGGTTTGCTGGTCCCCTCTACTGCTGCCATTGCAGGGACGTATACTGCGGATCTATTGGTGGGTGATCCTGTTTCCCACCCTGAGCCCCAGAGGGTGGGTTGTGTGGTGGTACATAATCTGCCTATGGGTCCATTCACACCTCCCCCCCTTCACCTACAGCAAGTAATGATGGCATCAACACAGGATATGCACTATTCTCGGTGCAGCATCGCCCATAGGGACTAGACATGACCGAAACATACAGCAGGACACAGATGTATCTTAGGTGTGTCTAACGGAACTACCTATCACACACTGCTGGGGACCTGCAGCATGTCGTATTTCAGCCATGAAAGGTGCTGTGGACCTGGTGCTGGGCACCCCACCTCAACCTCAGGGTGGGCACTGTACCCGTACAATGTGACTGTCTGTGGCTGTGCCACACATGGTCTGTTACCCCTACAAGGCCGAGGTGCTGTGGGGGTGCATACCCGATCTTGTGCCCATCTCTCGACTGCTGATTTGCATGTGCAGTGCATCATGGGTACGGGTGGGTTACCCCTATCCTGGTACCCACAGCAGACAGTTTGTGTGGTGACGTGCAGTCCTGCAGCCAGCCAGGGCTTTGTTCACATCCTTATAAGGTGTCCTATAGGGGACATTATAGGGTGCCTTGGCGGACAGTACACTTTATAATGTGCCCTATGGAGTGCGTTATGGGGTGCCTTATGCGGCACCTTAGGTTATGCCACTGTGAGGGTGTGTTTGCTGGCAGCACTAATTAAAATACACGTCAAATGCCTCAACAATCACTACTTAAATTTATAGGGTGCTGCCTCAGCCAGCCTTATACATTAGGCCCACTGGGGAATCGAACCCATGACCCCTATACCATCAGTCAGTGTTATAACCATTGTGCTACAGCTCTGTTGCTGTGCTTGTATGCCTGCGCGCCTTCTTAAGATTAACGTGCGGTAACGTGCCCTGTAGCGCTTGTTCATTTATGGCGCCTTGTAACGCGTGTTCTCGGTGCGTTCTCGGAAACGATGTACCGCCCATGTCCTTAATTGGGGTTTCTGTCTCTACCGCGGCTCCTAACGCGAATCACACTAACACAGTTTACTAAACATACCCCTATATGTTAGGGATAAGAAATGTTGGTGTAGAATAATGTTATAAAGGGGCGTTGTATCCAATAAGCATGTCTTTTTCTTTGTATAGGGGTTAAGTTGGAATCAGTTGTATTGTTTCTATTTATATACATGAGACATGTAAAGGTCTGTACTTTGAAATGTTTGGCTATTAATCATAATAAAACATAAAATTAAAAAAAAAACAACTAGGAATGAGCACTTAGGCGTACCCTATTGCAGGTGTAAATGCCGGTGCCTAGAGTTTTTAAGATCGCATGTAAGTTATAGTATTTTATAACTTACACATGTAAATTTGTGCTCTGTTCATGCTCCGCATCTGTATATGCCCTCAGTGAAAGTATGCACCACCGGTCCAAAATGTATATTTGCAGAATAGCAACTGACTATATGATGACATATGCAGAAACCATTAAAATACTGTGCTTTCTGTGCGTAAATGCATGTGTAAATCTAGGCAACCCTTATACAATTACCCTCTGAGGGACATGGTGGGGGTGATATTCAAAGGCATTTATATGGCTTGCAGACATGGAAACCATGTAAGTGCCGATAAATAGAATATTCAGCAGTACTAACATGATTAGTGCGGCTGGATACCCGCGGATGCTGCCACTAAACACCCTGATGCTATGCAGCTAGCATACGGACATTCCGGGGTGGAGCGGATGCTGCACGCATTGCTAACTGAGAAGCAGTGATACTGAGCCACTGTTTGGTTGGCAAACCATGGGTAAAGTAAGGCATGGCGATGGCTGGCCTAACTTTACCCGCAGAAGTTAACTGGGCAGCAGCTCAATATTGCCGGTTAGCTTCTGGCTTCCACAATGACTTGGATATTCAATACCAGTGGTCAGATATGGCCCCGGCATTGAATATCTGAGATTAGTATTCAGCGACTATGCTACGCTATAACTTACATGCGAACTTATATTGAATATCTGAGATTAGTATTCAGCGGCAAGGCTACACGCTTTACAAGCGTTAGCCACTGCCACTGACTATCCCCCTCATGCTTACTAAACCATGCTACTAGCTAGCATGGGGTTCAGTGAGCATCACGTGTGCTGAGGTAAACTATATCATGCATCAAAAATGTGCACACAAAAAATGCCATGCTACCCAAAAAGCATGGGTCAAGGAGGAGACTGGGTGGTTCAGGGGGAGTGTGCAGGGCCGGCCCGTCCATTGAGCGAGAATGTTTTTTGCACAGGGCCCCGTGTTTCAGGGGGCCCCGCGCAAAGAACATTCCGCTTTAAAAGTAGAATTTAAAAAAAAAAAGCTGTCTGCTGCCGCTGCCGCTGCCGCGGCGGTAGCAGCAATATCGCATGTCCCGCGGGGCCCCCCCCCTCCTCCTGCTCGGCAGATCCCTTCCTGCTTGCCTGCCTGCTTCAGTCAGTTCTTCTCCGCTTCGGCTTTCAGAGCCGCAAAGGGAGAGCTTCTCCCTCACGACTCTGTTAAGCTCGCCGGGGCAGATGGGAAAGTCATAAGTAGAAAGTCTCCGTTCAGATAAGTGGCTTCTAAGGGGGTTTTTCCTGAATGAAAGAATGTTAACTGGTTGATGTTGAGGGATAGATATCCCCTTTGAACGCATGTTAGGGTTGCGTCCCTATATAAAGAATAAAAGGGAACAGCACGCCACGAGAAGGATTGTCCTTCAAAGTGTGAGTTCCAACAAAAATATGTATGTGTGAATGTTTCTCTAAGTCTGTTGGTTATATATGTGGGAGACATACGAGATTCAGGATTTAGAATGGGTTCTAAATGGGCAGTGTTTGTAGTAGTTCCTAATGTGCCTGACGGTTGGCACTGGATTATAGTAATGTAGAAATCTTTTAGTCTTTCTTTATCCATACACTCATTAAGAGGCATGTTTACTAAAAGTTAGTGTATGGTAACATTATGCAAATATTTATGCAAATGAGGCCCCTTATGCAAATGAGGCCCCGCACCGAGTCTCTGCACATGGCCCCGCACCCCCCTTGGGCCGCCCCTGGGAGTGTGGATATCACAGCTAGCATGTGCATCTTTGGTATGTGTTCACCAATGATGCTGTACAGTACTTAGCAAGGGTGCACTTACCATCACTTCAATGGGTGGCATGAATTGTACCCATGCTGACTGCGCCAAAAAGAATGAGTGCAGGGATGGTGTGTAACTTGTGCTAGCTACGCAGGGATATGCTGAGGATGTCCTCCATGTGTGGTAGGCACTCCCATTTTAATAAACATGCCCCTTAGTGTGTAAATTCATTTGCCAAGTTGATCTTCTCTTCATACAATGGCCCTAATATCTTACAGTATGCCTTTATCATGTCCCCTTCAGTATCTGCATCCCAGTCAAATGTTTTGCGCCTCCTTAACTTCTGTAATCTCACTCTTATTACTTCCTTGCCTATCTTCTTATCCACTCCTATTTCTGGTTCTTTCTTCTGTAATTGTCCATACCAGCTCATCTATACAAATCTCTGCTATATCCATTTTTATTTTTTTCAAGTTGTAACCTGTTATGCATTTCTTCATAAGGAAGCTGTTCCATCCCCTTTATCATTTGTGTTGCTTTTCTGTCTTTCCTACGTCTCATATCTTTTTTCAGACGGGGTGAACGAAACAGGTTGGACACAATTCTCAAGATGTGGCTGCACCATGAACTGACAAAGATACAATACAATATATTTCCAAATCTGTTTCCTATTATTTTTCCAAATATTATCTAACACTGATTTTTTTTTTTACTACTGCTGTGCACTGAACTGAGAATTTCAATGTATTGTCCACAAAAAATCAAAGGACATTTCCTCAGTGTAAGCCCTCAGGATGTGCATAGGGAAAAAATGTTAGTTTTCATTTTTTTTCACAAATTTTTCCCAGTTTTTAGGATTGCTTATTCAAGTAGTATGCATTAAATCAGTTTAATGTGGAATTCATTTTTAAAGCATACTGACAAACCACATGTGCACTAATGAATACACACTCCTAGTAAACCAACATTGTATACATATAGAAAGGGTTATTTTTCCCTACATGAATCACTTTGTTTGCCCACATTAAATTTCATCTGCCTTTTAGATGCCCTGTTCCCTATTTTAGCAAAATCCTCCTGAAATTTCTCCTCATATGCTTGTGTCTTGCCTACCTCAGATAATTTTGTGTCACCTGGAAATATGATAGCCTCATTACTGTTCCATTTTCCATATCATAATGAATATGTTAAGTCACAGTGGTCACTCATTGTTTCCTATCCTTTAATGATTTATCAGCCACACTAGAACATTGCCTCTTATTCCAAGAATGTTTACTTTCCTTAATAGCCTCTCATGAATGACCTTGTGAAATGTCTTCTGAAAATCCAAACACTCTATGGGGCACGCTCCCCAACAGATAATGCAGAAAAAATGCCAAAATCACAGGGTGGCAACACAGTGGATGCCCTTTGATGTGGCGTTAGTTGCACTCATGATGTCAGCAAAGAATGCAGATACCACACGCTGCTGACGCTTGTGATAATCACTTGTTGCAGACATGCCCACTCTCTGCCCACACCCTGCTAACATACGCTGCTAAAACATGTTATGCAGATAGCATAGAAAATTCCTGTGCTATCTGCATTTGGCTGTTACCACAGTGCGCTTTTGCCATGTTGTTGCCACAGTAACAGGTAACGTGCTTTAGTAAACATGCATCTATGTTGACTGGTTCATTCTTATCTAAACAATCATGTTCATTTTCATATAATTCAAATAGGTAAGACATGACTTCCTTTTGCTAAATTTGTACTTGTTCTACACCATTATGCTATGATTATCTGTCTATATGCTCAAAATTTCTTTCTTAAAAATATTTTCCCACATAAAGAATATCTAGCTTGAGTTTGCATCTTTTCATTTAACTTTTGTACAAACCCACTGAATTTTTTTGCAAGTTAGCAGGCTGTGCATGCAGAAGCTTGTTACCAATACACATAGGGGTATGTTTACTAAACTGCGGTAATGTCACTCGCGTTAGGTTCCGAGGTAAAGGTACAGATGCCCATATAAAGGCGTGGGCGTTGTTTTATGTAAATACAGGGCAGAACTACCCCTGTCCTGAAGTCAAGTTGTTGTATGTAAACCGCACTGATAACAAATAGCGCGGTATAGAAAAGGTATAAATAAATAAATAAATCATTACAGCAAGCTGTATCAGCTAACGCATGTTACAAGGCGCCTTAGACTAACACGCGTTACAAGGCACCTTGTAAGGCACATTACAAGGCGCCTTGGAAGGTGCATTATAAGGTGCCTCATAAGGCTCCCTATAGGGCTCCTTAGGCTAAGTGCCATATTAGGCACCCCAAGGACAAGGCACCGTAGAAGGCACGCTGGGCTATGGAACCATAGGTTAAGGTGGCCTAACAAGGTTATGGTGCCCTAGGTAAGCGTGCCCTAGGGGCTGCAAGGTGCCTCAGGATGACATGCATGACCTGTGATGTAGCCCTAACACTAGATAGAGCACTCAGGGAAGGCAATGAACAGGTGAGTTAAGGAGGGAGAGCTGGGAGCCGCTGGACCTGCCATATCTGCGGGCATCCCATGTGACTGCCTGTACTGATGACAAACATGGTGGGGGCAGCTGTACCACAGCACAGGGTGTTGGCAATGTAAAGTACTGGAAAGACAGTTGGTGGCAGACGATGGGAATACGTGTCCCCCAGTGGAGGCAGAGGTGGCAGGATAGTTACAGTGATGGGTGGACAGAGGAGTGGTGGTGCCATGCAGATCAGGCACAGGCGAGGCAAGCATGAAGAGGTGCAATGCAGGAAAGGGTAGCAGTGCAGGACATGGGGTGGCAGCCTGCACGGGCAGACAGGACTCTACAGAGCTGACAGACGCAGATAGACGGACCGAGGAAATGTTGGCAATTGTAGCGAGGGTATTATGGGCTGAAAGCACAGATCTGCAAAAATATGACTGTTACAGGCATGCACACTATTTGAGTAGGACAGGCATGAGAGGAGGGAAGAATGAGGAATTGAACCCATGAACACTGCATTGTATTAACCAGTAGGCTATATCTCTGTGGTGTATGTCACAGCAATGGCTGGGTACAGAAGGACTGCAGGTCACCGCACAAACTGTCTGCTCTGAGTGCCAGGATAGGGTAACCCCACCAGTACCCATGATGCAATGCACATGCTGAATAGCAGTCTACAGCTGATCACCAAATGGGGTCTGCACCTCTCTGGTATCTCAGCTTGGAAAGACGAACTGACAGTGCGTGATACTGGCACAGAGTAGCTACAGACCATGCCATTGTGCAGGTTCTGTGTTCACCCTGAGGGATAGGATGGGTGCCCAGCACTAGGTCCACAGTACATGTGGTGCTAGAGATAGGTCCTGCTCTACATTGCTATCACTGCCAGTGTTTAACAGGTGTTCCTTGCAGTTCAGCTGCAGGTAATTTGGTGTCCATCTGTATTCTGCAGTCATATGTGGTCTTCTGAAACCAGACACCACACAGATTAGTGTGTACCCTGTGTTAGGGTCTGGCTGACATGGGCTCCTGTTATCAGGGCAGAGCGGTTTCTAGACTTGCATGAGGTTTGTGTAGTAGTCCCTTTATAGGTCACAGTGGTATGCACTACATATGCCAAAGGGGCCCCATCACCCTTCTTGTAGGTAAGGAACAGGTGCCCCCACCCAGGTAAAGCAACCTCCATCCTGCTGGTATAAGACAGCCCTCCAGCATTGGTGGGCCAAAGCTATACCTGTGACTGGGGCAGTGGCAGACCAGAAACAATACTGGGGTTAGGTGTGGAAAACCCCAACTGCCTTACACCGCTGTCTGCCACTCACCAGCAGACAGCACAATCAGACTGCACCTTATAGGTTTTCTAACCATGCACAGTCTAACTGCAGACAGTCCACCAACCAATCCATAGTGCATGCTCAAAGAAAAACTATGTGCCCCAAGCAGGCATCTCAGTGATTGGGAGCCCAACACTGAGAACACAAAAGTATCACTGGAGACAAATAATGTAGAGCGCTATGTGGGAACCTAGACCTGCCATGGTCACTGCTCGGTCAGAGTGAGTGCCCTCCCAGCATGCCATGCTGTGGCCACCCTGTCCATGCAGGCGGTGGTCATGCACTACAGTGTCCCAGCCACTGCCCCACACCCTGTGAAGATGCACCCTGGCCAATCTGCCCTGTCCGGGTCTTACCCACAATACCTTGCTCCTCGTTATGCACATATTCCGGCTAACGCTGGTAACAGTGAGACATTTTGGGCCCAGTGAGGGGTGGGCAGCCACAGAACAATGGATGGATAGACACAGACACACACACACACACACACACACACACACACACACACACACACACACACACACACACACACACACACACACACACACACACACACACACACACACACACACACACACACCCCCCCCTACCTATTGTAGCAATGTGCAAAGATAGGGGTGGTTGGCAACCCTGCCCATCACACTAGTCCCTATCACAGTGCCCACATTGCTAAACTGTGCAGGAGGTAGTAGTAGTGCTCTGGTGATAACTGCAGCTCAATGCTGGGGCCAAGAGCCTGACTCTCCATGCATCTTTGGATTGGGGAGCCTATGTGAATGGGTGTTTGTACCCCTGTTCGCCGCTACTTTGGGCTTTGAACATGTTGCTGTTGTATCTGCATTGTAGGGTAAAATATAGGGGCATGCTCTGCAGGAACCACAGCTGGGATTTGATCTTGTGACCCTCTGCTTCTAGACACATTGGCTGGCTGTACTGCACCCCACTGTTGCCACAGATGCATGGTAGTCCCTGGGGCAACCTGTACTTTTCCTCAGCCAGACCTTTTATGTTGCACTGCACACCACGTACTGATAAAAGGCATGGCCTAGGTCCACTGCAGGCAGGTGCCACTGCCCCCTCCAGCACAGGCACACCCCCCCCTGCCATGCTGACATGACCATATGCTGTCGGTGCTGGTAGTGCGCAGTCCCAGGCCATCCTCTGTGTGGGTAGGTGGTCGCCTAGGGAGCGGGGTCTGGGGCAGGGGGCATACATGAGCATCCTCACATCCCCCCATCACCGCCTACCAATAGTATGTCCCTTCCACTTGCGGGAGGGTTGGCTGGGGGGGATGTCAGGTCAGTGCCCTGGCAACTGTTAGCTCAGGTGGACCAGGTAGATGTAGGTGGATTGTGTTTGGCCTTTGTCAGCTGCTGTCATGCTGATTTCTGGTTTCTATGTTCCTATGTGCCACCAAGGCGCCTGCCTAGTCCACCCTGTGCCCCAGCTGCCCCCGCTACATGTCCCGCCTGCAGCCCCCTATGCCCCATTTGCACCATCGCCATAGTGGCCTTTCATACTTAGGCACTATGCTGTTGCTGAAAATAGAGCACTACTATCACGTTTCTTGGGCTCCCTGCCTATGCTGTACATTGCTGACACTGAAATGGTTTCTCTCTCCTGCAAATGTGCATCTAATGGCAGGTTTTCATTTGCGGTAGGATTCAGCCCTTCAGTTCAGCGCGTTAATGTAAAAGGAGTCCTCCCCACCCACTCCCTGCCCATTGACCCCTTCTCTCTGCCCTCTCTCCTCCCTCTGCGGTGTTTACCGCGGCCGGGAACGCTAACACTCGTTAGGTAACGTTGACGCGCGTTAATGTTACATACCGTGCGTTAACATTACCTAACGATCGTTAACGTTACCTAACATGCGGTCTGTAACATTACCGCAGTTTAGTAAACATACCCCATAAGCTTGATATCAACCCTTTATGAAGAATTTTGCCATGGGGAACCCACAAAATAGATTACTATGCCTTTTTCCTATATTGGCTTTCAAAAAATTCAAAATTAATAAGTTGTTTTGCATCACCTTACGTCACAGTAGCAAATTACCCACAAAGGTTTACCATCTGAACTCTAGCCACTGGCAAAATCTATCATTTCATCCTTGATGGAGAAGAAATATAAATTGTAAACAAATTTCACCTGCTTGGATGAATAATCAATAAACAACTGACAATCAGTCAAGAAATTCGATGACACATTGTTCTTGGCAGAACATCTATGAAGGACCTAGATGAGATTTTCAAGTGCAGAGACGTATCTTTGCATACACAGATCCAACTTGTCCAAGCCAGGGTATTTTCAATAATGTCATATGAATGTGAAAGTTGGACAGTGAAGAAGAAAGACAAGAAGAAAAGCAATGCCTTTGAATTATGGTGGTGGTGACGAACACTATGAGGCTTGTATACAAGCCCCTATGTATACCATAGACTGCCCGAAAACAAATCAGTCGGTACTAAAGGAGATCAAACCTAAGCCTTCTTTAGAAGTTCAAATGACAAGACTTCGACTTTCATACTTTGAATACATGATGCAAAGAGAAAGATCATTAGAGAAAGACATCATGCTTGGCACGATTGTAGGTCAATATCAAAGAGGAAGGCTAGCAATTGATGGATCAATATAATAACAACAGCTATGGATGTCACTTTATCAATAATTAGCTGCCTAACTGAAGAGTGAACGCGGTTTAGGACTACTATCCACAGGGTCATCATGAGTCAACATTGACTTTATGGCACTTAACAACAACAACAACAACAATAACAAATCATGAAAACTGAAGGTTTTCTGGCAGATGGGATTTGCATGAAAACACTTATAAGTCCCTGAGATTTTGTACATTTTAGGTAGTTTTGTACATGAACCCCCATTTGTGAAAAATATGCAGAGTTTAGTACACTGCCCTTTTAATTATGCTCATATTATTTCTGAGCTTTATAGAACTTTAATTTTAGAATACTAATACATACTCAGATTAATTAAACACAGCCATGGTTTATATATTCTGGTATACTGTTTGAAAAAGTTCTTTCATTTTCTTTCAGAATGAAGCAAACTCCTTCCAGGAAACTTACCACATGTGGTAAAACTGAAAACGTTTCACAAAGGGATTGAGACATGCTACTCAATCTGCCAAATCCCTAATGTGTGATTTTTGCAACTTCCACTTGTCTAATGTGGGGGTAAATGATGTGACGAAGATGGTGACTGTTTTCCAGGAAAATGTCATCCTTCCCTTAAATGATCAGTCAGGATAGAAAAAAATATTTTTCTGAAATGATCAGGAATGCCATATAAATTGTGGGAACCTATTACTATCTGTTTCCTAGTTTGCTTTGAAGTGCAGAGGTGAACAGTTGGAAATGCTGTACATTTTAAACGGAGACTTGTACAGCTGCCTAGGCTTAACATTTATGCATTGTTATGAATTGTTGCCTAAAAAAAAGATGTATTGAAACAGATATTTTTATTTCAACATATTTTGTAAATCAGTACACAGAGTGTTATAATAATATTAACTTTTATATATTTATTTATTTATTGTTCTTATATACCGCACTCTTAAAAATCAGCGCGGTTTACATAAAATGATTATTGTGCCGGTCGACACTTACAATGAAACAGGGGAATGAAACTTGGACTTGAACAAGGGAGCTATATACAATATTCAGAGAAATAGGATATAGGAGGCATTTACTAACAGTATGCACTAAAGCCATTAATATATTTTATTTACAACAGGGCTCGTTACATAAAATACGCCCAGTAGTAAATTGCACATATTAATGGTGTCAGTGGTGTTGCACAAGCTGTTAGTAAATGACTCCCATAGTGGTTTTCATTTAAAAGGATCTTACTGGGGATTATGTAACTCGGGGATTACGTGACTGGGGATTAAGTGACCGGAGGAATATCTCATGGTTTCAGTTGTAGATTCTAGGTGATTATCTATTATCTGATTGGGGATTATCTGACTCGGGGATTAAGTGACTGGGGATTAAGTGACCGGACACCATTCTAGAAGACTTATTCACAGTGTCCACAAGAAAAATCAGACATTTACAAGTAAAAACGGCATTTATGATTCTTATGAAGCTTTGATTTTCTATATCAAATGGAAATTTTGTTGATCATATCCTTCTCATCTATGCTCTTGCTTCTTTAAGTTCAGCTGACTAGACTTTGCTTTCTCTTTTCATACTGGATGTGACAAGTAAATATGATAATTTGCTTTTCGGGGGGGGGGGGGGATTTTAGGGCTCCTTTCACCAAAGCCTGCAAAGGACTTATAATTAACTCACCAAACAAATGCACATTAATTGTAAAGTCTCCGCATTAGCTGTCGAGGGCATGACCAGTATGTTCCTGGCATCTAACACAAGGTGGGCCACTCCGATGGATGCTCTGCTACGGCAGGTTCATGTAAAGACTCTCATAGAGGAGTCATTAGGTGAATCCACGTTAAGAACCATATTACCGCTAAGCAATTGCCCTAGCGCTAGCAGTAATGTGCTGTCCATTCTCCACTCTCCGCCCACTCTCCGCCCATTCTCCACCCCATCCTGCAATCATAGATTAACATGTATTTTAGCATGTGGTGGCGGACACATTCACGTGTTGGTGTTCGCAATTGTCAGTTACTGCATATTAAAATGCACATTCACCAGCTAATGGGAGCTCTTAATGTTAAAGCAACCAATCCTTCAAAATCAGTGGATAAAAACTTTTATGCTTTTATGGATAGTTTGGAATATTTACATCATATTAGTTTAGCTACCCCTTCAACGGACATGTTTTGGGTCTTGGATCTTCACTGGACTCAATTTCTGTTTATGGGATTTTTTTGTTTCTCTGGTCTCTTGATCAGATCTGAGTTCAGTGGTTTTTCGACTTTCATTTTTGTATTCTCGTCCATCTCATAACACATCAAAGAAACTGACTAGGGATTTAATTAGGCTTATGTGCCCTTTTACTAAAGCCCAGTAAGGCTGTGCACTTAACATGCATTTGTAACATAGTAACTGCAAAGCCTCCATGTTCGCTGTTGAATCCCTAACCAGAACGTTCCCGACATTCAACACATGACTGAGTAGTTAACGCATAGTGCACTTAACCTGGGTGTATCAAATAAAACCCAAAATCTGCAATAGAGTAGACACCCAGGAGGGTGTAGATAACACAAGGCGGGATCTTGCTAAGCTTGAAGAATGGTCTAGAATTTGGCAACTGGGATTTGATGTTAAAAAATGCAAGGTCATGCATTTGGGCCGCAGCAATCCAAGGGAGCAATATAGTATAGGGGGTAAAGTACTTTTGCCCACTAAAGAAGAGCGGGACCTAGGCGTGGTTGTGTCTGATGATCTTAAATTAGCTAAACAGGTAGAAAAGGCGATAGCAAAAGCTAGAAGGATGCTTGGGTGCATACAGAGAGGAATGGCTAACAGAAAAAAGGAGGTGATAGTGCCTCTGTATAAGTCTTTGGTGCAACCTCATTTGGAGTATTGTGTGCAATTCTGAAGACCGCAACCTTCAAAAGGATATAAACAGGATGGCGTCGGTACAGAGGGTGGCTACTAAAATGGTTAGTGGTCTTCATTATAAAGCATATGAGGATAGACTTAAGGTTCTTGATATGTACACCTTAGAGGAAAGGCAGGATAGAGGTGATATGATTGAGACATTTAAGTACCTCTTTGGCATAAATACACATGGGAAAGGCCTCTATCGATTGAAAGCAAGTTCTGCTACAAGGGGACATGGGATGAGGGTGAAAGGGAATAGATTCAGGAGTGATATGTGGAAATATTTCTTTACAGAAAGAGTGGTGGATCCATGGAATAGTCTCCCAGTGGAGGTGGTAGAGAAGAGGACAGTATCTGAATTCAAAAAAGCATGGGACAAACACAGAGGATCTTTAAAGGAAAAAAGGGGATTGTTGTAGTTGTTGATATGGAAGGACAAACGACATAGGCCATGTGGTCTTTTTCTGTAGTCATTTTTCTATGTTTCTGTGTTTCTAAGTATCATTAGGTGACCCACGCTAATTGCTATGTTAATGGTGTTAGAGCAATAATGTGTTCTCCATGCCCATAATCTGCCTCTAAACCCACCCACTCTCCACATTAGCGTGCAAGTGCCAGTTAACATGCATTTAAAGAGTCAATAGTTGGCATGCTCAAATGTGAGTATTCACCGTGCGCAATTACCGCATGCAATAACACGTTAACTGATTAGCAGAGCTTAGAAGAATGGCCCTTTAAAAATGACACATCATTAGATAGCTATTTTGCCTTTCCTGAAGATTTCTCTTCTCTTCCCTTAATTGATCAGGCAATTACTTTGAATACCATTTGCTCCGCTAATTCTTCATTACACTGAGGCTCAGCATAACAATCCATAGTGCCATCATGGCCTCCAGCTTTTCAAACAGCAGGCCTGAAGAGCTGAGATATTCAAGTAGTAGCTTGCTTTGATCCTCATGATCTAGGCCTTACTACATGCAATACATGTTTATAGGCAGTTACTCATTCGTTAATAAACAATAAACTAAAGATTAATCCATTAAACTCAAAACCCATATGGATAATAGATAAGGGATTTAAAACTGACATGTCACCTATACTGCTTGGTCACACTACTTTACTCATCACTGCAGATTTTGTGATGTCAATTTGATTGTGAGCTGATGTTTGATGCACCAGTGACTGCTGTTATATGGTCCAGCTTTTTGCAATGTGTTAAATATGTCCAACAGGGTACTTTTGATGATTTATGAATTTTAATAGCTTTAGTATTGTGTGATTTAGATTATGGCAACACTCTTTATCTTGGACTTGGACTATCCACTACTAAGGGGTATGTTTACTAAACTGCGTTAATCGTGAATAACGTGCGCTATGTAACGTTAACGATCGTTAGCGCATCATAACGTGCGTTACGCTGCGCTTACGATAGTTAACGTTACATAACGTGCGTTATGATGCGCTAACGATCGTAATGCCCTGCGGCGCGGTAAAACACCGCAGAAGGTGGAGAGAGGGCAGAGAGAAGGGGTCAATGGGCGGAGAGTGGGCGGGGAGAGGCTCCCTTCACACTAACGCGCTGATTTTCAGAGCTGAATTCCAACGCGAATGAAAACCTGCCGTTAAATGCACAATAAAGGGGAGAGAAACCATTTAAGTGTCAGCAATGTACAGCCCAAGCAGGGAAACCAAAACAAAGTGATAAGTGTGATACATGTGCACAGAACAAAAGGGCACATAAACACTGAAAATGACCCCAGAACCCGCACCATAGGCAGCCGCCTACATGCACACTGGATGGCCTGAGACTGCGCACCACCAGCTCCACCAGCAGAAGGGCATGTCAGCATGGTGGCTGAGGGATACTGGTGGTGGAGGGGGCAGTGGCAGCTACCCAGAGCAGACCGTGGCCTAGCCCTGTGTAGGTGGGTGCCATGTACTGCAACAGACAGGCCCTGTCTGACCAACAGTCATGGTATCACCAGGGAATGCACCATCTCTGTGATAACATGGTGGTGCAGTGTACAAAACCAGTGTATTCAGAAGCAGAAGGTCACAGGTTCAAGTCCCAGTTGTGGTTTCCACCAACCCAGTCCTCATATTTTACCCACTACTATAACGTGCTAATACAGACAGAACCTTTCTTGCAGATGATGTAAACATGCCCAAAACACCTACATTTTACCCTACAGAGCACAGACACCAGGGCCAAACACCATTCAGGTTCCATGCTGCCTCTGATAAAGATGCCTGTGCTGCATTTCTATGCGCCACCCCCATGGTATGCAGATGTATCTCATGCATATTCATGAGGGACAGCATGAAAACCCAAACAGTGTTTTGCACCGCAGGAATGGAGTTGGGAACCTCTGCCGTAAAGCAGCAGCCAACAGGGGCAGACACACCCGCACCCACAGGCCCCATTATCCAAAGCCTCCTGGAGAGGCAGGACTTTGGGCTCTGCATGCATCTCCCAATACTAGCACTTGCAAACCTTAGTAATGCCATCCTAAACCTGGGAATATGGTACACATCTATCAAAAGGCTGCTATGATTACTGGCAGATAGCAATTCCTAGGTTAAGTACAATTTTCGGAGTGAGCTGCATCATAGCAACCTTTCTCATGTCTGTGGAGTGTGCTACAGGTCTTGTGTCTGACAGTGTTTACCAATCTGGGGAGTGACTCCTACAGTATTGCGTACCATAGCCATGCCTGCACTGTGCCCAGGACTGGTGTGGTGGCCTGGGCTGCCCAACACCTCTATAGTTGCACAATGCTGGCATAGGTGTGGGGAGTGTGTGTCTGTCTATCCAGTGTGTGGTGGCTGCCAACACCCTCCACAGCCCACACTGCTAGCACTGTTGCCAGTATTGGCCTGCCAATGTGCATAATGAGGAGCAAGGTACTGTGGGAATAGCCTGGATAGGGTGGCCTGACCTGGCCGCATCTGCACAGGGCATAGGGCAATGGCCGGACATTGTAGTGCCCGGTACCACCTGCATGGACAGGGTGGCCATAGCATGTCCTGCTGGGAGGTCACTCTCCCCCTGACTGAGCAGTGACCATGGCATGGCTAGGTTCCCCCATAGTGCTATACAGCTTTTTTCTCATGTGATATTTATGGGTTTTCTTTTGGGGTCCAATCACTGACTTATTTGCTTGGTGTGTATGCATCTTCTCCAGGACCATGCACTATAGACTAGCTGGCGGATTGTCTGCAGCTAGTATGTGTCTTGCTGGAACACCGTGCAGCGGCTGGAGGCTTGCTGCTGGAGAATGTCAGATAATGGTGGGGGGGCAGTTGAGCATTTCCAGACCTGCCGTCTGTCTGCTATTGTGTTATGGATGTGTACTGCTCTGCATTGCCTGCCCTGTAGGGTGTTTGATCTCTAGCAGAACTGGGGTGATGGTCCCCTCTGCTGCCACCATTCCAGGAGCATAGAAAGTGGATCTGTTGGTGGGAGATCCTGTCCCCCACCCTGAGCCCCAGAGGGTGTGTTGGGTGGTGGTATGTAATCTCCCTGGTAACCACAGCAGAATGTGAGTGTGGTGCCGTGCAGTTCTCCTGTAGCCAGCCAGGTGTTTATTAGCAGCTCTAGCCCACTGGTTACTTCACTGCCCATGGAGCCAGAGGTCATGGGTTCACAACCCACAGTGGGGTTCATCGATAGGGCTGTCTTAGGCATTGTCTATTTTTATTGTATATTAGTGCTGCTAGCAGAACCACCCTCAGGGTACTGTCATCTTAGGGTGGCTCATAAGGCGCCCTATAAAGCGCCTTATAAGGTGCCTTATATGGTGTCCTATAGGGGACATTATAGGGTGCCTTGGCAGACAGCGCACTTTATAATGTGCCCTATGGAGTGCCTTCTAGGGTGCCTTATGTGGCACCTTAGGTTACGCCACTGTGAGGGTGTGTTTGCTGGCAGCACTATTATAGTACAACTAAACTTCCTCACAGCCCAATACTTAACCCTTTCCAGGCCAAGCCCAAAACTTTCGGGATCCACACTTCTGCCTAAATATTCCTATCAAGTGGTATATAATACATGACCATGGCAGAGGGAACGTCACTATTGGAACATATTGAATAAGACGGGTACAATTTTCCTGACATATGTAAACTTTAACCCGGCTGCAGAATGTGGATTAAAATATTATAGTAGACCTTCAAAGGGTTACACATGACACCTCAGCCAGCCTTATTCATTAGGCACACTGGGGAATCAAACCCATGACCTTTGTACCATCAGTCTGTGTAGTAACCATTGTGCTACAGCTCTGTTTCTGTATTTGGGTGTCTGCGCGCCTTCTTAAGCTTAACGCTCAGTAACGCGCCCTGTAACGATCGTTGCTACGTGGCGCCTTATAATGCGCGTTATTGGTAACGATGTACTGCCCATGTCCTTTTTTGGCATTTCTTCCACTAACGCGGCTCCTAACGCAAATCAAACTAACGCAGTATAGTAAACATACCCCTAAGTGATTTCAAATTATGCAAAATTCAGCTATCAGTTTGGTCACAATGTTAAGAAATTTGATCCTCTATAACCGCATCTGTGCAATGAGTATGGGACATCTATTCAGTGCCAAACTGTATTTAACACTTGGGAGGTCATTCTAGAACACGAATAAGGGGTTTGCACATGCAGGGGGACATTTATATGCCAAAAACGTCCTCGATCGTATTCTGAAATACTGCTGACATGCAGGTCCATGGCGCTAGCTTGGAGATCTCTGAACGCAGCCAGAAGGGGTGGAATGGGGGCACGGTCAGCTGCGGAGGCATATAAAGAGTATTCTGGAAAGGCCTTGTATGTATTAAGTGTTTCCCAGAAATATCCACGCTATTCCTGCTAAAAAGTGGAATAAGGCCAGGATTTAGAAATAATTCTGCTCTTCTCTGCAATGCTTCCCATCTTGAAGAATGGTTGTGAAAGTATGTTTTGAACTGGTGTGACTGCAATCTGGAAAAACATAAGATGCAGTTTTAAGGTGCAGCGAGCAGAGTTGAGGGAATGTTGGAAAGTATGGACACATTATAAACAACCTTACAGAAATATTAAGAAGAGCAATAGTGTTTATTCTGGCTAAAAGGAGCCAATCTAGGGGAGCTTAACAATTCCCTTGTTCTGAAAAATGGGACTGCTGATATAGGGTGTGGCAGAGACATCCGTCTTGAACCCATGAGAATAGAAAAGGACATGGAATTGGACTTAGGGGAGAGCCCAGTTGTGTATTTCAAGGGTAACCTGAATCCTGCGTACACCGATACCCACAAAATCCCTGCCTGGCCTGGATATCAGGCACCGCGAAGGGAGAGAAAGAAGAGAGGGAGAAAGCCCAGGGTGCCACATCCAGACTCCTATGAGGTCCCTGCAGGCATGAGAAAAGATTATTATCAACTGGGAAGGTCCGGAAGGGAGGAGGAGGGGCTGGAACCCTGGAGGTGGAAATATAAGCCCCTGCTAAGGCAAAGAGGGGGGAGGCTGGAGAAACAAGGGGAGCTGGAGAAACAAGAGGCTCAGGAGAGCCAAGAGAAGCTGGAGATGCATCGGAGCCATAGAGGAGAGCCCTGGGAGGAGCTGAACCACAGGGAACACAGCCGAGGAGATGGGCCGAAGGCTGAAGGTACTGACCAGCTGTCTCAGGTAGAGCTGGGAACAGGAGTGACTCTAGGACCCAAGGAGGAACTGTTTACTGAGCACTGCTTTGAAAACTCAGAACGGGACACTGCTCCAACAATTGAAGATATGCAAGTCGATACTGCTGAGGATGACTTGAGGGCTATGGATATTCCTATGGACTGTACTTTATGACAAGCCAAGTGCATTGAACCGTTGTGCTGAGGGCTAACACTTTCTGAGAAGGTCTCCTAAAGCTGGAAATAACAAGACCCAGAGAACTGACAGGAGGCCGGGGATACTTTTGCTAGCACCCAGAGGTTTGTGACGCAGCCAGGAAAACTTGCAGGGAAGCTAAAAAGCTTGGTGAATATTTGCTACTCGTGTCTCCCATATTTCGGTTTAAACTTAATCCAGGAAGGGAGTTAAGAAGAAGCTTTTGTTCCAGTGGGACTAAGTTTTATTGTTGCTATTAATTGTTTTACAAGGCAAGGATAAAAAGAGACATTTTTACCCTTGCTAAAGAAGTGCTGTTTTTCAGGGCTGAGAAACGTTTGAAGCAGCTGTGTGTGTTTGAAGCTTGTGAAGCAGTTATGCCGTTCTAGTGCTGTATTACCAATAATCCTGCATAAGAAGGAGTCCTGTGTACAGGATACTTGAACTTTTGCGTAAGAAATAAAATTCTGTCACTTTGCCTTACCTCCGGACCATGACTACAACTTCTTCTTGAAGCCATTTTTGAAGGCAAACTACATATCCCAAGATACTCCTGGGGAAAGTTAGTTTGCCCAAGCCAATCGAGAGAAGTTCCTCCGATACCACGCCCCTCTAGACTAGAGGCGGGTGGTGAGGGTGTGACAAGGGGTAGTATGTAGGGATGAGAAACGGAGATCATATTTGTAATCCTGGTACCCCATACGATTATGTTATGTCATAGTTGAAAGGACAAGCAGTCAAGAAATCCAACGACGCATTGCTCTTGGCAGAATAACTATGAAGGACCTAGACAAGATTCTCAAAACCAGCAGAATGAGTGCACGTAAAGGCCATAGGCATGAAAATGGCATACAGTTGTTGCTCAGCAATATTATGCATCCTTTGGGGAACTGCAATGTTCGTTCCGGGTTTTGTGCACTTGGTAAGGGTCCATCCCTAGCAGTTTAAAGCATGTTTGTACAGATGACCAAGGCAGGAGTCACTGGGGCCAGTTCCTAATGTCATGTACCATTTAATGCAAGGTATGTCCTGACGTACATGTTAATATTTACATTCTCATATACCATATTGGTGTGCGCTGGGATTACCTAGCACTTTTCAGAACATGAGAAGGACTGGTATATGGTCTAGGTTGCAGCAGCTGTAATTTCTCATTGATATTCATGTTAGTTTGCATCAGCAAACTACCGTGTATGATAAGCAGCTTAGGAAATACTTTACTGAAGAAGATGCAGGGAAGTTACCCATTACTGAAATGGTATTTAAAGGTGATGCATTGGAAGAATTGAAAGAAATGTCAATAAACCTGGGAAGATACATTACAACTATTTGATAAACTAAGGAGTAGCAAATCACCTGGACTGGATGGTATACATCCATGGGTGTTGAAAGAACTGAAATATGAGATTGCAGACCTACAATTAGTAATCTGTGAACTATCATTAAAATAATCTGTAATACCTGAAGATTGGCAAATGATCAACTTAATGCCAATTTTTAAAAAGGGTTCCAGGGGTTTTCTGGGAAACTACAGAGCCTGATGTGAGTACCTGGCAAAATGGTAGAAACCATTATAAAGAACAAAATTACTGAACATGTAGATAGCCATGGTTTAATGGGAGAAAGCCAACATAGCTTTAGCCAAGGAAGGTCTTGTCTTTCTAATCCGTTAAATTTTTTTGAAGGTGTGACTAAAAGGTAGACAAAGTTGAGCCGGTCGATACAGTGTATCTGAATTTTCAGAAAGCCTTTGATGAGGTCACTCATCAGAGACTCTTGGCGAAATTAAAAAGTCATGGGATAGGAGGCAGTGTACTATTGTGGATCAGGAACTGGTTAAAAAATAGAAAGCAGAGGGTAGGGCTTAATGGCTAATTTTCCTAGTGGAGAAACGTGAATAGTGGAGTACCCCAGAGATCTGTGCTGGACCTGCTGCTTTTTAACATATTCATAAATGAGCTGTAATGAGAAAAATGAGTGAGTTAATCAAATTTGCAGATGACACAAAATTATTCAAAGTTGTTAAACCCAAGAAGATTGTGAAAAATTTCAAGAAGATAAATCCTTGATAAATAGGCACATGAAATTTAGGGGTATGTTTACTAAACTGCGGTAGTGTCATTCGCGTTAGAATCCGCGGTAGAAACAGAAATGACCAAATAAGGACATGGGCGGTACATCGTTGCAGATAATGCGCGTTAGAAGGCGCCATAGAGCAACGAGCGTTACAAAGTGCCGTGTAAAGTGCCACGCAAGGCACCCTCTATGGCGCCCATAAGGCGTATGATAAGGTGCCTGGCAAAGTGTCAAGAGCAGTAGCACAATGGTTAATACACTGACTGATGGTGCAGGGGATGAGAGTTCAACCCCCCTCTGGGTCCAATAAGTAAAGCTGGCTGAGACATTAGCTTTTACTTTAAATCAGTGCTGTCTGAAGCATATTGTTTTGTAAATTTAATTAGTGCTGCCAGCAAACACACCCTCACAGGGCCGTAACCTAAGGTGCCGCATAAGGCGCCCCATAAGGTACTCCAGAGGGCACATTATTAAGTGCACTGTCCACCAAGACAACCTATAATGTTCCCTATGGGGCGCCCCATAAGATGCCTTATAGGGCGCTTTACAGGGCGCCCTAGAGGGCGCTTTATAGGGTGTCTGATGAGGCACCGTAAGGAGACAGCACTGTGAGGGTGTCTGTGCTGGCAGAACCAATTTAAATTAAAAAAAGAAAATGCCACAGACAGCCCTACCAAATAACCCCACTGTGGGATCAAACCCATGATCTCTGGTCCCACAGGCAGTGAAGTAACTAGTGGGCTACATCTCCAGTGCTACTAACAAACCCCTGCCTGGCTACTGAAGGACATCAGGTCACCACATAAACTGTCTGCTGTGGATACCAGGATTTGGGTTAACCCACCCATACCCATGATGCACTGCACATGCAGATCAGCAGTCTACAGATAATCACAAGATGCGGAATGCACCCCCCCACCAGCACCTCGGCCTGGTAGGGGGTACTAACCATGTGCACCCCCACAGCACCTCAGCCTGGTAGAGTGTACCAACTGTGTGTGTTACTGGCACAGAGTAGCTACAGACCGTCACAGTGTGCGGGTCCTGAGCTCACCCTGAGGGTGAGGTGGTGTGCCCAGCACCATTTCCGCAGCACCTGGCTTTGCTGAGATAGGCTATGCTGCAGGTCTCCATCAGAGCCAGTGTGTAATAGGTGGTCCTTGCAGATACACCCAGGATATGCCTGTGTCCATCTGTATTTCACATCTAGCCCTTGTGGACTATGATGCACCCAGAATAGTGCATACCCTGTGTGGGTTCCATGGTCACATGATTTAGGTGAAGGGGTTGTTGCACCCACAGGTGGATTCCTTCCCCACCCCACCCCCTGTGGCTTAGGAATGGAATCTCTCACCAACAGATCCACAATATACCCCCCTGCAATGGTGACAGTAGAGGGGACCATCAACCACAGTACAGCTGGTGGTAGGACACCCTACAGGGCAGTCAATGCAGATCTGTACGCAACCATAAATAGGGCAATGGCTGGCAGACAGACAGTCGCCCTGGAAATGCACAGCTGCCCCCCACCACCATCTGACATTCGCCAGCCACTGCACCCTGCAAGGTGTTCCAGCCATACACATACTAACTGCAGACAGTCTGCTAGCTAGTCCATAATGCATGTTCCTGGAAAAGATTTGTGAACCCAAACCTGGGATGTGCACACACCCACCAAGCAGGCAAGTCAGTGATTGAGCCCCAGATAACAGAACCCATATATATATCACTTACAAGAAACACTGTAGAGCACTGTGGGGGAACCCAGCCATGCCTTGGTCACTGCACAATCAGGGTGAGAGTGACCTCCCATCAGGACATGCTGTGGCCACCCTGCCCGTGCAGGTGGTGGCCGGGCACGACAATGTCCCAGCCATTGCTCTATGCTCTTTACAGATGAATCCAGGCCAGGCCACCCTATCCAGGCTATTCCCACAGCACCTTGCTTCTCATTATGCACATTGGCAGGCCAATACAGGCAACAGTGCTAGCAGTGTGGGCTGTTGAGGGTGTTTGCAGCCACCACACACTGGATAGACAGACACATACTCCCCACACCTATGCCAGCATTGTGCAACTATAGAGGTGTTTGGCAGTCCTGGCCTCCGCACCAGTCCTGGGCACCGTGCAGGCATGGCTATGGTACGCAATACTGTTGGGGTCACTCCCCAGGGTGGTAAACACTGTCAGACACAATACCTGTAGCACACACCACAGACATCAGAAAGGTTGCTATGATGCAGCTCACTCAGAAATTTGTACTTAACTTTGGAATTGCTATCTGCCAGTAATCATAGCAACCTTTTGATAGCTGTGTACCGTATTCCCAGGTTTAGGGTGGCATTCCTAAGATATGCACATGCTAGTATTGAGAGATGCACGCAGGGCCCAACATCCTGCCTCTCCTGGAGGCTTCGGTTAATGGGGCCTGTGGGTGTGGGTGTTTCTGGCCCTGTTGGCCGCTTCTCTAGGGCAGGGGTTTCTAACTCCGGTCCTGGTGGGCCACACACTGTTCGGGTTTTCATGCTGTCCCTCATGAATATGCATGGCAGATATCTGCATACCATGGGGGCGGCGCATAGAAATGCAGCACAGGCATCTTTATTAGTGACAGCATGGTACCTGAATGGTGTTTGACCCTCCAGGACTGCATTTGGGAGACTCTGCTGTAGGTACTGCGCCTGTTTAGAATGTCTGTGCTCTATAGGGTAAAATGTAGGTGTCCCAGGCATGTTTCTGTTATCTGCAATAAAGGTTCTGTCTTTCTTACCACGGTTTATTACTGGGTAAAATATGGGGACAGGGTTGTCAGGAACCACAGCTGGGACTTGAACCTATTACCTTCTGCTCCTCAGCACAATAGCTGTGCATACTGCACCACCGTGTTGCCACAGGGACAGTTTTATTCCCTGGAGATACCATGACTGTTTGTCAGACAGAGCCTGTCTGTTGCAGTGCACGGCACCCTCCTAAACGGGGCTAGGCCATGGTCTGCTGCGGCCAGCTGCCACTGCCCCCTCCGCCACCAGCACCCCTCCGCCACCATGCTGCCATGCCCTTCTGCTGGTGGTGCTGGTGGTGCACAGTCTCAGGCCATCCAGTGTGTGGGTAAGCGGCTGCCTATGTTGCGGGTTCTGGGGTAGGGGTGCCTGCATAGACGTCCACGCTTCCCCCCAGCACCACCTGCCACTGTTCTGTGCCCTTGGGGGTAGCTGCTGGGTACTATCCCCTGTGACACTGTGGGAAACACAGTCATGCCCATGTTGGGCCTTCATTAGTTGCTGTCTGGCTGCTCTGCTGTTTCAGCATTCATATGGGCCACCTAGGCATCACCCTAGTCTGCACTGTGGCCCAGCTGCACCACAGCATGTGCCGCCTGCGGCCCTCTGTATCCCCTTTTCCAGCATCTGTCCAGTTGCCCGTTCCAACATGCCCACCCTGCTGTGCGCAACATGTGCACGCCATAGGACACCTGTCCAATAACAAGGGACAGCCCTGATCAGCGCTATTTCACTGTGGGATCATTCAGCTTTTCGGGCGACAGAGCATACACCCTTCCACAATTAATATCTTTTTTTGGGAGCTTTCTCGGTAGTGTTTTTTGCGGTTTCCCAATATTATCACTATTGGCCAGCTTGGTTAGGTTTTTTTCCAGTTTGTTGAGGTCATTTTCAATGTTTATCTGCCCTTTTGTTCTGTGCACATGTATCACACTTATCACTTTTTGTAGGTTTCCCTGCCTATGCTGTACATTGCTGACACTTAGGGGTATGTTTACTAAACTGCGTTAGTGTGATTCGCGTTAGGAGCCGCAGTAGAGACAGAAATCCCAAATAAGGACATGGGCGGTATATCGTTACCGAGAACGCGCGTTACAAGGCGCCATAAATGAACGAGCGCTACAGGGCACGTTACTGCGCGTTAATCTTAAGAAGGCGCGCAGGCAGACAAGGACAGCAACAGAGCTGTAGCAGAATGGTTATAACACTGATTGATGGTACAGGGGTCATGGGTTCGATTCCCCAGTGGGCCTAATGTATAAGGCTGGCTGAGGCAGCACCCTTTATATTTAAGTAGTGATTGTTGAGGCATTTGACGTGTATTTTAATTAGTGCTGCCAGCAAATACACCCTCACGGTGGCATAACCTAAGGTGCCGCATAAGGCACCCCATAAGGCACTCCATAGGGCACATTATAAAGTGTACTGTCCGCCAAGGCACCCTATAATGTCCCCTATACAGTGGTCCCCAACCCAGTCCTATGGGGCCCACCGGCCAGTCAGGTTTTCGGGATATCCCTAATGACTATGCATGAGATATATATGCATTAGAGATATCCTGCCAACCTGACTGGTTTGTGGCCCTCCAGGGCTGGATTTGGAGACCCCTGCCTTACACCTCTGTCATTTAAGATTGTGATTGGGCAAGGTACAGATGTCCTAGACATCGAAAGGGTATAAAGAATGTGTCACATTCCTCCTCGATTCTCACCACCACCAAAAAGTTGTCTAATAGACAATTTTTTGGTGGTGGTGAGAAGTGAGGAGGACTGTGACAAATTCTATCTAACCTTTTTGATGTCTTGGACATCTGCACCTTGCCCACTCACAATCTTAAATGACGGAGGTGTAAGGCAGGGGTCTCCAAATCCAGCCCTGGAGGGCCACAAACCAGTCAGGTTGGCAGGATATCTCTAATGCATATATATCTCATGCATAGTCATTAGGGATATCCCGAAAACCTGACTGGCTGGTGGGCCCCATAGGACTGGGTTGGGGACCACTGCCTATAGGACACCTTATAAGGCTGTGTACAAAGCCCTGGCTGGCTGCAGAAGGACTGCACATGACCACACAAACTGTCTGCTGTGGTTACCAGGATAGGGTTAACCCACCCGTACCCATGATGCACTGCACATGCAAATCAGCAGTCTACAGATGAACACAAGATGGGGTATGCACCCCCACAGCACCTCGGCCTGGTAGGGGGAACTGACCATGTGTGTTACTGGCACAGAGTAGCTACAGACAGTCACATTGTGCAGGTACTGTGCCCACCCTGAGGTTGCGGTGGGGCGCCCAGCACCAGGTCCACAGCACCTTTCATGGCTGGCATTCGCCATGCTGCAGGTCCCCAGCGGTGTGTGATAGGTAGTTCCGTTAGACACACCTAGGAAACATCTGTGTCCTGCTGTATGTCTCGGTCATGTCTAGTCCATATGGGCGATGATGCACCCAGAATAGTGCATATCCTGTGTTGGTGCCATGGTTACCTGCTGTAGGTGAAGGGGGGGGGGGTGTATGGACCCATAGGCAGATCATGTACCACCACACAACCCACCCTCTGGGGCTCAAGGTGGGAAACAGGATCACCCACCAATAGACACACAGTCTACCTCCCTGCAATGGTAGCAGTAGAGGGGATCAGCAACCCCAGTCCTTCTGGGGAACAGACAAAGCGGTACACATCCATAACGCAATAGCAGACAGACAGCAGGCCTGGAAATGCTCAGTGGCCCCCCACCATTATCTGACATTCTCCAGCAGCAAGCCTCCAGCCGCTGCACCCTGCAAGGTCTTCCAGCAAGACACATACTAGCTGCAGACAGTCTGCCAGCTAGTCCATAGTGCCTGGTCCTGGAGGAGATGCATGTACCCAGAACGGGGCTGTCAGCATACACACCAAGCAGATAAGTCAGTGATTGGGCCCCAAAAGAAAACCCATAAATATCACATGAAAAAAATGCTATATAGCACTATGGGGGAACCTAGCCATGCCATGGTCACTGCTCAGTCAGGGTGAGAGTGACCTCCCAGCAGGACATGCTATGGCCACCCTGTCTGTGCAGGTGGTGGCCAGGCACTTCAATATCCGAGCCATTGCCCTATGCCATGTGCAGATGCATCCAGGCCAGGCCACCCTATCCAGGCTATTCCCACAGTACCTTGCTCCTCATTATGCACATTGGCAGGCCAATACTGGCAACAGTGCTAGCAGTGTGGGCTGTGGAGGGTGTTGGCAGTCACCACACACTGGATAGACAGACACACACTCCCCACACCTATGCCAGCATTGTGCAACTATAGAGGTGTTGGGCAGCCCAGGCCACCACACCAGTCCTGGGCACAGTGCAGGCATGGCTATGGTACGCAATACTGTAGGAGTCACTCCCCAGGTTGGTAAACACTGTCAGACACAATACCTGTAGCACACTCCACAGACATCAGAAAGGTTGCTATGATGCAGCTCAATCAGAAAAGTGTATGTAACCTAGGAATTGCTATCTGCCAGTAATCATAGCAACCTTTTGACAGATGTGTACCATATTCCCAGGTTTAGGGTGGCATTACTAAGGTATGCAAGTGCTAGTAATGGGAGATGCACGCAGAGCCCAAAGTCCTGCCTCTCCAGGAGACTTTGGATAATGGATCCTGTGGGTGCGGGTGTGTCTGCCCCTGTTGGCTGCTGCTTTACGGCAGAGGTTCCCAACTCCAGTCCTGCGGTGCCAAACACTGTTCGGGTTGTCATGCTGTCCCTCATGAATATGTATGAGATACATCTGCATAACATGAGGGTGGCGCATAGAAATACAGCACAGGCATCTTTATCAGAGGCAGCATGGAACCGGAATGGTGTTTGGCCCTCCAGGACTGCATTTGGGAGACTCTGCTCTAGGTAATGTGCATGTTTATGGTGTCCGTTCTCTGTAGGGTAAAATGTAGGTGTCTTGGGCATGTTTACGTCATCTGCAATAAAGGTGCTGTCTGTATTAGCACGTGGGTAAAATATGGGGACTGGGTTGACAGGAACCACAGCTGGGAATTGAACCTGTGATCCTCTGCTTCTGAGTACACTGGTTTTGTGCACTGCACCACCTTGTTGTCACAGAGTCAGTGCATTCCTTGGTGATACCATGACTGTTCGTCAGACAGGGCCCGTCTGTTGCAGTACACGGCACCCACCTACACAGGGCTAGGCCACGGTCTGCTCTGGGCAGCTGCCACTGCCCCCTCCACCACCAGTATCCCTCAGCCACCATGCTGACATGCCCTTCTGCTGGTGGTGCTGGTGGTGCGCAGTCTCAGGCCATCCAGTGTGCAGGTAGGCGGCTGCCTATGGTGCGGGTTCTGGGGTAGGGGTGCCTGCATAGACGTCCATGCTCCCCTCAGACCCGCCTGCCAATGTTCCGTGCCCTTTGGGGGTAGCTGTTGGGTACTATCCCCTGTGACACTGTGGGAAACACACTCGTGCCCATGTTAGGCCTTCAGCAGTTGCTGTCTGGCTGCTCTGCTGTTTCAGCATTCGTATGAGCCACCTAGGCATCATCCTAGTCCGCATTGTGGCCCAGCTCCACCACAGCATGTGCCACCTGCGGCCCTCTATATCCCCTTCTCCAGTATCTTTCCAGTTGCCATTTCGACATGCCCGCCCTGATGTTGTGGGACATGTGCATGCCATAGGAACCCTGGCCAATGGTGGGGAAAACCCTGAGCAGCGCTATTTCACTGTGGGCTCATTCACCTTGTATGGGGACGGAGTATAGACCCTTCCACGATTTATATCTGTTCTATGGAGCTTACTCGGGTTGGGGGGTGGGGTTGATGTTTCTCATTGCTACCACTATTGGTGAGCTTGGTTATGGATTTTTTCCAGTTTGTTGTGGTTATTTTCAGTGTTTATGTGCCCTTTTGTTCTGTGCACATGTATCACACTTATCACTTTATTTTGGTTTCCCTGCTTGGGCTGTACATTGCTGACACTGAAATGGTTTCTCTCCCCTGTAATGTGCACGGCAGGTTTTCAATCGCGTTTGAATTCAGCTCTTCAGATCAGCGTGTTAGTGTGAAGGGAGCCTCTCCCCGCCCACTCTCCGCCCACTGACCCCTTCTCTCCGCCCTCTCTCCACCTTCTGCGGTGTTTTACCGCGCCGCGGGGCTTTACGATTGTTAATGTTGGTTAACGCGCGTTATGTAACGTTAAAGATCGTAAGTGCGTCATAACGCGCGTTATGATCGTTAAGGTTACATAACGCGCGTTATGTACCGTTACCGCAGTTTAGTAAACATACCCCTTAAATCAGGGGTCTCCAACTCCAGTCCTGGAGGGCCGCAAACCAGTCAGGTTTTCAGGGTATCCCTAATGAATATGCATGAGATATATATGCATTAGAAATAGCCTGCCATACTGACTGGTTTGTGGCCCTCCAGTGCTGGATTTGGGGACCCCTGCCGTACACCTCTGTCATGTATGATTGTGAGTGGGCAAGGTACAGATGTCCTCGACATCAAAAGGGTAGATAGAATGTGTCACATCCCTCCTCGTTTCTCACCACCACCAAAAAGTTGTCTAATAGACAATATTTTGGTGGTGGTGAGAAGCGAGGCGGTATGTGACACATTCTATCTACTCTTTTGATGTCGAGGACATCTGTACCTTGCTCACTCACAATCTTAAATGACAGAGGTGTAAGGTGGGGGTCCCCAAATCCAGCACTGGAGGGTCACAAACCAGTAAGTTTGACAGGCTATTTCTAATGCATATATATCTCATGCATATTCATTAGGGATACCCTGAAAACCTGACTGGTTTGCGGCCCTCCAGGACTGGAGTTGGAGACCCCTGCCTTAAATGGTTTCTCTCCCCTGCAAATGTGCATCTAACGGCAGGTTTTCAATCGCGTTAGGATTCAGCTCTTCAGATCAGCGCGTTGGTGTGAAAGGAGCCTCTCCCCGCCCACACTCTGCCCATTGACCCCTTCTCTCCGCCCTCTCTCCGCCTTCTGCGGTGTTTTACCGTGCAGCGGATCTTTACGATCGTTAAGTTACGTTAACGCGCGTTATGAGACGTTGTTAACGTCTCATAACGCGCGTTAACGTAACTTAACAATCGTTAACGTTACATAACGCGCGTTATGTAACATTACCGCAGTTTAGTAAACATACCCCTTAATGCTGACAAGTGCAAAGTTATGCACAAAGGAAAGAACAACACAAACTATTGCTACACGATGCAAGGGTCCTCATTAGGAACCACCACCCAGGAAAAAGATTTAAGCGTCATCATGGATAAGCTAAGAAGACCAACAGGATGCTAGGTATCATAAAGAAAGGAATGGAGAATAAAACAAAGGATATTATAACCTGGAGAGATGGTTGAGGGGAGATATGATAGAGGTCTATAAATTAATGAATGGAATGGAACGGGTAAATGCAGATCGATTGTTTATGCCAGGGGTGGGGAACCCTGGTCCTGGAGAGCCGCAGACCAGTCAGGTTTTCGGGATATCCCTAATGAATATGCATGAGATATATATGCATTAGAGATATCCTGCCAACCTGACTGGTTTGTGGCCCTCCAGGGCTGGATTTGGACCCCTGCCTTACACCTCATTTAAGATTGTGAGTGGGCAAAGTGCAGATGTCCAAGACATCAAAAAGGTTAGATAGATTGTGTCCCATTCCTCCTCACTTCTCACCACCACCAAAATATTGTCTATTAGACAACTTTTTGGTGGTGGTGAGAATCGAGGAGGAATGTGACACATTCTATATACCCTTTCGATGTCTAGGACATCTGCACCTTGCCCACTCACAATCTTAAATGACAGAGGTGTAAGGCAGGGGTCTCCAAATCCAGCCCTGGAGGGCCACAAACCAGTCAGGTTGGCAGGATATCTCTAATGCATATATATCTCATGCATATTCATTAGGGATATCCCGAAAACCTGACTGGTCTGCGGCTCTCCAGGACCAGGGTTCCCCACCCCTGGTTTATGCCATCAAAAAGTAGAAAGACTAGGGGACATGCAATGAAGCTACAGTGTAACTCATTTAAGAATAATAAGAGAAAATAATTTTTCACTCAATGTGTAATCAAACTCTGAAATTCTTTACCAGAAGATATAGTAAAAGCTGTTAGTGTAGCTGGGTTTAAAAAACGTTTGGACAAGTTCCTGGAGGAAAGGTCTATAATTCATTATTACAGAGGACCTGGGAAATCCACTGCTTGCCCCAATACAAGCACTGTGAAACCTGTGTCTCTTTTTGGAAAACTGCTAGGTATTTGTGACCTGGATTGGCCACTGTTGGAAAAAGGGTACTGGGCTTGATGGACCTTGGCCTTACCCAGTATGGCATATCTTATGTTCTTACGTTCTAACTCGGAGGCTGGTCCTGATTAATTCACAATATGCTTGGTATTGAGAGGGATTTTCTGTTATGATTCTCTGTTCTGCAGAGATTGTTGGGGAAGGGATCTGGGGCGGTGGGAAGGTATCTGGGGGTGGGGGGAGGAGAGCAGTTTCAGTGGATGCAGAAAATATGTTTGGATTTAATGCCATATGGGGAAGCATATGTGTGTTGGAGGGGCCTGCAAAGGTGACTATAGCTGAATAGATGCTGAAGAGTTCAACCTCTTGTACCCCTTCCTTTCATATAGCCTGCAGACACTGAAGCCTGCATCGTTGCCCTTTCTGCAGTTATTTTTTATGGGTGGGGCATGGGGCGGGCATGAGCGGGTATGGGTGGGGTAGGGGGTGGGTGTGAGCAGGGTATGACTAGCCATGGGTGGTGGGTTTTTCTCTTTCAAAAGGTTGGCAACCCTACTGGTCAGGTTTTCAGGATATCTGTAATAAATATGCATGAGATAGATTTGCATATATAGGAATATGCCATTCTCTCTCATGCATATTCAATGTGGCAATCCTGAAAACCCAACTGGATAGGTACACCTCATGAGAGAAAGGCATAACATATTTTAGTAAGGTTTGAGACGTGCCCAGAGGAGAGAGGAGTAAAAAATGTTCCTAGGGTTGTGAGCCGAACAATGAGGAGGATGCCAGTGTTATCCACTGAAACTGAAAAATGTGGAAGAGGTAAATGGGCAAGGGAGGAAATTTAGGCCGTCCTGTAAGTTTCATTGTAGAGAGACAGATCTGGGAATCATGAGCACAAACATGGTATTAAAAGCCACGTCTTGAGGGCAAGCAACTGATAACATATATGATGAGTGAAACAAAAGGAGATGCAAGATTGAATGGATGTCCAGAATCTAAGTAAAAGGACAGTGTCAAAGAGTAGTAGATGATGATAACCAGAATCAAAGGCAGCAGCTAGGTAAAGGAAGAAGAAGACGACTGAGAAGTGGTCTCTGGCCTTGCCAAAATATCTAGTAAATTCCTTATGGCCAAGTGTGGTTTCAGTAGAATGTATTGAGCAGAAGGCAGATTGAAGCAGATTGAGAATGGCCTGGCATTCAAGAGAGCCAAGACAATGGATTTAAGTTAAGGGGACTGTTGTAGTTGTTATGGAAGGACAGACTAGATAGGCCATGTGGTCTTTTTCTGTCGTCATATTTCTATGTTTCTAAGTTATTAGGTTCAGTTAGGTTGAATATAAATGGTAGGAGAGAGATAATAGCATAATAGTTAAGAGGACAAGTGAGGCCCAGTGTGTTTCTTGAAGAAATGTAGGATAATTGCATGCTTTTTTAATCGCTTTTTATTTAACTTGACAAACCCACAGCTATCAACCAAATATCATAAACAGATACAGACATCTCAATATCTCCTCAGTCTCATTAGCTTAATAAAATAGGGCAATAGCTTGTTTTCCTTTTTATTTTCCTTTTATATATAGCTTAATAAAGGAGTAATTTACACAGGCATGTTCAATTCATGGTTTTCCCAGTATCAATATTCTCACAATGTAATTTTCCCAATCAATACTGTTTCAAATATTTTTTTTCTTATTGGGGCACTGTATTCAAATGGCTTAGTTTTGTGTATACCAAGCCAATAATGAACCTTGGTCCTAAGCAAGGTTATGTGGTGCATGAGCTCAGCCTCCAGAATGCACTCACCATGGTACTTTTGTCATGTCAAAGTTCAACATGATCTTTAAAATTAGGGATCTTAAATTTGCATCAGGGTTTTTTTTGCAGCTTTTCCCGTGAAAATATTCTTCTTCTTTCAATTTTTGTGGACTCTTGTGATTTAAATATAAGCTTTGTAGTATAAATGGTAAAAATACATTATCTGTTCTTTATCTGGAGGGGTCCACTTAATGGTAGTTAATCCTCAACTTTTTCATTATTTTCTGTGGTCTATCTCCTGCCACAATGGGTCCATGAACAGGTTCACCATGGCCTATATCTGCAGCAGTAGTGTCTGCACTGTAGCTACTACTGTCTCTAGACAGGACCGTACTAGGCCCTGACTGATTTAACAAATACAGATTAATCAGCTTTAATCTAAAGAATTCCTTTTTCACCAAGATTTAGAAAAATTCCCAGAAGTTAATACTTACAATTGCAGATCCCGTTCCAGAAGTAGCAGTCCCTTTTTGTAGTAATTCAAGATGGGTAAGGATGGGATCAGAGGAGCAGGTAGTCAGTTTGGAGGAGGAGAGAAGATTTGCAGTTTCCTCCTCAGTGATTTCAGAAAAGGAAGAAGGGGTGACTGAAGGTGAGGGAAGATGAGGTGTAGGTGACCCTGTAGACAATTCAAGGCTAATCTTCTGGACTTTGCCATGGAAGTAGTCAGCCAAGATCTGGGCAGACAGTGAAGGAGTGCTTAGGTGAGGAGAGATCTTGAGGAGAGAGCTGATTGTAGCAAAGAAACGGCAAGGGTCAGAGGCAAGAGGGTCAGTCAGATGGACATAGTATTATTGCTTGGTGAATGCTATGAACAATTGGAAAGAGGTTAGCATGAATTTAAAATGTAGGTAGTCAGCAAGGGTACGTGATTTAAGCCAAAAGTGATCAGCTGAGTGGGCACAGGAACGTAAGTAGCAGGTTGTCAGGGACAGCCAGGGTTGATGTACAGTATGCCTCACAGGGTGTGCAATGGGAGGAGCAATTGCATCCAGAGGAGAGGAGAGTATAGTGTTATAGGACGATATTGCTCCATCAATGGACTCAGATGACATAGTGGAGGAAAGAGGTGCATCTACTCTTGCCACCTTGCTAGGCAGACTAGGTGGACCATGCTGGTCTTTATCTGCTGTCACATACTATGTTACTATATAAGACAGCAGTGGAGAGAGCTGAAGGGTCGACAGTGTGAAGAATCCTAAACATGTTGGTGAAGATCGGGCAAAACCAAGTTGTGGGGTGATTAAGGGTAAAGGTTAGCAGGTGATAGTCAAATAAGGACAGAACTGAGGTGGAGAAGTTTGAAGTGAGCAGTTGGAGGAAAAAACAAGATCAAGGCAGTGGCCATGCTTGTGAGTAGGAGCAGTAGAACACAACTGAAGGTTGAATGAGTAGGTTCGGGAAACGAGCTTTACAGCAGAAGGATCAGAAGGGTCATCAATATGAATGTTAAAGTCCCCAAGGATTAGGGAAGGGGAGGGCAAATCCAGAAAGGAGGAGAGTCAGGAGTCAAAGTCTGTGAGAAAGGTAGAGGTGGACTTGTTGGGGGGGGGGGGGGTCAATAAATGACAGCTACCCGGAGAGGTAGTGGAGAAAATAGACAGATGGCATGGACTTCAAAGGAGGCAATGGAATTAGATGTAAGCAGAAGGAGGGGCTGGAATAGGCAGGAATGACAGCGTAGGAACCCAACACCACCACCATGGCCAGTGGGCCAAGGCCTATGAGAAAATAGGTAGCCTCTGTGACAGAGGGCAGCGGCTGAAGCTGAATCTTCAGGGAGAAGCAGTTTCAGTAAGAACCAGGAGAAGTAGAATATTAAAGATAAAGAGGTCATGAATGAAGGCAAGGTTATTAGAAACAGAATGTGCATTCCACAATGCGCATGAAAAAGGGAAAGAAGAGGAGAGGGATATGAACAAGATTAGAAAGGTTACACATTGACCTACCCTGAGAGAGTGAAAAAAGTCTAGAGGGGCCAGAGTTGTGGATGACATCTCCAGATCAGAGAAGAAGGAGGAGTAAGAGAGAACAGGGGAGAGAGGAGGCGGCAAGATGGAAGTGAGTGTGAGGTTCCCTCAGTGAGAGTGGAGATGGCTGAATGAGAGGAAGAAAAACGTGAAGCTCAAGGGCAGATGATAAGGTAGAAGACAGGTAGGGGAGGTGCGGACAGTAAGGAGTGGGTAATGAGAAGTAGGGCCATGAAACTGAGGGAATGAGCAGAAAAGATTAGGGAGAATTAGGATCAAGAACAAAAAGTGATGTGGAGCCATAGGAGAGTGAGAAGAGGAGAGAAAGCAAATCAAAGGAGATACAGATGGAGGGGATGGAGAAAGTCCTGGTGGCTTCAGGCGCATCTGAGTAATTACGTTAATGAGTACAGGAAGGCTATAAAAGAGTGTTAGACCAGGGATGGGTGGGGTGAGGGCTCTTGGATGAGGGCAGCAAGATTAAATCTCTGTCTCCCATTTGGAAGGTGCAGTGAATGGCTGCCTGTTTGTAGGCTCTGGCCTTCTTGGCTTGGGCTTTTTCCAGACCGAGAATTCAAAAAAGCATGGGACAAACACAGAGGATCTCTAAAGGAAAAAAGGGGACTATTGTAGAAGTTGCTATGGAAGGGCAGACTAGATAGGTCATGTGATCTTTTCTGCCATCATGGTTCTATGTTTCTATGAGGTTGGCCACCTCTCCGACTTTCTTCAGCTGGTCTTGCATTAGTATAATTTACTCTACCAAATTACATTCCGTATAGGGTTCTTCCCAGGTTTTCCTTACCACAGCTAATATGCCTTTTGGCCGTCTTCTGAAGAGAAACTCAAAAAGGCAAAAACCCTGTGGAAATCTGAAGTACCTAATGGATGGCAAATATAATAGGAGAATGTCCCAATTGTTCAGTCCTCTTTTACAAACTTTTTAAACACTTGTTTCAGAGTCTTACTGAATCGCTCAACAAGGCATCTTGACATTCACCAAGGCACACACTTGCTTCATCACCTTGGTTACAAAGGATATTCCTTGATCTGTGAGGATGTCATTGGCTATTCCCAACTGTGAGATTACTTCCCAGAGGGCATTCATGATTGTAGTAATCTTTATATTCCTTAGAGCAATGGCCTCTGGGTATCGAGTAGCATAGTTCAATATGACTAAAATATACTTGTTGCCTCGGGTGGTTCACTCCAAGGATCCTACCAGCTCCATGGCTATTAGTTTAAATGGGGCTTCAATGATGGATTAGGCACTAGAGGGCAGGTCAGACTCTGACGGGGTTATGAGGCTGGCAGGTGGGACATGATTGGCAATATAACTGCATCTGTTTATGGACCCCAGGCCAGAAAAATAGGGCCAAAACCCACTCTAGTATTTTCTCCATCCCCAGGTGTCCCCTAATAAATGGCTATGAGTCAGTGATAACACCTGCTGTTGATAGGGCCAGGGAACTATCAATTTTTCTACCTTTTTCCCCTCTAGGGCACCCTCGGCACTCTGTATAATAATCTCCCTTTAACACAAAACAGGAAAAGGTTCTTGCACTGGACTCTCCGTTACCTACTGAAACTCCATCCACCTCCAAAACCTGCTCTCGGTCATGTTTAAGGGACTCGTCCCCTTGCTGGGCCCTCTGGAAGCTCCCTGGGTCTTCCCTCAGCCCTACTCTGGGAAAGGGACAATTGTATTAGGGTCACTACCGCTGAGCCCTGAGATATCCCCAGGGGTTTCTTCCCTAGGCTCTCCCTCTCCGGATCCCTCCCCCATAGCCACCCCAGATTCTGTTGGTAGCGTGGCTTTTCCCAAAGATGCCAAATACGGGATTTAGCAAGCTTGGGATTCTCAACATATAGATCCAGGTCTTCCAGAGACAAAATCTCTAGGAAATCTTCCTGGTCTGACTTAGCGCAGCTGTCAGTTAGCTGGGCCCATATCATCTCGGCCGATCACCATTGGATATGGGAGGAAGGGCAACACCATGACCTTGAACATGTCTTGCCCTGCTGGAATCTTAAGTGAAACCTGTGCCATTGGATACTGTCTCTGGTCTCCATGTACACATGCCATTGTTACTATCTTTGCATAAATAATTTGAAATCGAGTTACGGTTTTCTGGCGAATGATGGTCCACACACTCCCAGAGTCTACCAAAGCCTGGAGGCGGGTTCCCTTGTGCAAAACCCAGAATAGACAGCAGTTCATGGAAAACAAAAACCATTTTTATTTTGTTCCAGTTTGTTAAACCTCTACAAAGAAAAACCTAGAAGATAGCAATTCAGGGAAAACAAAAGCAGCTTTATTTCTGTCCCAGCTTGTTAAACCTCCACAAGCTGGTTCTCGTAGTACTTCCTCCAGCCTCAGTTAAAGTTATTACCTCAGAACTCCTTTGCATGACTGGCTTTGGAAGGATTTTTGGCTCCACAGGCCTCTCTCCCTCCTGCAGCCTGCTGTATTCTTAACCTTTCCCTGTGAGCCATGCCCTCGCAGCCCTGAACTCTGAACTGCAGACTCTCTTAAAGGAGACTGTTGATATTCCCTTTGGAGAGGAACGTGTAACATTCTATAGGCCCCTTCACACTGACATATCTCAAAAGTAGCAAGTTCCATGCTATTCATCCCCAGGAATAAACAATGTATTTTTTCTTAGACTACCTTAATAACTATGGCCTTTTCCTCCTGGAATTTGCCAAATCCTTTTTTAAACCCAGCTACACTACCTGCTTTTACCACATCCACTGGCAATGAATTTCAAAGAATAATTATATGTTGTGAGAAAAAATATATTTTCTCCTATCTGTTTTAAATATGCTAATTTGTAGCTTCAAGCTGTTTCCTGTAATCCTTGTATTTTTTTGAGAGATTTTGGCTTGTGATAGCCTTTACTGGCCTAACATGCAAGGTGAGATCAGACACATTCAGCCCGATTCCATCCCAGACATAGAAGCACTCTGAGGGGTAGGTTTACTAAACCGTCTTAACGTGCGCCCGGCGATAGTGTGCAGGCTGCCATAAAAGGAGTGGGCGTTTCAGTCTTAAAGTAGCAAAACGGGATTATTGTGCGATAACGCGTGCTGCTGCGCACATTATCGGGCAAAGCGCCGCTAAGCGCATTAACGCGCGGTAATCTTAAGTAGGCGCCCAGACATGCAACCATAGAAACAGAGGTGTAGCACAAAGGTTAATACACTGACTGATAATACAGGGGTCATGAGTTTGATCCCCCAGTGTGCCTAATGCATAAGGCTGGCTGAGGCATCAGCTTTGACATATAAGTATTGTTTCTTGAGGCATTTTATTTGTATTTTGATTATTGCTGCCAGCAAACACACCCTCACGTGCCGTAACCTACTAAGGTGCCGCATAAGGCACCCTATAAGGCACTCCATAGGACACATTATAAAGGGCACTGTCCGCCACGGCACCCTATAATGTTCCCTATAGGGCACCCTATAAGGCGCTCCATAGGACACCTTATAAGGCACCTTATATGGACTGTAACCATAAGGTGCCTCAGAAGGCGCTTTATAGGGCGCCCTATAGGACGCCCTATAAAGCACCTTCTGAGGCACCTTATGGTTACAGTACTCTGAGGGTGTTTTTGCTGGCAGCACTAATGTACATTAAAAATAGACAATGCTTTGGACAGCCCTATCAAATAACCCCAGTGTGGGTTTAAACCCATGACCTCTGGCTCCACAGGCAGCAAAGTAACCAGTGGGCTACAGCTGCTAACAAACCCCTGGCTGGCTGCAGAAGGACTGCACATCACCACACAAACAGTCTGTTGTGATCACCAGGATAGGGTTAACCCACCCGTACCCATGATGCACTGCACATGCAAATCAGCAGTCTACAGATGACCACAAGATGGGGTATGCACCCCCACAGCACCTCGGCCTGGTAGGGGGAACTGACTCTGTGTCTAACTGGCACAGAGTAGCTACACACCGTCACATTGTGCGGGTACTGTGCTCACCCTGACGGTGAGGTGGGGCGCCCAGCACCAGGTCCACAGCACCTTCCATGACAGAAACTAGGCCATGCTGCAGGTCCACAGCAGTGCTAGTGTGTGAGATAGGTAGTTCCTGCAGACACACTTGTATTTCTCAGTCACCTTTAGCCCTTATGGACCCATCTGCAGATTATGTACCACCACCCAACCCACCCTCTGGGGCTGAGGGTGGGAAACATGGTCTCCCACAAACAGCTCCACATTCTACCTCCCTGCAATGGTGGCAGTAGAGGAGACCATCAACCCCAGTCCTGCTGGGAAACAGACACCCTACAGGGCAGTCAATGCAGCTCTGTACACATCCATAAAGCAAAGCAGACAGACATTATGCCTGGAAATGCTCAGCTACACCCCACCACTATCTGATATTCCCCTGCAGCAAGCCTCCAGCAAGACACATACTAGCTGCAGACAGTCTGCTAGGTAGTCCATAGTGCATGCTCCTGGAGGAGATGCATGCACCTAGAACTGGGATGTCAGCATACACACCAAACAGATAAGTCAGTGATTGGGCCCCAAAAGAGAACCCATAAATACCACATGAGAAGAATACTATACAGCACTATGGGGGAACCTAGCCATGCCGTGGTCACTGCTCAGTCAGGGTGAGAGTGATCTCCCAGCAGGACATGCTGTGGCCACCCTGTCTGTGCAGGTGGTGGCCGGGCACTACAATGTCCCAGCCATTGCCCTATGCCCTGTGCAGATGCATCCTGGCCAGGCCACCCTGTCCGGGCTATACCCATGGTACCTTGCTCCTCATTATGCACATTGGCAGGCCAATACTGGCAACAGTGCTGGCAGTGTGGGCTGTGGAGGGTGTTTGCAGCCACCACACACTGGATAGACAGACACACACTCCCACACCTATGCCAGCATTGTACAACTATAGAGGTGTTTGGCAGCCCTGTCCACCGCTCCAGTCCTGGGCACAGTGCAGGCATGGCTATGGTACGCAATTCTGTCGGGGTCACTCCCCAGGGTGGTAAACACTGTCAGACACAAGATCTGTAGCACACTCCACAGACATCAGAAAGGTTGCCATGATGCAGCTCAATCAGAAAATTGTACTTAACTTCGGAATTGCTATCTGCCAGTAATCATAGCAACCTTTTGATAGCTGTGTACTGTATTCCCAGGTTTAGGGTGGCATTGCTAAGGTATGCAAGTGCTAGTATTGGGAGATGCATGCAGGGCCCAATGCCCTGCTTCTCCAGGAGGCATTGGATAATTGAGCCTGTGGGTGCGGGTGTGTCTGCCCCTGTTGGCTGCTGCTTTACGGCAGAGGTTCCCAACTCCAGTCCTGGTGTGCCAAACACTGTTCGGGTTTTCATGCTGTCCCTCATGAATATGCATGAGATACATCTGCATACCATGGGGGCGGCGCATAGAAATGCAGCATAGGCATCTTTATTAGAGGCAGCATGGAACCATTATGGTGTTTGGACCTCCAGGACTGCATTTGGGAGACTCTGCTCTAGGTAATGCGCCTGTTTATGGTGTCTGTGCTCTGTAGGGTAAAATGTAGGTGTTTTGGGCATGTTTACGTCATCTGCAATAAAGGTTCTGTCTGTATTAGCAGTGGGTAAAATATGGGGACTGGGTTGGCAGGGACCACAGCTGGGATTTGAACATGTGACCTTCTGCCTCTGAACACACTGGCTGTGTGCACTGCACCACCATGTTGCCACAGAGACAGTGCATTCCCTGGTGATACCATGACTGTTCATCCGGCAGGGCCTGTCTGTTGCAGTGGATGGCACCCACCTACACAGGGCTAGGCCACGGTCTGCTCTGGGCAGCTGCCACTGCCCCCATCCACCACCAGTACCCCTCTGCAACCATGCTGACATGCCCTTCTGCTGGTGGTGCGCAGTCTCAGGCCATCCAGTGTGAAGGTAGGTGGCTGCCTATGGTGCGTGTTCTGGGGTAGGGGTGCCTGCATAGATGTCCACGCTTCCCCCCCCCAACACCGCCTGCCAATGTTCTGTGCCCTTGGAGGTACCTGCTGGGTACTATCCCCTGTGACACTGTGATAAACACACTCGTGCCCATGTTGGGCCCTCATCCGTTGCTGTCTGGCTGCTGTACAGTTTCAGCATTCCTAAGTGCCACCTAGGCATCTGCCTAGTCCGCACTGTGCCCCAGCTGCACCACAGCATGTGCCGCCTGCAGCCCTCTGTGTCCCATTTTCAAGCATCTGTCCAGCTGGCCATTCTGACATGCCCGTCCTGCTGTTGCCGCACATGTGCATGCCATAGGAAACCTGTCTGATGGATAGGAAAACCCTGCACAGCGCAATTTCACTGTGTGCTCATTCACCTTGTATGGGGACGGAGCATGGACCCTTCCAGAATTCATAACCTTTTTTTGGTGCTTTCTTGGGAGTGTTTTTTGATGTTTCCCATTGTGATCACTATTGCCCAGCTTGGTTATTTTATTTTTCCATTTTCTTCTGTTCATTTTCACTGTTTATTTGCCCTTTTGTTCTATGCACATGTATCACACTTATCACTTTTTTGTTGGTTTCCCTGGTTTTGCTGTATATTGCTGACAGAAATGGTTTCTCTTCCCTTTAAATCAGCTCTAATGCCAGGGTTTCACTGGTGTTAGTTTTCAGCCTCATATTTCACAGCGTTAGTGTGCGGGGAGCCTCTCCCCTCCCACTCTCCACCCATTGACCCCTTCTCTCCGCCCCTGGGGAGCCTTCCTCCTTCCTCCGGGAGCCTTTCTCCGCCTTCAGCGCTCGTTTGTGCTGCTGCGCGTGTTATCATGCGCTAAGGTACCTCTGCATCCGATAAAGCGCCATTATCGTGCGATAAGGTACCTTATCACGCGATAACATCACAGAGCGCACATTAAGACGGTTTAGTAAACATACCCCTGTATGTCCAGTCTGAACCATATGTACAGAGGGCGTCATGATTCTGATCCCACGAGGCATATCCGGCCCCGCAGGATCAGATTCACGATCAGGCCTGTACATGCAGGCCAGGACTGCAATTCAGCCCGGCCTGCATGAACAGGCACTGCCCGACTAACTCAGTCAGGGCTTTTAAATGGAGCCACGGCGCCATGGCATCCGTTGTCATAGCATCGCAGCTCCATTTAAAAGCCGCAATCTCGGCCTACGGCTGCAGCAGCTAATTGTCCAAAGCCCGACCCCTGGTCCGGCCACCTATGGCCAGGGTCGGGCTCTGGGAAATGTCCCCCCACCCCATCTGTGCCCCGGGCCCGCCAATCCACTATGTCCAGGGAAGTTATTCCACCTCTGAGGTGGAATAACTTTCCCATACAAATCTCCGGCCCTGAACATAGTCCATCCCCACTATTCATGGGACATAATAACCCTGTTTGTGAGTAACTGTTCCACCTACAATGACTATGCACAAGAGTAGTTGAATGAAATGTTGATGTCACATGACATACTAGGGCACACCGAGAGGAGAGATACTCAAAAAATATTTATTGAGATAACATGGGTTAACAGTAGGAAACAGGAATAGCAATACCACAAAGACTCTACATGTGCCATGTTTCGGCGAGAGCGTTCTTCAGGGGTCAAACACTCTGTGTGGTAAAATATACATAAAGAAAACATTAATAAAAATATATACTAATAAATAATTTAAAAACATTAATACAAGTAAGAGAATAAATACTCAAAAGAACTATAATTAAAGGCAGAAATGAACAGGTAAATAAAGTAAAACAATAAGGGCCCGATTCTGTCCCAGACATAGATCCCCTCTGTATGTCTGGTCTGAACTGGATGTACAGTGAGGATTGCGATTCTGATCTCGCGGGGCATGTCTAGCCCCGCAGGATCAGAATAATGAACAGTCCTGCACATGCAGGCTGGGATTGTGATTCTGTCTGGCCTGCACGTGCAGAACTGTCCCCAGCTAATTCAGTCAGGGTTTTTAAATGGAGCCACGGCGCCATAGCATCATGTTGCCATGGCACCACGGCTCCATTTAAAAGCCGCAATGCTTGCCAGCTGAAAAAGGGATTTATTCCCCACAGCCCGACCTGCGATATGGCTTCTTAAGGCCCCCCTGCCCCATCCGCGCCCTGGCCCCCCTGCCCCATCCGTGCACCCCTGCCCCATCCGCGCCCTGGCCCCCATGACCCATCCACGCCCTGGGCAGTACAAAAAATCATGTCCAGGGAGGTTATTCCAACTTGGAGGTGGAATAACTTCTCTGGACATTTTGCCAGCCCTGGATGTACAGGGTCAACATTAGAATCAGCCCTGGATGACTGCCCACTGCTCGCCCAGACTCTGTCCCTGGACCACCCATTCCCCATCCCCGTCTAACTTCCCCGCGCAACCAGCGGGAAAGTTAGTCGGGGGTAGGAGCCAGCTCGAATAGCGAGGATGAACTTCCCATCGGGCCATCCAGCCCCGCTATTCATAGCAGAGAATAACCCCCCTAAATGAATGATTAAACAGATGAATGAAAAAAGGGGGGTGTATAAACTAGCATGTCTCATGTGTAAATGAAACATAAAAGTAATAAATATCATAAGTAAAAGCAAACCCTATATAGATGATGCTATCCCAATATATAAAAATAAAAATAAAGGTACAAACAATGATAAAATAGATAAATCATAATTACATGACTGGAATAATATAAATACATATGACAAAAAACTATTAAGAAAGGGCATAAAAATTAAAAGCATTGAATAGTGAGGAGAAACCAAATAGATTTCCAGTCAAACAACCCCCCTCCCATCCCCCTCCCTCCCTCCTTTCCCTCTCTCCCTTCCCCCCCTTCCCCTCTCCTCCCCCACTCTTGATTATATTATTATCTTATTATATTACTGCTATTAACCCACCTCCCTCACTTGGTTTGCAGCTTGTCGTGCTGTGAGGGCTTGTGAGGCAGTGATGCTGAGGGCTAAGCTATCGGTAGTTTAACTACTGGCAAGGTTCCAAAGATGGACAAGTCTCAGCTAAAGTGCCAGACCAAAGACAAGCCACACATCTGGGCTTCAGCAGAATGGGACAGTGTTGATGGCGGAGGATCACATTTCTGTGACAATGGCAACAACACTAAACTTAAACTGCGCGGAAGAAAGGCCCGGCAATCTACTTCTGTATCTTGCTATGAAAACCCAATGGATAGTCACAACAAAACAAATTGCACTATAGTGCTGGAAGATGAGACCCCCCAGGTCGGAAGGCACTCAATTAGTTGCTGGGGAAGAGCTGAAGACTTTTCAGAGTAAAGCCAGCATTTATGATGTGGTTGGATCAAAGCCCTCAGGATGTCTGACTGCTGATGTAGCTGCGCATGAAATGAGAGTCAGAAGCTGTAAAGATATCTTACACATTGGGACATGGAACATACGAAGCATCAACCAAGGGAAGTTGGAGGTGGTCAAGAATGAAATGGAACGTGTACAACTTGATCTGTTGGGTGTCAGCGAACTGAAATGGACTGGCATCGGGCACTTTGCATCAGATGATCACATGGTCTACTATGCTGGAAATGAAAGACAAAGAAGAAATGGTGCTGCATTTATAATAAAGAAGAAACTTGCAAGAACTGTAGTGAAATACAATGCAGTCAGTCAACGCTTATTCTCTATTCGTCTACGAGGAATGCCTATCAACACAACTATAATTCAAGTGTATGCCCCAATAACAGCTGCAGACGAGGATGAAATTGATGAGTTCTATGAACAGGTTCAAGCTGAAATTGACAGAACAAGCAAACAGGATATCCTGATAGTCATGGGTGACTGGAACACAAAAGTTGGCAACAAAGAAGAAGGCAAAGTGGTTGGAAAATATGGACTTGGCAACAGAAATGAAGCTGGAGAAAGAATTCTGCAAGACCAATAATCTATTCATCTCAAACACCTTCTTCCGGCAACACAAGAGACGACTTTACACATGGACTTCACCCAATGGATTGTACAAAAATCAAATTGACTACATCTGTGGAAGTCAACGATAGAAAAGCTCTATAACATCAACAAAGACAAAATCTGGAGCTGACTACTACTAGTATGCAAACTCAAGCTAAAGTTGAAAAAGAGCAAACTACTCATAAATGCAGCAAAATATGACCTTGAGAATATACCACTGGAATTTAAAGACTGCCTACAAAATTGATTTGCTTCTTTAGATACAAATGACAGAGCTCCAGAAGAATTATGGAATGACATCAAGAAGGTTGTGTTGGAAGAAAATGAGAAGTCTCTACAAAAGGTGAAAAAGCAAAAACGGCCAAAATGGATGACGGAAGAAACTCTGAAAATTGCCCAGAAACGCAGAGAAGCTAAAGCCAAAGGAGAAAGAAAGACAATCACAGAACTCAAAAGAGATTTCCAACGTGCAGCAAGACAGGACAAGGAAAAGTACTACAATGATACGTGCACGGAAACAGAAGAATAAACTATTAGAGGAAGAACAAGATCAGCTTTTCTAAAGCTACGAGAGTTAAAGAAAAAATTCCAGCCTCGAACTGGAATGTTACAAGATGCTCAAGGTTCTATGTTGAATGATGCTGAGAAGATCAAGAAAAGATGGAAAGAATATTCAGAGCTTTTATATGATAAAGATCAAGTGGACCAACAGCCGTTTCAACCTGTACCTTATGATCCGGAACAATTGGTGATGAAGAAGTTGAAGCAGCACTGAAAGCCTTATCAAAGAACAAAGCACCAGGCATTGCTGGCATTTCCTTAGAAGTATTACAGCAATCTGATGCAGCTGTTACCGTACTTACAAGGCTCTGCCAAAAAATTTGGAGGACAACATCATGGCCAACTGACTGGAAAAGATCTGTGTTTATACCAATACTAAAAAAGGTGATCCCACTGACTGTGGAAATTATCGCACAATCGCTAAGATCCCACATGCCAGCAAGATTCTATTGAAGATTATTCAACAAAGACTACAACCATACCTGGTACAATAACTACCTGAAGTGCAAGCAGGGTTCAGGAAAGGGCGAGGAATGAGAGACATCTTCGCGGATGTGAGATGTATTCTTGAAAAGACTAAAGAATACCAAAAGGATGTCTATTTGTGCTTTATCTACTATAGCAAGGCCATGCGAAACTCTGGGCCACATTAAGAAGCATGGGTATACCAGAACACCTGATCGTTCTCTTGCACAGTCTGTACATTGATCAAGAAGAAACAGTTCGAACGGAACAAGGTGAAACAGAATGGTTTAAAATAATGAAAGGTGTAAGACAAGGCTGCATACTTTCCCTCTACCTGTTTAATTTATATGCTGAACAAATCATCAGAGAAACAGGATGGTATGAAGACAACAGAGGTGTGAAGATTGGTGGAAAATTTATCAACAACCTTCGCTATGCTGATGACATCACATTACTGGCTGAAAGTGAAGATGATCTGGAACATTTGCTTCTCACAATCAAAGAACATAATCTTAAAATGGGCCTGCACCTTAATGTAAAGAAGACAAAGATCATGACAACTGGCAAAATCAACAAGTTCATCGTTGAAGGAGAAGAAATTGAAAGTGTGGACAACTTTAACCTATTTGGATCAACTATCAATAAAGAAGCAACAAACAGTCAAGAAGTCTGACGACGCATTGCTCTTGGCAGAATGGCTATGAAAGACCTAGGCAAGATTCTCAAGAGCAGAGATGTCTCTCTCCATAAAAAAATTTGACTCATTCAAGCCATGGTATTTTCAATAACATCATATGGATGCAAAAGCTGGACAGTGAAAAAGATACACAGGAAGAAAATTGATGCCTTTGAATTATGGTGCTGGCGGCGAATACTGCGTATACCATGGACTGCCCGAAGAACAAACCAGTCAGTACTAGAGGAGATCAAACCTAAGCTTTCTTTAGAAGCTCAGATGACAAGATTTCGACTTTCATATTTTGGACACATCATGTGAAGAGAGAGATCATTAAAGAAAGACATCATGCCTGGCAAGATAGAAGGTCAACGCAAAAGAGGAAGGCCAGCAATGACATGGATCGATACAATAACAGCAGCTACGGGTACCAGTCTATCAGCAATGAGCCACCTGACTGAAGACCGAATACAATTTAGGACAACTATCCAGAGGGTCGCCATGAGTTGACATCGACTCAACGGCATTTAACAACAACAACAAACTTTAACCCACCTATAGCCCTCCTCATCGCATATATTATTATTTATTATGTTTGTTTGAATGGAAATCTGAGAAATACTAGGCACTTGAGACATGTACGTTTATATTCCCCCCTTTCTTCATACATCTGTTTAATCATTCATTTATGTTTTACTTTATTTCCCTGTTCATTTCTGCCTTTAATTGTTTTGAGTATTTATTCTTTCAATTGTATTAGTGTTTTTAAATTATTTATTGATATATGTTTTTATTTATGTTTTCTTTATGTATATTTTACCACAGAGTGTTTGACCCCTGAGGAAGTCTCTCGCCGAAACATGGCTCATGTAGGGTCTTTGTGGTATTTTTATTCCTGTTTTCTACTGTTAACCCATGTGGTCTCAATAAATATTTTTTGAGTATCTCGCCTCTTGGTGTGCCCTTGGACCTGTTGGCAAGTATTCTTGTGCTCTTTGTTGATTTGAACATGACATACTAGTACAGGCTTGGCAGATTGTCAGCATGGAATTATTTCACTTGGCTGGGAAAGAGTTCCTGCAGCTGCGGCAGTGGCTTCAACAGCCCCACAGCGCTAAACTAAACCTTCTACTCTGTGAGGCTGTTTGTGCTTCCATCCCCTCTGACACCCGATGCCGACTTCCTTTTGCATGGGGGAAGAAGCGCCGGATTACTCTAAAACAATATTTATGTAAAGCACTCTGGGAAGTTCATGGCCTCTTGAGAGTTAAAGTTTAAAGATCGGATGAGCAAGTGAGATAACTGGATCAGTTTCACTGATCACGTATAAGGTTCAAATATAATTTGCTAGGTTTTCAGCTGAAGTGTCTCCTAAATCTAACTGGTCAAAATTTTCAAGGCTATATTTAGGACTTCTAGGGTCAATATTCAAAGGTACTAATCCAGACAGAAGATAAGGGCAGGCCAGACCAATATTCAATGACACTCTCCAGATAGTGCGGCTTAACCTTTTCTTTGACTGTCTTCGTGCTGTCTGGATATTCCTGGGGTAGTCCATTGGTGGAGCTGGGTCAGAGTTTGTGATAAGGAAGCTTATCATAGCTCAGGTAGGAGCTATAGAAAAGATGATGTGACTCTGAACAAGCAACCTGTCAGTTCTGGTAGAAGTAAGAAAACAGAGTTTTCACATAAAAGACTACCAGTCCCAGAATGCACCAGGTTTCCAGCAGCCATGAGGGGGGCTGAAGTGAGAAAACGTGTGTGCAATCAAGAGAGCTATGAGGTAATCCCTAAGCACTCATCTCAAAGGGCAGGGCATGATTCAACACAGCTGCGCTGTGTTAGGGAGGAGCACACATTAGGACAGAATAAGAATAGAGCTTATTCTACAGATAATAGCTACAGAGACAGTTACAGAGACAGCTACAGCAACAGCTTCAAGCTCAAGCACCAGCATCACCTGGAGAAACAGAAGCCAAGCCAAGCGGATAGAGAGAGAAGGAAACTCTCTGGAAGGAAGAGAAGAAAGGCCATTGGAAGGTCTGGGAGAGTCCAAGGCGGTACCTATACTGGGAGGTCTTCCAAATGCCAGCAGAGTCCATTGGACTGGAGTCAGCCAGAGGAATGGATTGGCAGAGATAGGAATCACCAGTGGCTACCTGGGAGAGAGAAGACTGCACGTGGAAGGGACTTTCAGACCAAGGCCAGAAGGTATGTGAGAGGAGATCCAGTGTCCAGGGATCAAGATTGGAAGGCTGGACATCAGAATTGGATTACATACTGGCCAGGCTATACAGAGAGGAATTATGATAGCAGGAGAGGCTCAGGTATGAACACTGATCCAGACCCTATCTATAATAGAGAATGGCAGCAAGGGAATAAGCATTCTCATGATAGTGCCTTAATGAAAGACTCGTCTGTGCCAATGTATGATAGTGACCCTATGCTGATTGATGAAGGGGGAGATACAGCAGATGAAACTATTAATTACATGGACTGTTCTCTATCTAAATGCTATTGCTAGCTTTCTGTGAGCAAACACATCAGCCATCACAAAGAAACCTAACTTTGTTCTTTATTTCCACTGCAAACAGCTCTTAAAGCAGGATTTGGGTTCACACAGTAGCAGCCAGCCAGCTAAAGGGTTTCAGCTGGTCAATTGATAGTAATTAAAGCTGCACCTGATTGTGTGTGTGAGCAAGGGAGAATCACTGCTGGGATCTGCGTGGAAATTAAGCAGAAGTTAACCTAACCAGCAAAGTTTATTCATTTCTTTGTGCCTTTTTATTTGGTAATTATTTGCTAAGAAAACATTAGCTAATTGCCTGACAAGTTGAAGGTTGGTTCTGAGTTGCTTTGTGACTTTGGTATCCATTTAAACACTGCAAGCACGTAACCTCAGTGATATTGCTACCCAGCATCTTTGTGCTGGGGGAAGTAAACCCCATCAATAAAAGAAGTATTTTATTGGCCTTACCACTGGTATCACAACTCAATTATTGTCTTCAGCTGTGTTTGGGAGTGAAAGAACTACATTACCCACAATACCTTGCAAGAATCATATGAATATATGCATTGTCAAGATTGTGTAAGTTCTCACCCTAGGCAGCCGTCTGACAAATGGCGTAGTTTTTCGGATTGCTTTTGCACCAAGAGGATTTACTTGCTGTGGATTACAAATAAAAGTCAAGTTTAAAGCTGAAAGAAGATTTTTTTTCCCTCATCTGCACTTTGGAGGAGAAGTGGTTGTTCCAGGAAGCTGTCCCAGATGAAAAGACCCTGTGCAAAGCTGGATTCATCACTGAGACAAGGTAATATGTACCTGGGCATGTCTAGTGGTGGATGTGTGTAAGCACAGGGGGTAATTGAAAAAAAAAAAAAGTTGAAAAAAACACACCTGGTTGGAAGGTGCTGCACTTTGTTTTTTTTTTTTTTTTCTTTATTTCTTGCAGGGGTCAAGATGGATCCGAGGGAGATGGCTCAGTGGATGGCAGCCCAATTTAGCAAGCAGCAGGAGCTATCACAGCAGGCCCAGGACACTGCTATGAAGGCCTTAATGGAACAGCAGAAACCAGTGCTTGATCTGGTGCAAGCTCTAGTTCAGCTGCAGAGCCAAAGTGGAACAGATGCAAGACCAGCAGTTAGTATTGGTACACCACATGTGGACAATGTGGGACTCAATCAAGGGATTGGGGCATTTAATTTTGGGAAATTAACTCCAGATGATAATGTTGATGATTTTCTAGAGTCTTTTGAAAGAGTGGCACAGGCTTTAGCATGGCCAGAGACCCAGTGGGCAGTAAGGCTGGCAGCCTCATTAACTGGAGAGGCACTTGCAGCTTACAGAGCAATGCCAGCAGCCCAGGCTTTGAATTATAAGGATGTAAAGGCAGCTATTAGAGATCGCCTAGGGTTGTCTATTTCAGAGTATAGGCGAATGTTTAGAGCTGTTACATTGAAAGTGGGTGAGACACCCAGGGCTCTGAGTCAGAGAATCAGAAGTTTAGCTGTAAAATGGTTGGAGCCTGAGCAAAAGACAGTAGAAATGTTATTAGATATTATAATGCTGGAACAATTTATGCTTGGGGTACCTAAAGATTTGAATGTTTTTCTTATACAGCAAAATTGCCAAAATCTTGGAGAGGCAACCATGCTAGCAGAGAGATTCTTGGAAGCCACGCAGGCTTGCCATAGAATGGGTGGCCCTCTAAAGATGGATGCTGAGGCTAGATGTGCTGTATCAGAAAAGGGAATAATTAAGAATGTTTCTAAAAATGAATGTACTGTATCAAACCAGATGACACAGTGGAATAGAAAGAAATGTTTCAAGTGTGGAAAATTGGGACATTTAGAGAAGAGATGCCAGACACACACTAGTTTAATGGGTCTGGATTTAAAACAGCCCAAGGAAGGATTTCTTTTGATGGTTGATGTGCAGGGAATTACCACAAATGCGTTATTAGACTCTGGGGCAGACCAGAGTATGATGTCAAAAAGGCTTTGGAAGAGGATAGAGGCCCAAGAAAGATTTGTGCCTAGAACCCCTGAAAGCCAAGTTCACATCAGATGCATTCATGGTACTGCAACATCATATCCCACCTATAGGCTTAAGGTTAAGTGCCTGGGGGAACAAGAGGAAGTCCTATTAGCAGTGGTGCCTAAGCTACCCTTTGATTTGGTTCTAGGAAAGGACTGGCCAAGATTTAAGCAGGAACTAGTGAAAGGGCTAGGAAAGAAGGAGGGAGAAGGTTTAATAATGGAAATAGCTCCCGGGCCTTTCTTTGGAAGTCCTCAGTCCCTAGCTAAAAAGATGGTTAAGCTTCCAGAAGGCCAAACTATGGGTAATAAGAGGGGCCTTGTATCCACCCGCTCGCAGGCTAAGGTAGAGAGCCAGCAGAAGGAGGAGGGGGAGCAGGCAGAGTTATTAGGAGACTTACCCTCTCATGATGATTTAATAACCCCATCATCTGGTAAAGTAAGAAAGTTGAAAGCACAAAAGAGGCGTGAGAGACTTTGCAGAGCACAGGGTAGGGCTGAGATGTTAACTGGTCAAAGTTTACCCTGGGTGCCAGCTGAGTTGGTGGCAAAGTTTCCTAACTTTCCACAAGAGCAGCGAGCTGATCAAGCTCTCACCCGAGCTTTTAAGTATGCTCAGGAGGTCAGGGAGGAATTGCCCAGATTCAGACTAGATAATGACATATTATATAGAGAGAGTCAGGACCCCAGAAATGGTGCCATTCGTAAACAATTGGTGGTACCCACAACTTTCAAAGGGCTAGTACTTAGACTAGCACATGATCATCCAGTGGGAGGTCATAAAGGTATGCAAGGAACGCTGGATCAAATACTTGTGCGTTTTTACTGGCCAGGTATCTTCAAAGAGACTGCCCAGTTTTGTGCTGCATGTCCAGCGTGTCAGCGAGTTACAGCGGCACACCCACCGGTGGTGCCATTGATCCCCATGCCAATTATCACAGACCCAATTGGTCGCATTGCCATGGATATTGTAGGCCCATTAGTCAAAACGCCCCGAGGTTTCCAATACATCCTAGTTATGGTAGATCAGGCAACAAGGTTTCCCTGGGCCATACCATTGAGGAATGTTTCTGCAAAAACAATAGCTTTAGAGCTAGTAAAATTGTTTTGTGAAGTGGGATTCCCAAGAGAGGTGTTGACTGACCGAGGGTCCAATTTTGTATCCAAATATTTGGCCCAGGTCTGGGATGCCTTTGGCATTCGTCACGTGAAAACCTCAGCCTACCATCCACAATCAAATGGTTTGGTGGAGAGATTCAACCAAACTCTCAAACAAATGTTGATAAGGGGGTTAGCAGGTGAGGTAAAGAATGGGATATGTTACTACCCTTTGCCTTATATGCCTGCAGGGAAAGAATTCAAGTGTCCCTAGGTGTAACTCCATATGAGTTGATGTATGGTAGGGCTCCACGGGGTTATTGGATATTTTGAGGGAACAATGGATTGATCCTGAACCAGGAAGTCAGGAGGTGCCACTGTTTCTACGTGACTTGAGAGCGCGTTTGAAAAGGACGTCGCAGGTTGCTGAGAGGAACCTGCAGGACAGTCAAGTTCGCCAGAAAGGGTGGTATGATAGAAAGGCCAAAAGCTGCCAATTAAGCATTGGTGAAAAGGTTTTAGTTCAAGTAGCAGGAACTGCTCCAAAATTTGAGGTACAGTGGAAAGGGCCATGGAAGGTTGTTAAACAAGTGAGCCCAGTGTCTTATATGGTAGAAAATGCAAGAGGGCGTAGGCAGACCTACCATATTAATGTACTTAAGTCTTGGAAGGAGAGGCCTGTGAATAATGACCTTGAACCCAGTCAGGAAGTAAGTGAGCTTCAAGAAGATAACACTCTCGTAGGTATTACGGACTGTAGGAAAGAAGTTTCACCAGTAAAACCAGTCTGTAATAACTTAAGCAGGGGGGTATGTGATAAGGAAGCTTATCATAGCTCAGGTAGGAGCTATAGAAAAGATGATGTGACTCTGAACAAGCAACCTGTCAGTTCTGGTAGAAGTAAGAAAACAGAGTTTTCACATAAAAGACTACCAGTCCCAGAATGCACCAGGTTTCCAGCAGCCATGAGGGGGGCTGAAGTGAGAAAACGTGTGTGCAATCAAGAGAGCTATGAGGTAATCCCTAAGCACTCATCTCAAAGGGCAGGGCATGATTCAACACAGCTGCGCTGTGTTAGGGAGGAGCACACATTAGGACAGAATAAGAATAGAGCTTATTCTACAGATAATAGCTACAGAGACAGATACAGCAACAGCTTCAAGCTCAAGCACCAGCATCACCTGGAGAAACAGAAGCCAAGCCAAGCGGATAGAGAGAGAAGGAAACTCTCTGGAAGGAAGAGAAGAAAGGCCATTGGAAGGTCTGGGAGAGTCCAAGGCGGTACCTATACTGGGAGGTCTTCCAAATGCCAGCAGAGTCCATTGGACTGGAGTCAGCCAGAGGAATGGATTGGCAGAGATAGGAATCACCAGTGGCTACCTGGGAGAGAGAAGACTGCACGTGGAAGGGACTTTCAGACCAAGGCCAGAAGGTATGTGAGAGGAGATCCAGTGTCCAGGGATCAAGATTGGAAGGCTGGACATCAGAATTGGATTACATACTGGCCAGGCTATACAGAGAGGAATTATGATAGCAGGAGAGGCTCAGGTATGAACACTGATCCAGACCCTATCTATAATAGAGAATGGCAGCAAGGGAATAAGCATTCTCATGATAGTGCCTTAATGAAAGACTCGTCTGTGCCAATGTATGATAGTGACCCTATGCTGATTGATGAAGGGGGAGATACAGCAGATGAAACTATTAATTACATGGACTGTTCTCTATCTAAATGCTATTGCTAGCTTTCTGTGAGCAAACACATCAGCCATCACAAAGAAACCTAACTTTGTTCTTTATTTCCACTGCAAACAGCTCTTAAAGCAGAATTTGGGTTCACACAGTAGCAGCCAGCCAGCTAAAGGGTTTCAGCTGGTCAATTGATAGTAATTAAAGCTGCACCTGATTGTGTGTGTGAGCAAGGGAGAATCACTGCTGGGATCTGCGTGGAAATTAAGCAGAAGTTAACCTAACCAGCAAAGTTTATTCATTTCTTTGTGCCTTTTTATTTGGTAATTATTTGCTAAGAAAACATTAGCTAATTGCCTGACAAGTTGAAGGTTGTTTCTGATTTGCTTTGTGACTTTGTTATCCATTTAAACACTGCAAGCAAGTAACCTCATTTATATTGCTACCAAGCATATTTGTGCTGGGTGAATTAAACCCCATCAATAAAAGAAGTATTTTATTGGCCTTACCACTGGTATCACAACTCAATTATTGTCTTCAGCTGTGTTTGGGAGTGAAAGAACTACATTACCCACAATACCTTGCAAGAATCATATGAATATATGCATCGTCAAGATTGTGTAAGTTCTCACCCTAGGCAGCCGTCTGACAAGTTCCAAGTTATCTGGTTACCAGTGACATTCAGACCTCCAACCAAATAACTATCTGCTTAACGTATGGCCAGAAATATAAAGGATTATATCCAGATTAATTATCCAGATAGTGCTCTGAATATCGCTGCTATCTGCATAGAGGCACTGGTCACCGCTGAATCTGGACATTCAGAGCTGGAGAGGAGGCATTGTGGGTTAAACTAGAAAGAGGGAAAGAGAAATCTATTTGCATTGGTGTGATATACAGACCTCCCTCACAAGAGGAAGAGGTGGACAGAGAGTTAATTGAAGACATACGCAGCATTGCTAGGAAAGGGGAAGTGCTACTGCTAGGAGATTTCAATATGCCAGATGTTGATTGGCACATTCCTGTTGCAGTATCATCTAGAAGTAAGGAGATCCTGGATTCTCTACAGGGAGAACTATTCAGGCAATTGGTAACAGACCCCACACGTGAAGGGGCCATACTGGACTTGGTGCTTACCAATGGTGAAAGTGTTTCTGATGTTGTAGTGGGAGATCATTTTGCATCCAGTGATCACCAGATGGTGTGGTTCAGTATTAGGACTAGGGCTGTTAGAATCCATTCCAAGGTGAAGATCTTAGACTTTAGGAAGACTAACTTTGCGAAGATGGGCCAATACCTCAGGGAGTCGTTAGTGGGATGGGAACAGCTGGGGGATGTAGAAAAACAGTGGGCAAAGCTGAAAGGGGGTATTTTAAAGGCAACCAACCTTTTTGTTAAAATGGTAAATAAAGGCAAAAGGAACAGGAGACCGCTATGGTTTTCGAAGGAAGTAGCTGAAAAAGTGAAGAAAAAGAGGGAGGCTTTCATGAAATACAAGAGATCACAGAGAGAGGAAGACAGGCATCTGTATTTGGAAAAACTTAGAGAAGCTAGCAAAGTAGTCAAGAAGGCAAAGATTCAAAAGGAGGAGGAAATAGCCAATGCAATAAAATGGGGGGATAAGACATTTTTCAGATATATTAGTGAGAAGAGGAAGGGCAAAAGTGGTATTGTCAGACTCAAGGATGCAGGGGGGAATATGTAGAAGCTGATAAGGATAAAGCGGAATTGCTTAACAAATATTTTTGTTCTGTGTTCACAGATGAAGAACCAGGAGCAGGACCTCAGAAAACACCCATAAATAAGAACAGAAGCGAGGGACATCTTGAACAATTTTCAGAAGACTGTGTTCGTGAGAAACTAGCTCAACTTAAAGTAGACAAAGCGATGGGACCGGATAGGATACACCCTAGAATACTGAGGGAACTTGGGGACGTTCTAGCAGCTCCACTGACTGACCTTTTCAATGCCTTGTTGGAGTCAGGAGTGGTGCCAAAGGACTGGAGAGAGGCTCATGTGGTGCCTTTACACAAAAGCGGAAGTAAGGATGTGGTTGAAAACTACAGGCCGGTTAGTTTAACTTCAGTGGTGAGTAAATTATTGGAAACGCTGCTGAAAGAGAAAATAGTGAGGTTTCTGGAGTCCGGCGGATTACTGGATCCGAGGCAGCATGGATTCACCAGAGGCAGGTCTTGTCAGACAATTCTGATCGATTTCTTTGACTGGGTGACCAGGGAGTTGGACCGAGGGAGAGCTCTAGATGTGGTGCATTTAGATTTCAGTAAAGCCTTTGACACTGTTCCTCACAGGCGACTTATAAACAAACTGAGCACCCTAGGGATGGACCCTAAAGTTACTGCTTGGGTTAGAAATTGGTTGGGTGGGAGGCGACAAAGAGTACAAGTAAATGGAGCTCACTCTGAGGAGAAGGATGTTACCAGTGGTGTGCCCCAGGGATCTGTCCTTGGTCCGATTCTTTTTAACATCTTTGTTAGTGATATAGCGGAAGGGCTGTCGGGTAAGGTTTGCCTCTTTGCGGATGATACCAAAATCTGTAATAGAGTAGACACCCAGGAAGGTGTAGATAACATGAGGAGGGATCTAGCTAAGCTTGAAGAATGGTCTAGAATTTGGCAGCTGGGATTTAATGTTAAAAAATGTAAGGTCATGCATTTGGGCTGCAGCAATCCAAGGGAGCAATACAGTATAGGAGGTGAAGTACTTTTGTCCACTAAAGAAGAGCGGGACCTAGGCGTGGTTGTGTCTGATGATCTTAAAGTAGCTAAACAGGTAGAAAAGGCAACGGCAAAAGCTAGAAGGATGCTTGGGTGCATACGGAGAGGAATGGCTAGCAGAAAAAAGGAGGTGATAATGCCTCTGTATAAGTCTTTGGTGCGATCTCATTTGGAGTATGGTGTGCAATTCTGGAGACCGCACCTTCAAAAGGATGTGAACAGGATGGAGTCGGTGCAGAGGGTTGCTACTAAAATGATTAATGGGCTTCATTATAAAGCATATCAGGACAGACTTAAGGATCTTAATATGTACACCTTAGAGGAAAGGCGGGATAGAGGTGATATGATTGAGATGTTTAAATACCTCCGTCGCATAAATGTTCAGGGAGAGAGCCTCTTTCAATTGAAAGCAAGTTCTGCTACGAGGGGACATGGGATGAGGGTGAAGGGAGATAGATTCAGGAGTGATATGCGGAAATATTTCTTTACGGAAAGAATAGTGGATCCGTGGAATAGTCTCCCAGTGGAGGTGGTGGAGATGAGGACAGTGACTGAGTTCAAAAAAGCATGGGACCAACACAGAGGATCTCTAAAGGTAAAAAGTGGACTGTTGTAGTTGTTGTTATGGAAGGACAGACTAGATGGGCCTTGTGGTCTTTTTCTGTCATCATGTTTCTATGTTTCTATGTATTGAATGTCTAGATTTTATTTAGTTCTTGGCACTCTGCGCTTAAAAAAAAATGCTAACCCCCCCAGTTGAATACCGGTACCACTATGTTTGCAGCTAGTTTTCCCCACCTAAAATTAATCAGCACTGAAAACTGTGCCAGCTGGCTAAGTCATATATCCACTCTCTGGGGCCACCCGTTTGTGGACTGGATAAATTTGACTGTCCTATAAATTTAGGTGGATAAAATTGAGTTGGCAAATGGGAGAACGTTTTGAAAAGCAGTCATTTAATGCCTTATTCCCTTTGAAAATCCACCTTTTTGTAGTCATTTCAAACTATTCACCTAAAACATCTCAGCATCATAGTCTGGAAAACACCAAATCAGCAAATTCCTCTGGCTCCTTCAGTCTTTTGAGGCAGAAAAAAGCAGGATAAGCAGCTGTATCTAATGCACACCTAATGTAAACCCCCCAAAACAAGAATAAAATTCTGAGCATTGAACCATGATTTTGTTTGAAAAATTATAATACATTAATTAATTGAGGAGTTTAAATCATTTTATAAGCACACTTTGTACTTTGTAATATGATCAGATGACATATCAAAAACATTTCCAGCATAAGCCACAAGCCTAAGTTATAATAAAAACGTCTTTAAATGTGTCAGTCAAGCAACCTTAACTCTGAGTAAAAAGGTAATTAACACAGAGGCAGAATCAAAAGCACTCTCCGTCAATTAGTCAGATACAGATTGTCAATCAATTTTGGCTAAAGGTTCTCTGATAATATTTCTCACTGCAAGCTGCCAGTCTATATTTATATAACATATAATCAAAATAAAGCATTAAGAGGAGATCTAAAAAGACTTCAGTATTCAAAAAGAATCAGTATCTTTAAAGCATCCAAACCACACAGGAAGAACCCATTCCAAAAATAAGACTTTATCTTGGTTGTCACAAGAGTCTCCAAAAGCCATTGCCATCTGCCTTTTCCATTGATGTGTTACTTGTAATTGACAGGTAAGAGGTGTTGCAAAAGAAGACAGGACTATTTCTACAAGTGATGAGACTCTCTCATGAGAGATTTGCATACACTGTTTCCACTGCATGCAGATCTACCTCTCGCATATTCATTGTAATATCCTGAAAACCCAACTGGCTGGGGACCCCAGGAGAGATTTGGGAACCACCACCTTTAGCACGAGGCGTGAGTATTAATCTTCACATATTCAGGTTGTTTGAGTGTCTAAAACATGTTTTGTGTATGCAAATCACTTGTGCAGGTTTATGCCTATGAATTAATACATGTAAAAACTATTTGCTTTGAAAAAAACCTATAGCGAGTATAGAAGGGGTACATCTAACAGAAATGTGTGTATCCCTTCTCGAATCCTGCTGAATATCTTCCGTCTCCAAGGATCTATTAAACATATCCTGACGAGGACCTGCCAGAACTTCTTTGAGCTCTCTTAGTAGCCTGGGATGTATCTCATCCAGCCCCATTGTTTTTTTCCATATTGAGTTTTTGAAGTTGTTCATAAAGACTTTCTTCTGTGAATGGTATGATATCTACCCCATATCCCTTTGTCATCCAACTGGACACAAAAGTATTTGTTTAGTATTTCTTTTATTTCCTCATCACTTTCTACACAGTAGACTTAGCAACTTTCAGTCTTACAATTCCACTTTTAGCCTTCTCTCTCTCCCCAACATAGCTGAAAAAAGTCTTGTCGCCTGGTTAAAGATGTAAAGCAAGGTGGCAAGACTTTTTTCAGGTACATAGGGGAGAGGAGGAAGGCTAGAAGTGGAATTGTAAGACTGAAATCAGAACACATGGTTTTAATCTGGTTCCTTCAAACATCTTAGTACGAGCTCTTGGGCTCAAGGTCCCCTCATAACATCGGAGCAGTGGCTCCGAGCCCCATGTTTCTTCCCTAGCATCTGGGCAAGGGCTTCAAGCCACCTGACATTCCCAATATCTGAGTAGGGGTTCCAAGCTCTGATGTGGCAGCTATTTATGCCTGTCCCACTGTTGCTTATACTATCAGATGTGCTGTAAATGATCTTCAGGGCAGGAATAATCTCCATTTTTTTCTGCCTCAGTGGCTTGGAGCCGCTGCTTAGATGTTGAGATGAGGAAGGCATCATCTGAGGGTGGGGGCCATTGAACCATAGTGACTGTTTAATCACTGAGGGATGGGTAATCTAGTGTTGCTGAATCCTGCAATTCAGAGGCATTAGCATCTTTCGGGGCTGATCCAAGAGTATCTGATGCTTGAGATGCACCTTTGCCATGTGCCTTCTTCCATCATTGTCCAGCCTCTCCCCTTCCCTCACCCCCCTCATGTCCAGCATCTCTCCTTCTCTTTACCTCCGAAATGTGTCCAGCAGTCTGAGAGGTGAAATACAAACTAGTTGATTCTCTAGGAGTTTCTGTTATGAAACAGATTAGCACCCAGTCTATTCCTTAGGCACTGTTTGTTGATAGAATGTACAGTATTGTCACTTAACACGTTGTCTGCTTCCCTATCTCTGTACTTTCTTTCTCTTGTTTGTTCAGACCTTGAGCTGAGATTAAATTTCAGACATACACCATTTCCTTGCTTGTTTACCATGTTGAGCCATAACGCGTAGCCATCTGTGTTACAATTCTAACCATGCCTCTTCTTCTTCCCTACTCCCCCATCATCTCTCCTTTCCTTTCCTATGCCCCTAGTAGCCCAGCATCTCCTATCCTCATCCCTGATTAGGGTTGCCAACTGGCCGGTTTTCAGCCGGCCTGGCCGGTTTTTCCACGGCCAGGCCGGCTGCCGGCGCAGAGGCAAAACCGGCCCTTTAAAAGCCGTTTTTTTTGCTCTGGCCGCAAGATCGGGAGCGGCCAGAGCAAAAAACCCGGCTTTTCTCCGCTTTAGAGGGAGCCGGGGAAGCCCGCGCGAGGCCCCGGCTCCCTCTGAACAGCCACCAGCGTGAAGAGCCTTTACATTCACGCTGGCGGCTGTTCCTGTGAAGCCGCGAATGCTGGGAAAGGTTAAAGGTTGCCCTTTAACCTTTCCCAGCATTCGCGGCTTCACAGGAACAGCCGCCAGCGTGAAGGTAAAGGCTCTTCACGTTGGTGGCTGTTCAGAAGGAGCCGGGGCCTCGCGCGGGCTTCCCCGGCTCCCTCTGAAGCCTCAGACAGCCGCGATGCTGGTCGGGGGGGGGGCAAGGACTGCATTGGCTGTGATGGGGGGGGGGCAAGGACTGCATTGGCTGTGATGGGGGGGACCTGGACTGGAAAAGGGCTAAGGGGGGGGGACGTGGACGGGAAAAGGGCTAACGGGGGGGGACTTGGACTGGAAAAGGGCTAAGGGGGGGACTTGGACTGGAAATAGGCTGTGATGGGGGGGGGGACATGGACTGGGACTGGAAATGGGTTGTGATGGGGTGGAGGGGCCCTGGACCAGAAAAGGGCTATGGGGGGGGAACGTGGACTGGAAAAAGGCTGTGATGGGGGGGGACCTGGACTGTAAAAGGGTTATGGGGGGGGGGACATGGACTGGAAATGGGTTGTGATGGGGGTGGAGGGGACCTGGACTGGAAAAGGGCTATGGGGGGGGGGGGGAACTTGGACTGGAAATGGGCTATGGTGGAGGAAGGGGGATCTTGCACTGGAAATAGGCTGTGATTAGGGGGGCTAGGACTGCAAATGGACTGTGATGGTGCGGGGGGACTCGGACTGCAAATGGGCTGTGATGGTGCGGGGGGACTCGGACTGCAAATGGGCTGTGATGGTGCGGGGGGACTCGGACTGCAAATGGGCTGTGATGGTGGGGGGGGGGGGCCTAGGACTGGAAATAGGCTGTGATGGGGGACTTGGACTGGAAATGGGCTGTGATTGGGGGGGGGAGCTAGGACTGGAAATGGCCTGTGATGTGAGGGCTAGCACTGGAAATGGGCTGATGAAGAGCTATAGGACTGGAAATGGGCTGATGTGGGGCATGGGAGAATGGGACTAGAAGGGAGTGGATGCTGGGTGGGCCTAGAACTATAAGGGAATTGATTTGGGGGGAGGACTAGAATGGATGGGGAATGAGAATGGAGAGGGGAAAAAATATTTTGTGTGGAAGAAAAGTCTATGATGGGCCGGTATTGGGAGAGTAAGAGGGGCTTGAGAATGGAAGGGTGAAATTTAAACGGATGATAAAGGAATAAGGAAAGAATTGGGGGAAAGAGCAAAAGGGAAACAATCAGTATGTTAAAGCAGAAATAGAGAGAGAATGGAAAACATCTAAAAGAGAAGAAAGGACAAATGGATAGCTCGCAGAAGACACGAAGAAACCAGAAGAAAGTGACTGGAGCAATTGCAACTGAAAAATAAAATGCCCAAACAGAAGGTAGAAAAATACTTTTTATTTTGAATTTATTAACTGGAATATGTCTGGTCTGGGAAGTGTGTATTGCTAACATCTTTGCGTTTTTGTTTAGTGCAAGAGGAAATTACTTTATAGTTTATTTCTCCAGTGTTGTACATTTCATGTTTGGATTTTGGGGTTCCCAGTTTAATTATTATCTGACCAAGGAAGTTAGCCTACACGTATCCTCAGTAATTTTTGTGGGTGGGGCTGGGGGCGGGGCAGGGGTGGGACTAGGGGCGGAGAATGGGTGGAGCATGGCGAGCCACAGGTGTCGGGTTTTTCTCGGTGAAAAAGTTGGCAACCCTATCCCTGATCCCTGCACCAATAGTCCAACACCTTTCCTTCTCTTCTCTGGCCTGCTTATAGTAGTCCAACATTTTTCTTTCCCTGACACCCCCCCCCACCACACACACACACACACACACACTCTCACTAGTGCCTAGTATTTCTCATTCTCTACCCTCCCTGCCATGCCCAGCATTGCCATTTCTTTCCCTCCTCCTGCCGCTACTACTGTCCTACCTCCATCTTTCTCTTGAACTGAAATTGCATCTAAAGTAAGCTCAGTGTGGAGTGGGCCTCAGAGCACTTGCATGCATTCAAGGATTATCCCCTCTCTCAGGAAGTTTACATTGGAAGGGGTGGGTCTTGAGTATGTGAGTGCATTAAGGCCTGTCGCCTGTGCTGAGTTCATTTTAGATGCAGCTGTGGCTGGAGAGGGTGGTGGTGGCAAGCAGAAAGTAAGAGGGGAGGAGGCTGACTACCCAGAAGGTGGAGGACGGAGATAGAGAAGGCGAAATACTTAACACCTGGAGAGGAAATCAGGGAAGGGAAGGGAAGAAGTCGATGACATGCTGGGCCACCACTCCTGAATTTTGCTGCCCTGGATGGTATTCATTAAGGTCTTTCTGCCTTTTGGTGAATATTGCTTTAAACTACTATGCTAGTGCTCATGTTTACTGTACGATACTTTAGAAAGAATTCCTGATTGTTTTTCTGTTATTGCATGACATAAAAGGCACTGCATTAAATATGCTTTCTTAGATCATTATTGCTAATGGAGTAAGTTAAACATATTTCCATTAATCATTTTGCATTTTATTAACACATATTAACTATATGATAGAGTATTTTTTGTGTACCACTTAATATGAACATGCAGTGTGGGGTGAATGTGTACTTCTTAGAGTCCTTGGCAATGAATAACTTTCTTGTGTTTTTAGCCCAAATTAACATGACTTCAAATTGGACATTAGTGATGCTGCTTTTGGAAGCGACTTCACAAACCAGCAACCAGCTGCCATGCAATAAAATGAAGCTCTTGTCTTCACATTTAATTCAATTTCATTTAATTTGGAATTTATATTCCACCTAACCATCACAGTTCTAGGTGGAGTGCAGCAGTGAATTAATTAAACATATACCACATAAAACTCATATGAGCCTGTTTAATAAGCTGCGCTAGGTAAATGCCATGCTGGGGACTGCACCTTCTAGTTAACATGGAGGTCACTGCCGTACATGAATTGGTAACGCCACCTCAAGAGTATTATTGGCTGTGATGTTTTCGCACAGAAGCACATTTTTCTCTGTGTTAACCCGTTTTGGACCAGCGTATGTATTACATAGATAAGGTTTCCATATTTACTACTCAACTGTTTACTAATTAATGGTTATAAATTCAATGGAACTATGTTTAGCTATTATCGTTATGTCAAAAAGCGTTATATACAGATTTTTTTATCTGAGATCTAGTTAGTTTAATAGGTATTCGAAGTTTGCTGATTTTGACGGTACTGGCGGCTCAACATAAAAAGATCACAAAAAATAGTAAGTAGCTTATAATGCTGTAATAACTACTATTTTGCAAATAAACGTATTTGTAGACTTTAGAAAATAGGTTTAGATAACTGTAAGTTACTTAGGGGTATGTTTACTAAACCTTCTTAACGTGCACGCTGTGCAATTATCGTGCACTAAGGTACCTTAGCGCACGATAATGGTGCTTTACGGGGCACAAAGGTGCCTTAGCGTGCGCTAACACGCGCAGCGGCGCAAACGAGTGCTGAAGGTGGGGAAAGGCTCCCCAGGGGCTGAGAGAAGGGGGTCAATGAGTGGAGAGTGGGAGGGGAGAGGCTCCCTGCACACTAACGATGTGAAATCCGAGGCCAAAACTAACGCCAGTGAAAACCTCGCGTTAGAGCTGATTTAAAGGGAAAAGAAACCATTTCTGTCAGCAATGTACAGGAAAACCAGGGAAACCAACAAAAAAGTGATAAGTGTGATACATGTACACGGAACAAAAGTACAAATAAACATTGAAAAGGACGCCAACAAAATATACAAAAAACATAACCAAGCTGGGCAATAGTGATAGTAATGGAAAACAGCAAAAAACACTCCAAAGAAAGCTCCAAAAAAAAGATATGAATTTTGGAAGGGTCTACGCTCCGTCCCCATACAAGGTGAATGATCCCACAGTGAAATAGCACTGATCAGGGTTTCCCTCTCCATTGGACAGGTTTCCTATGACATGCACATGTTCCACAACAGCAGGGCGGGCATGTCGGAATGGGCAACAGGACAGATGCTGGGAAAGGGGATACAGAGGGCTGCAGGTGGCACATGCTGTGGTGCAGCTCGGGCACAGTGCGGACTAGGCAGATGCCTAGGTGGCACTTAGGAATGCTGAAACTGTACAGCAGCCAGACAGCAACTGATGAGGGCCCAACATGGGCACGAGAGTGTTTATCACAGTGTCACAGGGGATAGTACCCAGCAGGTACCTCCAAGGGCACAGAACATTGGCAGGTGGTGTTGGGGGGAAGCGTGGACGTCTATGCAGGTACCCCTACCCCAGAACATGCACCATAGACAGCTGCCTACCCACACACTGGATGGCCTGAGACTGCGCTCCACCAGCACCACCAGCAGAAGGGCATGTCAGCAGGGTGGCAGAGGGGCACTGGTGGTGGAGGGGGCAGTGGCAGCTGCCCAGAGCAGACCATGGCCTAGCCCTGTGTAGGTGGGTGCAATGCACTGCAGCAGACAGGCCCCGTCTGATGAACAGTCATGGTATCCCCAGGGAATGTACTGTCTCTGTGGCAAAATGGTGGTGCAGTGCACACAGTCAGTGTGTTCAGGAGCGGAAGGTCACAGGTTCAAGTCCCAGCTGTGGTTCCTGCCAACCCAGCCTCCATTTTTTACCCACTACTAAAACGTGCTAATACAGACAGAACCTTTATTGCAGATGATGTAAACTTGCCCAAAACACCTACATTTTACCCTACAGAGCACAGACACCATAAACAGGCACATTACCTAGAGCAGAGTCTCCCAAATGCAGTTCTGGAGGGCCAAACACCATTCAGGTTCCATGCTGCCACTAATAAAGGTGCCTGTGCTGCATATCTATGCACCGCCCCCATGGTATGCAGATGTATCTCATGCATAATTATGAGGGACAGCATGAAATCCCGAACAGTGTTTGGCACACCAGGACTAGAGTTGGGAACCTCTGCCGTAAAGCAGCAGCCAACAGAGGCAGACACATCCACACCCACAGGCTCCATTAGCCAATGCTTCCTGGAGAGGCAGGACATTGGGCCCTGCGTTAATCTCCCAATACTAGCACTTGCATACCGTAGCAATGCCACCCTACACCTAGGAATATGGTACACAGCTATCAAAAGGTAGCTATGATTACTGGCAGATAGCAATTCCTACGTTAAGCACAATTGGCTGATTGAGCTGCATCATAGCAACATTTCTGATGTCTGTGGAGTGTGCCTCAGGTCTGGTGTCTGACAGAGTGACCTCAACAGTATTGCGTACCATAGCCATGCCTGCACTGTGCCCAGGGCTGGTGTGGTGGCCAGGGCTGCCAAACACCTCTATAGTAGCACAATGCTGGCATCGGTGTGGGAGTGTGTGTCTGTCTATCCAGTGTGTGGTGGCTGCAAACACCCTCCACAGCCCACACTGCCAGCACTGTTGCCAGTATTGGCCTGCCAATGTGCATAATGAGGAGCAAGGTACCATGGGTATAGCCCGGACAGGGTGGCCTGGCCAGGATGCATCTGCACAGGGCAATGGCTGGGACATTGTAGTGCCCGGCCACCACCTGCACAGACAGGGTAGCCACAGCATGTTCCGCTGGAAGATCACTCTCACCCTGACTGAGCAGTGACCACGGCATGGCTAGGTCCCCCCATAGTGAGATGTAGTGTTTTTTTCATGTGGTATTTATGGGTTCCCTTTTGGGGCCCAGTCACTGACTTATCTGCTTGGTGTATATGCTGACATCCCACTTCTGGGTGCATGCATTTCCACCAGGAACATGGACTAGCTAGCAGACTGTCTGCAACTGGTATGTGTCTTGCTGGAACACCTTGCAGGGTGCAGTGGCTGAAGGCTTGCTGCAGGAGAATATCAGATAGTGGTGGGGTGCAGTTTAGCATATCCAGGCCTAATGTCTGTCTGCTATTGCTTTATGGCTGTGTACAGAGCTGCATTGACTGCCCTGTAGGGTGTCTGTTCCCCAGCAGGACTGGGGTGATGCGTACTGTACCCATAAGGTGCTTCAGAGGGCGCTTTATAGGGCGCCCTATAGGGCACCTTATGGTTACTGTCCATATAAGGTACACTATACGGTATCCTATGGAGCGACTTATAGGGTGCCCTATAGGGGACATTATAGGGTGCCGTGGCGGACAGTGCACTTTATAATGTGCCCTATGGAGTGCCTTATAGGGTGCCTTATGCGGCACCTTAGGTTACGGCACGTGAGGGTGTGTTTGCTGCCAGCAATTAATAAAATACAAATAAAGGGCTGCAGGAAACAATACTTACATGTCAAAGCTGATGTTTCAGCCAGCCTTAAGCATTAGGCACACTGGGGATCAAACTCATGACCCTTGTATCATCAGTCAATGCCTTAACCATTGTGCTACACTGCTGTTCCTCTTTGCATGTCAGCGCACCTACTTAAGATTTTCATGCGTTTAAATGCACAGTGCTGCCATCAAAAGCAGTGCTATGACCTTGCCGTGCCTCATAGGGCACCCTATATGGCGTCCTATAGGCCACCCTTTAAGCAACATTGTAGGGTGCCGTGGCGGACAGTGCACTTTAAAATGTGCCCTCTGGGGCACCTTATGGGGTGCCTTATGCAGCACCTTATGTTAGAGTGCTTTGAGAGTGCGTTTGCTAGCAGCAGTGATTAAAATAAAATTAAAATGCCTCATAATGCAATATTATACATAAATTGTAGTGCCTCAGCCAGCCTTAATCATTGGGCACAGTGGGGGATTGAACCCATGACCCCTGCACCATCTGTCAGTGTCTTCACCATTGTACTGCAGCCCTGTTCCTTTGTTTACACATCAGCGCACCTGCTTATGCTTCCCGCACACGTTACTCGTGCGTTAATGTGTGCGGCGCACAAGAGCGCGCGCGCTAATCCCATTTTGTTACTTTAAACTGAAACGCCCACTCCTTATATGGCATCCTGCAGACTAACGCGACGCACACATTAAGAGGGTTTAGTAAACATACCCCTTAGTGTCAGAGTTATTGGTGCGTATATCGGCCTTGTATGTTTTTCATATGCCGGGCTAATATGTTGTCGAAACTAATAACTGTCAAGCATTCTTTTCTAGGTGTTTCAATGGTGCAATATCGACGCAGTGCATCAGAAGTGTTTTCATGTGTATCATATTCCGCCGTCAGAATGGACTGTTGACAAAGTATATTATATCATAATAAAGTGTTTTAAATGAAAACTGCAGTTTCAATAGTATCATACAGTATGTTTATGTCAATGAATATTGGAACTGAATCCTATCTTTTCTGAAGACGGACAATATACTATATTGGACCAGTGTATGAAAAACATACACATAGGGATATGTTTACTAAACCGTCTTAACGTGCGCTCTCCCACGTTATCACACGATAAGGCACCTTATCACGCGATAATGGTGCCTTATTTATTTATTTATTTTATTCTCTTATATACCGCGCTATTCTGCATCAGTGTGGTTTACATTGAACAAACTGAAATTACATTGAACAGGGCATTATAACTTGGAGATAACTATTTTACAGGGAACATGGGCTATGGAGGGTTAAGTGGCTTGCCCAAGACCACAAGGAGCACCTGTGGGACTAGAAACCCCAGTCTTTCCGGCCCAAGGTTGCTGTCCTCTAGTGGGATTTGAACCCCCAACCTTCCAGCCTGAAGTACCTTGCCCCAACCACTAGGCCACTCCACTCCTTATTGCGCAATAAGGCGCCTTAGCGCGCGTTAACGCATGCTAAGGCGCAAACGAGCGCTGAAGGCGGAGAAAGGCTCCCGGAGGGCGGAGGAAGGCTCCCCAGGGGCCGAGAGAGAGGGTTAATGGGCGGAGAGTGGGAGGGGAGAGGCTCCCTGCACACTAACGCTGTGAAATCCGAGGCTGAAAACTAACGCCAGTGAAACCTTGGAGTTAGAGCTGATTTAAAGGGAAAAGAAACCATTTCCATCAGCAATGTACAGCAAAACCAGGGAAACCTACAAAAAAGTGATGTGTGATACATGTGCACGGAACAAAAGGGCAAAGAAACTGTGAAAATGACCAGAAGAAAATGTAAAAACACCATAACCAAGCTGGGCAATAGTGATATCAATGGGAAACATCAAAAAACACCCCCAAGAAAGCTCCAAAAAAAAGATATGAATTTTGGAAGGGTCTATGCTCTGTCCCCATACAAGGTGAATGAGCCCACAGTGAAATTGCACTGATCAGGCTTTTCCTCTCCATTGGACAGGTTTCCTATGGTGTGCACATGTTCCACAACAGCAGGGCGGGCATGTCGGAATGGGCAACTGGACAGATGCTGGAAAAGGGGACACAGAGGGCTGCAGGTGGCACATGCTGTGGTGCAGCTGGGGCACAGTGCGGACTAGGGTAATGCCTAGCTGGCCCATAGAAATGCTGAAACAGTAGAGCAGTCAGACAGCAACTGCTTAGGGCCCAACATGGGCAAGAGTGTGCTTCCCACGGTGTCACAGGGAATAGTACCCAGCAGGTACCCCCAATGGCACAGAACATTGGCAGGCGGTGCTGGGGGAAAGCGTGGACAGCTATGCAGGCACCCCTACCCCAGAACCCGCACCATAGGCAGCCGCCTACCCGCACACTGGATGGCCTGAGACTGCAGAGCACCAGCACCACCAGCAGAAGGGCATGTCAGCATGGTGGCAGAGGGGTACTGGTGGTGGAGGGGGCAGGGGCAGCTGCCCAGACCAGACCATGGCCTAACCCTGTTTAGGTGGGTGCCGTGCACTGCAACAGACAGGCTCTGTCTGACAAACAGTCATGGTATCTCCAGGGAATGCACTATCACTGTGGCAACACAGTGGTGCAGTGAACACAGCCAGTGTGTTCAGGAGCAGAAGGTCACAGGTTCAAGTCCTAGCTGTGTTTCCTGCCAACCCAGTCCCCATATTTTACCCACTACTAAAACGTACTAATACAGACAGAACCTTTATTGCAGATAACAGAAACATGCCCAATAAACCTACATTTTACCCTACAGAGCACAGACACCATAAACATGCACATTACCTAGAGCAGAGTCTCCCAAATGCAGTCCTGGAGGGCCAAACACCTTTCAGGTTCCATGCTGCCTCTATGCACCACCCCCATGGTATGCAGATGTATCTCATGCATATTCATTAGGGACAGCATGAAAACCCGAACAGTGTTTGGCCCACCAGGACTGGAGTTGGGAACCTCTGCCCTAGAGCAGTGGCCAACAGGGGCAGACACACCCTCACCCACAGGCTCCATTATCCAAAGCCTCCTGGAGAGGCAGGATGTTGGGCCTTGCGTGCATCTCCCAATACTAGCACTTGCATACCTTAGCAATGCCACCCTAAACCTGGGAATATTGTACACACCTATCAAACGGTTGCTATGATTACTGGCAGATAGCAATTCCTAAGTTAAGCACAATTTGCTGATTGAGCTGCATCATAGCAACCTTTCTGCTGTCTGTGGAGTGTGCTTCAGGTCTGATGTCTGACAGTGTTTACCACCCTGGGGAGTGACCCCAACAGTATTGCGTACCATAGCCATGCCTGCACTGTGCCCAGGACTGGTGCGGTGGCCAGGGCTGCCAAGAGCCTCTATATTTGCACAATGCTGGCATAGGTATGGGAGCGTGTGTTTGTCTATCCAGTGTGTGGTGTCTGCCAACACCTTCCTCAGCCCTCACTGTTGCCAGTGTAAGCCTGACAATGTGCATAATGAGGAGCAAGGTACCATGGGTATAGCCCAGACAGGGTGGCCTGGCCAGGATGCATCTGCACAGGGCATAGGGCAATGGCTCAGACATTGTAGTGCCTGACAACCACCTGCACGGACAGGGTGGCCACAGCATGTCCTGCTGGGAGGTCACTCTCACCCTGACTGAGCAGTGGCTACGGCATGGCTAGGTTCCCCCATAGTGCTATATAGTGTTTTTTTCTCATGTGATGTTTGTGGTTCCCTTTTGTTGGTGGGAGATCCTGTTTCCCACCCTGAGCCACAGAGCGTGGGTTGGGTGGTGGTACATAATCCATCTATGGGTCCAAATACCCCCCCTTCACCTACATCGTGACCATGGTACCAACACACTATTTTGGGTGCAGCATAGCGCATAAGGGCTAGACATGACTGAAAAATACAGATGTGTCTGCAGGAACTACCTAGCGTGCACACACACTAGCACTGATGGGGACCTGCAGCATAGCTTATTTCAGCCATAAAAGGTGCTGTGGACCTGGTGCTGGGTGCCCCACCTCACCCTCAGGGTGAGCACAGTACCCGCACAATGTGACGGTCTATAGCTACTCTGTGCCAGTAACATACACGATCAGTACCCCCTAGCAGGCTAAGGTGCTATGGGGATGCACATGGTCAGTTCCCCCTACCAGGCCGAGGTGCTGTGGGGTGCATACCCCATCTTGTGATCATCTGTAGACTGCTGATTTGCATGTGCAGTGCATCATGGGTACGGGTGGGTTAACCCTATCCTGGTAACCACAACAGACTGTTTGTGTGGTGACATGCAGTCCTTCTGTAGCCAGCCAGGGGCTTGTTAATAGCTGTAGCCCACTGGTTACTTCCCTGCCTGTGGAGCCAGAGGTCATGGGTTCAAACCCACAGTGGGGTTATTTGATAGGGCTATCCAGAGCATTGTCAATTTTTAATGTACATTAGTGCTGCCAGCAAAAACACCCTCAGAGTACTGTAACCATAAGGTGCCTCAGAAGGAGCGCCTTATAGGGGACATTATAGGGTGCTGTGGCAGACAGTGCACTTTATAATGTACCCTATAGAGTGCCTTATAGGTTGCCTTATGTGGCACCTTAGGTTATGGCACGTGAGGGTGTGTTTGCTGGCAGCAATAATTAAAATACAAATAAAATGCCTCAAGAAACAATACTTACATGTCAAAGCTGATGCCTCAGCCAGCCTTATGCATTAGGCACACTGGTGGATCAAACTCATGACCCCTGTATCATCAGTCAGTGTATTAACCATTTGTACTACACCTCTGTTTCTGTGTGTGCATGTCTGGGCGCCTACTTAAGATTACCGCGCGTTAACGCGCTTAGCGGCGCTTAGCGGTGCTTAGCCCGTTAATGTGCACAGCAGCGTGCATTATCGCACGATAATCCCTTTATGGCAGCCTGCACACTATCGCCGGACGCACATTAAGACAGTTTAGTAAACATACCCCTATGTGAAACTTCTATTTTCTGCAAAGTTTTAATATTTTTTATTATTGCCGATATTTCATAGCTGTTTGAGTGTAACAAATCTAATAAATCATCCAGAACAGAGAAAGTATATGCGAGCTGTCCAAAACGGGTTAACCAATGGCAGTCCTCTCCAAAATGCTGGGAAGAGGCTTAATGGTTAACAGAGAGGCTTTTCAGGTTATGCATTCATTTTGACTTTTCCTATGCAGTAACTGCAAACTCTTGGGGGCATGTTTAGTAAACTACGCTAACCCTTAGCGAGAGGTTTGCCATGTGCTAAGCACACCATGCAAAAAGCACAGGGTTCCTGCATTAACTAGTTAGCGTGTGACTGGGCAAGTTCTGGGCAGTAAGAGTACATTGTGATTAGCGCAGCCATTATGGGCATGCACTAGTGGGGAACGTTGCCATTAGCTCAGATGCACTTAACACTATTTCAATGCAGGGCTGGCCCAAGGGACGCTGACACACTAGGAAAACCACTGGCCATGCACCCTTGCTTTACTTGTGCCCCCACACACCCCACCCATAATCCAGCATCTCACCTTGCCTTTCTTCCTCCTCCCCCCAGGTCTCCAATATCTCTCCTTCCTTACTCCCTCCTCGAGGTGTCCAGCATCTCTTCTTCCCTACTCTGTCCCCCCCCCCCCATGTCTCCAGCATCTTCCTCCTTTCCAGGTATCCAGCATGTCTGACTTCTTCCCCCCCCCCCAGGTGTCCAATATCTCTCCCCTTTCCCTTCCCTCTACCACCACTGCTTAACCCCCCCAACTTACTTCTATGGGAGGTAAAAAAAAACATGGAGTGCCAATGCAGGCTGGCACAATCAACAAGCAGCACCAAGGAAGCCCTTTAAAGCTGTAGTCAGTGGCAGGCCTTTGAGTATATGCATGTGTGCACATGCACGCTCAAAGCCTGTCTCATCCTGCCCACTCTGATGTGGGGCAGATGCAAACACCATGAGCACATGCACATGCATGCGCACAGATGCTCACATGGCCACCACTGACAATGCTTTTAAAAGGCTTTCTCAGTGCTATCTGTTGGCTGTACCAGTTCCGTGTTGCCACCCCCAAAGCCTGTCACTCTAGGTGGATGCCTAGACTTGTTAATGGTAGGGAAGGCCCTCAATAGATGGCATTAAGTTTACCTCCATGCTGGATTGTGCAGTGCCACCCGTTAGGAAAATGTTAATGCCAAGAGGATAGATGCATATATATCGCCTGACGTTGGCATGATCCTCCAACCCATTCACAAAATACCAGCATGCTCTTTAGTAAACATGCCTCATTGAGCACTAATAAATAGGGCCAAAAAAATAAACATCTCATACCGAATAAAAGTTATACAACTATCATAAATGCAAAATATAAAAATCATTCAACAGAGTATGAAAATAATAAACCCACATAAAATGAACTCCCAGTAAATTAATTGGTTTACTGCCTTAATCCACCAGGGTTTGTCCAGCACTGTAACAAGTTAAGGAGGTCATTTTAGAAGGTTTAAGCAGCATTTACATGTGTTAAAAGCAGTTTACCTCTGTAAGTAATGAGGGGGCATAATCAAAGGCATTTACCTGCAAACCATGTAAATGCTGCTTAGTGGGATATTTAGTGGCATTAATACGATTAGTGCTGTTGAGTATCTGGGGGTGCTGTTGCTACATGCCCCAATGCTAGTTAGCATCGGGGCATGCCAGAGGTGTTCTGGTGTGGCACCTGTTGCTAACTGGGCGGTGGCTCAATATCGTCGCTGCCCATTTAGCAACATACACGCAAATGTAAGGCGGAGGAAACACTGGCCTAACCTTTGCCACTGAAGCTAACTGGGCAGTGGCTGAATATTACCGCTGTCCAGTTAGCTTCTTGACAATCCAGGATACCCGGATATTCAGTGTCAGAGCCAGGATATGGTCCTAGGACTGAATACCTGGGTTTAGAATTCAGCAATGGTGGCTGCTGCAGGAGTTCTAGTCGCCGGTGCTAAATATCGGGCCCAATGATTTTAGAAGACATTGCACCTATATATCTGGGGCATGCACCGGATTTCAAGGAAGCATGACATAAATGGACTCTACAATATACATGTATTTCCCACTGACATCTACATCTCCGAATAATGCATAAGCATGAACAAACTACTTGTTTGGACTGGGATTTCAAGGACCGAATGAAGGAACAATTGTTCTTATCTCTCTGGCCTTAAATGCCACCTAAAATGCCAAAAGGTTGTGGCCTAGAATTTGACTCCTTAGTTTGCTCTTCTTGTATGTGTAGTTGTACAAACTTCAACATTCACACATCCCTTTGCAACCTAGATTATCACACATAACCCCTCTTCTGTGCCTGCTCCTCTGGTTACCTGTTTTAGATAGGGCATGATCCAAAATGCTGCAGCTGGTGCTTAAAATTACTCATAATCTTACAGCTGCTGGTTTAATTGCAAAATTGCACAAATACATTTCTAGCCACTTTCTGCATGCTTATTTGCAAGATGCTTTTGACATTCCTTCACCGAACATGTAAGGAACTCCATTTACTTGTCTAGGGTTTTTTCCCTTTGTGCCTCTGGATTATAGAATTCATTGCTGAATGCTTTACGTGCAATTAGTGATGTAGTGGTCTTCTGCAAAAAATTCAGGACCTATTTATACGTGCAATATCATGGGACTGAGTCGGATGATGATAATTGATTTTATTTTACTAGCTGATTGTCCACTGTATAGTTTTCTGAATTCTTGTTATGCAATATTATACATGTTGATTGTGTTTATATTGTCCTATTGCATTGCTGATACTGATTGGAAGTCTGCATTCCTTAATTGATGGAATCTTCAATTTGCAATCGGTTTGCACACAAGTAAGCCACCTCAATAACTGAGCATAAATATGCTGAAACTCTGATAATTTTACAACTTATCATCAGCAATTTGAATATTATTCACATTGGTAACCAATATAACTGCATCAGCAAAGGAATTGCCTATCACACCTCTTTCCTCTTTGGATCAACTTTTCAACTGTATTAGCTGCACGCATGACAATTCTTGCTTTGATAGCCTCAGGTAAGCAATGCTGCAATAATAAAGTTTGTAAGGCAACCGCCTGCATAATATAGATCCCCCTCAGACAGGAAGGATTAAATTTGATGTAACGGAGAAGTTTGCAAATGCTCCTATAACAAACTTATTGTTGTTGTTGTTGTTGTTTTTTTTTTTTTTTTTTAACTTTTATTTTCATTTTGCAACAAACAAAAGAAACAACACACCAAAGGAGACAAAACAAGTATACAATAAGGAAAAGTAAACCCAATTACCCCCCACCCCCACGCTTCTTCTCTAGCTGATTATGTCAGCATGTGAGCGCTTCCAAACAACAGTGATTATACATCAAAACAATCAAAAGAGTATCTACGATACAGAATAATCATGGGACAAAGATATATACAAATTTAGACAGTCAGATGAGAGCATTGAGCAGAATGTACATAGTCATTGAGCATCTTCCATTTAGACCGATGATGAGGAGTCTGAATGGGGGAAGCAAACATACGAGGTATTTGTTCATATTTACTGTAGAGACAGACATGATTCCACCATTCATTGGGGCTCAGATGAGAGCTATTTTTCCAGTATTTCGTAATTAGGGAAATAGCAATGCCAAGCATAAAGTCCAAAAGGAAGTAAGCCGTTTTTGGAAGAGAGGGGATCCCCGCAGCTGAGCGAAGTCCCACTATCCTCCAAGAAAGGGGCTCTTGAAAGTGCAAAATAGACTGGATACGAGCCCAGACCCGACGCCAGTAATACTGTAGTGCGGGACATTCATACATAACATGAGGTAGTGAACCAATGGCCGCATGACATGTCCAACAACTATTGCCCTGAGTAGTGTTCCATTTGGCTAATCTGTCAGGAGTGTAAAAACACCGGTGGGCTAGAAAGAAGAGTGTCTGAGTGAGTGAGGCGGATCGGGAGACCCGTGTCACTCTACTCCAGACAAGGCTCCATTGCTCCGGGGTCAAAGTCACATGCAATTCTCTCTCCCATGCTTTCTGCGCTATAGGGGTATCTCTAGTTATAGCATTACTTAAGGTTTTATAAAAATTGGATGCTACACCCGGTGAACTACCGATAGATCGGATAGTCTCCGACCAACCTTGTGTAGGGGAGGCCGATGGCGGGAGCACCTTAGCACTCCGAAGGCAATGCTGAAGTTGCACCAACTGAAAGTAGTGTTTCGCTGGGAGACCAAATTCAATTTGCAATTCACTAAAAGTTTTCCAGCGACCTTCATGGAACAACTGACTAGGAATCCAAATGCCCCTAGTGTACCAGGGGCTCCACGCCATCGGCTTATTTTGTATTCGAAATCGAGTATTGTACCAAAGTGGGAGCTTGTCTAACGGACAGAGTCGGGAGTCTAAAGATTGCATAAGAGTATTAAAGGCACCTAAGGTGTCTAAAAGCATTGGTGGATAGTGGGAGTCTGATGGGAGAGTCATACCAGGGAGAAAAGTAAGAGGAATCGGTTTGCAAAGGTCCTCTTCTATGTCTAGCCACACGGGTCTACTCGGTACTGGATCTTCCAGCCAACGAGCGCCTTGTTTGAGAAGAAAAGATTGATGATACTTCAGGAAATCAGGGAATCTGACACCCCCATTTTCCTTATCTGCTTGCAGCTTATGTTTCGCTATCCTAGGTGTCTTGTTTTGCCACAAGTATCTAGTCAGAAGGCCCTCTATATCTTTATATATACGTCGAGGTAAGAGACAGGGCAACATTTCTAAGATATAATTCACTTTCGGAACATTTTTATGGTTTCTAATCGACCCCACCAGGTAAGTGTTAAAGGAGTCCAGCGGTGAGTAAGCGCCCGGACTTTAGAGGTTAAGTCTTTGGCATTGAAGGAGATAGTGTCTTCCAAAGGAGAACAATAGTGAACCCCAAGGTATTTGACCATGCGAGGTTGCCATAAAAAGGGGAAGGGTTGCATATCTGCCTGATGAAGCAAAGGATTTAATGGAAAGGCTACCGACTTGGTCCAATTTATCTTATAACCGGACAGTTGTGAGTATTTACCAATTTGCTCTAGGACAGCCGGTACTGAGTCTATAGAGACAAAAAGCATAAGGTCATCAGCATACGCTGAAATTTTGATTTCCCTATGGGTGAAGGGGACTCCATGAATCTCCTCCGATTGCCGGATTAGTAAAGCCAAGGGTTCGAGTGCAAGATCGAAGAGAAGTGGAGACAGTGGGCATCCCTGGCGAGTGCCGCGTTGAAGGGGAAAAGGCTGAGACTTTAAAGCATTGGCACATATACTGGCTGTAGGCTGTGCGTACATGGTGCGAAGACAACGGAGAAAACCTTCCCCGAATCCGTACCAGCGGAGGACTGCAAACAGGAAGGGCCACTCTAAGCGATCAAAGGCCTTCTCAGCATCAAGTGAGAGGCCAACAAATGGGCGATCAAGATTAACTGCGGTAGTCAGTACATGGCATAGAGTCCGAGCATTGTCAGCAGTTGATCTACCAGGAATGAAACCGCATTGATCTGGGTGTATTAAGGTAGGCATCCTATCAGAGAGCCGGGTAGAGAGAATGGTGGCAAATATTTTATAGTCCGCGTTTAGGAGGGAAATTGGACGATAATTAGCTGTTAGTTGCGGGTCTCTCCCCTCTTTCTCAAAAACTACTACATTTGCCATTGAAAAGGACCCAGAAGGAGAACCCTCCTCGGCCAGAGCAGAAAAATAAAGTTTCAAAACTGGAGCTAAGTCAGCGTGAAAGGTTTTGTAGAATTCAGCAGGGAGACCGTCTGGGCCTGCGGCTCGACCTGAGGCACATTTCTTGATAGCAGAATGAATTTCTGAGACAGTAAATAGTGTGTCCAAAGCCACTCTATCTTCGTCAGATAGGGTCGGTCTTTGTACCCCTGAAAGTAAGCGTTCAAATACATCTGGCTCAAAATCACATTCAGATTGATAAAGCCGAGTATAAAAATCACGAAAGAGTTCTAAGATTTCGGTATCTTTAGTGACCAAGCCCCCCCCCCGACGGATTACGGAGGGCGGTAACACGCTTGGCTTCTTTTTGACCTTTTAGGGCATTTGCTAATAATTTGCCAGCACGATTATTTTCCCGATAATATAGCCCTTGTTGTGATTCAATATTTTTAACAGCAGCAGTGTACAAAAGCTGATTGTATTGAAAACGCAAGCGTTGTAAACGGAGTAAAATACATGGGTCAGTACGGGACGTGAGGAGACGCTCCCCAGCTTGTATCTGCTGCTCTAGAATCAGTAAATGCTGCTTTCTTTGTTTCCCCTGCCGAATTTGATAGCTAGTTATAGTTGCGCGGATAGATGCTTTAAAACCCTCCCACCAAGCCCAGCTCGCTGTGTCATGGGGTGAGTTAAAATGAAAATAATCTTGGATAGCGGCCTTTATATCAACCTGAAAATCTTTTTGACCCAGTAAGGATCTATCAAAAAACCAAGCTCGGGGAGAATCGTCCCGCGCAGTGACATGTAATGATAAAGATATGGCAGCATGATCTGAAATATGGAGAGGATGAGTCCTAGTCGTGTCTACTTGAGAAATCAGTGCTTTGGAAATGAGAAAGAAATCTATTCTAGATTGGGAGTGATGGGGGGCAGAAAAGAAAGTGAACTCTAAGTCGGAGGGGTGAAGCAGCCTCCATATATCTACCAGCGCAAGATCTTGCATCAGAGCTGTAAGGGTAGCAAGACTCTTGGGTGGACTACTCGTTCTAGGCGGCTGTCTATCTATCAGAGGGTCTAACACTTGATTAAAATCACCACCAAGTATTAATGGAGTATTGGCAGAGGCCTGTGCCAACTGCGCAATACTTGCATAGTAAGCAGGGTTGTCCACATTCGGGGCATAAATGCAAATACATGTAAATTCACTATCTCCAACCTTAAGATGTACTCGGGCCCATCTACCCTCCTTGTCAGCGCTAGTATCAATTACAGTAGCTTGCAAAGATTTCTTAACCAGAATGGCTACCCCGCACCGTTTGGAAACGGCGGGAGAATAGGCAGCCACCATGTAAGGCTTAACATTGAGTTTCAGTGTTTCAGCAGAGTTTAAGTGCATTTCCTGAAGAAACGCTAAATCAGCATGCTCATGGCTAAGATAGCTAAGGATTTTCTTTCTTTTGATTGGACTATTAATGCCCTTTACGTTGAGTGATAAGATTTTACATAAGGCCATTCAGACAAGTTAAAAATTCTGAGCATGATAGCGCACATAATTTCACAATGTCCCTCATATTGACTGTATCTGGCTGTACATATGGCATAAAAGAAAATAAGCTTAGATAATACAATGAAGCGCCCCACATTAAAAAAGAAAAACCGCAGCGCGGTAGAGAAGAAGCAGACCCCCAAAAATTACTGGCGACCATGTGTCTGCGGGGAGAAGCCCCAGAGAAGGCCGAAATTGAAAAAACACATAACCTGTAGGACTGTGCGTGCTCCGAATCCGACCGAGGCACACATCATGGAGGGATAGGAGACCAAAAAACAAAAAAGTCATAGAAAGAAAGAAAGAAAGTCCAGGTAGTCTCTGTGCTTGACTATGACCGCCGCATCGGGCCCTTCAAAATGGCGGACAGAGCCAGCAAATAAAAGTCCAAGTCGTTGGATTAGCGCATCTGCTCTGCTTCTTTGGAGTCTAAAAATGTTGATAGTAGATCAGGATCTTCGAATGTCCTGGTTTGGTTGTGGAGAGTCACTCGGAGCTTCGCGGGATACAACAGGCCAAAGCGAGCCTGTAGCTGTTGAAGTCGAGGGCGAAAAGCAAGGAGTTTCTTCCGTCGGTCAACGGTAGGCTTTGCCAAATCAGGGAAGAAGGAGACTTTGTGACCTTCAAACTCCAAATGATGGTTCGCCCGGGCAGCATTTAAAATTTGTTCCACTTGTTGATATCGTAGCAAGCGAAAGATAATAGGCCGGGGGGTCGTTCGGTTGAGCGCCATGTGGGTAGGAACACGGTGTGCACGATCGATTTCCAGTTCTTTATGAAAGGTGATCTTCAGCAAGGAGGGAAGAGTTTTGAGCAGGAATTCTCTCATATCTCCCGCTTCCACCCCCTCCGGTATTCCAATGAGCCTCACATTGTTGCGACGGGCTCGATTATTGCTATCTTCTAACTCCTTTTGAAGATTCTGTATCTGGCGCTCAGCCTTGTCCAGTGCGCCCAAGCGCACCGCGTGCGAGTCGAGGACCACCGCCATATTGTCCTGCTGTAATGAGAGACTTTCAAGTCGGTCCTGGAGCACTCCAAAGTCTTCTCGCATGGCTCTAAGTGCTTCTCCATTGGACTGCACCAATTCCTTCACGCCGCGTATTTCCTCTAAAATCTCCAGGTGCATTTCGGGGTTTTCCCGAAATGGAACCATCTTCTGTGGGGAGGACACCTCTGTTTTGGAGCGTTTTCCGTGAGAAGAAGAAGGAGACCCGAAGTCCAAGCGCGCTGGTTTATGGGCCGCCATCCCCCCGAGGTACCCCGGTCAGCCCGGAGCGAAATAGTAAGTTTGTATAGGTATTAAGTCAGGATTCTAAGTAGGCCTCTCGGGAGCTTCAGCGCGAAGCGTCTTACCCGCTGGACATCAGGCTCCGCCCCCGTTGTTGTTGTTGTTGTTAATTGCCATCGAGTTGGTGTCAACTCATGGCAGCCATCTGGATAGGTGACCTAAACTGTGTTCGGTCTTCAGTCAGGTGACTCATTGTTGATAGAGTGGCACCCATAGCTGCTGTTGTTGTATTGATCCATCTCATTGCTGGTCTTCTTTTACGTTGATTTTCTACCTTACCAAGCATTATGTCTTTCTCCAACAATCTCTCTTTTTATATGGTGTGTCCAAAGTATGAAAGTCAAATTCTTTTCATCTAAGCTTCTAAGGAAAGCTTAAGTTTGATCTCTAGTACTGACCGATTTGTTCTTCAGGCAGTCCATGATCTACACCAGAGGTTCCCAAATCCAGTCCTGGAGGGCCAAACACCATTCAGGTTTTCAGGCTGTCCCTAATACATATGCATGAGATGAATTGTATGCATATGTATTAGGGACAGCCTGCAAATGTATGCAAATGTATCTCATGCATATTCATTAGGGACAGCCTGAAAACCTGAATAGTGTTTGGCCCTCCAGGACTGGAGTGGGAACCTCTGATCTACACAATATTCGTCACCAGCACCATAATTCAAAGGCATCAATTTTCTGTCTATCTTTTTCACTGTCCAATACATCCATATGATGTTATTGAAAGTACCATGACCTGGACAAGTGAAATCTTTGTATAGAGAGAAACATATCTTCTCTTGTCTTGGTCCTTCATAGCCATTCTGCCAAGAGCAATGCATCATCAAATTTCTTGACTGCTTGTCCTTTCTTTATTGATTGTTTCCAAGTAGGTTAAAGTTGTCAACTATTTCAATTTCTTCTTCATCAATGATGAACTTATTGATTTTGCCAGCTGTCAGGATCTTTGTCTTCTTAACATTATAGTGCAGGCCCATTTTAAGATTATGTTCCTTGATCTTGAGAAGCAATTTTTTCAAGTCGTCTTCACTTTCAATCTTAGAAATCTGTATTCCATAGACATTGACAACTTCAATGTTAAGAGGAAGAGTAGCTTAGTAATTAGTGGCCAGTATTTAATTCTTTCTTTCTTTTCCCCTCCCCCTTTTTTAAAATGTGAATGTTTCCAAAAGAAAAGAAGTATATATACTTTGCAGGCAAATATCAATATATGAAATCAAACAAAATACAAACATATTAGATAGAAAATCTGAAAAGCTACACAATCCACAAGTAAGAGGGAATATGAGTGCCACCATTCAAAGTAATATAAATTCAAAAGAAAAAATAGACAATGAAAAGACTAGTCTTACATTGCAATGCATTACCCAAACTTACTCCTGATCTGAAGCAGTTATAGGAGAGAAGGACAACACTCCAGGGGGCTTCTGTGAAACCAAAAAGGATGTTAACTGCTGGGGTTCCAAAAAATATGTATTTAACCCCCTCACAATTAATGACACATTTATAAGGGAAGTTTGGCAAAAATTGAGCACCTAACTGGAGGACTCTAGGCCTCATCAGGAGGCATTGTCTCTACCGTTTCTGCATCTTTCTTGAGACATCAGGAAACACATTAATTTTACATTCCATAAATATTTCTAATCTCCTGCGAAAAAAAATAAACATAAAATTCAATCACGATCAGGTTCTAACACAAAGTTAGACCTTTAGATCTCAAGAGGATTCCAGAACATCCAAAGGATGAATTGAGTCTAAAGAAACTTGAAACATATCTTCACTAACAACCACTGAAGCACTCTCTTTTAGCAGATGATAAATAATAATTTATAGAGATAAGTGGGCATCTAGTTTCTGGAATTTTCAGTATCTCCATAAAATATTTCTTTATTAAGTCCAAAGGAGGGGTTAATTTCACCTTAGGAAAATTAATAAAACATAAGTATATTTTCATTGAACATTCTCTGTAACTTCAACTTTATTGCATAAGATCATACTATCTTTCATTAAAGCAACGTTATCCTCCTGTGATTTGTCCACACATTGTTGAACAGATTCTAATTTGTTGTCAAAAACATTAATCTTTTCTTCTAAATTATATATCCGAGCAGACCTGCCAGCAAACAACTAAACAGCAGAGCATTTTGCTTACAGAATACTTTCTCCAGTGAAGCGACTGCTTCCCAAATATCTTCCAGAGAAATCACAGCAGGCTTAGAAAGTGTAGGCTGGGAAGTATACAAGTCTACCTTTTTTGAAAATGCATGCTGGATTCACAGAAATTCTTCTGGAAGATCCTTCACTCCTGACTCCAAGCACAACTCATACAGACCTTATTCACCTTTCGATAGGGTTCGATGGTCTTGGTCACCTTCTGCAGGTAGCAGACATCTTCCACCACCCGCCTGGGGCCTAGTGCCAATGCCTTCTGTATGTGCTGGTCTCACAGAGGGCCCCACTGCCTCCTGCATCAGCCGTTTAGGGGTGGTAATTGTGGCTCTGGACTGATGATGGAATATAAATATGGGGAAGAGACAGGCAAACTTTCCCTTGTTTCGTTCCCCAAGGACACTGATGGAATCAACATGCTTGCCGTGGCCATTGCAGGCTTTAGATGCCAATCCATCAGTCCCAACTTTGCCTGTCCCTTAGCTGGGGGGAGCTTTAGGATTTTGATTTATGCTTTGTCATAAAGCAGGTAATTCCAAAGTAGAAATGAATGGGACTGATGCTCTGCAGTCTTCTCACAGTACCGCCATCTTCTTCTCATGCTCTCTATCCACTCACTGCATTTTCGGCCTGGATTCAATTCTGTTTACTACTACTACTACTGATCATTTGTATAGCACTATAAGGGTGTATGCAGTGCTGTACAGAGACAGACAAAAAAGGAGGAATGGCCTAGTGGTTACGGGAGGAATGGCCTAGTGATTGGGGAAAGTTGCCTCAGGCTGGAGGACCGGGCATTCAAATCCCACTGGAGGACAGCAACCTTGGGCTGGAGGGACTGAGGTTTCTAGTCCCACAGGTGTGCCTTGTGGCTTTGGGCAAGCCACTTAACCCTCTGCTGTCTCAGTATAAAACATAGATTGTGAGCCCTTCAAGGACAAGGGAAATATATACTGTACCTGAACGTACACCGCTTTGACCTGATGAAAAGTGGTATATAACACTGCTAAATAAAATAAATAAATGTAAAAGACGGTCCATGCTTATCAGAGCTTGCAGTCTTTGTGACCTTCTGTTTCCTCAGGTACCACCCCTTGAATTCAAGCGTGTAAAGTGCAAGTAATGAATTTAAATAAAAATTCATAACTCCCAAACATTTGTCAGAAGTACTTCAAGGTATGTTCACCTGCCAGTTGACTATGGGAGCCTTCTTAGAAGGCCTTACATTTTTCTTGAGGTTTATCTTCAATACATTTTCATCCATGTAATTTTCTACCTTCAAAGTGCAGCACTCCATAAAGGAAAATATCTGATCCAGAGAGACTTTGATGGGGATAATCACCCATCTGTATAAATAAACGAAGGAGCCCCTTAATCCCTTAAGGACAGGCCCGAGATTACTAAGGAAGATATTGTATTAAATGGGGGAGAGCGGCGGCTGATATCTGCTTTTGACAATTTTCATGGTTTTCAGTATTTCTGTTTCCACCCCCCCCCCCCAATAAAAAATGCCCACACCTGGAGAAAGGAAAATGCTCAGATATATATATTTTTTAATTTTACAGATTTTGAATTCTGGTCTTGCCAAGTACAAGCCATCCGAAGGGCCACGATGTGCAGACTGAGCAGTTCTGTAGTATGCAGTGGTGATTTTGTTATTTTGATGGAGTGCTGCTTTCAGTTCTGCATTTCACGATCATTCAGACAGAAACTGCTAGCAGAATCAGAAATGTGCAAACACCTAAAGATATAAATAATTTTATTACACTGTTTGAATGTTCCCTAGAGCTCCTGGGCTTTCAGCTAAAAGACAGATATTAGCTGGAGAGAGAGAGAGAGAGACAGAGAGAGAGACACAGACACAGAGAGGATAGGCCATTTGGGAGAGATATGTAATAAAAATTAGACCACTGACCAAAACGGTCCCCGGGGATTCATTGTCACATTCCAATGTCTTCCATTCACATTTTTATTGAAAAATTACCAAAACCGAGGCTGCCTGATTCATTTATGCATAAGGAAATACAAATGGCCTCTGCTTTCCAATTTAACTGGATCTATGGAGAGACCAACAAGGGGCAGTTTGTACTATCACCAGAGTCTGAAGAGGAAATAATCTTTACCAGCAAATGGTGCCACTGATGGCTAAGGAGCTGGCTGTGAGCAGTGTGGCTACCAGCCATCCATGAGGTGATGTAGATGCACCAGCAATGACAGAAAGGAGCCAGATCTGGTTTATGGTAGGTCATTTTGACACCAGATAGTCACCAATAAGATGAAAACAGAGAGGAAGATCTCTTCAATAGTGGCTGGTGGCAGAAGTGCAAAGGGAACCATGAAAGCAGCAGTAACTCATTGGATATTAGAGGAACCTAATGAACCATGCATGTTACAAAGGAAGATCTCTTTGATATGATGCAAGTACTACACTGAGCATTAGCAGTAAATTTAAGACACCAAGGGGCTTGTTTACAAAGCCGCGGTAGCGGTTTCCGATCGTTATCAGAGCCGCGGCCCCATAACGATCGGAAACTGCTACCGCGGCTTTGTAAACAAGCCCTAAGTCATACTTCACATACTTGGGCTTTGAAGTGAGGTTCATGACTGCCATGGTTGGTGCAAAGCTAACCCATTTGGAGAAATGGCCCCTAGAAAGCCTGTATAAATTTTTCTGCTTGACCAATTGTTATTGTTAACATTTTGAGAAGAAAGCATGGAAATAGGCCTTTATAGCACTGTGCATCTGATATATGTGTAAAGTTAAGTGCACACAGCTGGTCTATGTGCAGCCTTACCTGAACTGAGTGGAGGCATTCCGGGAAGAAACACTGGAGAAAGGTTTGCTTGTGTACATATTTTATAAAATATGGGGCCGATGTTTGAAAGGCATTTACACAGTTTACAGCCTAGTAAACCTTGTAAATGCCTTTAATCAGGATATTCAATGGCACTTACATGATTAGTGCCATGGAATATCCCCTTAAAAGCCACTACATGCCCCGATGCTCTGTGGTAAGCATCGGGGTGTCTTGGGGAGGTCTGAGGTGGAGCGGAGGCAGAGACTGCTGCTAACTTGGCAGAGGCGATATTGCACTACTACCCAATTAGCGATCTGCAGCTAAAAGTAGGCCAGCTTTTGGCTCACCTAGTTTTAGATGCGAATCCTAACTGGGTAGTGGTGCAATATCACCGCTACATGGTTAACCTTGGTGGCTCTGCGGCACGTCCGGCAACACCAGATATTCAGTGCTGTTGCTGCGGCATTGAATATCCGGTGCTAAGGGTTGGTGGGCAGGACTAGGCACCGTAGCCTGCCCAGCTGAATATCGGGCCCTACGTCCTTATGTGTGTAAATTAACCTCAGAAATCTGTGTGTGGTTAAGAACCAGTGTAAATGTAAATGCATACATTCTCTGGGGTAATTTTCAAAGTGGAAGCATGCGTAAAATTGACTAATACTTGCTAGGGATGAAACATTCCATTTTGAAAAATGCAGCAACTGAGGCAGGAGCAGAGGGGAACACTTCTTCCCTGGCCTCATTATACACTAGGGAATCCTTTTAGTAAGTCCCAGGAGTAGTTTGGGTGGCCGGATAGCTGATGTAGGGGAATGCTAATTGGGGAGTCTGTTTTGGGGGAAGTATCTTTCTAGTGGCGGATCTTTCTCAGGAAGGGGGGTCTGGTGCTTTGTGAACATCTGTTGCTTTCCGGGGGGTGCTGAAAAAGGGGTAGGGGGAGAAGCTATTGGGGCAGGGGGTGATTCAGTGCGGGTGGGGGGGATCGGAGCTTGGGGTTTCAGGGGTGTGAGTTGAGGGGCATGACTATGGTTATCACAGCCACAGCCATGGCAGTTTTCAAAACATTTTTGATAGTGCAGCTGTGTTCTCTGCCTTGGAAGGTAGCACAATTGCTAACACACTTCCTGTCAGGGCAGTGATCACAGGCCTGTGTAATAAGTGTCTTCCCTGTACGCTAAATGCAGGACAGGTGCTGGGCATATCCCCTGCATTTACCACATAGGGTTTTCACTTACCTTACCTTATCATACACATTTGCAGTTAAGGTATGGTAAGTATGATACTTTAACACACTTTAGTAAACAGGCCCCCTTGTCCTGTGAAGTGCCAGATGCATTTTAAGAATGATATAAACATAATATGCTATACAACAATGCATGGCAAAGGAGAAAAGAATCAGCATTTAAGCTGGTTCATTTATTTGGTTTTCACTAAGGAATGGAAGATAATCAATAACGATAAAGATCCCTACGGGGATAGTTCTGCTGCTGAACACAGCATAGCAGAAGGGACGCTGTGAATCAGTGAGAGAGTCACGCGTAAAGGATCAATGGACCTCTAACTTTATAAGTGCCACTCCTCTAATGAAAAAAAGGACTTATTTTAAATCAATTAAAATCATGATCTGCATGTTATCAATTATAATGGCACAGAATAACCACCAATGACGGAGAAAGATGGGAAACCAGTAGAAATAGGCAAAAAATGCAAGGATCAACAAATGAAGCTGTAAGGCAAAGAAAAGATAGCAGAAATTGAAGGTGAGAGCTGGGCTATGCTTCTGACAGGCTAGTTAAACCATTATGGGCCCGATTCTGGGACACAGGTTGTCGGGCTGCACGTCCTGGTGGGACATGCAGCCCCGCAAGCCGTCTGGGCTCGCTTCCTCCTCCTGCTCTCCCCATACGTCCTGAGCATCAGGACGAGGGAAGCCAGCAGGAGGTGGGAGGGGGCGGAATCGGGACAGAGCAGGGGCGGGCCAACTGGCAGGACATACAGGGCCGATTCAGGTCACGGCCCTGTATGTCCTGCTGGGTCCGTGGGGATGTGCTGCTTATTCCACCTCAAAGGAGGAATAAGCAGCACAAAACCGGCGATTGGACCCGGGGATCCCCACCACCCGATCCAAGGCACAGCAGGCCAGCCATGGGTCAGATAGCGGGGGAAAAGGGTGGGAGGGGGTCGAACCACAGCAGCCAGGGGAGCCTGTGGGGAGGGCTTCCCTGCAGGCAAGCAGGGGCATGCCAGGCCGTCCTTGGGCTCGATTCTAGTTACCATTGAAACGTTTTGTTCTCATGGTCCAGAATCTAAGTGGGCCAGTCTTGCTTGGAGTGTCCGGATGGCCTGGACGTGCCCCTACCTGAATCAGGCTCCACATGTTCAAATGTGGACTTTTGAATGGATTTTTAGTTCAGGATAATTTTATAACAGATCTCCTAGGTAGGAAATCAAAGTAGGCATCTATTTTTAGGATGTTTTATAAAGACACAAAATCACAAAAGATGGACACTGTTCAAAATGAAAAAAATTACAAAAACCTGAAGTATCCAAAATACTAGAATGTTACAATTGAAAACTATTCCTTATTTCTTATATATAGTTTTTTTTATTTTTATATGAAGGCATCAAAATAACGTTTGAATCCAGCCAACTAATGTTAGGTTCACATTCTCCCAACACTAAGGGGTATGTTTACTAAACTGCGTTAGTGTGATTCGTGTTAGGAGCCGCGGTAGAGACAGAAATCCCAAATAAGGACATGGGTGGTACATCGTTACCGAGAACGCGCCGAGAACGCGCGTTACAAGGTGCCATAAATGAATGAGCGCTACAGGGCACGTTACCGCACATTAATCTTAAGAAGGCGCGCAGGCTAACAAGAACAGCAACAGAGCTGTAGCACAATGGTTACAACGCTGACTGATGGTACAGGGGTCATGGGTTTGATTCCCCAGTGGGCCTAATGTATAAGGCTGGCTGAGGCAGCACCCTTTACATTTAAGTAGTGATTGTTAAGGCATTTGACGTGTATTTTAATTAGTGCTGCCAGCAAACACACCCTCACGGTGGCATAACCTAAAGTGCCGCATAAGGCACCCCATAACACACTCCATAGGGCACATTATAAAGTGTACTGTCCGCCAAGGCACCCTATAATATCCCCTATAGGACACCTTATAAGGCTGTGTACAAAGCCCTGGCTGGCTGCAGAAGGACTGCACATGACCACACAAACTGTCTGCTGTGGTTACCAGGATAGGATTAACCCACCCAAACCCATGATGCACTGCACATGCAAATCAGCAGTCGAGAGATGGGCACAAGATTGGGTATGCACCCCCACAGCACCTCGACCTGGTAGGGGGAACAGACCGTGTGTGGCACTGCCACAGAGTAGCCACAGACAGTCACATTGTGCAGGTACTGTGCCCATCCTGAGGTTGCGGTGGGGCGCCCAGCACCAGGTCCACAGCACCTTTCATGGCTGGCATACACCATGCTGCAGGTCCCCAGTGGTGTGTGATAGGTAGTTCTGTTAAACACACCTAGGAAACATCTGTGTCCTGCTGTATGTCTCGGTCATGTCTAGTCCATATGGGCGATGATGCACCCAGAATAGTGCATATCCGGTGTTGGTGCCATGGTTACCTGCTGTAGGTGAAGGGGGGGGGGGGTATGGACCCATAGGCAGATCATGTACCACCACCCAACCCACCCTCTGGGTCTCAGGGTGGGAAACAGGATCACCCACCAATAGATCCACAGTCTACCTCCCTCCAATGGTAGAAGCAGAGGGGACCATCAACCCCAGTCCTGCTGGGGAACAGACAGAGAGTTACAAATCCATAACACAATAGCAGACAGACGGCAGGCCTGGAAATGCTAGGCTGCCCCCCACCATTATCTGACATTCTCAAGCAGCAAGCCTCCAGCCACTGCATCCTGCAAGGTGTTCCAGCAAGACACATACTAGCTGCAGACAGTCTGCCAGCTAGTCCATAGTACTGGAGGAGATGCATGTACCCAGAACAGGGATGTCAGCATACACACCAAGCAGATAAATCAGTGATTGGGCTCCAAAAGAAAACCCATAAATATCACATGAGAGAAATACTATATAGCACTATGGGGGAACCTAGCCATGCCATTGTCACTGCTCAGTCAGGGTGAGAGTGACCTCCCAGCAGGACATGCTATGGCCACCCTGTCCATGCAGGTGGTGGCCAGGCACTACAATGTCCGAGCCATTGCCCTATGCCATGTGCAGATGCATCCAGGCCAGGCCAGGCCAGGATATTCCCACAGTACCTTGCTCCTCATTATGCACATTGGCAGGCCAATACTGGCAACAGTGCTAGCAGTGTCGGCTGTGGAGGGTGTTGGCAGCCACCACACACTGGATAGACAGACACACACTCCCCACACCTATGCCAGCATTGTGCAACTATAGAGGTGTTGGGCAACCCAGGCCACCACACCAGTCCTGGGCACAGTGCAGGCATGGCTATGGTAAGCAATACTGTAGGAGTCACTCCTCAGGTTGGTAAACACTGTCAGACACAAGACCTGTAGCACACTCCACAGATATCAGAAAGGTTGCTATGATGCAGCTCAATCAGAAAAGTGTACGTAACCTAGGAATTGCTATCTGCCAGTATTCATAGCAACCTTTTGATAGATGTGTACCATATTCCCAGGTTTAGGGTGGCATTACTAAGGTATGCAAGTGCTAGTATAGGGAGATGCACGCAGAGCCCAAAGTCCTGCCTCTCCAGGAGGCTTTGGATAATGGGGCCTGTGGGTGCAGGTGTGTCTGCCCCTGTTGGCTGCTGCTTTACGGCAGAGGTTCCCAACTCCAGTCCGGCGGTGCCAAACACTGTTCGGGTTTTCATGCTGTCCCTCGTGAATATGCATGAGATACATCTGCATACCATGGAGGTGGCGCATAGAAATGCAGCACAGACATCTTTATCAGAGGCAGGACTGCATTTGGGAGACTCTGCTCTAGGTAATGTGCATGTTTATGGTGTCCGTGTTCTGTAGGGTAAAATGTAGGTGTCTTGGGCATGTTTACGTCATCTGCAATAAAGGTGCTGTCTTTATTAGCACGTTGTAGTAGTGGGTAAAATATGGGGACTGGGTTGGTAGGAACCACAGCTGGGACTTGAACCTGTGACCCTCTGCTTCTGAATACACTGGTTTTGTGCACTGCACCACCTTGTTGTCACAGAGTCAGTATGTTCCTTGGTGATACCATGACTGTTCGTCAGACAGGTCCCGTCTGTTGCAGTACACGGCACCCACCTACACAGGGCTAGGCCACAGTCTGCTCTGGGCAGCTGCCACTGCCCCCTCCACCACCAGTATCCCTCAGCCACCATGCTGACATGCCCTTCTGCTGGTGGTGCTGGTGGTGCGCAGTCTCAGGCCATCCAGTGTGCAGGTAGGCGGCTGCCTTTGGTGTGAGTTCTGGGGTAGGGGTGCCTGCATAGACATCCACGCTCCCCCCAGCCCCACCTGCCAATGTTCCATGCCCTTTGGGGGTAGCTGTTGGGTACTATCCCCTGTGACACTGTGGGAAACACACTCCTGCCCATGTTGGGCCTTCAGCAGTTGCTGTCTAGCTGCTCTGCTGTTTCAGCATTCGTATGGGCCACCTAGGCATCACCCTAGTCCACACTGTGGCCCAGCTCCACCACAGCATGTGCCGACTGCGGCCCTCTGTATCCCCTTCTCCGGCATCTGTCCAGTTGCCGTTCCGACATGCCTGCCCTGATGTTGCGGGACATGTGCACGCCATAGGAACCCTGTCCGATGGTGGGGAAAACCCTGAGCAGCGCTATTTCACTGTGGGCTCATTCACCTTGTATGGGGACGGAGTATAGACCCTTCCACGATTTATATCTGTTCTATGGAGCTTACTCGAGGGGGGAGGGGTTGATGTTTCTCATTGATACCACTATTGGCCAGCTTGGTTATGGTTGTTTTTCAGTTTTTTGGGGTCATTTTCAGTGTTTATATGCCCTTTTGTTCTGTGCACATGTATCACACTTATCACTTTGTTTTGGTTTCCCTGCGAGGGCTGTACATTGCTGACACTGAAATGGTTTCTCTCCCCTGTAATCTGCATTTAACGGCAGGTTTTCAATCGCGTTTGGATTCAGCTCTTCAGATCAGCGCGTTAGTGTGAAGGGAGCCTCTCCCCGCCCACTCTCCGCCCACTGACCCCTTCTCTCTGCCCTCTCTCCACCTTCTGCGGTGTTTTACCACGCCGCGGAGCTTTACGATCGTTAATGTTGGTTAACGCGCGTTATGTAACATTAACGATCGTAAGCGCATCATAACACGCGTTATGATGCGCTTACGATCATTAACGTTACATAACGTGCGTTATTTATTTATTTATTTAACATTGTTTGTATACCGCACTATTTAACATCAGCACGGTTTACAGGAAACATAGATGTCCAAGGGGGGGAAACCTTGGACTTACATTAAACAAGGAATTCAAACTTGGATAACAGATAACAACTATGTACAAACTTTTCAATATAAACTATGTACCGTTACCGCAGTTTAGTAAACATACCCCTAAATATCATCATGTGCTTTACAAAATATCTTTATTAAAATTAAGACCCAAGCAGTGGACCAATGAAAAATTCATAACTTACTCTGTCCATTTATATCATTTCACTTCTTATAATTCCTCATATGGAGACCAAAAACTTCAAAAATGCCATTTCGAAAAGGTTTATTTAATACTTAGCTTATAAAATCAGATTGCAACTCAATGTTCCATTGACAATGGTTTTGATTTCTCAATCTTTAGAAAACCAAGGGATCACAATGCCCTGTTACATTATTTGAGGGCCCATCTTTGAAAAAGAGCTTAACGCTCTGTCAATTTTTACAACTGCAGTGTATTTCCTCTTCTGAAAATGAATTTATAAAACAATCTGAATGGATGGTCTAGAGATTCTTTCAGAAAGGATATTCTTACCAATGCATTAAAACAGGTTACGCATGCTCTAGGTATACAAATAGGTCCCTGTTATTACGATCAAATATAAAATCTGCAGAGCAAGCTGCTCTCACATGTGGACTTCCCTTCTCAGCATATATTTTCAAAGTACAGTGGGCTGTGTGTAAATTTTGACATGCTTTACAACATCATGAGATTTTTCAGAAAGCTCCAAGTTTGGCATTTAAACAGGGATTGAACTAGTGACACATGTTAGTGCATTTGGCTTTTAAAGTCCAAGACCAAAATGAGCATGTCGGTTGTTAACCAAGCCTAATGTTCATCCTTGTTGATTAGCAGTAGTTGGACAACTTAAAGTTAAACTTGATACATGTCTTTGATCCATGTCTTTGATATACATAGACATCGTTTCAAGGAATTTCTGGCACAAGAACATGGAAAAACAGCTTTGGAGTAAATCTCTAAATCAGAAAATAAGCGGCTTCACAAGGCAAAATGTCTATAAGCTGTACATTACAGTAGATGCAGACAGAATATATGATCTTAATAAGTCCAATAACATCATGGTAATAGAGCAAAAAGACAACTAGAGAGGAGCATAAAGAACCAAAGACCAATTATTGTTGAATAAGGCCACCATGGCCAGCGTTAGGAAAAACAGAAATCTCAGTATAGTGTGGATTCATTATAAGAAAGCTTTTGGCAGCATCTCACACTCTTGGATAATAAATTGCCTTGAAATGTATTAAACAAATTCTGGTTTGATAGAGTACATTAAGTTCATTATGACAATGTGGCAAACCACAATCTCTTTGAAATATGAAAATGGTCAGTAAATCAATCTTAACATTAAAATCCGGCAATCAATATTTCATGGAGATTTCCTGTCGACCCTTCTGTTTTGTGTGGCACTTAATCCAATGAGTACTCTCATCAACTCTTTGGGATATGGACTTATCCTTATCCTAAAGAAGGTAACAACCCAGAAACAATATCCCATTTACTATTTGTAGATGATCTGAAGCTCTACAGTTCCAAAACTTAGCAGAGTAACTCCGTGTGATGAAAAGCTTTTCTGATGACATCAAGATGACGTTTGGCCTTGACAAATGTGCTAAGGTAACTTTTTTTTAGAGGAAAATTGAGCAAAACATAAAATATCTCCCTGATTGTGGGCTGTGACATCAAGGACATTGAACAGGAAGGCATATAAAAGTATCTCAGAGTAGAGGAAGGAATTACACTAAAGCAGAAATTACTGAGAGAAAGATCAGCAAAGAATACTATAGGAGAATAAAATCCTTTTTGGAAAGTGCTTTGACATCACGGAATAGGATACAAGCCATCAACCAGTTGGCAATTCTTGCACTCTCCTACAGCTTTGGGATTGTTTACTGGCCTCTTAAAGATTTTGAAAACTGGATGTGCCAATAAAAAACTCCTCCATGCCCATAAATTATATTCTCCTGTTTTCTGTAAACACAAAGTACTGTTGAATTGTGTATCTCACTGTTTTTTGTGAACCGCGCTGATGCCTAATAGTGCGGTATATAAGAGTCTATAAATAAATAAAATAAAGTAATTTACAAGAATCAATATATGCTGAGACTGTACATCCCTAGTGCTGAAAAAGGACTAGGCCTCATAGAGATTGATTACACATACAGAGCTACTATCATAGGTCTCCAGGCCTACCTAACTGCATCATCGGACCCAAATACACAAAAAGTGCTGAAATACAAAAGTAAATGCTCAGAATTTGTCTCCATCATCAAACTTGGATGAGCAATCCAACGACAAGAAGGAAAGAGTGAGAATCCACAAGCATACACAGGGAAGGAAGTAACAGAATTTGCAAAACAAGAGAAAACACTCTTCAAGAAATTAGATCAACCAACAAAGAAAAACAAACGGCAAATGCACAAATACAGTGGGAAGTACAGAGAGTGACTCCAGAAACCCTTTGTCGATCAAGAACGGACACATGAATGATTAAGAGAGGTGAACTAAAACCGAAGGATGAGAAGTTGATAGCTGCAACCCAGGACAGTGGCTTACAGACGAGATGGTTTACAGTGAGCATTGAAAAAACTGCAAAACAGACATATGTCAATTATGTGGGAAAGAGCTGGAAACAGTGACTCACCACATAACTGGCCGTGAAGTTCTGATGGCAGAAAATTTCTATATAGAAAGGCACAATAAAGTAGCATGCCTCATCCATTGGAAACTCTGTAAGCACTACAACATCACTGTGCTTGAAAAGCACTGGGATCATGACCCTAAAAGAATTACAGAGAACGAAGAGATTATGATCACCTGGGATATTCCCATTCTGACTGATAAAAAGCTGAATGCGAGGAAGTCAGATATAATGGTAAAGGAGAAAAACACCAGAACAGCATTGATTATAGAGGTATCAGTTCAAAGTGACTACTGTGTGAATCATGTTGAGAGGGAGAAAATATTCAAATACCAAGAAATGCAGTCAGAGACTAAGAAAATGAGGCAGAAAGATACTGAGCTATTTGCCACCGTGTTGGGTGCCAAAGGCCTAATTGAGAGGAATTTCCAAGCACACCTTGATAAATTACCCATACATGTAACATCTTACGAACTCCAGAAGGAAGGTCTTTTTGGCACGATGCAAGTACTACACTAAGGGGTATGTTTACTAAACTGCGGTAATTGTACATAATGCGTGTTATGTAACGTTAACGATCGTAAGCGCAGAATAAGGTGGAGAGAGGGCGGAGAGAAGGGGTCAATGGGCGGAGAGTGGGCGGAGAGAGGCTCCCTTCACACTAACGCGCTGATCTGAAGAGCTCAATTCCAACGCGAATGAAAACCTGCCGTTAAATGCACATTACTGGGGAGAGAAACCATTTCAATGTCAGCAATGTACAGCCCAGGCAGGGAAACCTAAAAAAGTGATAGGTGTGATACATGTGCACAGAACAAAAGGGCACATAAACACTGAAAATGACCCCAACAAACTGGAATATAACCATAACCCCTCCCCCCCCGAGTAAGCTAGTATGTGTCTTGCTGGAACACCTTGCAGGGTGCAGCGGCTGGAGGCTTGCTGCTGGAGAATGTCAGATAATGGTGCGGAGCAGCTGAGCATTTCCAGGCCTGCCGTCTGTCTGCTATTGCATTATGGATGTGTACCACTCTGTCTGTTCCCCAGCAGGACTGGGGTTGCTGGTCCCCTCTACTGCTGCCATTGCAGGGAGGTAGACTGTGGATCTATTGGTGTGTGATCCTGTTTCCCACCCTAAGCCCCAGAGGGTGGGTTGTGTGGTGGTACATAATCTGCCTATGGGTCCATACCCCCCCCTACCTACAGCAGGTAATGATGACACCAACACAGGATATGCACTATTCTGGGTGCAGCATCGCCCATAGGGACTAGACATGACCGCGACATACAGCAGGACACAGATGTATCCTAGGTGTGTCTAACTGAACTACCTATCACACACTGATGGGGACCTGCAGCATGGCGTGTTTCAGCCATGAAAGGTGCTGTGGACCTGGTGCTGGGCGCCCCACCTCAATCTCAGGGTGGGCACTGTACCCGCACAATGTGACTGTCTGTGGCTACTCTGTGGCAGTGCCACACATGGTCTGTTCCCCCTACAAGGCCGAGGTGCTGTGGGGGTGCATACCCGATCTTTTGCCCATCTCTCGACTGCTGATTTGCATGTGCAGTGCATCATGGGTACGGGTGGTTTACCCCTATCCTGGTAACCACAGCATACAGTTTGTGTGGTGACGTGCAGTCCTGCAGCCAGCCAGGGCTTTGTTCACATCCTTATAAGGTGTCCTATAGGGGACATTATAGGGTGCCTTGGCGGACAGTACCCTTTATAATGTGCCCTATGGAGTGCGTTATGGGGTGCCTTATGCGGCACCTTAGGTTATGCCACCGTGAGGGTGTGTTTGCTGGCAGCACTAATTAAAATACACGTCACATGCCTCAACAATTGCTACTTAAATGTAAAGGGTGCTGCCTCAGCCAGCCTTATACATTAGGCTCACTGGGGAATCAAACCCATGACCCCTGTATCAGCAGTCAGTGTTGTAACCATTGTGCTACAGCTCTGTTGCTGTGCTTGTGTGCCTGCGTGCCTTCTTAAGATTATTTTTATTTATTTATTCATTTATTTAACACTTATTTCTATACCGCTCTTTCCCAAGTATCAAGTGCGGTTTACAAAGAACAGTAAATTATATGGTATGTGAAAGCACATACCTAGTCGTTTTACATAGAACAGGTGAAACTATTTACAAGTAACAATATAACATTTGAACGGTAAAAAGTTAGAACGTATTTACATTATGGGTACTTACAAATTATATCATGGAACAAAATTGTGATGCATAAAAATATTTTGTGTGTTATGTAGTATTGTAGTATGGTTGCTAACCTGTGTCTCTTTGTGTATTCTGATTAGGTAGTATATTGTAGTGTAGAGAGAATAAGTGGGTTTTTAGTTTTTTTCTAAATTCCTTTATGTCTGATAATTGGCGAATGTTGTCAGGCAGAGTATTCCATAGAATAGGTGCCGAATGGGAGAAGGCTCTCTTGTTGGTTTGTGTTCTTGCTTTTGTGTAATCTTTTGGAACTGCTATTGTGTTTGTGTTTCTGCTCCTTTGTGATCGTTTATCTAATTCTATGTTAATGAGTGTATTGAGTACAGATGGAGCTAAGTTATTTATTAGTTTAAATGTGGTTAAAATAATTTATATTTTATTCTGCAGTAAATGGGTAGCCAATGAAGTTCAGCCAGGATCGGTGTGATATGTTCTGTTGAGTTTATATTCATTATTATCCTTGCTGTTATGTTCTGAGTTAGTTGTATCTTTTTCATATTTTGCTTTGTGAATTATAGTTATGAAGTCTTGTAAGTGAATCAATGGTCTTAATTGTCTCAATGTCTTGAGTTTGTAATGTATGTTTTTAGTCAGATATTTTATGTGTGAATCCATGTTAAGTTTATTGTCAAGTATCACACCTAGGTATTTTATTTCTTTTTTTATGTTGATCTCGTGGTTGTCTAGTGTAATGGTGCTTGGAGGTGTATATTTTTGATTTTTAGTGATATATAGTACATCAGTTTTTGAGAAATTGATGTGTAGATTCTGATCGTTAAGCCATATTGTTAGCTCTTTAAAACATTCTGTTATTTGTTGTAGTGGAGGGTGCGGGATTTTAAATGGAAGATAGAACATTATATCATCGGCGTAAATATGGTAATATACGCCATGACGTTTAAAGATGCTACAGACTGGTTGTATGTAAATGTTAAATAGTAGTGCTGATAGCGCGGATCCCTGTGGAAGGCCTTGTGTTTGATTGAAAGTGGTAGATGTTTGGTTGAGGATTCTCACTGTTTGTGTTCTGTTTGATAGGTAGGATTTGAACCAGTTATAAACAGTAGATGTTATTCCAATTTGTTGAAGTCTGTTTAGCATTGTTAAATGATTGACACTGTCAAATGCTGCCGAGATGTCGAGGAATACTAGGATGAATGCTTGTTTAGTGTCATCAACTCCCCTTAATAAAGTGTCATAAAGGACTGTTAGTAGTGTTTCTACCCCATGGAATGGCCGGAAGCCATATTGGTGTTCATCAAGGAGGTTCAATGTATCAATGAATTCCTGTAGTTGAGTTTGGACTATTTTTTCTATAAGTTTTGCCATGAAAGGAATACTCGATATTGGTCTGTATGATTTTGGTGATAATTTGTCTAATGTGTTATTTTTAAGTATTGGTTGTATTTGAACATGCTTGAGAGATGGGGGTAAATATCCTTTTTCTAGTGATAGGTTGACCATAGGGAGGATGAAAGCAGAGAGTATTGAGAATGTCTTTTTTATCCAGTCCACTGGGCATGGATCAAGATATGATGTGGTTGTGTTGATGTTAGATATAGTAGTTTTGAGAGTGGCCTTTGAAATTAGGATAAAGTTGGACCAGTTATCCAGTGTAGTGTGCGTCATTTCAGTGTGTATTATTGGGAGGGTCATTTGTAGTTTTGTTTTATTAATATAATATTGTGCTAATTCTTGTGGAGAAATATCTATGGAAATTTTGTCTGAGTTGTATGTTTTGTTTGATTAACGTGTGGTAACATGCCCTGTAGCGCTTGTTCATTTATGGTGCCTTGTAACACGCGTTCTCGGCGCGTTCTCGGAAACGATGTACCGCCCATGTCCTTATTTGGGGTTTCTGTCTCTACCACGGCTCTTAACGCGAATCGCACTAACGCAGTTTAGTAAACATACCCCTAAGCATTAGCAGTAAATTTGAGAAACTGAGATCATACTCTACATTCTCTGGCTCAAAAGACAGGTTCATGACTGCCATGGTATGTGCAAAACTCACCCATTTGGAGAATTGTCCCAAAAAATCAAATAAGCACTTTCCATAGAGCTGCAGTGCAGACCAGACAAACTTTGAGTCACTCAGGGAACAGAAAGGAAGTTCCTCAGCAGAGTTAAAAGCAGACAATTTTCCTGCTCCTGAACCCTCAACAATAGCTACTCTGCCTTAGTGAAACCAATCTAAAACAACATAGGATTAAATGGCCCATTTTCTCAGTGAAGAAAGGTAAATAGTGGAATACCCACTGATCTGTACTGGGGCCGCTGCTTTTTAAATATATTTACAGCGGATCTGGATATGGGAACAATGAGTGACGTCATCAGTTTACAGATGTCACCAAATTATTCAAAGTTGTTAAACTGTATGAGGATTGAGAAAAATTGGAGAAGGACCTTGTGAGATCGGGAGTCTGGGCATCCAAATATCAGATAAAATGTAACATAGGCAAGGGAAAATTAATGCATGGAGTGAAGAATAATCTAAATTGCTTCTATATGATATAAGGTTCCGCATTAGGAGTCATCATCCAGGAAAAGAATCTAGGCATTATCATGGACAATACATTGAAATCTTCTGTTCAGTATATAGTGGTGGCCTAAATAAGCAAAAAGAATGTTAGGAATTATTAGAAAAATAATAGAGAATAAAACAAAAAGAGTATCATAATGCCTCTGTATCACTCAATACCTTCAAAAAATGTGTTGACTCAAAATCACAACCAATATCAAAAAAGTCAAAACAAAAAAACCCAGAAGAACAGCTCAGTAACCACAACTATCTAACAAAAACCAAAAATCCTAAAGGAAAAAACAAATTTTTAATGTCGGGATCCTGGTTGGGCAAGCCTTATCACGAGGCTGGATTACAAAGCGAGAGTCGGCATTCCTTCAGCAACGACATCCTCGGATCCCCGTATTTTATACGGTCCCTAAGATCCACAAATCCCTAACCGCCCCTCCTGGACGTCCCATTGTCTCATGCCGGGGTTCTATTCTGGAGCCGCTCTCTCAATTTTGCGATCTGTTTCTGAAACAAGAGGCGGGTCAGGTGAAATCCTTCTTGCGTGACACGTCGCATTTTCTGTCTTTGCTGCAAGCGGTTCCCGGCCCTTTAACGGATTGCCTTCTTGTGTCTCTAGATGTAGTCGCCCTTTACACCAATATACCTCAGGAAGAGGTTTTGTCCCTCCTGATGGGAGCTTTCACCGAGGCACCTGCTAGGCTTCCCAGGGCTTTTCTTCTGGACTTACTTCGTCTTGTGTTAACAAGGAATTATTTTGTTTTTCAAGGCCAATTTTACCAGCAGTGTCATGGAGTAGCCATGGGGGCGACGGTGGCTCCCTCCATTGCAACCTTATATCTAGCGGATATGGAGGAACGTTTGATCTATCCATCCCCAGAATTTCGACATGTTCGATTATGGCTCCGATTTCTGGATGACATATTTGTGCTCTGGTCTTCTTCAGTTGAGCAATTGGACCAGTTTGTGAGCTGGTTGAACGGCCTTAAACCTAACATCCAATTTACTTCTAAGGTGGATGCTGATCAGTTGGAATTTCTCGATGTCCTTATCCGGAAGCAAGGTGACCAGTTGACCACTTCTTTGTTTCGCAAACCTATCCAGCGAAACAATTTATTGTGTTATCACAGTCATCACCCTCGCTCTTTACGCAGAAGTCTCCCCATAGGTCAATTTCTACGGCTTCGCCGAGTGTGTTCATCATTACAGGATTTTAAGACTCATGCCCGTGACTTACGTAGCCGTCTCCTTGACCGGGGTTATCCCTCTGATGTGATTCATCGTGCTTACCTTCGGGCCCGGTTTTCTCATCGGGAGTGGATTTTGGGTGACTCTGCCCATGGGTCCGCTTCTCCTTCAGTTTCAGCTCGGGGAGCGGATGAGACAGTGATTACTGGTATCCTCCCTTTTACACAGCATACCGCGACGGTGACGGCCCTGTTGAAACAACATTGGAGTGTTTTGAGTATACATACCTGTTTTAGTAAACCTCTTCGGCTGGCCTATACTAGGGGCAGGAACATCCGAGATCGTGTGGTTCATGCACAGTTGGTCAATCCCGCTCCCCCTCCTTCCACTTTAGTTCCATCAGTGGGACACTGGCCCTGTCAACATTGCAAACATTGCATTAATACTGAGGAGGGGGTTAGTTGGACATATCGTTCTTCAGGGGCCTCTTTTTCATTTTTGGGCTCTTCCACATGTGTGACTCCTTATGTGGTATACATCATTACTTGCCCTTGCAACCTTTCCTATGTTGGTAGGACTATCCGCCCGGTTCGGATACGCTTGAATGAACATGCGTCTCGCCTTGCTAATAAGATTCTTTCAGCCCCTATCGTGGATCATTGCATCCAACAGCATCATCTTTTTACAGATCTCCGATGGAGGGTTATTGACATAGTGCCCTTAGACTTGCGAGGGGGAGATCGTGAACACCAACTACAACATCGTGAACAACGCTGGATATATCAACTTAATACAGTGTCCCCCTTCGGCTTGAATTTAGAATGTGACTGGTGGAGCTTGCTTTAATTGTTCTGCGATGTCAGACTTTATTCTCATCATTACTGGTCTGACGTAATGCTTACGTATATGTCGGCAGCCATTTGATTAGCGCTTGGGTATTTAAATTGCCGGAAGTGTTCAGCGTTTTTTCAGGGCGCGCACATTTTGAAACCAGCTTGATACAGAGCCTTGGCGGCTCGAAACATGCATGTCGCTGTCTGGAGTTTTGCTGCCCGTCTGGTTTTTATCAGATAAGTGATTTTCACTACTGAGTTTATTCGTTAGGGTTTTGATAAAATAAATAAAAGGCCTCTGCTGACACTGAGTGGGGGTTTTTTTCCTCTCCCCAGCTCTTGTCCGCGGATCCCGACATTAAAAATTTGTTTTTTCCTTTAGGATTTTTGGTTTTTGTTAGATAGTTGTGGTTACTGAGCTGTTCTTCTGGGTTTTTTTGTTTTGACTTTTTTGATATTGGTTATTATTTATTATCTGTATCACTCAATGGCACAACCACATCTTCAGTATTGTGTGCAATTCTGGTCACTGTACCACAAAAAGATATAGCAGAATGAGAAAAGGTACAAACAAAATGATGAGAGGATAGAACAACTCTTTTAAGCAGGAAGGCTAAAGAAGTTAGGGCTCTCCAGCTTGGAGAAAGCTGAGGGGAATTATAATAGAGCTCTATAAAATCCTGAGTGGAATGGAATGGGTAAACACAAATTGATTGTTTACTCTTTTAAAAATTACAAGACTAGAGGGACACTATGAAGTTAGAAAGTAGTACTGTACATTTAAAACAAATAGGAAAAATATTTCTCATTGTATACTTAAGCTTTGAAACTTGTTGCTGGAGGATGTGGTAAAAGCCATTACTTTACCTGGGTTTAAAAAATGGCAAGCTTCTGGAGAAAAAGTAAATAGACTTTTATTAAGGGAAACATGAAGAAAGCCGCTACTTATCTCTTAGGGCAAGAAGCATGGGACCCGATATTCAGCGCTAGCGGATAGTGCTCCTACAGCGGCTAGCTGCTGGCATTGAATCTTAGATCTGGATATTCAATGCCAGGGTCATATATAGCCACCGGCACTGAATATCTGGGTTGACTGCAGAACCCAGAAGGTAGCCGGACAGCAGTGATATTCATACACCGCCCGATTAGCTTCTGCAGAGAAAGTAAGGCCAGCATTTGCTGCACTTTACTTTAATCGTGGGTCGCTAAAAGGGGAGTGGCTCGATATTGCCGCTGCTCAGTTAGCGATGGCTGCCGCCCTGGAACACCCCCAACACGCCCCAATGCTAACTGGTTAGCATCAGGGCATGTAGCAATGGCACCCAGCATTTACATGGTTTGCAGGTCTGGAAAACAAATAAATCCCTTGGAATATGCCTTTCATGGTACTTGTAACCTGGATTGGCCATGGCTGGAAAGGGTATAGTGGTCCTGACAGACCTTTGATTTGATCTAGTATGTCAATTCTTATGTTCTTTTGTTCTTATTTAGTGAGAATTGGGACATATAACAGACTATAACAGGTCTCCAAACACTTTCTGTTTTCTTGGGGTAACAAATTTGAGCAGTGCATTTTTCCTAGCAAAAAAGGCGCCACTACTCATATGCATTAATACATGGGGACTATGAGTGAATTTTAGCAGCAATGAAAAAGGTGATAGAACTTCATATCACCATGTATGTACCCCCTCAAGAAAGCCCTATATCTGATAGATATTGATGTACCTTCAGATATAGAAGATCCTGATGCAGCTTTTTGAAAATATAAAAGCGTTTGCATTGAAGATATTCTTTTTTTATTGATAAAGTGAAAAAGTAGCAACTAAGAATTTCATTTCAACTGCTTAAACCTTTGTTTATCCTGTATAATTATTGGTAAGTCTATAAACTCCAAAATAAATTGCCCCGTCTGCAAATGAGAAAATGATTCAGGATTTAAACGTTGCTAAAACAAACTAAAATTAAGGTTTTAACTATGCTTGTTCTGAACTCATGCTTTCTCAGTTTAAAAGATAAAAATCCATTTCATACACCCATTTTCTGAACAATAAGAACAGAACATCAGGCTATCGGAACATTTTATTTTCAGCTGATGACATCAGACAATGATTTTATAATATTGCAAATGAGTCTTTGTAAAAGGGAAACATTACTTTGACATACCACATTTCTACTTATCTTTCATTTCAAATTAAACATTTAAATTACACATCACACTGTGCTCCAAGCAGTTATGGTTCAAGAGAGTTCTGAACCCTGGATTACATCTCTGACAGTTTTTAACTTCTGATTAGCATATCCTTAATACTTGTTTCATTGCCCATTTTTTTCAATTTATGCTATTGATTTCCATTATGTCCTATAGCAATAAGCTCCACCAGTTTGTTATATGTTGTATGGAAAGGTACTTTGTTTGATTTATAGTTGCTACCTAATAATTTTCATGAGTCCCTCTAGCTTTTATATTAGGAAATATATAGGTTTGAAGTCAGGATCCAGTTAATAGCAGTGTATCAGTAGGGCCCCAGGCAGAAATCCTAGCCTTGCTGACCCCCCAGCTGCTGCCGCTACCACCACCGACCGCCTAACTGCCACTGCCGACCCCTTCAGCTGCTGCCGATTCCATCTCAGAAGAGGAAGGCAGGCAGAAGCAGTATTTCAAAAAGCGACGGCTGTTTGCCACGACTTAAAGCCGCTTTCTTGCCCATGGCAGGCCATGTCCTTCAGCACACACGACCTACAAAACCTAGTATTCCATTATTAATGGATTTTATTATCTGTTTCGCTACTTTGCTTGATTGTATGATTTCTGGTAGTTTCTTTAAGTATTGAGTGCTTATTTTTTTTATTGATTATTTAATCAGTATAACAACCTCTCTATGTTAGAGAGGGCATTGAGTCAGAAAGAATTAAAGTGTTGCAGGAAACAAAATCTGCTGTAGAATCTATATGGATTGAAATTCCATGTAAAAGGGGAAGGCAATGGCAGTGGGGGTGTACTATCGAGCGCCTTGCCAGAATGACCAAATGGATGATGAAATGCTCAAAGAAATCAAGGAAGCTAGCAAAAGTTACAGTGCAGTAATAATAATGGGTGATTTCAACTACCCCGGTATCGACTGGGTCAGTGTCACGTCAGGACATGCTAGGGAGATAAAGTTCCTAGATGAAATAAATGACTGCTTCTTGGAGCAGCTGGTTCATGAACTGACCAGAGGGGAAGCCATATTAGACCTAGCCCTTAGTGGAACACCAGATCTAGTGCAAGAGATTAGGTTGTTGGGGCCACTTGGCAATAGTGATCATAGCATGATCGCCTTTGATTTAATTAGTGGAGGAGGGATAGTAAGGAAATCCACAGTACTACCTTTTAACTTTCGAAAGGGAAACTATGATAAAACGAGGAAAACAGTTAAGAAAAAACTAAAAGGAGCAGTTGCAAAGGTTAAAGACGTACATCAGGCTTGGCTGTTGTTGAAAAATACTATCTTGGAAGCCCAGACCAGCTGTATTCCATGCTTTAAGAAAAGTGGAAGGAAGTCCAAAAAACTGCCAGCATGGTTTAAAGGTGAGGTCAGAGAGGCTGTTGTTGCCAAAAAAGCATCTTTCAGGAAATGGAAAAAAGAGCCAAATGACGAAACCTGGAAACAGCACAAGCACTGGCAAGTCAAATGCAAGGCATTGATAAGGCAGGCAAAGGGAGAATTTGAGAAGAAGCTTGCTGTGGAAGCAAAAATGCGAAGTAAAGACCTTTTCAAGTACATTCGTAGCAAAAAACCTGTGAGAGAGTCAGTTGGTCCATTAGATGATAAAGGGGTTAAAGGAGCACTAAGAGGCGACAAGGCGATAGCGGAGAGATTGAATGAATTCTTTGCTTCAGTCTTTACTGAGGAAGATGTAGGGATGTTACCCATGACTGAAGTGGTATTTAAAGGTGCGGAAGAATTGAAGGAAATATTGATACATCGGGAAGATGTCTTACAACTATTAGATAAACTGAAGAGTAGCAAATCACCTGGGCCGGATGGTATACATCCAAGGGTGTTGAAAGAACTGAAATACGAGATTGCAGACCTGCTATTAGTAATCTGTGAACTATCATTAAAATCATCTCTAATACCTGAAGATTGGAGGATCGCCAATGTAACACCAATTTTTAAAAAGGGTTCCAGGGGTGATCAGGGAAACTACAGACCGGTGAGCCTGACATCAGTACCGGTAAAAATGGTAGAAACCATCATAAAGAATAAAATTACTCAGCATGTAGATAGTCATGACCTAATCGGAGACAGCCAACATGGCTTTAGACAAGGAAGATCTTGTCTTACTAATCTGTTATGTTTTTTTGAAGGAGTGAATAATCAGGTGGACAAAGGTGAGTCGGTTGATATTGTGTATCTGGACTTTCAGAAAGCCTTTGACAAGGTCCCTCATCAGAGACTTTTGGCAAAACTAAAGAGTCATGGGATAGGAGGCAGTGTACTATTGTGAATCAGGAACTGGTTAAAAGATAGAAAGCAGAGGGTTGGGCTAAATGGCCAATTTTCCCAATGGAGAAAGGTGAATAGTGGTGTACCCCAGGGATCTGTGCTGGGTCCGCTGCTTTTTGACATATTCATAAATGACCTGGAAAGTGGAATAACGAGTGAGGTTATCAAATTTGCAGATGACACAAAACTATTTAAAGTTGTTAAAATCCAAGAGGATTGTGGAAAATTGCAAGAGGATCTTGATAAATTGGAAGACTGGGCATCAAAATGGCAGATAAAATTTAATGTGGACAAGTGCAAGGTTATGCACCTAGGGAAGAACAACCCAAACTATGGTTACACGATGCAAGGTTCCACATTAGGAACCACCACCCAGGAAAAAGATTTAGGCGTCATTGTGGATACCATGTTAAAACCCTCGGCCCAGTGTGCAGCGGCGGCCAAGAGAGCAAATAGAATGCTAGGTATGATACAGAAAGGAATGGAAAATAAAACAAAAGATATTATAATGCCTCTATATCTTTCCATGGTGAGACCGCACCTTGAATATTGTGTGCAATTCTGGTCGCCGTATCTTAAAAAGGATATAGCGATTTTAGAAAAGGTTCAGAGAAGAGCCAGCAAAATGGTAAAGGGGATGGAAGGATACTCCTATGAAGAAAGGCTAAAAAGGTTAGGGCTCTTTAACCTGGAAAAGAGACGGCTGAGGGGTGATATGATAGAAGTCTATAAATTAAAGAACAGAGTGGAACGGGTAAACGTAGATCGATTGTTTACCTTATCAGAATATAGAAAGACTAGGGGACATGCAATGAAGCTACAGGGTAAACTATTTAAGACTAATAAAAGAAAATATTTTTTCACTCAACGTGTAATCAAACTCTGGAATTTGTTACCGGGGGATGTAGTAAAAGCTGTTAGTGTAGCTGGGTTTAAAAAAGGTTTGGACAAGTTCCTGGAGGAAAGGTCCATAAACCATTATTAAGAAGGGACCCATGATATCAATGCTTGAACCAATACAAGCATTGTGGAACCTGTGTCCCTTGGGGAAACTGCTAGGTACGTATGACCTAGATTGGCCACTGTTGGAAACAGAATACTGGGCTTGATGGACCTTGGTCTGACCCAGTATGGCATATCTTATGTTCTTATGTTCTTATGTAACCAACCATAGAATAAAGGACAATCAAATAGGAAAATGCGTAAAACATTACAGAAACAGCAAAGAAAATTAAAATGATAAAGTCCACATCACTGAGACCTGAGTGTGATAATAAAAGGAAAATATTGGCAAAGAAAACAAGGCTTAAAAAAACCCTACATCTTAGGAGGCATGATTAATTACTCATCCCCATCTACCTGAGCTACACCCTGCCTGTCTGAAATAAATCGTTTTTTCAGATGTTGCCCATTTGGAGCAATTTATTTCAGACAAGTATTGAGTGTTCTAAGTATTTTGGAAACTCAAAATAAAAAAAAGAAAGAAAGTGCAATATAACATAATGGGGAAAGTAAAATATAAAGTGAAACAAGAAGTAGAAAGCAGGGACAGTCAGGGTTCATTGTCAGTCTGTGGTTGGACTTGGTAGCATTTATTAAAGCATTTCAGGATGTTGGACTTCCAAAGACCATGGCCATGCTGGAGCTATCATGGGAGCCTATGTACTGAAGCTCAGAAGGTGATTTTGTAAACACCCCATTTAACTTGTGCAACCAATATGTACATGAGTTATCCTAATTTTCAAAGGAAAAAATCTTGCATACTTTTGCAACTTGTGGGATAATTTGCATATATCTTTGCAAATTATACCACAAGTTGCATTATTTGTTTATTGTGGGATTCACTAACCTGTGGTAGAGTCACTGCAGATTAATGACTCCTGAGGTAAATGAAACTGCAGTAAAATACTAAAATCTGCACACACAATTTAATTTCCTATTTAATATGCATAAAGTTTTCCTAAAAAGATACATATATGTGTTTGAAAATTCAAAAGTATCCACATAAATGCAAACCCTGCTCCAGTGCTAACACCAGGAACGCATACATTCTAATGAAGGAACATTAGATGCTAATGAAAATTTAAGGGGGGTAGTCTAGTGGTTTCCAGAATTGCACACAGTGCTCCAAATGAGGTCTCACCAAAGACTTATACAGAGGCACTATCACCTTGTCTTCCTGTTGGCCATTCCCCAAGCATCCTTCTGGCTTTCACCATCAGAAATACTTTACTCCTATACTGTACCACTTCCTTGGATTTTTGCAGCCCAAATGCATGACTCTAGATGTTTACCCTATTGCAGATTTTAGTATTATCATCAAAGAGGCAAGCCTTACCTGACAGTCCTTCTAAAATATCATTTAATAAAAAATATTAAGAAGAATCCGACCAAGGACAGATCCCTTTCTTGCTTCCCATTCAACTAGTTTCTATTCCAGTCGATCACTTTAGGATCCATGCCTAGAGCACTGAATTTATTTATAAGTCACCTGTGCAGAAGGATCAAATGCTTTGCTGAAATCTATGTATACTACATCTAGTACTCTGGGAACCTAGTCAAAGAAATGAATTAGATCTGTCTAACAAGACCACCTTCTAAAAACCATGCTGCCTCAGATCCTGTAATTCACTGTATTCCAGAAACCTCACTATCCTATTTTTGCAACGTTTCCATTAGTTGCTCACCACAGAGGTCAGACTAACTGGCCTGTAGTTCTCAACCTCATCGTTACTTTCAATTTTGTGCAGAGGGACATTTGTATAGTTCTTCTCCAATCTTCTGGGACAACTTGTGACTCTCAAGAAGCATTGAAGAGTTCAAACAGTGGAGCCGCCTGAACTTCCCAAAGTTCCTTCAATACTCTCGGATGTATCCCATCAAGCCCCATCACTTTGACTACTTTTAGTTTAGCTAGCTCCTAATGAACACAGTCTTTTGAAGGATGGTCTGAGGGGAATGCAGAGGGAAGCGAGGCCATATGCAGAGACCAATTGCAGGCCCTCATTTGCCTAAGTCAATAGGGCTTGAATAGTGGGGCTGACAAAGAACGCAGTTGCTCAGTGGTAGGGACGATACACAAAACAGAAATATTTGTTAAGCAATTCTGCTTCATCTTCATCAGCTTCCAATATTTCTCCCCTTCACCCTTGAGTCTGACAATACCACTTTGTACTTTCTCCTGTCACTTCCTCGTATTGCAAATTGTGTAACAAATAGCCAGGCTTAGCATGACTTGCAGCAAATTTTTTCAGTATTAATGAGCTGTTTTACATGTATCTCCACTACTATGTAGTTCATTAAAATATATTCTGGATTAATGGTAATATAAACTGAAGTGAAGAGCCCAAGGAGGTCACCTCTATTGTCTTCCTCTTCCCCTTTTCCTCACCAATAACAGCTCTGACCTAGAAGTGTCCCATTAACCACAAGACTCCAGCAACAGCAAAAACAATGTATACTATAATAATGCAACAGTGATATTGTTATGCTAATTACTGGTTATAGTAGTATCAGCCAGTATTATTTTTCACTATTAATGAGATAAATCAGGAAGATTATTAGGACCCACTCTGTATGATGATTGTCTACAGTTATATCTTATTAAACTGATAAATATTAGTTTGATATATCACTTTGACCTACAAGCAATAGTCTAAAATACACTTTATTGTCTTCCCAAATTTATATTTTATTTATTTATTTAGCTATGCTTATATACCGCTTTTCACCCGGCCAAAGCGGTTTACATTAAACCAGAAATACATCGAACAGGTCATAACATATTTACAGGGGGTTATACATTCAACATGGTCTCAACTTATTTACAATCCCAATTAGGTGTGCATCAAGATTTCCTAACTTATCTACAATTCTTCTTCATATTTTAAATTCAGTTAGTAAGGACGAACCAAGGACTGTCTGAGTGGTGCATCGCCACAGGGCATAAGCATTCAAGGGGCACCGATATCATCACTGGACTTCCAGGAAGCACAAAAAGAGTGAGTTACTGAAAGTAGAGGGGGGCACCAGATTCATTAATCACACAGGGTGCATTTTGAGCTTGGTATGGTCCTGACAGTAAATTGTTTTACTATCCAACATCCTTAGAATGCAATAAATTACATTTTGAAATGCGGGTATTAAGTAATTATTTGTCATTTCATAGTCTGCTTAAAACTTCTCAAAACTAGGAGTGGCCTAGTGGTTGGGGCAAGTTACCTCAGGCTGGAAGGTCAGAGGTTCAAATCCCACTAGAGGACAGTAACCTTGGCCTGGAAGGACTGGGGTTTCTAGTCCCACAGGTGCTCCTTGTGGTCTTGGGCAAGCCACTTAACCTTCCATTGCCCATGTTCCCTGTAAGTATTAGTGTATGTGTCTCATGTCCCCTCATGTTAAATGTATCCCCAATTGTGTTGTGACCACTTTGATATAAGGATAAATACATTTTCAAAAATATCTGGAACGATGAATAAGAATCAAGGGCCCGATTTTCAGCGGTGGCGGCTAGTGATGCTAAAGTCGCTAGCCACTGCCGCTGAACTTTAAACCCAGATATGCAACGTTGAGGTCATATCTGGGCCCAGCATTGAATATCTGGGTTGCCCACATTGCGGTGAAGCGAACTGGGCAGCGGTGATATTCAGCTACTGTCTGGTTAGCTTCTATGGTGAAAGTTAGGCCAGCCTTTACTGTGTCTGGCTTTCTCTGTTCAGCGATAACCGGGCAGCAGCTCAATATCACCACTGCCCAGTTATCGCTGGGTATTGCCCTCGGAATGCTCTGATGTGAACCAGATAGCATCGGGGCATGAAGCGCTGGCACCCGTGGATATTCAGCGGCACTAACCATTTTAGGGCTACTGAATATCCCGGCTATGGGTATTAACATGGTTAGCAGGTCTATGTTAATCCCTTTGAATATCGGGCCCAAAGGTTTTAATTTCTCAGGATGTAATATTTTAATGCAATACAATATTGTGCTCCCAGTCAACTGCATAGAACTGAAAGGAATTTAGTGATATATAATAAATGTTAATTACATTAAATTAAAAGTACATTTTATTGATTATTTATACCCTTATCACCAGCTTTTATTGAATCTATTGGCATAATTCCCCAATTATGGCTCTATTATCTTTGAAATTACAGTGATACATTTCTTACAATTAAAATAACTTTCACCTACATTTGTATTTTTATATTTGTATTTTAAGGTTCCCTTTTACTAAAATATGCTATGCAGTTAACATGCAAATTGGTGTGTGATAACTGTAACATGGGCCCACGATAATAGTTGCCATGGGGACATAACTTTTACCACACAGACATCATCCATCTGTCCATTCTGGCCAGGTGGTCGGTAGTACGCCCCCACCGCCATCACCTTCCCATTTTTACATAGGATTTCTATCCATAGAGATTCTACAGTGTATTTTATTTGCAGCAAAACTTTAATCATGTGTGACTCAATACCCTCTCTAACAGAGTGCAACCCCTCCACCAATTTGATCTACGCTATCATTGTGATATAATTTGTACCTAGGTATCACAGTGTCCCGTTGGTTGTCCTCCTTCCACCAGGTCTCTGAGATGCCAATTATATTTAACCTTCTATTTAGTGCTATATATTCTAATTATAACGGCCTTTCTAACCCTTCCCTCATGGGCACATGTCCTTGGAGAAACCTCCTCGGTGCGAGAAGGTTTTACATTGCTTGGACAACAGATTCTAGCCACAGAATCAATTCCTGCCACACCAAGGTGATGCTCTCCTTTCATGTGACCTTTCTCCTCCATGGCAACAGAGAGGCTTCCAGACCGGAGGTGGGACTTCAGTACTATGTCCCTGTAGGTCTCAACTATAAAAGTTTTGATGACAGAATTCAGGTGCAGGAGATGTGCTTTCTCCAAAAATGTATTTTGTTTTTATTAAAAATGTTTATTGTGGTTATAAATGGACCCGTTTTCCCCAAAGGGGGGGGGGGGGGGGGGTTGAGCCCTAGAGTTTAAAAATAAAATCGGAACTCTAGTTTTAAATAAAATGACTCAAATCTGGGGTCTGCAGCTATTATAAGCTTATTTAGTAGTAAAATGTTAGTTTGTTTAAAAAATAAATTCTGGATCCATAGGCTTACATTATAGAGCTTCAGGGGAGTGTAGGAATCCATTTTAAAGCTGTAATTTCAGGCAGGAATCTGTTTGTTACTGATGCAGTGAAGTGATTGGGAATAGAACTGCAAGTAAAACTGAAAAAAATACTATAGAAAATTTCGAAATAAACTAGTTTACTAGGGAAAAATAGCTGTAGGTGGGGATTTGGAGGTTTGAGGTAATGAAAGATGGTTGCTAAGGATCTCTTTTACTGGTTGCTCTTTAGAATGTTTGTGTATGTGACTGAAAAGTGACAGTTGAGGCTGTGCTGTGAAGAAGAATAGAAGTGTATTGGCAGGGCTATGTATGAGAGAGCTTCATTTGAGGTTTTAATGTTCTTATTTTAATAGTAAATTATTTAGGAGAGCATTGGCTGTCTTAAATTGACTTTTGTGAGAAAAGCTGTGGCTAAAACTGCCTGTTACAGGTACCTCTGTCTGTTAGAGAAATCCAACTCATCCTGATTTATTTGAGTCTTGGTGGTGAGGGGTTTAGCCTAGAAAGAATTTGTGGTAATATTTTGATTTGATTTATGTTTTAAAAAGCTGAAATTTTAGCTGATCTTAAACACGAGTCTGTGACATTAGAGTAAGACTCTGCATGCTTTAAAAGTGCTGATCTTTGATGAAAGAAAAAGGATTAATATTCTAGAGCGATAAATCCTGACACTATCCTACTGTCAAAAGAAGAAAATTGGTTTGAAAACCTGAATAACCAAGTTTGAGGAAAATAAAAGAAATCCTCAATATTTATTGGGATTTAGTTGAGGTATTGAACTTTAAACTTATAGTAATAAGAAGATAAACAAAGCTGATATAAAGAAAAGTAGAAGAATATTTCCTGAATAAAACAAAATAAGTTTAAAATCCTGTCATGCTTTGAATAGGCCGAAGCCAGAAGCAAATTGAATGTTGATGAGCTGACAGGCTGGAACCGCTGTTTGACACACAGACGCTTTGGATTTAAAAGCTGGTGCTTTTGTCTGACTGCACTTACTAAATAATAGTTTCCTGAAAAGAAAATATTAAGGATAGGGATTTTACTTCAGAAATACTGAATTGTTAGAATATTCAGAAGAGTGTATGTGAGTGTAAGTTAAGTAGAAATAGCTAGGGAATTTAAATTACTTTTTTAAAAATTTCTACTTAGATAGGGATAGTACCTTGATCCGAACAGTCTGAATTTAAATACCATCCTGACTATGTGAAGCCTCTAAACAGATAGGGTTTTGCTTTACTGATTTTTGTAAAGATAGGGAGTAGATACTGAAACACTGAAAAGTGCTTCACTGAATCTGGTGAACAGAAGAATTGAATTGGATCTTGAAGATTCTGGAGCCACTGAATACATCGGGCCCCAACGCAAGGAAGTGTGAGTCATGTGTGCACCAATACCTGGACAGAGACATACAAAGTTAATGAGCTCATTACATTTAACTTCACTTTAAAAACAAAGAGTACTCTGATGTAACAGAATACTTATCTGTTAAAAGATGTTGCTGTGAAAGGAAAATAAAGCTACTGTGAGAAATAAATTCAAAGATTGAGAAAAAAAAGGAAAAGTGTTTAGACCGATTTATTTACCTGAATTGTAAAGAAAACATTTCACATTAAGAGAAAATTGTATTCTGGAAGAAATTCTGTGTGAAAAGACTTCTGAAACAGTCATAGAAAAGTATTTTCCATGAATGTTAGTAGCAATAGTTTTTGAAGTGCAATAGTGGAAAAACTTCAGGATATTCAATCTAATTTAATTAGATATAACTATTTGGATCCTTTTATTCAATATTTAATAACTTATTTAGCAATAATACATTTAAATTATAACTACACTTTGGATTGTTAAATTGATTATTTAATTATATTCAAAATTCACCACTCATTCAACTTTTGTAACATCACATTGGTATTGGGTCCTATGTCCAGTCCTTGTTAGAATTTATTTTTCCTCTTATATGTCCTACTATGTAACTTACTATGTAACTATAGAGGAAGATAAGATGAGGTTAGTGTCTTTCTGTCAGCCCTCACCTGAGAGAGAGAAATAGACTCCGAAGTGCCCACTTGGCCAACCTGACTACACTTTTACTATATCTGTACCATTGTAGGAGTCTGATCGTAATACTGTTCCCTCCAGGTGGGGGGGAGGGGGGCTACATTAGATAAAGACAGCAGCATCTGTAGTTAATTGGTGGCATTTATACGTGTAGCTATTTTTCTTGCGAAAAGGAGCATGCAAAGCATTTCTGAGCCATGTTTTGCAAATTTCTACATTAAAGAACTGCCTTGCCTAAATTTGCATCGCAAGAGCTCATTAATGCGGAATTGACCTAAACTTTCATGCAAAGTGGATTTTGTGCTTTGACAGGTGCTTTTAGGAAGCAACTTTGCAAAAGTTTCCCTCGTGCAGAAAAAAAAATCCAAAACATCTATTTGTTGTTTTTTTTGGATGAATTGGGGATGTTTCATACTTTATTTTGCAAGAAGCACTTCTGTGCAGTGGCTTTTCACTTTAGCTTACCAATCTCAGGTTGTGACCAATGACAAAAGAAACAAACATTATTCAAAATAAAGCCAATAGAGAACAATATAAAAACTTGACCAAAAAATGCAAGAGAAGGATTGAAGCGCTTGAATTTCAAACATTTCTCTAACCAAATCCAATCATATGAGTCTGGAATTATTGCATAGAATGGTGATGTTGATTTTGACGATGATTTACTAAACCGCAGCTAGATCTGCCCGTTAGTATGTGTTATTAGTGTGCATTAGTGGACTGACTCTTAGGTGGTTTTCATTAATATCAGTGGGGCCTATTAACTAACACCAAGTTAATGCACTTTTGCCTATTATTAAAGAAGAACTCTGGATCTCCTTATCAGCTGGTAGTGTTTTGTGAGTTAACATAAACCAGAAAAATATAACTAGTTACTAGGTGGGTGTACATTCATTAGTGCACATTCAGTTTATTAGTGCATCTTAAAAAATAGTGTGGGCTAAATTGATTTAGCATCCTCTGGTTTAGAGTGTGCCTCACTTCATCAGTCAGTACAAGTTAAATCAAACTAACCAAACAACATCTCAAAATAGGGAAAAGTTCATGAACAAAATGAAAACCAATCTCATTTATTCTTGCCTGTTCCCTACCAGTTACTATTTATTCTATAGCATATTAATATAGATTCTTCCCCGGTACTTTTCTACAGTATATGGTTATACATCGTTTGTATCATGCAGGTGAAATACTGCATGTTTAAATCCCAAATCTTTGTGCTTGTCCTACTGAATTTTCATGGACAGCGTGACCAGATTTCAGTGATAAGGAAAACAGGCCAGGTGTGTCTCGAGGACTGGGTTGAGAACCCTGTCCTATAGTGTACAGTTCTTTTGGGTTGCTGCATTCCAAGTGCATCACTCTACACTTCTTTGCATTAAATCTCAATTGCCAAGCAATAGGCCTTTTCCTAATTTTGGTAGATCTTTTCTCACATTGTCTACTTCCTCTGAAGTGTCCACTCGTTCATCAGAGTGAGTTCCATTCACCACTATCCTCTGTAGTCTGTCAGAGACAGATTTGCATGCAGTCATAGGCAGCGGTCATAAAGAGTATGGGGGCAGGGCTGCAGATTGCTTTGTTTGACCACTCCAACTAAAGAGGTATTCCGCTGCCCCTGCATGCAATGAAGACAGTGCATGCATACGTATTCATCATAGATATCCAAACAGTTCAGGTGGTCTTCATTTAAAATGAAATTTTTGCAATTTTGTGTATTAATGTTGTGGTTTTGTGCATATTTATCTTAATGGTGTGTCTTTTATGCACGCTGCAGTTTTCTTGCACATGCAAGCAATTTGCATGCACTTTTAACGTTTAGGCATCCAAACCAATGCCTGAACAAGCCCAAAATGCACATCCCTACTGGAAAGCATACCTGGCTAGGGAGAACTCCAAAATGGGCTACAGAAAAACCAATTTAAATAATAATCTATACATGATCATTTTTCACGTTGGTTCTTAAACCCTGCTTTTCATATTCTATAATTCTCCAAGGACTGGAATAAGGTTGTTCAGTACTTCAATCAGCTGAAAGATGGGGGAGGGGGGGGGGATGAGAGTGCCTGGCAATGCTGGATCGTCAATTTTGCTTCTGAGACTCTGAGCTGATTAAGAATGCATCCCTTTTTAATTTTTAATTACTTTTCATCAACATATACTTACAGTTTTTTGGTGAATGCTGCCTTCTAGAGCCTGTGTCTGTACTTTTAGATGCTTACTGTGAAATGGAAAATGTGCAGTGCCATCTGGCAAAACACTGGAGAAATCCCTAGTGGATCCACAGATTTGCCATGAGCAGTCAGTCACAGATTTCTGCAGCAGCCTTGCTGATTTCAAAGGAGCTGTTCACAGATTCCCATGGCTGGTTGTAGAGAATCCAATCAAAGGTTTTCATGACAGTTTAGTCCTGGCGATCTACATCACCTCCCTAAATACCTAGAGCCTGAATGACCTTGTATTAAACAGTACTTTGGAAAATCCACACTAATGGAGTTAATTCAGTTTCCGCTGTATACTATCCTGTTCTATTTTGCCTGAAACAGGATAAGGAAACTTAAATCTGCCTGCAGCAGAGTGAGAACATTGGAACTCAGATTACAGTAGTACTGCTAGGACTAACCTTTGACTTGGTTCTGAGCCAGAGGCTGGGTGTTTATGAATAGCTACTGAAGACTGAGAAAAACAACAGCTTGGTTCCTACCCGAGTCAGAGGAGGAGAGCATTATGGGGCATGCTTAATAAAGTACACTAATGGTTAGCACGAGATTTCAGTGCGTGAAGCATGCTATGGTCACTGTTCCTGTGTGCTAAAAATGTTGTGGTAAAATTCCCACACTAACCACTTAGCGTGAGTTGTGGTGGAGACTGGGCGGTTCAGGGGCAGAGATTGAACAATGTGATTAGCACTGGCATCCTTAGCACACACTAACCAGCAATGTTGCAGTCAGCATGGGTGTACTTACTACTACCTCAATGAGTGGTGTTAAGCGAACGAGTGTTAATTGCAGCAAACCTCTTTGCATAGGGGTGGCACCAGAACCACACATTGGTAGTGGCTCACATGCGATATCAGAGCCGCGGCCACATTGACTTCAATGGGGCCACTGCTCCGATAGCACACGGAAGCCGCTACCGACGATTAGTAAACATATCTCTTAGACCCCACTCCCCAGTGATGTTGCTGCTAACTAGGTGAAAAGCCCATGCAACAGGTTTGTATGGCTGTGATGATTTGGTGCAAAGGCAGTGGAAAGGGAAAGGCTACAAAGACCATGGCCCCACCGATATTTTGCCAAACACAGCATCAGGAATAGAGAACTTGGGGGCAGAGATTAGTTTCTTTGGTCCCTCCAACTATAGGTGTCTGTTACCCTTGATTTGGTGATCTATTTATAGTTTGGGTGGTGTATTTGTAAAACTAGCGCCTTCTAGTTTTGGCCTAACGTTTAGCTCTCTCCTTGTCCTTTAGTGAGATTGACCTGGAAGGCTCTTTTGAGCTGTATTTCTTAACTCTAACTTGGGGTTATATTAGAATATAATTTTTATTAGGGGTGTGCACACATCAGCATGCATTTGGTTTGTTTGAGCAAGCCAATTGAGCGTGCCTATACCTACGAATTAAGATGTGCACAACTGATATGCATGCGCAAAATGATGAACTGTGCATAGAAGACATGCATTTATGATGAATGTGTACCAAAAGCATGAAGAAACACAAAATTTGCAAAACAAAGATTAATTGATTTTTTTTTTTGATGGTGTGATCTTGATTTTCGTATTTTGATATGTTTTATATGCTGATATTTCTATGCTTTTAGCTGCTCTGAGACTTTTCAATAGTAGTTCAAAGTTAGTTACATTAAGGCAGAGTAGCTATTTCCCTGTCCTCAGAAGACTTACATTCTGAGTTTGTACCTAGAGGCAGAAAAAAACTGGAGAAAAAAAGTGTTGGAGATAGAACTTAGAAAAGAATGTTAATGTACAAGACTAAACAATCTCATGTAGCCTTATAATAAAGCTACAAAAGAAAAAAACATCTTTCTATGTACAACATATCAGGGATGTGCAGGCCAAAAATGTACTTCCCATTTGTTTCTCAAGTTGCTTGTGGGATTTTTTTGTTTTTGTTTTAAATTTTGTTTCAGGGGAAATGTCATTAACAGCGTGCACTATCGTTCAATTGTGCCACTTCACTATTTGCACATAGAGAACACTAGTGCTCAAAAGTGCATGCTTATTAGCAGCATATGGAAAAAGAAAAAAATTAGGCTTTTTTACTTCTATTTTCATTTGTAAATGACTTTTAATGATAAGGAAATGATGTTGATATTTTCTATACCATTTGATGCACATATCTAATCAATACCCCAAACCCCAATGACAAGACAAGGCAAAAGTACACCCAGCAAACAAATCCAAACACTACAGCCATCCAGCATGGACAGGAAAGCAGCAGGCAATCCACGAAAGAGAAAACTCAGCTGGAGTTAAGGGCACAGCACAGATACTGCAGCTTGCCAAGAGGCTACATGAATATGTACAAAAGATGAGCAGTTCATGAATGCCTATCTGCAGTCACGCAAGCATTAACTTTTATACGCACTGCCAATGTTCCCACCAAACTATGTGGGAGTCCTTCATCTGTGCTACTGCCAGTAGAGGGAGGGGCTGTGATACTGCATTTTAAGACATGAGGAACAGGCGTGATATCACAGCGGCTCCCCCTACTGGCAGCAGCACAGGTGGAGGACTCCCACAAAAGGTTGGCAGAAATATTGCTCACTGGCAGATAGACTGGATCTACTGATCCAAATTACCTGTCATGTAGGGAGGAGGACTGACCAAGGTGCCACATGGATGTTCCAGCAGCAATATGGATGAGTCACCTCTAGTAACGTCAGCAGGCATAGTATGCTGGCAGAGGCCATAGACAGCTTTGCTGATACTATCTTTCAGGTTCAATCAGTGATCAAAATCCTATGAAGGCAGTATCTTCAAAGTTCTATGCATGATAGCAAAGGAAGTGGAGCAGAGGGATTTAAAGGGTTCTGGCTTATTGAACAACATTTCTCACAGCTGATAGAGATAATTGGATAATGAACTGCAATAAATAGCAGCCTATATAAGACCATGTAATGTGATTATTCATTCTTACTTGGCATAGATTAGACTTGTCTTACCTACATCTGTGGTTCTACTTGTTGCTGTATGTTTTTGTAAGCACTGTAAGAAATGCTGAGCCACACAAATGAAACCTTTTTTATTACAGAATACACTTGGAACAGTTGCCTTAGACTCAATGACTCACACCTCTTGTCTTCCAGTTGTGTGGGTAGCAAAGTGTAAGGGACAGAGAGTCAAGGGAGGCAGATTAACCTTAAAAGAAGTTGTGCTTGCATTTGATGTTCTGCCCCCCCCCCAACACATCAACTCCTAGCCTCCTCGTACCAGCCGCACTGTGCTCAGACTCTGCTGCTGTGCATGCCCACAGAGGAAGTATGTGCCACACAATTAAACACATGCATTTTTATTCTGGTTGGTATTTTATAGGAGGTCATTTACATGCGTATGTAGTCACTTAAGTGCATAGATGACTAAGGGGTATGTTTACTAAGCAGTCTTAACGTGCAGCCGGCGTTAGTGTGCAGGATGCCATATAAGGTAGTGGGTGTTCCTGTCTTAAGGTAACATTTAGGGTTATCGTGCGATAAGGTACGTTTTCATGCAATAGAGGGAGCCGTGGCATGTTAATGCGCGTTAGCCTTAATTAGGTGCGCTGACCTACAAACACAGCAACAAAGGTGTAGCACAATGGTTAATACATTGACTGATGAAACAGGGGTCATGAGTTTGATCCCCTAGTAGGCCTGATGACTAAGGTTTTCTGAGGCATGACCCTTTACTTTAAATCAGTTTGTGTGGTGACCTGCAGTCCTTCTGTAGCCAGCCAGGGGCTCATTAGTAGCTGTAGCTCACTGGTAACTTCACTGCCTATGGAGCCAGAGGTCATGGGTTTGATCCCACAGTGGGGTTATTTGATAGGGCAGTCTGAGGCATCTTCTTTTTTAATTTAAATTAGTGCTGCCAGCAAACACACCCTCACAGTGCCGTATCCTAAGGTGCCACATAAGGCACCCTTTAAGGCACTCCAAAGGGCACATTATAAAGTGCACTGTCCTCCAAGGCACCTTATAATGTTCCTTATAGGGCGCCTTAAAAGGCGCTTTATAGGGCGCCTTATGAGGCACCTGAAGGCTACAGCACTGTGAGGGTGGTTTTGCTGGCAGCACTAATTTAAATAAAAAAAGACAACACCTCAGACAGCCCTATCAAATAACCCCACTGTGGGATCAAACCCATGACCTCCAGCTCCACAGGCAGTGAAGTTACCAGACAGTCTGCTAGCTAGTCCATAGTGCATGTTCCTGGAGGAGATGTGTGTATCCAGAACTGGGATGTCAGCATACACACCAAGCACATAAACCAATGATCAGGCCCCAAAAAAGAACCCATAAATATCACATGAGAAAAATGTTATATAGCATTATGGGGGAACCTAGCCATGCCGTGGTCACTGCTCAGTCAGGGTAAGAGTGACCTCCCAGCAGGACATGCTGTGGCCACCCTGTCCGTGCAGGTGTTTGTCAGGCACTACAATGTCCGAGCCATTGCCCTATGCCCTGTGCAGATGCATCCTGGCCAGGCCACCCTGTCTGTGCTATACCCATGGTACCTTGCTCCTCATTATGCACATTGGCAGGCTTACACTGGCAACAGTGTGGGCTGAGGAAGGTGTTGGCAGACACCACACACTGGATAGACAAACACATGCTCCCACACCTATGCCAGCATTGTGCAAATATACAGGCTCTTGGCAGCCCTGGCCACCGTACCAGTCCTGGGCACAGTGCAGGCATGGCTATGGTACGCAATACTGTTGGGGTCACTCCCCATGGTGGTAAACACTGTCGGACACAAGACCTGTAGCATACTCCACAGACATCAGAAAGGTTGCTATGATGCAGCTCAATCAGCAAATTGTGCTTAACTTAGGAATTGCTATCTGCCAGTAATCATAGCAACCTTTTGATAGGTGTGTACCGTATTCCCAGGTTTAGGGTGGCATTGTTAAGGTATGCAAGTACTAGTATTGGGAGATGCACGCAGGGCCCAACATCCTGCCTCTCCAGGAGGCTTTGGATAATGGAGCCTGTGGGTGAGGGTGTGTCTGCCCCTGTTGGCCGCTGCTCTAGGGCAGAGGTTCCCAACTCCAGTCCTGGTGGGCCAAACACTGTTCGGGTTTTCATGCTGTCCCTAATGAATATGCATGAGATACATCTGCATACCATGGGGGCGGTGCATAGACATGCAGCACAGCCGTGTTTATTAGAGGCAGCATGGAACCTGAATGGTGTTTGGCCCTCCAAGACTGCATTTGGGAGACTCTGCTCTAGGTAATGCACATGTTTATGGTGTCTGTGCTCTGTAGGGTAAAATGTAGGCGTATTGGGCATGTTTCTGTTATCTGCAATAAAGGTTCTGTCTGTATTAGCATGTTTTAGTAGTGGGTAAAATATGGGTACTGGGTTGACAGGAACCACAGCTGGGACCTGCACCTGTGACCTTTTGCTCCTGAACACACTGGCTGTGTTCACTGCACCACCTTGTTGCCACAGAAGCTATGCATTCCCTGGAGATACCATGACTGTTTGTCAGACAGAGCCTGTCTGTTGCAGCGCACGGCATCCACCTAAACAGGGCTAGGCCATGGTCTGCTCTGGGCAGCTGCCACTGCCCCCTCCACCACCAGTACCCCTCTGCCACCATGCTGACATGCCCTTCTGTTGGTAGTGCTGGTGGTGCGCAGTCTCAGGCCATCCAGTGTGCAGGTAGGCGGATGCCTATGGTGCGTGTTCTGGGGTAGGGGTGCCTGCATAGCTGTCCACGCTTCCCCCCAGCACCGCCTGTCAATGTTCCGTTCCATTGGGGGTACCTGCTGGGTACTATCCCCTGTGACATCGTGGGAAGCACACTCATGCCATGTTGGGCCCTTTGTCTGGCTGCTCTCCTGTTTCAGCATTCCTATGGGCCAGTTAGGCATCACCCTAGTCCGCACTATGGCCCAGCTGCACCACAGCATGTGCCGCCTGCAGCCCTCTGTGTCTCCTTTTCCAGCATCTGTCCAGTTGCCCGTTCCGACATGCCCACCCTGCTGTTGCGGAACATGTGCATGCCATAGGAAACCTGTCCAATGGAGAGGAAAACCCTGCTCAGCGCAATTTCATTGTGGGCTCATTCACCTTGTATGGGGACAGAGCATAGACCCTTTCAAAATTCATATCTTTTTTTTGGAGCTTTCTTGGGAGTGTTTTTTGATGTTTCCCATTGATATCACTATTGCCCAGCTTGGCTATGTTTTTTTTACATTTTCTTCTGTTCATTTTCACTGTTTATTTGCCCTTTTGTTCCGTGCACATGTATCACACATCACTTTTTTGTAGGTTTCCCTGGTTTTGCTGTACATTGCTGACAGAAATGGTTTATTTTCCCTTTAAATCAGCTCTAACACCAGGGTTTCACTGGCGTTAGTTTTCAGCCTCGGATTTCACAGGGTTAGTGTGCAGAGAGCCTCTGCCCTCCCACTCTCCGCCCATTGACCCTCTCTCTCTGCCCCTGGGGAGCCTTCCTCCGCCCTCCGGGAGCCTTTCTCCGCCTTCAGCGCTTGTTTGCGCTGCTGCGCGTGTTAACACGCGCTAAGGCGCCTTATCTCCCGGTAAAGCGCCATTATCGCACGATAAGGCGCCTTATCGTGCGATAACGTGACAGCAGTGCAAATAGCGCCCTTTAGTAAACATACCCCTAAAATGCTGGTATGTGGTTAGAGTCTTAAAATAAGCACCTCCTCATACAATTACCCCCATAAGTGGGAAATGAATTTTATAAAATTGTATGACCACATATATAAGTAATAAATAGTCACACAGAATGAATGAGCTGACGTTTACACAATTTATGCATAGTTTTCCATGGATTTGGTCTGGGCAGAGCAATGGCAGAGTTGCGATACACACACATAGTTTATAAAATACAGGGGTACACACACAGAAGTTAATTTATAAGGCATACGTACATTTCTGCATGCTTTTATGTGTGTAAATCAATGTATTTCAGTAATTTATGTGAGCCAATGATTACTTGCACGTGTAATATAGTGGGTCAGAATTCTGAAAGCATGTGAAGCACACCGATGGTGCATAATTTCACCGTGGACATGTGCAGGGACAGAGTTTGAGCAGGGTGAACATTTACATGTGTAAATTATAAAAATACTATCATTTACAGTTGTGGTCAACATTATTGGCACCCTTGCAGTTCAACCCCTTATTGTCCATTATTACCTAAAAAAAAGTGGCCAGTGAAATGCTTTGGACTAATATATGCACATATATTTGACACATAAAGGAATCAAATACAAGACCAATTATAAAAGGAAATAGTAGGAAATAGTATAAAAACTAGGATGTTGCCAGGACATGACTATTCCAAAATTTAGGTGATAACTCTATATACCCACACAAACACTCTGCCTATCTAAATAAGACTATTCTATCAATTACTATGTTTTTTGTCAGATCACCTACCCTGAGAGGTCGCCCTCTCTCGTAGCAGACCCTCCTTTTAATCAAATTCTTAAAAAAAGGCTCAATAGCCTAAAATGTGCTCCAAGGAAAGACACCCATAAGTGCACCCCCTCAGTAATACTTAGCGGCAATAATGCCTATCCACTACTCCAAAGTTGTTTCAGGCTGCCGCTTAGACAAACATATCTTGATGGTTTAAAATCCTTCGTCAGAGGTGGCTAAATTTTGCCACACAATAAGTATCGTTGGAGTAGCCTCACTTTAAGGATTGCCAATCGAAGTGCAGATATCACTGTTTAAATTCAAACTCCCTCAAAGGTGAGAGCTTCATCCATTAACAGCGAACACAAGGACGTGTTTCAAGCTCTGTGCTTTCTTGGTTCTTCCTCAAGCAATGGGATCCTTATGGGCAGCCTGAAACAACTTTGGAGTAGCGGATATGCATTATTCCAGCTAAGTATTACTGAGGGGGGTGCACTTATGGGTGTCTTTTCTTGGAGTACCTTTTAGGCTATTGAGCCTTTTTTAAGAATTTGATTAAGAGGAGGGCCTGCTACGAAAGAGGGCAACCTCTCAGGGCAGTTGATCTGCCAAAAAACAGAGAAATTGATAGAATAGTTGTATTTAGATAGACAGAGTATTTGTGTAGGTTTATAGAGTTATCACCTAAATTTTGGAATACATATGCGGTGATTCTTTTGAGCTTTATTCTGTGAGAGGACATGATTATTGGTCCCCTTATGAACAATTCAAATCAGTTTGAACAAAGAACCACATTCCCACTGCAGTAAAATTAGAAGCACTCTTGATCAATTGTCAGTACTCACATGGCTTGAATCAATGAATGAATGATGGCTCTAATGTTTAAAATGGCCACATTCACTCCCTGTTCCATTTTCACAATGGTGAAGACAAGAGAGCTGCCTGAGACCATCAAAAAAGCCAATATCACCAACCAATAAACTTCAAAGGGGTACAAGGCCATCTCCAAAGACCTTGGGATTCCTGTGTCTACAATTCACAATGTTATTAATTTTTTTGCTCAAGGAACTGTCAAGAACCTCTCAGGACATGGTGGGAAAAGGAAAATTTATCCAAGAATTCTTCGAAGGTTAGTGGAAACTGTTGGAAAAACACCACATACAATATACAGAGAGCTTAAAGCTGACCTAGAGCAATCTGGAGTGGTGGCTTCAATCCACACCATATGCTGTGCAGTAAACAAAGAAGCACTTTATGGGCGAAGACCAAGGTGGGCCCCACTGCTCAAAGTCAGACATTAAAAGGCATACCTGATCTTTGCCCAAACCCACCTTAAGAAACCACAATCCTTCTGGGAAATTGTTCAGCAGACAGTTGAAACAAAACTTGAAATCTTTGGCAATGCAGACCAGCGATACATTTATAAGCGAAGAAATGAAGCTTATAAGGAAAAAACACCCTTCCTACAGTTAAATGTGGTAGAGGTTCCATAATGTTGTGGGGTTGTTTTGCTGCCTTAGGAACTGGAGGTCTGGAATGTATTAAAGGACTACCAAGGTATTTTGGAGAAAAATGTTCTACCTAGTGTCAGAAAGCTAGGTATGGGTTGAAGGTCATGGGTCCTCCAGCAGGTCAATGACCCAAAACATAGAACAAAAGGTAAAAAGGAATGGTTAAAAAGGAACAAATTGTTTATTTTAAATGGTCAGCCATGAGTCCTGATCTTTGGAAAGAGCTGAAATCTGCCATTGGTAAAAGGAATTCTGGAAACATTCATGGGCTGGAACAAATTGCAATTGAAGAGTGGGAGAAACTACCAGCAGACAGATGTGCGGATCTTATAGATGGCTACAAGAAACGATGGAGCTGTCATCACTTCCAAGGGTTGTGCAACCAAATATTAGTGAAGAGTGCCATTAATCATGTCCAGATCATATTTTTTTTCCTCAGAAATTAGTATGCCTAAGTTGCACAAATATCTTTATTTTGTTGTATACCTTTGAACATACTTTTAACATATTGTGATGACATCCCATTAGAATATTTCCACTTATTTCTCAAGATATCATACACAACATACCTAAAATGCAAGGGTGTCAATAACGTTGACCACAACTGCATGAGTGTTCTGCCAAAATGTAGGTGCAAGTATTTACACCAGCCACAGTGTTCTTGACCACTTATGCTCCTCTTTGATAAATTCAAAGTCTACTTGTTTCATATTCCATGTACAATGGGATAAAATCTTTTAATCTCAGACCCCAAGAAGTGCCTTTCATGAAATCAAAAGGGCTGATATTCAGCATATGGTGGTCAGTGGTTTCTTTAAATGCTGGCTGCTGCAGGAATATTATACCGAATAGTCAGCAGCAGTATCCAGAGCGCAGCTGCCGATGAATATCTGGTGTGTGTGATCAGCGCCAGAAGCTACGCAGATAGTGGCAATAATCACCACTATCTGGACTGTCAATCCTCATAGACTTAGGACAGCTTTTCTCAGTCCTAAGTTATACAGATACTTATTCAGATAGCAATGCTGAAAATCGTCAGTCTGGATAAATATTAGTTTCTCCCCAGCTTCACGTATGGACTGCCCCAGCATTATCTGAGTAGTGTTGCAGCAGTCAGAGGAAGTATTCAGTGATACATAAAACCAACCCCCCAAACCAATCTAATGTATAACAATTATTTTTTGTAGGACCAATAACATAAGTCTCAGATCATTATTAACAATGACCAGGACATTTAGGCCCAACTTTACTTTTATTCAAAATAAAACAAAAAACAAATCACATTTGTGGCTGAAAAAATTGAATTAGCAATCACCCGAAGGGGTCATTTCCACTTATTCCAAAACATGAATATCAACAAAGTCAAAATTGTCCAACAGAGTACTATGTTTCATTAACTGTATCAGGGACAACTTTAAATATTATTACTTATCTCACAATCTTCATGTTCCCTCTGATGAACAGAACTACTTCACTTAAACCTTTCCAATGTGTTTCTGCCACAACAAACAATTCTACCAATTCAGCTGATCATCACGGGCCAACAAAACCACCTTGACTGCGAATATTTACATTAATGTCATCCATAAAATCTCACTGTTAAGACTATGAGACTTCACCATATTTAATTTAAAAATCCAAAACAATTAATTAAAGTTCAAATGAGCATCCTTGTCGCCTCCCCCTCCCTCGTACCCTGTTTAAGTATCCACAATGTAAGATCTTTGAAAGTATGTCTCTTCTAAATACAATGTTCAACCAATGGGATTGCCCTTACTTGATAGCACAATTGTCTACACTCTTCCAATAACTGGACTTTAAAGGGCTGCTTTGTATGCCCCATATACAACATATATAACTTAGTAAGATAGGATGCTAGGTGAACCAGGGAATACTCCTGATTGGTATGTGGATGATTCCAAGTAGATCCAGTCCATGCTTGATCACACAGATGCACACTGATTGCATGGGGGAAACCCTGGCAAAACAAAATTCTGCTCTGGCTCGAGAGGCAGAAGAGACAATCTTATAATCCAATTGCCAATATTCTTGTTCCAAGTATAGGCTTTTGTGGGGTGATCTTTAAAAGCAGGAATGTAAAATCAAAACATGCCAATGACAGTATATACAAGCTGCCACCATTAATGCCTTAGTTGAGAAGGATAACACACGAGTCAAAGGTACTACAGAAGTAGAATTCCAGCACTGGAGCAAAGGCTCTTGCTGAGTAAACCAGGCTTGGGTTTATGCATTTCTTAAAACAGTTCTTGGATATCCTTGAAGCATAAATCTTTGCCATAATATGGCAGATCGCTGTTTGAAATCCTGCAGAGAAGAACAAATATGCCACAGTCTGAGAAATTGATTGATGGGAAGACTAGAGTGTAATTTCAATGGATGATGACCATGATAACATAAGGGATTTTTATCAACTGGTTCTGATATAATGTTATAGACAATCCGTTTAATGTCTTCAAGATCAAAAGATCACAAAACTCAATCTAGTATAAGCTATATTGCATCTTAAATTGAATGAAAGGGTCAGTCCCATCCAACCACTGAACAAATAGGTCCAACTCATATTGAAATCCAACCCACAAACAAAAAACATCATACAAGAACCAACACCTAAGTAAACGTTTGGCAAACTAATCAGACAGATAAAGACACTTTTCCCCAAAAGATGAAGAAAAACTTGACATCATATCAAAAATAATTCTTCTGGAGGACTAGTTTTAATAAAAACAGCAACAACGAAGGTGGTATCCTGTGTGGAAAGTCACGTGTTGGTAAAATACTAGAAATCACCTCAATCGCCCCATCATGAGAGATATTAGTATATAATACGTGAATGTCATAAATTACCAATAAACAAATAGGAAGATGAGCCAGGATATTCAACATATGAGTTGGGTTCTGTATAAATGAGGTGATTTGATAAATCTGAGGGTGCAAAATCACATCAAGAAACTTGGAGGGGCTTCAAAATCGAACCCTGTGTGAACACAATTGAATGCTCTGTGGGTTGTGTCACAGACTTATGTATTTTTTTAAATTACAGGAATCCGAGGAAATGGTTTGATGAGAATCAAAGGCTAAATTGACAAGCTCTTTAATTATATTTTGGAGTCACAAAATAGGATCACATGGTAAGCATCAATAATATTGGACATCCTGAAGTTGTCTCATAACTTCCTCATGAATAACAATTCCAGAACCATTGTCAGCTGACTTGCTAGCAATTTGAGAGTTTAAGGCCAATTTCTCAATGTTGATTGCTGAACAGATGTTAAATTGGGATAAAATCTTTTCCCACAAGAGTCTATTTGTACACAATCCCTGATGATCAAATCCTTGAAAGTATGTATAGTAGAATTCATAGACCTGAGAAGAATCCATTTTGATGATCTTCTCACAATAGAATGATCCAAATTAAAGGGGTGAGATGAAACATATAATGTAACTTGCACACAAATCAATGAACACAAATTAAAGGAGAAAAAAGATCACAGTAGACCATCAGGACAAAAGATAATTCCAGTTTTATGAGAATCAAAAATCCGGATAGTGCCATTGAGTATTTACCTCAGTGGAGTTTATCTGGTTAGCAGGTACTGCTAATTGGATAAACCCCAAAACATTTGTAGCAATAATTATAAAAGTTTAAAATTTTCTCAAGTTAAAAATCTTGCAAGTATTTGCAAAGCTTTACTGACCCATTGCATTAACCAACTATTCTTAAAGTATACTTTTTTTTGTAATTTTATTTATAAGCTTTCCATAACAGTTACATACACAAAAGAAATACAGAAATACTATAACCATCACAACGAGAACATTAATAATACAACAGCACACTTAGCCCACCCATCCAACCCCTTTGTTCCAGTAACTGGTGTAAATAGCAATGTTCTCACCCCATCAGAAGAACAGTCCAACACTTGCTACACATTAATCCCAATAGGGGGCCATCATCCATTGGCGATCTTCATACTGGATCATTAGGGCAATGCTTCTATCAAGGGAGATCCTAAGGAGACTGGAGAGACCGATAGAATGCAGAGAATAAACGAGATGGAAAAAAAAGAAAAAAGGAAAAGTAGGGAACATAGGTATTCCACTAACATGCACGCAAGTTGAATTTGTCTAATGCCTTTCATCTCTCCTTGCTGGGGGAGCGGAGAGTTACTGAGGCAGTTCGCAATCATTCGTACTTGCTATATAGGCTCAATTGGTTCCACCAAAGGCACCAGCTCAGTTGAGAAGTGTCCTTCCAGTGTCTAAAAACTAAGTTTAAAGCAACACCCAGCATAAAGTCTAGTAGAAAGCGATTCCTAGGTATTAGAGAGGGAATATCAGCAATAGAACGAAAAATAAGAACGCGCCATGTCAGTGAGGCTTGAAAATTAAGAATAGGCTGGATATGTTCCCATACAGGGTCCCAAAACAACTGAACATTAGGGCAATCCAGTAGCATGTGAAAAAAGGTACCCGGGGTGGTCTTGCAAGACCAACACGCATTGTCCGCCATGGTATTCCACTTAGCTAATTTAACAGGGGTTATGAAAGCCTTGTGCGCCAAGAAATATAATGATTGCATTACAGAGGCAGATTGAGACACTCTTATTACTGAATCCCAAAACCTGGTCCATAGCCGTGGCGTGGCCAACTCACCGATTTCGTGCTCCCAATTCCTTTCGATGCCCAATAATCTATGTTGTGCATGTCCTTGTATTAGTTTGTATATCTTTGAGGCGATCGCGGCTTCCCCTTCCCACATTATCCTTTGCTCAATTGAATCCAATACTGGGAGGGGAAGGGACCGCTCTGACTTAGTGACACAATGTTTTAGCTGAAGCCATTGTAAAAAGTAAGAGTCGGGCAAAGCATATTCTGTTTTCAGTGTGGTAAATGGTTTCCAATCAGGACCTACGAGAAGTTGGCTCAAGGACCAAATGCCCCGGGAATACCACCCCTTCCATTTTATAGTTTTGCCCCCAATCTTAAATTTCTGGTTAAACCATAAAGGGAATTTCTGAATCGTTTTAATATTGATTAGGAACCGATAGGCTCGTTGTGTATCCCTAATTATAACTGAAGAGTCCTGAAAAGACATTTCGGGAAGCAGCTCCATTGGGATGGGATTGACCAATCTATCTTCTATCTCCCTCCATCGTGGCCATTGTCCCTGATTGTTTTCCTGACCCCATTGCATACCCTGTCTCAACAGGAAGGCATGATGATACCAGTTAAAGTCTGGAAAATGCACCCCTCCAGCCGCTCTGCTATGCTTTAGTTTCCATGCAGCAATCCTAGGCGGTTTATCCTTCCAAAGGTACCGACTCAGAATCCGCTCTAACGTGACATATAATGAGTCTGAGAGAAAAAAGGGTAACATTGCTAATACATAGTTTATCTTAGGGGCTATAGACATTTTGATAGTCTCAAGCCTCCCCCACCAGGTCAGCCTTTGTGGTGTCCACTACTCTGTCATGTCCCTTACCATTGATAGTAGTTTCCCTGTATTGTATTTCATTGTGTCTGCAAGTGTAGTCGCATAATATACTCCCAGATATTTGATCCCTTTTGGCTCCCACCCAAGGGCATTTAACTCAATCTCCGCTTTGTGCGTGAAGCAATAGAATGGGAAAGCCACAGATTTGTTCCAATTAATTTTATATCCAGAAATCTGTGAGTATAATTGTATTTGCTTAAAAATTTTGAGAATGGAGGCAGGAGTGGCGAACAGTAACAGATCATTGGCGTATGCAGACAGCTTCAGTTCCACATCTACCAGTTGCAGGCCATGAATATCAGGGTTTTGACGGGTTAAGAGAGCCAGGGGTTCCAATGCTATGTTTAATAGCAGAGGAGAAAGGGGGCACCCCTGCCTGGTACCTCTTTTAAGCGGGAATGCTGCTGATGAGATATTATTTACTGCTATAACCGCCTTGGGATGTGTATACATTAATTTAACCATTCTAATAAATCCTTCTCCAAAACCAAACCATTTGAGGGCAGCTAGAAGGAATGGCCACTCTATCCTATCAAACGCCTTTTCGGCATCCAGTGTTATCCCAACAAGTGGGCTTCCACACCTTTCGGCTTCCGCGAGCGCATGACAAAGAACCCTTGCATTATCTGTGGTGGATCGTCCTGCTATAAATCCACATTGATCGGGATGGATTATTGAAGGAGCTACATCTGCCAGCCAGGCAGCCAATATTGATGCATATATCTTGTAATCTATATTTAGTAATGAGATAGGGCGGTAGTTACCCACTCTTTGAGGGTCTCTCCCTGGCTTTTCCAGTACAACCACTGTTGCTGCCGCAAAATCCCCTATTTGTGGTGACTGTTGACGTATTAACTCATAATACTGCAACAGGAATGGGATAAGGTCCATTGCAAAGGCTTTATAAAATTCTGATGGGATTCCATCTGGGCCAGCTGCCTTACCTGGCAACAATGCCTTAATAGCACACAAAATCTCCTTGCTAGTTAATGGATTGTCTAGTCATTTAGACTCTTCCAACGTTAGAGTGGGCCACTCTACTTTATGTATCAAATTTGTAAAGGCCTCCTCCTCATGCTGTATCTTAGGGAGTATAGGTTCGAATAAAAGGTACCAAAGCACCCTGCTATCTCCTCGTCCTTCGTTACCAATTGCTGTGAAGTCTCTTCAACAATAGCTGTTATTCTAGATTTCCCCCTCCTACTTTTCAGGGTTTGAGCTAACAATTTCCCTGCTCTGTTGGCCTCCGTATAATATCTACCAGCTTGGCCCTGCAAGGTTTTCACTGCTTCTGCTGTTGCAAGGGAGTTATATTGAAAACACAGTCTCTGTAACCTAAGGAGTATACAAGGGTCTTTTCTCCCTACCAGTATATGCTCCCCTGCCTTAATTTGCTCATTCAGCCTATTCATCTCTTTGCCTCTCTGTTTTGCTAGTCTTATTGAATAACTAGTGATTTCCGCACGGATGGTGGCCTTGAATGCCTCCCACCAGGCCCACCCAGATGTGTCCTTGGGTTATTAAACTGGAAGTATTCCTTAATCATTTCACGCATATCAGCACAGAATTGGGGGTCAGCCAATAGGGATCTGTCTAGTCTCCAGATGCTGGGAGGTCGTTCCTTAGAGCTAATGTCCAGTTCGAAGGATACTGCTGCATGATCTGACACGTGAGTGGCATGAATGTTAGAGCAGATTATATTGGGGATTAGGGACTTCCCCACCAAGAAAAAATCTATTCGTGAGTGTGAGGAGTGTGGTGTGGAGAAGAACGTGTAGTCCCGCTCAGCAGGATGTTGGGGCCTCCAAATATCTACTAGGCCACTTTCCTTGCAGCAGGATTGAAGCGTTTTTTGTGCACGGGAAATTTTACGTGAGCAGAAAGGCTGCCTGTCAATCAACTGATCCATAACTAAATTAAAGTCTCCACCCAATATTATTGGATGCTGACTATTGCCCAGAATCTCTTCCCCAATATTATGAAAAAAGCTAGGGTCATCGGAATTGGGAGCATAAATATTTATTAGCGCCAATGTGCCATGTTTTATTTGCATCACCGTCCTCGCCCATCTGCCCTCCTTATCAGATTCTGTATGAGTGAACACTGGCATCAGTGATTTGCGCACCAACGTAGCTACACCATTTTTTTTATGGACTGCCGGTGAGAAGGCCGCAACCATGTATACTCCATTTGACAGTTTCAGGGATTCTGCTGTGATTAAGTGCGTCTCTTGAAAATAGATTACATTTGCCTTCTCTTTCTGACAATACGTGAGGATTTTTTTGCGTATGATCGGATTATTTATGCCCTTAACGTTCAGTGATAGGATTTTAAGTTTTCTTGCCATTGCCTATACATTGTGAACATGATACTACTCGTAACTCTCTGCATTCCATCCTACATGGTCTCCCCAATATATCCAACCACCCATGCATTAGCTCCACTACTGAGAAAAAAATGACCATCCCTCCGAAAGGGGTTCTACATTTAACCGTTGGGTGAGCGCGCAAACTAACATTGACCAATTGGGTGAGACTAGCCATCAGCTAGGGGGTACCGGAGGAGCTCCCTTGGGTTCCTTTTTTTTTTCCCCTACCCTACTTTTCCTCTCATATCCCACCCTTTAAGAAAGAGGGGGGGGGGAGAATACAGAAGACGGTGTAGAAGGAGAAGAAAAGATATCAAATAATTATAGCAACTAAGAACATTATTAACTGAGAATATCCGCTTTAAATAGTTTGATATTAGACAGCATTAACACTATACACATAATAACTCTGCTCTCCCACCCATTTAACCACCCGCTATATGCTCTGCGCCTGCTGTGCATAAACAAAATTAAAAAAGAAAAGGAGAGACAACCCCTGCATGATCAGACCTCCTTCCAGCCTTAATTACTCTGGAGGATGCCTACCATTTGTTTCATTTCCCTGAACTGAACAAGTATACATCTAACAAATAAAAGCAGAAGCTGGAGGCAATCCAGAGGGGGGGGGGAGTGACTGTGGATACCGATTGTATTCAGTTGCGCTAAGCAGCCACACCCAGGAATGCATCAACGGCGCCATCGGACCATAAGTAGGATACGAAGCAACAGTCACTAGGCCCCTCCTTAGCGCATAAGTGAGGATTCCTTTTCTTCCAGGAAAGCCCTTAAAGTGCTGGGCTCTTCAAAAGTACGTGTTTGGTTGTGAAGAGTGATCGGTAGTCTTGCTGGATAGTACATCCCATACCTAGTCTGCAGCTTCTGTAGACATGGCCGGCATTCCAATAGTTGCCTCCTCTTATCAACTGTGGCTTTAGACAGATCAGGAAAGAACAGAATCTTATGACCCTCGTGCACTATTGGTGCCTGAACTTTGGCAGCGTTCATGATCTCGACCACCTGCTGATATCGCATAACTCTAAGCACTATGGGCCTCGGATATCTCCCTGGTGCTTTGGAGTATGTGGGTACGCGGTGGGCCCAGTCGATCTCCAATGGATAAGTCAGCTGCAGTCCCAGCATTTTTGGCAGAAGCCCTTCCATAAATTTTGTTGGGTTAGCCCCTTCTATACCTTCCGGTAGGCCGAGAACACGAATATTGTTTCTACGTGCTCTGTTGTTCATGTCTTCCAAGTTTCTTTCTAGTTGGGCGATCCTCTTAGCGTCTTGCTCGACTACGCGGATGTGTTCCTCATGGGTTGCCAGGGTATTATCGGTTTGTCTGAGTGTAGATTTAGTGCAACCAACTGATCTTTCATGTCTGTAAGATCAATTTGTAGAGCTCCCAGCGTATTAGCATTGAGTTGTACTAGCTCCTTTACTGCTCTGATCTCGGCGAGCAGCTCCGGCAGGCCCTCCATTTGATCTTTTGAAGGCGCCATCTTTTGAGGTGAAGGGGGGGTTCTTGTTTAGAGCATTTTGCGCCCGTGGAAATATTATTCTGAAAGTCTAGCTGAGCCAGTTTTATGGTGGACATTCTTTACTACCAGATGTCAAGGCTGGATACTGTCTTCTTATCAGATTCACGAAGAGGGTAGCAGATTCTTGCAGGATTCCTCCGGAGCAAGCCTCTAGTCCTCCATCTTACATCGTAGCTAGCTCTGCCTCCAATACTTTTTAAGATAACATATATTAATCAAGTCATATGTATTTCTCATTTCTCTGGAGCAAACTTAAAAAGAGAAGATTTGAATGGAAATACGAGTTTAAAAGGATCTGCTAACGTTAAAAGATATTTTGCACAATTGAAATCCTTAGGTTTCCTCTCAATTGTAACTCTATAATTTCAAGGTTAGGAACTCACTGACTGTAACCTATAGCATTCATTTTAGGCCCCGAATATCTTCAAAAAGCAGAGGCAGAAGTAATTTATTCACAGGTCATATATATTTTAAGCTTTGTCTTCTCTGATATTATGAATTCCCTGTTATAGTGAATTAATGCATGACAAAAATGAGTTTATATAAAACAGACTTTTGTACTTAAGTGTTTCAATATTTATAGAAACAAAAATGAAAAATGAATCAAAGCCACTAAAGATTTCAGCATCTGTCTTCCCTGCATCATCTTGCTGTCCACTGCCCCCAAACTCCCTCCCCCATTCTAATAGTATCCATCAACATGCAGAAGAGAAATTTAGTGCTTATTAGCATACTTATCTATTGCAGTGGTGATCTGGTTCATAGTCCAGGAACAGGCTTTCATATTGGTCTTAATTATCGGTCATCAAAATCAGTGGTTTTCTTATCATCATCATTTGTTTTTCTCCATCACTTTGCCATATGGAAACTCATGAATCTGACTTGCACTAATGTATACAATACAAAGAACTGTTAAATGTAATTAAATATAGACCATAATGACTATGGCTAAACCACCCTGACTGTGCTCAGTCTCGTCTGATCTTGGAAGCTGAGCAGGGTTGGGCCTGGTTAGTACTTAGATGAAAGACCACCTTGTAATACCTGGTGCTGTAGACTTACTGCATGGAAGAAAAGACTGTCAATCTACTTCCTGCTACACAACATGGACAGTATCCACAGGGCCGCTAGGAGTTAAAAACAACATGGCAAAACTTAACATGTACAGTAATGACGACCAAGTAATTCTATGAATTTAAGCTAAGAAAAGTGAAAATCTGATTCATAGATATTGGAACCAATTCTAGAAGGGGAATAGCGGGGCAGCATGTCCTGCATGGACGTGCAGCCCCACAATCCAGACTGGCGGCATTCTACCCAACACCCCCACTGCATGCACAGAGCTGCTGTGCGTGCAGCAGGGAATATGGGTGTGATGGCGGAGGGGTGTGGATGGGGCATGGGTGGGCCTGACCCCCTAACATACAGGACATAAGGACATAAGAACATAAGATATGCCATACTGGGTCAGACCAAGGTCCATCAAGCCCAGTATCCTGTTTCCAACAATGGCCAATCTAGGTCATACATACCTAGCAGTTTCCCCAAAAGACACAGGTTCCACAGTGCTCGTACTGGGTCAAGTATTGATATCCTGGGTCCCTTCTTAATAATGGTTTATGGAACTTTCCTCCAGGAACTTGTCCAAACCTTTTTTAAACCCAACTACACTAACAATTCCAGAGTTTGATTATACGTTGAGTGAAAAAATATTTTCTTTTATTAGTCTTAAATAGTTTACCCTGTAGCTTCATTGCATGTCCCCTAGTCTTTCTATACTCTGATAACGCAAACAATCGATCTACGTTTACCTGTTCCACTCCGTTCATTAATTTATAGACTTCTATCATATCTCCCCTCAGCCGTCTCTTTTCCAGGTTAAAGAGCCCTAACCTTTTTAGCCTTTCTTCATAGGAGTATCCTTCCATCTCCTTTACCATTTTGGTGGCTCTTCTCTGAAAATTTTCTAATAATGCTATATCCTTTTTAAGATACGGCGAACAGAATTGCACACAATATTCAAGGTGCGGACCAATTCCATTAACGGCCCGGTATGTCCGGGAGTCAACAGAGGGACGGCCTGGTTATCCCACCTCAGAGGTGGAATGAGGGTAGGCTGCCCCTCTGATCCCGCCCGGCAGCCCCCCAAGGGAGAACGGTGGCCCACCACCAGAGCAGCAGGCCACCGGAGTTGTGTCCTGCCGCCCTATTTGGGCTCTGGCAGCCCCTGCCACTATGGGCTTGTAGGGTGGACATCCTGTTGGCCATGCTGGAGCACACCGGGCTGTCCTCGGGCCCAATTCCATGTGCCACGGGAATGTTTTGCTCCCACATTACAGAATCGGGTCCTAATGGGCACATCCTGCTCGGGGCCATCCAGACAGCCCAGAGGTGCCCTTTTCTGAATTGGGCTCATAATGTCTAAAGCATGTAGGGGGCAATTTTCAAATGTTTGCAGATAGTTGCAGTACCTACAAGAATGTTTTCTCACAGAACTTATATTTATTCTCAAAGAAAAATATAGGCACATACTTTCTCTTTGAAACATACTATATAGATGCAGAGAATATGATGGCCCATCCATGCCTTCTGCACAGCTCTACAGTCCCTTGATCTTCCTCAGTAAACTGCCTAGGGAGATGTACTTGCAGAGATTTACACCTGCTTTTTCTGCAGATACCTTTCCCTTCAAGACAATGGCAGAATTTTGAAAATGCAAATATGCATGTTGTTGGATTCCCCAGGCTATCAATGTTCATGGACATTTCCCCACTCGGTCAGGGTAAAAGTGCACTTGTTTTTTACAATGTGTATAGTAACATAGCAAATGACGGCAGATAAAGACCAGCATGGTCCATCTAGTCTGCCCAGCACGATGGCAAGAGTAGGTGCACCTGCAGCTCCATGCAAGCCACCCCTCCCCATGTCCCACCACTCCATGCAGGACACCCCTATTTGTTGAGAAATTAGATGGTTCAGTTTATTTTGATTTTATCCTGTTGCTGTAAAGGGATTCACTGTGTCTGTCCCATGCTATTTTGAATTCCATCACCGTGTTTGCCCCCACCCACTTCCATCGGGAGGGCATGCCAAGCATCCACCACCCTTTCCGTGAAAAAGTATTTCCTAACATTGCCTTTCAATTTACCACCTTGCAGCTTCCTGTTGTGCCCTCTAGTTTTACAGCTTCCCCGTCTTTGGAAGAGGTTTGTTTGTTCATTATATCCCTTTAAGTATCTGAAGGTCTGAATCATATCTCCCCTGTCCCTCCTCTCCTCCAAAGTGTACATGTTTAGGTCTTCAAGTATCTTCTTATAAGGCTTCTGACGCAGGCCCCAAATCATTTTGGTCGCCTTCCTCTGAAAAGTATATCTTTACTTGCAGAGAGGGTGGACAATTTTCAAAAAAGTCTTTGTACCTAGATTAGTAGTAGGCACGAGTATTCATTTTGCAGCTAATTATAAAATGTGACCAGTTGAGGCCATTTTTAGTTTAATTCAAAATCAAATGGCTGCATTAAAGTTGTGGTCAACATTATTGACACTCGCATTTTAGGTATGTTGTGTACAATATCTTGAGAAATAATTGGCAATATTTCAACTGTCTGTCATCATAATACTTAAACAGTATGTTCAAAGGTATACAACAAAAAAAGTGTCTGTACAACTCAGACATAAATTCTGAGAAAAAAACAAAATATGCCTTGGACAGGATTAATAGACTCATAAAAATGAGGTGTTTATCACAGAGTGTGAATACTCCACTAAAATATAAATACACTCCAAGTATATCAATTATCAAACCAGCAGATGATATCTTCTATGTCTCTCTCGCAGGTAGTATATATAATGAACTACACTTTTAGTATATCGCACGAGGTCTCAGACTGAAGGGTAGAAGACGGGGCCAACATTGACCCTCAACAACTCCCAATTTGCATCAATGACCTCTGCTTGGATAACTTTAATTCAGTGTAATATCAAATAAACTTCTTCCACTAAAAATCGAGTACTAATATAGAAAAATAGGAAATTCTTAAAATACAAAACTCTCTTGGTAAAGCTAAATGCTTATCGTGTGTTCTATTGTTGACAATTCTCTTATACGCGGTCATTGACAAAGTCCATTCATATATTTCTTCTCCAACTTAGAATTTCCCAACGCCATTCAATGGCATTGCCTACGCGTTTCTCCACACGGTTCTTCAGGGGCCAATTACCAGAATCAAACTGTCCACAGGATTAATGGCAGCTTTCACTTATATTTGGTTGCACAACCCTTGGCAGTGATGACGACTTCCAAATGTTCTTTTAGCCATCTATAAGTTTCATACATCTGTTTGCTGGTAGTTTCTCCCACTCTTCAACTGTGGTTTGCTCCAGCTCATGAATGTTTTCAGGATTCCTTTTACCAAAGGCAGATTTCAGTTCTTTCCAAATGTTCCCAACTGGACTGAGATCAGGACTCCTTGCTGGTCAGTTTAAAACAGTTAATTTTTTCCTTTTTAACCATTTTTTTCTACTTCTGGATGTATGCTTTGGGTCATTGTCCTGCTGAAGGACCCATGACCTTCAACCCGGACTTAGCTTCTGACACTAGGTAGCACATTTCGCTCCAAAATACCTTGGTAATCCTCTGACTTTATGATTCCTTTAATATGTTCCAGGCCTCCAGGTACAAAAACAGCTGCACAATATTATGGAACCTCCATATTTAACTGTAGGGAGGGTGTTTTTTCCTTATAAGCTTCACCTGTGAATGTACTGCTGGGCTGCATTGCTGAATAGCTCAAGATTATTCTGTGGACAATTGAAACCATTTTCCCAGAAGGATTGTGGTTTCTCAAGGTGGGTTTGGGCAAAGATCAGGCATGTCTTTTTATGTCTGTCTTTGAGCCCATGAAGTCCTTTTTTTGTTTAGTGTGCTGCATATGGTGTGGGTTGAAACCACCATTCCAGATTGCTCCAGGACAGCCTTAAGCTCTTTGGATGTTGTACATGGTATTTTTCCAACAGTTCGCACTAAGCTTCGAAGACTACCTGGATTCATTTCCACTTCCCACCACATCCTGGGAGGTTCTTGACAGTTCCATGAGCAGAAAACTTCTTAATAACATTGCAAACTGTAGACACAGGAATCCCAAGGTCTTTGGAGATGGCCTTGTACCCCTTAGAAGTTTGATATTTGGTGATAATGACTTTTCTGATGGCCTCAGGCAACGCTTGTCTTCACCATTGTGAAAAAGGAACAGAGAGTGAATATGGCTAATTTTGAACATCAGAGCCATTATTTATTGGCTGACTCCAGTCATGTGAGTACTGACACTTGATCACAGGTGCATCTAATTTTACTGCAATGGGAATATGGTTCTTCTGTTCAAACTGATTTGAATTGTTTATAAGTGTGCCAATAATCATGTTCTGGCAATGTCCCAATTTTTATACTATTTCCTACTATTTCCTTTTTTAATTGGTCTTGTTTTATTTGATTCTTTTATTGTCAAATATTTGTGGCTAAATAGACCAAAGCTATTTCACTGACCACTTTTGTTTAGGAGATATTGGACTTTAAGGGGTTGAACTGCAAAGGTGTCAGTAATATTGACCACGACTGTATTTTGTTCATTTCTTTCTTGCATTTCAGAGAGATAGGATAGCTTATTAAATACAGTGTAGGAGACTTAAAAAGCAGTAAAAATTGAAATATGTCATTAGTCTTAGACAGAAACCAAGCAAGAAATAGCACAGTCCAAGCTCAGCACAGATAGAGAGGGGCTAGGCTGAGTGATTCAGCCTGAGACTGTGTGTGATGCAGTACAGACTGTACAGCATACAACAAACTCAATAGTGAGGGACTTGGTCTGTGGAAAAGTAGCAGGAGGCAGGACACAGCACCACCCCCCCCCCCCCATCTTTGTGGGTGTGAGAATCGCTCTGCTAGTAAATTTTGCACAGTGTGTGTGGGTGCACAGAAGTAAGTGGATGTGCTTATATCATCTGTGACAACATCTTTACTAGGTAAGGCAGAGGGCACACACACACTACAAAATATTCTGGATTAATTTAAGATGTGATGTACCCAAGTAAGTACAACAGATCATTTTAGCTAAGTATTCTCAAGATGGGCAGTAGTACATAACTTAAGAGGACCTGTTTGCAATACCCAAGACGATGCAGATAGAATTCCTCATTGGTGCTACTTTTCTCCCTCCCCGTGAGTCCTCATGCCCCAGAAGCAGTATTTGAGACTGGGAATGTCCCTGTGACTTGTGAATCATAGAGATGAAGGTTTAAGCTGCATTCTAATCTTCCTTGTAAAAGAAGAGACCCTAAGCCTTTTCATGCAATCTTTGTGGCAGTGCAACAAAGTAGGATCTATCAAATCCTCCAAAGCGGGCATGTCTATAGAGACACAGGGATACTCCTTCATGCATCCCACTAATAGGCTAGTTTACCCATAACACTCTGACCCAAATCAACACTGAGGGAATTTAGGGTCTTCAGACCAAGGTGGTGTTACTTTACCTCTCTCCCAATACTTTAGGGTCTTCTGGCCAATTATGGTGCTACTTTGCCCCTCATGGTGGCTTTGAGCCTTCATGCCATTGTTAGTATCCTTTGCCCCTCTTTTAGTACTGTGGGATCTTTATGGGATTATTGATGCCTTGGGATGATGTAGCCTCTGTGGAAGATGCCTATTGGTATGTTCTATGCAAGTCTGAATAACAATGGATGAAAACTCTCACTGTTAGAATGCATGGATGTGCCCTAGCCCAGTAAAATGCTGATGAGGGCAAATGGAACATGTTTTGATATACTGTATATGTGTGCTCTGTCATCTCTCATCTACCTTAACATCAAGCATGTGCTTCAATCCAGCAAACCAAACTCCTCAGGGATCCCAGCAATGTTGGGCTGAGGAATCAATAGCCTTCTCTGACCACCAAGAAGATGGAATTTTAAGATGCCAAATACCTATCTAACTACACCCACATAGCTACCTGCCTACTGCCACATAGTTACTGTACCTCCATCACTGCCAGAACATCATTTGGAAACATCAAACTGTTCAAATTCAAGTCTATCAATTAACATCAACATCTAGATATCTTGGGAATAACGGAGTCCTGGCTGGTTGAAATTGGGGAAATCCCATTGACTAATCATCCACCATCTATCAAGACCAGGGTAGTAGAGTGAAGGGATAGAAGTCATGATCTGAGAGATTAAGAATCAAATTGTTCAAAGTTGCCAAACTAAACCTGAGTCAGCATGCAGTTTAATATAGCTAAGAGAAGAGGTGAAAATTTGACAGCACCTCCTAACACATCATCTGTGTAAAAATTCCTAAATCTGATTACAATGTAACCCTGATTTCCCATAGGTTAATGAGCATGGGCCACTCTAACCTATATATTGAAACCCAAGATACCACGATGGCAGCACTGGTATTCACAAATGACCAAATCTCTAACCCATGTAAAGGGGCACATGACAGATTTCATGTTCTGCAAAGGGGTACACATCCTTGAGCATGAGGCTGGTGGTATCAAAATAACACCTATTGTGGACAGATCATTTTCTGATCACTTTTTCTCTTAATGGCAGCCTAAAAAAAGGGGTCCTAACAAAATTTGTAAGGAAATTAGAGAAATTAGAGACATGAGAAATCTATGGAGAGTTTCCTAGATGCCCAATATGGATGAAAAGATGACTAGAGTGTCAGAATAGGTTGACATCTGGAATGCACACACAGCAATGGCTTTAGAAAAACAGCTCCTCAAAGAAGGTCCTATGCCCCATGCACGAATGCTCCCCCTGGTTCTTCCAGAATTATGGAAAGGAAATGGGGTAAATTTTGCCTAGACGAGAACAAGTTAAACAGTAGGAAACACATGGAAATGTACTACCAAGTCTTACCAGTAGCCAAAAAACAGTCAGCCTGATATTTGGTAGCCAAACAGCAGCACCTACTATTCAGATATGTGCTGCTGGCCAGGCCTACCCATATATTCTAAGCAGTACTATTTGGATAGTGCCACTGAAAATATGATTGAATGCCCCAGTGCTATTCATTTAGTGCCAGGGTGGAGTATGGGTGGATCCAGGGGCAAAATTCAGCCTGCAATGCAGATAATTTATCCAAATAACTTAGGGCAGTGAAAAGGATGTCCTGAGTTATCCAGATAACTTATCCGAATACCAGACTGAATATTGTCGTGATCCGGATAAGGTCAAGCGCTATCCAGATAGTGATGCTGAATATCTGGATAATTTTTTAGCCATGATGACCAGTGTTTTAAAAAAACCCCACTAACTGCTGTAGCTGAATATAGACCCCCCAATATTTCTATCAGTTCATTGAATAGGTTGAAAATTCAACCAAGCAAATACTCATAGTAACATAGATGGTCCATCTAGTCTGCCCAGTAAATGGCCTGTTGCAACCCCAGTGGAATCAGTCTTACTAGTTACAACTCACCAGCAATGATGCTGCCCCATACATTGCCAGCAAAATTAAAGGTCTTTATCAGAACCTACATGCAGTTCCACCAACCCTTCCATCAGCTAACAATGCGAGCATATCCTTGCTCCCCCCCCCCATGTATAGTTATCTGAGATTCATTCAACCAAGTGACAGAGAGGCTCTTAAAAAGTCTTGAAAATCCTGTAACCAATATTCTACCTCCTTGATTCCTGTCCATCAACGTTAGCATTGATGGTAAGCAGGGACTCATTGATGGAGCCACTAAAATTATGAAATCCTTGATGGATAGCTGCCAATAGCATTAAAAAGGTTTGTGATGAACCCTCTGCTGAAAAAGGGTGCAGTATCAAACAACCCTTTTCTGGAAAAACATAGAGAACAGATAGTTTGCATTCAACTCAGTGACTGGCTAAAAGAAAGTGGCTTGATCCATGTCAATCAGGCTTCCAACATGGGTATTTCTGAAGATCTCTACAAAAGCCATGACAGGGAATCCACCGCAGGATTAGTGCTGTTGGATTTCTCAGTAGCTTTCAACACCGTGGACCAGCATATCATGTTAGTATGACTAATGCAAACAGGTAGCAGTGGAAAAGTACTTTTGTGGTTCAAATCCCATCTATTAGACAGACAAAAGTCAATGCTGTTTAGCAATACCATATCATCACATTGGGCACTAACATGTGAGGTACCGTTGAGATCCCTACTGTCACCTATCTTATTTAATATCTACCTGAAGCCACCACCTTAGCATTTTGGGTTCATAGACACAAAATTCTACATCTACACCCATGATGTACAGCTATTCATTCCCACTGAGCCAGATCTACCTACAGCTTTAAGTAAATTGACTGCTTTTTGAACAGCAACACATGAATGGACAAAAAACTTCAAAGTCTATCTGAACCCAAGTGAAAAAGAGATTCTGTGGGTTCCTAACATAAGCAGCCATGTGCTTGGCTTGTGAGTCCACATGGTCTTGTAGTTGCCGGTGTACTGTCTTCTCGAGTTTCTTGGTGAGGAATGGTAGGCTTGAAATCGGGCGGTATTTTGCAGGGTTGTCTGTATGCAGTGAGGAAAGCTTGGGGACAGGGCGGATAGTTGCTAGTTTGAGGGATAGGTACTGGGCAGGGATCAGTTGGTGCAGTGGTGGTGTTTAGGTCAGAGATTGTGCATGTGACTTGGTAGTTGTAGTTGGTATGTGGAATTGATCCCATGTATGTTTGGAGGGTAAGGTTTTGAGGGTGAGGGTGCAGTCCTATGGCTTCTCTATCTGCAGGGCATTTTGTCTAGAGGTTAGGAAATCTGTGAAGATTTGTGGGTGTAATGTGTCTTCTCCTGTGTGTGCTGGGTCTTTTGTAAGGGTGCGGACTATTTCAAACAGCTCTCTGAATTTGTTGGTTGATTTTAGAATGAGGTTGGTGTCGTATTCTTTTTTATAATCCAAGCCCTACGGGGTTTATAATCTAAGTTTGTATCTAAGGTAATGGAGAGTTAAGTGGCTTGCCAAAGGCCACAAGGAGCATCAGAGGGATTTGAACCCTGCTCTTTCTGGTTCCAGGGTGCTGCCTTAACAACTAGATTTCTGTGATGTCCTACCCATCTTTTCTGTCTATATGTCTCAATTACCAGTGTCCCATCGGCTACCATTGTGAGCTTCAGATTTCTGTTATTTGAATGTTCTGCATTCTGCAATGCGTGGATGAGACAATGGTGCAGAGATGAGGGTTTTGGATTTGTTAGGAACTGGGGAACATTCTGGGGAAAGGAGGGGCTCTTCCAAAGGGATGGGCTTCACCTTAACCGGGATGGAACCAGGCTGCTGGCATTAACCTTTAAAAAGGAGATAGAGCAGCTTTTAAACTAGATATTAGGGGAAAGCCGACAGTCGCCCAAGAGCGGATGGTTCGGAAGAATGTATCCTTGAAGGATACTACCAAAAGCAGAGAGGTTCCACAAAAGAATAAAGTAGCCCAAATGCCCTCAAGTATGGAGCAGACAGAGCTTAAAGATCCCAATTTACCCATGTCTAACAATAGCCAAATTAACATGAATAAAATACATTCTCTAAAATGCTTGTATGCAAATGCTAGAAGTCTAAAGAATAAGATGGGAGAGTTAGAATATATAGCACTAAATGAAAGGTTAGATATGATTGGAATATCAGAGACATGGTGGAAGGAGGACAACCAGTGGGACACTGTGATACCTGGGTACAAACTATATCGTAATGATAGAGCTGATCAAATTGGTGGAGGGGTTGCGCTCTATGTTAGAGAGGGCATTGACTCAGAAAGGATTAAAGTTTTGCAGGAAACAAAATCTGCTGTAGAATCTATATGGATTGAAATTCCATATAAAAGGGGGAAGGCAATGGCAGTGGGAGTGTACTATCGAGCACCTGGCCAGAATGACCAAATGGATGATGAAATGCTCAAAGAAATCAAGGAAGCTAACAAAAGTTACAGCGCAGTAATAATAATGGGTGATTTCAATTACCCCGGTATCGACTGGGTCAGTGTCACGTCAGGACATGCTAGGGAGATAAAGTTCCTAGATGAAATAGATGACTGCTTCTTGGAGCAGCTGGTTAATGAACCGACCAGAGGGGAAGCCATATTAGACCTACTCCTTAGTGGAACACCAGATCTAGTGCAAGAGATAAGGTTGTTGGGGCCACTTGGCAATAGTGATCATAGCATGATCGCCTTTGATTTAATTAGTGGAGGAGGGATAGTAAGGAAATCCACAGTACTACCTTTTAACTTTCGAAAGGGAGACTATGATAAAATGAGGAAAACAGTTAAGAAAAAACTAAAAGGAGCAGTTGCGAAGGTTAAAGACGTACATCAAACTTGGGTGTTGTTGAAAAATACTATCTTGGAAGCCCAGACCAGCTGTATTCCATGCTTTAAGAAAAGTGGAAGGAAGTCCAAAAAACTGCCAGCATGGTTTAAAGGTGAGGTCAGAGAGGCTGTTGTTGCCAAAAAAGCATCTTTCAGGAAATGGAAAAAAGAGCCAAACGACGAAACCTGGAAACAGCACAAGCACTGGCAAGTCAAATGCAAGGCATTGATAAGGCAGGCAAAGAGAGAATTTGAGAAGAAGCTTGCTGCGGAAGCAAAAACGCGAAATAAAGACCTTTTCAAGTACATTCATAGCAAAAACCCTGTGAGAGAGTCAGTTGGTCCATTAGATGATAAAGGGGTTAAAGGAGCACTAAGAGGCGACAAGGCGATAGCGGAGAGACTGAATGAATTCTTTGCTTCGGTCTTTACTGAGGAAGATATAGGGATGTTACCCATGACTGAAGTGGTATTTAAAGGTGCGGAAGAATTGAAGGAAATATCGATACATCGGGAAGATGTCTTACAACTATTAGATAAACTGAAGAGTAGCAAATCACCTGGGCCGTATGGTATACATCCAAGGGTGTTGAAAGAACTGAAATATGAGATTGCAGAACTGCTATCAGTAATCTGTGAACTATCATTAAATCATCTCTAATACCTGAAGATTGGAGGATCGCCAATGTAACACCAATTTTTAAAAAGGGTTCCAGGGGTGATCCGGGAAACTACAGACCGGTGAGCCTGACGTCAGTACCGGGAAAAATGGTAGAAACCATCATAAAGAATAAAATTACTCAGCATGTAGATAGTCACAACCTAATGGGAGACAGCCAACATGGCTTTAGACAAGGAAGATCTTGTCTTACTAATCTGTTATGTTTTTTTGAAGGAGTGAATAAACAGGTGGACAAAGGTGAGTCGGTTGGTATTGTGTATCTGGACTTTCAGAAAGCCTTTGACAAGGTCCCTCATGAGAGACTTTTGGCAAAACTAAAGAGTCATGGGATAGGAGGCAGTGTACTATTGTGGATCAGGAACTGGTTAAAAGATAGAAAGCAGAGGGTAGGGCTAAATGGCCAATTTTCCCAATGGAGAAAGGTGAATAGTGGTGTACCCCAGGGATCTGTGCTGGGTCCGCTGCTTTTTGACATATTCATAAATGACCTGGAAAGTGGAATAACGAGTGAGGTTATCAAATTTGCAGATGACACAAAACTATTTAAAGTTGTTAAAACCCAAGAAGAGGATTGTGAAAAATTGCAAGAGGATCTTGATAAATTGGAAGACTGGGCATCAAAATGGCAGATGAAATTTAATGTGGACAAGTGCAAGGTTACACGATGCAAGGTTCCACATTAGGAACCACCACCCAGGAAAAAGATATAGGCGTCATTGTGGATACCATGTTAAAACCCTCGTCCCAGTGTGCAGCGGCGGCCAAGAGAGCAAATAGAATGCTAGGTATAATAAGGAAAGGAATGGAAAATAAAACAAAAGATATTATAACGCCTCTATATCGTTCCATGGTGAGACCGCACCTTGAATATTGTGTGCAATTCTGGTTGCCGTATCTTAAAAAGGATATAGCGATTTTAGAAAAGGTACAGAGAAGAGCCACCAAAATGGTAAAGGGAATGGAAGGATACTCCTATGAAGAAAGGCTAAAAAGGTTAGGGCTCTTTAACCTGGAAAAGAGACGGCTGAGGGGAGATATGATAGAAATCTATAAATTAATGAACGGAGTGGAACGGGTAAACGTAGATCGATTGTTTACCTTATCAGAATATAGAAAGACTAGGGGACATGCAATGAAGCTACAGGGTAAACTATTTAAGACTAATAAAAGAAAATATTTTTTCACTCAACGTGTAATCAAACTCTGGAATTTGCTACCGGAGGTTATAGTAAAGGCTGTTAGTGTAGCTGGGTTTAAAAAAGGTTTGGACAAGTTCCTGGAGAAAAGGTCCATAAACCATTATTAAGAAGTGACCGAAGATATCAATGCTTGACCCAGTACAAGCATTGTGGAACTTGTGTCTCTTGGGGAAACTGCTAGGTACATATGACCTAGATTGGCCACTGTTGGAAACAGAATACTGGGCTTGATGGACCTTGGTCTGACCCAGTATGGCATATCTTATGTTCTTATGTTCTTATGTTCTTATGTAATGTGCCCAATACTGACATTGTATCATATCATTTTGATTACTATAATCTCTTTCTCTCTCTCATATATATACATACATATACATATACATACATACATATTTCTCATACATACATATACATACACACAGGGCCACCCAAAAAAAGGGCCATACATATATATACACAGGGTGGCCCAAAAAAAGTGAGAACATCTCGTAAATTAAAAGCTTACATAGTTTACTTATTTACCTTTTTTAGCTATATAACGTCTTTATTTTGACAATTTAAGATATATATTACTATATATTTCCAATTGTATCTAATGTTCTAATTCTGCTGCTATTTGGTTATTTTACTATAGTCATGCTGTCACTATAAGTTGCCTAGGGGTTAATGTCTCCTGATGGTTAGTTTTTCACATACCATGACAGTAATAAACCTCACTCCTAAGCTAGATATATGGAGTATGATCTTTTAAATTTACTGCTAAATGCTAGACATAGTACTTGCATCATGCAAAGGTCAGCTTCCTTCTGGAGTTCACAGGATGTGACAAGTATAGGTAACTTATCAAGGTGTGCTTGGAAGTTGCTTTTAATCAGCCCTGTGGCACCCAATAGAATGGGAAATATTTCTTTATCTGTCACATTTTTTTTCATCTTTGACTGCATATGTTGCCTAGATGAAGCTGCACCTGCTGTACACTGCCTTGGGTGAAGGTAATGGGGACTGGCTGGGTAGTGGGGGAGAGTGACAGATGGGGGCTGGATGGGAAGGGGAGAGAGTACTGGGGGTTGATTTACTAATCATGCTCTTTTAATACTTTGTATAAAGTGTAATCTGTATTATATGGAAATATACTTGTTCTTTTATGTTCAATGGTGTTGATCTTTCATCCTTCTAGGGCATTGAGAATTATAGATAAAACTCTGTTGTAGATTCCATCTCCCAAAGGTTTTGGTTTGAAATCCCCTATGAAAATGTACTTTCTTATCAGTTGGCAATTTTATGGAATTCTTTACCAGAAAATTTCAGAAAGGAGTTTGATTACCTTACTTTGAAAAGATCTTAAAGATATATTTGTACCTTTTATTTTGTATTTAATATTAATAAGTTCACTGAAGACGTTGATGTATTATTTATATATATAAATTATATTGTCTGCATATGTTATGTTACCTTGCCCCTCCGCTTGCTGATAGGTGTCCAGTTAAATTTTGTGGAAAATTTGGAAAATTTTCTGGTGCACCATCAACTTGAGAAATCACATTAGCACCTGGGGTCAGAGATTGATTTTTTTGGCCCCTCCAACTAAAAGGTGTTCAGCTATCCCTAGCACATAGGGTCCTATTCCTATACCCCCACCACAATGATCCATTCCCATATTGTCCTCTTTCATATGACTGGTCCTGAACCCAGTGGTAGCAGTCATCAGCGAGCTCCAGAAGTAGCTACAACAGTTTCCATTTCATTTCATTTTCATTTAATACACTTATATACTGCCTATCTAGGGGTGGCCCATCTACTAGCCAGATTAGGCATCCACCTAGGATAGTGGACTTCAGGGGAGACACCGTGGCCTCTGTACAGCAACAGACAGTGGCAGTGTAAATGGCTGTCAGCACAGTGGTGGGCCTTTCAAAACCTGTGCATGCATGCTCTCAAGGCCTACTGCTTCTGCCACCTTCTGACAGAAAATTTGCATCAGAGAAGGCAGGGCTATCAAGCCATGAATACAAAAGCGGTAGTGGAAGACTTGTCACAACGCTGACAGCACTTTGCTCTGTTTCTATCTTGTTAAGCATTTAGGTGAGGGGGACGGTGAGGGCAGATGCTGGATTCCCTGCTGAGAAGTAGAAAAGAGAAAAGTCAATGCTAGACATCCTGGGCAAGAGTAGGGAATGGAAAGGGAGATGATGGATACTTAGGGGAAGGGGAGAGGTTGGACTAAGGGGGGGGGGTAGGGAAGTGAAGAGAAGAGAAGGAAAGGGAAGGTGCTGGATTAATAGAGGGGACTAAGACCCTAGCCACTCCATTGGCTAGCCAATTTATCAGTGTTAGATGCCACTGCTGAATATCACTCCCCCCCCCATATATTTTAGTGAAATAAAGAAAGAAGACTAGCCTAAAAGAAAGAGCAGAAAAGTCAGAATAAATCCCCTAATATTGAAAAGACTCTCTTTTGCTGCAACTGGGTGCAGTAAAGCGTTACAACACATCGCCTGCAAAATTATTTGGAACATTTTGAGATCTATATCCTAAAAGAACAGCACAGTTCACATGCGTAGTTAATACATACTATATATAATGCACAGGTTCTACACAGTAGTACTCACAAAAATGGCTCTTTTTAACAATACAGGATCACATTAATTTTTCAAGCCGCTGCATTACTCATTAAGGCAGTATTCCTTAATTTATCTCTACAGCCTGGGGGAAGCAAATTGAACTACATTTTCCAGTAATTTTGAAACCAATACCAAAATGGCACCACTAAATTCTTGTGTTCCTAATAACATCTTTGCTTGTGTTCATACAGATTTATGCCAAAAATTATGTACAATCATCAGTATGACGGCACAATAGTGCAATTTAAAAAAAAATATTTCTAAGGATATCTCATCATAAGTATATTAACAAATCTTCTGCCTAAAGGTACAACAGTTTATCCAGCAGTTCATTGTGCAAGCATTTAGACATCAGTTAGTTTTAATAACATATTCCCTCAGAAAAAAGGAAAACATCAGACCTCATATATAAGGTGTTAGAAAAAACAGCGTAGTTACTCACCCGTAACAGGTGTTCTCCGGGGACAGCAGAAATCAGTCCTCACATATGGGTGACATTGGCGCCGACAGAGCCCTCACAGAAGCATCCCCCCAACTTTCAAAAAAAGCTTTTGGGAAATGCCACTACGCATGAGTGGTCCCCTTCTTGCCCAAAGGTACCATCTTGCTCAGTCAGATGACATAGCTAAAAGAAGGCAAAATATGGTAAAGAAGCAACTCCAAGGGGAGGAGGGAGGGTTGTGAGGACTGATTCCTGCTGTCCCCAGAGAACACCTGTTACAGGTGAGTAACTACGCCTTCTCCGGGAACAAGCAGGAAGTCAATCCTCACATATGGGACTCCCTAGCTACAGGCTTCCGAAAGCCCATAGAGAAAAAACCATGATTATCTTCAAGGGAGGCCATGAGCAGCAGCAAATGAGTTCGCATGTACAGACTGCAGTAGGACCCATGTGTCCGAAGGAAACCAGCACTCCGGTAGCCTGAACACAGAAGGGCCAGAGGGTAGGATTTGCCTAGACCCTGAAAAGATTACGGAGCATGGCCTAGCCGAAGGCACTGTCCTGTTGGGACTCCCTCTCCAGGCAATAATGGGCTGCAAAGGTACGGACAGAAGACCAGGTGGCAGCCCAACAGAAGTCCACCATCCGGACAGAGTGCAGGTTTGCTACAGAGGCCGCCATGGTCCTGACAGTGTGCCGTGACCTGTAGGCGAGGGTGATATAGTCTGCCACCCAGGTAGACAGCATACACTTGGTCACCACTTCCCCCAGTCTGCTGGGGTCTTTATCTTTATTACAATTTTTGATAGACCACCCATCGGAACCATCTGGGTGGTTTACAATAGTATAAAAACAAATAAAGCCAGAGTCAGAAAGGAACTATAATGTCAGATAGGAAACACAGTCATACCAGACTAAAGAATAGAAAAGCTTCGGTGGAGGGGGAGGAGGAAACAGAGGAGTCAGGAAAGGGAAGGTCATAGGCAGTACAGAAGAGGTGGGTTTTTAAGAGGGATTTCATATTTGGGAAATGAGTGTTCTTGACGGATTAGGAGAGGAAGGGAATTCCAGAGTGACAGGGCTAGAAAAAAGAAAGCAGAATGCCGAGTTTGCTCTAGGCGGGCACGTGCTGGGGAAGGGAGGTCAAGGCAGTTGGTGTGCAGTGACTGGAGGCTGAAGAGCATAGTGCGAAAGTGCAATGAGTCTGCAAGATATTGGGGGGTGTGCTGATGTAGGGCCCTGTGGGTCAGGATTAGGAGTTTGAAGGTGACGCGATAGGGGAAGGGAAGCTATGGTAGGTGGATTAGAGAGGGCGTGATGTGGCTGAAATGGGGAGTATGGATGAGGAGGCGAGCAGCAGCATCTGAACTAACTGTAGACAGTGAAGTTATAGTGGGGGATACTGGCAAAATCAACATTACAGTAATCCAGGAGCAAAATTATGAGAGTGAGAAGAAGAGTTGTGAGGGATATTGGAGAGAGTGCTGGATTGATGGCTCGAATCTGACGGAAGAAAAAGTGAGAGCGGGGTCACACAAGATGAAAGGCTGAGAAGCTTTGTGGTGGCCCTGGGTACATTGAATGTAGAAGGATAGGACCCTCTTGCAATCCAAGGTGTGGAGGACAGTTTCCACCCTGCTGGTGTGGGGCCTCGGGAAGAAGGTGGGGAGCACTACCTCCTGGTTGAGGTGAAAAGGCAATACCACCTTTGGAAGGAATTTGGGATGTGTGCAAAGCACTATCCTGTTCTTGTAGAACCTGGTGTAAGGCGCCTCTGCCACCAAGGCCTGTAGCTTACTGACCCTGTGAGCAGAAGTGAGCATGACCAGGAACACTACCTTCCACGAAAGGTATCGCAGGTGGAAGATGGGCGTATAAACTGCACCAGTACGACATTGAGGTCCCACTCGGTTGCTGGAGGGCGAACTGGGGGTTTTGATAAAAGGAGTCCCCTCATGAAGCAGGTCACCAACAGCTAGGCGAGGGGTTTGCCATCCACCAGATGGTGATGAGCCGTCAGGGTACTAAGGTACACTCTGACGGAGTTTGAGTTGGGTCCAGAGTGTGAGAGATGGAGAAATACTGCAGGACCATCTGCACTGGACAGGAGGAGTAGCCTAGTGGTTGGGGCAAGGTACTTCAGGCCGGAAGGTCGGGGGTTCAAATCCCACTAGAGGACAGCAACCTTGGGCCAGAAGGACTGGGATTTCTAGTCCCACAGATGCTCCTTGTGGTCTTGGGCAAACCCCCTAACCCTCTATTGCCCATGTTCCCTGTAAGTATTAGTGTATGTGTCTCATATCCCCGCATGTTAAATGTATCCCCCCAATTGTGTTGTGACCGCTTTTATTGAAGGATAAGGCGGTATACAAAACTGTCTAAATAAAATAAATAAATAATCCCCTGCTCTGCGCACCAGAAGGAGAATCTACGCCACTTAAAGGCATATGTTTTCCTGGTGGAGAGCTTATGGGAAGCCAGCAGGATCTCCTCCACTTCCTGCGAGAAGTTGAAAGAGGCTAGGGTCACCCTTTCAGCAGCCACCCTGCTAGTGATAGGAACCCCAGGTTGGGATTTAAGAGAGAACCCCCCCACCTGTGACAGGAGCCCTAGGGAACTCCCCAATGGGATGGGAATCTCCGCCGACAGCCGGAGGAGTAGCGGAAACCACAGCTGCCTGGGCCATTGAGGGGCCATCAGGATCAGTGAGGCCTTGTCTCGGGAAGGTGTACATGAAATCTTCTGACCACGAGATGAGAAGCACATCTGGTGCTACCCGGGAAGGTTGGGCTGCCAGGAGCAGAAGCGGGGCAACTGGTAGTTGTTCGGGCTGGCAAACAGGTCTATCCATGGTTCCACCCAGAGGTGGAAAAGCCAGCTGGCCATTCTGGGGTCCAGACACCACTCATGCGGTTGGAGGACTCTGCTCAATCTGTCGACCAGTACGTTGTCCTGGCCTGGCAGGTATACTGCTCATAAGAGTATGCCCTGCTGGACTGCATAGGAGCAGAGGGCCATCACCTCGCTGCAGGGGGCACAGGACCCCATGCCCCCCTGCTTGTTCACATAGAACATGGCCACCTGTTTGTACCAGAACTGGTTAGCACCATAGGCGGAGGTAAAAAGCACGGAGGGCTAGGTGAATTGCCTGCAATTCTAGGAGGTTGATCTGCTGGTTGCTCTTGCTCTGTGACCAACTGCCCTGTGTGCGGAGATCCCCGCAGTGGGCTCCCCATCCCAGCAGGGAAGCATCCATTGTGAGAACCCTCACTGGGGACGGAGTCAAAAAGGGCACCCCTACCTCGAGGTACTGAGGGTTTTGTCACCATGTCAGGGATTCTGCTGACTGGTGGATTACAGCAACTCTGTCGCAGAGATGGCCTGTGGCCTGTGTCCTCTGGTCCCGAAGGCACCACTACGTGGCCCTCATGTGAAGGCAGGAATTTGGGGTGACATGGACTGTGGAGGCCATGTGCCTGAGTAGGCACGGCAGGAGATGAGCGGACACGAGGGCCGGCGTTGTATGTCCAGGACCAGAGCCATGAGCTGGGCAGTTCGATCCCCTGGAAGAAAGGCCTTTGCCTGTAGGGTGTCTAGTCTTGCCCCTATAAACTCCAGATATTGTGTTGGGAGGAGGTGGGACTTGGGGTAGTTTATTACGAACCCCGGGTTTTGCAGGTCCTGGATGGCACGTGTGGTTGCTTGCTGCACCTCTGAGGCTATGCCTCCCTTTATGAAACAATCGCCTAGGTAGGGGAAGGCGAACACCCCTTGGAGGCGTATGAAGGTGACACGACTGCCAGACATTTTGTGAAAAAAACATTGAGGCAGAAGCCAAGACGAAGGGCAGCACCGTGTACTGGTAATGGCTGCCCCCCACCATGAACCTCAGGTACTGCCTGTGGTTGGGGTAAATGAGGATGTGAATAGGCATCCTTCAGATCCAAGGAGCATAGCCAATCTCCATGCTGTAAGTAAGGCAGCAATGTTCCAAGGGAGAGCATCTTGACTTTTTCCCTCACCGGGAATCTGTTCAGATTGCACAGGTTGAGGATGGGCCTTAGGCCCCCTGTTCTTTTTGGTACGAGGAAGTATCTGGAGTAGAACCCTTTGCCTCTGAGATGGTGGGGAACTGGTTCCACCACTCTGTCTTTGAGAAGACCTGCCAGTTCCTTCAGTAGAAGGTCCCAGTGAAGGGGAGACCTGGGAGGCTCTCCCAGAAAGAAAAAGGGAGGGGTTTAGGCCAGATGAAGGAGGTAGCCCTCCTTGACCACAGAGTGTACAAGAATCAGTGATGATGGCTGGCCACCTTTGGGCATAAGAAACAAGATGTCCCCTGTGGACTGCTGCCTCCTTGGAGTAGAGAGGCTATGCCCAAGGAGTCAAAAGCTCCCCCCAGGCTGGGCCAGGGCTGATTCCTGGGGCTTGGGAGCCTTCTGCTTACGAGGGCCATGCCCATGTCCCTTGTCCGAGGAGGTCTGAAAAGGTGGGTAGTTTCTGTAAGCAGCCCCTTTCCTCGGGCAGAAGGTCTTTTTCCCAAGCCCTTCCATTGGGGTGGGGCAGCGGTCTTTTTAGGGAGCCTGGTCCTCATCATGAACTCGGTCTCTAGCTCGGCAGTCTTATCGATCATGGGTTTGCCAAAGAGGTTCTCTCCTTGGCATGGGACATTAACCAATTTGTCCTGAACGCATTGCTCGAGGTCGGACGACAGTAGCCAAGCCTGGCATTGGGCACCAATGCCCTCCAACCGAGACATAAAATTGGAACACTCATGGATAGCTTATTGCCAGGATCTTGAACCGCTTCAGGGGTTCCTTGGAGAGACCAGCCGAGAACCCGGCAAGTTCCTTCACCAGGTCTCTCAGGTACATGCCCATATACAGCTGATATGCCTGGATCCAGCCAATGAGTATCGAGCCCTGGTAGCATTTTCTGCGGAGTGCGTCGAGGGTGCATGTGTCCCTGCCGGGGGGCACCAAGGAGTGCTTCTTCTGACTTTTCAGGCAATACATGGCCGACTCCACCACCATGGAGCTATGTGGCAGTTGTGACTTCTGGAAGCCCGGGCTCGGTAGACTCGATACATCAAGTTGAGTCGCTTGCTCGCCACCACTATTGGTGCTGGTGTCTCCCACATGTGGAGCATTAGCCATTCCAGGATGGGAGGAATGGGCACTGTAAGCGATTCCCTCAGAGGGAACTCATATTGGAGGATTTCAAGCTCCTCTATTTGAGGATCCTCCTCTGATTCCTTCGGGAACGCTAGGGCCTTGGACATATCCCTCACAAAGTCGAGGAACACTGTTCTCGGGTGGGGACAAATGTTGGGGCTCCAAGGAAGAGGAGTCTGAGAGAACATCGCGGTGGCAACAGGTGTCAAGTGACACCTTGTCCTCCATCTCCCATTCAGAGTAGTCTGTCAAGGACTCGTGGGGAGGATGGCTTGCAGGGATAGGGGCTGATCCCCATCCATGGCCCTCTGAGGCCCCATGGCCGGTGCTGAGCACACTGGCTGGGGAAGATCTCAGACCCGAGGAACGGGATCCCAATTGAGATCTCGGCCGAGGATAGACTCGAGGACAGAAGACCTTGAGGATTGGTTCGGCCTCCAGGGATATCCTCGAGGTTGAAGGCCCGGTGGTCTGGTCAGAGGAACTGGTAATACAGGCTGCAGAGACATATAAAGCATATTCAGGAAAGGCACATGTATTATTAAGTGTTTCCGGGAAATGTCCACATTATTCCTGCTGAAATGTGGAATAACGCCAGAACTTAGAAAAAATTCTGCTCTTCTCTGCAGTGCATCCCATATTTTCAGTGGTTACAATGGATACAATGGTTGTGACAAGTATGTTCTGAACTGGAGTTACTGCAATTTGGAGAAACACAAGATGCAGGGGGGGGGTTGTAATTTAAAGTTTTTATTATTTTCAAACTGTTACACTCCAATATTGCAACTGTTACAGGCCAAAGTTTTACTTTTAACAGATGTTTACCCATGCCCACTCCACCCACCTCCTCTCCTTCAAATCTTAAACACAAACATCAACATCAACCTCAATCTCAATCTTTTCCTTAACTCACCCTTACTCCCCCCCCCCCCCCATTGGATAGATTTCCGTTATATTCATTGTTCTGCATCTTTTATCACTCATTACCATTTGCCCAATTGTCCCCCTACTATCCCCTTATTCCCTAAGTCCTCTCTCCCTCCCCCCGTCCCCCTCCTCCCCCCTCCCCCTTCCCTCCATCCCCCATATACCAACCCTCTACCCCTTCCTTACTCCTCATTCCGTCCCCTCCTTCCCCTCTGCTTCCCCCCATACTTGCTCCACTCCCTGCTCTCTCCAAATTTCATACCACTGCCACACCTGTTTATGTTTATGTCTTTGATGCTCTTCGATCGCACACAAACCCCACAGCTGCTCTTACTCACCACCACCTTCATCGGAGGTACCTCCACATTCTTCCACCATCGTAAAAGACTCATACGTACTGCCAGAATGCCATACTCTATAAACATTCCCCGATTTCCTTCCCCCTCCATCACCTCCTCATTGAGCATTACCATTGCTGGCGCTAGTTCTGTTGGTACTCCTGTAATGTCCTCGCACAGCCTTCCTACCTTCTCCCAATACACCTGCACTTTTGGGCACTGCCACATCATATGCACAAGATCTCCTCTCGCTCTGCATTTCCTCCAGCACTCACTCGGACTATCAGGAAATATTGTCCGGATCTTCACTGACGTCCAATACATCCTGAACCTCATCTTCAAGCTATTTTCTAACATTGGGGTACCCCTAGCCAACTGATAGGTTCACACATATATATCCACCCGTCGCCCTTCATCCCAAACTCCAAGGATATCCTCTTCCCACCACTGCTTCCATCTCCCCTTCCCACTCCCCTTTTGTAGAAGCAGTTTATAGATCTTTGAAATCATACCTTTTTGCTCCCACTGTTTCCCCATCATCTCTTCAAATTTTGTAGGTTCACATTCCATGTCCTCTTTCACCTCCCTGGTGTTCAGCAAATACCACATTTGTATATACGCATATTGATCTGTTTTCTCTAACTTATATTCTTGCTGTAACTCCTCAAAAGTTTTAATTTCCCCCCCTTTTTGCAGCCATTGTCCTAACTGCTCTAGCCCTTTCTCGCTCCCCCCCTGTATCATCCTAGTGTCCACCCCAGCCCCTTATCTCCCACCGCACTAATAAGTGTATATCGGGAATACTTCCCCCCTCCCAATAGAAACCCCTTCCATTTTTTCCACACCTGGAATATGAGCTCCCCAAATGGGTCTCCCTGCCCCACAACCTCTCTCCCCCCACCTGGGTCCCAAATTCTCCGTTCTTTTGGCTCGTCCCCCCTGCCTCTATTTGTACCCAACTTAAAACCTCCGCTCCTTCCCTCCATGCGAACATTGCCCTCAATTGCGCCGCTTCAAAATATTTCAGCAAACATGGCACCCCCAACCCCCCTTCTTCCCTCACTTGATAAAACATCTCCCTTGCCACCTTGGGGCACTTCCCTTCCCATATAAACTGCATAATCATATTCTGTAGCTGCCCTATCTCCTTCTTGGATATCCTACGTGGCAAGGAAGTGAACATAAATAGCAGTCTCGGCAGGACATTCATTTTCATTGCCGCTATACGGCCTAACCAGGACAACCGTATCCCCCCCACCTCCCCAAGTCCGCCCTGATGGATTCCTTCAATGCCCGATAATTCCACTGCTTAATCTTGGCTAGCAGTTTCCCTAGTTGTATCCCCAAATACCGGAACTGCTGCCTTACCCATTTAAAATTAAAGTGTGCCTTCAGACTGTCCTCTAACACCCTTCCAGACTATACCCAAGGACTTCGGTTTTACTAGAATTGATTTTATACTTCGCAACCCCGCTATATTCCTTTATAAGTTTCATCAATACTGGCAGTGTAGTTAGGGGCTGAGTTAGTGAAAATATCACATCATCCGCAATTTTCTCCTCCCTCCCCCCCTACTACTACTACTACTCCTTTGACGTACACAGTCTTCCTAACCACTTCCACCAGGGGCTCAATTGCTAATGCAAACAAGAGTGGCGATAGGGGACATCCCTGTCTCGTCCCCCCTCCCCAGGTTAAACAACCCCTCTGCACCCTGGGTTGTTCATATAACACCTTTATCCATGCTATGTATTTGTCCCCAAAGCCCATTTCCTCCAAGACCTGGAACATATACAGCCATTCAACCCGGTCAAACGCTTTTTCCGTGTCCACCGTGACTAGCACCGCCTGTTCCCCTGTACCCTGAAGGTGCCATACTATACTCACCACCTTCCTGATTTTGTCGCACCCTTATCTCCCCTTTACAAGCCCCGTCTGATCTCTATGGATGATCTTAGGCAGGATCCCTTGAATCCGACTGGCCATTACCTTCGCAAATATTTTGCGTCCAAATTTATCAGTGAAATGGGCCTATATGAGCTGCACACTCCTATGTCCCTACCTGGTTTCGGTAACACTAATACCCGCTTCCCTCATCAACTGCGGAATTCCTTCCCCCTCCTGCACCCGATTCAGTACCTTCATCAGGAGTGGCGTAATCTGTTCTATCATTTTCCTATAGAGCTGTGCTGTGTACCCATCTAATCCTGGGGCCTTCTCCAACTTCAATGATTGAATAGCTACCTTCAACTCTCTTTCCGTTATCACTTCCCCTATTTTTTCCCTATCTGCCGAATCGACCTTACCCAACCCACACTCCTGCAAATACTTCTTTATCACCTCCGGTCCCTGCTGTAGCTCACTTCGATATAACTTCCTGTAATACTCCCTAAACACCTGACTAATCTCTTTCGTACCGTGTACCATCATCCCCCTATAATCCCTAATTCCGTTGTGCCTTCATCCTACTTGCTAGTAGCCTCCCCGCTTTATTCCCCTCTTCAAAATATTTTTGCTTTAACACTCTAAGCTGGAATGCAATCTCTTGTCCTCTCAGCTGACTAAGCTCTGCTCGCACTTTTATCAGTTTTGCCATTACTCTATTATCCTTTGATCTTTTGATGTTGGGCCTCCATTCGCTGTATTTGCCCTAACAACTCCCCTTCCACCATCTGCTTTTCCTTCTTATGTCTCGCTGCTATATTTATTAATTTCCCCAGGATGACTGCCTTCAAACCATCCCATACAGTGTTCAGTTTAACCTCCCCTGTGTCATTGAAGGCCAGGTACTCTTTAATATCTGCTCTTACTATCCCCACAGTGCTCTCATCATCCAATAGTGAATCATTTAGTTTCCAAAATTTAAGCCCTTCCTCCTCTACCCCTATATGGAAAATCACGTTTACTGGGGCATGATCTGTCCATGTAATTTCCCCTATTTCAACCTCCTTTACCTTTGACGCCCATTTACCACTTCCCCAAATCATGTCCAATCTGCTGTATGCGCCATGCACCTGTGAGTAAAATGTGTATTTACGCTTCCCTGGGTGCCTAGCCCTCCACGAGTCCAGTACCCCTAATCTCTCCTGCATCCGCTTCATGCTTACTCTATCTATCTTCCCTCCCCTCCCCTGCCCCTCACTGTTATCCAGCCTGGGATTACCAGTTAAATTAAAATTTCCCCCCATTATTAACTGAACATCCCCTAGCTCCTCCAGTTCCTGTGTTACTTAATCAAAGGCTTCCCCATGCCCCTCATTCGGACCATACATGCTTATCACCCATACCTCTTCCTCTCGCATTCACATTTTCCCCCCTACCCATCTCCCATCCTTCCCTCTCCTCTCCTCCACTAGGCAATGTCTATAGGCTTTCCCCACCAAAATCCCTACTTCCCCCATTCTAGGGTTTGCCCTCTGCCCTGCCAACACCACCCTGGGGTACATTTTTGATTGCAGCATGAACTCTTGTCCCACTCTTAGATGAGTCTCTTGTACACAAATGATGTCAGCATTTACCCATCTGCCCTCCCACTCCAACATCTTTCTTTTCTGCCACATCTGCAACCCTTTTACATTGATAGTGGTTATTCCCAATTTCTTAACCCTTCCACCACCTCCTTGCCCTCGAGCCTCCCTTCCTCTTTTCCCTCCCTCTCTCTCCCCTCCAAGTCCTCGCCGTTTACCCCTCCTACTCCTCCCCTTCCACTTCTGTTCCCCCCTCCACACCCCCTTCCCACCAATCCCCTCCCCCACACTCAACCCCTCCCTTCCCCCTCCCTCTCCAATCTTCCCCCCCCCCAAGCCCTCCCTCCTTAACCAGGAGTAATTAGAGTAGTGCATCCCCTGCTCCCCCCACCTGCCCAACTTCCTTCCCCTTCCCCTCCCCTCCACCACCATCTGTGTCTATCCCTTAATACCTTCAGTACCTACCCACACCCTCCCCCCTCTCCCCTCCCACCTCACCCAACAGCCCCAATACCACATGCCACCATTTTGCACATTTTCACAATTCCAATTAAACAATTTGCAAACATTACAATTGCTAGACAAGCAACTTCAACAATTATTATACATTACACTTCACCCCCATATTTGGCCATTAACATCTCCACTTTTCCATCTCCTCCTCTACCCCATGGCCTTTTACTTGCTCTCCACCATTGCATCCAATCATCTCTTAGCTCTTTCTTTGCTGTCTTTACTCCGACCCTTCTTTGTTTCTTGCTGTTCATACCCACTTATTCGGTTTTCCACCTCTTTTCCTGTTTGTTCACTTCCCAGTCCATTTCGATTTTTCTCATTTCCCATCCCCACTTCTTGCAGTGCCGCTGTCGCCTCTTCCACCATTTGTACTATCCATGTTTTCCCTTTTACAGTGAATGCCAGCCCAAAAGGGTGCAACCACCTGTATCGAACTGCTCTGTTCCTCAAAGTCTGCGTCACAGGCTGCATAGCTCTCCGCCTTTGCAAAGTTCCATGGACAAATCCTCATATATCGAGACAGGGTACCCCTGCCAAGTTAAAGCTCCCAAGTTCCTTATTTTTGTTACCACCCATTCTTTCATTTTGTATCCAGTAAAGCAGATAATGATATCTCTGGGTCTATTAACTCTCGCCACTCCCAGTGCTCTATGTGCTCTGTCCCAAGTGATCTCCTCAGGGCCCACATCCTCTCCACCCTTTCTGAGTATCTCTGAACAGATGGAGGCCGCTACCTTCATGCTGTCTTAGAATTCCGTTTCCTCTGGCACTCTTCTGATCCTAAAATTATTCCTTTGCAATCTGTTTTCCAAATCCTCCAATTTATATTGCATCTCCGTTTGTCTATTTTGGCAGTTTGATCCCCTGCTGGTGCTCCTCTTGCTGCTGCTCCAAACTTTGCAGCCTGTTTTCATGTTCACCCGCTGTGTGTGTCAATTCCATTATCTCATCTTTCAAAGTCCCAATAAGTTCACCAAGCTCTGTTTTTACCGCTTGAACTTCTTTCTTTAGTTCTGTAAACCACTCCTTTAGCTCTGTTCGTGAGATGTCTTTAAGGGTGTCTTTTCCGTGTTCCCCCATGCTTTTATTTGTTGACCCCTCTCCTGCCTCCATTTGTTCTGCATTTTTACCTTTGTTCTCCAAGGCAGTATGATCACAGGAGTCCCCCCCCCTCCCACTTTGAAAGGCGTATTCTCTCAGGTCCATCGTTTTCCTCCGCGAAGCCATAATAGGCTGCTGAGCTCACCCTCCTTTTCCCCCTTCCGTCCCAGCTCTTCAATACTCTTTCGCCCCCTGATTATTCCTTTTTTTTTTGCCCTCGCTTATCTTTCCTTTTGTCCACTGTAGGGCTGTTCACCTCCATTACTTTTAGTCCCTTTCCTCCTGCTTAGCCATCACAGTCATGCCATGGTTCCCACCGCTGCTTTTCTTCTTCAATGCTCTCCTTCCCGTTATTCACCTTCTCCAGTCTGCCTTGCTTCTTGTGCCATCGTCATCAGGCTCTCCTCACTATGGACATGCTCAGCTGACCATCTTTGCTGCCACGTGGCTGCCACGTTGCACTGCTCGTGCTGCACTCAATGCCTGTCTGCTCAGCTGCCCATATACACTCCCCATCTCTCCTCTCACCGCTGCAACTCGATCTGCTGCTGCTCCACTCCTCTTTGCTCCACCGTTCGTTCTGCTGCCTCCTCTGTTCTTTCAGTCAGCCTGCCGCCGTTCACTGCGCCGCTGAGCCCGCAGCCCGCTCCGTCTCCTCATTTGTCTCTCCCCACTTCTGCAGCTCACTACTCCTCCACTCTCCACTTCCGTTCACTGCTCAGGACTCAGCCTCTGCCTTGCCGTCGCTCACAGAGTGCTCCCCTTCACACAGCCGGTATTTTCTCTGCCGGAAGGTACAGTTTTTTTTAACTTAACGGCAGTGTTTGCCGGAGCGGTGTCCTTACACCGCCTTCATCCTCGGTGACGTCACTTCCTCCTCATCAAGATGCAGTTTTAAGGAACAAGAAGCAGAGGTGAGGGAATGTTTTAAGGTACAGAAACATTAATAAACACCCTTATAAAAACAGTGTGTATTATGACTATTCTGAAATATGCTGTTTGTGCTAAAGGAGCTAATCTAGGGGACCCTAACATGTCCCATGTTCTGCAAAATGGGGCTGCTGATGTAGGGATAGTATGGCCATGAGTAGAGAAAGGATTCCTGTTTGGGTGAGAAATGGAGATCATATTTTTAGCCCTGGTACCACATGCTATTATGTTATATCATAGCTGTTATGTATAGGTTCAGGGGATCTTGTTGACAGAATGACGTATTTGTGACTGAAAGTGAAAGTGTGTGTGTGTTTGGCTTAGGAGTGCCTGGGAGGATCTGGTGTGCTCATCTACAATTCAGGGGGGACCTGAAAGCCTGGCCATTACCTGAATTATATGGATGACCACGGCGTCATCAGGTACCAATGTGATTGGGCAGACAAAATCAGAGAAGGTTCTCTATAGCTAAATGTCAAAACATATCCCTGTCAATAATAAGGGACCCTTAGAATAAGAGCAGTCAGCAGTGAAAACGGCACTAAGATATGCCCTTAATGCATGTTTTTAGAGAGGAATGATGTTGCTGTTGAGCATGCATTAGTGCCGTTTGCACTGCTGAATGCTCTTATTCTGAGACTCCCTTATTATTGACAGGGATATGTTTGACATTTAGCTGTGGAGAAACTATTCAGATTCCTTCTGGATTATTTTTCATAGGGTACACTAATAAGATCATATATGGTTGGCAGTGTGATAAGGCAGCCATACATCCACTGTGCCAGGCACTGGGAGACATGACTGGTGTTGTGCCAGCATTCCCCAGATTGTTCCATGAGGCCGACATCCCCACCCAGTCCAGGATCTGTAAGAGCTGCAAGAGTGGTGATATATCTGGAGTCTGGCTACTTGGTGTGATGGTACAGGGATCTCCCCTCCCATGCCCTCACAGGTCTGACCAGGGGAACAGTGCCATAAAGCAGACTGGAAAGGCAGATAGGGTTGCCCACAGATATCGGATGTATACAGACTGACATATGCTACGATGGGACAAGATGTGGGAATCAGATGCCATAGCCAGAAGGCCATACTACTACTACTACTGATCATTTATATAGCACTACAAGGCGTACGCAGAGTTGCACAGACACATATAAGAGATGGTCCCTGCTCAGCAGAGCTTACAATTAGGGGGGATGGTAAGAAAATACAAGGGAGCTTAGGCGGATCAGATCCAAGAGCGGCAAAGAAGAGGCGAGTGCTCAGCCTGGATTTGAGAAGGGCGAGAGAAGCAGCTTGACGTACAGACTCAGGTAGTTTGTTCGAGCCATAGAGAGCAGCAAAGTGAAAGGAGGGATGTCTGGATTTGGCAGTAGAAGAGAAGGGCACAGATAGAAGCAATCTGACAGAAGAGCGGCGTTCCCGGGGAGGGGTGCAGGGAGATAAGAGAGGAATGGTTGTGCGGAGCAGCAAAATGAATGCACTTATAGGCCACAGGCACAAACAGGGCATACATTTGTTGCTCAGCAATATTCTGCATCCTTTGGGAAATTGCCCCGTTAATTTTGGTTTTGGTGCATTAGGAAGGTCCACCTCTAGCAGTTTAAAGAGTGTGTGCAGATATTTTATTTATTTTATTTATTTATTTATTTAACACTTATTTATATACCGCATCTTCCAGCGATCAGTTGCGGTGTACAATTAACAACAATTAACAATGCAGAGCTTGTTTTACATAGAACAATTATAACTTTTTACATAGAACATCTTAACTTGTACAACAAAGGGTTTAAAATACTAAGCAGAATAATTCAGTAAATCAACTAACACAGTTTGTGTTACAATTTAAACAGAAGTATTGTCCCTAAAACAGTTGTAACTATATACAAGTGGGGTATCAATGCATAGGAATGGAATGACTATTCATTTAAGTTTGTACATATTGATTGTAGTAGGGAGTATAATATTGATTTTGGGCAGGTTCATGTTTAGCCTTTATCTAAGTTGAGTGGAGGGTTTTCTATGGTATGACTCAGCAGGATTCGCTGGGGCTGTTTCCAAATGCCAAACGCAAGGATCACATCACCCCTATACTCCGTGATCTATACTGGCTACCAGTAACCTCAAGGGTAAAATATAACTACATAATGCTCATCTTTAAGCACCATTGTAACATTGCCTCCACTACCTTATCCACTCTCCTTACAATACCAAACACCTCAAGGATAAGAAGAAATGGCTCTCAAAACACATATATAGCTCCATCACACATCCGCAATACAAATCAATGCACCAGCACCAGAGCCTTCTCTTACGTGGCCCCAATATTGTGGAATTTACTCCCCAATGACCTAAGAGTGACAAAAGACCTCCTGCAATTCCGCAGGGCTTTAAAAACATACCTATTCATCAAACATTTTGGTGACCCAAACACTCTCATTAACTCTCAAGATACCTAAAGAACTACCAAATTCCGCTATCCTGTAACTTAAATCTCTTAAAACGATGCAGTAACCTTAGGTTAAATAACTGATATAAACAAATTGTACATAGTTATCTGTTTATAGTTATAACATGTTAAATGTATATAGCTCCAATATTCAATGTGAAACCTGTTGTGATGTTCCATGTAAACCGCCCCTGATCTCAGGAAGGGGTGATCTATAAAACTTTGTTAAATAAATAAATAAGTACCATTTGATGCAAGGTATGTCCTGACATACATGTTCATATTTACATTCTCTTATACTATATTAGGGTGCACTGCGATTACCTAGCAATTTTCAAGACATAAGGAGGATTGGCATGTGGTCTAGGTTTCAGCAGCAGTCATTCCTCATTGGTATCTATGTCTAGCTTGCATCAGCAAACTACTGTCTGTGATAAGCAGCTTAGGAGATGTATGTTTTTCTCGAGGGGCATTGTGTCCACTAGTACCGCTCAGGGATGGGCAGAATCCAAAACCTGTAAGGTTTCAGAATACGGTGAGCACAGGGATGTTCAAAACGTTTACCCACGTCCTTTAATATTGATGGGGGATGTGTTTCTCCATTCCATTGCAACTGAATAACACTTTGCCCATGCTACGTTGAACACATCTACCTCCCCAATTCTGGACCCATGGGCATGTTTAGTCCTACGGATGCAGAATTGGGTCCAAATGGGCCCCATTTATAATGCAGACCTGTTCGCGGCCCGGATGTGCATGCTCTGGAATCGGACTCATTATGCTAGCATCCAAGTCCCCTTCCTTTCAGTTATGTTATCAGTGCTTGCTAGCAGTGTCCTTTAAAATTCACTGAGCAGAGGAGTGAAACACAGAGGTTCCAAGATAGGTGGAGAGGGGCTGATACTATTGCCCTACCTGGATTTTGGCCCATTGTTGTTAACTGCACTATTCTGAACTGTTGGCATCCAAGCAACTCCCTTCAGTGACCTCATCAAGGTTTTCAGTACTGCCCTTTAAAACTCACCAGACAGTGGCATGCAGCTGCCAGCATGCTACCAAAGGCCCATGGCAAAGGAGCATGCCCCCTTTGGGAGTCCCTTGGAGCATTTGGGGCCTGCACCCTTGGTTTCCCTTTCTACTATCTTTCGTTTCTTTATCTCCTTGGGAAGAGGGGTTTTTGTTGCCTTTTGAGTAACGTGGTTCCACTGTCATTTCTTTTACAAATCTAGTCTTGTTATAGTTAAGCGGAAGAGAATATGAGAAGTAACCTGAGCTTGGTGCAGATGAGATTAAACCAGTATTCCGTTCTGGAAGTTTCTGAGTTCAGAGTGGGGTTTGCTGGTGCTGAGGCTGAGTTTTGTAATCTCTTTTAGCCTGAATGAGCTTTTTTTACAATTAGGCAAAGCAAGGGCAGGATTTAGGCACTGAGAATACAGAACTTCACCTTAAATCTCTCCCTGATGTTGCATCAGCCCTGGTTATACCTATGTGTGTTTGTCTGCTTGGGGGAGGTTAATTTTCCAAAGCTTTTTCCAGCTATAAAAGTGGACAAGGCCTTTTCTGATATCATCCCATGGTATACATATAGAAATCTTAATATGTATACATTAGAGGAAAGGCAGGATACAGGATATATGATTTATTTATTTATTTAACTGGCGTCAAGGCATTCACGTGGAATAGTTAGAACCAAATGTTACGATAGAGACATTTAAATACCTAGATGGCGTAAATGCACAAGAGGCGATACTCTGTTGATTGAAGGCAAGCTCTGCGGAAATATTTCCTTACGGAAAGAGTGGTAGATGCGTGGAATAGTCTCCCAGTGGAGGTGGTTGAGACGAGGACATTATCGGAATTCAAAAAAGCATGGGACCAACACAGAAGATCTCTAAAGGGAAAGAAGGGACTTTAGTATTGAATAAGGAAGGGCAGACTAGATAGGCCATGTGGTCTTTTTCTGCCGTCATGTTTCTATGCTTCTATAGTAGTACACACAGGGGCAAAGTGGTGCATACTTATATAGACATCATGTATGGGGAGGATAGGGTGCTGCAAGGACGGAGGTCCGATATACCAATGGATTTTATAGAGTATATGCACATAGTTGCACCAGCTTCAAAGCGGCTGTAAATGCAAGTGAAGCGATTTATAGCTGCATCTAGACTGATTCTGGGCAGCTGATTTATAAAGGCACATACACGCTTAGGTTCCTATATCTTTAGGCTGGCTGACAGAATCTATACATTACGTATCCTTTACAATACAGACGGATGTTTTTAGCTGCCAACCTTGCACCACTTTTCTTGTCTTGTTAAACTCTAGTGAAAAACTGGCTGTTGAGAGAAGCTCAGATTCAAGCAAAAGGGCAACGTCCTGTCAGGCTGGGTATTTGATGATAGACAAAACATATTTTATCATCAAGATATGGTTCGTAAACAATTTTAGGTCTTTGATGCAGGCAAGGATTGTGACATGAACCTTCTCTCCGTGAAACCTGCAGACAATGCTCATGATTTCTAAGAACTGCTGCCCGTCTCAGGACCTAAAGATGAAGACTGGGTCCTCCTTACTAGAGCTGGGTGAGAAGAATTGCAGCCACCTTGCTTTGCTCTATTTTGCAATGGCTTTTGTGAGTTCAGGCAAAAGTAATCATTTTGTTACAGGTTATATTGATGAGCTCCAGCTTTAGTAGCTTATAAACCTCAAAAGAAAAAACATTTTTATGCTCTGTAAACTATTATGTGAAACTTTACTACCAACCAATAAAATTTAATTCTTCTCACTTTCAAGGCTGGATTTAAGACCTTGGCACCCATAGGCAGGCTTGGAGAGGGGTAGGTTGGGGAGATTTCTTCCACAGAGATCATAGATCATCATCCTAAAACAAGAAGAATCAGGGTCCTGTTTAGCTCAGTTATTTGTGGTGCCTTAAAAATCTGACCTCTAAGCAGTTGCCTGTGTTTAAATCTGGGTCTGGTCACACAGTAACAATGGATAGTTTTTGTGTTGTTGGTTTGTGTCAAACCTGACTGATCTATACTTTAATATTATGCAAGAAACATGCATTGTTTGGTGAAAAAGAAGGGTAAGATTCTGTAAAGATAAAAATTTGGAAGAGAGAATAGTTAGAAGAAGGAACTCTCTTCAGAGAAAAGGTGACGGATACGTAGAACTATCACTGAATGCAGATGGCAAGGAAGACTTCAAAAAGGCATGAAACAACGGAAGGGAAAACTAGAGTAAAGCTGGAAATCAAATTGGTTTCAAAAAATTATATGATCAAACCAGATACATTTGATTACACTGTTCAACAGCCAAAATGCTTTGGACACGAAAGCAGCTGTTCTAAACTAATTTAAGGCCGCTGAACACATAAGTCATAATGAAAATGGCTGATTAGGTCTAGTTGCTAAGATATATGCTATTAATTAGTTATTAGGGGCCATTAGCTGTGTATTACGCAACATTTGTGTGAGATTGCATAATCTCTACTTGCAACCAATAGAAAAATATCTGTCCAAAACCAGATGATGCAATCAGTATTTAAATTTGCATCACTTTACAGTATAAATCTTAAGGTGTATTAGTCACAGAAAAATTAAAAATTAATTATTTTGCATTATTTTATGCCAATAGGTCAATCACAGCGTATTCGGCGATGCATCATACTTGTGTTAATAATGCAGATAATTTCTGCTATATTTGTGGTGAAGTGACTTTTACATCACAAAAATGGAATATGACGGTGGTGGTTAAGAAAGCCTACAACTTATATTTTGGCTGCAGAATAGGAGATCAGGATAAGAGCTGGGCGCCACACATATGCTGCAATACATATGCAACAAATCTCAGGCAATGGATGAATGGGGAAAGGCAATCAATGCCTTTTGCAGTTCCAATGATCTGGAGAGAGCCCACGGATCACGTCAGCAATTGCTGCTTCTTCATGGTTCCTCCAATTCAGAAAGGCATATCCAGAAAGAGTAAGTGGACCGTGCAATATCCAAACATTCCATCTGCAATACGCCCAGTGCTTCATGGAGAAGGGTTGCCGATTCCCAAAATGTCAGAATCATTATCATTAGAATCATTAGAATCAAGTGAGGAAGAGGAAGAAGTTTGTAGTCATGAACCGTCAACCTCACGTGACCCAGAGTTTCTTCTGGCCACTGCTAATGAGCCACACCTGACTCATTAGGTGAATTGAACGACCTTGTCAGGGATTTGGATCTCCCAGAGAATAAAACTGAGCTTTTGGGTTCCAGACTACAGCAGTGGAATCTTCTGGCTGGTGACGTTCAAATTTCATTTTTCCGGGACCTTTAGAAAGACTTGGTGCTATTCTTTTTCAAAGAAGGTGATCTTGCTGCATGCAACAACGTAAAAGGTTTAATGGCAGCTCTCAATATCAATTACAGTGCAGGTGATTGGAGGCTCTTCATTGATTCATCCAAAGCAAGTCTTAAAGCTGTATTGCTGCATAATAGCAACTTGCTACCATCAATTCCTATTGGCCATGCAGCTTTTATGAAAGAGACTTATGACAATATGAAACAACTTTTGAAATGTATAAACTATGATCAACATCTATGGTCAATCTGTGGTGACTTCAAAGTGGTCGCCCTCTTGCTTGATCTTCAGGGTGGATACACCAAGTACTGCTGCTTCCTGTGTGAATGGGATAGCTGTGCTAGAGATTGTCATTTTGTAAAAAGGCAAAACTGTAATGGTCTCGTATCAGAGCGATCTCTCACTGAAGTACATCAAATTACCTATGCTCAAACGTGTTTTCTTCTAAGTATTTAATAATCCAAATTAAGGGGTATATCTAGCATGGGTCTCAGACTACACCATGGCATCAGAATCTGGGTATGATAAATTCCCCAGTGTTATGCCTGTTAGCATCAATGACCCGGTTGCACTGCAATAATTCCCCTTTTTTTAGTAGTCAAACAGATGGGACTTTTGATCCTCCATAAAAATTCCACTCTTCACACTCTATCCATATATGTAGAGTTTTGTAAATTTTGTAAAAAGGGACTGGCCACTCCATCAGTCACTGGATCCTGGAAGCAAAAATGTTCTGGTTCCAGCACTTGTAGACAGCAACAAAATTTTGATGCCTTCCTTGCACATCAAGTTGGGACTAATGAAAACCTTTGTCAAGGCGATGGAGAAAACTAAACCTGCTTTCAGGTATCTTAGTGGCAAATTTCCTAGACTGAGAGATGCCAAAGTTAAGGAAGGAGTTTTTGTTGGCCCTCAGATTCGTGCACTTCTTCAAGATGACAAATTTCTTCGTTTATTGCGTGGAAAGGAAAAGGCTGCATGGATAGCATTTGAATCAGTGACACTAAATTTTCTTGGAAACAACAAAGCAAATAATTACCAAGAGATTGTTCAAGATCTTCTCAAGGCATACAAAAACCTTGGTTGCAACATGTACTTAAAGATTCATTTTCTACACTCTCATCTAGATTTTTTCCCACAAAATTGCGGAGCATTAAGTGATGAACATGGAGAATGATTTCACCAAGACATTGCAGCCATGGAAAAGAGGTATCAGGGTTAAATGGAGTCCATCAATGCTTGCAGACTACTGCTGGACAGTGACAAGGGATATTCTATTGCTTCAGTACAAGAAACAGATCAGGAAGAGTCGTGAAGCCACTGAATGAGAACAAAAATTGCTAGAATGTACTTACAAATGTTCTTAATGAAAGTTAAATTGCAGAAATAATTACTCCTCTGCTTCTTCTAAGTATGTTTATGAACTATATTTTATAAAAACATGCTTGTTATTGTGCAAAGTTTCATTTGTAATAAGATTTTGATTTACATCTAAGGATTTAGGCTCTATTTTCACCATACATAGTGGTAACATGTACATTCTTCAACATATCATAGAAATGGGAGCTAGTTGACCAATTTCACCATCATATTTGAATTCAGCATATCAAATTCATTAAGAAATAGCATGTTTAATTTCTGAAGCAAACAATTTTTGAAAATTTGTAGAACTGTGTTATCTTTACACACTATCTAACTTCTGTTTCTGTGTTAACAACTAGTTATAAACAAAACACTGTCCAGCTGAATTAGATGTGACTCATTCCTGATTCCTGAAGGATTTATTGGATTCTGGTTTTTCAGCTATTACATGTGAAAATAGTTTCAGAGCGGCTTCACAAACATCAATACAACTCAAACACAATGCACTGAGCCTTGTTGAAGCTACTTAATAGCTATTCAAAAACAACAATGCAATTGTCAAATTGGTACATTCATAACAAGGGAAATTACATTCACTTTTACTATGACTATGAAAATAAAGCAAGATAAAAATGGCAAAATACTCCCTTTAAATATGCTAAGTTCTTGTGCTGAAACTTTGATTTCAATACTGTGTAATACATTTAGCAAAAAATGTATAAGGATGTCAATGAGTTTTATATAGTCTTTTCTTTTAATCATTTTCCTATATGAAGGGTAGGCAACATTTTATCAATGAAGCCACAAGGACAATAAATGAAAAGTAAAATTACAGGCATATCATAGACTGTTGACTGTGGGCTGTGAAGGGGCATATCAGTTGGTAGTGCTGAGTCAATGAGTCAGTCAAAGGGTGATTAGAATGAGTGAGTGATCATGTGATCATAATGGTGCTCTCTTATTGGCCACATGAAAAGGGTGTGTTGCATCCTATTGTTAGAGCCAAAATATGGCAAACTCAAACCACTGTACTCTGACGGCAAATTTGCCACTTGTAGTGATAGATGACAGGTTTGCTCACCCTGTTCCTATATTATAAAGAAAGAATAACTACAAAAAAGAATTTGGGAAGAAGGGTTCAGGTTACATCTGAGTCTTTGCAGATTATAATTGGGAGAGGAGAGTGCATTTCCTTAGGTAAAACCAATAACCTCCGTGTGGCTTTTGAGACCTGTGCATGGGAATCAGCTTATCCTTCTTTAGTTCTACATGTGCCCTGCTCATGAATACATAACATTCTAAGCATTTCTAATGTAAGGAGACTTTTCAGTTTCGAAATATGTTTTGATTTACATGGAATCTGTTAGCACGTTAGTCTATGGTGTAAAAGCATCTCCTTGCTGTTTTACTGTACAAGAGTTAGGAACCATTAGATATACAAGCTGAGAAAAGTAAAGGGCATTTACACATTCAGAAAGCAACTAAAGACGTTCTTATTCACCGAGTACTTTGGAAGTACAACCTCAGAACCTTATCCTGATTCTACATAAAATGGAACGCAGCAACCCAATAGTCATTACCATAACACCAGATGTAACAAAGTTATTGTATATAGTTATTGTGTATAGTTACACTACTGATGAAAAAGTTACTTAGTTACATAGCTAACAAAGTTATTGTACATAGTTTCCCAACCATGATGTCACTGTATATACTCACAGTTAATGGTTTAATGCACTGTATGCTATGAGTGTAAAATTGTCTGTTCAGCTGTAAAACGCTTTGATTCAATGATAAATATCACAAACATATAAATAAATACATGTCAGTTTTGGAAAATGCAGTACTTTAGACATGGAAGCAGCAGCACACAAATTCTGGGTGGCCCTCTACAGCAACACATAATCAGCATTTTACAATGGCAAAACATGCATACTGCATGCAAACATTTGTACCTCGTTTGAGTCACATATAACTTCTAATTAATTACTCATTTGGACCTAGGGTTAGAGAAGTGCTTGATAGGGGAATAACGCTTACCTCTCAGGAGCTTAGAGCTACCTCGAAATACCAACCATTTAAGTTTTGCAGCTCATATCCTTCAATGGATCCCCCTCGGATGTGCAATTTTCCAAATTCTCTCCCTTATACATATTAAATGGTATTTTTAGAAAGGGTATTAAAGTGCAATTTGGGATGTCCAGGGCAGAATGTGCAGAAAAACACCAGGGACGTCTGGGTTTTGGCTCAATTATAGAAACATAGACACCCCTTGACATGGACGCCCACACCCGCATCCATATAGATGTCCCTGCTATGAAACAAGGGGGCCAGGGTGTCTATCTAATGCAAGGTTGCATAAGGGAACACCCACCAGCATGCAAAAATGAAATCATGAGCTCTCATTCTCTGTCCATGTTTGTTTACAACTAGTAAAATACAGGGACTATACTGTAGAGTGAGGAGCATCAGGATCCAAAAGCAGCTTCAAAGAGGTGAGTTTTTAGCCTAGATTTGAATAGAGCTAGGGAAGGAGCCTAATGCACAGACTCAGGAAGTTTGTTCCAGGCATATGGAGCAGCAAGGTGGAATGAATGAAGTCGGGCATTGGTAGTGGCAGAGAAGGGCACAGAAAAAAGGGATCTGCCAGAAGAGCAGAGTTCCACAGAATGAATGCACTTGTAGACCTGTAGGAGAAGTTTGAACTGGATGTGGAAAAGGATAGGAAGCCATTGAAGTAACTTGCGAAGAGGGGTTACATGAGCATAGCGACACTGGTGGAAGATAAGCCGTGCAGCTAAGTTTTGAACAGATAGAAGGGGAGAGAGATGATTCAGAGGGAGACCAGCAAGGAGCAGGTGCAATAGTCAAGACAGGAGGTAACTAGTGAGTGGATAAGGGTCTTAGTAGTAGGAGTAGAAAGGAAAGGATGCATTTTCCTCATGTTATAAAGAAGTGGCAGGTTTTAGCTATCTGTTGGATGTGCAAAGAGAGAGTAAAGTCAAAGATGACCCCACGGTTGCGAGCTGAGGAAATGTGAAGACGTATCATGTCATTCACAGAAATCGAGAAGGGAGAAGGGGGGAAAGGTGAGCCTTCTTCACCAAGGACAAGAGATAATGCCTCATACAACTGCCTCTATCCCCCTCCCCTCCCCTTCCTCCTCTTCCTCTATCCCCTCTTGAGCAATGTTCTCCCCCTCTCTCCCCCTCCTCCCCATAATAATTGTTCTTCCCTCATATTAACTCCTCTCCAAGTTCTTTGTCCTATTACAATGTATTAAGTTATCCAAGTTCACTGCACTCTTGCAAAGTACCAAATATTGTTTCAATGTAAACCAACTTGACCGTAGGATAAAGTAGTATAGAAAACCTGTTAGTTAAATAAATAAATAAATGAATAAGTAGGAGAGAAGATAAAATATGAGATTGCAAACCTGCTATTAGTAATCTGTGAATTTTCATTAAAAGTATCTGTAATACCTGAAGATTGGAGGATCACCAATGTAACACCAATTTTTAAAAAGGGTTCCAGGGGTGATCCGGGAAACTACAGACCAGTGAGCCTGACGTCAGTACTGGGAAAAATGATAGAAACCATCATAAAGAACAAAATTACTCAGCATGTAGATAGTCAGGGCCTAATGGGAGACAGCCAACATGGCTTTAGACAGGGAAGATCTTGTCTTACTAATCTGTTATGTTTTTCTGAAGGTGTGAATAAACAGGTGGACAAAGGTGAGTCGGTTGATATAGTGTATCTTGACTTTCAGAAAGCCTTTGAAAAGGTCCCTCATCAGAGACTTTTGGCAAAACTAAAGAGTCATGGGATAGGAGGCAGTATACTATTGTGGATCAGGAACTGGTTAAAAGATAGAAAGCAGAGGGTAGGGCTAAATGGCCAATTTTACCAATGGAAAAAGATGAATAGTGGTGTACCCAAGGATCTGTGCTGGGTCTGCTGCTTTTTGACATATTCATAAATGATCTGGAAAAGGGAATAACAAGTGAGGTTATCAAATTTGCAGATGACACAAAACTATTTAAAGTTGTTAAAACCCAAGAAGATTGTGGAAAATTGCAAGAAGATCTTGATAAATTGGAAGACTGGGCATCAAAATGGCAGATGAAATTCAATGTGGACAAGTGCAAAGTTATGCACCTAGGGAAGAACAACCGAAACTATGGTTACAAGGTGCAAGGTTCCACATTAGGAACCACCACCCAGGAAAAAGATTTAGGCATCATTGTGGATAACATGTTAAAACCCTCGGCCCAGTGTGCAGCGGTGGCCAGGAGAGCAAATAGAATGCTAGGTATCATAAGGAAAGGAATGGAAAATAAAACAAAAGATATTATAATGCCTCTATATCGTTCCATGGTGAGACCACACCTTGAATATTGTTTACAATTCTGGTCGCTGTATCTTAAAAAGGATATAGCATTATTAGAAAAGGTTCAGAGAAGAGCCAAGAAAATGGTAAAGGGGATGGAAGGATACTCCTATGAAGAAAGGCTAAAAAGGTTAGGGCTCTTTAACCTGGAAAAGAGATGGTTGAGGGGAGATATGATAGAAGTCTATAAATTAATGAACGGAGTGGAACGAGTAAACGTAGATCGATTGTTTACGTTATCAGAATATTGAAAGACTAGGGGACATGCAGTGAAGCTACAGGGTAAACTATTTAAGACTAATAAATGGAAATATTTTTTCACTCAGCGTGTAATCAAACTCTGGAATTTGTTACCGGAGGATTATTAAAGGTTGTTAGTGTAGCTGGGTTTAAAAAAGGTTTGGACAAGTTCCTGGAGGAAAGGTCCATAAACCATTATTAAGAAGGGACCCAGGATATCAATGCTTGACCCAGTACAAGCATCGTGGAACTTGTGTCTTTTGGGGAAACTGCTAGGTACGTATCACCTAGATTGGCCACTGTTGGAAATGGGATACTGGGCTTGATGGACCTTGGTCTGACCCAGTACGGCATATCTTAGGTTCTTAGTAACATAGTAAATGACAGCAGATAAAGACCAGTATGGTCCACCTAGTCTGCCCAGTAAGATGGCACCCCTACCCATGTCTTTGTTTAGGGGTGAACCCGCCGCTCCATTCAGGACATCCCTATTTGTTGAGAAATTAGATGGTTCAGTTTATTTTGATTTTATCCTGTTGCTGTAAAGGGATCCACTGTGTCTGTCCCATGCCATTTTGAATTCTGTCACTGTGTTTGCCCACACCACTTTCATCGGGAGGCCATTCCAAGCATCCACCACCCTTTCAGTGAAAAAGTATTTCATGACATTGCCTTTCAATTTACCACCTTGCAGTTTCATGTCATGCCCTCTAGTTTTACAGCTTCCCCGTCTTTGGAAGAGGTTTGTTTGTTCATTATTTCTCTTAAAGTATTTAAAGCTCTGAATCATATCTCCCCTATCCCTCCTCTCCTCCAAAGTGTACATATTTAGGTTTTCAAGTCTCTTCTCATAAGGTTTCTGACACAGGCTCCAAAGTTGGCTGCAGTCAGAGCGCTGTTGTTAAGATTGTACAGAAGAAGAAAGAAACGGGTTCAGTGCTGGACAAGCCTCGTTCAGGTCATCCACGTGCATCAACATCACGCCAGGACCATGCACTACGACGCATTTCACTGACTAATCGCAAGTTGACCTCTCCTCAGCTACTTCAAGAGTGGTCAGACAAGAGTGAGGTCAGTGTCAGCTCATTATTAGTTCATCGCCGGTGCCTGCAGTTTGGTCTCCGGGGCTGCAAAGCATGGAATAAGCCACTGATGAATGACATGCAAAGGCACAACCGGATCGTGTGGGCGAGAAAGCACTCAACCTGGTCGACTGAAATGTGGGAAAAGGTGCTATTCAGCGATGAAAGCACCTTTTGCCTGTTTGGTAACCAGGCCTACACCTATGTGAGGAGATTTCCTGGAGAGGAATTCAAGACTGAGTGTCTCAACCTCACTATGAAGCATCCTTTGAAGGTCATGGTCTGGGGCTGCATGGCTGCCAGAAGCATTGGACGTCTTCACATCATCGATGGAATGGTCAACAGGGCCAAGTACATCACCATACTGCAAAAGTGCATGGTGCCATCAGCACAACAGCTGTTTCCTGGCCAGTTCCTGTTCCAAGATGACAATGCACCCTGACATCGCTCCAGACAGGTGATTAGCTGGAAGCAGCGGAGCAACATCAAGTCAATGGACTGGCCTACCTAGTCTCCAGATCTGAATCCAGTCGAGAACCTGTGGCACAAGGTGGCCTTGGAAATATCCAAGAGGCATCCAACATCAAAGCGTGTGCTGATTCAGGTACTCATTGCAGCTTGGAACCGTGTTGTCACCAACGATCACCTTGTCAGACTGGTTCATTCAATGCCGACAAGGTGCAGTCAGGTGATCAAGAACAAAGGGTGGCACATCAAATACCGAGCCATCACTGACACATAAAAACGACCTTTTTCAAGGCCACATACATTAATTTGAAGGAAACCTGGCGGGCGTCCATAATATTTTAAAGTATACTTACAATAATATATCGTTGGCCAACAATGTACATTATGCAATTTTCACAGAAAATCTATCAACAGGACAACTATGGGGAACAAACTCAGAAAATAAGGGCCAAACCAATACTAAAAGTTGGCCCTAATAGCCAAATCTATCACTTATCATGAGATACACAGAAAAAGCCACTGGGAGGAAAACTAAATTAAGATATAAGGTCACGAAGTTGAAAAAACATCAAATTTACAAGTGATTCCAGACTTTTGCACACCACTGTAGCTCTGCTGAAAACATATGAACAGAAATTTTATGAAATTGTCATACCTAGGGGGGAACCAAAACAAAGGGCAGGGGGGAGAGGAAGACGGAGGGGGAGGGGGAAGGGAAGGAAAAGAAGGAAAGAAGAGGGAGAGTGCCTAATATGTATAATTTTATATTAATCAGGTGATACACATCGTATTTGGGATCCAAATTAAAAGGAGACCTGGACGCCTTGATGCACCAAATAATATAAGAGCAGAATGGTAAATTCCATTCAAGAAGCTAGTAAAAAAACGCATCAAAGTCGACACAGCATGATGACCAAAGACTCTTTTAGTGGGAAGAGAATAATTTATTATTTACGCTGGAAGACATCCTATCAAGAACCTGAAACCGCAGGTATTCTCTGGAGCAGCATAAAAATTTATTCATAAGTAGGAACTATCGGACAATATATGGTCTGTCCAATTAAAAACAGTTAATAAGGAGCACTGACCATTAAATAAAAATACTAAAGGGAAGTAAAATAAAAACTACAAAAACATATTAACTAGGAAATTAGAAACTTAATAAAAAATTACCATAAACCATAGCAGTGAACAGCAGATTCCTGCAGAAATGGACATAAAAGAATGGTCAGCACCAAAACAGAGTAACATAAAAGTTATAAATTAAAAACTCAAGTGATGGTAAAATCAAACAAAGGGGAGATTGCTCACCTTGTCTGGACACCGCTGAATATAGCAGGACAGAAAATTGAAAACGAGGCCACTAAAAACCTGTCATTTAAAAATCCTCGAAAGCCCACCAAAATGCAGATTGTAGTCATCATGGTAACATGTAAACAAGGGAGATTAAACCATATATTGTAGAATCTTATGCTCAGGCAAACAGTGCAAGGAACAACAGAAAGAAAAGAAATCCAATGTAGGATAATAAGTAATAAAAATGGTGCATATGTATTGGTCGGGACCTGACTGATGTTCCAAGGGCTGATGAGCAGAGATGGCGTCATCTGTCCAAGAAGGGTCAAAGTGTCTTCAGCAGCAGACTGGCTAACCTACTGACGAGGACTTTAAAATAGATCCATTGGGGATGGGCAAAGAAAGTCCCCAGGTAAGTGAAAGCCCTCAGGTAAGTGAAACATTAAATACTTTCATAGAAATTGATAAAAGCAGCAACATCTGGAAAGCAGTGTGTATAAATACCCATAGCATGGGAAATAAGATCCCAGATGTTGAAGCTTTAATGGAAGAAGCTGACTTGGATTAGTGGCCATTACGGAGACATGTTTTATGGACAACCAATACTGGGATGTAATTATACCAGACTATACTTTATTCAGAAAGGACAGGTAGGAAGAAGGGGAGGAAGAGTGACACTATATGTAAAAAATAATATTAAAGTTATAGAATTACAGGCTTAAAAGGGAGAGAGGCGGCACTGTGGGTTAAACTAGAAAGAGTGAAAGGGAGATCCATTTACATTGGATTGATATAGAGATCCCGCTCACAGGGAAAAGAAGTGGGCAAACCTGAAAGGGGATATTTTAAGGGCAACACACCTTTTTGTTAGAAAGGTAAATACATGTAAAAGGAAAAGGAGGCTGCTATGATTCTCAAAAGAAGTAGCTGAAAAGGTGAAGAAAAAGAGGGAGGCCTTCATGAAATATAAGAAATCACAGAGAGATGAAGACAGGCATCTATATTTGGAAAACCTTAGAGAAGCTAGCAAAGTAGTCAGGAAAGCAAAGATGCAAACAGAAGAAGAAATAGCCAAGGCAATAAAATGGGAGGGGGGGGGGGGATACGACATTTTTTAGATATCTTAATGAGAAGAGGAACAGCAAAAGTGGCATTGTCAGACTCAAGGGTGAAGGGGAGGAATATGTAGAAGCTGATAAGGATAAAGCAGAATTGCTTAACAAATATTTCTGTTCTGTGTTCATAGATGAAGGGCAAGGAGCAGGACCTCAGAAAACACCCACAAATAGGAAAAGAAGTGACGGGGAGCTTGAATGATTTTCAAAAGACTATGTTCATGAGGAACTAGCTAAACTATGCACGTTATATACAAAGGTTCATCATTCATTGAGCCTTTATAAAATATTAGGGGTTTTGTAATGCATGGCCCCACCAAATATCCATTTTCCTCGCTAGATGTCATCTATAAAGTTATGCTGTTATCTATTGCTAATACAAAAAGTGGTTCCTTGATATTCGGAGCATTACTACCATTGAGTTAACACAACACTGTCCTCTTCATTTACTCATTTTAGCATTTATTTAGTTTACACATTTATGCCTACTGCTTTTGATATTGTAGCCTCATACCTAATGTAAGCATCTCTAGGTCAACAACATGCTCCGTTTTCTCACTGTGAGATGCAGTTAGAATATAAAGTGTCCTTTCAGTCTCCTGAGTTTCTGTGCTATTTAAACCTCTTTTGCTCTGCATGATATTTATTCACATTATTGATTGCATTCTTTATTACACAGTCTGCTTTTAGATGCTGTCTGCCTTCAGGTGATTTCACTGTCAATCTGTATAACTGGTAAGCTTGAGTGGTTTGGCTTAACTTATCACAGCTATCTAGACCCAAGCCTCCTGGACTCCTGCAGAAGCTCTAGGGTAAGTTCTATGAGGCATATTTACTAAGTTGCGCTGCCTGTTAGCTCACACTATCTGCTGTGTTATCTGGGTGCAGTAACAGTGCAGCGAAAATGCAGATAGCACAGTGATATTCTGAACTTTCTGTACAACTGCGTTAGCTGTGTGGGTGGGTGGAAAGAGGCAGTAAGTGCATAGTGCAGCCAAACAAAATTGCCCCCATAAATAGCAAAAATGCCACTTATGCTTCTAAGTGATGTAACTTACATATGCAAAGCCGCAAATGATTGTTCTTTTTTTTTTTTTTTTTTTTTACGTTTTCTTTCTAAAATGCTAAGATATCTCTCACCTCATTTATGCAATAGAGCATGGATACCATACAATTTCATAAATCATCGTACATCCCTCTTAACAACCCTGTATACAGAAAATGTTTCTTGTACAGCAAAAGCCGTTATAAACATGAAATCAACACATATACAGGTACGGGTTATACTTAAACATTATGCGCCAAGGCACCCAGTACTCTAACAATGAATCAGAGATCAAAGAGAAACCCCGATGTCTGCCTGGACGTCCCTTCAGCGTTCCGCCTTCGCTGCTTCAGGGTTGTTAAGAGGGGTGTAAGATGATTTATGAAATTGTATGGTATCCGTGCTCTATTGTATAAATGGGGTGAGAGATATCTTAGCAGACCGTTGATGTGTTAAGTCTGGCAGATGCTTGACTCCGTTGTGGGTAATTAGCTCTGCATACGATTTTCTGAGGTTTGCTTTCTCTCTCCTTGGGTTTGCTAATTGATAAATATTGTGATGAGGTGATAAGTTGGAGCTGTTTCTACCAAATGAAGTATCATATATAAGCTCTGAGAAAGATCATAAATAGTGTTAATATTGCTTTTGACATACAAGGCTACTCCTCCTCCTCTTCCATTTTCTCTTGTCTCTTCTGAATAGATTATAGCCAGCTATGGCTATATCCCAATCATGTGATTCATTAAACCATGTTTCTGTAATGGCTACAATGTCCAAGTCCATTTCCACCATTAGGGCTTCCAGGTCTGGAACTTTATTGGATAAGCTTCGAGCATTTGTGCTCATTGCTTTCCAGCATTTAACTGGCTTGTGTGTGTTTTGCATTGATTTTGTTCTGTCTACTTCTTCCCACTTGTTTTTGTTGTGTGGTTTAAAAGTGTGTCTGTTTCTGATGTTGTTCTGCTTTTGCAGGGAGTGACATCCAGAACTTGACCTTCTCCATCTGTCACCCCCTTTTTCTAGTTTAAATGTGTATCCACATACTGGCTGAATTTTTCACTTAGGATTCTTCTCCCTGCAACAGAGAGATGTAGTCCATCAGCACAGTATAGACTCTTGTTGGTCTATCTGTTTCCACAGTCGCCTATAAATCTGAATCCTTCCTCTTTGCACCAGGTTTGGAGCCATGCGTTAAAGCTGTTTATGCGATTTAGCCTTTTTGCCCCCTTACCAAGAACAGGTAGAACTTCTGAGAATGCTACAGTGTTAACAATGGGCTTTAGTTTCTCCCCCAGAGTTTGAAATACTGCTGTAATCCTTAGAACATTCATAAAACTATTTGAAAAGCTGAACAAGTCAAATTGCTACAATACAGTTTAGATCCCTAGGTACAAACTCCATGTTAACAGAACACATGACCTCAGTCACACACTCAGAACATAGACCCTCACCAAGTACAGAATAAGTGACTACAACCTAAAGGAAAAATAAAAATTTGTAAACAAAAATGAAATTGAATCCCCAAGAAGCCAGACTCCGCATGCAGTGCAACATCAGATAAATAAGAGATACAGTCCCCCACAAAGATTGTGCAAAGTCCAATCACTAAATTGAAAATAAAATTATTTTTTCTGCCTTTGTTGTCTAGCCATTTGATTCTCTGATCATGCTGGTCCTGATCTGAGGCTTCTGCTTTCCTGTCTTCTCTTAGCTCTCTTTCTATGGTATATAGTCCATCTGCCATTTCTTGTCTCTTTTGTTTTCTTCACTTCCTTCCATCAGCCTATTTCCAGTCCTAATAACTATCCCCAGTATTAGCCCCCTTTTCCAGTCCTCCCCTCCCAGTACCTTCCAATTTCAACCCCCTTGCATTCCCAGGGTTGCCACTGGTGTTCATTTCCTTACAGACCCCCTCCTTCCCCACTGTCAAACCCCTTCTAGTCCAAATACCATCCTAGTGCCAGTGTCCCCTCCCTTCCAGCCCCCAGTATCCAGCCACTTATCAGTCCCATTCCCAAGTGTCAGCTCCCCTCTAGTACCATCCCCAGGTATCATATCCTTTCCGACCCCTTCTAGCACCCACTTTCCCCTGTGTCAGCTCCCTTTCAGCCCCAACCTTCCCCTCATGTCAACTCCCTTGCAGACCCCACCTTCCCGTGTCAACCCCCTTCCAGCCCCCTCCTTTCCCACATGTCATTTCCCTTGCAGACACCATCTTCTCGTATCAGTTCCCTTCTAGCCCCCTCCTCCCCCCATGTCAGACCCTCTTCCCCCCCATGTCAGCCCCATTGTAGACCTCACCTTCACCTCACGTCAATGCCCTTCCAGCCCCTTCGTCCCCCCATGTCAGCCCCCTTCCAGCCCCCACCTTCCCCAGTGTTAGCTCCCCTGCAAACTCACATTCTCCTTTCCTTAGCAGCAGCGGCTGTGCTAGCAATCTTCAGTTTAAATAGAAAGCCAAACTGGTGCGGAGCTTTCCTGCCTCTGTGAAGGAACCCATGCAGCTGCATTCCACTCCCAAAGGAAGTTATACTGCTTTCACTTTTATTTAAACTGAAGATTGCTAGCACAGTTGCAGCTGCCAGTGAAAGACGAGAATTAGTCTGCTGCTACCAAGAAGTGGACTCAGCTGCGGCAGCAACTTGTGCACTTGTTTTTTTTTGTTTTTTTAAACTTTTGAAGGTGGAGTGAGGAGGCTGTTTTGGGGGCATTTTTTGCCGCCCTCAAAAAACTTGTCACCTGAGGCAACCGCCTCTCTCTGCCTCATTATAGAGCTGCCCCTGTTTACTCGTAATTGTTATCACCTTACCTTCTTCTTTGTAATGTAAGTTGAGTTTTAATGTAAACCGCTTTGATAATTTTAAAAGGCAGTATAGAAAAAAAGTTAAATAAATAAAAGGCACAGGTTTTACTTAAGAGTCCAGCCGAGCAAGCCAAATTCGAGGTCCTGGTGCTGACCTGGGTATCGTATCCAGTGGTGATTGGCCGAGACTACAGAAACTTAGCAGCAATATGGGCCCAGCTGACAGACGGCTCTGCTAAGTTGGACCAGGAAAATTCCCCAGAGATCTTCCCCCTGGAAGACCTGGATCTATATGTCAAGACTCCCAAGCCTGCTACTGTAAGTCCCAGAGTCAGCATTGACAGGAAGAGCTATGCTACCAACAGAATCTGCGGGCGGCTATGGGGCAGGGATCCAGGGAGGAAGCAGCTAGGGAAGAAACCCTTGGGGACAACTCAGGGCTCAGCCATAGTGACCCAACTACAACTGTCCCCTTCACAGAGTGTGGGCTGAAGGAAGACCCAGGGAACTTCAGGAGGGCCCAGCAAGAGAATGAGTCCCTTAAAGATGCCCAAGAGTGGGTTTTGGATGTGGAGGGGATTCCAGTAGGTAACAGAAAGTCCCCTGCATGAACTTTCCCTTACTGTATTTTGTACTAAAGGGAGATTATACTGGGTAGCCAAGGGGACCCTAGAGGGATAAGGGTAGTTCCCTGGCCTTATTGTAAGCCCTCTGGGAAATAATTTTCACAGGTGGGAATACCCAATGCAATTATCACATATCAAGGAACACCTTTTGTATCCAAGGTAATGAAGCAAGTGTGTGCCTTGGTGAAGGTCAAGACAAAGTACTATTGGAAATGTGTATGTTCACTGTTTATTGTAAACCGCGCTGATGCTGAATAGCGCGGTATAAAAGAGACTTTAAATAAATAAATAAATAAATAAGATGTTATAACATTAGTATATCACCCATAGATGGATGGCCTTGTTGAGTGATTCAAACAAACTCTGAAATAGATGTTTAAAAAGTTTGTGAAGGAGGATGAGAAGAATTGGGATGTTCTCCTACCCTATTTGATGTTAGCTACCTGCGAGGTACCGCAGAGTTCCATGGGGTTTTCGCCTTTTGACTTGCTCTTCAGAAGACAGCCAAGAGACATATTAGACATGGTGAGGGAAACCTGGGAAGAAGAATCCCATCCCAGATGTGATTTGGTGGAGTACATTATACAAATGCAAGACTGGCTGAGGAAAGCCGGAGAGGTGTGCAGCGGCAGCCATGAGAGCAAATAGAATGCTAGGTATCATAAGGAAAGGAATGGAAAATAAAACAAAGGATATTATAATGCCTCTGTATCATTCCATGGTGCGACCGCACCTTGAATATTGTGTGCAATTCTGTTTGCCGTATCTTAAAAAAGATATAGTGTTATTACAAAAGGTTCAGAGAAGAGCCACCAAAATGGTAAAGGGGATGGAAGGATACCCCTATGAAGAGAGGCTAAAAAGGTTAGGGCTCTTCAACCTGGAAAAGAGACAGCTGAGGTGAGAGATGATAGAAGTCTATAAATTAATGAATGGAGTGGAATGGGTAAACGTAGATTGATTGTTTACATCATCAGAATATAAAAAGACTATGGGACATGCAATAAAGCTACAGGGTAACCTATTTAAGATTAATAAGAGAAAATATTTTTTCACTCAAAGTGTAATCAAACTCTGGAATTTGTTACCGGAGGATGTAGTAAAAGCTGTTAATGTACTGGGTTTAAAAAAAGGTTTGGACAAGTTCCTTGAGGAAAAGTCAATAAACCATCATTAAAAGGTCTTTTGGGGAAACTGCTAGATACTTATGACCTAGATTGGCCACTGTTGGAAACAGGATACTGGGTCTGATGGACTTTGGTCTGACCCAATATGGCACATCGTATGTTTTTATGTTCTAAACTTTGGAAACGGTAGATCGATGATATACTCATGATTTGGGAAAGCAGTATTCCACTCCTTAAGCAATTTTATGGGTGACTCAATACCAGAGACAAGAATTTGACATTTAGTATGCAGAACAGCTCAAAAGAAATTCCTTGTTGGGATATGATGATAAAATTAAAGAAAGACGTTTTTCACATCTCTAAAAATTAATCGATAAAAAAGCTGCTATACTTTGCAAGCCAGCATGATAGGCATCTGAAATACAATTTACCGATTAGCCTATTTTTTAGATTAAGGCAGTTATGTTCTGATAATGAAGACTTTGAGAAGCAAGCCATATATATATATATATATAAAGATTCATTCATAGAGGGGATGTGTGAATGCAATATTTTAAACACTGTGCGGACTCCTGGTATTCCCCAGCTGTGCTTCCTGTGCTTGTTGCCTTTTGTTTGGGGGATTATTTCATTCTTTCTATTGTACCTAATGCAATTCTACTCATATGGTGCATGTTATTAGATGCCTTTGCGGACTCTGCTATGTAGGACAAAAGACCCACTCTTTGCAAGTTCAGTTGATTAAGCACAAAAGCAATCGGAAGCACTTGTCATGTGTCACTCTATTTGCTCTTCATTGTCGAAATCTAGGATATGAATTTCATATGTTGAAAGTCCACACTCCAATACCAAAGCACAACCACACTTACGCTCAAATAGTACCAGTCGAGGGCAAGGTGTATAACAACAATTTTTATTGTGGAAGATTATAGTGGCCCCTATAATCTTCCACAATAAAAATCGTTCTTGTTATACACCTCGCTATGGACTTGTACTATATGTTGAAAGTCCTACATATACAGGGTGCCCCAAAAAAAGTGAGAACATCTCGTAGCATATAAGTTATTTAAAAATTCAAAAAGACAGATGTAAACAATTGACAAATTAAAAAAAAAAATGGCAACCGGAAATTGTCAAAATAAAGACGTTATATAGCTAAAAAAGGTAAATAAGTAAACTATTTAAGATTTTAATTTATGAGATGTTCTCACTTTTTTTGGGCCACCCTGTATATCACGTTCTTTCCAGTAAGAGGTGGGGAGGAGGTGACTTAGCCAATATTGTTCAGGACAGTGGTGCATTTTATCTCCAGGAACAAGCAGGAATGAGTCTTCACATATGGGTACGTCGGTACCGACGGAGTCTGTGCAGGAACGCTTCTCAGCGTCCAATCAAAGAGCTTTTGGAAGCATCCCACCAAGCCTGCGTGCTGCCTTCCCGCCTTTCCCAACTGCCTCTCCTCAGTTTTCATTTTCCGCGGAGCCGGCAGGACGTCCTCCTGTCACCGCAGAAAATTCTTGTTTTATTTCTTTATTTTTGTTGTGGTCGCGGCTGTCTTCCCGACGCCACCGGTACCGCCGGTGTTTTTCTTTTCTTTTCTTGTAAAATCTTCCTTCTTCAAGGAATATTTTTCTTCATAGTGTCTCACGGTATCTTAGGCCTTTTAGGCCTCTTCTTTTTCCTTCATGGAACCGCCAGCCACTTTCTCCAAGAAATGTTCACACTGTGGTGGTACAACTTTATTTTTAGACCCTCGAAATCGGTGTCTAACCTGCTTGGGTCCTGACAACAGTTTGGTGAGAAGAAGTCTTCAATATCAAGGTTCCCTCGATACACGGTTTCCCTCCAGCTTCGGGGCACCATCCCTTTCTTCTTCTACACAGCATCAGGTAACCCACAAACAGTCTGTTAAGACTAGCCAGCCCTCGAGTGGTAGGTCTCATGCACAGCATGTAGACGGCTCCGGCCTTGCCCTCGAGGGCCCACTGGCTTCAAAACCACGGCGGGAGTCTTCGGTCTCCAAAGCGTTTGAGGGGTTTCAGGTTGTTCCTGGGGTTCACCCCTCACAGAACATACCTGAGCCGTGTCTGGTGGTGGCATCCGCTTTGAGCGGTACCGATACCCCGACATCGGCACTGGTGTTGGATGAAACACTCCTCACCAGGGATGGTCATCTGGCATCCTCGGTGCCTTCGGGACCGGTGGATACACTCCAGACTGACCTTCCATTATCGGTACCAACACCGATACTACCACCGATGTCGGTACCCTCCAGACGTGCATCGATAGCCTCGCTTCCATCGATGCCGAGTCTGGAATCGATCTCCAGTCTGGAGGACTGGGTACTGACTCGCCTTGGTACTGGCTCTCGGCGGTACGGAAGGCTCGGTTCCGATGATTCGGATCCGCAACTCTCGGTTCCCTCAAGGCCCACTGAGTTGCCACTGGTTGACCTTCATTCACCGGTATCAGGCACGGTACCGAAGTCAGTGCCGATGTCCTCATTACCCTTACGGTCGGTGTCTTCCATGCTTTGTTCATCGATGCCCAGTTTAGAATCGCTCTCTAGTCTGGAAGACTCGGTACCAATATCATTTGGTACCGACACCGACCGATACCGGTGGCTCGGTACCGAGGATAGCACTCGGACGTTTTCGGTTGCCTCGGTACCGATTGCACGGTCTCCGATGACTGCTCCGATGTCTTTGTTGGGCTCGACTCTGACATCGGTACCGGTATTGACATCGGTATCGGTATCCACAGTACCATCGTGGCCAACTCCTGCCATGCTTTTTTCAACAGGATCGCTCCCTTCTATGCCAAGCTTGGAGTCAATACCTGGTATGGACAATGTGGTAATGTCGGTCGCTGCTTCTGACAGTCAGTACCGGCGACCATCCTTTAAGTATTCCACACTGCACTGTGCAGGATCTTCTATTCCTATATATCTGGATAGCTCTGTCGATGCTCAGGCTAGTTCTTCAGATCTAACCTGTCCAAAGGAAATTCCTATTGGGGAACCCTCTTTTCAGAGTTTCCTCCGGGATATTGCAAGATCTCTTGCCATTCCTATCCCAGGACATGATCCTGCACAGGCCTCTCTTTCTACCAAAGCAAAGGAGAACATAATGCTTCCTTTGCATCATTCCTTGCAGAATTTCCTTCTAGGAATGTGGGAAACACCTTTAAGGGTACCCCCACCTTCCAGAGCAACTGATCTCTTATATCAGGTGCCCCCCTCTCCAGGGTTTCAAAAGACTCAACTTCCTCATCATTCCATAGTAGTGGAATCAGCATTGAGGCAGGTAAAGAGCAAGAAAAAGCACTCTTCTTATCCGCCAGGTCGTGAATCTAGGATGCTTGTTGACTTTGGACGTCAAACCTTCCAGACATCTATGCTTTCTGCAAGAATTCTCTCATATATTTTCTATATGAGTCTTTCTCTTGAGGAGGTCACAAAGCAATTACATCTTTTGACTCCTTCCCTTCCAGAGTCCAGGAGTGCAGACTACTCTTCACTGCTCAAGCATCTCCAGAATATCTCTTGGTTTCTTACTCGTGCTTCCCTAGACTCTTTTGAGTCTGTTAGCAGGACTTCTGCTATAACTATAGGGGCATGACATAGAGCCTGGCTCCAAGCTTCAGGCTTGGAAAATGGGCACAACACAGACTGGGACATACTCCTTGCACTGGAGATAATCTTTTCAACAAGGAGTCTTTACGTCAGGTTACTCAGTTTTCCACTGACTTTCCTGTTCCTAGGGGCTCTTCTGCACCTTCTTCTGTCCCAGTAGGTAGGAAATGTCCTGCCAAACTTTCTTCCCATAGGAGAAGAAGGTTTTATGCATCATCTGCCCATCCTACAGATGTTCCCAAACAGGGGAAGCATCGTCCTGGTCTGCAGGGTTCAACCTCTCACCAGGCTCAGCAAACCCAGCAACCACAGGGTTTCTAATCAACCCATCAGATGCTTGTGACTCTGGGAATTACAATCTGCAGTTGTTTCTTCTCAATAGAGACAATCCACTGCTGTCATTCTAAATAATAAACATGGATCTCTTCCCGAAAGACATCCATCCTTTCTCTATGAGCTGTCAGGATGTTCATGCTTCTAGGTCACAGGGTTCTCCTCTTTTCCTTCTAGGGAAAGAGGTCCATCCACTATAAAATGATAGTTTCCTGTGCCAGCATGTCTCCTTTCCTTTCTATTAACTTACTACTTTGTAAGTTTTCTTCAGCTCCATTTTCTTTACCGTCTTACCAGGGTTTTTCCTCTGTAAGAGTGCTATTGCTCACTGGAGGGCTTTTCTTCAGCCTCTCTAATTTTCTTACTTTTCTAGTGCGGAGTTCTCTTTTCTGAGTTCACTCCTCTTTTTCAGTCTTGCTTTGCAGCAGTTCATCAGACACCTCCAGAGTTTCTACTCTTGTTTTGTCTGTTCTTTCTGTTTTCAACAGTACCATTCTTCTGCTGTCTGGCAAGCAGCTACCAATGCAGGAGCCTTAATGTTTCGACCACTGGTTGTTGTCCACCAGTAACCAGATTTGTCCTCCAATAACATTCTGTCTAGTCTTAGTAGTGACTCCAAGTCAGTGCTGTCATCTGTCTTGGAAAACTTTTCACTACAAACTTGTTGGATTGTCTTCTCTTTCTACCATCTCCATTCCCATGGGTTTGGCAGCATAGTTGACATAGCTACTGGTTTTTCTGAAGCCAGTTCTATCTCCTCATTCTCCTGCATAATGCTCTCTGCAATTCTACAGAGAAGCTCTCCACTATGGGCCCTTGCTAGAGAGCATGGGTTTTTTTTTCTCCAACAACTATACTAGATGGTTGAAAAAGGGTTTTTTCAGTCATATCTTCCATGACTAGAAAAGTTCTCCTTTTTTACTATAAAGCACATAGGCCTACTCTTACGTGAAAGCTTAAGGAGTTGCTAATTCCCTTCTTTGGTCCATAGTATTTCCAATAGGGAATATGTTTCCTCCTTCCAGCTCGTTCTCATGGTAAGAACGCATGATACCTTTTTGCCCTTAAGCAGGTCACCATGGTATCTCATTCCTATGCGTCTTCTGTTCACTTACCATGCTAGAGTTCTAAAATACTCAGGACTTGCGGGCTGATGACTGATATCATCCTCTGCTTTTCACGTAACCATCCTGGTTATTCTACCACCTAGCATCCCTGTAGCCATAACCAGTGGGAATTGATTCTCTATATGTCTTCTCAAGTAGGTTCCACCTCCTTGTTCTTAGATGAATCTTTCCTCTCCACATTTTTCCTATGTGAATGCCTTGTGGACATATTTCTGTCTGCTTCTTGCAGACTTCCATATAGAGGTATATAGATATATATTCATACCTATACCACACATCTTACAGATGTCTATGTCTATCATGTGTGAGTACTTTATGCCCTTCATATCTCACTATAGATATATTCTCATATATCTATATGTTATATGTATATATATATATATATATATATCTATATGTATATGTCGAGATATTCTACTATCGGTAGAAATGTATTCTGCTTTATCTACCTGACTGTCGAGGCTCATATAGCCATATGATTCTGACAGAAGGGTTTTTACCCATACTATGCTATCCAGCATGTTTTGGGATCCTACACTCACAACCACTTGGTGATAGTTAACACCTACCATAACCCTAAGGTTAGGTACCTCTGAAGCTCTCCATGTCCAATATCTCTCCCAGCTGACTTCAGTTAGGAGAGATATTGCGGATCTTCAGCTACTCACAGGCTAACACCTCCAGCGTTGTCCTTCCTTTTGGGATACAAGAGGTTCCCAAACATTTCTCCCCACAAGGACTGAGCCTGTTTGTCCAAATCGGTTAGCTTTTCTCTTTTGTTCCTAAGAGTGAGCCACTCTTTTGCCAAAAGAGTTGGGTTTTTATCATAAAGCCTTCCGCTGAAGGCCCACCATTTTTCTACTACCCCAGTTTTTCCTACTGGGGTTCCCTGTTCCCTTTCAGGATTCTGACCCCCATTATTTTTCCTACAGGTTTCCTACCTCCACTACAGTGAGGTCCTTCTTGAGGTTCCTCTACTGGGTTCCCCAGTAGATCCCATGAACCTCCATACTTCTCTAAAGTCCTGTTAGGGGAGGTCCCTATTGCAAATTATTTTCTTTGCAATATCATTGATGACAATTATCATCCACACATGGACTCCTTTTCTGCAGTCCTATGCTAGGTTAGCTGTTCCACAGCACCTTTCTTTCTTCAACTCCTACCCTCCATCCTCAGGATGCCTGGTGTTGTGCGGGATAGCATGTTCCAACCTATAACATGCTGGGACTCCAGGCATCTTAGCTTGGGAGTCCCCATATGTGAAGACTCATTCCTGCTTGTTCCTGGAGATAGCACAGTTACTTACCTGTAACAGGTGATCTCTTGGGAACAGCAGGAATAAGTCTTCACAACCCACCCACCTCCCCAGGAGTTGTATCTCTATCTATCTTTCCTTTCCTCTCTCTCTCTCTTTGTCTCAGCTTTAAAACTTAACTGAGGAGAGGCAGTTGGGAAAGGCGGGAAGGCAGCACGCAGGCGTGGTGTGATGCTTCCAAAAGCTCTTTGATTGGACGCTGGGAAGCGTTCCCGCGCAGACTCCGTCAGTACCGACATACCCATATGTGAAGACTTATTCCTGCTGTTCCCAGAGATCACCTATTACAGGTAAGTAACTGTGCTTTACCTGCACACAGTTTCACTGGAAGATCTAAATGCAGCGATTTGAATAGAATGCATTTTTTGATAGGCATTTTTGTGATGGATATTTTTGATTTGCAGTCTTGTTTTTTCATTACGTTTTTGTACATTATTTTTTTGTGTGCCAATCTGGGGTTCATGATCTTAGAATTTAATTAATTATGGTATTTAGCATCTTGATGCTTTTTCTGGTAGGCTGACATGAGTCTTTGATTAGGAGTTTGAGTGAGTAGGATAGAGCTTTATTTGTGCCTGCACCGACCTTTTTTTACGGTTGAGGCAGCAGTAAACATTGCACAGTGCAAGTTTTGTTGCCTCTATGTGTTTTGACTAAAGGTTAATTGTATATTATTCAGTTTGATGGCTGGTAACATTTGCAATTTGACTATTTGTAGAAATATCTTTAGTCCCTGAGGCAGCTACCAGCGAAACACTGCTTGTGTTGGTCTGGATTTACTGGATACTGGTGTCATGATCCTGCCAGTTTGAGTTAAGTATTTTTTTAAAATTTGACACTGATAAATTATTATGAAAGAAGGTTTCATTTTTTTTCCAATGGTTGAACTAAAGCCCTCTTCTAAAATGTTTTAACTGTTCTAAAGTATATTCTTCCTTCTCAGTTTTTTGCTTTAAAGTTGCTTTAAACGTACTTTTGGTCTTACTTTTTTAAATGATTAAGTGGAAGTTTGTTTAGTTTTTTGGATGACTACTTTGTGTCTTTCTCCATTGCTGTTCTATTAATTTTTAATTGGTATATTTGTAACCATTTACCATTTTTTTATGAAGCAGATTGGTATTTTGAACATATTTTTCATGCTGAAAATTTCTTCTTGGAAAAACTGGTCATAGCATCCACATGCAGCATAAGGGATCAAAAGGAAAGAGGTGCTAGGGGCACATTTACTAAAGGTTAACGTGCGTTAAGTAAAGGTAACACGTTAAGTACTGAAATGGGCAGTGGCAGCATTTAACACATGTTAACTTAACGCACGTTAACCTTTAGTAAACATGACACATAGGGTTATGTTCCCTAAGCCAGGCTAATGTTATTCAATGGAACCTAGTTATAAATTGCACAGGTTAACTGTTAGCCTGGCTTGTTAAAGATACTCCATAAGTTTTGTAGGCCCTCTCCCAGAATTTGATTGCAAGCACAGTAAACAAAAGCTTACAGATGCAAGCTGTTCAGCCTAAAGACTAAATAGTGAACACTAACACACCATACCGCAGTTTAAATGAGTCCAGAAACTAAACAATGTTCATCCCTGGGAAAGAAAACTCTGTCAGATTTAGATCAAGATACATAGCAGGAACAGCTTGAAAAAGACTGCATTGCCATCGCTAACTGCAGAGTCATTCTAATGATAAATGAAGGATCTTCCGATTCTATCAAACTCCTCTGTTATCCCTAAGTATAATGTATTCACGTCGGTACAAAAAATGTGTGAAAAATATTGAAGATTGCATGTCTTCCCAACTCTTAAACCCATTATGGTAAATTAAACATCCATGCTCTAAATGGCCCAACTTTTTCTTCTCTAGCAAATTCCAGTGTGTCTTATATGGATTGATAATGCCCATTTTTTTCATCATTGCTTTGTAATATGATCAGATGAGGAAAGGGCCATTTGCATTCATTATATGCTGTCAGCATACAAATTGGAACAAGATTACCAATGAATCTGTCTAATTTTTCCAAGACTATTCATGAAAAATCAGCATCCTCAGTGCATGCACAGCCAGAAGCCTGTTATAACGAAAGAATATGAAGGTAATCTCTAGTTCTATGTGACTCTAAGGCAGCTTGATAATGATTAAACCTGAACTGTCAGGGCATATGCCTTAGCAGACAATATTACATTAATGCATAACTTATCCCAAAGTATCACAGTTTGCACAAGGTTGTTTGAAGAACTCAGTTTTATAAAGCAAATAAGGTTCGATTCAGCCAACATGAGAGCTTAGGGGCCCTGTTATTAAAATGCACTGCACAGTTAACACACAGGTGAGGGTATGACAGTTAACGCACGCTGATTTGCATGCTAACTCCCACATTAGGGTGCAGAATAGGCAAGGTAAGGGCGAAAAGTGGACGTGGTGAGCACATTGCAGTTAGTGCAGGGGGATATATTGCATGCTAACTGGCAATGCTACCCTTAGCATGGGTTCATCTATCGCCACCTCAATAGGTGGAGGTAAGTGCAGCTGTGGCAATAGCATCATGCGTTAGAGCAGAGCTTCTCAACCCAGTCCTCAGGGCACACCTAGGCCCATCAGGTTTTCAGGATTCCCACAATGAATATGCATGAAATAGGTTTGCATACATTGAAGGCAGTAGATGTAAATTTATCTCATGCATATTCACTGTGGGACTCCTGAAAATCCGACAGGCCTTGGTGTGCCCCGAGGACTGGGTTGAGAAGCACCGCGTTAGAGTATTCATCCATGTATTAGTAACATAAAATAGTACATGATGGCAGAAAAAGACCAGTATGATCCCTCCAGTCTGCCCAGTAAGGTGGCTAGAGTAGGTGTACTTGCCAGCCCATGCAGGTCACCCCCCTCTATGCCTCTGTTTAGTGTTGTACCTGCTGCTCCATGCAGGTTATCCCTCTCTATTTGTTGAAGGATAAAAAAGGGATCCACTGTGTCTGTCCCATGCCATTAATTCATTAATGTTAGAAAGAAAAAACCCAAGTTCAAAACCACTCATAAATCACCATATAAAGAAAGACCCATAAATAGAGCAATCATTCAAATAAATTTTTAAATGTTGGACCATTTGTTAAGAGAGAGATTATCTCTCAAGAAACAAGCTTTCCTTTTTAATTTTTTTTAAGTGAAAGTTCTATTTAAAATCAGTTTTATTAACTTCAATCAAAGTGCTCATCTTTTAAGAGCAAGCATGCATTGACAACAAGAGTGTAAACTGCCAGAAGCTTTCCTTTTCTGTGATTGCCGATAAGAATGTGAGCATGGTATGCTTTTCCTGTGGTTGAATCAAGCCAATCTGAATCTGTAATAGTTGTGGCACAATATTTACAATCATGACATTGAAAGTGTCCTGGTTCAGAATGGGTGTTGACGCTACGATCATTATCACAAGCCGCATGCACAACTATGTCCCTGATATTGCGGCCTCTGGTATAAGCTATGGTTAGATCTCATCGGAAACAATCATGTTAAAACAAAAAATGCCAGTGTTTTTGTAATAAAGAGGTGATTGTGGCATAAGGAAGCACTCCCTGATATCGATCACACTGATTCTTATTATTTGAAATAGAGGGGGCGGCATCAACTATGAAATTGTAAAAGGTTGTTTTATTGTACAGGTTTCCTAAAAAGTGTAGTATTTCTGGTCCTCTGTGTAGGGGCCTTCCATCAGGTCAGTTTTAACATTTAAGATAAATATGTTCCTCACTGGAGAATTTTCACTTACATGCCAAGGATCTCATCCAGGGATTGTTGGATAGAGGTTATCCCTGGAGGGTTATTCAAAGAGCTTACAAATAAGCTAGATATTCTCAATGAGAATGGCTTTTTAAAAAAACATTTACTACTGATGCCGCCCCCTCTATTTCTAATAATAAGAATCAGTGTGATCGATATTTGGGGGTGCTTCCTTATATGGCAAAGCTTGCTGCAGTCACCTCTTTAATATGAAAACACTGGCATATCTTGTTTTTGCTTGAGTGTTTCTGACGAGATCTAACCATTGCTTACACCAGAGGCCACAATATCAGGGACATAGTTGTGCATGCGGGTTGTGATAATGATCATAGTGTCAACATCCATTCTGAATCAAGGCACTTTCAAAGTCATGATTGCAGATATTGTGCCACAACTATTACAGGTTCAGATTGGCTTGATTCAACTATAGGGAAAGTATACCATGCCTGTTGGCACACAATCTGTATTTCGGAGTATGTAGTTTATCTTTTGATCTGCCCTTGCGGCTTAAAGTATATTGGTTGGACAATTTGTCTTTAAAGATTTGTTTAGGGGAACATTCATCCCAATTCTCTACTAAGACCATCACATCTCTGATTGTCTCCCACAGCCTTTGAATGGGTCATTGCTTTCAGGATTTTCATTGGCGAGCCATCGACTGTGCCCCAGTGGGTCCTCGTAGGGGTAATCATGAGGCTTGTTTGCAAAATTTGGAAAAGTCCTGGATATTTAAACTAAAAACAGTAACTCCCACTGGTCTTAATTTAGATTTTGAGCGGTGGAGTCTTTTGTGACTGAGCTTTTACAACTTCTTTGGGACATTTAAAGTATGAATGTTAATTTCCATAAGTTTTATGGAGAATGATTGGTGGGCTTTGGGGTGATTGACAGGTCAGCAAACACACATCTATTGTGGTATCGCTGTGTCATTCAAAAACAATCAAGAAAAACTGGGAGTTCCTTACTATTAGCTGGCACTGACGCCACACGCCTTTGCGGTTATAAACAAGAGCAGTATTTGGCCAAGTTGAAAGCCATTTCCAAATACCAGGTGAGCGTGAAGCCTTCTAAAAATGTCTGATGCAGAGCTCTTTAAATTGATTGAAGCTCAAAACACGGTACTGTGTCCGCAGAAAAGGGGAGCTTCTGGTAGCTCACATTCTTGCTGGCAACGCATGCTTGCTTTTAAAAAATGAGCACTTCAATTGATGTTAAGTAAACTGATTTTACCTTGCACTTTCGCTTAAAAAAAGATTAAAAAGGAAATTTTGCCTCTGAGAGATAATCTCTCTCTTAACAAACGGCCCAACATTTAAAAATTTTCTTTGACCGATTGCTCTATTTATGAGTCTAACCTTTATATGGTGATTAATTCATTAATGGCATTGATGAATCAGAGGAAGGGCAGAAGCAGAAGCGTGAACGAACAGCCCCGTGGTTCTGGAAAAGACGGTAATTCTGGCACCACGGTGCCTTTTTTATGTGTTGCCTTTCACTGGGGCAGAGGGACAGCAGCAGTGGCAATAGGTGCGGGGGCAGGAGCTAGGCTGCTGTTATCCATGGGCAGCGGGGAAGCTAGGCCCCCGTTGTTGCCCATTTTGCTCATAGGTAAAAGCAGCTCTGGATATCAATCAGAAGAATTAGAACATACAATTAATTAATTATTGATAAAAATATTGATAAGGATATAAGAAATCATGTTATACCGTTGATAGGAAAGTGTCTAACAGAGGGGTGGTTAACTCTGATCCTGATAAGCCACAAATAGATTTATTTTCAAGCCATTCAGAAAGAGTATGCATAAGATCTGTTTGCACAGATTGCCTCTACTCTATGCAAGTATATCTCATAAATATTCATTGTCGTTATACTGGAAACAGCAGCTGTTTGTTGCACTTAATGGCTGGAGCTGGCCATCTCTGATCTAATGTATCTTGAAATCAGAAATAATACAAGGAAGGAAGTAAAAACCATGCATTTGCATTTTTCAGTATTACACTGCTAAAGTTATCTGAATCTTATTTCCAGTCGTTTTCAATAACATACAATAAAGGACCATGGTAGCCTTCTCCCCAACTTAGGACCCAACCTTAAAGAACATCATCATGTTTCTAGATGTACAGATGAATAAATGTTTTGATCCAGCCCTTAGATATTTTTTGTACATGTTGAAAAGCATCAAAAAATGTCAAGTCAACTAATATGAGGCCAGCAAAGATGATTGAGTGAGTGGTGGATAGAAGTGCAAACACAAACTTCTGAGGGAGGCTCTCTTTGGCACGATCAAAGTACTATGCAGAGCATCAGCGGTCAATTTGAGAGACTGAGATCATACCCCACATACCCTAGCTTAGAAGTGAGGTTCAGGACTTTCATGGTATGTGCAAAACTAATCCATTTGGAGAAATTGCCCCGAACATGCATGCAATTTGTTTGCATACATGTATGTGTGTGTGAGGGGATGTCTGTCTGAGCATTGGAGGGGAGATGAGTACTGCTAGAGAGGTTGAGTCACTTCCTTTTATTATATTCTTTCCGTCCTCTCTGTACTCCTTTGCTTTCCTTTCCTGTCTCTTCCCTTCCATCTATTTCCCTTTCACTTCCTCTTCCTCTCTCTTCCTCTTTCCTTCTGCTTCGTTCCCTCTCATTTTTCTAACACTTATGCAGGTATGGGTCTGCTTCAGACTCTTCTATCAGTGGGCGTGGGAACCCCATCAGCATTTCAGTGCAGTCACACTACTGCATCTGATGTTTGTTCTTCTGCTAATGGTGATGGGAACCCAACGGGCACTGCCAGCTAAATCATATTGCTGTTTTACCATCCATACCCAGCAAAATACACACCCACAAGTGGGCAGACCAATAGAAGGACAGACATGCTCTCGACAACGGATTCTACACTTTAGTGTGAAACACACATCAAAAGCTGAGCTGCAGAGTCTTAATGCAGGTGATTAGGCAGATACTATGTATATTGGGAGAGATCTCAAGCTGAAGTTGTCCCTAGATTTGGAAAGATTAGTAGTTAGATTAAAATATGTGAAAATTTCATTATCCCTTTTATTCTTTACAGCCCAGTGGAATGGTGGAAATGAATTATATGTGAAGAGGTCAAGAATATTTGTCCATCGATGTATGGCTGGGGTGGGGGGGGGGGGGGGGTAAAATAACTTCCTAAAAATGAAACAGAATTGGGCCAGTTTTGGTGTGGGGGAAAACCCAGGAAATGTAGGTGGAAGGAAAGGCCAAATGACTGCCAGCATGGTAAAAAAAAATGAGATGACAGAGGCTGTTATAGCTAATAAAACATCCTTCAAAACAATGGAAATAGACCAGAATGAGGAAAACAGGAAACAGCTAAAATACTGGCTAGTTAGATACAAAGCATTGATGAGGCAGGCAGAGAGAAATTGAAAAGAAGCTTGCTGTGGAAGAAAAAATGCATAATAAAAAACTGTTTCAGAGACATTCAACACAAGAAGCCTGTGAGGGAGTCAGTTGGGCCATTAAATGATAGAGGGATAAATGGGGCACTAATTTATTTATTTATTTATTTTTATTTAATTGGATTTCTATACCGCCTTATCATACAATCAAAGCGGTCTTACAAACAAAGATATTAAGAGTATTAGTGAGAAAATGTAAAGAAATAAAAGTTAAAGTTATGGTATAATGTGTTAGAGTGAGTTGCATTATCTACATAGTGAGCTATACTATAATGTGAGCTATTATACAATATGTATATGATTTACATTCCAGACAAATTAAGTTAGTTAATTGCATGACCGTAGTGTTCTATAAACAAAGATGTTTTCAGTTGCTTTCTAAAGTCATTGATGTCCTGAGCTGCTCTCAGCTCATTAGGTAGAGAGTTCCAGATGGAAGGTGCAGCAAAAGAGAAAGCCCTTTCAGAGGTGTCTTTACGTGTTTTTCTGACATCATTTGATAAGCTGATTCTGTTGTCAGATCCTCTTCTTCTAGGTCTGTTGCTAATATCTGACTGTATGAGATATGTCAGGCTTTCTGCAGAATATTGTTGTTTTATCTTGAAAATATAAATTATAGTTTTATATTTTACACGTGAAGCTATAGGTAACCAGTGAAGCTCTTTCAAGATGGGAGTTATATGTTCTCTACTTGATAGACCAAAAATTATACGTGCAGCAGTATTCTGCGCCAGTTGTAAAGGCTTAAGTGCTTGCTTAGATAAACCCAGATATATTGGATTACAGAAGTCAAGTAATGGAGTAATCAATGCTTGACAAACATTTCTGAAGTGAACAGTATCAAGAAGCGGCCTTAGTCTTTTGATGAGCTTCATTCTGTAATAAGCGCTTTTAATTGTCTTATTTATGTGTGATCTGAGATTCAACTCATTATCCAGAGTAACTCCAAGATATTTCACTTCTGATTTAATAGGAATAGTTGAGTTATCTATTTTGATGTCAGGAGGATGCGCAAAATTATGGTTACGAGAAATAAATAACGCCTCTGTTTTGCTAAAATTAATTTCCATTAATGGAGAACAAGGCCCTAGCAGAAAAACATAGAGGGTTATATTAGAAGCATTATGTGTGTTTTGCTTGTGTGTTTATCAGCACACACATGCAAGCTGTACCTAGTGCAAATAGCCATCTTAGAAGGGCACAATTTTGGACCTATTAGACCCAATCAAATCCAAGTTACATTGGGGCATGTCAGGGTGCAACAGGGGTATGGTCTGGGTGAGACAAAAAGATGCACATGTATCCTCTGTTTCATATAGGGGATGCACCTTTAAGGCTGAAATCGGCCACATCTGAATTTACAACTGCTCTCTGACACGAACAGGCATTAAAAATGTATTCATTTCTACCAGGCCTCTACAGTAGAGGTCAAAGGGGATATGGCACTGTGGCTCCATTCATAAGCCAGCTGAGTTAACTGGGTAGTCGCAGGGATGTAGGTCCAGGCGCCAGACCCAATTCTGACCCCACGGGGGGCACAGGATCAGAATCAGGTCTAACTTTGCATGGCCTGATTCTCTCCAGCCATACAGGGGGCTGGACATCCTATTGTGAATAGGCCTCTATGTCTTTATAAAATTACTTACCAAATGCCTGCTTAAGAACAGGTATACATTTTTGTTTATAAAGTGCACATATACACACATATGGGCTGATATTCAGCAGTGCCAATCAGTGCTTTTAAAACATCTGGCTGCCGCTACTTTAATTTAAACCAGTATTCAGTGCTGGAATTTATCCAGTATCTGACATGGAATATCTGGTTTTCCAGGTCAGCAGTGATTGTTATCTGGTCAACGGTGATATAGCTGCCAGGACCAACCTTACTCTTCCCACAGACCACCCCAGTTTTAACTGGGCGCCTTTCCTGCAGTCTATGGGGATATGCAACAACATTATCCTGATAGTGCCATTGAATACTGGGATCACAGGGGTTTAGTCGGTTAGCAGGCCCCCTCCACCCATAACTACAGGGTAATTTTATAAGCTTTTTCATGCAGAAATGGCTGTTCTAAAACTGCAAAAGGGAAATTGAATTTTGCTCATACCTTGTTGAGAAGTTCACGGTAAGTTACATTCAAGTACTGTAGGTATTTTCCTGTCCCCAGAGAGCTCACAATCTAAGTTTGTACCTGAGGCAATGGAGGGTTAAGCGACTTAGCCAACATCATAAGAAATGTCAGTGGGATTTAAATCTGGCTGCCTTGGTTATCAGCCTGCTGCCTTAACCATTAGGGTACTCCTTTGCTCCAATTGCAGCTGTCTATGTGCATAAAAATTACACACATGGAAAGAGTGCAATTACTTAAACGTAATCTATGCATAGGCATGTCTAGAGCCATGGTTTGGGCAGAGCAAAGGAAAAATTATGATGCCTGTGCATGTGTTTTTTAAAATGTTTCAGATGCTGTGTGTGGATTATGAGTATTAAGAGCTTGTTGCACTTTAGAGTTGGACAGTATTTTATGCTTCTTTAGAGTCAGGAGAGGTCCCAGGGAACTGGAGAAGAGTGCATGTGGTCCCTTTACACAAAATCAGAAGCAAAGATGCGGTTGGGAACTACAGGTCGGTTAGTCTGACCCTTGTGACTGGTCAGTAAATTAATGGAAATGCTGCTAAAACAGAGGGTAGTGAGGTTTCTGGAATCCAATGGATTCCAGGATCCGAGGCAGCATGGTTTTTCTGAAGGCAAGTCTTGTCAGACAAATCACATTAAATTTCTTTGACTTGGTGACAAGATAGTTGGCCCAGGAAAGAGCCAACTTGTTCACTTGTTGGTTCACTTGTTGTTGTTGTTAAGTGCCGTTGAGTCGGAGTCGACTCATGGCGACCCTCTGGATTGTTGTTGTTGTTATTGTTGCTAAGTGCCGTCGAGTCAGAGTCGACTCATGGCGACCCTCTGTATAGCTATCCTAAATTGTGTTTGGTCTTGAGTCAGGCGGCTCATTGTTGACAGACTGGTACACATAGCTGCTGTTATTGAATCGATCCATCTCATTGCTGGCCTTCCTCTTTTGCGTTGACCTTCTATCTTGTCAAGCATGATGTCTTTCTCTAATGATCTCTCTCTTCGCATGATGTGTCCAAAGTATGAATGTCGAAGTCTTGTCATCTGAGCTTCTAAAGAAAGCTTAGGTTTGATCTCCTGTGGTACCGACAGGTTTGTTCTTCAGGCAGTACATGGTATACCGCCAGCACCATAATTCCACCAATCTTCACACCTCTGTTGTCTTCATACAATCCTGCTTCTCTGATGATTTGTTCTGCATATAAATTAAACAGGTAGGGGGAAGGTATGCAGCCTTGTCTTACACCTCTGCTTATTTTAAACCATTCTGTTTCTCCTTGTTCCGTTCGAACTGTTGCTTCTTGATCAATGTACAGATTGTACAAGAGTACGATCAGGTGTTCTGGTATACCCATGCTTCTTAATGTGGCCCAGAGTTTCTCATGGTTTACACAGTCAAAAGCCTTGCTATAGTCGATAAAGCACAAATAGATATCCTTTTGGTATTCTTTAGTCTTTTCAAGGATCCATCTCACATCCGCAATGATGTCTCTCGTTCCTCGCCCTTTCCTGAACCCTGCTTGCACTTCAGGTAGTCCTTGTTCCAGGTTGTAGTCTCTTTTGAATAATCTTCAGTAGAATCTTGCTGGCATGTGGGATCAGAGCGATTGTGCGATAATTTCCACAGTCAGTTGGATCACCTTTCTTTAGTATTGGTATAAACACAGATCTTTTCCAGTCAGTTGGCCATGATGTTGTCTTCCATATTTCTTGGCAGAACCTTGCAAGTACGGTAACAGCTGCATCAGATTGCTGTAATACTTCTATGGAAATGCTATCAATGCCTGGTGCTTTGTTCTTTGATAAGGCTTTCAATGCTGCTTCAACTTCTTCTTTCATCACCAATGGTTCCCGATCATAAGGTACAGGTTGAAACGGCTGTTGTCCACTTCATCTTTATCATATAAAAACTCTGTATATTCCTTCCACCTTTTCTTGATCTTCTCAGCATCATTCAACATAGAACCTTGAACATCTTGTAATATTCCAATTCAAGGCTGGAACTTTTTCTTTAACTCTCGTAGCTTTAGGAAAACCGATCTTGTTCTTTCTCTAATAGTTTCTGCTTCTATGTCCTTGCATGCATCATTGTAGTACTTTTCCTTGTCCTGTCTTGCTGCACATTGGAAATCTCTGTTGAGTTCTGTTATTGTCTTTCTTTCTCCTCTGGCTTTAGCTTCTCTGCGTTTCTGGGCAATTTTCAGAGTTTCTTCCGTCATCCATTTTGGCCGTTTTTGCTTTTTCACCTTTTGTTGAGACTTCTCGCTTTCTTCCAACACAACCTTCTTGATGTCATTCCATAACTCTTCTGGAGCTCTGTCATTTGTATCTAAAGCAGCAAATAGATTTTGCAGGCAGTCTTTAAATTCCAGTGGTATATTCTCAAGGTCATATTTTGCTGCATTCATGAGTGGTTTGCTCTTTTTCAACTTTAGCTCGAGTTTGCATACTAGTAGTTGATGGTCTGTACCACAGTCAGCTCCAGGTTTTGTCTTTGTTGATATTATAGAACTTTTCCATCATTGACTTCCACAGATGTAGTCAATTTGATTTTTATACAATCCATTGGGTGAAGTCCATGTGTACATTCGCCACTTGTGTTGATGGAAGAAGGTGTTTGAGATGAATAGATCGTTGGTCTTGCAGAATTCTATCAGTCTTTCTCCAGCTTCATTTCTGTTGCCAAGTCCATATTTTCCAACTACTTTGCCTTTTTCTTTGTTGCCAACTTTCGCGTTCCAGTCACCCATGACTATCAGGATATCCTGTTTGCATATTCTGTCAATTTCAGCTTGTACTTGTTCATAGAACTCTTCAATTTCATTCTCTTCTGCAGCTGTTGTTGGGGCATATACTTGAATTATAGCTGTGTTGATAGGCATTCCTCGTAGACGAATAGAGATTAAGCATTCGCTGACTGCATTGTATTTCATTACAGTTCTTGCAAGTTTCTTCTTTATTATAAATGCAACACTATTTCTTCTTTGTCTTTCATTTCCAGCATAGTAGACCATGTGATGATCTGATGCAAAGTGCCCGATGCCAGTCCATTTCAGTTCGCTGACACCCAACAGATCAAGTTGTACACGTTCCATTTCATTCTTGACCACCTCCAACTTCCCTTGGTTCATGCTTCATGTGTTCCATGTTCCAATGCATAAGACATCTTTACAGCTTGTGACTCTCATTTCATGCGCAGCTACATCAGCAGTCAGACATCCTTAGGGCTTTGATCCAACCACATCATAAATGCTGGCTTTACTCTGAAAAGTCTTCAGCTCTTCCCCAGTAGCTAGTTGAATGCCTTCCGATCTGGGGGTCTCATCTTCCAGCACTATAGCACAATTTGTGATGTGGTGCACTTAGATTTCAGTAAAGCTTTTGACACTGTTCTGCACAGTGCCCTTGGGATAGACTCTAAAGTGGCTGATAGGGTTAGAAATTGGTTGAGTGGGAGACAACAAAGGGTTCAGGTAAATGGAGCTCACTCTGAGGAGAAGGAGGTCACCAGTGGTGTGCAGCAGGGATCTTCCCTTGGTCCGATTATTTTTAACATTTTTGTAAGTGATATTGCAAGATGGCTATCAGGTGAGGTATGCCTCTTTGCAGATGATACCAAAATCTGCAATAGACATCAAGGAAGGTGTAGGCAACATCAGAAGGGATCTAGTGAAACTTGAAGAATAGTAGAGAATTTGGCAGCTGAGATTTAACACTAAAAATGTAGCATCATGCATCTGGGTTGCAAAAATCCAAGAGAACAGTACAATATAGGGGTGATGAACTTCTTTCCATGTCAGAAGAGCGGGACAGAGGTGATTGTTTCTAGTGATCTTAAGGTGGCTAGATAGGTAGAAAAGGTGATGGTGAAAGCCAGAAGGGTGCTTGGGTACATAGGGAGAGGAATGGCCAGCAGAAAGAAGGAGGTGATAGTGTCTCTGTATAAGTCTCTGCTGAGACCTCATTTGGAGTACTGTTTGCAATTCTGGAGAACACACCTTCAAAAGGATATAAAGAGAATGTAGTTGGTGCAGAGGATGGCTACCAAAATAGTCAGTGGGCTTTGTTATAAGGCATATAGGGCACATTTAAATATCTCTGTATGTATACTTTGGAAGAAAGGCAGGAGAGGGGAGATATGACAGAGATGTTTATATATCTCCATGGCATAAATGCACAGGAGGAGAGCCTCTTTCAATCAAACGAAAACTCTACAACAAGGAGGCATATGATGAAGGTAAAAGGGGATAGACTCAAGAGCAATTTGCGAAAATATTTCTTTATGGAAAGAGTGGTAGATGTGTAAAATAGTCTCCCAGTGGAGATGGTGGACACAAGGAATGTATCTGAATTCAAGAAAGTGCAGAGTAAATTCAAACACTTGTTCTTTCTTCAGAATGGGAGTAAATTTGTGCATCAGCATTTGTAAGCTATTGGGCTAGATATGGGGCCTTTATAAATCTGCATCTTTTTGGACGTCTCACACAGACATCTTATAAAAATAGTCCCTATAGTACTTAGCCAGTTAAACCTTAGTAAATTTAGTCAGTTCACAAGGCAGCCAATTTGAACTGCTTAAAGAAAAGGCTTGCTTCAGGGTCATTCCTGGGATGGGCCTATGACCTTGCTGGATAATTGATTATATTCATGTGGTCAAACCCAGCCAGAAAGCAGTCATAAATTCAGGCAGATTTTGACTGCATAGTATCAGGAAGATGTTGAACTGAAAACCTAATCAGCAGCTGTTTAAACATTGACTCTCATGTGACCCATATGTGCATGTGCATTTTTAACTAACCCAAATTAATGAACCTGAAAGTACCTCTTTCCCCTTTCTCCCACTCTCTTCTTTCCTTTTCTCTTGTTCTTGGGGGAATATCTACTCTGTTTTGACTGTGCTTGCCTACAGTCATGATATTCTTCTTTCTCTTCTCCCATATGTCTCACTCAGTGGTGGTGTTGGACTTCTGCTCTTTCTCCTTTCTCTTACACCTTAATCTTACTTTTATTTTCCCTTTTGAAGTCCATCTCATCTGCCTATATTCCCCACTTCCTCTTTGGATAGCTGCCATTTATCAACTCCCTGATAAATCACCCTGCTCTTCTCAATGGCGCCTGTTTTTCTTTCTTCCTTGATGCATCCTCCCCTTCCTTCATTTATTGGGACATTAACGCCAAAAGACCCATCTGACGTTTATGTCACATAGCTCCTTGCTTAGGGATGTGCATACGTTTAAAACAAAATGGGAAATATCAACAAAATGTTCTATTTCATTTCATAATGTTTCAATCCAAAACATGGCACTGAAAAATATGAAATCAGAATTTTTGGCCCCTGCTCCATCACAGGCTAGGATAGCCTCAAACCAGTAACCTTTGGGATAGAAGGCAGGCCTTTTTCCAAACAACTACCATGACTCCATGGGGGTTGGCTCTAGCAAGCATTGCTGTATTGCTGGTGAGGTGCCTTCCTGTTTCCTAGTTGGCCCAAAGTTTGTCTGGTCTGCAGCTCTATGTAAAATGCAAACTGGATTTTTTTTGCCTTCTGAATCTATTGACTCCTGCTATAGTGATTTACTCCAAAGATTTTTCATTTGCCTTGTTCTTGTGCCAGTAATTCTGTTAAACCATGTCTAAGTACACTATAGGAAACATTTACCAAACCTAATACAGATCCTGGTTGTCAAATGATCAACTAGGATCTGCATTAGGCTTGATAAATATCTATGATAAATATCTATGATAAATATCTATGATGATAAATAGCGCGGTATATAAGAGACTTTAAATAAATAAAATAAATAAAATAAATAAATAAATATACTTAGGAATGTGCTCAGGCCACAAATGTTTTGTATGGTTTTGGCTCGTTTGACATTTCTTCGTGTTTTTAGACATTTTGAGTTCACGTCACATGTTTGTTTTAATAACTTCTTTCAATGCGCATTAGAACTTTTTAATGCAGGCAGATCAATTGCATGTATGTTAATTCATAAGAACGTAAGAACATAAGATATGCCATACTGGGTCAGATCAAGGTCCATCAAGCCCAGTATCCTATTTCCAACAGTGGCCAAACTAGGTCATACGTACCTAGCAGTTTCCCCAAAAGACACAGGTTCTGCAATGCTTGTACTGGGTCAAGCATTGATATCCTGGGTCCCTTCTTAATAATGGTTTACGGACCTTTCCTCCAGGAACTTGTCCAAACCTTTTTTAAACCCAGCTACACTAACAGCCTTTACTACATCCTCCGGTAACAAATTCCAGAGTTTGATTACACGTTGAGTGAAAAAATATTTTCTTTTATTAGTCTTAAATAGTTTACCCTGTAGCTTCATTGCATGTCCCCTAGTCTTCCTATATTCTGATAACGTAAACAGTCGATCTACGTTTACCCGTTCCACTCCGTTCATTAATTTATAAACTTCTATCATATCTCCCCTCAGCCATCTCTTTTCCAGGTTAAAGAGCCCTAATCTTTTTAGCCTTTCTTCATAGGAGTATCTTCCATCCCCTTTACCATTTTGGTGGCTCTTCTCTGAACCTTTTCTAATAACGCTATATCCTTTTTAAGATACGGCGACCAGAATTGCACACAATATTCAAGGTGCGGTCTCACCATGGAACGGTATAGAGGCATTATAATATCTTTTGTTTTATTTTCCATTCCTTTCCTTATGATACCTAGCATTCTATTTGCTCTCTTGGCTGCCACTGCACACTGGGCCGAGGGTTTTAACATGTTATCCACAATGACGCCTAAATATTTTCCTGGGTGGTGGTTCCTAATGTGGAACCTTGCATCGTGTAAGCATAGTTTGGGTTGTTCTTCCCTAGGTGCAAAACCTTGCACTTGTCCACATTAAATTTCATCTGCCATTTTGATGCCCTGTCTTCTAATTTACCAAGATCCTCTTGCAATTTTCCACAATCCACTTGGGTTTTAACAACTTTAAATAGTTTTGTGTCATCTGCAAATTTGATAACCTCACTCGTTATTCCACTTTCCAGGTCATTTATGAATATGTCAAAAAGCAGCGGACCTAGCACAGATCCCTGGGGTACACCCCTATTCACCTTTCTCCATTGGGAAAATTGGCCGTTTAGCCCAACCCTCTGCTTTCTATCTTTTAACCAGTTCCTGATCCGCAGTAGTACACTGCCTCCTATCCCATGACTCTTTAGTTTTGCCAAAAATCTCTGATGAGGGACCTTGTCAAAGGCTTTCTGAAAGTCCAGATACACTATATCAACTGACTCACCTTTGTCCACCTGTTTATTCACACTTTCAAAAAAACATAACAGATTAGTAAGACAAGATCTTCCTTGTCTAAAGCCATGTTGGCTGTCTCCCATTAGGCCATGACTATCTACATGCTGAATAATTTTATTCTTTATGATGGTTTCTACCATTTTTCCCGGTACTGACGTGAGGCTCACCGGTCTGTAGTTTCCTGGATCAACCCTCGAACCCCTTTTTAAAAATTGGTGTTACATTGGCGATCCGCCAATCTTCAGGTATTAGAGATGATTTTAATGATAGTTCACAGATTACTAATAGCAGGTCTGCAATCTCATATTTCAGTTCTTTCAACACCCTTGGATGTATACCATCCGGCCCAGGTGATTTGCTACTCTTCAGTTTATCTAATAGTTGTAATACATCTTCCCGATGTATAGATATTTCCTTCAATTCTTCCACACCTTTAAATACCACTTCAGTCATGGGTAACATCCCTACATCTTCCTCAGTAAAGACCGAAGCAAAGAATTCATTCAGTCTCTCCGCTATCGCCTTGTCGCCTCTTAGTGCCCCTTTACCTCCTCTATCATCTAATGGTCCAACTGACTCTCTCACAGGTTTTTTGCTACAAATGTACTTGAAAAAATCTTTATTTCGTGTTTTTGCTTCCGCAGCAAGTTTCTTCTCAAATTCTCTCTTTGCCTTCTTTATCAATGCCTTGCATTTGACCTGCCAGTGCTTGTGTTGTTTCCAGGTCTCATCGTTTGGCTTTTTTTTCCATTTCCTGAAAGATGTTTTCTTGGCAACAACAGCCTCTCTGACCTCACCTTTAAACCATGCTGGCAATTTTTTGGACTTCCTTCCACTTTTCTTAAAGCATGGAATACAGCTGGTCTGGGCTTCCAAGATAGTATTTTTCAACAACACCCAAGCTTGATGTAAGTCTTCAACCTTTGCAACTGCTCCTTTTAGTTTTTTCCTAACTATTTTCCTCATTTTATCATAGTCTCCCTTTCGAAAGTTAAAAGGTAGTACTGTGGATTTCCTTACTATCCCTCCTCCACTAATTAAATCAAAGGCGATCATGCTATGATCACTATTGCCAAGTGGCCCCAACACCCTTATCTCTTGCACTAGATCTGGTGTTCCACTAAGGACTAGGTCTAATATGGCTTCCCCTCTGGTCGGTTCATGAACCAGCTGCTCCAAGAAGCAGTCATTTATGTCATCTAGGAACTTTATCTCCCTAGCATGTACTGCCGTGACACTGACCCAGTCGATACTGGGGTAATTGAAATCGCCCATTATTATTACCGCGCTGTAACTTTTGTTAGCTTCCTTGATTTCTTTGAGCATTTCATTATCCATTTGTTCATTCTGGCCAGGCGGTCGATAGTACACCCCCACCGCCATCGCCTTCCCCTTTTTACATGGAATTTCAATCCATAGAGATTCTACAGCAAATTTTGTTTCCTGCAAAACTTTAATCCTTTCTGACTCAATGCCCTCTCTAACATAGAGCGCAATCCCTCCACCAATTTGATCAGTTCTATCATTAGGATATAGTTTGTACCCAGGTATCACAGTGTCCCACTGGTTGTCCTCCTTCCACCATGTCTCTGATATTCCAATCACATCTAGCCTCTTATTTAGTGCTATATATTCTAACTTTCCCATCTTATTTTTTAGACTTCTAGCATTTGCATACAAACATTTTAGAGACTGTATTTTATTCATATTAATTTGGCTATTGGTAGACATGGGTAATTTGGGATCTTTAAGCTCTGTCTGCTTCATACTCGAGGGCATTTGGGCTACTTTACTCTTTTTTGGAACCTCTCTGCTTTTGGTAGTATCCTTCAAGGATACATTCTTCCGAACCATCTGCTCTTGGGCGACTGTCGGCTTTCCCCTATTATCTAGTTTAAAAGCTGTTCTATCTCCTTTTTAAAGGTTAATGCCAGCAGCCTGGTTCCATCCCGGTTAAGGTGAAGCCCATCCCTTCGATAGAGCCCCTCCTTTCCCCAGAATATACCCCAGTTCCTAACAAATCCAAACCCCTCATCTCTGCACCATTGTCTCATCCACGCATTGAGACTCCGGAGCTCTGCCTGCCTTTTGGGTCCTGCACGTGGAACGGGAAGCATTTCGGAGAATGCTACCCTGGAAGTTCTGGATTTCAACTTCCTACCTAAAAGCCTAAATTTTGCCTCCAGAACCTCCCTACCACATTTTCCTATGTCATTGGTACCGACATGTACCAAGGCAGCAGACTCCTCCCCAGCACTATCTAAGACCTTATCTAGGTGGCGCGTGAGGTCCGCTACCTTCGCACCAGGCAGGCATGTTACCAGGCGATCCTCACGTCCACCAGCCACCCAGCTATCTACATGCCTAATGTTCGAAACACCAACTATAACGGCTGTCCTAACCATTCCCTCATGGGCACATGGCCCTGGAGAAACATCCTTGGTGCGAGAGGGTTTTACATCACCTGGAGGACAGGTCCTAGTTACAGGATCACTTCTTGCCACACCAGGGTGATGCTCTCCTGTCACTTGACCTCTCTCCTCCATGGCAACAGGGATGCTGCCAGACTGGAGGTGGGACTTCAGGACTATATCCCTTTAGGTCTCGTCTATGTACCTCTCTGTCTTTCTTATGTTTCCAAGTCTGCTACTCTAGCCTCTAGAGAACGGACTCGTTCCCTGAGAGCAAAGAGCTCCTTGCACCTAGAGCACAAGTAAGACCTCTCACCAACTGGGAGAAAATCATACATGTGACACTCAATGCAAAAGACTGGAAAGCCCCCATCTCGCTGCTGGACTGCTTTCTGCATCTTAGTTTTAAGTTTTTGTTTAGATCTTTAAGTTCTTTACTTACTAAGGGTTGCTATGGATATTTATACCAATAAAACTGTACCTATTACGTTTAATATATCTTGTTCACCTGAAGCTTAATTAATCTCAGGTCCTTAGTGTATGTCTGATTTTGGTAACAAGCTTCACCTGAGAGCACCTCCTGTCTTTTAAGATGTGTAAGTACCTATAAAGCTACGATTATCCCAGGGGTGGGTGGGTGTGGGGAGGGAGGGAGGGAGGGAAATAACACTTATTAAAAGAGGGCTGCTACACAGTACCCTGTCCTGTGCTGCTGAGGTAAGCTATATTCTTATTTGATTTAAATTATAGCTCTTTGCTGCTGCTAGGCTCTAACTTATTATGAAATTTAAACTACAAGCTCTCTGCTGGGTTCTAAATTTAACCAGAAAGCTCTTTTCTGTGTTTTAAATTTCAACTAAAAGTATTTTGCTAATGATAGGCCCTGAGTGACTATTAAAATTAAACTACATCTCTCTGCTGTGTACCAAATTTAGCTCTCTTCTATGTTTTAAATTTCAACTAAAAATACTTTGCTGATACTAGGCCCTGAGTGACTATTAAATTAAAACTATAAGCTTTCTGCTGGGTATGAAATATAACCAGAAAGTTTTCTTCCGTGTTTTAAATTTTAACTTAAACTGCTGCTACTAGGCCCTGATTGATTTAACAAAAAATAGTGGGTTCACAGATTAAATAGCTTTAATAGAAAGAATTCCTTTCAGAAAATTCCCAGAAGTATATACTCACAATTGCAGATCTCTCTTCAGAAGTAACAGTCCCTTTTTCTAGTCCTTCAAGACTGAGGATCACAGAGCTCTGGTTGAGCTATTTATGCCTGTGCTGCTGAAGTAAGCTGTGACTAACTTCCTGGATGATTAACAGTCCTTGCTTGGATAGAAGGAGTCTTTCAAAATGCCCTTTTGAACTGCCACCTGGTGTTAACACCTATTGAAAAGGTTTCACAGGTCTCTTGCCCCCTAGGTAGAAGGCCTCTTTGTAAAGGTCTCTAGAAGACTTTATTTGCTGCTCAAAGAGTACTGACCCTGTTTTGCCTTTTGTGCTAATCTATATTCTTATTTGATTTAAATTTTAGCTCTTTGCTGCTGCTAGGCTCTAACTTATTATGAAATTTAAACTACAAGCTCTCTGCTGGGTTCTAAATTTAACCAGAAAGCTCTCTTCTGTGTTTTAAATTTAAACTAAAAGTACTTTGCTAATGCTAGGCCCTGAGTGACTATTAAAATTAAACTACAGCTCTCTGCTGGGTTCCAAATTTAACCAGAAAGCTCTCTTCGGTGTTTTAAATATAAACTAAAAATACTTTGCTGATACTAGGCCCTGAGTAACTATTAAATTAAAACTATAAGCTCTCTGCTGGGTATGAAATGTAACCAGAAAGTTCTCTTCTGTGTTTTAAATTTAAACTTAAACTGCTGCTACTAGGCCTTGACTGATTTAACAAAAAATAATGGGTTCACAGATTAAATAGCTTTAATAGAAAGAATTCCTTTCAGAAAATTCCCAGAAGTATATACTCACAATTTCAGCTCTCTCTTCAGAAGTAACAGTCCCTTTTTCTAGTCCTTCACAGGTGAATGCATATTAAATTGACTTTAGATGCACTAAAATGTTAAGTGTATTAATGAACTAAATGTGTGCTAATGAATACAGAAATGGTAAGTAACAGTAATAATAGGCGATACATAGGCATAACATGAATGGCAGATAGTTCTGCATGTGCATCACCAGCTTACAAAAGAGTATCTCAAAATCCTTGTTTTTAGCTATATGGCAGCAGAAAATCTTTTGGTGCACCACCAACTTAAGCAGTCACTCTATAACCCTAGGAAGATAATCTATTCAATCCATGAGAACAGGAAGGCCGTGAGCCCCGTGCGCGCGGCCGCACTTAACCGGGGGGTGCCTGGCGCGCTTGCCCGGCTGGTCGGCTATCGCGGCGGCAGCAGAGGGGCTAATTTTGAAATGATTGACTCCCGCGGGTGTTTTGACAACACGGGAGCCAATCATACAAGAGGTTATTCGGCAAAGGGGGGAGCGGTTGGGAGCGCGGCCGTCTTTGTGGCCTGGAGGCGAGAGACGGCGGTTGCTCCTGCCCTCCCACCCTTCAGAGGGTCCATGGGACCTGGCGGTTGGGGTGTTGCAGCTGGGGGGGTGGCGGGATCCCGTAGGTTTCCGGGGGGTCCGGAGCCGGAGGTAATCCTTAGGGCGGGGGTGGGGTACCCCCGACCTGGACAATCCCTCAGGCTTTTGCTAATAATATGGCGAAGCCGGAAAAGGGAGGGATAAGAAAATAGCCGGGGCTTGTGCCCGGCGGAAGCGGAGGCGGCGTCACCTTGCTACTGATATGGCGGGTGAGGGCATGATCCGCGGGGGAGGGGGGGGGGTTAAAATTGTTGTATTTAAATATTGTTCAGTTATTTTTAAAAGGCTAATAAAGCTGTGACCAGTTTAATTCCAGAACATGTGTGATGTTATTATTGCATAAGGCTTGAAATGAAGAAAGGGGAAGGGAAAAAGTGAAGGGGGGGGAGGAGCAGGGCTGGAGCGACTTGTGCGCCTTACCCGGTTACATTTCTCATATTTAGGTACTGCTCAGTTAATCATTACTTACTGAACATTAGAGAGCAGTAGTGAAAGAAAAACAAGTGCTTTATTACTGTGAGAAAATATCAAAGTAAGGGGGCCCTTTTATTAAAGCCCAGTAAGGCTGTGCACTTAAAGTGTATTAGAAATGTGTGTTAAGTGCATAGTTTCCACGTTAGCTGTCAAGGGCATGATCAACATGTTACTACTACTAAACATTTGTATAGTGCTACAAGGCGTACACAGTACTTAGCTAATCCACAACTGAGTACATTAACATGCAGCACAATTAATGTGGGGGCACCAAACAATACCCATATTCAATACCTAATCTCATTGGCTGCACCCACGCTGATTTCCACTTTACCCATACTTGTGCGTTAATATTCTTTCCATGCCCACACTCTGCCTATCACCCACCCATTCTCCACATTAGCATGCAAGCACCAGTGAACATGCATTCTGGTGGACAGTAGATGATATGCATGTTAGCATTCACAGTAGCCAGTTACTACACGCTATAGCACATGTTAATAGGTTAGCGGCGCTTAGTAAAAGGACCCCTAAGTTTAGAAATGCTACTAATATAATAAGAACACATTTGGGAGCAAAGCATACATAAGTTATCTTTACCGACAGCTTTATAGAAGCGTATGCATGGGGATATAAACGGAACTGCGAGGATTTGTCAATTGCCTTAATAGCACACTAATCATGTCTTGAAACGTAAACAGATATGCGCTTAGGGCATTGTTAATAATACAATAGGAACACACATTTTCTCACGATACACAGTTATCCCTTTTATGCAGCCTAAACTATCCCAATCTGTTTATTCTTGAGGTTTTGAAATACTGTTTAGAAATATGTCACTTTTGAAAAAAGGGATCTATAGATTGTATATGGACACCTTGGCTCTTTCACTTTATTCACCATTTCCTTAAGTTCTATCATTAACATCATGGACCTGGTATTTTCTTGTGTATAAATTAGCAATTAGAATTGATTAATCATGTTATTGGATAAAATACTAGGTGGGTATCTGAAGAGATATTCTCATGGCTCCTTTTTCCTGTTCTTGAAGTAAAAGAAAAAATGATAATTGTGGTGAGCATTAGGCTTCAGTAACATTAATCTTCATTATCTTCGAGAACAGCTTCTTTCTGTTTAATCAGAGAAAATGTTCTTACAAAGGGTAATTTTATAGCAGAGTGCCTATGTGAAAAGTCCAAAAAGGTGTCTACTTAAAGTCTGGTTTATAAAGGCAACATAGGTGTTTATATAACCTTAAAATTACACTCCCAGAACCTGCAAAAAAAATTACATCTACTCTGAGGAAGGTGTAAATATTATGTGTGCATTTATTCTATGTATGTACTGATATATTTTGTCAATATGCATGAACATTACAAATTCACCTCAGCTTTTCTTAAACCATAACCCATGGAAAGCCTACACTGAATTCCTTTCAGCACGCATTCTTTGTGCAGGCGTACTGCCGCACATTTTTATAGAAAAGTCTTTTTTATGTGTAAAACAGGCTTTACTCATAGAAGAACCTTCATAAAATTACTCCCATGGGGGAAATTTCACACACTCTGCTTAGGGACGAAGTTTGCATGTACTTTTTATCCAAAAACGTTGCACCACGTTTTGAAACGCTAATGCGCAATACTTTCAATTCAAAACTTACTACAGATACAAAGTACTTACAGACCTTTGCATCTCCCTTGTGTGTTTGCACTTTTCATCTAGAAAATAAGGCAGGTGGAATTCAAGATCTAGATATTTTTTCTTCCCCAACATTACTATGCTCTTTGAAACACCTCCTCTAAATTCAGCCAAAAATATGAGCATAGCTTCACAACGTTGCACTTTTAGATATATTTAGAGGATCACGGAAAAACGATTTACAGAGGTAATTTCTGGAGGAATGGCCTGGAATGCACTTCCACCAATCTTTTCTGACGCCAGAGCAGCTGGGGTGTTTTGTTCCGCAGCCTGCAGGGAGGAGGAGGTGAGCATTGAGCAGAGCAGAGAATAGCCACTCTGCTCCCCATTCCAGCCCCTCTTCTCCTGTTGCTCCTGCCCTATTCTATCTATTTCTTCACTCAGTTTCAGAGTTCCATTTCCTTTTTGACTACAAATTAAGTCCTGAGTAAAGTGAGGTTATTTACTTGCAATGGGGGTTCTCTGTGGATAGCAGGATGAGTCAGCCACACACTGTGATATCATTTGATGATGCCATTGGTGGAAGTGTTCTCCTGGAGCTCAGAAAGGCTAGTAAAGCCAGTGTCCACCCCACCTCCACTCAGCTGTAGTCCCGTTATTTTGCTTGCTTACTCCTTTTCTTCTTCTGCAGGTTCATCCAACAGGATTTAGTGTTATTGGAATACAAATGCCTGGGGGGGGGGGGGGAGGGGGAGGGGAGGGGGAGAGAGATGGCCCAGGCACAGACATCTTGTTGTATTGGCATTTAGATATAACTTAGGAGAACTTTTTTTTTTGATTAACAACCAAACAAGCAAAGAATGATGAGAACAGCAATGAAAAAATGGGTAGTAACTTCTATTCCACTTTAACAGAGCTACCCTTCATGGTGGAACACCACATAAGTGGTGCTTGTGGTATCCAATGGAAGTTCACAGTCTGCAATTAGTGTAGTCCAGGTGGTGTGGCCGCTTGTAGAACCACATGGTCATAGATTCTATCAGCGTGGGTCTGCTGGTCAAAGAGATATGAATTTGTGTATGGAGGACCATGTTGCAGCCTTACATATCCTTCACCATGATTCCATGTAGGTTGGCCAGGCTAGTGGCCATGTCTCTGAGGTGGTGAGCACAGACCATGCCCATAAGCTAGATATCTGTCCGGGAGTAATAGAATGCTATGCAATGCAAGATCCACTGTGACTAGGACCCCTAGTCTATTAGGGTCAAATGAGATGAAGAGTTGGGAACATTTTTTGGGTGGGTTCTGTCTTGTGGCTGTATGTGTGGGGAGCACATATGCAGCCCAGGTTGTGGAGCTGCTGTTCCTCAGGCATGTTGTGAGGCTTGGGGTCAATGTTCCCTCTAATTTACTGTAGGCTGTGTGCGCATAAAATATCACCTGTGCAGCTTTTGAAGAACGGTAAAATTTTTGTGCGCCGCATGACGACACTCGGAGTTATATACTTTAAAATTTGACTACACATCAGAATATAGTATGTACACCACATTGATTGCACTAGAAAATATTGTAGAACTTGTGAAAACCGTAAATACACAACTTTTAAATTTTAACACATCTGTGTTGTTTTCTATCAGAATCAGAACCGTAATTTTTGTGTGCTCTGTTGCAAAGTATGTGCGCTCGCTCGGCGAGGTGTGTGCATGTGCACACGTGCACAGCTTAGAGGGAACAGTGCCTGGGGTAGAAGGTGGGAAGCTAAATGATATGGTTGATGTACAATCTAGAGGCTATTTGCAGGGGAAAACTTGGGATGTGTGCAAAGCATAACCAATTACTGTAGAACTGGGTGTGGAGTACAGTATGTGACTAGCACCTGCAGCTTGCTTATGTGCCTCATAGAGTGATAGCGATGAGGCAGAGATTTTTCTAATGAACTTTGGATACGCCTCCTGTAGGAGCTCAAAGGGAGTTAACATGAGCTGGTGAAAGATGATGTTGAGACCTTATGGAGGAACTAGTGGGAAGACTGGAGGGTGGAGGTTCACCAATCCTTTCATAAACTGAGAGGCTAATAGATGGTTCATTATAGGGTTATTGTCCATTCAGTGTGTGAACTGTTCATGGATGTTCTCCCTCAGATTGGAGCCCTCAATCATGCCATGTGTCTATTGGTGATGGTAACTCCACCTGTATGGGCAGAAGTGTCAAAAGCATGGAATGCTGAGTGGAAAAGGTGCTTTCTGCACTCTCTCTGGTCAGAAAGTGTGGGTGAGAGGATTCCGATGGTGTGCAGCAATTCTTGCATTTCATAAAGAGCCCTAGAAGACCTTTCTGCCCATGACATTGAAGATCTTGTGGTCCATTCCTGGTTGTGGACTGGATTGAGAGCAGGAGCTCTTGAGGCATTTCATGGTGGATTCAACAATGATTAAATGGTAGGATGGTTGCAGTTTTTTTGAATCCTAAGATGAGTCTCTTGGCGGTGAAGGATCTAGAGGACAGGGTCGCTCAGATTTTGTCACAGTTGTCTAGCAGTACATTGTGCACAGTACTACCACTAATTACTGGGTGTGTCCAGGTACTTCAGCACTCCTAGGACCTTGTTCCTGGGGTCTGGTGTGTCTACCAGCAATAGAGGTAGTTGTGATGCCAGTTTGTGGAGAAATGTGGGGTATGTTAGCTCCTACAAGGGTAAAGATGGCTGTGGAAGTGGTGGCGATGGTTCAGATATGATAAAATCCTCCTAACTACCTTCAAACTCCTTAACAACATCTTTCCCTCACATTTGTCTACCCTAATACACCCCCCATCAGAAACTAGAATGCGCAGACAAAGCGCAACCCATTCCCTCAACATAAAAACAACCTTCAGAAAAACTAAAGCAACTAAAAGCGATAGGGCCTTCTCCTTCGCTGCCCCCACTCTCTGGAACGATCTACCACTAACCCTTCGCATGATAAAAGACCTTCACCAATTCAAAAAAGAACTTAAAACCTACCTCTTCACAAACCATTTTACAATCCCCTATCAACAGAGAACCTCTCCCCAACAATCACAAAAGCTCATCCACAGCACTCAAGATAGGACAAACGACTAACACAAGAAAACCTTACACTACTTACACAAGTCACCCAACACGCAAAAGTCTTACCCAATCTGTTGCTCTTGTAAATAACCATTTGTAATTTAGTTTGGTTATGTTTTACGTATTATTACCTGTATATAGTTAAAACCATGTTCCATGTAAAGTATACAGAAGTATACAAAATTTTGTTAACTGTTCAATGTAAACCGCCCTTGATCTCTGGAAGGGGCGGTATAGAAGAAACTGTTAAATAAATTAAATAAGATATGATCCCTGTTGACTCCAGGGATCCCTGGTTTGAGGACGGAGTGGAGTAATCAGATTCCCAGGATGGGCTCCAGTGAGAAGATGAGTGGGGGAAGTGTAAGGGTGGTGGAGAAGCTGAAATTAGAAGTGGGGACATGGAGGCTCTCAATTTGTGTGTTCTCTATTTGATCCCCTCACATGAGTTATTTTCTTTATATGCATGCTTCATTCTAAATATTGCATGTTCTTGTGAAGAGTACAGACACAGAAACATGGTGGCAGATAAAGACCTTACAGCCTAACCTGCTCTTCCATACCAACTGCTAAGTCTTTATTTTAATGCCATCAAGTCAATGCTGACTCCTAGCAACCCAGTTGCCTCTGGGTTTTCTTGGCAATGTATCACTGGAAATAGATTGCCAGGCCTTTTCTTCTGAGGCAATGGAGGGTAAAGTGCCTTACCCAAGGTCACAAGGAGTACCAGAAGGAATTGAATTCTAGAAATCTTCTAGGTACTAGGCAGTTGCTCTAACCACTAGGCTACTCCTCCACTAAGCTCTACAGTCCCTTTTTTCCCTTTTAGAGATCTTCTGTGTTTGTCCCATGCTTTTTTTTAATTCAGATGCATTCCTTGTCTCTACCACCTCCACTGGGAGACTATTCCACAAATCTACCACTCTTTACATAAAGAAATATGTCCGCAAATTACTCCAGAGTCTATTTACTTTACTTTTATCCTATGCCCCCTCATTGCAGAGTTTTCTTTCAATTGAAAGAGGCTCTCCTCCTGTGCATTTATGTCACCGAGGTATTTAAACATCTCTATTATTTCCCCCCCCCCCTGCTTTTCTTCCAAAGTATACGTATTGAGATCTTTAAGTCTTCCCCATATGCCTTACGATAAAGCTCACTGACTTTCTTGTTTTCCTACTTGTTTTTGCTCAGTTGTAAATTTCAGAACATAAAATTCACAGCAATGTAAATTGTTTTTATCAACACTATAATTTGGTATTCTAATTTGGAGCTCTGTTCAATAGACTCTACACATCTACTCCATTGCATGATATTGCTTTAAAGGTGAATGGCCCTTTAACAGGTATGCAAAGTACCAATGAATAGACTCATTAAAGCTTAGCTAAATAATACTAAGCAGTACAAAATGAATGGGAATAAGATCACATGGTTCTTCTGCATCTATCGCTATCCAGTTTTGTATGCAGTCAGCTATTTTTCATTTCTCCTTTATTTACAGCAAAGGCACGGCTTTCAGTTTATCCACTTCATATTACTCTACTAGAAATTCACTAGATAAGAACTGTAAACTCTTCATTTTTAATTATGACACATATGTATAATGCCATGAGCTCTATGTTGGATGTATATAGTTCTTCAGCAGCATTCAGGAGTGGAGGAGTAGCTTAGTTGTTACCCAGAAGATCAAGGGTTTGATTCCCACTAGCACTCCTTGTGACCTTGGGAAAGTCACTTTACCCTCTATTGCCTCTGAAGAAAAGGCCTGGCAATCTACTTCCTGTGATACTTTGCAAGAAAACCCAGAGGCAGCTGGTTCATTAAAAGTCAACACTGACTTGATAGCACTAAAAAAAAAAAAACAGTATTCACGATGAGCCTTGAACAATTAGGGTTACTTGAAAAAGCTAATGGAGGTCATTCTAAAAGCCTTGTGTGACATGCAGATAGTGACCTATACACATGTAAATACCAAATTTAGAATGCTGCTAATACATGAGAAGATGCCTTGGGAAGCACAGATTTTAAAAGGGGGGGGGGGTATGGTTTGGTTAGTCCAAAAATTATGCCTGTATTTGAGTCTTCAGCTGTCCTCAATGAGCCTCCTTTAGGCCAATTTCTGAAGCTAAGCAGGGTCAGACCCAGATAGGAGCCCATCTTGGAATACCAGGGACTGTAAACTTACTGCATAGAAGAATGGTCTAGCAATACCCATGGCATTTTCCATTTTGCAATGGGTATATGCATATATTTAAAAAAATAAAAAAACGTCCACATTGGCTCATGCCTCTTCACCAAGCCTTGCATAGGTTTCAGCAAAGTGCTTGTTTTGTTAATGACTTGATATAAATGATTGAGCGGGCAACTGTGCTTAGTCCTTAGTACTCTAGATATCCCAATAAAATGTATATAAAAAATGCCTTTTGGGACTTTGCTCCTTAATTGGCTGCAATTATAATTTTCTGAGATATGTTTCTCATAACAACTGGCATTTATATGTAGAAGATGTGAGACTTGGTGCTTGGATGCACAATCACTGATATTGACATGTAAAAGGTGCTGAATGATGTTGCTCTTTTTTTCTGAATGTATAGCTTTCGGAAATGGACGCTTCTGCTGCACATCTAGGGAAAAAGACATACATCTCCCTGCATTCAGCAGATCCTTTTATAAAATACAGTAGAGGGAGGGGTGGTCTAGTGGTTAGGACAAGGTACTTCAGGCCGGAGGGTCAGGGGTTCAAGTCCCACTTGGGGACAGCAATCTCAGGCCAGAGGGATTGGGATTTCTAGTCCTATAGGCACTCCTTGTGGTCTTGGGCAAGCCACTTAACCCTCCAATGCCCATGCTCCCTGTATGTATTAATGTGTGTGTCTCATATCCCCTCGTGTTAAATGTATCCCCCAATTGACCGCTTTGACCCAGTGAAAAGCAGGATATAAATACAGCTAAATAAAATAAAAATAAATAAATAAATAGAAATGACAAGTAGCCTGACATAGGGATCCCAGTTCCTACATTGACACGCTATACAAACTGGGGCTTAATAGTTCATTAATGACCCCATGCCACCAGCAAAAAGAAACTCATTCTTTTTATTGACACAACATAACGAGGAATGGAAGTGTTGTGGGTGAGTTTGCCTGGTGTCCTACTTCCCTACCCCTTCCCCTTCCCCTTCCCCTCCTATTCCTATTTATTTTCCTAATAGTGTAGAGCAGGAACTTAGTCTCACGGCTTTACAATATTACATAGAGTGGTGCCTGTCTTCAATTCACTTTCACTTATTAATTCACTTTTGATACTTCAAATCGTTTTGCCTGATTCTTCCTAATTTTCCAGATCAGGGGCTGTCTCCTAAGTGTATCTGTACAGAATTGGGTGCATCTGGAGGTCTATGTAAATATTCAGTAGAAGCCATAGTTAAAGCTTAACATCTGTTCTATAGGAAGTTCAGTAATTCCAGGATCCAATGTATGGTAACACAGGACAGTATTTTCCTGTTCTTGCTAATTTTCGTAAATGATCTCAAAGTCTGTTCACTGCTCTGCCAATGCCAGTAATATCTGTTAAGAAAATAAATTCATCACCGTTTTCTTAGGTTTATTCACCAAGAAATGAATGACTGTAAAGGTGAACACATCATCACATCTTAAAAAGTGTGAAAAACAGATCCTGTGAAACCAGATGAATGCATTCATTCTCAATAAAAACAACAATGATTATCACCAGAAAGGATGATAAACGAGCGCACATACACTGTAACAAAAAAGTCTACACCCCCTTCCAAAACAGTCACTTCTTGTGGCCCTATAGCCTGGAAGAAAGATTCTATTTGAATTGGTTTATCTACCTATTACACCACCTTACATAACAAGGTATCAAAGTGGTTTACAATAATCAAATATAAAAAATAACCATTTAGAAAGATTAATAACAACAAAATGAACAATTCACTTAGCCTCCCATGACCTTCTTCTGTTCCTCCAATAGTTAATGCAGTAAACAGATAAACAAAATAACATAAACCACTCACGGTTTCCCCTTCCATCCCTTATCAGTGCTCAAAACAGTCAGTGTTTGCTCCATACATTCCACAATAGCCCAGTGAAAAATATATTCCAGAAATAAAAAAAAAAAAAGTAGTAAAATAAATATGCCACAGCTTGGTTCACTCCCCTTATAATTCTCTAGCAGCTCCAATTACTATAAGCTCTGATGCAACCAACTACTTCCACAGCACACTTACAGCACAGTATTTGCTAAAGTGTGCCAAAGTTTTACACCTAATGCATGTTAACTGCAAATATTAAGTTGTGTTAAGTGCAAAACCTTTGTGATGTGTGTGGGGGAGGGGGAGGGGGCATTCCCAGTTCCTTTCCCATCACTCAGTTCAGGCTCCTATTCCTCCTTTTACTTTTTCGTTCCCACCTTTTCTCACCTCTTTCAAAGATCTGTTCCTTTGCTTTGACTCTCACTCTCTTCATAGCCCTCTGACTCTTTTTCCCCTTTCCCCAGCATCCATTGCCCCTTCCTCTCCCACATTCCTAGCATCCATTTCTTCACCTCTTCCTCCAATACGCCTTCCCTGGCATCTGCCCACCTACCTCCTTCTCCAATATTCACTAACTCTACATTTCTTCCTTCTTTCTCCCAGCATTCATCCCTCTGCTCCTCCATCTCCACAATCCACTGCATATGACTTTGCGTCATGCTCCTTGCCACGTTTTCTGTCCTCCTCTTCCTTCTCATTCTCCTTGCATCAATCTCCTCTCACTGCAACGTGCCAGCACCTTCCCCCTTTCCCAGCCATAGCTCATCTTTCAGCCTCCAGTCCCCTTCTCCCAGTCTTAGCATCAGTCCCTTCTCCCAAAATCAACCTCCTTCTCCTCCCATCCCAGCATCATCCAGCATCAACCCCATTTTCCCATCCCCAATATCTGTCAAAGGCAGACCTCTTCTCTCATCCCCAGCATCTGCCAAATCCAGTGCTCACCTCCCATCCCCAGTCCCTGGTTTAGCCTCCAGACCCCTTTCTCCCATCCCAACTTCAGACCCTTCTCTCAACTCAAACCCCAGCTCCCCACATTTGCCAGCCTCAGCCCCTTTTTCCAGTCTCAGCATCAGACCTTTTCCCAAATCAACCTCCAGCCCCAGAATTTTCCAGCATCAGCCCCTTCTCCCATCCCAATTATCTGTTGGCATCAGTTCCATTCTCCCATCCCCAATATCTGTCAAAATCATCCCTTCTCCCATCCGTACATCTACCAGAATCAGCCGCTCCTCCATCCCCAAGCCCTGGATCAGCCCCAGCCCCCTTCTTCCAGCCCCAGCATCTTGCAGAATCAGCCCATCTCCAATCCCTGGGTTTCTGCAAGCCCCCCACCCTACCATATCAGATCCTTCCCTCACGCTACATTTACCATCATCAGCATTCTTGTCTTGCCCCCCCCCCTCACCACAAAATCTAGTATGTCCCCAATGTGTCCCAATGCCCTCCTCCCCCATGTCTAGCATCCCCTCTCTTTTATCCCTCTTCTCTTTCCCCAAATATGGTCTGGCATTTTTCCTTTCCTCCCTCTCCCCATGTGGTCAAGCATATCCCTCTCTCTTTATCCCCCTCCCCGTCCAGCAACTCTCCTTCTTGCCCTCCATGGTCCAGCCCTCCCTCATTCCTGTCATGACTCCTTCCTGTTGCCACAACAATGCCACCAGCAAGAAAACTAAAAATACAGGTTCCATCACCACCAAGCTTACAACAGAACCGAGTGTTAGACTTACCAGGTTCTGGTAATCACTGCTTGCAGAAGGTCTAAAGCGAACCCTGCAGGTTCTTGCTAGCAAGGGCTGGAATTGATTCATTTAAACAGTGCAACAGGAGTAAACAGGAAGATGAATCACTAACGACTGGGTTAACCTCTATTGGTGATAGGGATTATGGGATGCCTCCCTTTGGAGATAGAGGACAGAGTCACATTGATTGTAAGGGTGCCAGTGTGTAATTGGAAGTTGGATTTTGAGACATCTCCAAAACCATTTTAGAAAGCTGAATATATAGATTTCCCCAACATGAGAATGCCCTGGTAGCATGTGGTGTGGTGGAGGCATTCCCTGGGTGGAGCAAGGGAGAAGCACATTATGGCCCAATTTCAGAATGGCACAGGTACATCTGTCCCTGGTTGTAGAGGTGTCCATGCCTATATCTGATATATGATTCAAACACGTGCTCGTTTCATGGCTGTAATACTTCCAGGGGGAAGATAAAAATGCGCTTACATTGTGCAGTTAATATTTTCTGGTCGATGAAACCTGCACGTAAATACATACTCCAAACATATTACTGGCTCGCCACCAAACATCGAAGTACCTGAAATAACAGGGCAGAATGTGACAATCTCATAACATAGACACTTCTCCCTTCTAAACTCTCCAGGCCGGGACGTCCACATTTGTGAAATGGCCTACACCCGTGGTCACACCTGGCCTTGCTATCTGTGTGGGGCCCATTTCCAGAACCGTTTTCTGGGACATTCATTTATCAGGGTGGAGATGGAGTGATTTCAGATGGCACTTAGATGTGCTTCCCTTAACTGCTGCCACTCTCATGGATTTTTGCACCTTCTCCTATACCTTCCTTCAAAAATGCCACTTCACTTGTTTCTGTAGCTAATTTCTGCCTGATATCTAACCTGCTATTTTATTTTTTGTGTAAATAATATTTCACGTCGGCTTGTATGGGCTTCCTAACCAGTAGACAGTAATAAGGTTGTGTTTTCTACTAAACACTGCCTGAAGACTGGCGATTTCTTATATTACAGAGAGACTCGGGAGAGAGGAAGGGACACCTTTAACATATCACAGGAGCATTTGGGCAATAAACTCCTCTAGTCAAGAGCATCCCAGCTCTGTCTGGCTAAAGTCCAAGAACCCTAATCCCAGAATCTGATATGTTTAAAATGAGAGTTCCAGGGGTCTCAAGGGGAATCTTGTCTCTGTTGGTCAGGGTGCCCCTAATGGGTGAAGAGGACCCCGGTTGCACTTTGTCCCCCTTAACATTTTCCCCAGTATGGTGTGTTGATGAGTCAAAAAAAATTCACCTTTTAAATGCATGTGTGTGATGTACTGACACAATAAAATGTGAAAAACATTCATGGTATTGTAGTCTTTCTATAGCAAGTGTAGAAGATGTGGTTACAGATACAGATTAGGAGTAATAACTTCTGGAATGGTATCTCCTAGCCCTGACTCAGCATGGTCCTGCTCAATCAATAATACTTGGGTGAATCTGACAATTCCAGAGCTTCTCCTCTTCCTGCTTTATGAAATATCCTTGTGACAGTTTGTATGTTCTGGTGTGTTGTGATTATAATGTACATTGTAATCCCATTTGAAAAAAAGGTTTTCTAGAATCTTCTTGTTATTGTCAGCTATTCTCCATAAGGCCCTTGGGAGAAGATTTCAAGATTTACATAAAGGGCCTGATTTTTATAACAAGATGCATACGCAAGAAGTCCAAAAAGATGTCTATTTTAAGCCTATTTTATAAGGACAACATAGATGCCTATATGCCTTTATAACACAGACACCTAAAACCAGTCCAACTAGCACACAGATGCTGACAGAGACACATCTCTTCCTAAGTTGCTATGAAAGTGTGGATATACTTTGAAGGGGGTCATTTTATAAAGGTTTATTTGCACATAGAGTCCATTTTCTGCACATAAAGAGGCTTTTATAAAATTGTCCTAGGGGTTACAAGTGTAAAAGTATGTGTTTACAAGAAGGTGTGTACTTTTATGAGACCTATATTTAGGGAATGGGAGTGATCTATATTTAGCTTATGCCTTTTTCAGTAGCAGCTCAAGTCAAGTTACATTCAGATAGAGTCAGTAGAAGTGTTTTAGACTGGAGTTCGGATGGAACATGTGCCAAGTCATGATTTACATATGTATTTAACAGAATATGCATGTATGCTGTGGCAGGGTAAGGGGACCCAGGAGACACTAAAAATCCCAGAAAAACTAGGGATAGCTCAAACAAAGCCCCTGCCACTTTGTGAGCTCCCCAGGCTGCACAGAGTGAGGTTAAATCCAGAAGAATAGAGCTGGGTAAGAGAGCAGAAGGACTGGGGGAGGGCCAGAGGGCAAGATCCTCTTTCATATCCTCCCTTGCCAGATACAGAGGGCATGAGCACAGGTGAGCAGGAACTGTCTGTTTTGGGTCAGGAGGCAGAGCTGCCAAAGAGCAGAGAGGGTCAGGATTTGAGAGCACCACCAAACAATGGAGCCTCAGACAAGCCAAGTCTTTGTTCCTGAACCAAGGGATGAACCAGATGCCATGGTACTGAACTTCAGATAAGGAAGTAAATGCTCAGCAGGCATCAGGAGAAAGTGAGACATTTTTGGGTGGAGTTAGAATATAGGCTTTAAAGTAATGGTTCCCAAAGTGGTCTATATGGACCCCCAAGAGTCAATTTCGACTTGCAGGGGGTCCATGTCAGCGAGAAAAAAAATTGGGGGTGCACAAGATGTAAATGGGGGGGTCCATGTGAGCAGACCCCAATTCAGGCAGATCATCATCAACATTTAGGCATTCCGTAAATTTCTTATTACACCTAACACAGATTGTGTGTACATAATACATATAATAGATATAGAAATTATATATATATATTAATTATATTTCATAAAATTGTTTAAGTACCTGTCGTATAAAGACCATACGACCAATTGGTAAAATTTAATATACCTCCTTATGACAGGAGAGAAAACTAGCAGAGGAAAGGAGGCTTCATATACAAAGGAAACATGCGAGAAGCATATCATTCCAAAGTTCTCCAGCGATATTGAGATAGCTGAAAATCGCCAAATTAAAAACAAGGAGGTTAAAAAGGGTCAACTCCTTTTTAAAAGCATAAATATAAAAATTGATAGAATAAATCATGTGTGGGTTCAACAATTCTTTTAAACCTTTTTCCAATTCAAAGGGACAGAGCAGTGAAGCGACTCCTTAGTACGTCAGTACCTATCTGCTTTGTGGTGTGCTACGTTCATGTTCAAGTTCTTACAAGTTTTCATACTAGCAGCAACGCATCACGTGCGTACGTGCAGTGAATAACACTCGTCCAGACTTGTACCAAAGCTTTGCACAGACTTGTTTGATTCATCAATTATAAACAAGAGTGTTAGAGACAAACACTGTTCATTTATTTTCTGAGTTTTGAGAAAAGTGGTTTGAAAATAAGTTCAAAAATATAAATAGGTACAAGTCAAAGTGAATCAAAATCATCTTCTTTAGGAGTGCCTAAGAAAAGTAAGTACAAACTTTTATACATATTTTTGTAGTCGCTCTGATTGCATAGAGCCGTAGACACTGATCACGACTTTAGGTAAAGTCGATTTTTCCTACATTCCTAAAAAATATTTTAAAAATATTTTAAAAATATTTGTGTGCTGTCTGGGCAGGAATCAATTTTGAATTGTTTTATCATATTTAAATAGCTTCATTTTTGTCGACAGATAGCTTCTACCCAACATGGCCCAGGCTAAAAAGAAATGTAGGTAGTATAGCGTTGATTATTTGAAGTTCAGCTTCACTTCATCCCTGTCGGACAAACATCTGCCTATGTGCCTTTTGTGCAACAGAGTTTTAAGCAAAGACACTATGAAACCATCCAAGCTGGAGGATCATCTGAGAAGGTGTCACCCTGATAAAACAAGATTTGACATACTTTAAAACACTGAAAGAAAAACTTCAGAAGAGAACCACGGTGGACAGTATGTTCGCTTCAATGTCAAAAAGAGACGATGATGGCTTGCGGGCGTCTTACAATATCTCACTACTCATAGCAAAATCAGGAAAGTCTCATAATATCGGAGAACAACTGATTTTGCCAGCCGTTGAAGAGGTTTTAAAAACTGTTCTACACAAGCCTGCATATGATATACTCAAAAGAATTCCTTTGAGCAACAACACAGTTCAAAGACATATTGATGAAATGAGTCATGATGTTGAAAGCTTCTTGTGTAATTATCTGCAAACGAACCATTTCTCTATTCAACTGGACGAGTCAACGTTACCTGGTAATGAAGCACTATTATTGGCATATGTTTGTTTTGTTATGGACCAAGAAATCCATGAAGGACTGCTCTTTGCGAGAACTTTGACAACAGACACTAAAGGTGAATCAATATTCAATGTTTTGAAAGATTATTTCATGGAAAAAGCGATCCCTTTATCAAATATAATATCAGAAGCAGCAGATGGAGCACCAGCCATGTTTGGGTGCTATCGCGGTTTTATAAGCCATTTAAAACAAAATGTACCCGGGGTGTTTGCAATTCACTGCGTCATTCATCGACAACATTTAGTAGCTAAAAATCTGAGTGCCAGATTGCATCAATCTCTTCAATTCATCATAAACACAGTAAACAAGATTTGTAGCAACACGTTGAATTCTAGGTTATTTGCGCAGTTGTGTGAAGAAAATGATGAGGACTTTCATCGATTACTCCTTCACACTGAAGTACGCTGGCTCTCGAAAAGCTTATGTTTGACAAGATTTTTTTCACTTTTTGAGACCGTTTTAGAGTTTTTGGATGCTGAACATCCCATTTTGAAAGAAAATTTAATCAAATGGAAACCAGACATTGCTTATTTAACAGATTTGTTTACTAAATTTAAAGAGGTTAAATTGCAGTTACAAGGTGACAGTCTGAATTTAATAAAAACAAAGTCCATCATTGCAGCTTTTCTTGCCAGAATGAATCTAATGAAGCAAAACATTGGACGGAGAGAATTTTCCGTTACCCAACTTGTCAATGACAAACGTCCAGGATGATTTGGTCTACGTTCAACATTTAAATGTCCTTCACACACAGGCTTTAAAACCAGGTTTGAGGATGTTTTGACTATGGAAATCCCACAGTGGATTATCAGTCCATACAGTGACATTGAAGAATCGGATGTCATATTACAAGAAGAACTGATCGGAATAAGCACCAACAAAGAATTTAAGGTGCAGATCAGAAAGGGGTATCAGCAGTTCTGGCTTCAGAAAGATATACCTGTTGCTTATGGACTATCACAATAAAGTTTTTGATAGCTTTTCCATCTTCATACCTTGTGGAAAGAGGTTTTAGCGCGGTTGCCAATCTTCTTACAAAAAAAGAAATCAATTGCAAATCACTGGACGTGGAGATTTAAAGCTATACCTCACTAATTTGAAGCCAAATATTGAACAAGTGCTATCAGAGCATCAGGTTCATTCCTCTCATTAACAGCATTATTTGTGTATTAATTTTTGCCCTTCTTGTCTCTTTCGTACTCTGCTCCTCCTTTCTTCCTCATTTTGGGTATGTTACTCCCAAGTCTTATACTGTTATAATGAGGCCTTTACGTAATCTAGCGAACCTTATCTATGTCTTCCCTAGTTCTGGTCTCCCTAGACGTACTTCTCGCTCTCTTAGGCTTCCTGTGCTCCCTAATTATTTCTCTCACATTAGGTCTAGGCCTTCTCGCAACTTATCTAACCTTGTTCTGATTCCTCTTCTCTCCCCATCTGCCCTCCCCTTCTCTTGTGCCTTATGAAACGTTCATTCTATCTCTAATAAACTTGCTTTTGTTCATGACCTTTTTATTTCCCCCTCATTTCACCTCTTTGCCCTAACTGAGACCTGGCTTCTTTCTGATGACACTGCATCCATTGCCGCTCTATGTCATGGCGGCTATAGGTTTTCCCAGACTCCTTGTCCTACTGGTCGTGGTGGGGGTACTGGCTTTCTGTTGTCTCCCTCTGTCACTTCCAGACCCTCATGCCACCTCACTCTAATTCCCCTCTCTCCTTTGAATTCCACTCCATCTGTCTCTTCTCTCCTCTTCCTCTCCGAGTCGCTGTTATCTATTGTCCTCCTGACATTTCCGTCTCTACTTTTCTTTCTGATTTTGATTCTTGGCTTTCTACCTTTCTTCACCTTTCCTTCACCACTCTTATTCTTGGTGACTTCAACATTCATGTTGACAGCCCTTCTGATCCCCCTGCTTTAAAGCTTCTTTCCCTTACCTCCTCACATAACCTTCAACTCTGTTCCACTGCCCCCACTCACCGACATGGTCACTGCCTTGACTTAATTTTATTCTCTTACTGCTCACCTTCCAATTTCTTAACTCTGTCCTTCCCTCTGACCACCACCTTTTAAGCCTTACTATTCATCATCCCCCAACCCAGCCTCGTCTTGTCTGCACTAACCTATTTAGAAACCTTCTTGCCATTGATCCTTTAGCTCTCTCCTCCTCTCTCTCCTTATCTCTTTCATCCACTCTGCTTTCCAATTCTATTGATGAGGCTGTGACCTCTTATAACACTGCACTCTCCTCCACCCTTGATACTTTTGCCCCCCTCATCCCTCGTCCTGTTAGGCGTTCTTCTCCTCAGCCCTGGCTCTCCCCTATTGCCCACTTTCTGTGCTCTTGTGCCCGCTCTGCTGAGCCTGCCTGGCTCAAATCCCACTCTTATCCTGACTTTCTCCACTTTAAATTCATGCTCTCCTCCTTCCAATCAGCCATTGCGCTTTTCAAACAAATTTACTGCCTCAATCTGAATAACTCTTTTTCCTCTAATCCTCGTCGTCTCTTTAGCACACTCAATTCTCTCCTCAGTGTGCCTCCACCCCTGATTCCTCCCTCCCTTTCTGCCCAAACCTTGGCTAACTACTTCCATGACAAAATCCACACAATCACCCTCCAGTTCCCCTCCTCCCCCTCTTCCCCCCCTCCTTCCCCCCCTATTTCCCATTTCTCCCCTCCCCAAACTTCTGCCACCCTTTCTTCCTTCCCTATGGTCTCTGACGAGGAAACGTCGCTCCTTCTCTCTTCCTCCAAACCTACTACCTGCTCTTCTGACCCCTTCCCCACCCACCTCCTTAGCTCCATCTTTTCATCTCTCGTTCCTTCTATTTCTCATATTCTTAACCTCTCTCTCTCCACTGCAACCTTCCCTTCTGTTTTAAAGCATGCTGTGGGTACACCTCTCCTCAAAAAACCTTCACTTGATCCCACTTGTCCTTCTAACTATCGTCCCATCTCTCTCCTTCCTTTTGTCTCTAAACTTCTTGAGCGTGCAGTCTATCACCTTTGTCCTGATTTCCTCTCCTCTCATACCCTCTTAGATCCTTTACAATCCAGCTTCCATCCCCTACACTCCAATGAAACTGCTCTTACTAAGGTCTCAAATGATTTGTTCTTAGCAAAGTCCAAAGGCTTTTACTCTGTCCTCATTCTTCTTGATCTCTCTGCTGCCTTCGACACTGTTGACCATAACCTTCTTCTTATCACCCTATCCTCATTTGGATTCAAAGAATCTGTACAATCTTGGTTCTCTTCCTATCTATCCCATCGCTCTTTCAGTGTGTGCTTCGATGGCTCCTCCTCCTCTTCAACCCCACTACCTGTAGGAGTTCCTCAGGGTTCTGTCTTAGGTCCACTCCTCTTCTCTCTCTATACCCAATCCCTTGGCACCCTTATCTCTTCCCATGGCTTTCACTATCATCTCTATGCTGACGACTCTCAAATCTATCTTTCTGCACCTGTTATCTCTCCTGATATCCAGTCTCTCACTCTGCCTCTCTGACATTGCTGCCTGGATGTCTCACCGCCGCTTAAAACTGAACATGGCCAAAACTGAGCTTCTTATCTTTCCCCTGAATGCTTCCCCTCCTCTTTCACCTTTCTCTCTCTCTGTTGATAACTCTGTACTCCTCTCTGTTTCTTCAGCATGTAACCTTAGTGTTATCGTTGATTCCTCTCTCTCTTTCCCTTCACATATCCAGCTCATTGCTAAAACTTGTTGTTTCTTTCTATACAATATATCAAAAATTTGCCCCTTCCTCTCTGTTGACACCACTAAATTGATTGTCCACTCCTTAATCACCTCCCGTCTTGATTATTGTAATGTTCTCCTTGCCGGCCTCCCTGCAAGCCACCTCTTTCCTCTTCAGTCAATTCAACACTCTGTTGTTCGACTCATTTTCCGCCAGTCTCGTTTTTCCCACATCACTCCTCTCCTCATGTCACTTCATTGGCTTCCCATCTGTCTATGTATCCAATTTAAACTTCTCCTCCTGACCTATAAATGTATTTACTCTTCTTCCCCCCAGTACCTCTCATCTCTCCTTACACCCCCTCTCGGTTGCTTCGCTCTTCTAACAGTCTTCGTTTATCTGTGCCCTTTACTCGTACTGCCAATTCCAGACTTTGCTCCTTCCAACTGGCAGCACCCTTTGCTTGGAATAGTCTTCCTATCTCTGTGTGCCAGGCATCCTCCCTGGCCATTTTCAAGTCCAGACTAAAATCCCACCTCTTCACTATTGCTTTCTGTTCCTGTCTTACCCTATCTTGATCTCTCTATCAACATTTGCTTACTTTGTCCTGTAAATTTTTGTTATTTGTATTATGTAACTTATTTTGTTTTCTGTCTTATTAGATTGTGAGCTCTGATGAGCAGGGACTGTCTCTCTTCTATGTTTGTACAGCGCTTCATATGTTGCGGCGCTTTATAAGTCTTTAATAATAATAATAATAATAATAATAATAATAATGTAAGAATTTTACTAGGTTCTGATTTGTTTTGTTTCAAATCCAAATATTTACTTGCATTTTGTGTCTTTTCAATAAAGGAAAGGTATGAATAAAAATTGTACATGTTTTTCTTTTTTTACAATTGTCCACTCTACAAAAAGCCCTATCAAAGTGAGCAGCACTGTGTCAGCTGTCAAAAACACATTTGAAGTTAATAAGTTTAGGAAAATTCAATATTAGGCAGGCAGGGGGGTCTATGGAAAACAAAAAAAATCAGCAAGTGGTCTACGGGGCAAAAAGGTTTGGGAACCTATGCTTTAAAGCATTAGCTGTCCGCTGAAGGGAGGGACTGTTCACCCCCATTCTTAAAAGGATTTATATGTTTATGTTTATTTGATATACCACTTCTTATTACATCAAGGTGATTTACAATACATAAAAATAATCAGTAATGGCCCAGGCCAGAGAGGAGAAAGGAACTACAATAAATGACAGAATAGGGACAGAACAACCATTGAAAGAGTTAAGAGAAATGGCAGAGAGGGGTTAGGAGAGGCTGGGAGGCAGGTCAAATGCACTACAGAAAAGGTGAGTCTTCAGAAGGTTCTTAAATTTAGGGAAGAAGGATTCCTGACATAGAGTTGAGGGAAGGGAGTTCCAAAGGGACGGGCCAAAAAAACAAAGCGGAGTGGCGAGTGGACTGAAGGTATGCACATGACGGGGATGGAAGGACCAGATGGTTGACATGAATTAAATGAAGACTGTGGGTGGGTGGGTGAAACTGAAGCAGGTCAGCTAAATATTTTGGTGTGGAGGTATGGATGGTGAGATGGGCAAGAATAAGAACCTTATAACGGATGTGGAAAGACAGTGAAAGCTAGTGTAGATGAAATAGGATGGGTGTAATATGATACCTGCTCTGGGTGACATATTCTGTATTAACTGAAGATGATAAAGCTGGGATTGAGCAATGCCAACAAGAGCTAAATTGCAGAAGTTCAGTTGGAACATAACTAATGACAAAAGAAGGGTGGTTAACGCCTATGGGGACAAGAAGGGATGGATGTCACGTATCTGGCAAAGGTATATGAGAGTCTGTGGGCATAAAATAATGTGGTTTTTAAGAGTATTATGCTGTGCTGTAAGAATGAAGAGTATGTGAAAAAGGATGTTATGGAAACACACTGCATAGACTAGCTGTGTTACAATTGACACTGCCAGGGAAAGGAAATGCAACATGCAGGCAGCACAGCCTCTCCCCATAGTCTTCACACTCCATCAGTCTCAGTGCCACTTGCTTAGAGGTGGCTGTGTTGCCTATTATGTGCAGTGCTGGCTCTCCCCACAGCCCATCTCTGAACAAGAATCGCTGGGATTGAGGGAGGGGGCAGACCATGGGGAGAGGCAGTGTTGCCTGAATGTAGGATCAGAGAGAACTGTGCTTCAAGTTACTGCTCAACAAATGTAAAAGCAGAAGCTAGCAGAGAGGTACACATGGTGCCAAGACTTTATTTGTGCAGCTGTGTAGCTATAGCTGGTGCCAAAATTCCAAAGATGCTGTGCTTGTGACCTACTCATGCTCTACCTCATTGTCTCTCATACTGTTCTTATGTTCTCAAGTCTCATGAGTTCCTATATTGCATGGTATCTTTAGATAGAAATACAGATAACAACAATTATAGCTTCAGATATTAAGTGTCTGTACGCGTGTGTGATGTAACAATGTTGTGTGCCTGTCTGTGCGTTGGAGAAGCTGTGGTAGGTGCTTTTGTGAATGGGGTACAAAGCATCTGTGTGTGTGATACAGAGGTGGGGTGCCTTGTGTGTGTGTGTGTGTGTTCATGCAGTATGAAGGTAAGGTGTCCATGTGTGTGTGTGTGTGTGTCTGTTGTGCGGAGGTAGGGTGCCTATGTATGTGCATATCTCTTGTGTGAAGGTAGGATGCCTGTGTGTATGTGTATAATGCAGAGGTGGAGTGCCTGTGTGTTTGTGGTGTGGAGGTGAGGTGCCTCTGTGTGTGTGTGTGTGTGTGTGTGTGTGTGTGTGTGTGTGTGTGTGTGTGGTGCAGAGGTGAGATGTCCATGTGTGTGTGTGCCTGTGGGGAGGAGGTAGAGTGCCTGTGTGTGTGCCTGTTTGTAATGAGATGGGGTGTCTGTATGTGTGCATGTCTGTTGTGCAGAGGTTGGGTGTGGTGTGTGGAGGTGAGAACAGAGTGCTTGTGTGTGTTCTGGGGGAGGGGAACACACATTTTGGCAAAACCTGCACTCTTCCCTCTCCCTCCAATCTCTCTCCTGCTGGCTTCCCTCCTCTGTTACCCTTCCAGACTATTCCCCTTCACCAATCCCCTCTAGCTCTCCCCATCCCCCGCCCTAAAATCCCTCCATCCTCCTTTTTTAAATAGACCCCCCGCCCCTTAAATTGTCCCTGTCTTCTTTATCTCATTTGAACTCCCCACTCCCCTCAAATAACCTATTCTGCTGCATGCACCTGGGCCTCCCTCTTCTTTTCTGCCTGCAGGGGATTGGATCCCTATGGGCATACTCCTTGTCTTTGGTTTGCTCCTTCTCTTCTGTCCACAGAGGATCCTATCTACCGCAGGTAAATAAAGGTATAAAGAAAAGGAGACTGCTATGGCTTTCGAAAGAAGTAGCTGAAAAGGTGAAGAAAAAGAGGGAGGCCTTCATGAAATACAAGAGATCACAGAGAGAGGAAGACAGGTATTTATTTTTGGAAAAACTTAGAGAAGCTAGCAAAGTAGTCAGTAAAGCAAAGATTCAAAAATAGGAGGAAATAGCCAATGCAATAAAATGGGGGGATAAGACATTTTTCAGATATGTTAGTGAGAAAAGGAAGGGCAAAAGTAATATTGTCAGACCCAAGGGTGAAGGGGAGGAAAATGTAGAAGCTGATGAGGATAAAGCAGAATTGCTTAACAAATATTTCTGTTCTGTGTTCACAGATGAAGAACCAGGAAGAGGACCTCAGAAAACACCCACAAACAGGAACAGAAGTGAGGGGCATCTTGAACAATTTTCAGAAGACTGTGTTTGTGAGAAACTAGCTAAACTTAAAGTAGACAAAGCGTTGGGACCATATGGGATACACCCTAGAATACTGAGGGAACTTGGGGACATTCTAGCAGTTCCACTGACTGACCTTTTCAGTGCCAAAGGGAGTGGTGCCAAAGGACTGGAGAGAGGCTCATGTGGTGCCTTTACATAAAAGCGGAAGTAAGGATGTGGTTGAAAAATACAGGCCACTTAGTTTAACTTTGGTTGTGAGTAAATTATTGGAAACGCTGTTGAAAGAGAAAATAGTGAGGTTTCAGGAGTCCAGCGGATTACAGGATCCGAGGCAGCATGTATTTACCAGAGGCAGGTCTTGTCAGACAAATCTGATTGATTTCTTTGACTGGGTGACCAGTGAGTTGGACCGAGGGAGAGTCCTAGATGTGGTATATTTAGATTTCAGTAAAGCCTTTGACACCGTTCCTCACAGGTGACTTATAAACAAACTGAGCACCCTAGGGATGGACCCTAAAGTTACTGCTTGGGTTAGAAATTGGTTGAGTGGGAGGCGAGAAAGAGTACATGTTAATGGAGCTCACTCTGAGGAGAAGGAAGTTACCAGTGTTGTGCCCCAGGGATATGTCCTTGGTCCGATTCCTTTTAACATCTTTCTTAGTGATATAGCGGAAAGGCTGTCTGGTAAAATTTGCCTCTTTGCGGATGATACCAAAATCTGCAATAGAGTAGACACCCAGGATCTAGTTAAGCTTGAAGAATGGTCTAGAATTTGGCAGCTGGAATTTAATGTTAAAAAATGCAAGGTCATGCATTTGGGCTGCAGCAGTCCAAGGGAGCAACATAGTATAGGGGGTGAAGTACTTTTGTCCACTAAAGAAGAGCGGGACCTAGGCGCAGTTGTGTCTGATGATCTTAAAGTAGCTAAACATGTAGAAAAGCCAACAGTAAAAGCTAGAAGGATGCTTGGGTGCATACGGAGAGGAATGGCTAGCAGAAAAAAGGAGGTGGTAGTGCCTCTGTATATGTCTTTGGTACGACCTCATTTGGAGTATAGTGTGCAATTCTGGAGACCGCACCTTCAAAAGGATATAAACAGGATGGAGTCAGTGAGAGGGTGGCTACTAAAATGGTTAGTGGTCTTCATTATAAAGCATATGAGGACAGACTTAAGGATCTTAATATGTACACCTTAGAGGAAAGGCGGGATAGAGGTGATATGATTGAGACGTTTAAATACCTCCATGGCATAAATGTACAGGGGGAAAGCCTCTTTCGATTGAAAGCAAGTTCTGCTATGAGGGGACATGGGATGAGGGTGAAAGTGGATAGATTCAGGAGTGATATGCGGAAATATTTCTTTATGGAAAGAGTGGTGGATCTGTGGAATAGTCTCCCAGTGGAAGTGGTAGAGATGATGATAGTATCTGAATTCAAAAAAGCATGGGACAAACACAGAGGATCTCTAAAGGAAAGAGGGGACTGTTGTAGTTGTTGATATGGAAGGACAGACTAGATAGGCCATGTGGTCTTTTTATGTCATCATTTTTCTATGTTTCTATGTTTGCCGCGATCCCCTTCTCTTTTGCCCTTGGGGAATCCGATCTCCTGCAGGCAGATAGAAAGGGACTTTGCTGCAATCCCTTTCTCTTCTGTCACAAGCATTCCCCCCCCCCCACATGAGCTGCCTTGATGATGGCCATGAAGCTCGTCTGACCACGAGGCCCAATCTCCCACAGGCAGAAGATGGCTGCGATGGCGGCAAAGTCCCTTTCTATCTGCCTATAGAAGATCGGATCCCTGAAGGCAGACAAGCATCGTGGCCATCATCAGGGCAACTCGTTGAGGAAGGGGGCAATGACTCCTTTGCCCCCCCAAACTATGCCCATGGAATCAGTACATTGTAACTGTCATGCCCCTGCATTAACAGTCATCATGCAGCAAAAAGCACACTAAGGGGATCATTTTAGAAACCCTATTTGTGCTTTGGACGTTCAAAAATGAGCATACAGTCTCCAGAGCCATTTTAGAAGCCAGCTGTGGGGACATCCCTAGCTTAGCTTGAGGATGTCCAAAACATTACTGAAGCATGGAGAAGGCATAGCTGGGGCATTTCTGGAAACCTGGAGGATGGTTAGGGAACTTCCAGGGGCCAAGATGTCCCTGCCTGATCACAAAAACATCATGGTCATCCAGCGCCATGTCTAACTTTAGACCTGCTCTGAAACACCCAGAAGTGGAGGAATAACCCAGTGGTCAGAAAACTGGCTTAGTAACTAAGAGACCAGGGGTTTGATTCCCACTGCCACCCCTTGTGACCTTGGGCAAGACCCTTAATCTTCCATTGCCTCAGAAAAAAAAGGCCTGCCAATCTACTTCTGTTCACACTGCCAAGAAAACCCAGGAGCTACTGGGTTGTAACATTCAGAGGGTGTAGAGGAAAAGAACATGCCATCATCTCCAGTTCTCAGCACAATTTCAATTATAGAAGCAGCAGATTTTGAACCTTGCTCTATGCCTAACCCATTGCTGTAACCATTATGCTATCCTAGATGTCTGGCATCTGAAATACAGTCCTGGGGATGTCTAAACAAGCATCCCTATCAGGCTCGTCAAGGCTGGTGAAATCACGTCTGCATCTGGATGTGCTTGCATGTTTTCCAGACACTCTGGCTTAGACGTCCCAGATTGCAGCTGGATGGATCTTCTAAAATTCTCCTTTATCTGCTTAGCAAACTTTCGTAAAAGGGCCCTCTAAGTGTTCTCTAAAAGCCAGGAAAAAACATGCCTAGACAAAATTTGAATTAAGCAGATCATGGACAAGTTCCTTCACATACAACGTGCCTCTCTGTGCAAGCAAGCAGTTGGAAAGTGCACAGGTTGTTATAGATCCATGGTGTCTGTTAGGCCACAAACACCAGACCTGAAAGCTATCTGAGCAGGTTATAAATTGTGCCTAGGTCAACTAGATCTCTGCACTTTCGGGTCCATAGAAAAGAATAATGAGAAAAAATATCATGGGATATTTTCTCAAAATTCATCTTCTCAGATACTGTTATACCAAGATACAATCATCTTAAGACAGCATTTCTTGCTATCAAATGTATGTGTGTGTGTGTGCACATGGGGAAAGAGGAGAAAGATGAAAGAAAAGTAACGGTTTGTTTGATTCTCTCACAATGCATTTCCAGTATTCTGCTTTGTTGTATGACATTGCTCCCTTACTATCCAAAGTTAGATGCTGTGAAAGAGGTTCTGCAGCAGGTCTGTATTGCACTTGTAGGATATTCATAAAGAAATCAAGACAATCCTAAACTGACCTTGAAGACTCTTCTGAAAATACAGGCTGCATAAATGACAGACTGACATCTTTAGATAAAGAGATTCAAAATAAATAAAAAACAGTGTTAAAGATTGCAGGAGATGCAGAGTTTATCACTGTTTCTGATTTACCCTATTCAAAAAAAATCCGCAAGGCTCATAAATTTAGTAAAGTGGTTCTCTTAATTTAGTTCAAGACATGCATGGCACCTGGGTGCATTAGCCTTGGTAAAAATCATGTATATTCTCATTTTCATCAGGCATTTCAGACTCTAAATGTTGCTAAGCAAAGAGTGTTTTGTGTGTGTATGTATATGTATATATATATATATATATATATATATATAATTTTATTTTTCAGAATTGTATATGTATTTGAAATTATCCTGATTTATGTTTGAAAAAATAGTTGGGGCTATTCTTCCAGTCTGGAAAAAAACATTCTAATAAACTAGGCTCTAGGGAGAAGTTTATTTCATTACAATGCATGGAATAGATGGGGTGTAACTGTTTACTTTGGAAGGTGCAGGGTTGCAAGGGTTACAGAGGACTGATCAGTGGTGGGGGTTAATGTGCACCCCCAACTCCCACAAGCATAGATTAGGGGGGGGGGAACACTTTCAGGGTCATTCTGAACCACGAATAGTGGGGATGTCCATCCCCACTATTTGTGGCGGATGCAGGCCCCGACTAACTTCCCCGCCGATTGGGCGGGAAGTTAGGGCGGGGAAGAGGCGGCCCGGGGGTGGAGAGTGGGCAGGCAGTTGGCAATTGCCGGCCCTGGATGTACAGGGCCGATTCTAATGTCGGCCCTGTATGTCCAGGGCCGGCGAAATGGCCGGAGAAGTTATTCCACCCCCTGGGTGGAATAACATCCCTGGACAATGTTTGTTGTCATCGGCCGCAGATGGGGCTGGGGGGCCAGAGTTAATTCCCTGCAACCCGACGCTGGCTTTAGGAAGCTGGATCGGGGGTCAGGCTGCAAGGAATTAACTCTTTTTGTAGGCGGCCGGCATTGCGGCTTTTAAATGGAGCAGCGGTGCCACGGCAATATGATGCCTTGGCACCACGGCTCCATTTAAATGTCCTGAGTTAGTCGGGCAGGGCACGTACGTGCAAGCTGGGACTGAATCGAAGTCCCGGCCTGCATGTACATGTCTGTTCATGATTCTGATCCCGTGGGGCTAGATGTGCACCATGGGATCAGAATCGTGGTCTCCTTTGTACGTCTGGCTCAGTCCAGATGTACAAAGGAGATGTAAGTCCAGGACAGAATCGGGCCATTTCTGTTTTTGCCCTTTGTACCCTGCTCAGTTTTTCTCCCACATACACACACAGATAAACAGTCATACACATGCAATCTTATGCTCTCTCTTCTCCCCCTTCAAGTCTAAACTAACCACCCTCCACGTCTTTCTCCCTTGGGAAAGAAGACTGAGAATAAGGGGGGGGGGGGTGGCAATGGAGAGAAGAAGTAAAATAGTCAAGAAACAATGAGTGAGGCATGAAGAATCGGGGGGGGGGGGGTAGATGGTGTGGGAGAAGGGCTGAGAGAGGAAGTGCAATACTGTCTAGCACTCCCTCTAGTGTCCCTAACATTCTTCTCCTTCCCTGCGCTCCCCCCACCCTTGGCCATAGGTTTGCTCCAGTGACTGCAGCATTCTTGCCCTTCCCCCTTCTGTTATTTCCTTCCACTTCCTCCGTTCCCCTCGCTTCTCCTCCCTGATCCCACCCTTCTAGTTTTCAATGTTGCGTTCTACCTGATCGTGCACAGTTACTCCTGTTTCTTGTATCTTTCTCAGTACTGGCCAGTGGAAAGCAGGCTGTTCTTTTGTTAGCGCACGCGTGCCTACAGCAGCACCATCTCCCTGTGTTTTTCTGGCCAATAGGTGTGTGGTGTTCCTCTGAGGCAAGTCAGAATGTCTGTGCGCCTGCTGGACCGATCATGGGGTGGCAATATGACATGCATAGCTGGAAAACATTTCACACCGGAGAATACAAGCAAACAGAAACTCAGTATTATATGGAGGAAAAAAAAGGAAGGGCTTTCAATGACCAATAAACCGCCTTACACTACTTTGTCATGTTTCATATTAAAAATATCACAAAAAAATAATATTTTCTTTCCCGGTAGGAGGGGTAAAGGTCAGACATGGGATTGGTTTGTCATTCTCTATAGCCATTGTTTCATAGATCAGAGCATAAGCAGTGAACATCCATTCCACTACACTATTTTAAATATATGTTATTCAAAGTGCAATGTCATTACCTGTATAGATTAGGTTCACTCTTCATGGTTTAATTGCATCTTATGTTATATGTGTGGAGCCCGATTCACAAAGGGGCACGTCTGGCAGTCAGAATGTCCACAATATGAACGGGGCCACACTGTACCTGATTCTGCACCGTGGGAGCAAGACATCCCCATGGGTGCAGAATCGGGCACATAGATGACATGGGATGCCCCCGGATCCCTCCGTGGGAGACGTTCATCCGCAGCCCATCCAGCCTGCACTATGCTCCTGCTGGTGTACCGGTGCCATGGTGTCCTGTTGCCATGGTACTGAGACACCCAGCAGGAGCACTAATAGATCTACTCACCAGCACAGGTCTTTTTGCCACCACCCGACCCTCGGAGGGGTCTGCCAGGGATGAGGCGGTAGGACCTCACCTCCCATGGCTCTATGTCCTGCAGGGGATTGCCAGACCAGATCACAGGGGTGCCTGCGCTTATTCCACCTCTGAGGTGGAATAAGCTGGGCATCCTAATGGAGCCCGCCAAGCGTACCGGGCCCTAACCGGAATAGGCCTTATATGTCCCAACACGTAGTCCCTCCCTAGCCCTACCTTTGCCTTGCCTCCTTCCGCCCCCATCTAGTGCTCATCGCACAGAGGCCCTGTATGTGCAGGGAGCCTTGTTTGAAGCATACGGTCCATGCGATTAGTGGAGCTCCACATCCCTCCGAGACATACAGCCCCGCTATTCATCTGCCAGAATGACTGCCATAATGTTTTTTTTCCTATGCAAACCACTTTGATTTCTGGATAAGGCGGTATATAAAACACACAAATAAAATAAATAAAAAGGCCTCTTCAGGATGCTGTGTGGGCAGGAACCATCACCCATAGACCATCACTTAAGAGCAGAGCCTAAGGGCATTGTCCCTTAGTGAAGGCTGTGGGGTCATCTTGGAGGGAGGTGTTTGAATTCCATTTGTTGGCTTCAACAGGCATGGGTTTTATTGTGGCTGAATCAAGGTACATTTTGTAATATATTTTATTAAAGTGGTAAAGGAGCAACATGCGTTTGTCGGTGGTGCTTATAAATTACTTTCTTTTGTCTCTCTTCTGCTGGTTTAGAAAGTTCACCCAGTAACTGACCTACCATTTGCTTTTCCAGGATGTATGCACAGGTATTCCAGGAGTGAATATTTTCGGCGGAGCTGGGGCGTGCATAGAGTACATGCATACATTTACATATATATTTGCCTCGAACAGATATAAATTTGTGCAAGTCCATTTGTGAGCTGTTAGGAATAGTTCTGGGAGCTTATTTTTATAAAGACACATGGGCACCCGTGTTCCCTTTATAAAACATCGACCATAAATTTAAAAAACAAACAAACAAAAAAAATTTACCACTTCTTAATAAATTACATAATATAATATATGGATCTCAACTTTGCAAGCCACACAATTTCAGGCACCTTTTAAGGAATTTTTATAGGTGCCCTGTTATGAAATTACCCCCTTAAAATGGAAACAGCTGAGGTCTGACTGCTATAAATAGGATTGATTGTAAGATTCATGCCCACAGCTATCTTTGAGCAATAATGGAGGCAAAAAAAATCTGTTTTATTCACAATTTTTTGAGATCCTGCTTCAATAGGCCACAGACATTGTTTACTTTAATTAAATAATTTAATTTGGTTCCTTAAAGTACAAGGTCTAGTTATAAGATCTATGGAGAGATGAAAGGAATTTGCATTGATTTTGAGGGATAAGTGAGAAAATTACTCATGGCAATATACTTGATTTGGGATAGGAGGCTGGTAATACAAAGGAGCAGCCAATTTGGGCGTCTTTTCCTCTATTAGATGGAAAGCAGATTGTAGATATCACAGCATGATCACATCTGAGAACCTGCAAATTAGATCTTGACCTTCTGACACGGTGAGAGCTGTGAAAGAGGATTTTGCAGGTTGGGTTTTCTGGGTTATAAAGTTTAAGGAAGGCATTTTCCCAGATGCCGTGAAAAGAGCATTAGTGAATAATTACTGAAAAATTCTGTGTCGGCTTTGTCTGAAGTGAAGAATTATTGCCCAGTTTCTAATCTAGGTTATCTATGTAATTTAGTGGAGAAAGCTCTTTGCTTCTGCTTCAGTATCATCTGAAGGAGATTGGCTTTTGAATGATTAGCCATCAGGAGTTAGAGCCTGTTACAGTACTGAAATGATGCTGGCAATCTTGCCGTATGCCCCCTACAGATGAGATGGAAAGTGGAAATTATTTTATTAGATTTACCTTCCACTTTTGAAATAGTGGATCATGATATTTTGCTACAACAGCTGGGAGGGGTAGGAATGGGGGGTCAGTATTTACACTGGTTTGCCTTCATTTTTGGCTTGAGGACAGTCCTCTGTTTAGTCGGGAGATTTTGAATCTGACCATAAAGGAGTCACCTGCGGAGTCCTTCAGAGCTCCTTGCTGTCACCAGCTTCCTTCACCATTTAGCTACAGCCTCTCTTCAGTCTGGTCTTCAATATTTTATTTATGCAGAGGATTTCCAGATTTATTTCCCATGAAACAATCAAGATAAAGGAGATATTAAAGCTATGAATGACAAATTGGCTGAAGATGAATACATTGAAGTTAATAAATCAAAACAATGTTGGACAGGAAAGATGATTGCTGCAGAAGGATGGGCTCCCAAATTCCAATCATTATATCGATGTTTCTACTTCCAGTGAGTCAAGTGGTGAAATATTTAAGTGTATGACTCGATGATGGCTTATCTATAAATTCTCAACTCTGGTTAACCTGTCACAAAGCTTTTGCAAAGTCGTGATTGCTGAATCAGCAGAAACCCTTTTTGGATAGATGAGTTATGAAGTTTGTGACAAAGGCTTTGGTATTTCCCAATTGGATTCTCATAATGTTGTTTATAACTGTCTTCCACAGAAGCACATAAAAAAGTTACAGAAGATATAAATTGAAGGACACAAAGAGATCCTATTCCCTCGGTTTATGGAGGCTGGATTGGCTTGATATTTCCTTTAGGGTACAATTTAAGGTTTTATTTCTGTATACAAGTGTACTATGATTTGTCCCCTAGTTATCTGAAAAACATTGTGCTGTTATCTCCTATTGTGGAACTTTAGATCAGCCCAGCACATGCTTCTGACTATTTCCCCTAGTGACAGAAGCCATGCATGAGAATATGTGGAGGTTTTTTTTAGTTGCTGCCCTTATCTGTGTAAAATTTTCCAGAAGAAGATTCAGCTTTGCTTAGCTTTTACAAGTTTTAAGAAACGTTTAAAGATGTGTGCTTGAATGTTTACAGACATAAGGAGTTAAACAATCTGAGACAAATCAATTAATTCATTGATTCGTTGACACATATAAGTAACCCGGGTGATGTACATCATCTTAACAGCAAAACAAGTCATTTCACTACTGGCATCATATTCAGCACAGTCTAAAGCCCACCATTTCAAACAATCAATTAAAAAAACCCAACATCTTTAAACATTTCTTAAAACTTGTAAAAGCTAAGCAAATTTGAATCTTCTTGGGGGAAACATTACACAGATAGGGACAGCAACTAAAAAAACCCCCTCCTCACATATTCCCATACACAGCTTCTGTCTAAGGGGATACACCCTGAGCCAACTTTTGCTTCTGCACCCCAACCTTGGCTCCGATCTTGCAGTGCAAGCTGCGCAAACAGGGGTAACATTTCAGCTCACTGGCTATTTAAATGTTACCCTCTGATTTAACTTAATCTGTGCATTCTGTGTCATCCATATAGAGAGCACGCTGAATAGACAGAATGATGGTGTGGTCATTGTGGGGGAGATATTCAGCGCTGGCAGCTAACGAGGGAAGGATTAGAACAGCTGTTATAGTTGGTGATTTGATCATTAGGCATGTAGATAGCTGGGTGGCTGGTGGACGTGAGAATCGCCTAGTAACATGCCTGCCTGATGCGAAGATAGCGGACCTCACAAACCACTTAGACAAGGTCTTAGATAGTGCTGGGGAGGAGTCTGCTGGCTTGGTACATGTTTGTGCCAATGACATAGGAAGGTATGGTAGGGAGGTTCTGGAGGCTAAATTTAGGCTTTTAGGTAGGAAGTTGAAATCCAGAACTTCCAGGGTAGCGTTCTCCGAAATGCTTCCCGTTCCATGCGCAAGACTCAAAAGACAGGCAGAGCTCCGGAGTCTCAATGCGTGGATTAGACAATGGTGCAAGGAAGAGAGTTCTGGATTTGTTAGGAACTGGGAAACATTCTGGGGAAAGGAGGGGCTCTTCCGAAGGGATGGGCTCCACCTTAACCAGGATGGAACCAGGCTCCTGGCATTAACCTTTAAAAAGGAGATAGAGCAGTTTTTAATCTAGATAATAGGGGAAAGCTGACAGTCGCCCAAGAGCACATGGTTCAGAACAATGTATCCTTGAAGGATATTAGCAAAAGCTGCTAATATCTGCTGAAGCTGCTGAAGTTAAGGCATATCGACAAAGAGATTCCAGTAAAGACAAAAGTAACCCAAATGCCCTTAAGTACAGAGCAGACAGAGCTTAAAGATTCCAAATTACCCCTGCCTACTCATAACCAGATTAATATGAATAAAATAGAGCCTCTAAAATGCTTGTATGCAAATGCTAGAAGTCTAAAAAATAAGATGGGAGAGTTAGAATATACAGCACTAAATGAGAGGTTAGATATGATTGCTATCTTAGAGACATGGTGGACGGAGGACAACCAGTGGGAAATTATAATACCTGGGTACAAACTATATCATAATGATAGAGCAGATCAAATTGGTGGAGAGGTTGCACTCTATGTTAGAGAGGGCATTGAGTCACAAAGGATTAAAGTTTTGCAGGAAACAAAATACACTGTAAAATCTCTATCTTTTGAAATGCTATGTAAAAAGGGGAAGGGGAAAATGATAGCAGTGGGAGTGTACTATCGACCGCCTGACCAGAATGAACAAATGGATGATGAAATGCTCAAAGAAATCAGGGAAGCTAACAAAACTTACAGCACAGTAATAATAGTGGGTGATTTCAATTACGCTGGTATCAACTGGGTCAGTGTCAAGGCAGGACATACCAGGAAGATAAAGTTTCCAGATGAAATAAATGACTGCTTCTTGGAGCAGCTGGTTCATGAGCAGACAAGAGGGGAAGACATTTTGGACCTAGTCCTTAGTGGAATACAAAATCTGGAGCAAGAGATAAGGGTGTTGGGGCCACATAGCAATAGTGATCACAGCATCATTGCATTTGATTCAATAAATGGAGGAACGATGGCAAGGAAATCCACAGTACTACCTTTTAACTTTCAAAAGGGAGACTATGATAAATTGAGGAAAATAGTTTAAAAAAATAAAAAAAGCAGTTGCAAAGGTTAAAGATTTACATCAAGCATGGGTGTTGTTTAAAAATACTATCTTGAAAGCCCAGACCAGCTATATTCCATAATTTAAGAAAAGTGGATGGAAGTCAAAAAAACTGCCAACTTGGTTTAAAAGTGAGGTCAGAGAGGCTGTTACAAAAAAAAAAAACATCTTTCAGGAAATGGAAAAAGAAGCCAAATGATGAAAATTGGAAACAATATAAGAACTGGCAGTTAGATGAAAAGGCATTGATAAGGCAGGCAGAGAATCTGAGAAGAAGCTTGCTGTGGAAGCAAAAATGCATAATAAAGACTTTTTCAAGTACATTTTAGCAAAAAACCTGTGAGAGAATCAGTTGGACCATTAGATGATAAAGGGGTAAAAGGGGCACTAAGAGGGGACAAAGCTATAGCAGAGAGACTGAATGAATTCTTTGGTTTGGTCTTTACTGAGGAAGATGTAGGGATGTTACCCATGGCTGAAATGGTATTGAAAGGTGATGCCGCAGAAGAATTGAAAGAAATATCGATATACCGGGAAGATGTATTACAACTATTTGATAAACTGAAGAGTAGCAAATTACCTGGACCGGATGGTAACATCCAAGGGTGTTGAAAGAACTGAAATATGAGATTGCAGACCTACTATTAGTAATCTATGAACTATCATTAAAATCATCTGTAATACCTGAAGATTGGAGGATGGCCAATGTAACACCAATTTTTAAGAAAGTTTCCAGGGGTGATCCGGGAAACTAGAGACCAGTAAGCCTGACGTCAGTACTGGAAAAACTGGTAGAAACCATTATAAAGAACAAAATTACTGAACATGTAGATAATCATGGCTTAATGGGAGACAGCCAACATGGCTTTAGCCAAGGAAGGTCTTGTCTTACTAATCTGTTAAGCTGTTTTGAAGGTGTGAATAAACAAGTAGACAAAGGTGAGTCGATTGATATAGTGTATGTGGATTTTCAGAAAGCCTTTGACAAGGTCTCTCATCAGAGGCTCTTGGCGAAATTAAAAAGTCATGGGATAGAAGGCAGTGTACTATTGTGGATCAGGAACTGATTAAAAGAAAGAAATCAGATGGCAGGGCTAAATGGACAATTTTCCCAATGGAGAAAGGTGAATATTGGAATACCCCAGGGATCTGTGCTGGGTCTGCTGCTTTTTAACATATTCATAAATGACCTGGAAATGGGAACAAGAAGTGAGGTAATCAAATTTGCAGATGACACAAAATTATTCAAAGTTGTTAAAACCCAAGAGGATTGTGAAAAATTGCAAGAGGACCTTGATAAATTGGAAGACTGGCCATCCAAATGGCAGATGAAATTTAATGTGGATAAGTGCAAAGTACACTGTAATGCATCTAGGAAAGAACAACCCAAACTATGCTTACACAATGCAAGGTTCCACATTAGCAACCACCACTCAGGCAAAAGATTTAGGCGTCATCCTGGATAACGTGTTGAAACCCTTCGCCCAGTGTGCAGCGGCGGCCAAGAAAGCAACTAGAATGCTAGAAATCATAAAGAAAGGATCGAGAATAAAACAAAAGATATTAACATACCTCTGTATCGTTGCATGGTGTGACTGCACTTTTAATATTGTGTGCAATTCTGGTCACTGTATCTTAAAAAGGATATAGCATTATTAGAAAAGGTACAGAGCCACCAAAATGGTAAAGGGGATGGAAGGATACCCCTATGAGGAGAGGCTAAAAAGGTTAGGACTCTTCAATCTGGAAAAGAGATGGCTGAGGGGAGTTATGATAGAGGTCTAGAAATCAATGAATGGAATGGAGTGGAACGGGTAAATGTATATCGATTGTTTACGCCATCAAAATATAGAAAGACTAGGAGACATGCAATGAAGCTACAGGGTAAACTATTTAAGATTAATAAAAGAAAATATTTTTTCACTCAACGTGTAATCAAACTCTGGAATTTGTTACCAGAGGATGTAGTAAAAGCTGTTAGTTTAGCTGGCTTTAAAAAAGGTTTGGATGAGTTCCTGGAGGAAAGGTCCATAAACCATTATTAAAGGGGATCCGGGAAATCCACTGCTTGCCTCAATACAGGCCTTGTGGAAGCTGTGTCTTTGGTGAAACTGCTAGGTACTTGTGACCTAGATTGGCCACTGCTGGAAACAGGATACTGGGCGTGATGGACCTTGGTCTGACCCAGTATGGCATGTCTTATGTTTTTATGCTGCTAACGCGGCAAGCTGCCGGTGCTGAAATTTAAATCTGGATGTTCAATGCAGGGGTCATATCTGGCACTGGTGTTGAGTATCCAGGTGATACTGGGCCGCTGTCCAGTTAGCTAATGTTGTGAAAATTAGGCCAGGGTTTCCTGCACCTCACTTTCACCGCGCATCGCTAACCGGACAGTGGCTCAAGATCACTGCTGCCACCTCCACTCCGCCTCAGAATGCCCTGATGCTAATCACTTAACATCGGAGCGTGTAACAATGGCATGCAAAACAGCACTTACATGGTTTGCAGGTCTGCAAACTGTATGAAGGCCTTTGAAAATGCACCCCTATATTATCTGCTAGGCTAGGCCTGATAATTCTGTGGACCGAAACTAAATTTAATGTGTAATGTATCCAAAGAGTGGATGAATATTGCCACTGTCTGGATAATTTTCCGGCCTATCCTAACATGCCCTAGAGTATTCAGATAATATCTGTCCATTCTGAAATTTAAAAGCCTGATATTGTCTGTATATTTTTTGAAAATACACAGTTAGGCTAATTATGCATTTGCCAGCGAATGCCTAATTGTCTTTGAATATCAGTTTGACAGGGCATGATTATTCATTCATATGGAACACTCCCAGACTCACAAATAAAACTCACCCAACAGATGCAGAGCATCAATAGAGTGTTTTAAATTCCTACTGTGGTTCTCATCCACTTCATAGAAATCTGAACTTTTCAACTGCCCCTCAACCCCTCCCCTCCCTAAACCTTCCAGGTCCTTCAAACCTTCTCCCCTCCTCATATTTCTACACTTGGTCTCAGAGTCTTGCTCAAACCCCTCAACCAATCACCTTGTCCCCATTGTCTTGTTCATCACTGATCCCTCTCACAATCCAACCTAAGCCTCATGCCCCACTTAAACCCCCAATACCCAGCCTGTTTCCTCACCCAATCTTAGAGTCTCCACCTGTCATAGTCCCTGCTTTCTGACATTCCATGTCCCTAGTACCTTCCCTCCTGCCTCCTACTCCATTCTCCAACACCCACCCATTTACTTCCTTCTCCAATATTTATTGTCTTTCCTCTTTCTTATTCCAATATGTGTTCTTATACCCATCCCTCTCAATCTTCCCTTGTTTGACTTTGCTTCTTCCCTACCTCCCACAATATCTGTTCTCCTCTCCCTTCTCATTCCCCCAGCATCTCCCTCTTTTTCCTCCTCTGACCCTACCATTTGCCAGCACCAGCTCCCCATCCAATTCTAGGTTGCCAGCACTAGAATGAGCCCCTTTCCAGTCTCATCTTCCCAGACCTAGCAGCAGCCCATTTCCAGTCCTGCCCGCCCCAATATCAGCCAATTTCTAGTCCCAGTCCCCCAACCCCAATATCAGCCAGCCCTGCAGCCCCTGTATCAGCCCATTTCCTGTACCCGCAGTCCCAATATCAGCCATTTCCAGTTACAGCCCCACAGACCCAGTATCTGACAGCTCTGCAGCTGCAGCCCCTGTATCAGCCCATTTCCACTCCCCCTCAGCCCCTATATAAGCCCATATCTAGTACCAGCCTCCAGCCCCAGTATCAGTCCATTTCTATTCCCCCCCCCAGCTTCCAGCCCCAGTATCAGCCCATTTCCAGTATCAGTTATCCCCAATATCAGCCCATTGCCAGTCCCAGCCTACTCCCCCAGGCCTAGTATCAGTCTATTTCCAGCTCCCAGTTCAGTTCCACCTCCTCCCACAGCTGCAGTATCAGCCACCCCTCCCCCCTGCCTGCAGCAACACAGCCATGGGAGCATTTGCCTTTGCTCCCGTGGCTGTGTTGGTCATTAAATACAGTCATGGGAGCAACAGTAAATGCTCCCACAGTTGTGTTAATGTTTAAAACAGGGTAGCTTGAGAGGCACAGAGCAAGCCAGTAAGTCAGGCATCCTGCACCCCTACTTTGGTGTGTGCTGAGCCAGTGCCTCATTGGCTCACCTCTTAAGATGACCCTGTGTCCCAGATACCTGAACACAGGACATTGCAAAAAGCATAAAAGGAAATAAATGTAACCACTGTTCCTGCTAAGCTACGCTGAGTCCTCTACTCGCATGCCAGCCGGTGGGGGAAGGTGCAAAGCGATCACCGGGGGAAGACTCGGCGCAGCTTAGCGGGAACCTTGAATGCAATCCATTATGATCTCTAATAGTCTTTAATAAATGGGGCACCACATAAGAAATAACAGATACAGTGGAGCATATTGTTACTATACCAAATAGACAAGACAATGATACTAGACCTACTGAAGGAAGAGATCTTAGTAATAGGACAGTATTAAAATTAGCATAATCATTCATTGTCCCCTGCCTAGTCACCAGAAACTCTCAGAATTGAGATGGATCATAAAATGAAAAAATGTTACCTCCAATTCTATAGAATATTTACATAGAAACTTAAGCATGAATCTGGCTTCCAAAGGTAGGACTGCCTGCCTCATAGAAAGAAAGACTTTACGTCTCTGTTTTGTCAGCCTCAATAAATCAGAAACAATTTTAACTTTGTGATCCAAGAATTACTCATTAACTAAAATATAACTGTGGAATTCCAGATCTAAGGCAAACAAAGCAATTAATGTAACCTTAGATACTACTGTAATCTGTAAGCCTTCCAAGAAGAAAGTCAAATGAAAACTATAACCAGGTAGAAACCTCTCATCACCTATAGATGACCAGGGTTGGCGCAAGGAGATGAGGTACCCTAGGCAAACCTCATCCCTTGACCCCCCCAGCTGCCCACCCTCCCCTCATTGCCATCGCTGTCGCCCCTTACCATGATCTACAGCAACAGCAGTGGATTGAAATGGTTCTGCGGCTCTTACCTGCAAACGTTGGTGCCACAGGGCTGTCTGCTTCCACCCCTTCTGATGGCTAACCCTAATATTGAACAGTTGCCTGGTTAGCTCCCACGGGTAAAGATAGGCCACTTAGCATAAGTCTGTACACCATGAAATGCCTTTGAATATTGGACCCTATATGTTTACCTGTGTTAAAAATTGTCCCCTTCTTCACTTTGGGTAAAATTATACAGAAAACAGAATATGCTATACTGGGTCAGACCAAGTTTCCATCAAGCCTAGTATCCTGTTTCCAACAGTGGCCAATCCAGGTCACAAGTACCTGTTAGGTTCCCAGAAGATATACAGATTCCATGCTGCTTGTCCCAGGTTTAAGCAGTGGATTTCCCTGGCCCACTGTTAGAATGGTTATGGACTTTTCCTCCAGGAACTCATCCAAACCTTTTTTAAACCCAGCTACACTACATAACAGCTTTTACTACATCCTCTGCATGCTTGTCAAAGTATCGGTGCTTTTACCCATATGTAGTACGCTGCAAGTAGGCAGGACACAAATCCCCACAGAGCCAGGCAGAGGGTAAAAGGAAAATGCTTTATTTATAGGGAGTTCACAGCAGTAGCAGAGAAACAGTTCTCCCCTCCCCCAAAGTTCCTTCACTGGGTTTCACAGCATTACTACCACAACACCAAGGACCAAGTGGAAACACCCCAGCTCCTACCTTCCCGTAGTGTCTCCTTAGAGGTAGGTGGTCACTCAATACTCTGGAACACCTCGGACTCTTCTCTCCCTCTCACTCCCCAGGTCCCCTGCTTCCTGGGATAAAGCCTGGAGCTTAGTCATACCTTTCCCAGGCATTCTCCAGCCTTTCTTCTTAAAGGGACAGGGGTTTATAGTGCAATACCTCACTTGTGCTAGACTTGACTGGGGAATTTTCCTGTGGGGAATGGGCATTTCCCAAACACTCCATCACACTATATCAATAAAAATGCAGGGAAGGTATGGAGAGGAAGTACACAAGTGTCTTTATTAAAACTCCCATGTGTCCAGTACTTTCTGCAAGTACTGCTAATGCCTCATCAACAGGCTCAGATGACATAGTGGAGGAAAGAGGTGATGGGACAGTAGAGGAGAGAACCAATGGGTCAATAGCATGAAGATTTCTAAAGAGGTTGGAGGAGACAGGGCGAGGTTGAGTCAGTGAGTGATGAAGAGTGAAGCTTAGCAGGTGATGGTCCAATAAAGGAAAATATGAGGTACAGAAATTTGAGGGTATGTGATTAGAGAAGAATACAAGGTTGAGGCAGTGACCTTGCTGGTGAATAGGGGCAGTAGAGCAAAACTGGAGGTTGAATGATGTGGTAAGGGCGAGGAGCTTTAAAGCATACGAGTCAGACGGGTTATCAACATGAATGTTAAAATTCACAAGAATAAGGCACGGGGGAAGATGAATCCAGAAAGAAGGAAAGCCATGAGTCAAAGTCAGAGAGAAAAGTAGAGATAGACTTATCAGGGGGGTCAATAAATAATAACTAATTAGAGATGAAGTGGAGTAAAGCGCCGGATGGAGTGGACTTCAAAGGATGGAAAGGAGTGAGACTGAGGCAGAAGAAGGGGTTGAAATTCACAGGAAGGAGAGAGTAAAAGCCCAACACCACCACCATGGCCAGTAGGATGAGGCATGTGGGAGAATTGCTAACCGCCATGACAGAGAACAGCAACTGAAGCTCCTCTGGGAGGATCCAGGTCTCAGTTACTGCAAGGAGATGGAGAGCATTAGAGAAAAAGAGCTCATGAGTAAAGGCAAGTTCATTTGAGATGGAGTGTGCATTCCATAATGGAGAGAAAGGGAGAGAGGAGAGGGAAAGCGGAGGGATATGAATAAGATTTGAGCTGTTGCATGAGGATCTGTTCTGGGAGAGTGACAAAAGTCTAGAGGGGCCAGGGTTGGAGTTGATATCGCTGGAAGAGAGAAGGAGAAGAAGAGTGCGGGGCAGAGCAGACAGCACGATGTTAACAAGAGTGAGGGTCTTTCAGAGAGAGAGGAGACGGCTTAACGAGAGGGAGAAAGTGGTGAAGCTCAAGAGCTGATGATAGGGTAGATGATAAAATGGTGGGGAAAGTGAGGATGGTAAGGGGAGATAAGAGGGAGGGGCTTGAAGGTTTTAGTAGGAGGGGAGACAATTAAGGAGTATGAGTGACAGGAAGAGAAAGTATTGAAGAGCCATAAAGAGAGAGATTGAGAGGAGCACAGAAGTCTGAAGAAATAAAAGGATGGGTGGCAGAAATTGGAGGGGATAAGATGAACCTGTGAGTGATCGGGGTAATGAGCACAGGGCGCGTATAAGAGGCTATAAGCCAGGGGGCGCGTGAGCTGTGGGGATGGAGGGTGGAATAATAAGGAAGAGGAGAAACAGAGAAAACAGAGAGGGAGAGCTAAACAAGATCACAAAGAAAAATACTGAAAAGTAATTCACTCTAACAATGATAAGATAAATAAATAAATAATATACACAGGCAGACAGACCTTACAAGCAAGTGGTTAAAACGTCAGACCCTAGTCTAGGAATCTCTAGCCCAATAGATGAGGGAGAAGAGCAGAGGGAGAGACAAGGGGTTCAGGAGGAAATGAGGGAAGCAAGAAGAGGAGAAGAGAAAGCGTGTACATTTTTTCCCTGAGCAGGGCACAACGCTGACACGCCCCCTTCTACTTTTGAGATGTTGCAGTCAGCCATGCGTAAATTTCTAAAAAGGCAATTTACACATATATATGGCTGCTTATACACATTTAAATGCCAAATAGGACATCTAAAATAACCCCCTAAGTCTCTAGAACCATGAACTCAGCTGCTAGTGAATAGACCACTTTGTTGGTTCTTCTGACACTTCTCAGACAGGGATGGAGTGTTACTGGTGTTATGAGGGAATTTGGGGTTGCAGAGGGGGGTAGAATTTCTTAATCAAGCTTCCTTCCTTTAAACGACCATGACCACCGCCCAAAGAACAAAATACAATAAAGAGACATGCCCATAATAACAGTAGTTTGTAGGGGTGTACAGGCTAACAATTTTCATTTTCTTTAGTTTTCCATGTCATTTATGGGGGTTTTCATTTAATTGGGATTTTTTTTTTCATTTCAGGGGCAATGTTGTCAGTAGTGCATGCTGCTTCACACCAGTCCAGTGTGCACTCCTGATGGCATAGGAAAAAACCCAACGTTTCCTCTGTTTCCCTGTTTCAGGTTAAAAATGACATGCAATGGCATGAGTAATGTCATTGATAATTCCAATATCGTTTCAAACAAATGCACATCCCTGTTTGTTTGTACACAGGAATAGAAAGTTAACGTACTTCAGAAAATGACCCTTCTACTTGGAAATGCCCTACAATAGGAGCTCAGAGACTTTAGCTACAAGCTTCATTTGCATAGTAATTAGAATGAATGACGAGCCTAACACAGTAAAGTCAACTTCCTGATGTCTCGTTTGCCTTTTTCTTCTGTTTTCTATGTATGTATTCTGTTACTAAGTTCCGACTGGTAGCTGAGAGCTGTCATGCAAAAAGTATGCTAATAGGTAATAATATGCAAAACAGTACATTACCTATTCATGCACAGAAAAATAGTTCATTGAAAAATGCGAAAGTAAACACAAAACTGTTATTAAAAAAATACTAATTATACCTCAGAAAGATGTACACTGGTTAATTTTTCGAAATAATGCAGTAAGTTTAACAGAACAAAGTTCTTATTTGAATGACAATAACATGGTCCATTAACAGTGGGGTACCAAGGGCTGGACAGTGGGCCATGGGTTCTGGCCAGGAGGGGGTGCACTCCTGCCAGGCCCACATGGCAGAGCCAGCGCGACAAACTTACCTTAATGCCGTGAGTGGCTTCCTGCACTGCCTCCGTTCCAGACCTGAGGCTGTTCCCTCCCGGCCGAAGTCTTGCAAATTGCAATACTTCAGACTGAGAAGGAATAACTGCCGGGCCTGGAACGGAACACTACTAATAAACTAAACTCTGTGTCCTCCTTAAACCCTAACTAGCAAACCAACCACAAGGAGGAAAACAATAAATACAGACCCTGGTTGTTTTCCTCCTTGTGGTTGTTTTGCGGGCCTGGAGCAGAGGCGGCCTGGCAAGCCACCCATGGCATTATGTTTGCTCCGCTAGCTCTGCTGTGCATGGCGTTATGTTTGCTCCGCTAGCTCTGCTGTGCATGGCGTTACGTTTGCACCACAGAAGGATGCACAGCACCACGAGGGAGCACTGCTGCAAGGGGGGGTGCCTGCCCTGGGTGCCTAGGGAGCTTGGAATGCCACTGACCATAAATGAGTGAATTAACATGCATTAACAACCGCTGCTAATACACTTCAATACTTTGGCCTCCTTGTTATTTAGAAGCATAGAAACATGACAGCAGAAAAAGACCATATGACCTATCTAGTCTGCCCTTCCATATCAACTACTAAAATCCCTTTTTTAACTTTAGAGATCTTCTGTGTTTGTCCCATGCTTTCTTGAATTCAGATACTGTCCTTGTCGCTACTACCTCCACTGGGAGACTATTCCATGCATCTACCACTCTTTCCCTAAAGAAATAATTCCACATATTACTACTGAGTCTATCCCCTTTCACCTTCATCCTCTGCCCCCTTGTTGCAGAGCTTGCTTTCAATCAAAAAAGGCTCTCTTCTTGTGTATTTATGCCATGGAGGTATTTAAACACCTCTATCATTATTTATTTATTTATTTAGGCTTATATACCACTTAGTCTAAAAGTCAAAGTGGTTTACAGTGAAAAAAAGGAGCCAACATGGCTTTACATGGAACAAGGGCTTGAACAAAGGGAAAACATATCATTTAAAAAGGGAGAATAAAAGATTAAACAGTATGAGAGCATGAAAAGTTCTTCTAAATCAAGGTTTAGTAGTATTATACTTGAGTGGATTTATCAGCCTCAAAGTGACTGATGAAAAGGAGCGTCTTTGGCTGCTTTCATTAGAGGTACGAGGGATGTGAGGTATTGCATTCCATAAGATTGGAGCAAAGAGGGAGAAAGCCCTCTTTGAAGTTGAAACAGTGGTCTTGCGGTTTAGTGTGGATATGCATAATGTGTTGGCAGCGTTAGATCTTCTGATTCTGTTGCTAGGCATCTTCTGAATAAGAGTCTCAAGGTGAACAGCTGAGAGATTGTGAAACACTTTGAATATTGTTAGCAGAGATTTGAATTTAACCCTTTCTTGGATTGGAAGCCAATGCAGTTTCTTGAGAATGGGTGATATGTGATCAGCTTTTGATTTGTCACAGAGGATATGCCAGCTGTGTTTAAAGCTAGCTGTAATGGGTAAGTTGTGGATGTTGGGAGGCCTTGCAAAACAATGTTGCAGTAATCAATAGAAGGAAGGGTAAGGGCCTGTAATGCATTACGAAAATCATTATAATCCAGAAGAGCTTTGAAATGAGAAACAGTCCTGAGTTTGTAATTCACATTCTTAGCAATATTGCTGACATTGGTGGAGAGTGGAAAGTGTTGTTTAAAAATAACTCCAAGGTAACGAACTTGATGCTTGACCTGCAGCTTGGATCCAGCAATGGTTATGAATTCTGAGGGAGTGAAGTTAGGATTCCTAGAGACAAAAAGTACATCTGTCTTGTTGTGATGTATCATGAGGTTATGCACAGATAACCAATTGGAGACATCTGTGAAGCAGCTTTCCATGCTGGTGAATATGGGCTTATAAGTATTGATGGGTGCATACAGCATAACACCATCAGCGTAGATATAATATTGTATATATCTTTCTTCATGATTGCACATAGTGGCTGTAAAAAGATGTTGAATACGAGAGAAGATAATGCTGACGCCTTAGAGTTGAAAGTATGGAACTGACATCTCTTCACCTATTTTAACCTGGAGTTGTTGATTATGAAAGCAAGATCTGAACCAATTTATTGTATTGCCTCGTAGGCCTATGGATTCTAAACGCTGAATGATTTGGTGGTATGGTACTGAATCGAATGCAGGCTCTATCCCACCTTTCCTCTAACATATACATATTAAGTCTGTCCCCATATGGTTATAACGAAGACCACTAACCATTTTAGTAGCTACCCTCTGCACCAACTCCATACTGTTTATATACGTTTGAAGGTGCGGTCTTCAGAACTGCACACAATTCTCCAAATGAGGTCACACAAGAAACTTATACAGAGGCACTATCACCTCCTTTTTCTACTGGTCATTTCTCTCCCTATGCACCCAAGCATCCTTCTGGATTTTGCTATCACCTTTTCTACCTGTTTAGCCACCTTAAGATTATCAGAAACAATCATGCCTAGGTCCCATTCTTCTTTTGTGGCCAGAAGTACTTCACCTCTTGGATTTTTGCAACCCAAATGCATGATCCTGCATTTTTTAGCATTAAATCTCAGCTGCCAAAATACATGGATACATGGATTTTACTCATAGCAAGATGGTTTATGGTTTATTGATATGCTGCTTTTCACAATGGAACAAAGCGGTTTACAATAAAATACAGTCTAAAGGGGAAAGGACACTAATGTGTAGAAATAGAAAAGGCGCTCCAATGCTTTCGAAAGAAAAAGGAAGAGAAAGACATGATAAAAGGGGAGGGGGTTGTGCCATCCTCCAGATGCAGTAGCTGTAGATCCACTAGCTTAGGGATCTCAGAGGCAGTTAAATGGACAGTCAAAGAAATAGGCATTTAGGCCAGCCTTGAATGCTTTAAAAACATAAACCTAAAGTGGGGCTTTTGAAGTAAAAGGCAGATTCGCAAGTAGATTGAAGTCTGGCTCTGGAGGGTGTCGGAATATGTAACGGTTTCTATAGATGGGACAGAGTAAAGTGATATAAGGAAAGAGATATGATGATGTCACAGTGTGTAAGGCCCTATGCGTTAGAGTCAGAATTTTATATTCAATGTGTGATGTGATTGGGAGCCAATGGTGCTGTATCATGACAGCTCAAATCTGCAGGCATGAGAAAGAGTTCTTACTGCGGTGTTCTGGATAGACTGTAAATGTCTTATCGAAGAAACAGAAATACCAGCATAGACAGAATTGCAATAATCGAGGCATTCAATGACAAGGTTCAGTAGCAGAGTAGCTATATCAAGAAAATGCTGCATCACATTGCATTTTTATAGTGATGTTTTCCTGTAATTCCAGACACAAAAGCTTAAATAGCATGTAAACCATTAATAAAAATGACCCCCTAAAAGAAACATCAATCTTCTGAAATTCAGTGGAGAAATGAATATTTCTAGCTGTATCCATTTCTCACACGGAAATTGACCTAATAAGATCTCCATGTCTGTCCTCTGTCCCCATTCAGGGCCGGTGCAAGGGTATCGGGTATTCTAATGAACCTTCTGCCTTATGCCTCCCTCTGAGATTTTGGTAATTAAACTCAACAATCATGATCATCCCAACATCACCCCTCCCACAAAATTCCTTTAAAAAGCATAATTGAATATCATACTTTCAAATATTAAGAGGCCTATTTACTAAAGTGTGCTGTGGCTTTGCACGTGGAGGTACATTCCATATTGCATGTCCCGGCCTCTGTGCATCTGATCAGAACCGAACGCACAGAGATAGACCCGATTCTGATCCTGCGAGGCACATCTAGCCCCTGCGGGTTCAGAATCGCATCCAGGCCTGTACGTACAGGCCAGGAAACGATTCCCATCGGCCTGCACAAACAGGCCCTTGCCCTGCTAACTCAGTCAGGCTCCTGAATGGAACCGCGGTGCCATGGCGTCTGGTTGCCAAGGCACTGCGGCTCCATTCAGGAGCCACGATACTCGGACGACGATCAATTTCGCCTTTCCCCATAGCACGACCCCTGATATGGCCTCCCATGGCCAGGGTCGGGCTGCAGGGAATCTCCTGCACCCTCTCAACTTTTAGCTCCCGGCCGAGCCTCCCATCCCCCGATGCCTAGGGGAACTTATTCCACCTCCAAGATGGAATAAGTCCCCCATCCAGTGTGCCAGCCCCAGACATACAGGGCCGACTTCAGAATCGGCTCTGTACGTCTGGGGCCGTGGACCGCCCACTGCCCACCTCTGCACTGCCCCCCCCCTGCCCCTGTCTAAGCCTACCCATACAAGCTCCTTGTTTGTATGGGAAGACTCAGTTGTGGATGGCAAGGGGGACAGACTAGACCCTATAACATATGAATAACCCCAAGATTCACACATGCTACATGCAAAGCCCCTGTGTTAACTGTCAGAGGTGTGGGAAGCATGTTCCCGGCAGTTAACACATGGAACTGTACCCTAACAGTGGTTGTTATTATTGAGGGGGGAAATAACTCCTTCTATTGAGGTGGAGGTAATTGCACCCAAGCTAATTGCAAGAGTGCTGACTCTAACCTGCCCATTTATCACTCCAACACATAAAACCACAGTGCAGAAATCGGACTGTGGTGTCATGTCCAGGGCAGGCCCAAGGGTTTCTACCTCCCTAGGCAGCAGCACCAGCTGTGCCCCCCCCCCCCCGAGCCATACCACCCCTCCAAGCCGTGCCACCTCCCCCATGTGCTGAGACATGCCCCCCATGCTGAGCCATGCTACTGCCAATTCTGATGGTGGGGTCGAGGAGCGGTGTGGTGTGCTTGGCAGCAGGCCATGTACTTTGGCATACATAGTCTGCTGCTTCTGTCCCCCCCTGACATAACTTCGGGGGTTCAGAAGCAGCAGGCCATGTGTGCTGAAGCACATGGCCTGCTGCTGAGCCTAGCTATCCACCCTGCTGCCAGAATCTGCGGCAGAGGGGGCAGCAGTGGGGCACGTCTCAGCAATGGGGGGAAGGGTGGCGTGGCATGCCTGGGCACACGGGGGGGGGGGGGGCGGCAGGCCATGTGTGCCACCCACAGAGATCTGCTGACTTGGTGGCCGCCTAGCCCACCTAGTGGACGGGCTGGCCCTGGTCAAGTCCCCTGTGCTAACCATTACTAAGAGGCCACAGCACAGTTACCATGCACCGAAACCCACTCTAACTGCGTAGTGCACTGTAGTTAAAGGGCCCCTAAACTGATGGTTCTTTGCACTTGTGTGCGGTCAAAATATTTTGTTTTGCTTTTGACGTCTTCTGCTGCCCTTTGCTGCCCCTCTGAAGCTGCCTCCCTAGGTGCCTGCCTAGTCTTGCCTAATGGAGAGCCATCCCTCGCTCAAGTACCCAGAGCCATTCATCTAATTTCATTCAAACCTCTTCTGCCAAAACTAGAGTACTCAGCAACTCACAGATCATACTTTTCACATGCATTTGATTCCTCCTTCTTCCTTTTCTCTCCACCCACCACACAAGTGCACATTCCTTTTATTTCACTCAACCATAGTTTCCATAAGAAAACAAGGCATCACAGTCAAGTTCACCAGAAATCTCAGGGAAGCCAAAGCACTTTAAGAGGGCTAGTTATTGAGATGTGCTAAAGCTAATGGGAACTAACTCAGCATTAGTATCTCATGCTATTGAATGGGGCCTAGTTACTAAAAATATGCATTAAGAGTGAATGAATTAACATTACACATCTTAGTAACTTGCCCCCTAAAATGATTCTTCCATTCTCTCCAACACTGATCCAGTACCGCAGCTTTCAGTGTATGTAACCACACCGGAGTGAAATATCCCTGTTTATTCATTTATGCTGCTGACAGATAATGCTCTCAGCCAGGGAATATTGGGTGATTACTAGCAGATAAGCAGGGAGGAGGGAAGAAGAGAAGGGTGGGGGTGGGGAATGTAATACTATTGATATGGTTTGTGGTGGATAGGTATGGGGTACTGTGACTGGAAGCTGTGTTTTTCTGCTTACTTGGTTATTATGTTGTAATGGGAATGGTTTTGTGAAAATGGGATAAACCTTAAGTTTAGAAGAAAATATCATTATGCCATTAATTGACATCATGAACAAATTAATCCCCCTCACTGAAGGAAAAAACAGAACTGTCAAAGCACCCCTCAGAACTATAATGCTATGAAATTGTAGTGCTCTAAAGCACTCGTAACCAATAGCACTAATAACTCATATGGTTGTGAGGGACCATCAGTAAGGAGAAATTTGGACACTGCTCAAAATATGCAATGTATGCTCTCAAATTCAACCACAAATGAGCAAGGTGATAAAAGGATGACACTAAACAATAAAATGCATATGTAAATTGTGTTTCTTGCTTTTTTATTACTCCATTGCCACCCTACATGACTGTGTTTCGGCATGTACCTTCCTCAGGGGTGTATATATAGGAAGTACTGTATGACTGAAGTAAAAACACAATTAAGATGAACACTGTGATTTTCAGTGATTTACTGTGGTTCATGGTTGTTCAGAAGCATTGATTGTTTCGGATAGAAGAGGTGATGGTGAAAACCAGAAGGATGCTTGGGTGTATAGGGAGAGGAATGGCCAGCAACAAGAAGAAGGTGTATAAATCTTTGGTGAGACCTGTTTTAGAGTATTGTGTGCAATTCTGGAGATCACACCTTCAAAAAGATATAAACGGGGGGGGGGGGGGGGGGGGGGGCAGGCCATGTGTGCCGAGTGGCTACCAACATGATCAATAAACTTCATCATAAGTCATATAGGGACAGACTTAAAGATCTTAATACATATACTGTGGAAGAAAGGTGGGAGAGGAAAGATATGATAGAGATATTTAAGTATCTCCATGGCATAAATGCACAGGAGGAGAGCTTCTTTCAAATGAAATAAAACTTTGCGACAAGAGAACATAGGATGAAAGTGAAAGGGGATAGACTCAGGAGCAATTTGCAGAAATATATTTTTTTACAAAAAGGGTGATAAATGCATGGAATAGTCTCCCGGTGGAGGTAGTAGAGACAAAGACTGTTTCTGAATTCAATAAAGTATGGAACAAACATATAAGATCTCTATAGGTAGATAAGGGACTATAGCAGTTGGTGGGGAAGGACAGACTGGATAAGCTGTATGGTCTTTAAATGCTGTCATGTTTCTATGTTTCAGTGACTTCAGCCATGCTTCCAATATATACAGCCCTGAAGAAGGCACACACCAAAACACAGTAGGGTGGTAATGGAGTATTGAAAAAGCAATAAACACAATTTACATATCCACGTTATTGTTTAGTGGCATCCCTTTTATCACCTTGCTTCTTTGTGGTTGCTTTGATCTTGCGAGGCTGACTGCCTTTTTGGACTTCTCTCAAATTCAGTCATCAGACCCACATAGTACTACAGGGCTCGATATTCAGCAGCAGTGGCTAGCACGATTGCTGCGGCTAGCCACTGCTGAACGCTAAACTTGGATATTCAATGCCAGGGCCATAGCTGGCCACTGGCATTGAATATTCAGGGTAGCCGGAGATGCAGGGAGCTAACTGGTGATATTCAGCCATTGTCCAGTTAGCTTCGGTGGCGAAAGTTAGAACAGCCTTTCCTGTGCCTTTCGCCATCGAGGGGTAACCAGGCAGTGGCTGAATATGGCCGCTGACCGGTTATCCCCTAGCATGCTCCCATGCTAACTACCCGTGTTAGCGCTACTGAATATCCTGCTACTGTATGCAGCTCTGCAAACCATGCAAATGCCTCTGAATATCAGGCCCGTTATGTTTCATTGATATCTTTTTAAATACTTTTTTAGTATCTTATTAACAAATATTACGTGCAGTCCCAAAAAAATCACTTCATGCTGTGTAGCTTACAAAACTGTTACTTGCAAAAAAAGATTTCCACACTTGTCTTCACAGTCACATATAACAGTGATCTTGTAACAAGACGTTTGCCACTGTTTCAACAATAATGCTCTGCTCATCTTTGAATAAATGCCGTTATGTAGGCCAGTGCCTCCGTATAACAAGGCGTGCCTTCTACTTGATGTCCTCCTAAGCCCAACTTGGCACCTTGGTTGTGAATACTCTACATCAGGTGCCAGCAGAACAGTGATGCCTATTGAGCTGAATTGGCTAATACTGGAACTTCTTCATGTGGCAAATACAGCCACTGTATTCACCATCAGAAGAAGTGGGATATAGTTTAGTATTTAGCTCATGCCTTTCCAGTAGCAGTTCAAGGTGAGTTGCAATCGGGTACTCTAGGTATTTCCCTGTCCCTGGAGGGCTTACATACCTGAGGCAATGGAGGTTAAGTGGCTTTCCAAGGCTGCAAGGAATGGCAGTGGGATATGAACACTGGTCTCTTTGGTCAGAGACCACTAGGCTGCTCCTCCCCCTTATAGATATTATATACATCGCGGTCATTTATATTCCACTACTGCGGGGGAAAACCTTCACTGCTGGCTCGATTACAAAAACATGCATCAATTCCAATCAATACACTTAACTAGGACAAACCTGGCTTAATCTGGGCCACAGCCCACCACTTACATCCATAATTGCATTTAGTTATTTAAAAAAATTGCATCCCACCAATTACAAAGTTCTAGACAGATGATAATCAAACAGACAGTAAAACATTAAACAACAACCATTAAAACATAAGCAGGTGGAGGGTAATTTTATAGCATGGTGCCTAGGATAACAATGTAAGCTGATAACGATTTTAAGATATGTTTTAAGGACACATAGCAGCCTTTATAGAATATTAGCAGAGACTGTGTCTTGAAAGCAGGCGCGAGTGTTTAAATTGCGCTCTGAGTCCTCTCGTCTGCTGGGATCTGGCTTGTCCTGCTCCTGCCACTTGCCCACATGACCCAGTGTTATCAACTTGGCCCACTAGTGTCTTGCATTAGTTCTGCTAAACGGCCACATTTTCCTTCCTTTCCCCCTGTTCTGGCTCATTATTTCTTGCGCCAACTTATGGATTACCATACTTCTCCAATTCTTCTTTTCTGCCCCCTGCCCTCAGCGGACTGCCTTGCCTGAAGCATCCACCCTGCCTTCAGATCATCTTTCTCCACCGTTACTGCTTAGTAAAACTCAGCCTGCTGGTTTTCTTCCATACTTCTCCTTCCCCCAAATACAACTGCTTTACTCTTTCTCATACTGCCTTCCCGCAAGCCCCTTGATCTCTCCTGACACACCTTGGTTGCTCCTCTTCTGCTTTCTTCTCTGTAGTGCTCCCTCCTCTCCTTGGACTGTCTCACTGCCTCCCTCAGGACGTGAACATCAGGAACTCAGTGCGGCACCAGTAACAGCTGAAGACCACAGCAGGGTTTGGAAGGATGGGACATTTCAGTTCTAAAGGAAGCAGGATGCTAGGGGAGGAGAAAGGGGAACATCGAGAGGCACATTTCACAGTGGGATGTCCAAGTACAGTCTGGGTCGTCAAAGCCAGAACATCTGAACAAAAAGCAGAAATGTGCAAGTTCAGGCCTAATTTCAGAAACGTAGATGTGCCTGATATGCACGTGTACCCAACATCTATATAGACATCTCCGGGCAAGCACTGTAGAGCCAAGATGGCTGCTAGTGTAACGGCTAGAGTAGTGGCTTAAAAGCAAAATGGTAAGGGTTCAAATCCTAGCGTGGGCTTTTGAGATCTGAAACTAGTCACTTAATCCTCCACCTTCTGTACACTCTCTGGCTATTTTAAGGTGAAAACAAGCACTTTCCTGATGCCTATTCATGCCTGGAGCAGGTATAATCCTTGATGTGCCTGTAAACATCTCCAATGTTCCTGCGATCTAACAGGGACATGGAAGTGCATTGCCATTTCCTGGACGCCCTGCACCGGAGACGTCTGTAAAGGTCATTTGTGGAATGGCTACTGTCAGTGATTTTGATGTGCGCGTCTTCAGAAGTCCAAATCATGACTAAACCTTTTAAAATGACCCTCTATGCTAATAAAGTGGGGAAGGAGGACAAAACAGTGTGGTGCTGAAGGAGGGGGAGGGAAGGTTGCCTGGGAGCTGGTGTAGAGGTGAAGGCCAGAGGAAGAAGTGGAACTGGTGAGCTGAAGGTCAGAAGGCAGGTGCAAATGTGTCTAATGTAGTGCTAGAAGGGGGGAGGGGAAAGTAATGAATTATAACACTAATGTCAGGTCTTTGTGATGGCAGAGGTGGCAATAACAGTTGTGAGCAGGAAGACAACATTAGCAAGGATGTTACTCCGTGTTTCCGTGAGCTTGGAATTTTCGCAGGTGAATGCTGACCACCCTAAGTTTATAGCTCATGGGGAAGTTGCATTTATTAGTCCTCACAATGAAAGTGTTAGCTTTGAAGAAATACAAGCCCCAGGAAACAGTAAACCAAAGGAGCTGCTGACCCACTATCTGTTTGCGTGCCTTTAAACATCTGATCGGAGGATCAAACAGTTGAAAAAATCCCTTTTGTTTGGAATCAAATTCAAATAGCAAAGATTTACAAAACAATATTCAGCCATGTAAAATCGTTTGGAGAAATCGCAGTAACTGAATGATATGGGGAACATACAAGGTGAATCAGTGTGTTTATTTATAACAGCAAGGATCTCAGACCACTTTAAGAACTCAATGGCATGTGCAATCCTGAAATATCTTTCCTAAGCTAATGTGCTGAATCTCAGTGCTGCAGGCCATCCCAGCTTCCACCTTGATCTACATTAGCTATCTAGGTTGATTTTGCTGTTTCTTACAGTTTAAGTAAGAGCAGTGGTTCTGATTCTGGTTCTGGAAAGTGCTGCAGTCTATGCTATTTGGGATGCCTTTTATTGGTCCAGCATATGATCTTTTGAGACCCCAGGGGTCCCTTTTACAGACACCGTTTGTTTGTTCCAATAAAGGGTATTTCAACCTGCAAAGAGAACCCAGAGTAAGAGCACTTTATTACACAGTGGGGATGTTAGAATAGTTTGTGGCAAAACAAATACTCTCCAAACATGAACGTGCCTCGTAAATTAGTTTAAATATATGTCATTGAGGTATATTCTTTTCTTGGTGCTATGCCCATGAAGGCACATTTTAGAGTGGACATCAAAGTCATCACGTGTACGATTTTACCAGTATTTTACGAGCAGCTAAAAGGGGAACTGTTTTGAAAATACATATCTACATATAGCGGGAAGAACCATTTTACAAATATAAATGTGGGAAATATCGACAGGGGGAACCCAGCTGCTTACATGTGTATCTGTGCTGTTTTCCAAACATAGGCATGCAGCCGCTCTTGATCACCTACAGTGGCCTCTATCTGTACCTCAGTGCAATTTGGAGGGGGAAATATAAATTGGGGGAGTACCGGGGATAACCCCCCTTAATCCCTCCTGTAAAGCACTGGCTGAAACGAGAGTTTTTTAAAATCCCTATTTGTGTCATGAGCAGGTGTAAATCTGGATGTGCACCATTTCTGGCTTACACAGGCATTCCCTATAAGAAAAAGTAGATGCATATGTAGATTTTTGTACCAGACCATGTTCCCTACACCCCCTCCACCCCATAGCAACTTAGATGTGATATGGACTCTAATGTGTACATTGGTCCCTTTTTAAAATGGTCCTGCTGACGTGGATGCAAATAACATGTGTATATGCCTAATTATACATGTGAAAGTCATGAACAGGGCTTCTAAAATAACCCCCGTAATCAATATGATTTCTTTCCTATAGGATTGATATGTATAGTTACCACATAGACTAGCAAACACTTTTTTCTTCATAAATGTATAGCACAAGAGCACCTCAGTAGCTGATATTTTATACAGCAGTTGAAAATAAGGTGAGGGATATTCATAGTGTTTCAGCTAGTTAGCAGACCTGCTAATTAGCTAAAACACGCTGAGTCCGATATTCAGCAGCACTAATCGATTAGTGCCACCGAATATCCCCACCTGGTTAAAAACGGGGCAGTCTGAGGGATCAGGGATAGTAATGGTTGCTATCTGGTTAGTGGCGCTATGGAACTACTAATCGGATTGCATAACAAGTTAAAGATAGGACAGGTTAACGGCTGTCCTAATGTTAACAAGTTATCATTATCCGGTTAATGGCTGAATATTGTTGCGAACCAAATACTTCGGATTAATGAGCCCAATACTGAAAGAGATGTGCAAATAGATCCACAATCCTTCACAGACCACCTCCAAGAAAAATTTGATACCACACCACAACCAACAACAAGCACAACCACTAAACCAACCACATCTTCAAAAACATGGGACAAATTCAGCACTCCATCTACAGAGAAGCTCTCACACATCATCACCACGCTCAACACAAGACTGCACCAACAGATCCATGCCCAGTGACATGGATTAAAGCAATGAAAGAAAACTTCATCCACACCATACACAACATGGTGCACAGCTCACTGACCCAAGGAATCATGCCAAACCAACTAAAGCTAGCTACAATAAGACCAATCCCAAAGAAATTCCCACTAGACAAGAGCAATCCAGCTGCCTACAGACCCATCTCAAGCATACCACTACTGGCAAAGATTACAGAAAAAGTGGTACAGCATCAGCTCCAGGACCACATTGACAACCATTCCCCACTGGACATCAACCAACATGGTTTCCGCCCTAACCATGGAGTTGAAACACTCCTGTTATACCTCTTTAACAACATAATCCAAATCATAGACAACCGCAAGAGAGGAACACTTATGATCTTCTTAGACATCTCGTCAGCGTTTGATACAGTGGACCACAGAACTCTACTAGCATGACTACAGAACACTGGACTACACAGCACCACCTTGAAGTGGTTCAACTCATACCTAACGGATAGACAGATCCAGGTCAAGATTGGCCCCAACACCTCCCGACCCATAAAAATCAAACAAGGCATCCCACAAGAATCCGCCCTATCAGCGCTTTTATTTAACCTCTACATTCAACCGATCTGCAGCATCATGAAAGAACACAAAATACAATACACAATCTATGTCGACGACATCATGATATATACCCCAGTCAACCTCGACAACCCTGACTACACCAAAATAACAGACTGTCTCAAACATATGACCAGCTGGTTTCAAGACAACAACCTGACCATACACTACAAGACTGAGGCACTACTCATCACCTGAAACACCAGCTTCGTCCCTCCACCCTCCATCAAGGTCAACAACACAACAATACCCATAAAAGCGGAAGTGAAATACCTCGGAGTGACTCTTGACAAAGAACTAAACCTACAGTCACACATCAGCAGAACAATCAAAAATGCATACCTCAAGATGAGACTAATCTGACGCCTCAAACCCCTCCTCTCTCAAGATCATTTCCACACAGTCTGTCAAGCACTAATAACTCCCATCCTAGACTTCTGCAACCCAATCTATCTTGGCCTAACAAAGCAGACACTCCGGCCACTGCAAATGGCTCAAAACACAGCAGCACGCATAATATCTGGCTCATCAAGACAAGATCACATCACCCCCATTCCAAAACACCTCCACTGGCTCCCAATCAGCTCCCGCATCAGATATAAGACAGTCTTAAACATATTCAAAATCAAACACCGGACCTCAGCACTCAGCCTACAACCACTCATACCGCCCAACAAGACAAGACCGAGGAGGGGAGGCACCTCTGACATCATCAATACACCAAAAGACTTCACCAAGGTACGCAAGAACACTGCAAGAAGAGCTCTATAGCTGGTGGCACCTGCAATATGGAACGCCCTCCCTGATGACCTACGATCGACAGAGGACATCAAGGACTTTCGGAAACAGCTCAAGACAACGCTCTTCATTGAGCACTACAGTGATATTACATAACTCTACCTGCCAGCTCCCGGACTACATACCAACCCCCCCTCCCTTTCTCTCTCATGTACATAGCATTGTAAAGTAGCACACGCTGTAAATAGCCCACCATGAATCAACGCCAACTTACACACCACTCATTCACTGTATAACACTGCATGCACACACAAGTGTCAAGATAATTTGATTAGTTACTGTGTACACCGCCTTGATTACAGGAGAAGGCGGTATAAAAATCCTTTAAAATAAGTAAATAAATAAATAAGGACATGCTGCCTGGTGAACCTGGATAGTCAGCACTGGATGCCAGATAAGTTTCAGCTTTGAGTAGCCAGGTTTAATTAAAGTGGCAGCACCTAAGCACTTTAATGAGCCTATCTGCTGCTGCCACCACTGAATATCTCCACCAAACATTATTGGGCTGGCCAGTGTCTCAGTGTCATGTGAAAGATTCCTAGTTTGATAACCACGTTAGGTCTTTCATGTGTTAGGTCAGCTGCAGAGGAAGTTATGGCCCTCAATCAGGGGAAATACCCGGTGGCCAGATTCAGAGCCCCTGATTGCAAAGTTCCAGAAGGAGCCCTTGTTCATGTTCCCCAGACCAAGGACCCCTATTACTAAAGACCACAAATAATTTCTAATTAACATGCCAAACAAATGCACATTAATTGCAAAGCCTTCACATCAGCTTTTGGGGGTATGACCAGTATGTTCCTGGCAGCTAACGAGTGATGGGCCACTCAAACATCTGCTCCACTAAGGCGAGTTCACTCAATGCCTCCCATAAAGGAAGTGAACACACTTTAAGGTGCTCTCCACACCCACTCTCTGCTCATTGCCTGCCCCATCCCATGAACATCAATTAACGTGCATTTTAGCATGTGGTGGCAGACATGCTCATGCATTAGTGTTCCTGACTGCCAGTTACCGTGCGTTAAAAAGCACCTTAACCAGCGAAAAGGCTTTAGTAAAAGGGACCCTAAGACTGCTGCTGCAATGATCAGACTAAGTATGTTGATATAAGATAGGGCAAAAAAAAAAAAGATAGCTGTGAATGGAGGCTCATGGCAACAGGATCCCGGCTACAACTTTCAACTGAACTGGAAGTAGAAAAAAGAAGGAGGAAATTTCCAAGTAAAAAAAAAAAGAGAAAATGCACATTTTTGACTATGTTAATATCACTGCGAGCAGCATTTGACTTAAAAGCGTTAGTAGTTGGGCCATGGTTTCATACATTAATACTCTTTTTTCATTAATATAAAATGTACATACAAATGTCAATAACCCAGAAAGGTCCATGATATTGCTAATGTAGAGGGCCAGCCAAAGGATATCCAATACCCTATGTGAACCTAAGATCAGCACCACCCCATAGTCCACCATCTCTCCCTTTTCCTTCCCTACACTTCCCAGACGTTCAGCATTTTGCCTTCCATTCCCTATAATCCCTCTCTTTGTTCAGCACCTCCCTCCTTCCCAACCCTCCCAACCTTCAGATATCCAGCATCTCTTTCCTTTCCCTATACCCCCCCCCCCAGGTTTCAGGCATCTTCCCTCCCCTCCCCCCCCCCAATATATCCAGCATCTTCCCTTCCATACCACTCCCCAGGTGTCAAGAATCTCCCCTTCCCTTCCCTGCCAATCCCCTCTATTCCTAATATCTCCCTCCTTCCCCACCCATCCCCCCAGGTTTCCAGCATCTCTCTCCTTTCCCACCTGTAATCCACAGATGTCCAGCATTTCTCTCCTTCCTTATTCTACCCTGCCAAGGTGTCCAGCATCTTTCCTCCTCCCTTCCGCTGCTTGAAGTGGCATTAGGTGCAGCTGCACTTTTCACAGTCATGACATCTAGTGTACAGTAAGGTCTGCTACCTGTCACTAAGACATGAAATAAATCCTCTGGGACTCTCACTCACTCAAGCAGCCAATACAAAAAGAGTCACGAGTCCAAACATTAAGCAATGAAGGGGAGGTGATGTCTTTAAAAAAAATTGATGAAGGAGGCTGTTTCTTCATTCTAAGGAAGTTTCAAAAAGCTGGCACGTTCCTGTCCTGATACATCCCAGATAGCAGTGACGGGCGAAACTCGAGTCGATACTTGTCCAGCTTGCTAGACATCTAGCCATTGAAGAGAGTGAATTACAGCCCTCTAAGAGATACTTCTGCTAATCTAAGTGTTTTCTAGTGCTTTTATGCATTTAGAAAATTGTAAAACACATATTGTCCCATGAATGATACTTGAGGAAAGCGGGTGTTGTTGGCTTGTGGCTTACTGCCTATTTGGCTAACATTTCTCTCGCACCCCCTCCTGCATGAGGCCTTTAAATAATATTGGCAGGTTTCTCTAGTTGGTTGCCTCTAATGCATTTAGGTGTTGTGGAAATTTGATCATCACTTCCTCTTCATTACTTAGTGTTTGGACTCGGTGACTCTTTTTGTATTGGCTGCTACCTGTCACTGGCAGCCATGCCCAATATCTGCCCAGAACCTGCCCTGATCCCACCCCCATCTGCACTAAGCACTCAGCACAGATGTTTGACCATGGCACTTATTTTAGCATGCAGTAACTCTTAGTGCAGTCCCACACTACCAATTAGCATTTTAAAATCCACACTAAGTGCTTACTGCGCTGTAATTAAAAGGCCCCTTTATCAATATGAGTGATTAAGTTAACCTGTCAATAGGGGAAAAATGTTGAAAGCAGAGATTTAAGGCTAGATTTACTAAAATGCTCTACCATGTTGTTGTTGTTAAGTGCCATCGAGTCAGTGTCGACTCATGGCAACATGCTGGATAGTTGTCCTAAACTGTGTTCGGTCTTCAGTCAGGGGGCTCAATGTTGATAGAGTGGCATCCATAGCTGCTGTTATTGTATCAATCCATCTCATTGCTGGCCTTCATCTTTTGCATTGACCTTCAACCTTTCCAAGCATGATGTTTTTCTTTAATTATCTCTGTATCTTTCATATAAGCTTCTAAAGAAAGCTTTGGTTTTATCTCTTCTAGTACTGACTGGTTTGTTCTTCAGTCAGTCCATAATGTATGCTAATTTTTGAAGCACGTTATTAAATAGATTCCATTGTACAAAATGGGACCTGCGGTAAATAACGTGTGTTCATGTGTGTCAGCACATGGCTATGTGATAGTTGATTGAATCTAGCCCTTAATCAGCTAACATCCAAAGTTAACCAGTGAAGGTTTTGAAAATCCACTCCAACATGACGGTTTAAGATCAGACAGTGAACAATGGGATGGGTAAATCAAACCTACGCTTTAACCACAAGGCTAAATTGCTATCTTAGCACAGTTTGAGAAGATGCATTAGAAATCTATAAATATCCTTCATGCGAGATAAATTGTATTTTAAATCATTAATCACCTTGGAATAAAATATGCACCTATCCAGAACTTGTCAGCGAGTGTAGAGTCATCGTGAACTTCTCAAGGGCATCTCTTTCCTTTCAAGGATAAATAGCGTCATTAGGATTTAAATACTGAACAGATGACTTTTTGGTGGGAGGAAAGAGGAGTATGGCTGTTCTCCAATATAGCTGATGCTAATTTTAACCACCTTAATTCAATCCTGAAACATCTTTCATTTTACTGAGGGGCAGATACTGACCTCTTTTTCTCTTGCATTCTGTAAGGAGTCTAATGGATGAATCAGCGTTGCTAATCTTTCAAAATAAATTAAACGTGTGATTTGCCAAGCATTACTCACCTCAAGAAATAATGTCAGATAAACTGCTTAAGCAGAGAGTTATAAAAGCAAACTTTGCTTCATAATAACCATCAACCGATATTGTGGGCAGAACATGTGACGGTGTTTCCCATAATGAAATTAACATTCAGGGGCTTTCCTAATAGTTATGAATTAAAATTATAAGGCATGAAATATTTTTAGAAGTACTTTAAGATAAAATCCAGAGATGTAGAGAGCAATATGTAACGAATTCTTCATTTGTTATTAAGCACCCAGAAAGGAAAGCACTTTGAGAAACCCTAGCAAGACGTTATCTCACTAATAAGATCCAGCTACAAAGGGCTTTATTGCTTTCATGATGCTCTAGAGACTAGGGTTCCAGGTCATCTTGAAAGTGACAGTCTGCTGTGACACAAAACAGTGCTTCATGCCACCAGAGGCTTTGCTTTTTCTAGACTATAATAGAGCAGGTTGAAAATAATTTTTATAAAAGCAATTACAAGTTCCTCCTGCACTAAGGGGCATGTTTACTAAAGCATATTATTCAGGAGGGTGGGGTTTAGCGAGCAGCCTAAATGGGTGGCCTTAGTTGTTCTCGTTGCCAGTTTACCGCAATAATTGTCCTTGTGGCCAGTTTACCGCAATAACTGCGGGGAGGGGGGGGGGGCAGCTGTACATGCTAGTAACATGGCTCAGACCTGTGCTGCTGGTATGGGGCTTAGTAAGAATGCCCCTAAAACTGTAAGCCCGATGCGCTTTTCAGTTATTGACAAAATGTAGCATGGAAACAAGAATCTTGATTGAAACAACAGCCATGACTGAAAAGAGAAAACCACACTTATTGCTGTGCTATCCTGGGAAGAACATAATAAAAGCCGAACTTGGTATGTTAAATAAATTCCCGGTTTTAGAATAACTCTTTTGTTGAAACAATCGTATTCTAAATGAGAATGCAGTAAAGGTCTATTATTCTAGAAGGTCTTCTAAGAGAGTTGTAAGTTTTTGCTGTATCATATAGCTCAGTAAAACTTGTATTAAGTAATGTCAGTGACCCCCCTACATACTCGATTAATTCAGTCACCATAAACAATGCCTCCATGGCCAAGCAGCAAAAGAAAAAAAGTATGTTTTTAAACTAAGTTGCAATAAAAAAATTATATTTAATAATCTTAAATTAATTATGTTTTCAAAACATTTTCAAAACCTATTTATCAAAAGTCTTAATACTGCAAAGAAAAATGACCTTAACAGCAACCTATACGATGTATGAACAATGTATATAAAACTAGTGGGCAAGTTTACTACTTCTCATTCATTTCTATGGGCCACTGCAGCACCTATTGCATGTTAACCTTTGGTAAACATATCCCTAAGGTGTTTTTAGTCATGCATGAGTGTGAGCAGCCTCTTAAACATACAAATGAACTGGCTGCTATTTTGTAAGTATGGTCGCACATCAAGCATACGTACGTTCACTGTGGGGGTGCAGAGAGATCGAGTTTGGGTGGAGAACAAGGTTAAGCACATGGGGGGGGGGGCAAATTCCAAAGCATTTCTGTGGGTTGCCAGGTTAAATGCCCTGGCACTATCTGGATAGCATCAAGGCATCCCATGGACAGAGCGGGGGCAGCAGCTACAGCTATGCAGTTAGTGACAATATTCCGCCACTAACCACAGAGCTCGCCCACATACCGTTAGGGGCAGGGGATGGGCTCTCCTAGCTTCATGTAGTTTTGCAATCTGGTTAGTGTCTGAAGATCTCTGCCGACTAGATTGTAAAACTACAAACTGGATATTCAGTGCTGGGCGTCGGACATGCACCACCGCTAAATATCTGGTTTCAATTTAGTCGTGCTGGCTGCTTCCCGCTGAATATGCCCCCCATAACTTATGAAATCTTATATTTTCTGCACATTAAATTTAGCTGCGGCATTTACACCATTCCCAAGGCTGGTGTAAGCGATTGTGCCTTACATTAATGCACGTCTTTGGCCATTATGCATTTTAAAGCCAAATACAAGCGTTAACTAGGTGGAAGTTTGTAAACTTACTCTCCCTATATTTGTGGGATAAATGTTCAGTATATAGACCCTTTAAGAGGGCACGCCATTATAGAATTAGGGCCTTTTTACTAAGGTATGTTAAGCAGTTAACATGGGAATTAGCATGCACTCTTCTCATAAGTACCGTGCTAACAGGTAACATTATAGCATGACACTTATCACATGCTAAATCCTGCGAAAACTGCATAGCTTGGGAAATAAGCATGGACAGTGTCTTGCAGGTCATGCACATTAAATTACTGTATGCCACTTGTTGATGCAGCAGATAGCAACGGATTACTTAATGCTATAGGTGATGTTAAGCGCATCTACATTATCTGCAGTGCTTCTAAAGGATTTCGGAGTTAGCTTCCACCCTTTTAGTGGTAGCTTAAGGCAAGCCTCATTCAGGCACAGTAGGTATTTCCCTGTCCCCAGGGAGTCTGCAATCTAAGTCTGTGTCTGAGGCAATGGAGGGTTAAATGAATTGCCCAAGATCATAAGACTTTGAATATTCTTCCACTCCATGCTCTAAGTGTATTTAATTTGTCTTAACTGCATATACAGATGTTAACACCACCAATGGTTAACACAAAATCTTTACAATTACTCTGCAGGCAACTGCAAACTTTTGCCACGCTTTAGTAAAAGGGCCCCTTAGACTGACTTTCTGAATGGACAAAACAGGGGCTTCCACTTGGTACTTTTCAAGAATGACACCGGTTCAATGTTCAGATGTGGATTAAAGAACTCTGCAGTCCTATTGGTGAGTGAGAAAAATGAAAGAGACCTTTCTGCTTAATCTGACAAGGCCCTCCTGTCCTTTTCCCCAAACATATTTCATTTCTTAATTTGGGTATGCAGACCAAACATGATTGTTATTTTGGTTACCAGTGCTGTTTGTGGAATATTTTGTTTTGTTTTTTTTCAGTTGCATTTTGGGGGAAATGTCATTAATACTGTGCACTGTTTGCTAGTGCAGAGCCCATTCCCATAAGAGGCACATCCAGGCTATCTGGACGCCTCTGAACAGGATGGCCCAATTAGTATCCAATTCTGCACTGCGGGAGCTAGACGTTCCCGTGGGTGCATGATCGGGCACTAAGACGGCCTGCCATGCTCCTGCATCCATACGTGAGGCATCCTCCCCACGGCACAGCCAGTCTGCCGCAGTGCTGACCCCAGTTTCCCGGCACCCGACCCTCAGTAGGGATAGCCAGGGCCCTGATCGAGCAGCGGGAACTCAACTGACCCTTCGCTATCCATGCGGTGGGGTTGTGTAGGGCACCAACTGCAGACCCTGGGGCTTATACCACCTCCATGGTGATATAATCCCATGTCCTGATGGCAGACGGTGGACGTCCAGGTGCCGAACCCACTCCCTCTGCACCCCCATCCAGTTTTCCCTGCACTGAGGCTGTGTGCGTATGGGGAGATCACTTTGCAGAATACGGGCCAGGTGGCTAGTGAGGCTGTACAGTCCCGCTATTCGCCTTACAGAATCGAGCCCAAGCTGGATAGACTTGGCCTTTAGATATCAGGCTCTAAACGTTCAAGTTTATATTAATTAGATTTGAAATGGTTGTTTTTTTTAGATACTGCTCATAAATGCAGCCAAACATTGTGGTCTTTCAATTTCATACTTAAAATACAAATGCTCTGTAATGGAAAATGCTTTCTTGTGTACTTTAAATAGCTCTATCAATATTAATAAACCACAGCCAAATATCTTTGGTTTAAACTTTAGGTAATATTTTTTTAAAAAGAAGCACTACAGAATCTCCTGGTTTGAGCTCAACAAAATGTCATCTCAGACCACTTTTAATAGTTCAAAAAATAAACCAGACTAAAGAAACTGATGCTAAAAGGTCAGTTTTATTGAACCACGGCTGAATTAAACTGCTAGAATGACCTGTTCTCAGAAATGCCTGTTTTATAACACAAATGTCAAAGGAGAGCTTTTTTTATCTTTGAAAAGAAAAAATATCTGACTGTACACTTAGGTAAAAATGGACAGGGGGTTTGGAAACTTCCTAAAGCTGTCCCCAATGTATCAGAGCAGAGAGCAAACAGAAATGTTCTCTTGCATAAGATTCTGGGAGTCTTATGCATGCATTATATACTATAAAAATGAAAAATATAATTCTCGCCAAAGAACAATTAGCCAACTGGATGCTGCATTTTTACAAGTGACCTCTGCAGTGAAATCAAAATTAAAATGAAGATAGCCACATTTATGATTTCTGTGACTGACCTGACATGAATAGTCATGGCAGTTCGGAAAATTCACAGGTCATCTATCATTCAGTAGCAAGCATTCCTTCATGCTAATTTTTCTGTCTACAGACCACTCAGGTTCAAAAAACTAATTTTATCCATAGTTTGACTGAGGAGTGCTCAAGAATAGTCTAACACTCCAAGTGCTAACTTTTTGTGTTTAGATAACTAGAAAATTGCGTGCATCTGTGCTTTGGGAGCCAAGAAGATTCAACCGCTTGGCTGCCAGCAACCTCCAGCTACCAGACAATTGATTTTTGCAAGATTCTTGCTCAGATTTAGCTTAAGGCACCCGCAATACAGTATGTTCATTCATTCGTCAGCTAGCATGCTCCTGCTTTATTACAGAATAGTAGGTCTAAACCATAATAGTATTTTAGAAAATGAATCTTACAAGTGAATTATAGTTTTGAATCATATATTTTGGCAAAATAAATAGGCATCTATTAAAAAAATGTATTCTTACAAAAATGATTGTTTCTGGTGAGAAGGGTTAGACAGGAGCAAAAATAATTATATATTGTACATTATTATGAGACATTGGACAGCTTTTCACTGCAAAATAACCCCTCAATTCCATTTCCAAAAAGCTCCCTGCCATTCTGTGTCCATACAGTATATGTTGGGAAAGAGGGCCCTTGCTAAAAGATGGGAATGTTTAATAACCACGCTATTCATTAGCGTGGGTTTTAGCACGCAGTAAGATGCTGTGCTGAAAGTTAGCATAGGGCCCTTACTAAGAATCCCACACTAATAGGCAGAGCCGGCCCCAGAGTTGGTTCAAGATATTGGCACCCTAGGCACACCTCAAGTCTTATGCCCCCTGACTGTCAGAACCTATTGTTTAGCTTCGAATGCCCTGCTTGTTTGCCACCCAGAGACGCTGCTGCCCTAGGTGACAGCCTAGTTTGTCTAAAGGTTGGGCTGCCCCTGCTAACAGGTTAGAGTGTGATTCAGCGAAGACAGGGTGAGTTGAGGTAGAACATGGGCACTGATGGTGCATCACAGTTAGCATGGCCATTAAGGGTATGTGCTGTGATTGTTGCTGTCAGTACAGGTACACTAAACGCCACCTCAGTGAGTGCCAGTTTCTATGGTACCATGTATTAACAATGTGCCAATGCAAGGGAACAGACACATATGCTCCCTGAAGTTGGCACGGGCTTCTGTGTTAGTTTCACAATCCGACTGCACAGACATAAATTCCACCCAAGCAGCCTCCGCAATGTGTGTGTGTGTGTGTGTGTGTGGGGGGGGGGGGGGGTCCAGACAGAAAAGGGGCCCATAGGGCAGTGGCAGCAGCAGAGTGTTAAATTTACTTTAACATATTTGCCAAGCTGATCCACTCTTGTAACTTTGCCATGGGGATTGTGGGACCAGCAGCTGTTTCCTGCTGGGTCAAAGTCTCGCGAAACTCAGGCCCAGCAGGGAACACCTACCGGGCCCGCGTTCGCCACGGCAAACATACAAGAGCGGAACAGCATGGTAAACATGATAAAGTAAGTTTGCTGTGCTGCTGCCGCTGCATGGGGGGCCCCACACAGGGGAGTGCGTCACCACCACGACAATGGGAGACACTCAGCAAAATTTTGCTTAGGGCCCCTCATCGTAACGTGAATGTGCTCCAGAGTCAGTTCCGTGTTAAAAAGTAAAACCAGTTTCAAACAAAAGCACCAAAACTATCCGTCACTTAGCTTCCCTTCTATAAAATCTGAAATACCTTAACTCAATACATTTTTACAACTATCAAAAATTGTATCTGACTGGTTAATTCTTTTCTGCAGAAGATGTGTTTAAGTTTGCCCAGTGGAAACATTGCTACAGTTTTTCCACTAGAAATGATGGCATAGTTACATAATTCAATATGGAACAATTCTGGCACTACAGTAAAACTGTGTCTCAGAGCTTTAATGTTATGTCTGGTATATTGCATGTGATGGTAAAGCCATTTTAGCACAGAGAATGGAAAGATCTGTGCTTTCTAGAAAATAGCAGGTTTTTCTCAGAGTTGCGGTCTTCATCGTACAACTCCATGCTTTGTGCCGAAAATGAATCAATTTCACCGTCCCATTCTCAGTCTCAGTGCACCATACTCTGAAAACAGAAAACATCTTGCACCTAGATATAGCAATAGTTCTTAATAAGGCATACCTGGGCAGGTTACATTCAGTGGCGTGCTCTCTACTCCATGAAAGATATTCCAAACAATTTCCCTTTTCATCAGCAATCAATGGATTTAATCAGAATTTAAGAAGCGGAAGAAAAACTGTTACATCAAATGAAGACGCTGGCAATCGTTTCCCTGGATAGCTGACTCCCTGCACGCTGTGTGTTGTCTACGGAGTATGTTTACTAAGCTCCATGCCAGTAATTTGCATGCGGGCCATGTGATTAGTGTGGGGCAGTGTGCTAGCTGCAGGGGGGGGGGGGGGTGCAGTATAGCCATCCCCCTGCATTTACTGTGCTTCAATGCAGTGAACTGGCCATGGGAGAAACAAATGTCACCTACTGAGGTGGCGTTAGTTGCACCCATAGTATTTGCGCCTAGCGGGGGCGACAGCCACAGTTGGAACACCCCAGCCTGCTCAGTCAGCACCCCAAAGTGCACATCAAGGGCAGTTCGGGGATTTTAGTGCTGGCCCCCATGCTACTTTCTGGCTCTGCACTAAAACCACGTGCTAACCCCACACTAACCCACATTACCCTTTAGTAAACATGCCCCTATGATTTTGTGTTGGTGATTTCTAGTACATGTTATATTGTGACCTACTATGAACGAATATTATTTGCATTTGGTGGGGTACAAGCATTTGGAAATAGATTATTTAATTCTGAATTATATGTTTATATCAAAGACTAATATAAATACAGTTCATTTTAGAAACACCAAATGATCCATCCATCCATCCATCCATCCCTGTCTTTGAATTGTGAGATGCAGGGAACTAAAACCACAGCGTTACCTTAAAGTGGTTATTTGAGAAATCAACCGCTGAAAAATCAACCTGCTGGCTCTCTTAATTACATGTGCACAAAACCTATTTGAAATGATTTTGCATTAGAATTACTGCACGACATATCCATCGGCATTCACTTCTGGGATGACACCAGAACACTGAAACTTTAGCGCAAGCTTGGAGAACACAACCTACTGCACCAGAAGCCTCTACTATGATAAAAACCCATCTGTGATCTCAAGATCTCCAGTGACACATTAACTGCTTAGCTACTATATAAATAAATCAGTCCTGACACATAAAGTGAATATTGGGCATCTTCTGAGGCCTGTTAAATGATTACGGCAAATAAAAATGCAAAGGTAACCTTTTTCCAACTCATGCATAACACATCATCCACAGGTTTGGTTTAAGATTAAAGAAATATTTATATTTGCTTTTAGTCTTTGCACAAATCAACCACTTGAAATGGGAGCTTACTTGCTTATGCAAATACTGTACCATAGTACTATAAATAAATAAATATAAATATAAATATATATATATATATATATATATATATATATATATTTTTTTTTTTTTTTTTTTTTTTTTTTGCATGGAATAATTGTTCCAGATGGGACATTTTGTGAAGCCTAGTAAATCAGATACTAACCCATCTTGGCACCAATGCATGGAGATAGAGCCCCTGGATTGTATGCATTATGTGATGATGAGAGGCATTTTACAACCCAGAGCAGGGCAGCCTCTGGTGACATCATCAGATCAACTGCAGCGCCAGTCTATTCCTAGATTTTATTTTACACATCACTGCTCCAGTGCGCCCTGTCTGACAGTCACTGGATCGAGTACTTATCGTCACAGATAAGCGATCACGAAATTAGGCTGCAGAACATTAGGTTATAAATAAGAAAACCCATGCGCACTGGGGAAGGATGGAAAGAAACTTCCCTGGTTTTCACTCCCCAGATCATCGTCAGGAAAAGAAAGTAAAGGAAGTGGAGACAGCCCTCAGATGGGATCAAGTGGGATTATCAGCATCGCACTGCCAAGTAAATGTCACATTCAGTTAGCACACAAAGGCAAGTGGATTTGCTAAAGTCAGAAGCTATTAAACTAACAACTGTTTACCCCCGTTTATCCCCCCACCCCTCAGGCCACCTACACGGGGAAGGCTGTTTTTATTTTTCATCTCATTGTGACTGTAATGAATTCGGAATTCCCATCACAAGTTGCACATCGACTTACAGGCATTTGTTACAGCGAAGCTGTTGGCTGTTTCGATGTTGTCCACATGCGGAACCAAATTAAAAGGGGCTTCAGACGCATTGGGACTGGTGTTATGGAGAAAGATTGCTAACCGGAACGCAGTATATTCCTGATCTGTATTTCTGATGAAGAGACCACCTAGGAAAAAGCATCAGGAAAAGGGCTTTCACGCATTGAATAGTACAGAAACAATTGCAGCATGCATCCGTCTCCCCCTCTAATCTGCTGCATCTGTAAACTGACTGGCGTGCTCCCATAGCTTTTAGCGGATCCAATCCGTGTCCTCTCAAGCAAAAAGAAATCGCCTTTCTCCCTGCCCAAGGCGCCTTCTTTACTGCGTCGTCTAAGTTTAATTCCCCCCCTTCTCGTGTGTTTTAGGAGCACAGTGACCTTTAGAACGATTTGGTCCAAGGTACTGAGCGCAGAATTAAATTCCCTAGTCGGGCTCAGGTGCAGACGCTGTCAAGAGGCAGCTCGGTCTCCTGAAGCAGGGAAAAGACAAGAGGGGTGAAATGAACTTTTTCAGCAGCAGCAGCAGCCCCTCATTACACCGAGAAGGCAGAGAGGCAGCTCGCTCTCGGCATCTCATTAGCCACCTCTTCGCAAACTCCTGCATGATAAATGATGCAGTACCGTGCAGAGCTGGAAGCAGTTCAAGAGCTGCATCCCAGGAAAGATGCAAGCAAAGCAAACAAAATCAGAAAAATAATAACATAAACTCTAGCGAGGAAAACATGGACTCCTTCCCTCCCTCCTCCCTGAAAAAAAAAAAGACTGCAGACGGTTTCAGCAAGGCAGCGAAATCCACGCTACAACTTTCAAAGCCGCTCGCATCCCACACCAGGAGCTCTGTAGTAGCAGCAGCCTTACCGCAGCGGCCAGTGGACGAGCAGAATTACTCTAACTTGAGAACCGCCCATAAAACAGACGAGGGAAACGGCTAAACTGCGGCAGATCGACCGTCCGATTCCTCAACTTCCTCGAATACGGCAGGTGCACCTCGAGCATTTTGCTGGTCTCCGAGTTTAAGCGATGCCAGCCAACGAGACGTTTATCTGCTTAATGCAGATCGCCATTGTTTGAAATTCTAATATTCGTTCATGCACTTTTTTGGGGTTCGTTTCATACTTCAGACACAAGCACGCGTAAAAGCTACTGCTTACCTATTTGCACACTGCTAGGAAAAGCTCCCATTGCTAGTCCCCAAAAGCCAGAAAATAATAAGACAATCTGCTTGCAAAAAAGCCTCATCTTCTTTATTTTCCGTTCTCTCTCTTAGATGCTGCTGAGAGGCATCCGGGGCAACGGCACTAGGACAAGAAAGAGGAGATCTGCTTTTAGCAATCCATCCCGAGCATGATTTTTCCCGCAGTCTCCCTAGCCCTGGGAGAGGTTCTGTCCGGCTGGAAACGTTGCACATGCAAGATGGTGGAGGTGGTAGTGGGAGCGTCTAGTGGCTGCACTGAGAGATGAGACATGCGCTATCTCCCTCTCTTTCACATCAACACGAGCAGACACAAACGCTCCCCTCTCTCTTACACACGCATACTCTCTCTCGTTTTCCACAGCGCTAGCTCACTTCGATGCATCTCGGCTTAGGGAAACAAAAACGAATCGGTTATGCTCGGGAGCAGAGCTTGGCCCCCTACCCTCCTAGCCACTGAGATCTCTCGACGAGAGCACGCTACTACTGCCCCTTGGATTTTACAGCCAGCAGCCGCAGCAGCACAAAACGTGGACCAGTCACTGCAGCAAAATCTCTTTCCGCTAAAGCACTTCTACTGGAGGCAAGAACGGCAACTTAGGCTCGGTGGGGGGTTAGTCAAGGTCAAGCGCCTCAACTCTCCATGCCGAACCTCTTGCCCCTGTTCCAGTAACTCCAGCCCTGCAGAGGAAAGACGGGGTTAGCTCATACATCCGGAGAGGAGGCAGTGCCCAGCGTCCCCCAGTCCCCCCAGTCTGCAGAAGCAAGTTGGAGAGGGTTAGGATAGGAAGGATGGCTGCTGACAGTTTGAGACACCTTGCTAGAAGAAAGGAACAGGACAGGAGGGGAGGGCAGTGGAGAGGATAAAAGGAGGATGTTTGCAAGGGGGGTCGAGGAGTAAAGCAGTTGAGAAGAGAAAATTGCCCATCAGAAAGTAAATGTGCTACAAGTGATGGAGATCTGGGGACACAATAAAAAAAAAAATCTTTGCATTGGGCTCTCTGGAGGAGAATGGCACCATAAGGGGGAGAGTGTTTAACAGAGAGCAATTAATAGAGTCGTTGTTATCTAATGTCTGATGGCCCAGAGTGGAGGTGTACCCTAGTGGTTAAAGCAGTGAGCTGTGAACCATGGAAGTCAGGTTTCAACTCCTCTGTCTCCCACTAATGTTCCCTATGACCTTGGGCAAGCCACTTCACCCGCTGTTGCCTCGGGTGCAACTCAGTGTGTAAGCCCACTTGGGCAGAGAATTAATTTGTATGTCTACTGTAACTTGCCTGGAGCTGGAAACGGCAAGTCATTTAAATAAAATTCAGATACATTATGTTCAAAGGAGTTTTCATAGAAAATAATTAAAGGCATTTTCTGGTTCATGATCAGTGAATCGATGACATGCTAAAAAAAATTAGAGAAGCTAACAAACTTGGCAATATAGTAATAATGGGATGATTTTAATTACCCCATTATTGACTGGATAAATGCACATCAGGACATGCTAGAGAGGTGAAGCTGATTCAGGAACTGACAAGAGGGGGGAATCATTTTAGATCTAGTCCTTACTGGAATACCAGATTTACATTCAAACATAAGAAAGCCATTCTGGGTCGGACCAAAGTCCATCGAGTCCATCATCCTGCCTCCGCTACTGGTCAGACTGGGTCACAAGTACCTAGCAGGTCCCAAAACGTAGATGGGATCATTTTCATAGTTCACTTCCAGGGATGAACAATGGTTTTCCTATGTCTATTTGGCTAAAACCTCTTTTATGGACATTTCTGCCAGGTGCTTGTCCAAACCTCTCTTGGATCCCTCGATCTCATTTTCTGGCAATAAATTCCACAAGATCCTTCTGCAAATCCTCTGCTCTTTTAATGAATTTGAATAATTTTTTGTCATCTGCAAATGTTCTCAACTCACTCATCTTCAGATCATTTATGAATATGTTAAACAACATAGGGCCCAGCACACTGCCTTGGGGAACTGCACTAGTGATGCTTTTCTATGTGGGTTAGGGATCATTTAGTCCTATGCTCTGTTTCCTGTCTTTTGGCTGGTTGCAATCCACAATACGGCATGGTTTGGTATGTTGCGTTTCTTTAATTTACTAAGGAGCCTCTCATGAGAAACTTTGTCAAATGCCTTCTGAAAAACCAAACACATTATATTGATTGGTTTACCATTATGGTTATGGTTATATTGTATTTGATATACCGCAACATTGCATAGCAGTCTATGTGGTGTACAATTAAAAAAGAAAAGAAGTGAAAGGAACTCCATAGTGTAGACAGGACAGTATAGAAGAGATAGGAACAGCATAGAAAAGATAGGCAAACGGAATAAGACATAAAGATAAATACACACAATTCCCTTAGACTATAGCGCTGTCCTTACTATGCCCAAAGGGTGCTGTTGTACAGGAATAGCTACTCAGGTAAGTTAAAAGTAGTCTTAAAAAGGAAGGTTTTCAGAGATTTTTTTGAAGCACGTGAAAGCCATTCTTATGTGCTGGAGCCGCAGCAGAAAAAGCTAATTTTCTTGTAGATTCATACTTTATTTCCCGCGAGGAAGGGAGGTGTAAACAAAAATCTTGGAGTGAGCGAATAAATCTTGCTGGGGCATATATCAATTGGTTTACCATTATCTATCTGTTTATGTTTATTAAAAGACTAACTATACAGCCCATTACTAAATAGTTTCAAAGTGGTTTACAATACTAACATTTTTTCAAATGAGAATAAATCCATTAAAAACGTGAAAGGATAGAAAACATTGAAAAGAGAAAGAAAAAACAAAAACAAAAAACAAGATTGCTAGCACCATCTGTACCCCTCTCAGCCAAGAGACCTAAGAAGACCTTTTTTAAAAAATGTTTTTTGAGAAGAACATTAAATTGTTTGTAAGAGGATTTCATTCTAATATGGGTTAGTAGAGAGTTCCATGATGAAGGGGCCAGAAAGTGAAATGCAGAATGGCATGATGCCTCCATTCATGCCTCTGAATCTGGAGGGAAAACAAATAAGCTAGAGTTCTGCAACCAGAGAGAATAAAAGGACAGTGAGGAGTCAAAAGTGTAGATAGATAGGCAAGCCTGTGTAGTACACTTTATGGACAAGCATTAATATATTTTAACATGGAAGCAATAGGATAAAGACAGCCAGTGATTCTGAAAGGAAAGAGGAGTGACATGGTTGGACGGCATTCATTTGTGAGAAGGTAGATAGCTGTATTTTGTATTAATTGGAGCTTCTTAAGATTGGTGAGGGGGAGACCACAGTATATGGAATTACAGTAGTCAAGGCGTGATATAATGAAGGCATGAATGAGTGTGTGTTAAGCTTGAAAAGAAAGGAATAGTTTTCCTGAGTGAAGATGATGGAAGGAATAGAAGATGGCCTAAACAATGGAAGTAACTTGGGAATCGAAGGATAACTGGGAATCAAAAATGATTCCAAGATGAGTTCAAGAGTTTACCGATAGGACAGAATTACCTTGAATGGCTGCAATAAGAAATGGAAGGCAGGATCCTCTGATTTCCCATAATGCCTGAGAGAATCCACAAGCATACACAGGGAAGGAAGTAACAGATTTTGCAAAATAAGAGAAAAAAGTACTCAAAGAATTAGATCAAGGAAAAACAAGTGGCAAATGCACAAAAACAATGGGAAATACAGAGAGTGACTCCAGGAACCCTTTGTCAATCAAGAACGCACACATGAATAGTTAAGGAGAGGTGAACTGAAACCAAAGGATGAGAGGTTGATAGTTGCAACCTAGGACAGCGGCTTACGAATGAGATGCTTTACAGCGAGCATTGAAAAAACTGCAAAACAGACATATGTTGATTCTGTGGGATAGAGCTGCAAACCATGACTCATCTCATAGCTGGCTGTGAAGTTCTTATGGCAGAAAGTTTCTATATAGAAAGGCACAATAAAGTAGCACACCTCATCCAATGGAAACTCTGTAAACACTACAACATCACCATGCCTGAAAAGCACTGGGATCCTGACCCTAAATGAATTACAAAGAATGAGGAGGTTATGATCACTTGGGATACTCCCATTCCAACAGATAAAAAGTTGGATGCGAGGAAGCCGGATATAGTGGTAAAGGAGAAAAACAACAGAACGGTATTGATTATAGAGGTGTCAGTTCCAAGTGACTACTTTGTGAATCGTGTTGAGAGGGAGAAAATATTCAAGTACCAAGAAATGCAGTCAGAGACCAAGAAAATGTGGCAGAAAGATATTGAGTTATTTCCCATCGTGTTGGGAGCCACAGGCTAAATTAAGAGGATTTTCCAAGCACACCTTGATGGAGGGGATTGGTGGGGGACCATGTCCAGAGAGCATGCGTGCCTGAACACAGGCAAGTATGGGGTGATGACACAGCAGCACATGGCAGGGTGGGTATAGGGTGTGTGTGACAGATACCTGGGCCTGTGTGCATGATAGAGACAATCCTGAACGTTGTTGAGGACCACAAAGCAGTGGAGAGATATGGGGTGTGGCAAACAAGGCCCATATCTGATTGAACACTGCATACATCAATGGTCCAGAAAACATACATGCAAAGCCCAGAGGGTTAAGCTGCATAGCAACAATTCACAGCACTACAGATCAGCAATGTAACAGAGATGTAAAGGACATATCTGAGGAGTGGCTAATGATATCCCACTGTAATCAAAAAGCATCACAGCATACCTGAGCAGCAATGTAACAGTAAAGAGCCACATTAGGATATCATTTGACAGTATTCAGATAACCTCCTTGTATCATTTCTACATTGTTGCTCTCTAGTGCTGTGAAGTTTGGCTGTTCTGCTAGGCTCCAGGGGTTCTCAACCCTGTCCTCGGGACCCCACTAGCCAGTCGGGTTTTCAGGCTATCCACAATGAATATGAATGAGATATATATGCATTAGAAATAGCCTGCCAAACTGACTGGTTTGTGGCCCTCCAGTGCTGGATTTGGGGACCCCTGCCGTACACCTCTGTCAAGTACGATTGTGAGTGGGCAAGGTACAGATGTCCTCGACATCAAAAGGGTAGATAGAATGTGTCACATCCCTCCTAGTTTCTCACCACCACCAAAAAGTTGTCTAATAGACAATATTTTGGTGGTGGTGAGAGGCGAGCAGGTATGTGACATATTCCATCTAATCTTTTTGATGTCTTGGACATCTGTACCTTGCCCACTCACAATCTTGAATGACAGAGGTGTAAGGCCGGGGTCCCCAAATCCAGCATTGGAGGGCCACAAGCCAGTCAGTTTGGCAGGCTATTTCTAATGCATATATATCTCATTCATATTCATTGTGGATAGCCTGAAAACCCGACTGGCTAGTGGGGTCCCGAGGACAGGGTTGAGAACCAGACCTCTGGGCCAGGGCCGGATTTACCTTGAGTGAGGCCCTACGCCAACAAAAATTGTGGGCCCCCAGCAGGGGCGGCCCAAGGGGGGTGCGGACCTCATTTGCATAAGGGGCCTCATTTGCATAAATATTTGCATAATGTTACCATATACTAACTTTTAGTAAACGTGCCTCTTAATGAGTGTATGGATAAAGAAAGACTAAAAGATTTCTACATTACTATAATCCAGTGCCAACTGCCAGACACATTAGGAACTACTACAAACACTGCCCATAGTAAACCCGCCGTATCCTAACAGCACTACCAGGACTCACAAAGCACCATACTCTACCAATCAAAAGGCAACACTGCAAATATTAAACCAATACATTTCAGAGAACAACAATACATGACCTACTGGGGAAAGAGAACAAGTGGCAATGTCAAATAGGAATTATATAAACAGAACACCTCAGCTCAGTTACACATGCAGAACATAGACCATCACCAAACAAGTAATCACAATTTAGAAATAGGAAGACAATAATTAAACTGGGAATCCCAAAAGCCAAACTTGGAATGTACAACACTGTAGAAATAAAACTATACATTAATTTGCTCTTGTACTAAACAAAGCGCAGATGTTAATGATGCACATTTACCAGAGCTGACATATTCCAATTAATAAATTCAAAATAAAGAGATATTTTTCTACCTTTTGTGCATTTTTTTCAGCTGCAATTGCTCCAGCCACTTTCTTCTGGTTTCTTCGTGTCTTCTGCTAACTCTCCATCGTCTGCTGTCCATTTGTCCTTTCTTCTCTCTTCTAGATTTTTTTCCATTCTCTCTCTACATCTGCTTTAACATACTAATCTTTCTCCTTTTGCTCTTTCCTCATTCCTATTACATCCACTCAAATTTTACCCCTCCATCCTCAATCCCCACTTACTCTCCCAATACCCGGCCAATTGTAGATTTTTTATCCCTCCCACACAAAATATTTTTCCCTTCTCCATTTTACTCTTCCAGCCCCATCCCATTCTAATCCTCCCCCAACATCAGCTCCCTTCTAGTTCCAGCCTCACCCAGCATCCATTCCCTTCTAGTCCCTGCATCAGCCCATTTCCAGTCCTAGCCATCCATCATCCCATTTCCAGTCCTAGCAACCCCCCAACCCAATACCAGTCCTAGCACCCCCACCACCCCCCTAACCGTCCTTAACCCCCCATCTCCCCATTTTCAGTCCTTAACCCCCCATCACCCCATTTTCAGTTTAAGCCCCCCCTATAACCCATTACCAGTCCTAACCCCCCATCAGCCCACTTCCAGTCCTAACCCCATCAACCCATTTCCAGTCAGCCCCCCATAGCCCATTGCCAGTCCTACCCCCCCCATCAGCCCACAGCCCATTACCAGTCCTAACCCCATCATCCCACCTCCAGTTTTAACCCCCCAGCCCATTTCCAGTCCTAGCCCCCCATAGCCCATTACCAGACAACCCCCATCAGCCCACAGCCCATTACCAGTCTTAACCCCCCAAAGCCCATTACCAGTCCTAACCCCCCCAACAGCCCATTACCAGTCCTAACCCCATCAGCCCACCTCCAGTCTTAACCCCCCAGCCCATTTCCAGTCCTAGCCCCCCCCATAGCCCATTACCAGACAGCCCCCATCAGCCCACAGCCCATTACCAGTCCTAACCCCATCAGCCCACCTCTAGCCTTAACCCCCCCCAGCCCAGCCCAGCCCATTTCCAGCCCCAGCCCCCCAATAGCTCATTACCAGTCCTACCCCCTATAGCCCATTACCAGCCCTACCCCCCCCAGTCCATTTCCAGCCCTACCCCCCCCAGTCCATTTCCAGCCCCAGCCCCCCCAATAGCTCATTACCAGTCCTACCCCCCCATAGCCCATTACCAGCCCTACCCCCCCCCCCAGTCCATTTCCAGCCCTACCCCCCCAGTCCATTTCCAGCCCTACCCCCCCCCAGTCCATTTCCCGCCCCAGCCCCCCCAATCGCCCATTACCAGTCCTACCCCCCCCCCCCCGGCCTAAAGTAAAATTTAATTTTAAAAAAAAACCTGGTGGCTGCCGCCGCGGGGCCCCCTCTGCTGCCGCGGGGGCCCCGTCTACAAGCTGAAGCCGTCGGGTCGGGTCGGGTCGGGTCGGTCTCCCTCCCTCCCTCCCTCCCTGCAGGCTGCGAGAGACGCGAAAGGAGAGCGTCTCCTCGCGTCTCTGTTAAGCCCGCAGGGGCTGATGGGAAATTTCCCATCAGCCCCTGCGGGCTTAACAGAGACGCGAGGAGACGCTCTCCTTTCGCGTCTCTCGCAGCCTACAGCCTGCAGCGAGGGAGGGAGGGAGACCGACCCGACCCGACGGCTTCAGCTTGTAGACGGGGCCCCCGCGGCAGCAGAGGGGGCCCCGCGGCGGCAGCCACCAGTTTTTTTTTTTAAATTGTGTTTAAAAAAAATGAACTGGTTCTTTTTTTGTGGGCCCCTGCCGGCTGTGGGCCCTACGCCATGGCGTACATGGCGTATAGGTAAATCCGGCCCTGCTCTGGGCTGTACATATAGGCACTGTGTGGCAGTGGTTCCGTTCTTTTCTTACAGCCCGTTCCTTTACCGTACATTCTAATAATCAGTCTTCCTCCTCTTTCCCTCTTGTCTGTGGTGTGCCACAGGGCTCTGTTCTTTCTCCCTTATTATTCAATATTTTTCTTTCTCCTCTGCCCCTCTTGCTCCAGCAATATCCGGTCTCAACATATATTTATGCAGATGACATTATTCTTCTGTTCCACACCTCACCTATTCTCCCAGATATTTCACAGTTCAATCAATGTCTTAACCATATTTCCTCCTGGCTTTTTTCGAACTTGCTTCATCTGAATCCCTTAAAGTCCACTGCGATGTGGGTCTCCTTAAATGGGCCTTGTCCATCAGTGGCCCCTCATATTAACCATGTCTCCATTCCGCTTGTTACTTCCTTTCGGTATCTGGGGGTTATCCTGGATTCTTCCCTCTCCTTTCATAGTCATATCTCTGCCATTACATGGCGCTCTTTTGCAATACTGCGCCAGATTAAAGCCGTCCGTTCCCTCCTTCCCACTAGCTCCCTGGTCACCCTGACGTTGGCATTAGTTGTCAGCAGGCTGGACTACTGTAATATCCTGCTGGCTAACCTTCCAGCTTACCAACTACAGCGTCTACAACTTATACAAAACACTGCAGCTCGCCTTATTACATCAGCCCGTCGCTTTGATCATGTCACCCCCCATCCTTTGCCATCTTCATTGGTTACCGCTCCGCTTCAGATTTCAGTATAAATTCCTTATCCTAACACAGAAGGTCATTTATACATCCACTCCTTTATATTTATCTACTCTCATTTCTCTCCATACTCCTTATCGTCAGCTCCGTACTCTACATGCTAACCGTCTGTCCCTGCCTTTTCCGTCTCAAGCACATTTGGAACAAACTCGTCACTCAGCATTCTTTTTTTTCAGTCCCATGCTTTGGAATGCTTTACCACCCACTCTCCGCCTAGAATCTTCATATCTGAAGTTCAAAGAATTACTGAAGACCCACTTGTTTCAGAAAGCTTTTGACCTCCCATCCACTGCCCCTCCTTGAGTTTTGTCAGTTGTGTTTGGTTTGTCTATTGTCAGTCTTGCACTGTCCTTTTTCCTATTTCCTATTTTATTTGGCGTTCCTTTTCTAGTTAGGTAGCATAGTTATTATTTTATCTATTGTAAACCGCTTTTATGCCTTGGCCAAAGCGGTATATAAAGTTTAGAAATAAAGATAAAGATATAGGTGAGTTTGGCCACTGATGTATGCAGAGTTCATGCGAGTACAGGGCCTGTCTGTCCTTCAAAGTACTCCTCCTCCTAAGGATATGTGGTTGGGGGGACTAACTGAGGTCATATTCCTCTACTACTGGAGTTGTCATACCCAGATTGGTCTTGCGTTCCTTCATCACATATGGCTTATGAGGGCTTACATTGAGTTATTGTTTTGTGCCTACACCTTTTGGGGTGTGTTCAGCAGTACCAGCCTGCGTTCTCTGTCACCCTGAGGTTTACTTGTTAAAATAGTATCTGGTATATAGGTCACAGCCAGTCATCATACCTCTGCAGCCAGTCACCGAGCACATTGTGACATGGGGAGACATACAAAAGGGACATACAACTAGCCCATAAAACATTGGCCTGGGGGTACACACACACACCAACAAAACTCATTTAATGTCAGTATGCACCTACCTATCCAGGGACATATCACAGACCTCTGACAGGGAAAGGACTAACACACGGGGATGATGACATAGACACATCAAAAAACCCACACACGTCACACACTTAACACTCTGTCGGGGCCCACATACAGTGGCGATACCGCACCCACCCTCACCAGACATTGGAAGGCACATTGCCACACCCATACCAAATGCACATAGCACAATCCCCACAACACCTGGGATAAGCCCTTATACACGTCCCACAGTGCCACACACACATTCCCATACCCCCACACATGGTGCAACCCCATACACAGCAGTGCTCCACCCTTCCCCCCATACACCCCACCACACCCACGGAATATGGGCTAGCTGTACAGCCGCAATGCATAGTGTCTTGCAAAGAGGAGGTCCCACAGACATGGCTGGCTGACACGGACACATCCTGCAACACCTAACGTGCATACCACTCAGAGCAATGCAAGCACATCGCTCACACACACAATGACGGCTCACAATCCCACTCAGGGCTCCCACATGCGCCACGGCCACATGTATTGCTGTGGCCACATCCAAGGTCAGGTGGCCAGTCCATACCTGATACTGCAGATAGAGGGCCCAGCACACAAAACACCATCCCCCACACACTGCATCCCATATGGTACAGCTATACCAGAGAATGAGGCTGCTACCCCCCAAACCCCTGCCAGGCACAGCACACTGTAGGCACCTGTGCTGTCCCTATTGTAGGCGTACCAACAGCAGGCACAGGCGCACAACACATTGATTATGGCGGGGATGTACTACACAGGTGTACATAGGTGCACTATGCAAACTCATCTGTGCTGTGTACCCTTTTCCAACCCCCGGGTGACTACAGGATCATGGAGGCACATGAGGAGGAAGGTGTGGCAGGGCCTCAGGATGGTGAGGGGCCAGAGCCCGCAATGTACGGGACACCACCAGCAATGACGAAGGCACAACAGGAAACAATGTGCTGGCCGAGGCAGAGGACATGCCACCGGATGTCAATGCTCCAGTGGGGGCCACTAGCAGCAGCTCACAGGCTGTAGAGGGTATGGAGATGGAGGGGAGTCACCACATTGTGCAGGTGCCAGAGACATCAGCCACCCCTCCCACAAGCATGGCTATGATCTTGGCAGAGCTGCAGGCCTACAGTGCCTCAGCAAGGCATGATGCCGAAGGTGGGTAACAGCATACACAACAATCCCCATGGGGTTGGATGTAACATCCACAATGAGATTGCATGTGCACCACAATATGTTGGCAACATAGCAGATTGTGTCTTATGTGTGGGGGGGGGGGGGTCTGTGCCATGTGCGTTCCCCCCCTCTTGTAGCATGGCTTGTCAGGTGTCAGCATGTGTGAGGAGCTCAGACACACACACACTGTTCATGGCCATATACCCCAAGGAAGCGCACAGCGGAAAACACCTATCCCAGATCACCTAGACAGCTTACATGACTGACCCCTCCCCATGGGTATTGTTACCTAGCATAGTTTGTCAGCATAATCTGTACTGTGGGCCTGCATTAGAGATAATAGGGCCCCCCAGATATATGTATGTGTGTGCCATGACTCCTCACGTCATCTGGCTTATCTCATATGACCAGTGCATAGATCAAGCATTGACACATTGAACTGCGACACTGTACCATGTGTGAGATCTGTGATTCACACGAGCCCTCATCAGGACCCTTTCCTGGCATGAGAATGGCTCATGGGACACACAGATTTAAACATGGTCATGCGATGCTAGTTGATGCGTGCATGATTCTTCTGCAGACTGATCTGGTGGGATATGCTTGACATGTGCATGTGTCACAGTGGGGGTTGTAACAGGTATCTCAAACATCACCTTGTGTCCCACCCACAGGAACTCGTCAGGCTCTGTTGGCCATTCTCCAGGAGATCCACCAGCTGCGTGCCACAGCAGACACAATGGCAGGGGCGCTCCTCCGTATTGCGGATGCCCAGGAGGCCATAGCTGCCCATACCCAGTAGCCGGCACCAGAGGCAGCACCAGCAGTCCCGGGACAGAGGGGAGGGTTGGGCCGTGGTCACCGTGGCTGGCCAGGGAGGATGTGAACATTAAAAATAAAGATATCACAACCTATTACAACCTATATGTTCATTTCCAATGTGTGGCACTCTGATCCCCTACGTACCCTGCAACCCATGTTGTCACCCTGCCCACATGTGCCTACCCATATCCCTCAGGGGTAGGGTGTCTGTATTGCCACCAATCATCGCACATAGGTTATACCATGCCCTGTGTGTCATGGACTGTGGAAGGTGGTCACCCTCCTACCTATGCGTGGGGGTATACCCAACCTCACCTATTGCCCAGCAAGATGTTCACAGTGGTACATGTCTGTTGTAAGGATCTGTCACCCTCTCCCACCCCATATACTCTCCATCATTGGACACACATATGTGACCATCCTCCCTGCCCACACCAGGGCCTACATGGCTGACTATCCACATAGGCTTGCATGCGGCACAGGCAGACAAAGGTAGCTCGCTTCAGTCAGCTTATCACTGTTCACCAGCGCTTGTAGTCCTCCACCGCTCATCTTCAGGACCCGCATCGACCTTCCTCGCCCTCACCAGCTATCCCCCTGTAAAGCCCCTGGGTACCGCATCCCCTCTTACCCCTTCTGGCCACATACCTGCTGCTAGCCTTTTCCCCCTATTGCCCCACAGGCATGGTGCATCAAATATGGTGTGCACACATCTCAGGCAGCATGCATGTGACCATAGGTGTTGGGGCACACTGCACATTGGCACATCACAGGGGCACCATGGGACATAGATGCCTGCGCAGATGGGCAGCCCCCACAACTGTGTGTGGAGACGGTCCATGTATGTCACCTATGTCTACCACACATACACATAGGGATCTACACACATGTCCCATGCTCACGTGCACAGTCTATCTGTAAGGGAGACATATGACCATTGTGATGTATTAAAACAACTGTATTTTAAAACATATGTACAACAGGTACTATATACCAAAGCCCACATGTTGGGTCCCGGGAGACAGGACAGCACAGGGCACATGTGTGGGCACCACGGGGACCATCACACGCTTCTGGGACACCCATCAGGGGATGGCTGTCGAGATGCGCCGCCCATACCAGCCACACGCTGAATCTCGGCAGCCATCCACTGAATGGAGCCTGCCAGCCACCGGATGGTGCGGTCCTGGGCCCTCTGGCATTGCAGCATGCCTTCCATTGCCACATACAGGTCCTGGACGCACCTGCCACCACATACACACAAGGTGCCAGGTGTCTGTGTGGTGGCATGTGCGTGGGCCCTGTCTGTGGCAATGGGTGGCATAGCTACAACCAGATGGGCACCATCGCCACACACATGTGGCAGCTGGCAGGGACCCACAGTGCCCTGTGCTGTCCTGTGTCCCCTCCCACCTTCCCCCCTCCACACCCACCTCCTCCCATCCTCGAACCTCCCACCCACCCTCCACGCTCTCCTCCCCCTCCTCACTCCCCAAACCATCACACACACTCTCACCCTCCTCTCCCTCCTGCCCCACCCCACCCTCCACCCCCTCCATGTCCCCATCATCCTCTTCCGCCTCCGCCGCCTCTTCCGCCTCCTCATCCTCTTCTGCTGCCTCCTCCTCCTCCACCTCCTCCTCCTCCTCCACCAGCTGGACTGCAGCTGTGAGGCATGTTGTGGATGGCCCTGAGGCTGATGTCCCCTCACCAGCAGCAGCAGCTTCTGTGGGGGAAGACAGTCATTAGCACACCATCATGCAATTACAATGCCATATAAACATAGTGTGGCCTCCCATAGGCCGTTGGCCCACTGTGACATGCTGTACTGCGCTGCAGGGGCCACAACACTCACCGCCACGTTCCTGCAGTGCCCTCCTTTGTAGCCGCTCAAGGACATCCGGGCAGTGCAGCCACAACTCCCGTCCCTTTTTCCGTAGGTCCTCCACCTGGGTGGAAATGCAATGGATGGGAACATTAAGGGCCAGATATCTCTGGTGGGTTCCCAATGCATATCACACATCACTGCATACAGCAGGGTGCTGCTGCTGCTCATGCCAGTGGGTCCTATACTACCTGTTGCCAGTGCCGCCTGCATGTGTGGCTGTGGTTCCGGGCATGTGTGGGGTGCCACCTACGTGTCGTTTGGCCAACCCCACAGGCTAGCCTTACCCAGATCCTACGCTCTCCTTGCATTACATGGCAGCACCATGCCATGTGTGGGGTAGGTATGCTGGTCTACAGGGGAGGTGTTTCTAGGCCCCTGTGGGGTTCGGCACACACCTGTGTTTGCATCACCTACACACAGTCGCAGACACACATGCCATGCCACCAAGATATCTGTATTGGAACATGTGTGATGTGTTCTGGTGTCGCGTGGGGATTGGGTGACCCTGAACACATCACCAGGAACCACTACCAGAATACCAGGATGTGTACTCTACCTGTGTGGACACAACTAGGGCCTCCTGTGAATAGGGCATTTGTGGCCGACTGCAACAGGAGCATGCACCAACACACCTAGCTGGGATATAGACCTCTGTAATTAGGTCCAGGGACTCCTGGAGTTAGGGCAGAGCTGTGAAGCCCCAACTGATGCAGTTACCCTAACACCAGGATTTATAAAAGACCTCTGTAATTATGTCCAGGGACCCCTGGAGTTAGGGCAGAGCTGTGAGAATGAAACAGATGCAGGTACCCTGACACCTGGATCAATAATGGACCACTGTAATGAGGACCAGGGCCTCCTGGGGTTAGGGCAGAGCTGTGAGAATGAAACAGATGCAGTTACCCTGACACCAGGATCTCTAATAGACCTCTGTAATCAGGTCCAGGGCCGTTAGGGCAGAGCATAGTGAGAATGAAACAGATGCAGGTACCCTGACACCAGAATCTCTAATAGACCTCTGCAATCAGGTCCAGGGCCTCCTGGAGTTAGGGCAGAGCTGTGAGAATGAAACAGATGCAGGTACCCTGACACCAGGATCTCTAATAGACCTCTGTAATCAGGTCCAGGGCCTCCTGGAGTTAGGGCAGAGCTGTGAAACCCCAACTGATGCAGTTACCCTGACACCAGGATTTATAAAAAACCTGTGTAATTAGGTCCAGGGCCTCCTGGGTTAGGACAGAGCTGTGAAACCCCAACTGATGCAGGCACCCTGACACCAGGATCTCTAAGGGACCACTGTAATGAAGACCAGGGACTCCTGGGGTTAGGGCAGAGCTGTGAAACCCCAACTGATGCAGGCATCCTGAAACCAGGATCTCTAATGGACCACTGTAATGAGGACCAGGGACTCCTGGGGTTAGGGCAGAGCTGTGAGAATGAAACAGATGCAGGTACCCTGACACCAGGATTTATAAATGACCTCTGTAATGAGGACCAGGGCCTCCTGGAGTTAGGGCAGAGCTGTGAAACCCCAACTGATGCAGATACCCTGAGACTAGGATTTATAAATGACCTCTGTAATGAGGACCAGGGCCTCCTGGAGTTAGGGCAGAGCTGTGAAACCCCAGCTGATGCAGATACCCTGACACCAGGATTTATAAAAGACCTCTGTAATTAGGTCCAGGGACTGTTGGAGTTAGGGCAGATCTGTGAGAATGAAACAGATGCAGGTACCCTGACACCAGGATCTCTAATAGACCTCTGTAAGCAGGTCCAGGGCCTCCTGGAGTTAGGGCAGAGCTGTAAAACCCCAACTGATGCAGTTTCCCTAACACCAGGATCTCTAATAGACCTCTGTAATTAGGTCCAGGGACTCCTGGAGTTAGGGCAGAGCTGTGAGAATGAAACAGATGCAGGTACCCTGACACCAGGATCGCTAATGGACCACTTTAATCAGGTCAAGGGCCACCTGGGGTTAGGGCAGAGCTCTGAGACTGACACAGATGCAGTTAACCTAACACCAGGATCTATGCTAGACCTCTGTAGCCATGTGTGATGCCTCCTGGGGATGGAGCAGACATTTGGGACCACATCACAAGCAGGTAACATAACACCAGGATGTGTCATAGACCTGTGTAATCAGGTCTGTGGCCATTCTGGGGATAGGGCAGGATTGCAATCCACAACATATGCATCTACAGTGGCAACAGCTTGGCCCACAGACTGGTATGTCCACCTTGTTCTGAATGTATGATATGTGATGCTTGCTGTATTTGTGTTGCACAACCGTCATTGTGTAACCTGTCCCCATACACGTACCTCACGGGGTTAGTCGTCAGATCTGTTGTACTGCCTGGTGAGCGCACCGATGCTCTCCTTACCCGTCCAAGGTCCTGCCTCTTTGCTGCGCCCAGAAACAAACGGCGCTGTCTTGTACATATCAATTCACACAGGATCCTGAGCTCCCCTCCATGTGAATGCGGGCTTCCGTGAATGCTTGGTCCATTTTTTAACTCTCAAGATAGCGCGTGTACGTGCGTGACGATGCACATTATGCATGCGCCGTGTTATGCACATACACATGCTATCTCACGGTACTATGTGCTACCTAGCGCAATTATGGTGCACAGCACACGTGGGATTTTGATGGCCAGATCACATCATAGTATTCTTATCGGAACAGTGAAACATGCCGCGAACGGTATGGGCCGCTTCTCCAGTCCCCATACACCTGATCTCGCCGCCACACCACCATTTATTAATATAATTGGTGTTTACGTTACAGCGATGAGGCTCCCCGGCATTGGCCAGCGGGCGCCTGAACTTGCGGCGCCCTGTAAGGCGCCTTCTACGGCCCATGCTCAGCGCCACCGTTGTCTACAGGACTAGGGTGAGTGGGTATGTTGGCGTTACCCGCACACTACAGAGATGTGTCTAACTGTTACAGTCATGCAAAAAGGTGCCACTTCAGACACTCTTCCTGATGTTGTTGCACTGGGGATTTGAACCTAGTAGAGCTGGCTGCATAGTCACTGTACTAACCAGTGTGCTATGCCTCTGCAGCCATTGTCATAGCTAGGACTGACTACACAACAACTGCACGTCAATGCACACACATTCTGCTGTGCTTACTGGGATAGGGGAGACCTACAGCTAAGGCAGTTTCCAGGCCACATTACCATAGGGAAATGACTCTGGAGGCAGAGGCCATGGGTTTGATCCCACAGTTGTGTTATGTAAGAAGGCTGTCTGAGGCATTACCCTTTAATTTAAATCAGTGCCTTCTGAGGCATTTCCTTTTTTAATTTAAATTAGTACTGCCAGCAAAAACACCCTCATAGTGCCGTAACCTAAGGTGCCACATAAGGCGCCCTATAAGGCACTCCATAGGGCCCATTATAAAGTGCACTGTCTGCCAAGGCACCTTATAATGTGCCCTATAGGGCGCTTTATGGGGCGCCTTATAGGGCACTGTATAGGGCGCCTTATGAGGCACCTTAAGGTTACAGCACTGTGAGGGTGCATTTTGCTGTCAGCACTGATTTAAATGAAAAGGAAAAGCCTCAGACAGCCTAATTAAAAAACACCACTGTGGGATCAAACCCATGACCTCTGCCTCCACAGTCATTGAAGTAACCAGTGGGCTACATCTCTATAGCTGCTGATGGACTCCTGTCTGGCTACAGAAAGACTGTAGGTCACCACACAAACTGCTGTGGTCACCAGGATAGGGTAAACCCACCCGTATCCATGATGCACTGCACATGCAGATCAGCAGTCTACAGCTGATCACAAGATGGGGTATGCACCCCTACAGCACCTTGGCCTGGTAGGGGGAACTGACCGTGTGTGTTACTGGCACAGAGTAGCTACAGACCGTGACACTGTGCGGGTCCTGTGCTCACCCTGAGGGTGAGGTGGGGCACCCAGCACCATGTCCGCAGCACCTGGCTTGGCTGAGATAGGCTATGCTGCAGGTTGCCATCAATGCTAGTGTGTGATAGGTAGCCCTTGCAGATGCACCTAGGATACACCAGTGTCCATCTGTATTTCCCAGTCACATCTAGCCCTTGTGGACTAGGATGCACACAGAATAGTGCATATCCTATGTGGTTGCCATGGTTGTATGTTATAAGTGAAGGGGGGTGTTTGGACCCAAAAGCTGATTATGTAGTGCCACCGAAACCGCCCTCTGTGGCTCAGGCTGGGGGACAGAATCTCTCACCAACAGATCCACATTCTACATCTCTGCAAGGGTGGCAGTAGAGGGGACCATCAAGCCCAGTCCTGCTGGGGAACAGGCATCCTACAGGGCAGTCAATGCAGATCTGTATGCATCAATAAGGCAATGGCAGACAAGCAGAATGCTGGAAAAGCTCAGCTGCCCCCCCACCACTATCTGACATTCACCAGCAGAGGGCACAGTAGGTCTCCACCCACTGCACCCTGCAAGGTGTCCCAGGCATACACATACTAACTGCGGACAGTCTGCTAGCTAACACATAGTGCATGTTCCTGGAGAAATTGTGTGCACCCAAAAATGGGATGTGAGCACACACATGCACACGCCCCCCGAAGCAGGTATGTCAGTGATTGGGCCCCAGAAAAGAGAACCCATAAATACCACTTGAGAGAAATACTGTATAGCACTATGGGGGAACCTAGCCATGCCATGGTCACTGCTCTGTCAGGGTGAGAGTGACCTCCCAGCATGATATGCTGTGGCCACCCTGTCCGTGCAGGTGGTGGTCAGGCACTACAATGTCCCAGCCATTGCCCTATGCCCTGTGCAGATGCATCCTGCCCAGGCCACCCTGTCCAGGCCATACCCACAGTACCTTGCTCCTCATTATGCACATTGGCAGGCTAACACTGGAAACAGTGCAAGCAGTGTGGGCTGAGTAAGGTGTAGGCAGCCACAACACACTGGATAGACAGACACACACTCCCACACCTATGCCAGTATTGTGCAAATATAGAGGTTTGTGGCAGCCCTGGCCACCACACCAGTCCTGGGCACAGTGCAGGCATTGCTAAGATACGCAAAACTGTTGGGGTCACTCCCCAGGGTGGTAAACACTGTCAGAATCAATAACTGTAACACACTCTAGAAATATCAGAAAGGTTGCTATGATGAACCTCTATCAACAAATTGTGTTTAACTTAGGATTTGTTATCTGACATTAATCACAGCAACCTTTTGATATATGTGGAATGTGTTCCCATGTTTAGGACGGCATTGCTAAGGTATACAGGTGCCAGTATTGGGAGATGCTGCTCTGTGCAGTGCCCAACAGCCTGACTCTCCATGAAGTATTGGATCAGGGGTTCTCAACCCTGTCCTCGGGACCCACCTAGCCAGTCGGGTTTTCAGGATAACCACAATGAATATGTATGAGAGAGATTTGCATACACTGCCTCCATTATATGCAAATGTCTCCCATGCATATTCATTGTGGTTATCCTGAAAACCCGACTGGCTAGGTGGGTCCCGAGGACAGGGTTGAGAACCCCTGTGTTGGATAGTGGAGCCTGTGTGTGTTGGTGTTTGTACCCCTGTTGGCCTCTGCTCTAGCTCTGAGTTTTACAACTTCGGTCCTGGGGGGGCCGAACACTGTTCAGGTTTTCATGCTGTCCCTAATGAATATGCATGAGATACATTTGCATACAATGGGGTCGGCACATACAAATGCAGCACAGGCATATTTATTAGGGACAGCATGAAACATGAATGGTGTTTGGCCCTCCAGGACTGCATTTGGGAAACTCTGCTCTAGGGATTGCACATGTTTATGGTGTCTGTGCTCTGTAGAGTAAAGTATAGGTGTTTCAGGCATGTCTATTTTATCTGCAATAAAGGTTCCATCTTTATTACCACGGTTTAGTACTGGGTAAGATATGGGAACAGAGTTGGCAGGAGCCACAGCTGGGACTTGAACTTGTGACCTTCTGCTCCTGAACACACTGGTTGTGTGTACTGCACCACACTGTTGCCAGAAGGACAGGCCTTTCCCTGGGGATACCATGACTGTTCGTCAGACAGACCCTGTCTGTTGCAGTGCACAGCAGCCACCTAAATGGGGCTTGGCCATGGTCTGCTGTGGGCAGATGCCACTGCCCCCTCCGCCACCATGCTGCCATGCCATTATGCCGGTGGTGCTGGTGGTGCGCAGTCCCAGGCCATCCAGTGTGCCACTAGGCAGCTGCCTATGGTGTGGGTACTCAGGTAGGGGTGCCTACATGGACATGCGCGCTTTCCCCCGGCGCCACCTGCCAATGTTATGTGCTCTTGGGGGTACCTGCTGGGTAATATCCCCTATGACACTGTGGGACACACACTCATGCCCATGTTAGACCCTCGTCAGTTGCTGTCTTGCTGCTTTACAGTTTCGGCATTCCTACGTGCCACCTAGGCATCTGCCTAGTCCGCACTGTGCCCGAACTGGACCACAGCATGTGCCGCCTGCAGCCCCCTGTATCCCATTTACAGCATTAGTACAGTTGCCCTTTCCTACGTGCCCACTCTGCTGTTGCTGCACATGTGCACGCCATAACAAACCTGCCCAGTCTAAATGACAGAAACCCTGATCAGCGCTATTTCAATGTGGGATCATTCACTTTGTAGGGGGACAGAGCATAGACCCTTCCAAACATGATATCTTAATTTTTACGCTTTGTCAGTAGTTTTGCTTTATGTTTATAATTAATATCACTATTGGCCAGCTTGGTTATTGGGATTTTAAATGTGGTTCTGGTCATTTTATATGTTTATTTGCCTTTTTGGTTCCTGCACATGTATCACAACTATCACTTTTTCTGGGTTTCCCTGCCTTTGCTGCACATTGCTGACTTAAATGGTTTCTCTTTCCTGCAAATGTGCCTAATGCGAGGGCTTCACTGGCATTAGTGTTCAGCCCCGGATTTCACAGCATTAGTGTGCCTGGAGCCTCTCCCCTCCCATTCTTCGCCCACTGACCCCTTCTCTCCGCGCTCTGGGAAGCCTTACTCCACCATTCAGACCCGGATTTCACAGCGTTAGTGTGCCTTAACGCCGCCACCGCGTTATTAAGCGATAAGTGACATTATCACGCGATAATACCACCGCTGCGACATTAAGACGGTTTAGTAAACATACCCCTAAGAAAATCTACTGTGCTAGCATTTAACTTTCAAATGGGAGACTACAGAAAACATTTTAATGTGTTTTGGTAAAGGTGTGTCAGACTATCAATGCTTGATAAAATGTCATATTTGTTATTTTGGTAAAATTCAGTAAAAATTAAGTGAAAAAATAAAATAAAATAAATGAGCAAATGTTATGAGTTTACAGCAGGTGTGGACATTGTTTAAAAATACTATCTTAGCAGCCCAAAGCATTAAAAAGAGATGGAAGGAAGGCAAGTTGACTGACAGCATGGTTAAAAGGAGGTGCAATAAGCTATTATAACCAAAAGAACATCTTTCAAAAAAATGCAAAATGGATCCACATAAAGAAAATAGGAAGCAGCAAAAGCACTGGCAGGTTAGATGCAAATAACTGATAAGAAAAGAAAAAATAATTTGAAAGGAAGCTTGATGAAAAGGCAAATCATTAATAATAATAACTTTTCTAGAAGTATTAGATGACCGAGGGATAAAAGAAGCACTTACAGACGGCAAGGTCATAGCAGAAAGACTTGCTGAGGAAAATGTAAGCGAGCTACCCATGCCATAAATGACAATTCAGAAGAACTGAAACAAATCTCATTGAATCTGGAAGATGTAATTGGGAAAACTGACAAATTAAAAGGTAGCAAATCTGCTGGACCAGACTATTGAAAGAACTGGAAAATGTTCATAACCCTTCCTCGATGTATACTTAAATTAATTCAATGTACTGTTTTCATCCTAAGTTGTTTTATTTAATTAATTAAGTTCATTTAATTTATTTAACTGCTCATGTTGTTAACTATTCCACTCTAAACGCCCAATATTTGAAGGCATTTGCACTATTTACAGCCTTGTAAGCCATGTAAATGTCTCTAACCGGGATATTCAAAGGGCTGAATATCCCCATCTTCTCCCCTACATGCATTGGGGCATGTCGTGGGCATTCCAGGGAGGAGCGGAGATGGTGACAGTAGATAATCGGGCAGCAGTGATACTGCATGGTGCCTGGTTAGCGACCTGCAGCTAAAAGATAGGCGAAGCAAATACTCACCTATCTTTTAGTCGCAGGAGCTAACCGGGCAGCATTGCCGCTATCCAGTTAGCCTCTGCGGGGCATGTGTGGCAAACCTGGATATTCAATGCTGGGGCCACATATAACCCCGGCATTGAATATCCAGGGTTAAGGGTTGACGCAGATGGCTATGCGCCATAGTGGCATTCAGCCGATCTAGATGAATATCGGGCCCTGAGTTTATTATTCTAGTTAAATTAAGTTACTTCACATCCTGATTATGTTCCATGTACAAGTTGTTCTGTTTGCGTTACACTGTAAACCACCTCGACATTAAGACTAAGCGGTATAGAAACCATTTAAATAAATAAATTATTAGTAATTTTATAACCTCTTATTAACGGGACCTTTTACTAAAGGGTATTCATTTTAGCATGGATTCTGGCACATGCTAAAGGTGCTCTGCAACACACATTTACAATTAGCACAGAGCCATGACAGTGCATCTGGATTTTCATGCTAACTGTCCATGGTGCATTAAGGTTTCAAGTGGGCAGATTAGGATCAGAGAGTTGGCAGGGTGAGTGCTCTTGCAGTCTGCGCACCTGCTCTAACTGCAAGGTGAGTGATTTATGTGAGTGCACTCCATAGGTGGAGATAAGTGCATCTGTGCTATTTTCATGCCTTATTAGGGCAAGGTGCACTGTGTTAACTGCTGGGACCATGCTTTTCATGTCCCCAATAGTTAATGCTATGGTGTTGCACCTAACATGCTAATGTTTGAGTGTTATCTGCCTGTTTGGTGCAACACCATAGTGCCCTTTATTAAAAGGCACCTAAGATTGTCTATCATACCTGAAGATTCAAGAGTAACCAACATAATGACAATTTTTACAAAGGGTTCAAGAAGTGATTAGAGAAACTACAGACTGGTGAGCTTGATGTCAGTACCAAGTAAGAGTATAAACATTTATAAAGAACAACATTGCTGAACATATGGTCATGATTTACTGGGACAAAAGCCACATGGATTTAGCCAAGTGAAGTCTTGCCTCACCAAAGGTTAGCCATTTGATATAGTGTATCTGGATTTTCAGAAATTATTTGATAAAGTCCTTTATGAGATACTCCTGATGAAATTAATGGGGAAGGAGGCAATATCTTGTGGAATGGGAACTAGTCAAAAGGAGAAAAGCAAGTAGGGGACAACTTATGGATCTGCACTAGGGTCAATGCTTTTTAACATATTTATAAATGATCTGGAAATTGGAACAATGAGTGAGGTGATCAAATTTGTAGGTGATAGAAAATTATTCAGATTTGTTAAATCACAAAAGAATTGTGAGGAATTGCAGGAGTATCTTGTGAGATGAGGAGTCTGGGCATCCAAATGGTAGATGAAATTTAATGTGGGCAAGTGCAAAGTGCTGCATATTACTCAAATTATAACAACACAATGTTTGATTCCACATTAGGAGTCACTGACAAGGTAAAGGATATAGGTATCACTGAGAACAAATCAACTGGATCAGATAGCATGTATCCCAGAGTAATGAAATAAATGAAATCCTTTATCTGTTGTGTGGCAGCCAAAATATCAAATAGAATGTTAGGAATTATTAGGAAAAAGAATAGAGAAAACAAAGAATATCATAATGCCTCTTTATCTTCCAGGATGTGATGTTAACTTGAAGTTTGGTACAATTCTGGTTGCCGCATTTCAAAAATGGTAAAATAAAATTAGAAAAGTTATAGAGGGGGTGGCTAAAATGCTAAAAGGGATGGAATGACTCCCAAAGCAGTTAGGGCTTTTCTTCTTGGAGAAGAAATGGCTGAAGAAAGATGTGCCATAGAATTTTGAGTGGAGGGAAAAAGGTAAGTGTGAATCAGGGCCGACCTGTCCATTGAGCAAGAATGTTTTTTGCACAGGGCCCCGCGTTTCAGGGGGCCCCGCGCAAAGAACATTCTGCATTAAAAGTAAATTTTAAAAATAAAAAAATAAAAGCTGGCTGCTGCTGCTGCCGCCATGGCAGTGGCAGAATCGAGTGTCCTGTGGGCCCCCCCCCCCCGCCCGGCAGGGTCCTCTCTCCCTGCATTAGTCCCTTTGGTGCCGGCTTCAGAACCGCGAAGGGAGAGTTTCCCTTTCACGGCTCTGTTAAGCCCGCAGGGGCTGATGGGAAACACGAAATGCCTCTTTCCCACCAGTGCTGGCGAGCTTAACAGAGCCACGAGGGAGAAACTCTATTCGCGGCTCTGAAAGCCGGCGCAGAGGGAGGTGATGCAGGGAGGGTGAGCTCTGCTGGGTGGGGGGGGGGGAGGGCCCACGGGACACTTGATTCTGCTGCTGCCATGGCAGCAGCGGCAGCAGCCAGCTTTTTTTTTTAATTTTATATTTTCCCTGGGCTGATGGGGGGAGGGGGGTTAGGACTGGTAATGGGCTGTGGGCTGATGGGGGGTTAGGGCTAGTAATGGGCTATGGGGGGTAGGACTGAAAATGGGGTGATGGGGGTTAGGACTGGAAGTGGGCTGATGGGGGGCTTAGGACTGGTAATGGGCTATGGGGGGGCTAGGACTGGAAATGGGCTGATGTGGGTTTAGGACTTGAGGTGGGTTGATGGGGGTTAGGATTGTTAATGGGCGATGGGGGGCTAGGACTGGTAATGGGTTGGGGGGGTTGCTAGGACTGGAAATGGGCTGAGTGGAAGAGGAGGCTTGAACTGCAAATAGCTGATGGGGACGAGGGCTTGGAATGAAAATGGGCTGAGTGGAAGGGGGGCTTGAACTGCAAATAGCTGATGGGGAGGGGGCTTGGAATGGAAATGGGTTGTGAGGGGAGGGAGCTAGGACTGGAAATAGGCTGAGTGGGAGGTGGAGCTAGGACAGGAAATGGGCTGATGCAGGGTCTAGGAAAGGACTGGAAATGGGCTGTTGGGGGAGCTAAGAATGGAAATGGGCTATGGTGGGGGCTTGGATTGAAATGGACTCATGGAGGGGCTAGAACTGGAAGTAGGCTCATGGGGGGCTTGGATTGGAAATGGGCTGAGTGGAGGGGAGCTAGGATTTGACATGGGCTGATGGTGGGGCTAGGAAAGGACTAGAAATGAGCTGATGGGGGGCTGGGATTGTAAATGAGCTGATGGAGGGACTCAAGATAGGACTGGAAATGGATTGGGGAGCTAGAACTGGAAATGGGCTGATGGGGGCTAGGACTGGAAATGGGCTGATGCGGGGACTAGAAGGGAGCGGATGCTGGGTGGGGCTGGAACTAGAATGGAGCTGATGTTGGGGGAGGATTAGAATGGGATGTGGCTGGGAGAGTGAAATGGAGAGGGGAAACATATTTTGTGTGGGAGGGAAGAAAAATCTACAATTGGCCGGATATTGGGAGAGTAAGTGATGACTGAGGATGGAGGGGTAAAATTTGAGTGGATGAAATAGGAATGAGGAAAGAGCAAATGGAGAAAGATTAGTATGTTAAAGCAGATGTAGAGAGAGAATGGAAAAAAAATTAGAAGAGAGAAGAAAGGACAAATGGATAGTAGACAAAGGACAGTTAGCAGAAGACACAAAGAAACCAGAAGAAAGTGGCTGGAGCAATTGCAACGGAAAAAAATGCACAAAAGGTAGAAAGAGATCTCTTTATTTTGAATTTATTAACTGGAATATGTCAGCTTTGGGAAATGTGCATCATTAACGTCTGCGCTTTGTTTAGTACAAGAGGAAATTAATTTATAGTTTTATTTCTACAGTGTTGTTGTACATTCCAAGTTTGGCTTTGGGGTTCCCAGTTTAATTATTGTCTTCCTGTTTCTAAATTGTGATTCCATGTTTGGTGATGGTCTATGTTCTGCATGTGTAACTGAGCTGAGGTATTCTGTTTATGTAATTCCTATTTGACATTGCCACTTGTTCTCTTTCCCCAGTAGGTCATGTATTGTTATTCTCTGAAATGTATTGGTTTAATATTTGCAGTGGGTCTGGTGCTTTGTGAGTCCTGGTAGTGCTGTTAGGATACGGCGGGTTTGTTATGGGTTCTAAATGGGCAGTGTTTGTAGTAGTTCCTAATGTGCCTGGCAGTTGGCACTGGATTATAGTAATGTAGAAATCTTTTAGTCTTTCTTTATCCATACACTCATTAAGAGGCATGTTTACTGAAAGTTAGTGTATGGTAACGTTTTGAAAATATGTATGCAAATGAGGTCCCTTATGCAAATGAGGCCCCACACCTAGTCTCTGCACATGGCCTCGCACCCCCCTTGGTTCTTTACTCTTTCAAAACGTTTGAAGGATAGATGGCATGCCATGAAGTTACTTAGTACATTTAAAGCAAATCATAAAAGATTTTTCACTCAGTGCATAATTAAGCTCTGGAATTCATCACCAGACGATGTGGTAAAAGCAGTTAGCATAGATGAGTTTAAAAGTGATTTGGACAAATTCCTGGTGGAAACGTCCTTACACCGTATTAAGGATGACTTGGAGATAGCCACCTCTTGTCCGTGGGCTTAACAGCATGGAATATTGCTACTTTTTGTGATCCTGCCAGGTACTTGTGACTCGGATTAGCCACTGCTGAAAATAAAATATTGAGTTTCATGGACCTTATTTTCTTTTTGTAACATTTTTTATTTATCAGATTTTCAATTTTACCAACATTCCAAAAAAAAATGGAGAAGGGAAACAGAGCACTTACAGCAAGTGTAAAAGCAATCACAAATTAGGAAAATCTAAATACAAGAAAATCACATAATACTACCAGAAATGCTCATGAGACCAGAAAATAAAAAGTAAAAAAGGAGGAAGGGGACATAAGAAATAAAAGAAGCCAGGAAAGCAAAACAAAAAAAAAAAGGAAAAGGTAAAATAAAGAAACAGTATGGCCAATTTGCCAAGCAACTAAGGGGTATGTTTAGTAAGGCCCATGCTATAATGCACATGTGGGCCGCATTACCATCGCAAGGCTGTGAGCTAACTGCAAGGCAGCGGGTACATCCATCCCCTGCAGTTACTGTGCCTCATCATGGCAAAATGGCCACAGGAGCAACTAATGCCATCCAGTGAGAAGGCATTAGTTGCAGTTGTTCTACTTGTGCTGAGCACATGTAGCATGAGTTGGAAAATACGCATGCTAGCTGTGCTGCAGCAGCAATGCACCCATTCTACCTAGTTGCCATCCAGACGCATGCTACCAAAGTAGAATGCAGCCCCCGCTCTTTAGTAAACATGTCCCTAAGTACGTAATGCACATTTTTAGTTGCAAATGAGAAACCAGTCAAGCTTTGTCCACCTTTGGCTCTATGCTTCTGCATTCAGAAAACTTTTCAATTGTTCAAATTCATAAAATATGTATATAGTCTCTTGAAATTTTGCTACAGATCTGCAAGGAAATCTAAGAAGAAAAACGATTCCCAAGACCACAGCTCTTGGCCTCAAAAAACAAAAATCATTGTGTGGATCAACATAAATCAGTAAAAATCCAAGCATCATTATTTCTACAGCAGAAAAAAAGGTTAAACACCACATTTTTGTCAAATTCTAGGGAAACAATTACAATTAAAATTGAATGTCCCTTAAATTCTTCCTGAAAAATCTTCAAACGTTTCTGTTAAATTTAAACTGTCCACTGAGAGCTGACCTTCTTCCGTCTAATCTTCCTTCACCCCTCAAAATTCTCCTGCCTTTCTAGATGTTAAGAAAAAAGCTCTAATAACGGGTGGAATATTATTTGAAGGGATTTTAAGCACTTCCACAAAACGTCTGGAGAGATCAGTGATATGAGAAAGGTCAAGAGTCTTTTTTTTTCATTTGAAATCTTTATTGAAAATTTTTTGTAAACCACAAACTGAATAGTGCACAACTGGTACACAAACACCAAACTGAGAACAACAGTAATCCCTCCCCCCTCCCCCCCTTGTACCCCTTGAAACCTAACAGTTGGATGAGTGAGCCCCTGCCTCCTAATCTCTATCTTCCCCTTTCCTCTACTGTATTTCACCTACAAGCACCCAAGCTCCATCTACCATCTCCACACTCCTACCCACTGCTGACCCACCACCTTCCTCCATCCATGCTTAAGTGCCATTAGCTTCTGCATTAGGTAAAGGTCTGCTAGCCATTGTAGAAGGCCCTAAGGTCTGGGCAGCACTGGCACATTCTGTATTGCATATACCATTTCAGTATTAACTTCTTTTACTGCTTGTGTGTATGCACAGTATAATTTCTCATGCAGTATTGCTTCCAATGCAACTATTATGCTTAGAGTAACTATTATTAGACTTTAGTTAACCATGTCATTTGTTTCTGAACTGCATAGTAGTCTGCTAGTTAATTAGGTTTTATGAGTGAATATGCTCCCCTGTAGCTATTGCCATCTTAAAAGAGGGGGTAATGTAGTGCTGGTGCCTGTTCAGAAACTAATGTCTGAACCAAACAGCATGGCTTCCTGTTACAAGATGGGGCCTGCCTGCTCTGAACCAAAGTCTGAATTAAACAAGATGGTTCCTGTTTTGTTATTAGCATTAAAACTTGCAGATCAAGCAATTCTGCAGATTTGTGTACTTCACAGCAGAAGTATTGTGGCAGGCTATAGCCTATAATATGAAAGGCCTGTAAGTTAGGCCCTGATTCTAACCCCCATCTTAGTGAAGAACCAAAGTCTGTAAAAGTTTGAGAAAGCTGTTTAAACTGCTTAATAAGAAGTTTTCATGAATGCATAAATCTTTCATTATTCTCTTGTGCTGTGAAAATAGAAATGTTTCAATACTTGCATTCCTAGAGCCAGGAACGACCTTGCAGTAGAGAAGTATCAAACCTAGAAACTGCACCATTGTTAGAACAGTTTGGGAAGGGGGAGCAGGGAGCCAGGGCCAGGAGGGATCTCTGATTGGACAGGTGCAGAGGGCGTTGGAACCAATAGAAAGTTTGCATGTACCAAACTGAAGAAAAGGTATAAACAAGTATGTCTCTGTAAGAATGTGGCTAAGTCCTTTTAAAGCTTTGACTAACTGAGCCATGTGCACAATAAATTGGCTTGGATCTTTGAACTGACTCCTGGTTTTATTTATTGCATGCTTATCAGCTGCTACATATTCTTGGTGCATTGGCCAGGAATGTGTGAGCATGGGATGGTATGCAAGTAAATATACCACGACTTCTCGCCTCCAGGTTTGGCCCAGTTGGAACCGTGTCTGTCCAACGCGGGCAAATTCTCTGGCGCCACTGGTCCTATTGTTTCAGAGAGGGTTCTGCCTGGCCTCGGCGGATCACCGGGTCCAGCTGGCCAACATCTTTGAACCCGAGGGGAGTCCAGGATCCAATCCGTGAGCTGGTTTGGTATTGGGGACTGGATCTGGTGAGTAGAGGTTTTCTTTGGTTTTCAGTCAGGTTTGGGAATTTGGTACAGTACTGTTTGGTATGGTAATAAAAGAGAGCTTGATCACCTCTCAGGGCGGTCCAAGTACCCCTGCATGAGTATGCATGGGGGGAACCCACCGACACTTTTGGTTAATCATGGTTCAGCCAGTCAGGCCTGGGAATTTGGGAATTGCTAGCATGTTTTGTCTGTGTGTCGTGTGATTGAGAGGTCTTGCAATACAGACCAAGTGAGAGCGGACTCCTGAGTAGCGCAGTTCCTGGCCAGGCGACTGTGCCCAGGTCGCGAAAAGGAGGAAGCGTTTGGTGTTTGTCCTTACTGTGTGTTGTTTGTATCTGATTTTTGTTATCTGTTGAAACCGCGAGTTTCCCTTCTGGTATAATGTAAGATTATTCTGTTGGGTAATTTGTGAAACAGTTGACCGATTAAGAATTAGTATTAAGCAGAGAAGAAGAAAGAAGAAAAAACAAACTCAGGAGTCACTTTTACAGTTAGCTGTCTCACTAATTCCAGGTTTTTTTTTAGTACAGCAGTGCTCTCTGGCCAGCAGAGAGAGAAGGGGCGTGTCTGGAGAAAGGAATGTGTAGTGTCTTTTAACTCTGTGAAGGCTTAATCTCAACATTCTGCAGCTGTGTTAATTTGTGCTTATTTCAGGAAAATTGTACCTGTTTTATTCAATATGTTTTAATAGTGATGTTCCTTCTGCTATGGTCATGTATTATATATCATTTAATAAGAATGTTTAGTCAGGATTGTGGATCCCGACAGTTTTGGGCTTAGCCTGGAAAGGGTTAAGTTCTTATTAACCCCGTTCGAGTTCCTGTACTGTTCTTGTACGGACCAAGTGAAAATGATTTCTGTAAAGCTATAGGTATAATGCATTTGTGGGCTTAGCCTTGTCTTGTGTTTTTTTATGTTCAAATCTTCAGCAAGCACTGTAATGGTTCAAACAGAAACTGCTTTTGTTTTCCCTTTGACCTATGAAGTGGAGGTTAAGAACCCTGACAGGACTATGAAGCATCCCGAGCCAGTAGTACCAGATCGCGACTTGAAAGTGATTTAAATCCTGAGTGAATGAGGAGTTAATCGTGCTTGAATTCTAGTTCCTGATATACTGCGGCAAGCACCTCATAGAAGACATACTTATTGTTAATAGAAAAAATTAAAAAGGAAAAAAAAGGGGTGTATATGTATTCCAGATATCCACCCACTTTATGAAAAAGTATCCGGAATGTCTTTTGAATATCTGCTTCCTAAACTGTAAGATTTAAAATAATTTCTTTTGCAGAGACATTGTTCAGCTTAAATGCTGATTATGGCTGGCAGTTAGTTTCCATGCCAAATAATTTCATTCCAGTCATACGTAACAGATATGTGGCCGTCATGTTAGGAGCCATAGTTCTTTCTGTTGGAATTGTTGTTATAACATGTTGCAAAGTAATAGTTTTATATTTTAAGGACTTTATCTAAACTGTTCCTATTTAGAATGAGCACACACATCCATTATGTTTAGTCCATAAGAAAATGCAGCCTGACTGCCCGCCCCCTCTGTCTGTTGTCAAGTACGTCAACATGGGGGGGGGGTCAGAGTCCATGCAGATTTTGTTGAAATGTATGACTAGGAATTTTAGCAAGGGCTTTGCTGGAGACTACAGACTTAAAAATGTCTCCGTCCCTATTAGAAATGCTCTGTGAAAGGGAGTGGCCAGTGTTAGCTACTTCATGGCCCCGTAGTTTTCCGTGTTCATCAGATTGTGCAAAAAATGTTCCCTGATCAGTTCCCCTATGTAGACTACTGGTTAAATGTTTGTGAGAAAAAGCCCTCCTGGATAAAGCGTTGCTATGAGAAACAATGTAGGAGATTAGTAGCAAACACAAGGAAGGGGGGCCCGGAAGTCTGGGAAAAAGCTGCCCATTTATTCTGCCCCAGAATCTCTAGACGTTCCACTCTGTCCATCCAAGTATCTTTATAGGCCAATTCCCTCAACTCTGCCACCACCCCGGGCAGAGCCTGGGGCAGGGGGGGGGGGCACCTCCCTGCAGATATATCCCAAGTAGTTCACCAGCCACCTCCGCAGCAGGAGGACGTGCACACCCTCTTGACCGGAAGCCCCGGCTCAGTTTAAAGTACTCCGAGTGGGCCACAGTCCACCGATGATACTGCAAGCAGGGATTCATTTGCCAGTTCAGGGTCACTCACAGCCAGCGCCAGAGAACATGAAGTGGAACCCAGACAGTCCCGATTGCCATATGCCTTCAGAGGTTATACCACTGCGCCAGGTCCAGGGCCTACCCACCCTTAATACCGAAAGCCAGCTGACCAGCCTTGTTTCTGCCACTGATTTACTGAACTGAAAGATGCATTATGCCTCCTACACTGAGAAACCTTAGGATTTGATTGAACTAATGAACAGTAGCATGCAGACCCATCAGCCTTGATGGCCCCAAGTGGGATCCAAATAGTGCAGGCAGCTCTCACTATATACCCCATGCGATCCAGCAGCCCAGGAGAATTTGTGTATGGTAGATGCAGTTTTTGTCAGTCTGTCCCAGAGAGATATAAGACGAAAATTACAGAAAATGAATGGGTTTGCGGGTATGAATACAGCAAAGTTAATGGAAGTTGCTCAAAAAAGTGTTTGTGAATTGTGAAAATGAATGTGACAGAGAAAGTGAATGTAAGATGAAGCAGAAAGCAGATCTTCTTGCTGATACTTTAGTTGAATGAAGTGGAGGAGGGTTTCCTAATTGAAGGGGCAGAGGAATAGAGTGAGTGGCAGCCGAAGAGGGCTACAGCATGGATGAAGACTAGGCCAGACCGGGCTCCAAGTTTTCCTGGGACCCCAGGAGCCAATGGTCAGTCTGAAAATAGGGGACCGATCTATGGACTTTATGGGGGATACAGGAGTAGAATACTAAAGCCAGTAGCCCCTTTGTTTTCTCGATGCATCACCATTGTCAGAGCTATTGGGGCTAAGGCCACAAGGGCTTTCCTGCAGAACCGCTTGGGTGAACTAGGGGGACAGAAAATAACGCACCAGTTCCTATATATGCCTGAATGCCCTATTCCACTTTTGGGCCGAGATATGCTTGCCAAGCTTCAGGCACAAATATCCTTTGCTGAAGGGGGAGAAATGAAAATGACTGTGAACCCAAAGCCTGCTGGATTGATGGTGCTGACTGTTCCCCGAGAAGAAGAGTAGCGGTTCTATAGTGCAACTCCAATCAAGCCAGCTAGTTCCTGTATACCCACCAACCTTATAGCCCCACCTGAAGTATGGGCAGAAGATAATCCACCTGGCCTAGCGAAGAACATAGCCCCTGTCATTGTCACCCTCAAGCCAGGAGTGGAACCAGTGCATGTGAAGCAGTATCCTCTTCCCCGACCAGCTAGTGAAACTATTGAAGTATGGACTTCTCAAGGAGTGCCAGTCACCTTGGAAACCCCCTTCTCCCAGTTAAGAAACCTGAGAGAGGGGATTACCGCCCAGTGCAAGATTTAAGGCGGGTAAATGATGCAGCTGAAACTATACACCCAGTGGTACCAAATCCTTATATTCTCTTGGGACTGATCCCCGCTGAGGCTACTCATTTCACTGTCCTGGACCTGAAAGAAGCCTTTTTCTGCATATGCTTAGCCCGCACCAGTCAACTTTTGTTTGCTTTTGAATGGCAAGACCCCACAACAGGAAGGCGGGGCCAACTCACCTGGACTCGATTACCTCAAGGATTTAAGAATTCACCTACTCTCTTCAGTGCTGTTTTAAATCAGGATCTTTCAAGCTACTATGTGAACCCAGGAGAAAGGGTTCTTCTTCAGTATGTGGACAACTTGCTCACAGCCACCAACTCAGAAAGTGAATGTCTACAAGCCACCAGTGAACTCTTGCACCTTTTAAATGAGGCTGGATACAAAGTCTCAAGAGCCAAGGCGCAATTATGTCAAACAAGTTAAATACTTAGGATTCCAGTTGTCCAGCGGAATTCGACGCCTGGGACCAGAACGCAAAGAAGCTGTATGCAGTATTCCTACTCCAACCACCAGGAGGCAAGTGAGAGCCTTCTTGGGTGCCACAGGGTACTGTCGTATATGGATCCCCAATTTTGCGCTGCTAGCAAAACCATTGTATCAAGCTACCAAAGGAATGGAAAAGTCTCCATTGGAATGGGGACTTGAACAGGATGCAGCCTTTCGATCTTTGAAAACCGCTCTGATGTCATCACCAGCTCTGGGTCTACCAGATGTCCAGAAAACCTTTCAGTCTCTATGTTCATGAGTCACAAGGAAATGTTCTAGGAGTGTTGACTCAATCTCTTGGATCTTGGCAACGGCCAGTAGCCTATTTGTCAAAACAATCGGATGTAGTTGCAAAAGGCTTGCCCCCTTGTTTGAGAGCTGTTGCAGCTACAGCCCTCCTAGTGAGCAATGCAGACAAGCTCACTTTGAGACAGAATCTTCAAGTTACTGTACCATACTCTGTTCTAACCATTATGGAACACAAAGGAAGTTTCTGGCTCACAAATTCACAAATGTTGAAGTATCAGAGTATGTTGTGTGAAACCCCCCAGATACAATTGAAGGTCAGTCAAGCTTTGAATCCTGCTACGTTGTTACCAGTTGGTCTTGACCCCCCTGATCATGACTGTCTAGAAACTATGGACACTATATTCTCAAGCCGCCTGGATTTGACTGATGTTCCTTTGGAGAACCCTGAACTGACTTTTTTTGTAGATGGACATTGTTGTGCCGGATATGCAGTGGTGACACTTGATCTGGTAGTTGAGTCCTCAGCCCTGGCCCCAGGAACTTCAGAACAGAAAGCTGAACTGATAGCTCTTACTAGAGCACTGACAATAAGAAAAGGGGCTCTGTATAAATGTGTACCCATATTCCAAGTATGCCCTTACAACCTTGCATGCACATGGGGCCCTGTACAAAGAATGAGGGTGGATAACCTCAGGAAGCAAGTCCATTAAGTATGGCCCCGAGATATTGACATTATCAGATGCATACTGCCTACAGATGTCAGAATTTAGGAAAAGTAGAATGTATGAATAGAACCCTGAAATCTCAGTTGTCCAAACTTTGCCAAGAAGTTCACCTGAAGTGGCCCCAGGTTCTTCCTACAGCCCTTCTTAGGATATACTTAGCCCCTACTAAGCCTTTAGGAGTTTCCCCTTTTGAGATTCTGTATGGGCGACCCCCGCCTATTGTATAGGGAATAAAGGGAGATATGAAACAGATTAGATCTGAAATTACTAGACAAGAACTAATGGTTTTAAGTTCTGTTTTGCAGAGTCTTCATACGTGGGTACAAGACCAGCTGCCCATCCATCTAACAGAACCCCTGCATCCTCTCAAGCCTGGAGTCTCGATGTGGATCAAAGAGTGGAGAAAGACACCGTTGGCACCGCATTGGAAGGGACCTTATGTTGTCATCTTGTTAACCCCAACAGCAGTTAAAGTTGCAGAACTCGAACCCTGGATTCATCACAGTCGAATAAAGTCAGCAGCCATTGATAGCAATGTAGAAAGGAAGGCAGCTATGAAAAGTTTTAGCTATGTGGCAATATTACCCTATACCCCAAAATGATGCTTTTACGCAAGTATAATATGTGATTTAATTCTCACCCTAGCGGGTGAGAATAATCAAAGGGGGGAATGTGGCAGGCTATGGCCTATAATAGTCTGCAAATATGAAAGGCCTGTAAGTTAGGCCCTGATTCCAACCCCCATCTTAGTGAAGAACCAAAGACTGTAAAAGTTTAAGAAAGCTGTTTAAACTGCTTAATAAGAAGTTTTCATGAATGCATAAATCTTTCATTATTCTCTTGTGCTGTGAAAATAGAAATGTTTCAATACTTGCATTCCTAGAGCCAGGAACGACCTTGCAGTAGAGAAGTATCAAACCTAGAAACTGCACCATTTTTAGAACAGTTTAGGAAGGGGGAGCAGGGAGCCAGGCCCAGGAGGGATCTCTGATTGGACAGGTGCAGGGGGCGTTGGAACCAATAGAAAGTTTGCATGTATCAAACTGAAGAAAAGGTATAAATGAGTATGTCTCTGTAAGAATGTGGCTCAGTCCTTTTAAAGCTTTGACTAACTGAGCCATGTGCACAATAAATTGGCTTGGATCTTTGAACTGACTCCTGGTTTTATTTATTGCATGCTTATCAGCTGCTACAGTATTATTTTCCAGCTGACTACGTGGAGAAGAACTCATTGCTGAGACCTTCACTGTGCTACTGGTACTAGCATTTGCAACAATGTATGGACTTGCATACCAGCAACTTTCTCACGCCATGGACATTTGTTTGTAGAAGGACCACCTATTAGCTGTTACCGGATTTGCTGAAGATGACATACAGGATTTGAGACCAGCCAATCACTGTGTCATCAAGACAAAGAATTATACACTGGACACAGGGAGAGACAGACAAGACACACGCAGCCCAGCACACACCTGCAACACTCTGGGAACTTTAACTTCTGTCACAGACTGTTTTGCTGGCTTTCTCTGACATTCTCTGCACTTTATGTGCTTGCTGGCCTATCTCGCTGGCTGTAAAGTCAGATATTGTCCAAGGGCAAATCTGTTGGAACGGAGTGAATATCTCCCACAGACCTGTAGCCGATGTTGAACCTCTGCCATACTTTGATTTTGTGCCATTTCTGAGACAATTTCTCGGACCCAGCCACAAGTGTGCTGGCAAGAGCTAAGGTACTGTTTTTTAATTCTGTAATTCTGCCCCCCCCCCCCGAGGTTGGGGCTAGCATAGACAGACAGATCATGTACTGTACGTTTTAGTGCAGAGCAAATCAGTGTTGTTGGTTGCTAAAACAGAGATTAGGTATCTTGGTAATTGTAATTATAGGGCTGCATAACATACTACCTCAGAAAAACAATTTATGCTAATTTTACACTATTTTTTTCTATCAGTAATAAAGTCTAATTTACATAGACATAGCCCATGTTCCCTGTAAAATAGTTCTCTGTGTGCTGTGCTTTCCTGTCTAATCAATGTGTTTATACCTCAAAAATTTCCTGTCATGATTTGACAATTTCCAATCTGTAATCAAAAACCGCTGCTGATCGCTGGAAGTAGCGGTATACAAATGTATACTAAATAAATAAATAAATAAAATACAAATACAGGAATGGTTCTTTTTTTATCACATGGCTTGTTTGCCAGGTAGTCCTATGGAATCCTGAAAAATGGGGAGTAGCAGTTTTCCCTCGACATACCGAGTATTTATACATATGTATTTATCTGCTATTGACAATATCTCCTACAATTTCAATAAGCTGCGATGTCATAATGAGCCACTATTATACAGTACTTGATCACCCCTTGTAGCTGCTGAGGAACGATGTCTACCCACTGATGCAGTAGAAAACAGTGGGCCAATGTGGGATCGAGTAGTACATTATCTCCTCCATTATCTGTATGACAGCTATCCAATATTCTTGGACCACCCCACATTCCCACCACATATGCAGCAAGGTACCCTGCTCCACACATCCCCCCCCCCCAGCACTCTCCTGAACAAAAGATACCCACCTTGAACAATCTTATCAGTGTGAGGTATCACCAAAATAGTATCTTGTATACATTCTCTAGCAGATTGGCTGCTACTATAAATTTAGACCCCTCCCCTCTATATTATCTCATCCCACTCCTCTTTAGCCCAAGAAACTCCCAGATCTTTTACCCATTTAGCCATATATCCCAGTTTCCCCAGGCTCCCCCTATTCAACTCCCAGTAGATATGGGACAGCACTCCTTTCCGACCCAAGGCCCCCATACACACCACTTTAAACCACCCCCATTCTTTCAGCAACTCCACTCTGACCTCCTTCTGCAGGAGGAAATTGCGCATTCAAAGAGAGCTATAGTAATTGCACTGCTGAAGCCGATATATATCATACAGCCCCTCAAAGGGCCATTCTCTCCCATGCTGGAACTACTGAGATACTTGCACCAGGCCAAATGCCCCCCTCCCAGTGCTGCAGTACCTGTCATCCCGGGCCCTCCCCCTCTCTAAAACATGAGGACAGGGGAGACCTTCTTGCCCGCTACCAATGTCTTATGATCGCACTCCCAAATGCTAAGAGTGAAATGCATATAGGGGATAGACCCAACCCCTACCCCCCTCCATACCAGGGCCTCTATAATTACCCACTGCTGGTGCTTCTCTGGGATCAAAGAATAGATTGCCTTCAAATGTGCTGCCCGGTAATACCTAACAGTATCGAGGAGGCCCAAACCCCCGTCACTGTGTGCTCTCTGCAGGGTAAGCATAGTTACAATGGGGGCTCTCCCATTACTGATGAACCGTTCCACCCTCTTTTTCACCATCCAGAACACCCAATCTGGTACCTCCACCAGAATACCTGGAAAAGGTACAAGAAACCTGGAAGTATCAGCATCTTTACCGCCGCAATCCTCCCCACCCATGACAGATGCTGCCTACCCCAACCACTAAGCAAAGGTTCCACCTCATTCACCAACTTCTTATGGTTCAGATCATAAAGGTCCTGGTAGTGACATCCCATTCACATTCCTAAATAGCGAATCTCCTTGTCCACCCAGCGAAATGGCAAAGAGCTTTGCAGCCATGTCTTAAGGTCATCAGGAATCAACAAATTTAACATTTCGGATTCACCTCAGTTTAGTCTGAACCCCGATAACTTCCCAAACTCGCATACCAATAAGTATGCCGGAAGTAAAATATCCCAGTGTGATGCTCGACAAAAACCTGAACCTACAGTCACACATCGCCAGAACCACCAGGAATGCGTACCTCAAAATGAGACCCATAAGACGCCTCAAACCTATCCTCTCACAGGATCACTTCCGCACCATCTGTCAAGCTCTAATCACTCCCATCGTAGACTACTGCAGCCCCATTTACCTTGGGCTCTCAAAACAAGCAATCTGGCCATTACAGATGGTACAGAGCACTACTGTCCGCATAATAACTGGTTCCTCAAGGCACGATCACATCACCCCCATTCTCAACCACTTCCACTGGCTCCCAATCAGCTCCCACATCCGTTATAAGGTTCTACTAAATATTCACAATCAAATAGAACCTCTCAGTGAACAGTCTGCAATCCCTCAGCAGATCTGACCCAGGCACGAGACCCAGGAGGAGAGGCACCTCAGACACCATCAATACACCCAGAGCATTCGCTAAAACAAGACAGGATACTTCAAGAAGAGCACTATCTCTGGCTGCGCCCAAGCTCTGGAATTCACTCCCCAACGTTCTGAGATCAACAGTAGCCCTCAAGGACTTCAGGAAGATGCTCAAAATGACGCTCTTCATAGAACACTATAAGGACATCATGTGACTTGACCAACGGCCTCTCAGCCTATTCACCTCTCTTCCAGACCCCTTCAGCCTCCCCCCTCCTCTCCCCAACTTGTATACAGTTCCTTGTACATAGCTCACAGTGTATCTAGCTCACCTTGAAATCATTGATATATTACACACACACATACACTATCGACTCAATCACTGCATGACCACTCCCACGCACACAGCCTCATGATTTGTTTGATGTGTAAACTGCTTTGATTCCAGGATAAAGCGGTATATAAATCCTTTTAAATAAATAAATAAATAAAATATTCCCACATAATCATTGGCAAAGAGATGTGAGGCCAAGTAACCACCTGGACAGCGTCGTCTGTGAACACAGTAGTCTTGGTCCCCTATCCGACTCCCCCTAATGTCCCTACTCATTTGAATGCGAGGCACCAGGGGCTCTACCATCAATGCAAATTGAAGAAGCCAAGAGAGAAAAAAGGTGAATAACTCCCATTGACTTAAACACAGGCTCTAGGATTCCGATACAGGGCCTGTACCCATCCCACAAAGCCCTCTCCAAACCTTATACGATCACACACTTTGAACATAAAGGGCCCAATATTTAAAGGGCATTTACATGGTTTATAGCCCAGTAAACCATGTAAATGCCTCTAATCGGAATATTCAACGGCACTAACACTATTAGCGCCACTGAATATTCGCAAATATCTCCCTTACATGCTCTGATGCTAACTGCTTAGCATCGGGGCATATCGGGGGCATTCTGGGGAGGAGCAGAGGTGGTGACAGTCCTTAACTGGGCAGCAGTGATATTGCATGCTGCCCCTCGCCTATCTTTAAGCCGCAGGAGCTCACCCGACAGCATGCAATATTGCTGCTGCTTGGTTAGCTACTGAGGCTTCTGGGCATGTGTGGCAAACCCTCTCTTCCCTTAATCTCTTGATCCAATGCATCTCTCGCCTCCCCCTCCAATTTCTGAAGCGGGACTGAAGCTAGATAGCTCACAACCTGCTCCACTGGGGGGAGGGGGGGCGTGTCGGACGCAGTACAGAGTTGCTGAAAGAACTTCACAAACTCATCTTGCAGTTTCTTCCCAGTATGAATCACTGTGCCAATGCGCCCGCACCCCTTTGAGGGCCACAATATGCGTTCATAGCTTCTTATATTTGTTTCCCCCATCAAAAAATTCAGGACACAGCATTTGCATCCTGTGGCATATTTCATCTATCTCTAAAGCATTCAGCTGGATGTAATTGCTAACACTTGTCCCTGAAACTGTCCCCCCCCCCCCCACACACACACAGGATGCCATGCATCTGCTTCTTCCAACTTCAACATCTGGGAGTTCAGTGAAAATTCCCATCCTCCCTTTTGATCCGAGCGCCCCACTTAATGAAAACCCCCCACAGCACAGCCTTGAAACCATCCTAGAATACCCCCTTCCACTTCCCCATTAGCATTATCCTGGAAATACTCTGGAATCAGTCTCTCTACATCCCATAACACTCTAACATCCTTAAGCAGGGACTCATTGCGCAGCCAGAATTTCCCCCCCCCCCCTCCTTCCCCTGTAGAGCAAAATGCACCTCCACTGGAGCATGGTCAAGTCATGTAATGGCATCCATCTCTGCTCCCTTCAGTCTAGCGGCCCACTCCTTCTCCACTCATATGTTAATTCTAGAATAAGACCCATGCTTCACTGGATTGAGGAACCACCCTGGTTCCTCACAAATGTCTTGAAGGGCCACCTACCAGCCCGCTACCCTCTCCCCTGCACATTGTATCTCTCCCCATGTCCCATGTCAAATTTACATTTCCCGTACACATCAACAAGCCCTCCCTTAGTTTCCCCAGCTGCTCCTCCAGCTCAGCAAAGAACCCCCTTTGTGATCTTGTGGGAGCATATACATTAACCATCTGGAAACTCTCCTCCTCAATCTTCAGGTCCACCAGCAGATATCTTCCCGCTCACTCCTGGATTATTTCGCCCGTTTCCACCCGTAGCTGAGAAGAAACAAAAATTGCCACTCTTACCCTCTTTTTCTCCATTAGATTGGATGCAAAAAACACACAAGCATGGGGGACACTAAATGTTCATGTGCCCTAAGCAAGAGTGTCTCTTGCAAGAAATAGAAAGATGCCTATAGGTAGGACATCTCCTTATATAACTTCTTTCTTTTAATGGGAGAGTTAAGTTCTGCACATTTAAAGACACTACTGTCAGCTCACTTGCCATATGCAGTCCCTCTCCCCACCTCATTTTGCTGAACCCCCGCACTTCCCCAACTTGCCCCTCCCCTCACCCCTTTAGCTTAGTCTGTTGCCATCAACCCAAGATGACCGGGCCTCATTCACCACCCTCTAAACCCTCACCTTCTTGACCCCCCCTCCTCTCCCTGATCTAGTTCCACAGCCCAGCCCCACCCATCTCACCCCTTTCCAAAATAGCAGACATACTCCAGTCGTACCTATTAGCATTAACCCTCCCCACACACAAATCAAAACAGCAGTATCAAACAGAACCAACATTTCCCCCACTCATCCTTGCCCTTTGACCCACTGGGCCATGCAGATCTGGTCCAATCAAGGAGTCCAGAGCCTGCCGCCACTCCTAACCCATGGCTTCAACCATTGACAGTCCATAGACATGGATAGTGTCTCCAATCCACAATTAGAAGGCTCAAATTTGATCAGAACAGTCCTGTGTAGGGTCCCTTCCTCCTGATTGCCACTTGAGGCATCACAGATTATGTGACACGTTGCCAGCGTGGAGGCTCCTTGTGTGCCGCCACCTCAGTCCGAGATTCCAGTGCCAGCCCTGCTATGCCCACTTCCAGAAGTGTGTGCACTGCCTCTTCTCTGGTTCTCATGCACACTCTCTACCCTTTAACCCCGTAAATGCCAAGCCAAAGAGGAATTTCCACCCATATCAGATGCCCTCCTCTCGAAGCCTGGCAAGCACATCTCTTATGTTGTGCCTCTTCTGAAGCATTGCCTGTGCCAGATGTGCATATACTTCTACATTACAGGCTTCCCATTTAAATGGGCCATGCCACCACACTCGGACCACCACCTTTTCCTTGACCTCGTAGTCATGAAAGCAGGTGATGATATCATAGGGTCTGGTATTGTTGCTCTGCCCTGGTGTGCTCCCTATTCGATGGTCCCAGACTGTACGGAAATCCTAGCCTTCAAAATCCAGCTCCTCTGCCACCAATAGGACCCAGGAGATATTTTGCACCACAGTCACACAGTCTGCATAGGCTGCCTCCTCCCAAACCCCATGAATATGCAAGTTATTGCGCCGAGACCTATTTTCCAGGTTCTTGACTTTGTCCCCGAGGTCTTCATGCATTTTTTTCCAAAATTTGCATTTTAGTGTCCAGGATTCCCACTGATTTTGCGTGTTCCTCAAGCCGCTCTTCCACTTCCTCAACTCTCTTGCCCATCTCAGCCCAAAGGTCCACAATGCTGGTCACTACATCCTCCCTCATGTGAGACAAGTCATCTTTGAGGTCCATAAACCATGCTCTCACCTCCTCTCAAAAGGCTCTCTGTATCCTTTTTCCAACAGCGGCCAATCCAGCTCACCAAAAAGGTACACAGATTCCATACTGCTAATCCTAGCGGTAAGCAGTGGATTGCCCTGGTCCTTTTCCTCCAGGAACTTGTCCAAATTTCTTTTAAACCCAGCTACACTAACAGTTTTTACACATACTCCGGTAACAAATTCCAGAGTTTGATTCTGCATTGAGTAAAAAAATATTTTCTCTGATTAGTCTTAACTGTGCTACAATGCAGGTTCATTGCATGTCTCCTAGTCTTTCTACTATGTTTATCCATTCTATTCCATTCATTACTTATAGACTGCTGTAATATCACTTGGTTTGCAGCCTGTCATGCTGTGAGGGCTTGTGTGCATCAGTGATGTTGAGGGCTAAGCTATCAGTAGCTTAACTACTGACAGGGTCTCCTAAGATGGACAGGTCTCAGCTGAAGTGGCAGACTAAGGCAAACCACCCATCTGAGCAACAGCAGAATGGGGAGGTATTGGCAGTGGAGGATCACATTTTTCTGACAACGGCAACAACACTAGAATTAAATGCGTGGAAGAAAGACCTGGCAATCTACTTCTGTATCTTGCCACGAAAACCCAATGGATAGTCACAACAAAACAAATTGCACTACAGTGCTGGAAGATGAGACCCCCAGGTCAGAAAGCACTCAACTGGCTACTAGGGAGAAGCTGAAGACTTTTCAAAGTAAAGCCAGCAGTTAGGATGTGGTTGGATCAAAGCTCTTGGGACATCAGACTGCAGATGTAGCTTCACATGAAATGAATGTCAGAAGCTGCAAAGATGTATTACATATTGGGACATCGAACATACGAAGCCTGAACCAAGGGAAGTTGGAGGTGGTCAGGAATGAAATGGAATGTGTACAACTTGATCTGTTGGGTGTCAGCGAACTGAAATTGACTGGCATCTGGCACTTTGCATCTGATGATCACATGGTCAATTATGCTGGAAATCAAAGACAAAGAAGAAATGGTGTTGAATCAGTGAATGCTTAATTTCTATTCGTCTATGAGGAATGCCCATCAAGACAACTATAATTCCCAAGTATATGCCCCAACAACAGCTGCCAAAGAGGATGAGGTTGATGAGTTCTATGAACAACTACAAGCTGAAATTGACAGAACATGCAAATAGGATATCCTGATAGTCATGGGTGACCAGAATGCAAATGTTTACAACAAAGAAGAAGGTAAAATAATTGGAAAATATGGACTTGGCAACAAAAATGTAGCTGGAGAAAGGCTGGAGAGTTCTGCAAGAGCAACGATCTATTCATCTCAAACACAAGCACACATAAACACAAGCAATGACTGTACACATGGACTTCACCCAATGGATTGTACAAAAATCAAATAGACCTCATCTATGGAAATCAACAATGGAAAAGCTCTATAACATCAATGAAGACACAACCTGGAGCTGACTGTGGTACAGATCACCAACTACTAGTATGCAAACTCAAGCTAAAGTTGAAAAAAAGCAAGGCACTCATGAATGTAACAAAATATGACCTTGAGAATATAACACTGGAATTTAAAGACTGCCTGCAAAATCAATTTGCTGCTTTTGATCAAATGACAGAGCTCCAGAAGAGCTATGGGATGAAATCTAGAATGTTGTATTGGAAGAAAGTGGGAAGTTTCTACAAACAGTGAAAAAGCAAAAACAGCCAAAATGGATGACCAAAGAAACTTTGAAAATTGCCCAGAAATGCAGAGAAGCTAAAGCCAGAGGAGAAAGAGAGGCAATTGTAGAACCTGACAGAGATTTCCAATATCTAGCAAGACATGACAAGAAGAAGTAATACAATGATGCATGCAAGGAAATAGAAGGAAGAACAAGATCAGCTTTCCTAAAGCTATGAGAACTAAAGAAAAAATTCCAGCCTTGAAATGTTACAATATGCTCAAGGATCTATGTTGAATGATGCTGAGAAGATCAAGAAAAGATGGAAAGAATATACAGAGTCATTATACACTAAAGATCAAGTGGACCAACAGCCATTTCAACCTGTACCTTATGAAAGAAGAAGTCGAAGCAGCATTGAAAGTCTTATCAAATAACAAAGCACCGGGCATTGATGGCATTCCCATTGAAGTATTACAACAATCAAATGCAGATGTTAACATACTTACAAGGCTCTGCCAGGAAATTTGGAAGACAGCATCATGGCCAACTGACTGGAAAAGATCTGTGTTCATACCAATACTGAAGAATGGTGATCTGACTGTGGAAATTATCGCACAATCGCTCTGATCCCACAGGCCAGCAAGATTCTATTCAAGATCATTCAGCAGAGACTACAACCATACCTGGAATGAGAACTGCCTGAAGTGCAAGCAGGTTCAGGAAAGGGCAAAGAATGAGAGACATAATTGCGGATGTGAGATGGATCCTTGAAAAGACAAAAGAATACTAAAAGGATATCTATATGTGTTTTTTTGTCTACAGCAAGGCTTTTGACTATGTAAACCATGAGAAACTCTGGGCCACATTAAGAAGCATGGGTACACCAGAACACCTGATCATTCTCTTGCACATCCTTTACATTGATCAAGAAGCAACAGTTTGAATGGAACAAGGAGAAATAGAATGGTTTAAAATCAGCAAAGATATACAACAAGGCTGCAAACGTCCTCCTTCCTGTTTAATTTATATGCAGAACAAACATCAGAGAAGCAGGACTATATGAAGACAACCAAGTTGTGAAGATTGTGGAAACCTCATCAACAACCTTCGCTATGCTAATGATACCACATTACTGGCTGAAAGCGAAGACAATCTAAAACATTTGCTCTCAAGATCAAGGAACAAACCAGTCAGTACTAGAGGAAATCAAACCTAAGCTTTCCTTAGAAGCTCAGATGACAAGAATTTGACTTTCATATCTTGGACATATCATGCAAAGAGAGAGATCATTAGAGAAAGACATCATGCTTGGCAAGGTAGAAGGTCAATGCAAAAAAGGAAGGCCAGCAATGAGATGGATTGATACAATAACAGCATTATAGGTGTCACTCTGTCAACAATGAGCTGCTTGACTGAAGACCGAACACAGTTTAGGACAATGATCCAGAGGGTCACCATGAGTCGACAGACTTGATGGCACTTAACAACAACCTAATATCACCCTTCAGCCATCTTTTTTCCAAGTTTTAACATAAGGTGTACAATTATGGCTTTCAACCCTAGTCCTCAGGGCCACCTAGCCAGTTGATTTTTGAGGATATCCACAAAGAATATGGATGCCTCAGTTTTATGCTGATATATCTCTTACATTTTCATTGTGCATATCATGAAAACCAGATTAACTAGGCAGTCTCTGAGGACCAAGTTGAGAGCTGCTGTTCTGTAGTAAGTGTTTGGAAATATGTAAGGATTTAGAGGGTAATTTTATAACAAGGTGCCTAGCTTAAGAGACCAAATAGGTGCCTAAATTGGTGTTACTTTATAAAGTCACATAGGGGCCTCTTTACTAAACTGTATAAGCTGTCAACGCGGCAGATAGCGCTTGCCAAGTGCACCGTGTTAATAGCTAATGTGGTGCAAATGTAGATGTTTTGCACTATCTGCAGAACGACCATTATCTGCAGGAGTGGGTAGGATTACACTGGACAGTGTGTATGTCACCCAGACATGGTAATCATCAAAGTTGCAGACAGTGTGTGTGTAACTAACGCCGCCTCAATGGGGGGCATTAGCTGCATCCAGGCTGCAGTTAGACCACACTCTGCATTTTCAGTGAGGGATCTTCTGATGAAATGCTGTGCACACCTCCAAAAAATACCACATGGTTTTTGCAGCCAATGTGGTACCCCCTTAAGTGCCTATTTGTCTTGATGAAATGCTAGCATGAGTGGAAGAACTCATGCCTTGAATGCAGGCATGCACTTTCATGACAAGGAGTGTACATTTAGGTCAGTAAGGGGGTCATTCTGAACTGCGTTTAGCATGTCTGGATGTCCGATCTGGACATCCAACACTGCTAAACACCTGGCCTAATCCTGGAAACAGAGCTCCCTGTACATAAATCTGAGATGTGCGGGGAACTCTGTTTGTGGGCAGGAGGGGGCGGGCTGCAGGCGGAGTAAGGGCGGTCTGTGGGTGGCGCAATGACCCCAGACGTACAGGGCCAATTCTCAGCCTGAAAGGGATTTCATAAACATTAATGATTTTAATTCGTATTTACAGATGACATGTGTTAAAACATTAAACACCTGGTGCCCATGGCTCCAATGTTTCTTTTTAGGTGAGCACATACAGTATTTAGTTTAGTTTGAGAAATGTTTAATGCCTTTTCGAAACATGTGCTGAACACAAACCTTTTTGGAATCTATTTAGACACAATATTAAAGAATGCACTACAAATTGTATTATACAAATATGATTTCAATGATAGCCACCATACAACTTAGTAATTTTGTTGTAATATTTCATTTCATAATTGCAGTACAGGCTGTGAGATTACAGAAACTGCTCAGGCCTAAAGTGCTATAGACAGGGTTTATTCTGAAAAACTAAGAGAGGAAAAGCTCTGCATCAGAGAAAGTGAGAAAAAAATTAGTTGACCCGCAGTCTTCAATGGGGTAATCCATGAGTTGATAGGAAAAACAAATGCTCTTAACTGTGGCCAGGTCTTGCCCTGGGATAGTGTTTTGATGGAGACTCCTTGGAGAGAAGGGAGTGTCAATGGCACCTGCTGGAGAGAGAGTCCAGCCTTACCTTGGGTGATATCCTTGACTCCTCTCTCTCCAAACCTGAGGCAGATGTCAGGGTTAGATCTTCATTTTTGGCTGTTGTAGGAGTAGCTCCATTATGCCATTTTATTTCCTTGATTAGCTTAGAACTATGACCCTGACCTTAATCATAGCCCATATTGATTATTGTAATTCTCTCTATAATGATCTTCCCCTGTCCTCTCTCAAACACTTCTAACTCATTCAGTCCACTGCAGTTACGTTTCTGTTGCGCACCCGCCAATTTTGACAACGTATCCCCATTACTCAAGTCACTGCATGAATAAAGTTCTAGATCCTGACATCATATCCTTTTTTCTTTCCAGGCCTTCTTTTTTACACTCCCTCATCGTCCTGTGAACATCACCTTATCTTATTTAGGCCTCCTTTCTTTGTAATTCCTCTTTATATCTGCCAGGATAATTCATTCCTCAAGATTTAAAAGGCCATCAAGGCTTTGTTCTCCCTCTAGACTTGGTGAGGGCCCCAGGGCTGAAATGTGATGTGCTCCTGTCTCTCTGGTCTTCCTTTCCTTTGTTTCCTTTGCCACGCCCTGCTTGCTTATTGTAATTTTTTTTTTCTTTAGACTAGCTGGTTGTATTTTAGATTGCCTTGAAGGTCATTGTGCTCGAAGGATGTTACAGTAAATCTGTTCATGGGGTCGACATGGGTGCTTCTAGTCTGCATGTGCTCGGCGTGGGTAGGGTCAGCATGAGGTCACACAGTCCTCCTAGTTTGTGAACACTTAGGTTGGTTGCCTCTGTGGGGGCTCCTGTACAGTGCTCCTAGTTCGCACATGCACGTGAGGCTCCCATTTGTGCCTCTTATTGCATGCTATCTGGGCAACTATCCTGTTTTCCCAGCCTTTAGCCCTAATTATGGCCAAAGGAATATGAAATAAAGATATTACTTTGTACTGTATATAAAGTCCTTAGCTTCCTGCAGCAGCTAAAAGGTAAGTTCTGAAACAAGTATTAGGAAATTCTGTGGTACATTTTTTCTGATTTTGTGTGATGGATTGGCATAAACTCATATACTTTTCTTAAACTAATTTTATTGAATTCTCTTTAAAAAGAAAGAGCCTAGTTTTGCAACCTTCATTGCATGCGTCTGGATAATTTATTTTGTTGTTTTTAATTATTTCTTTGTGTTGGCCATAGAGTTTCTTTCTTCCTATATATTTTACCTATCTTTCTCTCTTATTTTACTCTCGTCTTCCCTCATTTTTCACTGTAGGAAGCTGTGTTTTCCTCTCATTGTCTCTTTTTCTCCAATTAGTTCACTTCTGGATTTAGGCAGACACTCAGATGAAGATGTTCCCTGATTCACATGGAGTCTTACATTTGCCTTGAAAAGATGAAATGACTATTTCGGCTTCCTGCAGCTAACAGTTTCTAGGACTGAAAATATCTCCCAGGGCAAGAAATGCTTTAACAATCAATCCTCTATTCTCTGTGCCTCTTTTTGATTCTGATATGTTTGCCTCCTCTCTTCACAATATTGACGTCTTCCCAGATCCAGCGCTATATTTTGGGCTTCACTTTTGTAATATCTATAAATCAGCTTTCATCATTCACAGTACTGCCTGTTTACTACTTCCTTGACTCTGCTTCTACTAGGATCCTTATTCAGGTATTACTCTTGACAGCAATTACTTTTTTTCTGCTTTGGGTTCTCGAAGTTGCAGTACAGTAAAAGTAGATTTTTTTTTTCATAACGCATTTGAAAAAAAAGGCAGTCTAGTTTTAAACGCATCCTCTAACGGATGGAGGTACTTAATTTTATAGTTTAAAAACATTTTGAAACTGCTGCAAGAACTTGATAGTGAGGAAATTATAATAAATGAGAAAGGTGCTGTATACCCATGATACTGATTTACATCTCATCAGATCTTCCAAACAAATAGGATTATATCATATTATTTCACTGGCTTAGTCTCATCCTAAGATCTCCACTAACTATCTCATCCTGAATGCAACTTAAAATTGACTTTCATGTTTCCAAAATTCTCCAAGAACTAAATTCTACCTTCCTTAATTAGTCATTATTGATTCTCCCATTTCAATGATTTGTTTTTTTCTCCATTTCAACACAGGTACATGTTTGCCAAAGGGTGTGCAGTTAGCTTGTGTTTGAGTAGCAGAACTAGTCCAGAGGCCTGCACTATCTCTGGGAGTGCGTGAAACTATCCTGCCGCCATTAGCACATTGTAATGTCAAACTGCGCTAACTGATATGTGGGTGCACTTACTGCATCCTATTGAGATGGCATTAAGTTCATCAGTGCTAATGGCAACATTTTTAGCTAGCGAACACTGATAATACCATTGTTAATTGTGATGCACCATCAATACCCACGTTATGGAGGTCATTCCCGAACATGGGTTGCAGGGTCAATTCCCCCTCTGGCTCTCCCTGTATGTCCCGTGCATCAGGACGAGGAGAGTCAGTGGGGGCAGGAGGGTGCATGGACAGGGCAGAGCGGGCGCGGGTCAGCCCGGCAGCATGTACAGGGCCGATTCAGGTTGTGGCTCTGTACGTGCTGCTGGGCCCATGGGGATGTGCTGCTTATTCCACCTCAAAGGTGGTATAAGCAGCACCTTTTGCCTGATTGGACCCAGGGAGCCCCCACCGGGGCAAGGGCTGGGTGCAGGAGGGTCCCTGCTGCCTGATCGAGGCCGTGGTAGGCCAGCTGTGTATCGGACGGCGGGGAACTGGGGGGCTGGAGCTGCGGATGTCGGGGGCACCTGAGGGGAGGTCCCCGCAGGCAGAGGGGGCATGCTGGGCCATCTTTGGGCCCGATTCTGGCTACCACAGGAACATTTTGTTCCCGCAGACTAGAATCAGGTCCACACAGCCCCATCTTCATCGGGGACATCCGGGCAGCCTGGAAGGCCCCCTCTGTGAATTGGGCTCCACAGCTCTAATCCATCCAGTTCCTGACCAACTGTGCACTAGCAAGATGTTACAAAAGTATACATAGTACCAGAGACATGTAAATGGGTGTCACACATGTCACGTTTCTCTTGCCTCACAAGCATTGCAGAAGTCAGAGCTGTAACCAATAGCTTAACGGTTAGAGAAGTGGGACATTAACCAAGATAAGCCAAGTTTGAATCCCACTACTGTAGCAAGTCTCAGCTGCAAGCTCTATGGAGAAAGGGAAAATAGGTACTATATTTTGCCTGATTATAACTTGCCTTGAGCTTCTGAAAGAGGAATGAGCTAAATCCAGTAATGAAGCTATATGCATTTGCAACAGCTTGGAAATGAATGCACACATTTCATAAAAGAATGTACACAGTGTTTTATAAAAAAAACCTACATAAATGGTGACTCCACCTATGTTTCATAAGAAAATGTTTAAAAAACAACTCAATATCCCCATAGAATCACCAGAGGGTATCAGATTCACCACATTAAGACTTCATACATCTTCAACCATATCGGGTTTTTCTACAAGCATGTGCTTTATAAAGCCCAGCCCCAGTGAACCAAATCATGAAGACCTCACCTAGGCGGGTATTTAAAAATGCTACTGAACAAAAAAGCGGAAAGATCGACTTCAATATTTAACTCTTGCGAAGCCTCGTAATTAAAAAATCCACCATCATTCATGCTGCAGCAGGAGTAAATCCAAATCCCCACCCTGAATCAAAAGTGTAGGAACTTCAAGTATTAGAAACTGCAGATCATCAAATGAAAGTTTAAACTGCAGGCAATGGACCACAATTCATGCTTTACTTTTATTTGTGGAGACACAACTGTGATGCACAACGATTCTGGTTTTGCAAAACTTATTTTGTCTCGCCCGCATAATAAAGTTGACAAGGACAAGAGATCAAGTAAATCACTCCGTTCGTCTCACATGTCGCAAATGAAAGATTATAAGTCACATTAAAAGATACAACATAGCATACATTCAGATGTCAAAGATGATAGCAAGTCATTGGTGCTAATCGTATGATATGTTTAGTCCTTTGGCATTGACCTGGTTTTTAATAAAGGTTGTATTCCGTTACTTGCTCTTTGGTGGTTTGGCACTTGTGACCTTTTTCTGTGTACCTCATATAGATATCCCTGCCATGAAACAGTGGGGCGGGGATGTCCATCTCAAGTAAGGCTGCATACAGGGATGTCCAGCATCAAAAGGATAACACGTGCCCCCATTCCCTTTCAGTGTTCATTGTCAAATTTTAAAATAAAGGGATAAGAGTGTAATGTCTTCTCCACACCATCCAGACATTAGTTGACAAAACAAGCACTTTTCAGATCCCTATTCATGCCTGCAGCAGAAATAACCTTTGATCAAGCTCAGGACATCCAGGATGTTTCTGAAATTGGGCAAAGACATCCAAATTCTTAGGAATGCCTTAGCCATGCCTACACCACATCCCCGTTCTGACTTGGACATCATCGTCGTGCTGGGGATATCCACAGACTCAGCTACTAAAATGCCTCCAGGGATGTTTCTGAGCTTCGGATATCTCTCTGCCCATTTTCAGATATTCAAAGCATGAATAGGGCTTCTAAAATAACCCCCAAAACATACACATAAATTGCAACTCTGCCCAAATCCAAACTTCTACTCTGAGCACATCTATTCTATAAATATGCTTCTAAGTGCATTATGTGAACATAAGAACATAAGATATTTTATTTATTTATTTATTTATTTATTAACAATTCTTATATACCGCACTATTAGACATCAGCGCGGTTTACATTGAACAAAAAACATCCGACAATTTACATATGTCTGGTCAATTACATTTAACAGGAGATATAAACTTGGGAAATAGGGGAAACTATATACAAAGGTGTGTTATCTGACAAGGGATATCATAGTTAACTATATACAAAGGTGGTGCAATAGTATATGGAACTGTTTGTATTTACATTGTGTAGTTGGCCTGTTGTGATGGTCTGTCTGTTTGGCCACTCCTGCTATTCACCTGGAGGTTATGTTCTGAGCTGTCATTGAGATATTTAAGGAAGAGGAAATGTTTCAGTGACTTTCTGAACTGACTCAAATTTGGTACTGATCTGATTTGTGCTGGTAAGGTGTTCCATAAAGTGGGGGCACAGAGTCGGAATGCTCTGTTGGCTGTTGATCTGGCACATCTTGTGGTGTCGTTTGGGATAGCTAGTGTGTTCATTTCTGCTGTTCTTCTTGGCCTGTTTGGTGCAAGTGGTAGTATGAGGTTGGAGAGAGAAGAAGAGGTGAGCCCCTTGGTCGCTTTAAATGTTAGTAGTACAGTCTTGAAACTGATCCTTGCTTGAATGGGAAGCCAGTGTAGCTGTTTTAGGAGTGGTGTCACGTGGTCTCTCCTAGATGCCCCGAGGAGTACCCTCGCTGCACTATTCATGGCCAGTTGCAGGGGGTTCAGGGTGGACCGGGGGAGCCCCTGTAGAATAGAGTTTGCAAAGTCGAAATGGGGAAGTATAAGGGCTTGATAAATGGTACGGAAATCATCTGGTTCAAGTAGTGTGCGTAGGTGTCTGAGGGATCTAATTTTAAAGTAGATTGCCTTGACTGTGTTGGCTATGTGACTCTTCATGTCAAGGTTTTGGTCCAGTGTTACTCCAAGGTAACGTATTGCAGGTTTCACTTGGAGCTGGGCATCCTTTACATTAATACAACTAGGAGGAGTGAAGTTGGTGTTCCTTGAGACGAAAAGGACTTCCGTCTTTTTGTGTTGTATTCTCAGGTTTTGGGATAGGAGCCACTCTGCTACGGCGTCAAAACAGTTAGTCAGCGGTGTGAGGTCCAGGCAATCCAATGATATTGGCATATATAGTAGCACATCGTCTGCATATATCATGTAACTGACATTAAAGGATCTGATGATGTTGCAGAGGGGTTGAATATATATATTAAACATCAATGCAGATAAGGAGGATCCTTGGGGTACACCTTGACTTTGTTGGAATGGTTCAGATGTATCCCCGTCAATTCGGATGTGCTGCCATCTGTCGGACAGGTAAGATTTGCACCATTCAAGTGCTGTTCCGCAGATGCCTTTTTCCCTTAACCGGCAGATGAGAATTTCATGGCATACCGAGTCAAAGGCCGCTGCTATATCGAGAAATACAAGAGCGAAACCTTGGCGTATGTTATCCATACCTGAGATTATGTTGTTGAGGAGTGTTGTAAGTAGTGTTTCTACACCATGTGACTCTCTGAAACCATGTTGAGCCGGATCAAGTGGAGCAGAGGTGTCTATATGATCCTGTAGTTGCCTGTGCACTACTTTCTCAATGATTTTTGCTAGCATAGGTATGCTAGATATGGGCCTATAAGATTCTACCTTCTGAGGATCAAGTTTAGTGTTCTTTAACAGCGGTCTTACAGAGGTCTGCTTGAGCGTAGTTGGAAATGAGCCGGTGGTGAAGGACTGGTTTAAAATTTTTGCTATAATTGATGATATGTCACAACGCAGGTCCTTTATCCAGTGTGCAGGGCAAGGGTCTGTGTGCGCAGTGGATGTATTTAGTGCTAGGATGGTATCTTCAATGGTTTTCTTTGAGGGAGTGGAGAAGGATGCTAGAGATACTGGGTAGTCTTGTTCATCAAGAGGTTCCGGTATTAATATTTTATTAGTTTGGCACATTTTAGATTGCATATAAATTGCATAGTCCTGTGGGTGGATCATGCTGTGGTGCTCCGGGGTTGGTTCTTTGATATGCCACACTGGGTCAGACCAAGGTCCATCAAGCCCAGTATCCTGTTTCCAACAGTGGCCAATCTAGGTCATAAGTACCTAGCAGTTTCCCCAAAAGACACAGGTTCCATAATGCTTGATATCCTGGGTCCTTTTTAATAATGGTTTATGGACCTTTCCTCCAGGAACTTATCCAACCCTTTTTTTAAACCCAGCTACACTAACAGCTTTTACTACATCCTCCGGTAACAAATTCCAGAGTTTGATTACACATTTAGTGAAAAAATATTTTCTTTTATTAGTCTTAAATAGGTTACCCTGTAGCTTCATTGCATATCCCCTAGTCTTTCTGTATTCTGATAATACAATTTTATAAGTTGTCTGTTATAAAATTACCTCATAAAGATGAAAGGTACTTATAGAAGGACTTACTAACTGGCTGGGTCCCTGGAGAAAGGATATACTGAGCAGAGTAGTGTATCAGGTTTCTGTAGGAACCTCTTGGAGCCTCCTGCCATGATATTTTTTTGATCGTGTGTTAGCTAGTGAGCCCTAGCTTAAGTGTGGACTCCTTAGTTAGAGTCTGAAAAAGAAGGATGTCTACCTGCTTTCTCTGCAGACATTTTATTTGGATTAGGTTGAGACAAGATCTCTCTGTGTCATTCCTTATAGCCCATTTAACTTGGATTTCAGGGGAGTAGAAGCGTGAACAATGATCCTGTCAGCTTGGTTGAATTTTAGTTGTCCTAATTGCTCACTTATATCTTAATTTTTCTTGTAGAGAGTGAGAGTAGTGAAGGCCAGCAACTCAGGTGCTTCCTATTCTGAAGTTTAATTTCCAATACTTGGAGCAAAACTGCAGGAGAAGGAATGTGTCCCGTTTCCCTTAGATTTTATGAAGGAGGATGAAGATAAAGAGTCTGAGGGAGTTTCTAGGACTACTTACTCATATTTGGAAATTCCTGTATGCTGTAATGGTAAAAAAGTAAGAAGAAATATTTGGTTGCCACATAGTACCTGAGAGAAAGAGAAGAGAACACAGAGCTTCTCAAAAAGGTGCTCTTCCAGTGGAAAACCTGAAGGTGGTACTATCCAAAGTGAAATTTGTGAAGGATCCTGCCTTAGATCCAAGATATAAGGGGGAGGTTAATTTGGAAATTGAGGATTCCCCCATTTACAGAGATTAAGGAGTCACCCCAGGAACTATATAAGGGACACTGAATCTCTGGGACAAAAAATTCCAGGAGGTCGCAGAAACAAACATTCACGAGTTCAGCTTTCCAAATATGGAGTAGCTGTGACAGATCCTGAATATTATTTCTTGGCCTCATCCAATTTTACATCACTAAATTCATGCTGGAACATCACCTGCTGTGACTTATCATTTTACCCAAAGCCATTCCAAGTCTACGATTGGATCTTGCATGGAATCATTCCCTCTAGGTCCCCTATCTAGTGTGTGATCAAGGAGCTAAAGGAGAGACTTATCCTCAGTATGGAGGGTATCCCCTTGCCCAAAGGGCTTAGCTGGAGATAAGAGGGCCTCTTAAGTTAGGAAATGTGAACTTTTGTCCATGACCTAATTTTTTAAGAGGCCTTTTACACACACAAATCTACATTTTATGCACAGAAAAGGTTTATAAAATTACATTATAACAGACTAAACTCTTGCAGAGGTGGCATCCTAAAGTAGATGCTCAACAATTCATTTCTCCCTGGAGGGCATATCAACCAGTAAATGATAATATGGACTTGGAGGGGATGGTTAAGTCCTTATGGGATTCTCTCTCATCAGCCTTAGAGGTTGTAGTTCTGTTGAACAGAAAACCTATTCCAAATAAGCATCAGGTTCTGTGGTTCACTGGCTAAGAACAGTCTGTGTTGAGCCTAAATGAAATGGAGCAAATTGAACCAACCCTTAATAGCTACATCTTATCTTCTCCTGTTGAAGAATTACTGTTTATAGCAGTGTGGTGTGCGGTTGGAAGGGGTTTCTTTAAAACACAGGCCAGACAGCAGTTCAGGGAAAACAAAATCAGTTTTTATTTTGTCCCAGCTTGTTAAACCTCCACAAAGCAAAACCCAGAATAGACAGCAGTCCAGCAAAAACAAAACCAGTTTTACTTCTGTCCCAGCTTGTTAAACCTCCAAAAGGTGATTTTCCAGCCCTTCCTCCAGCTCCAGTTATAGTTCCTACCTCAGAACTCCTTTGCATGGCTTGTCTCTCCCTGCTGCAGCTTGCTGGGTTCTTAACTTCTCCCTCTGAGCCATGCCCTCCCAGCGCTGAACTCTGGGTTGCAAACTCTCTTAAAGGGGATTGCTGATACTTCTTTTGGAGAGGGACAGGTGACATTCTATAGACCCCATCACACACCTTCCCCCTCAGCTCAACCATGCCCCATTGAGCACCTGCCTCATCAAGGACACCCACCTGGGAAAGGAAGTCCAAATTCAGGCGAGTCCAATCAGCCCTGAAACTGGTAGGGTTGGGGACTCAAAAACCACCACATAATAGTCCGTTGGACTCCTCATGTTGAGACAGCCTCTTGAGGGGTTGGTGGATGATTACCACCATAAATGAGTGGCTGAGCAGGTAGTATTGGTAAGTAAGGTAGCAAGGTCTTAAGTGCCCACTTGATAGCCAAGGCTTCCTTCTCGATCGCTGCATAATGCTATTCCTGTGGAAGCAGCTTCGTGCTGATGAATGCTATGGGATGTTCTTCATCCTTGACTTCCTGTGCCAGAATGGTAGAGAGATATCAGGACTAATCAGGATGGGTTCAGAGCACACAGCCTTCTTGAGGCACCGGAAGGCCAGGTCCAGGTCCAGTGACCACTGAATCTGCTTGGGAACTCTCTTCCGGAGGAGATTGGTTAATGGTTCTACCACCTCTACAAAATTATGGATGAACCAAAGGTACTAGCCAATCAATCTGAGGAAGGCACAAACCTCTTTTTTTGATTTCAGGGTAGGGACCTGGGCAATGACATCCACCCAGGGCCGGCCCGTCCAATGAGCAAGAATGTTGTTTGCACAGGGCCCCACGTTTCAGGGGGCCCTGCGCAAACAACATTCTGCATCATCCCAGGTAGATTTAAAAAAAAACGGCTGCTGCTGTCGCTGCTGCCGTGGCAGCGGCAAAATCAAGCGTCCCACGGGGCCCCCCCCTGCCCGACAGAGCCCTCCTTGCAGCATCAGCTCCCTCAGCATCGGCTTTCAGAACCACGAAGGGTGAGTTTCTCTCTCATGGCTCTGTTAAGCCCGCTGGGGCTGATGGGAAACAGGCATTTCCTGTTTCCCATCAGCCCCGGCGGGCTTAACAGAGCTGCGAGAAAGGAAAACTCTCCCTTCATGGCTCTGAAAAGCCCGCGCTAAGGGAGCTGATGCTGCAGAGAGGGCTCAGCAGGGCAGGGGGGGTCCCGCGGGATGATTGATTCTGCCGCTGCCACGGCAGCAGCAGCAGCAGCAGACAGTTTTTTTTTAATCTACCTGGGCTGATGGGGGGGATGGGGGTTAGGACTGGTAATGGGCTATGGGGGATTAGGACTTTAAATGGGCTATGGGGGGGCTAAGACTAGAAGTGGGCTGATGGGGGTTAGGACTAGTAATGGGCTAGGAGGGGGGGGCTAAGACTGAAAATGGGGTGATGGGGGGTTAGGAATGGAAGTGGGCTGATGGGGGGGCTAAGACTGAAAATGGGATGATGGGGGTTAGAACTGGAAGTGGGATGATGGGGGGCTAGGACTGGTAATGGGCTATGGAGGGGGGTTAGGACTGGTAATGGGCTGAGTGGAAGGGGGGGCTTGAACTGCAAATAGCTGATGGGGATGGGGGCTTGGAATGGAAATGGGCTGAGTGGAGAGGAGCTAGTATTTGACATGGGCTGATGGTGGGGCTAGGAAAGGATTAGAAATGGGCTGATGGGGGGGCTGGGATTGGAAATGAGCTGATGGAGAGACTCGGATAGCACTGCAGAAGAACTCATTGCTGAGACCTTCACTGTGCTACTGGTACTAGCATTTGTACAATGTATGGACTTGCATACCAGCAACTTTCTCGTACCATGGACATTTGTTTGTAGAAGGACCACCTATTAGCTGTTACCGGATTTGCTGAAGATGACATACAGGATTTGAGACCAGCCAATCACTGTGCCATCAAGACAAAGAATTATACACTGGACACAGGAAGAGACAGACAAGACACACACATCCCAGCACCCACCTGCAGCACTCTGGGAACATGCACAGAGGCCTGAAGAACACCTGGGAACTTTAACTTCTGTCACAGACTGTTTTGCTGGCTTTCTCTGCCATTCTCTGCACTTTATGTGCTTGCTGACCTATCTCACTGGCGTAAATTCAGATATTGTCCAAGGGAAAATCTGTTGGGATGGAGTGAATCTCTCCCACAGTCCTGTAGCCGACGTTGAACCTCTGCCATACTTTGACTTTGTGCCGTTTCTGAGACAATTTCTCAGACCCAGCCACAAGTGTTCTGGCAATAGCTAAGGTACTGTTTTTTAATTCTGCCCCCCCCCCGAGGTTGGGGCTAGCATAGACAGACAGATCATGTACTGTAAAGATTAGGTATCTTGGTAATTGTAATTATAGGGCTGCATTGTAGCTCAAGCAGCGTGGATCATAGGCCTTCGCCTACCACAGCATAACATACTACCTCAGAAAAAACAAGTTATGCTAAATTTACACTATTTTTTTCTATCAGTAATAAAGTCTAATTTATATACAAATCCAGGAATGGTTCTTTTTTATCACATGGTTTGTTTTCCAGGTAGTCCTATAGAATCCTGGAAAATGGGGAGTAGCAGTTTTCCCGAGAGATACTGAGTATTTATACATATGTATTTATCTGCTACTGACAATATCTCCTACAATTCCAATAAGCTGTGATGTCATAATGAGCCACTATTATACAGTACTTGATCACCCCCTGTAGCTGCTGAGGAACCATGTCCACCCACTGATGCAGTAGAAAACAGTGGGTCAATGTGGGATTGAGTAGTCCATTATCTCCTCCATTATTTGTATGACAGCCATTCAATATTCTGGACCACCCCACATTCCCACCACATATGCAGCAAGGTACCCTGTTCCACACAGCCCCCCCAGCACTCTCCTGAACAAAAGATACCCGCCTCGAACAATCTTATCAGTGTGAGGTACCACTGTGGCAGGAGAAGGCCTGTGATCCACAGTGTCTGACATAAGCAAGCAGGCCTAACTAGCTTGACCTGTAAATGAAGTCTGTGGAGAGGCCCATAGGAATTGCACATCCCCCAATATGCTGCTATAGAATTAGAACTCAGTAAAGTATTGAATTTAGCTTAGACAAGCAGAACAGATGGAAAAATACAGAAAAATATGTTTAAAACTGCTGATAGAGAAATTACAGAGCCTACACGTACAAACTAGCTCAATGGCCTTGAAAGAAGGAAAGTAACAAGTTGGTGAACTAGCCATTGTAATTGGGACTAGAAGGGGGGTGAGCAGGTGCTGAGCCCACTCAAAGAACATAATTGGATAATCTTATCAGTACCGGGACCAATAGAAGGGGTACGGGAGGTACGGGAGGTTACCGGGACCAATGAAATGTTTTTCTATACCTAGAATGGAGCAAAAGTCTATAAAAGTTGTTGTATTACCAGAGAACATCGCTCAGCCATTTTGAATTTGATTCTGCTTGAGACTTGTGCACAAATAAATGATTTGGACCTTCTGAACAGACTCCTGGTATTATTGGTTTGTCTGCGCTCTGCTGCTACATATTCTTGGTGCGTTGGCCGGAAAGGTGTGGTATTAGAGGGTATATAGGGCAATATACCACGACTTTCCGCCTCTACAGGTTTGGTCCTGCCGGGATCGCGCCCTTCCGACGGGGGCTCGCTCCCTGGCGCCACCGGTCCCTTGCATCGGAGGGAGCTAGTCGGACCTCGGCGGGTGCCGGGCCCGGCTGGAGCCAACACCTCGAACCCGAGTGAGGGGAGTCTGAGGTCCAACTCATGCGCTTGCTTGGGAACTTTGAGGACCGGATCCGGTGAGTAGAGTTTTGATTTTAGCATGTGTCTAGACAGATAAGTAAGAACAGTACTGCCAATCTAGCATAAACTTGCATGAATTTAGCATGAATTTAGCACTAGCATTCGCATGAAAGAGAGCTTGATCAACTCTCAAAGACGGGCCGAATACCCCTGCGTAAGTAAAGCAGGGCGAAACCCCCGTCTTCTAGCATTTGCATTTGCATGAGACTAGTCAGAATAGATAGGAATAAATGCATTTTGGGATACGTTGCTAGCATGATTGTGTAAATGAAGTGTGAATGAGAGGTCTGGCAGCACGGACCAAGCGAAGGCGGACCCCTGAGTAACGCAGTTCCTGACCGGGTGACCGCGTTCAGGTCGTAAAAAGGGGGAAGCGATTGTCGTCTTGTCTTGTTATTTGTTTCCCTTATATGTTTCTAGGGCCGTAAGGACCCCTTACCCACAGTCCGCCCTCCTTTTCCCTTCTGTCTGTTGTTGCGTGCACACATCGAAATGGGAGGGGCGGGGTCTACTAGGAACACTCCATTAGAATGTATGATCGCACATTTTAAAGAAGGATATTCCGGAGATTATGGTATTAAAATGACTGCAGCCCATTTACAGATTTTGTGTACTAGGGAGTGGCCCGATCTAGACCCTACCTGGCCCCGAGAGGGAACCTTTAATGTAGGAATTATTCAGTTAGTACACCTTAAAGTGCGAGTAGCGCACCCCGTTCAGTACCCTTATATAGATTCCTGGTTAAGTATTTGTGAAAATCCGCCCCCTTGGGCAAAGCGCTGTTATGAAGAGCAGTGCAGAATAATGTTAGCAAAGACAGATTATAGTCAGAAAATAGAACAGCCAAGAAAGAAAGGGAAAGGTGAGAAGTCCAGGAAGAAGCCCATCCTGGTAGATCCTGATTCCCCAGAAGTAATTACCCGACAACCCCAGGCCCAACGCCCCAGGAGGGTAGTCCCGCGTCCTCGTCCTGCCCAAGAGCCCCGGAGACAGCGAGAACAGGACCCAACCCCTGAGCCATCACCCGAAGAGCAGGTAGATGAGCTCCCTTTAGATGAAGAAGGTAATTCTACTGAGACTGAAGAAAAAGGAGAATCAGATACAGAAACAGAAAAGGAAGAAACTGAAAATTCCCCAAGTGATACTGATAGTGTAAAAGCGGCTGCTAGTGTTAGCTTGCCAGCAAAAAGTAAATCTAAAGTAAAGCATGTAGAGAAGAAGAAAATAACCCCTGACAAGAAAGTTACGAAAATATCTCTTAGATCCCCATAGACATCTACTGCCAAGATGATGCCTTTACGGCAAGTCCCGGGAATACCCGTAAGAAATGAGGACAATGAGGTGGTACCGGGGCCCCTAAACTATGTGTATGTCCCCTTCTCCACTACTGATTTGTTGAATTGGAGGACACATTATGCCTCCTATACCAATAAGCCCCAAGAACTTACAGAATTAGTGAATACTATTATGGAAACTCACCAACCAACATGGGCAGATTGCCGCCAGCTCCTGTCCACCTTATTTACTACAGAGGAGCGGACACGAATTAGAAAAGCAGCTATTGACTGGTTGGCAGATAACCCTGTAGCGCCAGGGGAAGGGGCAGAAAGAATAGATAATCGGGAAGCGGCCCAGAGAGAATTCCCGAATGAAGACCCCCGATGGGATCCAAATACAGAAAGAGGATCTAGAGCCCTAGCCCGTTTTCGCCAAGGCTTTATACAAGGCCTGAAAAGGGGGACCCAGAAAGCTATGAACCTTTCCAAAGTTACTGGAGTTATTCAAGGTATAGACGAGAGCCCAGCAGTGTTTTATGAAAGATTAACTGAAGCATATAGAATGTATACTCCCTATGATCCCGATGCACCAGGAAGCTTGTGCATGGTAAATTCTGCTTTTGTAAATCAATCACAACCAGATATTAGACGTAAATTACAGAAATTAGAGGGGTTTGTGGGCATGAATGCAACTCAGTTACTTGAAGTAGCTCATAAAGTGTATGTGAATCGTGATAATGAAAGAGAGAAAGAATGTGATAAAAAGATGAAGAAGAAAGCTGATTTTTTGGCTGCGGCCATAGTTGAACAGAAACGGGGAGGTTTCCCTAGTCGACGGAGCAGAGGAAGGGGGCGGGGCCGAGGTGGAAGCCAGCCCCATCTAGGCATAAACCAATGTGCCTACTGCAAGGAGGAAGGACATTGGAGAAATGCATGCCCGCAACTCGAAGACGCCCATCAAGATGACGAAAACAATCATCAATGGAGAGAAGAAAGACGAGGCCGTCCCCGAAATCGCGGAGGAACCAATCGGGAGCAATACCAGCGAGAAAGAGGAGAAGCTGTACAAGCATTAGCTACGACAGTCCATGATGAAGATGACGTGGATTAGGACAGACCGGGCTCTGAATTTGTTTTAGGTCTCCAGGAGCCTATGGTCGGAATACAAATAGGAGACCAAGTTATGAACTTTATGGTTGATACTGGAGCAGAACATTCAGTAGTAGACAAGAAAATAGCCCCATTCTCCACAAAAGCAGTCACCATTGTAGGAGCAACTGGTGCTAAAGCTACAAAACCTTTTCTTCAGAATCGCATATGCAGTCTAGGAGGACAGCAAATAACTCATCAATTCCTTTACATGCCTGAATGTCCAGTGCCATTACTGGGACGAGATATGTTAGCCAAGCTACAAGCCCAAATATCTTTTACCGAAAGAGGAGAAATGCAAATGACCGTGAATTCTCAAGCCAAGCCAGCAGGAATAATGCTGCTTACAGTTCCCCGAGAAGAAGAATGGAGATATTACAGTGATGAATCTGCCCAAGATACCTATTTTGAACAAACTTTGAAAAGCATTGATGCCCCACCTGGAGTATGGGCAGAAGGCAGTCCTCCAGGCCTAGCCAAACATATAGCTCCAGTAATTGTAACTCTCAAACCTAGTGCTACACCAGTACACGTCAAGCAGTACCCTCTCCCAAGAGCTGCAATTGAAAGCATCCACCGCCACTTGCAAAGATTACTAGAGCATGGCCTACTAAAAGTATGTCAATCCCCATGGAACACTCCACTTCTGCCAGTGAAAAAGCCTGGAACAGATGACTACCGCCCAGTGCAAGATCTAAGAAGAGTGAATGAAGCAGTTGAGACCATACATCCAGTTGTACCCAATCCTTACACTCTTCTAGGACTGATACCTGCTGAAGCTACCCACTTTACTGTTCTGGATTTAAAAGATGCGTTCTTTTGCATAAGATTAGCCCCTGTAAGTCAGATATTATTTGCATTTGAATGGCAGGACCCTATCTCTGGAAGAGGGGGCCAACTTACTTGGACACGATTACCACAAGGATTCAAGAATTCGCCTACCATCTTTAGTGCTGCACTAAATCAAGACCTTTCAAGTTATCCAGTGGCCCCGGGAAAGAGAGTGCTTCTCCAATACGTGGATGATCTGTTGATAGCTGCTGTATCAGAAAGTGAGTGTATACAAGCCACCAAAGACCTCTTGCAACTACTAGATGAAGCTGGATATAAAGTTTCCAGAGCAAAAGCACAATTATGTCAAAAAGAAGTGAAATACTTGGGCTTTCGTATAACCCAAGGAAGCCGAAGATTAGGCAGGGAGAGAAAAGAAGCAGTATGCAGAATCCCAACCCCAACTACCAGAAAGCAAGTCAGAGCTTTTCTGGGAGCAGCAGGATACTGCCAAATCTGGATTCCCAACTTTGCCCAAATTGCCAAACCATTGTATGAAGCCACAAAAGGAGAAGAAAAATCGCCACTAGAATGGGGACCTGAGCAGGATACAGCCTTCAAGACGTTAAAGGAAGAATTGATGTCATCACCAGCCCTTGGATTACCAGATGTCCACAAACCTTTCCATTTGTTTGTACATGAAGCACAAGGAAATGCCTTAGGCATGTTGACTCAGAAATTGGGAAATTGGGAGCGACCTGTAGCATACCTATCGAAGCAATTAGACACTGTGGCCAAAGGATGGCCACCTTGCCTGAGAGCAGTCGCAGCCACAGCATTGTTAGTGAGTGAAGCAGACAAGCTCACATTAGGACAGAATCTACGAGTCACTGTGCCACATGCAGTCCTTGCTCTTATGGAACAAAAAGCAAATCATTGGCTCACCAATTCCCGAATGTTGAAATATCAGAGTATGCTATGTGAGAATCCGCAAATCCAATTGGAAGTGAGCCATGCCTTGAACCCAGCCACATTGATACCCATTAGTGAAGAACTCCCAGAACATGACTGTATAGAAGTCATGGAAACTGTATTCTCAAGCCGACCTGACCTGACAGATGTGCCCATAGACAATCCTGATCAAATCTATTACGTAGATGGGAGCAGTCTCATCATCGATGGACGACACTGCGCCGGATATGCAGTAGTCACCCAACATGAAGTCATTGAATCATCAGCCCTGGCATCAGGCACATCAGCCCAGAAAGCAGAATTAATAGCACTTACTCGAGCATTACTTGCTAGGTGCAAAACTTGTGTTAAATATATATACAGACTCTAAGTATGCCTTCACCACCCTACATGCCCATGGAGCTCTCTATAAAGAACGAGGGCTCATCACATCCGGAGGAAAATCAGTCAAGTACGGCCCAGAGATACTGATGTTACTTGATGCAGTATGGGCCCCAACTCGTGTAGCAGTCATGCACTGTAAAGGACATCAAGCAGGAAAAGGAGAAGTTGCTCGAGGAAATAGATTTGCAGATGCTTCAGCACGACAAGCAGCCATGACAGGACAAATTTCGCTACAAGCCATGCCATTGCAGGCAGCATTGTTTCCAGTACCTTTAAACCTATGGACACCACGATATACCACCAAAGAGTTAGATTACTACTCTAACAAGGAAGATGGAATACTGAAAGATGGGTGGATTGAGCTGCCACCAACAGAGGGCAGTCAACCCCCAGGATGAATAGTAATCCCTGAATTGTTATGCCCAGCTTTTGTCAAAGCCTTCCATGAAGCCACACACTATGGAAAAAGTGCTATGGAAAAAGCACTCAGACCGCACTTCTGCATCACCATGTTAGCAGCCCTATCAGCTTCAGTAGCACGTCAGTGTCTAATTTGTGCCAAAAATAATGCCAAGCAAGGTCCCACACCAGCACCCCGAGTTCAGTCAGGAGGTGTAACCCCATGCATCACCTGCAAATTGATTTTACTGAAATGCCAAAAGCCAATGGATATCACTACTTGTTAGTATTAGTTTGTACTTTCTCTGGGTGGGTAGAAGCCTTCCCAACCAGAACTGAAAAAGCTCGAGAAGTCACCAAAGTTTTGTTGAGAGAGATCATCCCTAGATTTGGAATTCCAGCAGTAATAGGGTCAGATAATGGGCCCTCATTTGTTTCTCAGATTACTCAGCAAATAGCAAAAGCTCTACAGATACAGTAGAAACTCCACACTGCATACAGACCCCAGAGTTCAGGGAAAGTTGAGCGAATGAATCGTACCTTGAAAGTCGAAATGTCTAAACTTTGTCAGGAGACACACCTGAAGTGGCCCCAAGTACTCCCAATAGCTTTACTCAGAATACGCTCAGCTCCTGTAAAGTCAACAGGATTTTCCCCTTTTGAAGTTCTGTATGGTAAACCCCCACCAATAGTGCAGGGAATTAAAGGAAGTCTAGCCCAAATTGGTTCAGAAATAACCAGGCAAGAACTCCTAGCTCTTAGTTTTGTTCTGCAGACTCTCCATACGTGGATCCAAGACCAGTTGCCTATCAACTTGACGGAACCCTTACATCCCTAACAGCCTGGTACCTCAGTGTGGGTCAAAGACTGGAAGAAGACACCACTGGAACCTCATTGGAAGGGACCATATACCGTCATCCTGTCTACCCCAACTGCAGTAAAGGTAGCAGAGATCGATTCCTGGATCCACCATAGCAGAGTCAAGCCCGCAGCTGATCCAGAACCTGAACCTGAGCAGTGGACAGCAGAGCAGCATCCTGATACACCTTTGCGAGTTACTCTGAGACGGCAACCAGCAGCTTAGACACTTTATCACAGTGCCCTGCAGTAGCCAAGTCTTTCGAAGAGGATTGCTGTTTTCTATACAGCAAGAGTTTGTTTAAACGAACCTCATATGTGTGATTTTACACATTACTTAGATGCTACATTCATTGACCATATTTCGGAGCCAACTAAGATTGTTCAGTTGGTTAATCTGTGATGGACAACTTGAGGATCTCCAATCAACACTCAGCACCCGTTGAATTGCTTTATTAGCAAATGGGACGAAGAAAAGAACGTCGTGGTCAAGATTTGCAAGCTGAGGATTCAGAAGAACTCCAATCAACATGTATCCTTATCTCTGCTTTGCCCTGGTTGTCTGTTTTGGAGGCTTTGAACTGACTCATGCTCTGCCTCCATGTACTGCTTGCATTACTTCCACTCGGACTGGAATAAAAATAACTCAGACTTTGCTTTATCATTCCTACTATACCTGCACTGGTAAAGTGACTCGGTGTATATATAACACCACTGAACTAAATGTTTGTACCAAAGGTAAATCTAAAGTATGCTTCAATCCACATCAGAATCCATCCTATTATACCTTAGAAATGCGATGGAAAAATGCAGATGGACCTTTAATTAACGCCACACGCCAACTAACAGATCCTAGTAAAGATGCTATTTTGTATTTTGATGCTTGTGAAGTAATCAACAGAGATAGTCGTTCTAAGTGTGGTGATTGGGAAAAAACATACTCGCAGAGTGGCAAATATATGTGTCCGGAAGGGTCCACTGAATGGGAAGCATGTACAGGAAAGAAAGTTTCAGCCAATGTATATAGTAAAGCTCCAGAATCAGATTACTTCTGCCCAAAATGGGAATGTGTTTTTTATGCCACTTGGATTGGTATGGTATGGAATAAAGATAACACAGGTACACTAAAAAATTTTTTTTTTAAACTGCCTCTAATGTTTCGATTGATTTTTACGTTTTTTGGTGCGCTGAATCCAAATCTGGTAACCAATTTGCTCCATCACGTACAGAATTTTTGCTACATTGGGTTAGCAGTTTGAGGTGAACGTTTCAGATTGAGTGCGATCGAGATAAAAGTTTCTTGGATGAATTCTTTATACTAATTGTTTAGTAGTTATTCAAATAAGAATAAAGAAAATTGTAACAAGGCAGCACATAAGAATAGAGTAATGTCAACAAAACACACTGTGATGGTAGCAAAATTGTCTGCACTTAAAACAGCCACATACATGTGCACAAACATTGAGCATATAAGAGCGAGGTTAGACACAAAGCAAAGCAAAGAAATGTGCAAAAAATGTTGTACAGGTACGTATATAAGAATAGAAAACGCAAACCGCACCATTGCAATACATGAAGACAAACACCCGATGGTGTGAAAATAAAATTCTAATAAATGAGATCCGACACTGTGGTAATAACTAGCAAATTTTTATTTCAAAGTTTAGTAAAAACACGATATTTGTCAACACAGTTTAGATTTTAAAGTCATACTTGGGTCAATCAATCTCCTGGTGGGCCCGTTTCTTCTTCCCCCGAATGCTTCTCTTGGTGCGCTGCTTGGCATATTTTTCATCTGGGGTTTCCCGCAGCAGCAACCAGCAGAAATCAGCCATCATAGTGGTGTTCCATCTTCCTTGGTACCTTCTCTCTGCGTCCTTGATGTCCTGGTGAAACCTTTCACCTTGTTCTTCACTGTACGCCCCCAAGTTTTCGGGAAAGTAGTTCACATGGGAGTGCAAGAAATGGACTTTCAGGCTCATGTTACAGCCTTGTTCTTTGAAGGCATTGAGCATCCTGGCAACAATATCCTTATAGTTCTCATCCCGCCTGTTCCCCAAGAATTTGAGAACAACATCCTTGAAGGAATCCCAGGCTTCTTTTTCCTTCTCAGACATCGTTTCAGCGAATGCTCCATCTGAAATGAGTTTCCTTATATCAGGGCCAACAAACACTCCTTCCTTTAGCTTTGCTTCAGAAAGTCGGGGGAACTTTGAGCAAAGGTACCGAAAGCACTCACCATCTTTTGGAAGGGACTTGATGAATTGCTTAATGAGACCCAACTTAATGTGGAGAGGTGGTAATAGAATTTTATCACGAGGTACCAAGCTCTCATGAAGAACATTTTTCTCACCGGGTCTCAAATACTCCCGAATTGGCCAGTCTTTTTTCCCCCAGTGTAGGTCGCGGGCCCGGCTATCCCACAAGCAAAGGAAGCAGAGATATTTGGTGAAACCGGATTGCTGCCCTAATAGCATGGATAGAATTTTAAAGTCTCCACAAATCATCCACTTATGCTCATCATAACGAATCTTCTGAAGAATCAGGGCCAAATTCTCGTATTTTTCTTGGAGAATAACAGAGTGAGCAATAGGAACTGAAGCAAATGTGTTGCCATTATGAAGAAGAACACCTTTTATGCTGTCTTTTGACGAATCAATGAACAGCCGCCATTCAGCAGGATCATACTTGAGTTTAAACTTTTCCATCACTCCGTATATATCATTGCAAAATACCAAATCTTCCTCTTTGCTGAAATACTTCAAAAATTGTGTCTCGCGGTTGCGGTACCAATAAAAAGTTGTTCCTGGTGACAATAGATTTTTCTGTTTAAGCCGAGAACCTAGCAGTTGGGCAGCATCTTTTGGGAGTCCTAAATCCCGGACTAAATCATTCAATTCAGTTTGAGAGAAAAGTTCAGGTTTCGGATCTGGTTCAGTTTCAAACTCGGAAGTACTGGACTCATCGGGAAAAGCCATCTGATGAGTCTCATCATGATCAGAACCGTCCACACAAATATGATCCAAAGATTTTGGTGGTTCAGGCACAGGTACTTCGTTGCTATGAGGCATAGGCCTAATTGCTGAGGGAAGGTTAGGGTAACTTATTACGTTCTTATTTTTTAAGTTGTATCCCTTCACAATGCAAGAGCAAAAATAGCAGTCACTGCTGTGGTCTCTTTGTTCACGCCACATCATAGGTATTCCGAAACGAAATGCTTGTTTTTTACCTTTCATCCATAAGCGTAGATCTTCCTCACATGTCTTGCACACTTTGTGAGGAGCCCACGGTTTGTCTTGATCGCCTAACTTCAAACCGAAATAGGCGAAATATACTTTTTTAATAAATGCAGAAATGTTCCTCTGCCGCTTTTTCACGGTATATTCCCCACAAATAAAACAAAAACTGTCCGGAGAGTTGACGCAACCTCTGGCTCTGTGAGCCATCACAAATACACAGCACTGCAAACTACAACTGTAGTGAACCACTTCGGAATAAAGCTGGATTATGACTGAGCAAACAAAAGGTAATAATGAACTTGCAAGAAACTGAAATTTGACAGGAACGTTCATGTCGCAACCACCGTGTTTGAGCGAGCGAACAAGGCGAGGCGAACAGGAAAGAACATGTGCCAGCGCGAGTACTGGATTTAGCCCCCCGCCTCCCAATTGTCCTGTTAATGTATAAAATGAATACAAAACACTCTAAAATATCATGAGGGAGTGTTTCTAGTTAGTTAACCATTACAACCTCTATTTTGGGCCAAGAAAATAAACTGCAGTCGGCTAAAAAAAAATTATGTGAACATTCTTTATATGGGTAAGAAATCTAATTTTGCAAGAAAACGTGACGTGATGGAACATTTTGGCTATTTTTCCTGGATTCAGCACCCCAAAGTCTATAGGAATCAGTTGCAAAACTGGAGGCAGTTTTTTGGTAGTGTACCTGTGTAATCGAATGGCTACATTACGGAAACCATTACATGTCACAAACCTAGACAAATGTAAGAAAAATGCTTGCAATCCTTTAGAGTTAGTCATACAAAGACCTGAAAATTGGAAACAAGGATTCCGATTTGGTTTACGAATTGATGGAACTGGATCAGATCCAGGAACCATAGTATATATAAGATAAAATACCCAAGCCCATAGATCATCCAAGTATCAAATCCACGACACATTCTATGAAACCATGCATGTAAATAAGTTTGACATGCCCCATCCTTCCCAGAATTTATTTTTGGAATTAGCTGGAGCAGTAGTATCCAGTCTAAACATCTCAGATTGTTATTTTTGTGGGGGGACACGAATGGGTGACCAATGGCCATGGGAAGCCCAAGAATTAAATTACTCAATGACTTACAATCAGACTGAAATACACAAGACTACCAGCGAATGGATGTTAGCGCACACAATAGTTGGACGTCTTTGCTATGCCAGAACTGGACCCCAGTTCAAACAACAAGTAGGACAGCTGGTCTGTCTTAGCCAAAAGTTCTATAATGACACCATCAAAAAGATGTCTTGGTGGTCAGGAATTAAAGAACCTGAACCCCCTAATCCATTAGCCCGATTCCCTGAACTTGCTTACTTATGGACTAATCTTGCCAAACCTCATGCCTGGCAAGCCCCACCTGGCCTATATTGGATCTGTGGAAACCGAGCATATGCCCGACTCCCTACATACTGGGGAGGAGCATGTGTCTTAGGAACTATCAGACCTTCCTTCTTCCTTCTAAACACAGAACATGGAGAACAGTTAGGATACCCAGTGTACACTACTAATCACAGACATAAAAGAGCATTGAGACAGAAGACAGCACCCCTCCAGATAGGCAAGTGGGAGAAGTGGAAGGGTGATGATTGGCCACGAGAAAGAATCATTGATTATTATGGGCCTGCCACTTGGAATGATGATGGTATGAGGGGTTATCGAACCCCAGTCTATATGATTAATCGTATTATCCGCTTACAAGCAGCAGTTGAAATAATAACCAGTGAAACTAGCCAAGCTCTCACACTTTTAGCTAGTGAAAGTACCCAAATGCGCACTGCTATATATCAGAATCGTTTAGCACTTGATTATTTGTTAGCAGCTGAAGGAGGAGTATGTGGTAAACTGAATTTAACCAATTGTTGCTTAAAAATAGATGATAAAGGTCAAGTAGTTGAAGAAATTGCTGAAACTATGCGAAAACAAGCTTATGTGCCAGTACAGACTTGGCATTCACTAAGGTTTCCTAACTGGTTTGATAATCTTTTCTCATGGATAGGAGGACTTAAGACTTTCCTTATACTAATACTAATAGTTGTTGCTGTAATTTTCTTATTGCCATGCATAATCCCATGTTGTATGCGTTCTATTCATAGTGCTATTGAAAATACAGTTGAGCGGAAGACTGCAACTAAGATTATGGCCTTATACCAACCCAAACCTCCTATATATAGTCGGAATCCTCTGACCATAGTATAACTATTTTGAAGTGATTTAATTCTCACACCTTATTAAGTAATAGGGTGAGATTAATCAAAGGGGGGAATGTGGCAGGTGAAGGCCTGTGATCCACAGTGTCTGACATAAGCAAGCAGGCCTAACTAGCTTGACCTGTAAATGAAGTCTGTGGAGAGGCCCATAGGAATTGCACATCCCCCAATATGCTCCTATAGAATTAGAACTCAGTAAAGTATTGAATTTAACTTAGACAAGCAGAACAGATGGAAAAATACAGAAAAATATGTTTAAAACTGCTGATAGAGAAATTACAGAGCCTTGCTTCCCTACACGTACAAACTAGCTCAATGGCCTTGAAAGAAGGAAAGTAACAAGTTGGTGAACTAGCCATTGTAATTGGGACTAGAAGGGGGGTGAGCAGGTGCTGAGCCCACTCAAAGAACATAATTGGATAATCTTATCAGTACCGGGACCAATAGAAGGGGTACGGGAGGTACGGGAGGTTACCGGGACCAATGAAATGTTTTTCTATACCTAGAATGGAGCAAAAGTCTATAAAAGTTGTTGCATTACCAGAGAACATCGCTCAGCCATTTTGAATTTGATTCTGCTTGAGACTTGTGCACAAATAAATGATTTGGACCTTCTGAACAGACTCCTGGTATTATTGGTTTGTCTGCGCTCTGCTGCTACACCACCAAAATAGTATCTTGTATAAATTCTCTAGCAGATTGGCTGCTACTGACAATTTAGACCCCCCCCCCCCATATTATCTCATCCTGCTCCTCTTTAGCCCAGGATATGCCAGATCTTTCACCCATTTAGCCATATATCCCAGTTTCCCCAGGCTCCCCCTATTCAACCCCCAGTAGATATGGGACAGCACTCCTTTCTGACCCAAGGCCCCCATACACACCACTGTACCGAGTCTCCACACAAGGCCCCACACCCCCCTTGGGCCGCCCCTGCATCCACCTTCCATAGTTGAACCCACTCCTGATTATGTATCCCGGGTATTGAACATCCTGACCTCACAGAAAACATTTCTTGGGGTTGGCCATCAACTTAGCCTTCCACAGGCTGGTCAACATGGCTTGTACTTGGGTTAGATGGATAGTCCAGTTTCTGCTGTAAATGACAATGCCATCAAGGTATGCAACTGCATGCTCCTTGTGTGGTCTTAGTAAGCAATTGAGTAGGCATTGAAATATGGCAGGAGCCCATATAATCCAAAGGGCAGTACTGTAAAATGGAACAGACTTTGTGGTGTCAAAAAAAGCAGTCTTCTCCTTGGCAGCCAGAATCAAGAGCACCTGCCAGTATCCCTTGGTCAGAGCCAAGGTTGACATAAAGCATAATCCACCAAGTCACTCAATTAGCTCATCTACCCTGGCATGGATACACTTCCAGTTTAGAAGCTGCATTGACCTGCTGGAAGTCAATGCAGAATCTGATGCTTCCGTCGGGTTTGGGAACCAAGACAATGGATGATGATCAGTCACTCACAGACACTTCTATAACTCCCAGGTTAAGCATGTCGTCTAGCTCCTTGATAAAGGCCTGCTGCCAGGCCTTCAGAATACAGTATGGTCATTGCTGGATTACCACAGTTACATTCATAGCAAAAGCCCTGTGAGAGAGTCAGTTGGACCATTAGATGACAGAGGGGTAACAGGGGTGCTAAGGGAGGACAAGGCCATTGCAGAGGGACAGAATGAATTATTTGCTTCAGCCTTCACTGAAGAAGATGTAGGGAGGTTACCCATGCTTGAAATGGTATTAAAGGTGACATATCAGAAGAATTGAAAGAAATATCAATAAACTAAGAAGACGTATTACAACTTATTGATAAACTGAAGAGTAGCAAATCACCTGGCTTGGATGTATACATCCAAGGGTGTTGAAAGAGCTGAAATATAAGATTGAAGACTTACTAGTAATCTGCGAACTATCAATAAAATCATCTGTAGTATCTGGAGATTGGAAAATGGCCAATGTAATGACAATTTTTTAAAAAGGGTTCCAGGGGTGATCCAGAGCCTGAGGTCAGTACCAGACAAGATGGTAGAAACAATTATAAAGAATAAAATTACTGACCATGGTTTAATGGGAGAAAGCCAACATGATTTACCAAGGAAAGTTTTGTCTTACTAATCAGTTATATTTTTTTGAAGGTGTGAATAAACAGATAGACAAAGGTGAGCCTATTGATATAGTATATCTGGATTTTCAGAAAGCCTTTGACAAGGTCCCTCATGAGAGACTTTTGGCAAAATTAAAAAGTCATGGGATAGGAGGCATTGTACTATTGTGGATCAAGAACTGGTTAAAAGATAGAAAGCAAAGAGTAGGGCTAAATGGCCAATTTTCCGAATGGAGAAAGATGAATAGTGGAGTACCCCAGGGATCTATGCTGGGCCCGCTAATTTTTAACATATTCATAAATGACCTGGAAATTGGAATAATGAGTGAGGTGATCAGATTTATAGATGACACAAAATTATTCAAAGTTGTTAAAACCCAAGAGGATTGTGAAAAATTGCAAGAGGACCTTGATAAATTGGTAGACTGGACATCCAAATGGCAGATGAAATTTAATGTAGACAAATGCAAAGTTATGCACCTAGGAAAGAATAACCCAAATTATGGTTACATGATGCAAGGTTCCACATTAGGAACCACAATCCAGGAAAAAGATATAGGCGTCATCATGGATAATATGTTGAAACCTTCGGCCTAGTGTGCAGTGACGACCAAGAAAGCAAATAGAATGCTAGGAATCATAAGGAAAGGAATAGAAAATAAAGCCAAGGATATTATAATGCCTCTGTATCATTCCATAGTGTGACCACACCTTGAATACAAGTCTGGTAACCATATCTTAAAAAGGATATAGCAGAATTAGAAAAGGTATAGAGAACAGCCACCAAAATGGTAAGGGGATATAACGATACTCCTATGAGGAAAGGTTTAAAAGGTTAGGGCTCTTCAACATGGAAAACAGATGGCTGAGGGGAGATATAATAGAGATCTGTAAATTAATGAATGGAGTGTAATGTGTTCATGCCATCAAAAAGTTGCAAGACTAGGGGACACGCAATGAAGCTACAATGTAACCCATTTAAGACTAACAAGAGAAAATATTTTTTCACTCAATGCGTAATCAAACTCTGTAACTGATTACCAGAGGATGCAGTAAAAGTTTTTGGTGTAGCTGGATCTAAAAAAGGTTTGGATAAGTTCCTAGAGGAAAGATCCATAAACCATTATTAAAGAGGACCTGGGAAATCCACTGCTTACCCTGGAGAAGCATTGTGGAAGCTGGCACCTTTTTGGGAACATGCCAGGTACTTGTGACCTGGACTGGCTACTGTTGGAAACAGGATACTGGGCTTGATGGACCTTGGTCTGACCCGGTATGGCATTTCTTATATTCTTATGGGTCAGTAATGATATCATGACAAATGAGGTGGGTTTGTCCCAGGCAGGTGGAGAACACTTTTAGGTGACGGAGGTCTCCAAATGGGATGCCCAATCTTCGAGTTTCACAAGATCGCATGCAATTTTTCACAATTTGCTGTGATTTAACAACTTTGAATAATTTTGTTTTATATGTAAATTTGATCAGATTGTTCATTATTTCAATTTTCATTCAATTTATAAGTTTATTAAATTTATTTCATTCCATTTATATATTTATTTATCAATATATAAAAAAACACCAGTCCCAGTACAGATCCCTGGGGTGCTCCACTATTCACTATTTTCCATTGAGAAATTGATCATTTAACCCAACTGTCTACTACCTTTTCACCAGTTCCTTTTCCCCAATAAAACCTTGCCTCTTATCCCATAACTTTTTAATTTCCTCGAGTCTCTCATGAGAGTTTGTCAAATGCCTTCTGAAAATCCAGTTAATCCTTCTTGTGCATATGTAACTCCACTTTTTATGTTTGTTCCATGTAAGACTTTGAAAATTACCCTGAAGGACAAACATCTTGATTTCAAAGAGAAGGAGCTCAATGGACTAGACTGTGATAAAGTACCATTATCACATATTAATAACCTCACATTCACAGCCCATGATATTAAATGTAAATAAATTCTGAGGTAAATATCATGTTTTAAATTTGTGTGTTAATCGGAACATTAATGCAAAGAAACTTAGCTCCATCCCCAAAGGTGTATTTGCTAACTGCATTCGTAGGTAATGCATCGCATTACCTACGTTGCATATGCTTTAGGATGAACTTCATAATGGCTAATAACATATGAAATGTTCCAATAATGCAGGTTACTGAGATAACAATATTATCCTTTTTTGAACATCAACACAGCTTAACACATCAACCCCTAGAAGTTGAAAGAGTTTTGCTTACAGCGAGCAATATGGTTCCGAAGAAGGTATGAAGTGAGATGGCACTGTAGAGCAGTGGTTCCCAGGCCAGTCCTTGAGATACACTAACCAATCTGGTTTTCAGAATGTCTGTAATGAATATGCATGAGAAAAAAATTTATGCTTTGGAAATCCAGTGTTGGCAAATCTAATTCATTCATGTTGATTGTGGCTATCCAGAAAACCCAACTAGCTTGATGTGCCTCCGTGACAAGGTTGGGACATATTGTTTTACAATCTTTCCCATAGGCTTTGAGGCTAAAAATAACTTATCACACAGTTCTTCTAAAAGTTTTAGCTTGCTCAATTTAAGTTTAAAGATGAATGGTAAATCAAGAGCAAGCAATCCATCTGCAATCGAGCTTTCTCCCTATTCGCCTCCACGTTACGGAACTCCTTACCTCTGCCACTAAGAGGATTCTCGGACATCTGAATTCAGAAAAAAGCTAAAAACATACCTCTTTCAGAATGAATACAACACAAGCCCGGAGTCAGGGATTCAACCACCCTAAAAATGCACCTTAAATATCTAACAGCCAAATACCCCTGCATATGTATATAAGATGAACAACATCTAACCATTAGAGCCAACACTGTAAATAGTTTGTAGGTTAAATATTATAAGGCTGTTGTTTACCGTTGTGGTTCCCTGCAAAACAGTATGCCTTTCAAAGCCCTGTTACATGTTTGTTAATTGTAAACTGCTTTGGAATGTGGAAAGACAGTACAAAAATAAGTTTAAAAAAATAAAATAAATAAATAAATGGTGCTGCATTTTACTGTATTCTTATGTGTAGTATGTTTGGTATATTAAAGAGCTTTGCGATACATTTATATGCAAGCCAAGAGAGCTAACTATTTTGCTATCATGCTTTTTCTTGCATTATATTGTACTGTGCCTAATCAAGTGCTGCTGATTAAACCGCTGAAGTTTATTCCAAAGCCTGAGAGATTTGGAGTCTTTATACCGACAGCAGGAACAATGTCCCAATTCACCATCAAACAAATTTAATATGCTAGGTGAAAGTCTAAACACTTGTTTGTACCTTCTAACTGGGACCAAAATGCATCTATTTAGCTCAATATATGCAAACAAAAACTGCAAATCTACACAGATAACAGCAAATTGCAGGGGATTTAGAATGTCCATATTTACCGATATATTGTATTTTTCATTTGTTCTTGCCAAGGGCTGATGGCATTTTTGATGGCACAAATGGGCAAAAATGTATGCTCTGATAGATGATTCATTGAAATCTGTTTTATATTTCAGTACACCCACTGTAGGATTATAAATTACAATAATTGCCATAATAAAAGATCTGAAAATGCCTGAACCTAGGGCTTGATGAGACTGTAATAAATGAGAGCAGGGAAAATAATGCGTAGAACATGTTAATGTGAACTGTCTTTTTTCTCCTTATTATAGAGCAGTGGTTCTCAACCCAGTCCTCTGGGACCCCTAGTCCAGTTGGCTTTTCAGGGTATCCACAATGAATATGCATGAGATAGATCTGCATGCACTGCTTCCGTTGTGTGCAGATCTATCTCATGCATATTCATTGTGGATATCCTGAAACCATGACTGGCCTGGGGGGTCCCAGAGGACTGGGTTGAGAAACACTAGTATAGATAAAAACATGATTAAGGTTAAAACTTAATGAAACGTCTTCCATTGGATTTTCCCAGTATTTCAAACTGTAGGATGTGCATTCATTCTTCATTCATTAATTATACTGGAATATTCTGTATTCACTACCATATATGTATTAGAACTGGATTCTGGGTTCCTGCTTACTGGCTAAGTCCCACCAAGAGGGATCTAGATAGCGCCACTCACTATCTTTATAGACTGCCTTGGCACTATCCAGATGTGCTGGGGTATTCCAGGGGCAGAGAAAAGGTGGTGCTGAGAGTTATCTGGAGAGGGGCAATTTTCAGTAAAATTATAAAGATAACAATGCACACAACTTAATATTGCAAAAATGCTTTCCCACGTGCTGTGTGGATAGCCTTTCAGGAAAGTGGTTGAATATTGCCACTATTCAGATATCGAGATACTAGCACCAAATATCCAAATTATATTTGACTGTGATGATCATAAGGTTAAATATCAGCCATGTTGTTTCTGAGAATTAATGATAATAGATGATAATGAAATATTTATTTATTTAGTTAACATTTCTTCTATACATCTTTTCAAGATAGCAAAGCGGTTTACAATGAACAACTTATTTGGTTACGGAGAACATTGGGGCAGGGACAGGTTAAACTTTACACTAATAGTGAAAAACTTATATACTTATAATAAAAAAAACTTAGACATAATGACCCTTCAATGAATATGATTATGTTAGTGTTATGAATGTTCAAGGGATGTGTTTGGGTGGGGTTGTTTGTTGAGGGTAGCTAGGAGAGGGGGGTTGAGATTGTAGGAGGGAGAAGGGGGGATTTGGTTAGCTTGAGGGGGACGTCTTTTACATGTCAGTTCTGAAGGATTCTTGAAAGAGGTGGGTTTTCAGCTTTTTGTGGAATTTGATTATATCCACAATGGCTCTTAGGTTGCTTGGGAGTGTGTTCCAGATTGAGGGTCCATATATGGAGAAGGTTCTGGTACAGGTGGCCTGGGAGCTTTTTGCTTTATGAGTTGCTATATTGAGGAGATTTAGATTAGGTTGCCTTCTTGCTCTGGTGATGGGGGTCCTCTGTATTAGTGTTTACAGGTAATCCAATGATTGGTTGTGGATTGTCTTGAAGGTTATAATTATTGCTTTATATTTGATGCGTGCTAGGATTGGGAGCTAGTATAAATTCTTGAGAATAGAGGTGATGTAATCTTGCCTTAGTGTCCCTGTGATTAGATGGGCTGCAGTGTTTTGAGCTCATTGTAATGGGTTTAGCGCATATTTTGGGAGGCCTAGAAAGAGAATTGCTGTAGTCCAGGTGGGGGGTTATTAATGCCTGACATACTGTACGGAAGTGGTTAGGAGCTAGGAGCGGATGTAAATTGTGAAGGATCCTCATTTTATAGTAGGCTGTTGTGATGATTTTCTTGATGTGGGGATTCTAAGTTTAGTCTCTGATGAAGAGTGACTCCAAGGTATTTGACATCTGATTTTACTTCAAGGTTGATGTCATTGATTTAAATCGTTGTTGTAGGGATTTAGGTTGGGTCTGTAATTATATGGAGGACTTCTGTCTTGTGGTACTTTATTGAGAGATTATGGTCAGTTAGCCAGTTTATTACTGCCTTGAAGCATGTTTTTATAGCTGATTAGCTGTGTGGATTGGGTTTTTCATGCATTGGCAAAAATAATGGATGTATTGGTAAAAATATTGGAGTGCATATTCAGAAGCATCTATCTAGATAGCAGTAGCTATCTTGCAGATCACTTTAGCACTATTTGGATAGTGCCTGGGAAGTTTGTGGGTGGAGTAGTGAATTATCTAGACAATGATGATATTCATTTTGCTCTCTGCATACCAATTCAGATAATGTTACACTAGCAAAAAAGGCTTTCCTAACTTTTTCCACCCAGTAGACTGAATATCGGCAATATGGTAATGGGTGTTACAATAGTGCTGACCGTAGCAAACCTTTATATGGCTCACTTTGAGGAACATTATTTATATGTTTCGCACTGGATGACCCAAATCCTATTGTGGAAAAGATATTTAGATGACATCCTGTGTATATGGAAAGGTGACTTACAGTATTTGGAGCTGTTTACCTCATGGTTGAATTCTTTGAAACTTAACAAACAATTTGAAAATACTTATCATGCTACTCAATTGCTTTTTTAGATATATTAATCTTACGTGAAGGTGACCATTTTTGTACCACTTTATATCAAAAAGCAGTAGCTTGGAAAAATCTGCTGAAATATTCTAGTTATCATTCAGTAAAATTAAAAAATGGTCTTTCAAATAGTCAAGTTTGAGATTACGATGCATATGTTCTGAATGTGCGTATTATATCAAGGAATCTCAACAATTGTTTCAAAAATATCAGGATAGAGGTTATCCGTATTCTGAAATAAAAAAGCTTATCTCCAAAGTTTGCATGCACAACACGACCTACTATTGATCGAAAAATTTCCCGATTCTGATTCGTCTGAAGATCTTCTGATTTGTCATTCTCCATATATGCTTCTCAGATTGCATCTATTGTGTACAAACCTTGGGCAGTTTTACAATTGCATGAATGCTTTCAAGAACCCCCAATTGTGGTCTATAAAGGAGGGCAAAATATTACTAATATTGTGAGTCCATCTGTAATTTGATCAGTTGAAAAGGAAAATCAGGGGCCATTGGGTCACAATTCTTTTGGTGAATGTAATTTTTGTGATACAGCAATAGAAGGTGCCTTATGGAAGGACCCATTGTCACAAAAGATCATTAAGTCCTATGAGCATACCACTTATAGCTCAGATCATGTGGTCTATTTAATGATTTATTTGTTTAACAGCTTTTTTATACTGCTTTATCATTTCAATCAAAGCAGTTTTACATTGCAACTTAAACTTGGTAAACATACATTAAACAGGTACATTGATAACTTGGATTTTTCTGAGTAATAGAGGGTTATGTGACTTGCCCAAGGTGTGCTAGTGGGAATTGAACCCCGGCCTCTTGGTTCCCAAACCACTGCTCTAACCACTAGGCTATTCCTCCACTCTGCATATGACCATGTACAAAGTTGTATGCGGGTCGTACACGCAGGACCATGAGGGCTTGATTATGTGAACATAAGTCCCCATTAAATACTCATTTTAACTGCCCCTATGGTGGAATCTTGCCTACAACAGGAACATACCTTTGACCAGCTACGTTGGCTCTTTCTGGTGGAGGGGGAGATCAGGACCCGACTCTCAATCTGAGAGCAATTTTGGATCTTTTATCTGGATACGCTTCAACCTAAGGGCCTTAATGCACTGATTGACTGGCACACTTTGCTATGAAGGTGGAGTTAGAAGTGCTTTAAAAGATGATGCAACCATCTTTTATTTATAGCCAATAGAGTTCTAAGATGGTTTGAAGATTTCTGTTCATCATGAAGAAACCGGCAGATTAACTCATCTATACAAGTGCTTACCCTGAGGCAGAACTCCAATGAGATAAGTTTGAAATGCATTGGCTGTTGGAAGCAATGGGTTTTATTTTTTAATGCACTATATGATCACTTTAAATAGAAAAGAAAGATTTTTTGGAAGATGCTGATCTATAGCAATCGCAATATTATGTCCGACAAAAGCTTTATTTAATTCTCTTTAAAATCTATTAGGATGGAGCATATGATATAAAATATAGGAATTTGTGATTATACTATAGGCCCAATTCCATCCCCGATGTTGATCCCCTCTGTATGTCTGGTCTGAGCCGGACGTACAGAGGGGATCGTGATTCTGATCCCGCGGGGCACATCTAGCCCCGCGGGATCGGAATTGCAATCATGCATGTAAGTGCAGGCCAGGACTACAATTCAGTCTGTCCTTCACGTACATGCACAGCTCGGCTAACTCAGTCAGGGCTTTTAAATGGAGCCACGGCACCATGGCGTCCTGTTGCCATGGCACCGTGGCTCCATTTAAAAGCTGCGATGCTGGCCGCCTGAAGAAAAGTGTTTATTCCCCGCAGCCTGACCCCCAATCTGGCCTCCTAAGGCCAGGATAGGGCTGCAGGGAATGTCCCCTGGCCCCCCTTTCCCCATCCGCACCCCGGGCAATTAATAAAAAGCATGTTTGAACATGCATCCCCCGCTATTCACAGGGAAATTATTATGCCCCTTTGCCTCCATGCACGTACTGTGCTGGTGTACAGGGAGTGTTGGATGGGGGCGGGATGGAGGCAGAGAGTGGACAGAGTGGGGCAGGCAAGAAGGAAACCCCTCCCTGTGAGACAACAAAAAGCGCACAGCCAGCTCCCCACCATGGTTTCATGGATCATATCCAGGATGTTCGTTTTAAAGGGTTCTGAAGACCGGAGTGTTGAAAAACTTTAAAAACTGCAGCTGGTGCTCTCCGCACAATTTAGGAGTAGGATCGAATCATACATCAAGACAGCATTTTGTACCATTTTGCACAGACATATTTATCTGGACATTGAGTATATAAATACAGCCATTTTAGCCCCTGAGGAAGGCTCAACGAAACACGGCCTGTGTCGGGCCAATGGCTGGAGTTGATCAATAAAATTAAATATATTCTTCCTTTGCAACCTACGGTTTGTACTGGGTTTTTTCACAGCACCTGGACATACAGGGCCTATTCAGGTCATGGCCCTGTACATCCGGCAGGTGATGGATGGATGTAGGACTTATTCCACCTCAGAGGTCAAATAAGTCTCGGAAGCGGCTGCGATCAGGCCTGGCAGCACTCACCAGCCCAAAGAAGCACCCACCAACCCATGGTGTGGATGAAGGTGAGTCCCCACAGCCCAATTCTGGCCCTGGCAGACCCTGCTGAGAGTTGGGCAGTGGGGAAATACAACATATTCCACTGTCACTCCTGCTGGGCATCCTGGTGCCCTGGTAACAGGATGCCACGGCACTGGCACACCAGCAAGAGCACCGAGAAGTGGGGACAGACAGCCTACTGTACATTTCCCTGCTCAGGATACTGTGTGCCCAGCCCTTCTAAGTGCCTGATCCTGCACCTGAGGGAACGTTTAGTGCCCGCAGTTGCAGAATCAGGTGCACCTGTGCCCCATCCATAACCTGGCCATCACAGATAGCCTAGACATGCAGATTATGGAATCGGCTTCTTAACACATTTGTTTTATTAAAAATGTGTTCATTTGCATTATAACTTCTTAATGCATACCAATTGATTGTTATTGTCTTAAATTGTAGGTTACTGTAAGTTAAATTGATTTTGTGTGTGCTAAATTTCATCCTAACGTGTAATTTAAAAACCCACCTGTTTTCCCTAGCTTTTAATGTTCCCCCCCCTTTTGTGTGATCTATACTCTCCCCCACCTCTTGTTCCTCCCTAGGCCCATCCTTTGCCTACGCTTTGTCCTGTTTTCTTGATTCTTCCACTGTCCTGTCAGATACTGTACACTTCTTTTCCTTTTCGCTGGCCATTGGCCTTCTTTTATTGAATTTTAATGTACACCGCCTTGGTTATTGTGAAAGGCATTTTTTATCAAATGCAATAAACATAAACATAACATAAACATAATACCCTTCCCTCTCTCTGAAAATCAGAGACAAAATGGTTCTCAGATTCTTGGGCTGGACTGTGAGTTCCAGCACTGCTGTGTCATCATGGCTCATGGGAATTGCAGAACTCAGGCAGGGATACATTGGCTGCCTGTCAAATATTCAGATATGATCAAAATCTTTACCCCACTAGCATTAGATCACTGCATACTCCAAAAACATTTTGTTGGACTATGCTCATCAAAGCCACTATCACAAGCTGCTTCTAGCTTAATAGTCCCCTTTTCTCTTTTTTGGTAAACTTTTAATTTTTCAACTTTTTGATTTTCTCTTTCTTTGATCAACTTTTTCATGTATCAACTTTATAATGTTTCATTCTAAATGTGGTCCATAAAATTCAGCATCATTTTCTTAAAGAACAACGTCTTTTAGACTTCCACACTTTTGCAAATTCTCTTTTCACCTTTAGTAGCAACTGTATATTCACTGACCACGACCATCACATTTCAAACAGTTTTGACTTATTCTGCTTCAGGATCTAACAGTTTGCTCAACACAGTTCTTAACTGCACTTATCTTTTTTCAAAGGATGCCTCCATTCACCATCCGATACCATTACACGTTGTTTTCCTCAGAAGGTCTCGGACGCTCATATAACATGGGGTTACCCTGCACGGGTTCCAGTTTGTCATTTCTAAGTGTCAAGTATTCACAGCATGATTGGCTCAAATGCCTACTGCTAGTTGTTTGTGACCCCCAACATGATCTTCTCCTCCTTATAGATTGGCTCCGGTATGTCTGTCAGTGCTTGTAGTTGACAAAAATACATTGTATAAATGGTGATTCAAACAAAAAACCCTGGGCATGGTCGCTTGGTTTATTGATGCCAGAGTGCCACTTTTCATTGATTTTTACATTCGTATGAATAATAATTCACATATCTAGCGCTTACATTTATGCCTCTTTATGCCAAAATAGTTTTATAAAAACCTACTTACATAGTAAGATAGTAACATAGTATATGACAGCAGATAAAGACCAGTGTGGTCCATCCGTTGGTGAGCACTAAATCCAGCATTGAGCTTTCCCTGTTTGGTTCCATCACCATTTGTATAAGTAATGCATCTTGGAAGGCATCCACAATTTTTTTTACTTCTTTCCAGATTTGCAGAAGGAACACTCCAATCCACATCGGGTAGATTAAAGTCACCTAATATGATCACTTCCCCCTTTGTGGCTATCTTTGCAATATCTATAATCAATTCACTATCTATTTCTTCGGTTTGAGTCGGAGGCCGGTAGACCATACCAGTATAGATGATAGTGCCATCTCCTCTTTCCAACACAATCCATAGTGCTTCTTTTCCCCACATCCCCTGCATTTCAGTAGTTTTAATATTGCTTTTGACATATAGGGCTACTGCTCCTCCTTTTCCACCTTCTCTATCTCTTCTGAATAGATTATAGCCAGCTATGGCTATATCCCATTCATGCGATTCATTAAACCATGTTTCTGTAATGGCCACAATGTCCAAGTCCATTTCCACGATTAGAGCTTCTAGGTTAGGAACTTTGTTGGCTAAGCTTCGAACATTTGTGCTCATTGCTTTCCAGCATTTAACTGGCTTGCATATATTTTGCATTGATTTTGTTCTTTCCACTTGTCATTGATGTGGGGTTGAAAAGTATGGCTGTTTCTAATGTTATTCTGCTTTTTCCGGGAGTGACATCTTGAACTTGTCCTTCCCCATCCATCACCCCCTTTCTCTAGTTTAAATGCCTGTCCACATACTGCCTGAATTTTTCACTTAGGATTCTTTTCCCTGTGACAGAGAGATGTAGTACATCAGCACAGTATAGTCTCTTGTTGATCCATCTGTTTCCCCTGTTGCCTATAAATATGAATCCTTCTTGTTTGCACCAGGTCTGGAGGCATGTATTAAAGTTGTTTATGTGATGCAGCTTTTTTGCCCCCTTACCATGAACAGGTAGAACCTCTGAGAATGCTACAGTGTTATCAATGTGTTTGAGTTTCTCTCCCAGAGTCTGGAAGTCCCTTTGAAATGCAGAGGCACTGTTTCTAACCAGGTCATTTGTACCCAAGTGGATGACACCATCAGTTTTGGAGTGCTCACTTTCTGCACTAACTACACCAACAATTTGGTTTGTGTTCATGCTGGCTAAAGAGCCTGGGAAGCATTTGACCATCTTCTCTCCTTTGAACTGTGTTCCCAAGTTGGTGCCTCTGATGATGGAATCTCCAAGTAGTAGTAGTTTTCTCTTTTTTGACAGTTTCTTTATATTTAGGACATTATCAGTAGATTGGGCATTGACTCTCTCATTTAAGGGCCCTTCAGTTTCCATGGATTGGGCAACCTCATTATCCAAGGCAGAGAAGGCATTATGCAGGGATATCTCTTGATGTATAGGGTGTCTCTTCGTTACAGGTCGCAACCTACCAGAGCCCACTGCGATCCATTTGTTCCTGGGATATTTGATTCTTTGTGGGAGCGGTGGTGGACTTAGTTTCATTTGTATCCTAGAAGAGGTGTGTTTCATTGCAGCTAATTCTTCCTTTAGTAGAGTCAATTTTTAATGCATAGCAGCTAACTTGAAGCATATCAGGCAAGCTCTTAGGTTCCGAATGATTCTTCTCAGAATGAAAGCACCACAGTTATTGCACCAAATACACGACATACTGATTAAGCGGTCCTAGGAGAAGGAGAAAAGGTGGGTGTAACACCTAATTAAAAAGGACAGATGTCAACGTATATGATGACTATATAGGCAATGCAGCCCTGGGGTGGGTGGAGTGAGGGGTAGGGTATGAAGAAAATACTTTTCTACTTGCTGAAGTTGCTTATAAATTTATTCCCATAGAGAACAACTTAACAATGTGGTTATAAAGAAATTATTAATAAATAAAGTAAACTGGGCACTTTTTAGGTATGCAGGGAGCCATGCATTGAAGCCATGCATTGAGGCATTTATATGGAATCAGGTTGCAGTGTGATTTAAAAGAAAAAAACATATACATATACATATACATATATATATATATTTATATATATATATATATATTCTTCTGTACATAGCATTGTAAATAGAAGTGGCTCCACTCAGTACCACGATATGTAATGAGTTAGAGAGTATACCTCATCTACATTGTTCATTGTATAAAGTTTTTGAATACTGTTCCATGTAAAAGTTTCAGTTAGCCTGTTATGATGTAAACCACTCCTGATCTCTGGAAGGGGCGGTATAAAAATATGTTCAAATAAAATAAATAAATAAATAAAATATATTAAAACATTCAGCTAGGCGGCACCAGCATGCAGGTATTGTGGGGGAGTAATGTTGCCAACTGGCCGGTTTTCAACTGGCCTGGCCAGTTTTAATATGGCCAGGCCGGCTGCGAGTTAAAACTGGCCATTGAAAAGCTATTTTTTGCACTGGCCGAGGGACCGGGAGCGGCCAGAGCAGAAAACCGTTTTTTCATTTCTTGCTGCAGCCCTGAATCTAGCTGCGTCTCCTGCATCTTACAGAGTTGCGGCTGCGATAGTGCTAATAATTAAAATAAAAGCAAAACTGGTGCGGATCCTTCTGGCCTCTGCTATGTAACCCCTGCTGCTGTGTCCTGCTCCTGAAAGGAAGTTACATTAGAGGGAGCGGGACAGCAGCAGGGGTTACCTAGCAGAGGCTGGAAGGCTTTGCACCGATTTTGCTTTTATTTGCAAGTATTACCGCTATAGCAGCCATGCTCTATAAGATGCATGATCCACGTCACCAGAAGGAGGGGGCAAGAAAGGAGCGGACAGAGGGGGGAAGGTGGGGGCTGGAAGGGAGCTGACTTGGGGAGGGGGAAGGAGGGGACTGACATAGGGGAAAGAGTTGGCTGGAAGGGGGCTGACATGGGGGGAAGGTGGGAGCAGGAAGAAGCTAACACGGGGGGAGGGGGAGGGGGAAGGTGGAGACTAAAAGGGAGCTGACAAGGGGGAAGGAGATGGCTGGAGAGGAGCTAATGGGGGGGAAGGAAGGTGCTGGAAGGGGGCTGACATGGGGAAAGAGATAGCTGGAAGGAAGCTGACACAGAGGGAAGATGGGGGCTGGAAGAGAGTTGACATGGGAAAGTCGGGGCAGGAAGGGAGCTGACAGGGGGAAGAAGGGGGCAGGAAGAGAGCTGACAGAGGGGGGGAAAGGGGGATGGAAGGGAGCTAATACCTGAGGATGATACTGGAGGGGGACTGGAAGGGTGATGACACTAGGGAAGGGAGGAGGGGGATGGAAGGGGGGGAGTTGACATTTGGAGATGATACTGGAGGGAGACTGGAAGGGAGCTGACACCTAGGGGTGGGACTGAAGGAAGCTGACACTTGGGGATGGGACTGGTAGGTGGCTGGGTAATGGGGAGGAGGCTGGAAAGGAGGGGGCACTGGGACTAGAAGGGAGCAGACATGTGGGGATGGTACTAGAAGGGGGATGGACAGAGGGTAGTGTGACTGGGAGGGAGTTGACACAGGGGGTGGCACTGGGATTGGAAGTGAGCTGATACCTGGGATGGTATTTGGACTAAAAGAGGCTGGACAGTGGGGAAGGAGGCAGACTGGAAGGGAATGGACACCAGTGGCAGTCCTGGGAATGCAAGGGGTTGACTTTGGAAGGTACTGGGAGGAGAGCACTGGAAAGGGGGCTGCTATTGGGGAAGGTTACTGGGACTGAAAATAGGTTGATAGAAGGAAGTGAAGAAAACAAAGAAGAGACAAGAAATATCAGACATACTATACACCATAGAAAGAGAGCTAAGAGAAGACAGGAAGGCAGAAGCCTCAGATTAGGACCAGCATGATCGGAGAATAAAATGGTCAAACAACAAGGGTAGAAAAATAATTGTATTTTCAATTTAGTGATTGCACTTTGTGCTATCTTTATATTTTACACAGTATGAGGAACTGCATCTCTTATTTATCTGTTGTTGCAAAGCATGCAGAGTCTGGCTTCTTTGGGTTTCAGTTTGATTTTTATCTACACATTTTTTTTTCTTTAGGTTGTAGCCACTTATTCTGTACTTGGTGAGAGTCTGTGTTCTGAGTGTGTGACTGAGGCCAGGTGTTCTGTTAACATGGAGTTTGTACATACTGTACTATAGTAATTTGACTTCAGTTTTTCAAAATAGGTGTATGGATGTTCTAGTGTCCCCTGCAGTATTTATAGTGCTGCTTTTTTCTGGGTAGGCCCCTTTTATTTATTTTTTTTAGAATATTTTTTATTGAGTATATCATATCTCACCATCAAAAATACAAAAAGCAATATAGCAAACACAGGTGGTATACTTATAACATGCCTGCAGGAACATACTGTCAAACAACCAAAGGAGACACGTATACCCCAACCCTACCCACCTATTCTACCCACCCGACAAAATTAACAACGGGCTTCCACAAAACAACACGCATCAATTCCCATCCCCCTTCCCCCGAGACACTGCAGACATCAGGGGTCTAAAACACCTACTCCAATGCACCCAGTACTATTCACAACGCTGTATATGCAGGGTTTTCACAAATTATATTGGAAAAATGATCTAATGCAGCCCACTTGGAGAGTTTTGGCACACTACCCTTCATGTGTGAAGCTCTGTCAACGGCTTTCTCATACTTGGCGAACATGCATAGCTGATTCCACCATTCCCAATAAGTAGGTTTGCAGGGATTCTTCTATCGGGTGAGTATAAGTTTTAAAGCTACCATTATCATGAAATTGAGAAGAAAGCCATTGCTTTTATCAAAATCTGGTATCAATGCTACATTCCTAAATGCAATTATTCGCCAGGTCAAGGCAGCCGTAAAATTTAGTACTCGTTGAATCTTATTCCACACCTACGTCCAAAACTTCTGAATGTGAGGGCACTCCATCATCATGTGTCTTAATGTGCCAACCTCCCCATGACAGGACCAACACAGATTGCTCTCTTTCTTATTCCATTTACCCAAGGCAATGGGGGTAATATAAGCCCTGTGCGTAAGGAAGAACATGGATTGTGTAAGAGCCGCAGACTTTGACCCTCGAATCGAAGAGCCCCAGTATTTTGTCCATTCCAACGATGACAAGTTGAACTTCGTCTCTTCTTCCCATATGCGGCACAGCCCTAAATTTACTGGAGCAAAGTGATTCACAAACATCGCATAGAAACGAGAGGCTACTCCGTTCCTAGCATGTTTCTTCAACAACATTCAGCAAACCCCACGAACTAGACAGTCCTTCAGGGGATGGAAACACGTTACCAATACAGTGCCACAACTGTAACCATTGATAGTGACAAGAGGACGGCAACCCAAAATCTCATTGGAGGGCGCTGAAGGACTTCCAGGAAGAGCTCTCCAGTAACTGCCCAACGGTCCACACTCCGTGTCTTTGCCAGTTCTTCCATGCACATACCCCTTTATGGATCTTAAAATCAGGGTTAAACCAGATCGGCACTAACTGTGAAGGAGGGTTTCTCTGTGCAATGACAGGGAGTAGAGAGCGAAATGCTAGTTGGGTTGAAGCTATCACACTTCCAGCTTTAAAGGCCTTCGGATGTGTCATTCCAATGAGCAGTTTAACTGGGCAAGGAGGTACAAGCCGTTCTTCCATCTTGAGCCATGTAGGCGTACACTCCATGCTGTCACTCAAAGCCCATACCGATCCTTGCTTCAAGAGGAAGGCTTTATGGTACCATAGAAAATCAGGGAAATATATTCCAGCATTTGCCTTGTTAGCTTTTAATTTCTTCAATGCAATTCTAGGAGTCTTCCCATCCCAGAGGAAGGCACTTATGATCTGTTCTAAGTTCCTGTATACTGCAGGAGGAAATAAAACAGGAAGCATACTCAGAATGTAATTTACCTTTGGTACCAGAGTCATTTTAATAGCTTCCACGCGACCCCACCATGTAAGGTGAAGTGGGGACCACGACAGAGTATAAGATCGTGCCAAGTCCAACAGTTTTGCTGCATTCAGCCGTATAGTTTCTTCTAAGGACACAGAATACAGTACCCCTAAATATTTTATTGCTGCAGATTCCCATTGGAAAGGAAAGTTGTTTACTAAGGAAGGGTACGCCCAGCTGTTTAAAGGGAAAGCCACGGATTTTGTCCAGTTCACTTTATAGCCAGAGAACTGCGAGTATTGAGAGATCAAATGCAGAAGCTGCGATATGGAATCCGGCCTAAGAAACATCAACAAGTCATCTGCGTAAGCTGACAGTTTAATATGAAGATCTGCGACCTGGATGCCTTGAATCTCATCAGATTGACGGATTAGTAAAGCTATTTCAAACTCAAAATACTCAAGCAACTACGCCCCTTAGTTCACTTACAAGATTTCATTAACATAATACAGGCAACCATAACCCCACACTTTGATTTTTCCAACCTAATTCTCTTAGGTATAACGAAACAAAACATTAAAAGAATACAACTAGCACAGAACGCAGCAGCTAGAATTGTAATGAAAGCACACTCATTCCAGCATATTACTCCAATATTAGCAACCCTGCACTGGCTCCCAATACAAAGCAGGATAATATATAAGACCACAATAACCACATTTAAAGCTCTCAATGGCATGGCTCCAATCCCATTAAGCAATCTTATAAGCAAGGAATCTCAAAAAGTCACTCACAGAAAAGGACACTCAAATAAATTAAGGACTCCAAATGATTTTATAAAAGCAACCAAACTAACTAATAACAGAGCCTTCTCACATGCGGCCCCCATTATTTGGAACTCCATCCCGGAGGACCTAAGATCCACAACAGAAATTATAGAATTCCGCAAAAAACTGAAAACCTACCTCTTTGCCATGCACTACAACAACATTGATAATACACTAATCATCCCAGAAAAAGGCTAAATAACACCCAACTGAGTAAAGCTAAACCCCACAATTAACAGATTTACACCCTCTTGTAAATAACCATGTTTTAAATCTAAGGAACCTACAAACCTGTATCTGTACATAGTTCTTAAATTGTTCTTGTTCTGTTATGTATTTAACCATTCACCGTTCTGTTATGTATTTAACTATTACATTGTTTACTGTCAAAAATTGTTCCATGTAAAACAAGCCCTTGCTTTGTTGACTGTTGTTTCAATTGTAAGCCGCATCTGAACTCTGGAAGATGCGGGATATAAATGATTGTTAAATAAATAAATAAATAAATAAAGCTAGCGGCTCTAACGCTAAGTTAAATAAGAGTGGAGAGAGAGCACATCCTTGCCTGGTACCTCGATGTAGAGGAAAGGGCTGAGAGAGGGTACCGTTAACCAAGATTTGAGCAGTAGGATTGTCATATAAGACTTGTACCATGGCTACAAAATCTTCAGGCAGACCAAACCAGGCTAGCACATGATACAAGAAAGGCCACTCAAGCCTATCGAAGGCCTTTTCAGTGTCAATTGAGAGGCCCACTACAGGGACATCCATCGTATGAGCTCTTTCCAGGACATTGCAGAGCAGACGGCCATTGTCAGCTGTGGAGCTTCCTGATACAAACCCACACTGATCAGGGTGTATTAACATATGCAGCACACTATTTAGTCGCCTGGCCAGCATACTGGAAAACAGCTTATAGTCGGCATTTAAGAGGGAAAGAGGCCTGTAGTTGCCAACCACAGTAGGGTCTTTCCCTGGTTTTTCCAACACAACAATCATTGCCTCAGCAAATGCGCCCATCTTCTGATCTTGCACAAGCAATCTTTGATAATACTTCAGCATCTGCGGAAGTAATTCGTCTGCAAATGTCCTATAGAATTCGACCGGAATTCCAACTGGTCCGGCCGCTTTGCCAGTCGTCATAGTGATTAACGTCTCCCGCAGTTCCTTAACTGAGAAGGGTTTCCCTAAGGCAGCCCCTTGATATGCCTGCAGCGTGGGCCTTTCAGCCCTAGCCAGGAGGTTCTCACAAGCCTTAGCATCAAATGATACTTCTGAGGAATAAAGCTGCTTGTAGAACTTCCGAAATACTGCTGCGATCTCGCAACTAGTAGTTAGACGGTTCTGCTGCGCATCTAAAACATGAGTTACATGTGCCTTGTTATGACGAGCCTTTAAAATAGCAGCCAGCAGCTTGCTAGCTTTATTCTTTTCTGTGTAATATCGAGCTTGGTCCCCAAACATACTCCGCTCAACTTCCGTGCTTAATATCATATTATATTGATATCTCAGCTTATGCACGCGAGTCAGTACTGCTGCATTGAATGTTCTCTGCAGTATTCTTTCCCCTGCTCTAATCTGTTGTTCAAGTTCTTGGAGAAGAGCCCGTGCCTTCTTGGCTTTAGTGATAGCAAAGCTGGTTATATGCGCTCTGATTGATGCTTTAAAGGCTTCCCACCAAGCCCAATTTGCCGAGTCTTCCTGGCTGTTAGTGGCAAAGTAATCCTTTATTGCTTGCTTAATTGCCTCCTTAAAATCCGCATCTACAAGAAGAGATCTATTGAAAGACCAAAATTGCTGTCTGGACAAGTCTTCGTCTAGGCTTAATTCCAAAGCAATGGCCGCATGGTCGGATATATGGGTACTGAGAATGCTAGCCCTGCAGGCTTCTTGTACCAGTGGCCTGGAAATTAAAAAAAAAACATCTATCCTGGAATACGAACCATGAAGGCAGGAAAAAAACGTGTAGTCTCTCTCCCTAGGAAATAGGATTCTCCAAACATCCACTAGGCCAATTTCTTGCATGAGCGAATTTAGGACAGTCAGAGCTCTGCCTCTCCTAGGCCTGCTCGGGTTGCAATCCAACAAAGGATCTAGAACCATGTTGAAGTCTCCCCCTAGGATTAACAGGAGTGATGCACTTTCCTGTACCACTTCTGCAAGGGCATGAAAAAAGTTAGGCTGATCAGTATTTGGGGCGTAAACACACACAATGACCATGTGCTTAGCTCCCATGGCCACATGTGCTTTGACCCACCGGCCTTCCTTATCCGCCCTTGTAGACAGAACCTGGATCTGAGTCCTACTACTGATTAAAATTGCTACCCCATTTTTCTTTCCCAAGGCTGGTGAGTGGGCAATCAGCTTGTATTGCTTAGAGTTCAACTTCATAGATTCCTTGGATGACAAGTGGGTTTCTTGGAGTAAAATTAAATCGGCACTTTGCTTCTGAGCATAAACCAGTATCTTCCTTCTTTTTGCAGGGTGTATAATGCCCTTCACATTCAGAGACATAAGTTTAAGGGGGTGCATTACCATAAGAGTACAGAATATATTCTGCCATCCTCTCCGTGAGCTTTAACGACTTATTACCCTGCAAAATAGCCCCTGGTGCAAAAAGAGATCCTATATGTCTGCAGTGTGTCGACCTATCTCTCCCTGAAAGGAGCAACACCCATGGGTGAGATAGCATGAAGACCAAAATGAAAACACAGCAGCATCTCCAAGACCCGATTCGGTCCATCAATACAACAAGCAATTGCCTACACAATACATCAGGCATAGCAAAAGAGAAAAAAACAAAAAGGAAAAGTACACATTTTTAATGCTAGCACAAAAAGTTACAACTTATACAGCAATTATACTCAGCCTCCCCTGATAACTCTAAAGCATAACTTATAACACAAAATCCAAAGCGTCCCTCTGCTATATAGGAAAAACGGCATTGGGAACTACACAGCATACTTGCACTGTTTGTACCCACTAAGAGTACACTTGCTGGAACTGGAAAGAGGCCCTGAGCCTCAAGAGTTAGGATCCGCTTTCCACATGCATTTTTAGCGCATCCTGCTCCTCCAGAAACTGTAGCAGTCCTTCAGGATCCTCAAAGGTTTTCGTTCGATTATCCAAAGTCACTTTGAAATGCGCTGTGTAGAACAGCCCGTATTTCGCCTGCAACTGCTGAAGACGAGGACGCAACTCCAAGAATTTTTTCCTTCTGTCCGTCGTTGCCTTACTAAGGTCAGGAAAAACCGAAACTCTGTGCCCTTCGAATGTCACTGATGACAAGACCCTCGCCGCAGCCATAATTTGCATGGCCTGTTGATGTCGTAGTAGGCAAAAAATTAAGGGCCTCGGCCTCGGACTGTGACCTCCCGTATGCGCAGGTATTCTATGCACCCGTTCCACCTCCAGCGGCTTGCTGAAACTAATTTTGAGCATTTTAGGAATTGCTTTGTCAAGAAAGCTTATCGTGTCCGTGCCTTCTGCACCTTCAGGGACCCCAACTATTCTGATGTTATTTCTGCAAGTTCTATTGGAGAGATCCTCTAAGCTCGCCTCCAGAAAGTTTACCTTTTTCATGGCCTTTGCTAGCTTCTGTAAGTGTTCCTCGTGCACGGCCACTACACCATCCATTTTTTCCACACGAGCTGCTAGCCCCTGCGTTCTCTCCTTGAACTCCTGCATGTCAGCCTGCATCTGCAACACGGTTTCCCCATTCGCCGAGATTAGCTCCCGCACAGCTCGAATCTCTGACAATATTTCTCTCTTCCCCTAGTCTGTATTGCGCCCTGCCGCCATCTTAATAGGAGAGGGAGGATCTTGCTTGGCACGTTTAGAGCCTGTGTTAGCACTTGAGGCAAACTCCAGCTTGGTTTGTTTACCAGTCGCCATCCTCCTTGACTTACCGGGCTCTGCTATACCAGGAAAAAATTGCTCTGGATATTCCCATTTAGGCAATAATATCAGGATTTCTCTTCGGGTCCGCAGGAGCTAAGCTCCTATGCGTCCATCTTGCTTTGCCGCTAAGTTCCGCCTCGGTAGGCCCCTTTTATATGAGTTTTGGAAGTTTATACTGGTATGGTATGGTAGATTTGGCTTTGTAGATCTTTGGTTAATTTTGTAGGGTTTTATATTAGTTCACCTATATGCTTGGTACTGGAGAATCAGGAGTCAGGACTGACTCGAAGGCACACATTGCATTTTGCAGTTACTTTTACTTTGGCTATACATTTGCCTTTTCAGTGCAATTTTCTTACAACATGGGATTTGAAGGAGAAATACTAGCATCACGGGAAAAGAGTTCACAAAGTTTTGGAAAAAGGAGGGTGGGGTATATTCAACATTACTAATAATGAGGGAGGGGCGCCAATTTATAGGTTGTAGGGAAGCACCAGAAACCCTAGCACAGCCCTGCCAGGGCAGCTTCGGGCTGTGATCGGGGCTGTCAGTGGCCATGGTGGGCCTGAGTCAGCCCTGGGCAGCGGCGGCAGAATTTAAAAAGAAAAGCAAAGCCACGGGAATGGGCTCAGGCAGCATATGGGTTCATGCAGGCATCAGGGAGAGCTGTGATCACCGTGGCTGCTCCTGTTTAAGGCCCGCAGTGCTTGTGGCTACTCTAGAGTGCTGAACTGCTGTCGGGATTGCGGTCGCAGCACCCGGGAGTAGCCACAAGCACCGTGGCCCTTAAACGGGAGCAGCCATGGTGATCGTGGCTCTCCCTGATGCCTGCATGACCCCGTATGCTGCCTGAGTCCAGCGCCAAACATTGCATTGCTTAAAGCCCACTAACAAGTGCTCCTTTTTCAGTCTCAGACAGATCTGAGGCCCTCTCTGGCTTGTGGGTTCAGGGCAATTGCCAGGTTGCATCCCTCCTAATGTCAATCCTGATATCTGCTATCTTTTATTTTGTACAGTACGGGAGAGATGCATTTCTATTTCTTTAGTGTTGCCCTACATGCAGCATCTGGCTTTCTGAGGTTTTAGTTTAATTTTCGTCTATATATTTCTCTTTTCATTTTGTGCTTATTTATTGATGAAGGCCTATCTGTATTGTGTGTGTGTGTGTTAGGGTTGCCAACTGGCCGGTTTTCAGCCGGCCTGGCCGGTTTTTCCATGGCCAGGCCGGCTGCCGGCGCAGAGGCAAAACCGGCCCTTGAAAAGCCGGTTTTTTGCTCTGGCCGCAAGATCGGGAGCGGCCAGAGCAAAAAACCTGGCTTTTCTCCCAACCCGGAGGGCTTCAGAGGGAGCCGGGGAAGCCCGCGTGAGGCCCCGGCTCCCTCTGTACAGCCGCCAGCGTGAAGAGCCTTTTCCTTCATGCTGGCGGCTGTTCCTGTGAAGCCGCGATTGGTGGGAAAGGTTAAAGGCAATGCCCTTTGGACATTGGACTGGAAAGAAATGGGCTGTGATGGGGAGGGGGACCTGGACTGTAAAAGGGCTATGTGGGGGGGGGGGGCATGGACTGGAAATGGGTTTTGATGCGGAGGGGGACCTGGACTGGAAAAGGGCTATGGGGGGGGGGGGACATGGACTGGAAATGGGTTGTGATGGGGAGGGGGACCTGGACTGAAAAAGGGCTATGGGGGGGGGAACTTGGACTGGAAATGGGCTATGGTGGAGGGAGGGGGAACTTGGACTGGAAATAGGCTGTGATTAGGGGGGCTAGGACTGCAAATGGACTGTGATGGTGGGGGGGGGTAGGACTGCAAATGGGCTGTGATAGTGCGGGGGGACTCGGACTGCAAATGGGATGTGATGGGGGGGGGGCCTAGGACTGGAAATAGGCTGTGATGGGGGACTTGGACTGGAAATGGGCTGTGATTGGGGGGGGGTGGCTAGGACTGGAAATGGTCTATGATGTGAGGGCTAGCACTGGAAATGGGCTGATGAAGAGCTGGAATAGGACTGGAAATGGGCTGATGTGGGGCATGGGAGAATGGGATTAGAAGGGAGTGGATGCTGGGTGGGTCTAGAACTATAAGGGAACTGATTTTGGGGGAGGACTAGAATAGATGGGGAATGAGAATGGAGAGGGGAAAAAATATTTTGTGTGGAAGAAAAGTCTATGATGGGCTGGGTATTGGGAGAGTAAGAGGGGCTTGAGAATGGAAGGGTGAAATTTAAATGGATGATAAAGGAATAAGGAAAGAATTGGGGGAAAGAGCAAAAGGGAAACAATCAGTATGTTAAAGCAGAAATAGAGAGAGAATGGAAAACATCTAAAAGAGAAGAAAGGACAAATGGATAGCTCGCAGAAGACACGAAGAAACCAGAAGAAAGTGACTAGAGCAATTGCAACTGAAAAATAAAACGCCCAAACAGAAGGTAGAAAAATACTTTTTATTTTGAATTTATTAGCTGGAATATGTCTGGTCTGGGAAGTGTGTATTGATAACATCTTTGCGTTTTTGTTTAGTGCAAGAGGAAATTACTTTATAGTTTTATTTCTCCAGTGTTGTACATTTCATGTTTGGATTTTGGGGTTCCCAGTTTAATTATTATCTGACCAAGGAAGTTAGCCTACACGTATCCTCGGTAATTTTTGTGGGTGGGGCTGGGGGCAGGGCAGGGGTGGGACTAGGGGCGGAGAATGGGTGGAGCATGGCGAGCCACAGGTGTCGGGTTTTTCTCAGTGAAAAAGTTGGTAACCCTAGTATGTGTGTGTGTGTGTACAAGCAATGCTGGGTATCCTGTTAGTATGGAATTTCTGTTTAAGAATATATAGCAATCTTGCTTGTTCCGCTTGCACATTGCCCTCTCTGTAATTATTTTTTGGGGGCAGTGGGCAGCACAGGGGGTGGGGCAAGGGAGGGGTGGGGGTGGGCATGGGCAGAGCATGGCTAGCCAAGGTGGTGGGTTTTCCTCTTTCAAAAAGTTCGCAACCCTATGGGGGAGGGAACCTTGACTTGCCATGGTTCATGACCTGCATGGGACAGGAAGGACCAGGAAAGGTTCTGGATCATGGTCGGTTGTAAGAGCGGGACATGGAAGGAAGCACAGTAAAAACAGGAAGAATAGAAACAGTATGTTCTGCAGTGGCAGCGACTGGAGTGGGGGAGGGACGAAGGCTGTGATCACGTGATGAGGAAAGAGTCAGAGGGCATGAGGTGAGATTGGCATTAGATTGCCTGTCTAAAATTAAGCTGCATTTCACAGCTTGAGGCAAGTTTGGTGATGTGATTATTTAAAGGGCCCTCAGCCACAAATTAAAATAAAGCATAGAGAGCTGGATATTTCCCCGATGGGAGGGGAAGGAGGACAAACACAGCAATGCCGAAGGGCAGTGAGTTTAGAAGCCAAATTTTTTAAAGGGTTGGACAAAGAGGAAAAGTGACAGCTGTTAAACAGGGTGAAAAAAAGTTTTTAAAGGAATTTTAAACCAGTGATTCCCAACATGGGCGGGGGGACGATGGGCTAATCTAAGGAGGTATAGAAAGAACAGGTGGCAGTGTGGGGGTGCTGCACTGCCCTAGGGGGGTGCTGGAGGAATAAGCACAATATAGCGGCGTGAACAACTAAGAACTAAGAAGTAAGAAAGTCTACACATTGTGCAATATAAATTGACTATATACGAAATGAGCATATGCTTGCATCATCACGAGGGAAGCAACGGTGTATATGTTTACATTATATGATTACACCAGGGGGGGGGGGTTCACTAGCATATTTGGCAGGAATAAGCAGTAAGTTGCATCCAGCATGTCAGATTTGTATGCGTGAACGAAACATACTGGAATAGAAATGCGATAGATAAACTTGTAAAAAAGCCATTGGCTAGTCTTGGATGGTGGGAAGAAATAATCAGTGGCGGAAATGACATTAGTGATTTGTTTTGAGTAATAGTCTCACTGGGTGAGGGAGGGGCGCTGTAATAAATTTGTGGAACCGAGGGGGCAGTGGGTCGAAAACGTTTGGGAATCACTGTTTTAAGCTATTGCAGTGCTGTGGTAATGCAGCTAGGATGGAGCTAGCAGGGAGGTTATTGCAGACAGTGGGGTCCAGAAATAATTTACACATTTCTTTGGTAGTATTTTAGGCGTTTTTTTGTGTTTCGAGTAAAATATAGTACATATTAAAAAGGATGAACTTTAATTATAATTATGTGGAGGCATATTCTGTACTGTGCGTCCCAGCCTCTGTGTGTCTGGTCGGAACCAGATGCACAGAGGTAGACGCAGTTCTGATCTTGTGGGGCATGTCTAGCCCCTGTGGGATCAGAATCACGTCTAGCCCTGTACGTGCAGGATGGGACCCAAGTCCCATCAGCCTGCACATACAGACCCCTGTCTGGCTAACAGTCAGGCTCCTGAATGGCGTCCGGTTGTCATGTCCCTGGTTGCCGACTACTTTTTCTTTTCCTGCAGCCCAACCTCCAATCTGGCCTCCCATGGCTAGGGTTGGGCTGCGGGAATTCTCCTGCACCCACCTCATTTTTTGTCCTTGGCTGGGCCTCCCCATTGCCTGACATCTAGGGGAACTTATTCCAACTCCGAGATGGAATAAGTTCCCCATCCAGTCTGTTGACCCCGGACATACAGGGTCGACTTCAGAATTGGCCCTGTACTTCTGGGGCTGCAGACTGCCCACTAGCCGCCCTAAATCCACCTCCACACCGCCCCCTCCTGCCCCCATCTAAGTCTCCCCATACAAACTCCTTGTTCGTATGGGGAGGCTTAGTCGGGGATGGCAATGGGGACAAATAGTGGGGATGGACGGATCGGAATAGACCCCATAGACATTAGTATAGAAAAAAAAAGTCTGAAAAGTTTGAAAGTGACAGCAGGGAATTCTCATCACCCAAGTCAAAAACAAAACCTTACACTCTGGCTATTGGTTTGACCTTAGAAATATCCTGACAACACCATGGTGACCACTGGTTGGAAGGGACAAGCAAACGATTCATAACAACATAAGCTGTTACCTTAGAGATCACCAAGGAAGCCCAAGGAGAGGTGCTGTGTGAATGAGGCCTGATTTTGGTAGTGAATGCAGAATGGTGGACTACCTTTGGTTGAGGTTAGTGTGGAAGTAAGTAATAATAATTATTGAAGCAGTGCACGGAATTTGCCTGGCTCATGTTGAGCAAGTATTTTGTTTGTGCGACACTTCTAGGAAGAGCATAAGGCCAGTTGGCAGATAAGAATGGCTCAGAGTCTGTAAAACACCAGAATAGCTGGCAAAAAAAGAAGAAAACAGCCTAGAATTTACACCCAAAAGGGGAGTGGACAGGTTGTCTAATGAGGAAGGGCCTATTCCATCTAAAGAATTTAAGAGCACTATAAGGCTGTGGAAAATCTTCACCAGTGTTTTGAAGAGGCTGCTGTCAAAGCAGTTACTGATTAGTCATGAAGGTGAAAGGAGTAAAGTGTACTGTTTGGGTCTCCCATTGACTAATGTCCGGGCCATTCCTTACATTCTCATTGCAACAGTTTACTTCAATAACCTGCGCCTGTTTCATTCCTTCATTAACGTGTTTTAGCTAGAAACAGTGCATAGGATAGGGGAGCTAAAATGAACTGAAGAAGAGCTGATGTATAAGAAGCGGAATGCTATGAATTAGACACGGTTTTGCTTACTTTGATTATATAAAGACAGGAAATAGGAAAGCCTCTGTGGGAGGTGAAGAAAAGAAAATATCTTCAGTAGACCTCAGACACCAAGAAAAGAACACTGGATTAAGAAAAGCATGTGCACATATATACTCTGGCCAGAGATTAAATTCCATTAAATTGGTTTAAAAAAAACGGGATTAGCTTGAGCAGAGCCAGTCTTTGGGACTGCTTTGATTTTTCTCTCCATGGGGAGTACACAAAACACTGGACACAACTATGGTACGTTGCTGCATGTGCTTCTGCGAGTCAATAAGAAAAAACAAATTCAAAATTTCTAGTAAAATATTGTTATTATGTAACAACCTCAGAAGAGGGAGAAGAACTTGAAGATATTTTTCTGAAAGTAATATTCTGTTCTGACTGAAGTAGACATTCTAAGGGGAGATAGTTTAAAGAAACAAGTATACGGTTTGGTAGTGAGGGTCATTGAGTTCAGCTTGAAGAGAAAACATACTGTTGATTGCATCTGCTGTTTGAAAGAAACTCATTTAATATTTATGCTCTACAGTTATTGGAAGTTAATTACTCGAGTTAGAGTCTAAAGATAAAATTTTGTATCTAAGTGATATTTTTTATTTACCTATGAATAAAGTATTTATTTTATTGTGTCAACTACTCGTGTTTCTCGCCTTTACCTCTGGAGAAACCAAGTCCTGTTATAAATCCCACATATTATAGAAAGGGCAGTGTAGCACCATCTGGGCTGCCTGAAATAACAGGCTTCCCTGGCCGGATTGTGCACTAGGATGAGTGAAAGGGAGAGGGAGGGAGCAGTGAGTTTGGGAGAGAAGGGACCCTATAGTGGTGGGCTTGCATCAGCAGGGACTGGCTCTGATCTGCTTATCTTTGAAATGAATGGCAAGGTAACAGACATGAAAAGTCTGAAAATGCACATTTAGCTAGAGGCACCTCTTCTTTGGCTTGCTGGGTAGTGGCCAGGGGTCAGCTGTTGCGGCAATTTTTTCAAGCAAATTTTTCTGTGTCAAGAAGAAAAGATGGCTTGTGGGGCTGGCATCAAGAGGGTGAGTAGCTCTGTGGCTGAAGGTCAGGTTTTCTGATGGCAGCCATGCCAGGCCATGAGTAATGTAGTGGATGGGCCTGTTAATGTTAACGATATTTCTGGGCTAGTCTCCAAGGTGTGTCCAATGTTGGTAGATTCTGAGCCAGTGGTAGATGAGCCAGTGAGGGCCTTGGAGGTACTGATGGAGGTAATGTTGCTGGAAGCAAGAAGGGAGGTGTCTCAAGGAGTGGATACAGAGCTTATGCCCCATGGCAAAGGAGGTATCTTGGTCTTGGGGGAGGGCTAGAAGTAAAAGTGCTGTGGCAAGTTGAGGTAAGTCTGCGTTTGGAGCTCAGGGCCTGATAACCGGCGGTGCTCAAGCAGGAGTGGACGTTTCTGAGACAGATGTGGGAGAGGGCCACGTTTCTTGTGCACCAGGTCTTCAAGTACCAGTAACAACCTGAGGAGTGTGGACTGGCATGTACCTATGTGATTGCAGGATTTTCCTGGACATGTGGGTGATTTTTCGGGGGGGGGGGGATGCATGGTTAGGTAGCCTCTTTGGGGTGGGATTGGTGGTCCAGAGGTCCTCTTGGTCTGCTAGGTTGGTAGTAGCAGGTGTTATCTGGGCCATCATGCTTTGGGAGTGTGGTAGGACCATGGGGTTGTCTGGGGTTAGGCATGCCTCAGACTGGAGCATCCTTTGTGGTCCTGTTTTTTCAGGTACTTTCCCTTCTATTCAGGTTGAGTGGCAACCTGTGTGGAGTCAATTCAGTGAAGAGTAGCCTAGTCCATCTCAGAGGGAAGCTTGCAGGTGTGATATTTCTGTTGGATCAGCAACTATGCCAGTTGTTGGAGTTTTGGATTTGGCTGGGTGCTGGTGCACCCTGTGTCATTGCTTCCTGCTACTAGTGATGAGCATCCACCTTTGGTTCCAGCTCAGGTGGGAGATAAGGATAGGCACTTAGAGATAGCCAGTGCTGGTGTGGCTTCATCTGCTCCCAGGCCTAGTGGTATTGTGTCAGGAATGAGATGGGGTGCAGCGAAGGACGTGAGAAAGTGAAAGCAGAAGCATCGCAGGTTTCAGTGGTCTAGGTCCATCTTCTTCATTTTCTACATCTCCAACCTCATTGTCATCTTCTTATTCATTGGCAAAGTTAAAAAGTCATGGGATAGGAGGCAGTGTACTATTGTGGATCAGGAACTGGTTAAAAGATAGAAAGTAGAGGATAGGGCTAAATGGCAAATTTTCCCAATGGAGAAAGGTGAATAGTGGAATACCCACAGGGATCTGTGCTGGGTCCGCAGCTTTTTAACATATTCGTAAATGACTCGGAAATGAGAATAACGAGTGAGGCGATCAAATTTGCAGATGACACAAAATTATTCAAATCTGCTAAAACCCAAGAGGATTGTGAAAAATTGCAAGAGGACCTTGATAAACTGGAAGACTGAACATTCAAATGGCAGATGGAATTTAATGTATACAAGTGCAAAGTTATGCACCTAGGAAAGAACAACCCAAGCTATGGTTACACGATCCAAAGTTCCATATTAGGACCCACCACCCAGGAAAAAGATTTAGGCATCATCATGGGTAACACTTGAAACCCTCCACCCAGTGTGCAGTGGTACCCAAGAAGGCAAATAAAATGATAGGAATGATAAGAAAAGGAATGGAGATAAAACAAAGGATATTATAATGCCTCTGTATCATTCCATGGTACGAGCGCACCTTGAATATTGTGTACAATTCTGGTCACTGTATCTTAAAAAGGATATAACGGAATTAGAAAAGGTACAGAGAAGAGCCACCAAAATGATAAAGGGGATGGAAGGATACCCCTATGAGGAGAGGCTTAAAAGGTTAGGGCTTTTCAACCTGGGAAAGAGATAGCTGAGGGGAGATATGATAGAGGTCTATAAATTAATGAATGGAGTGGAGTGGGTAAATGTAGATTGATTCTTTATGCCATCAAAAAGTAGCAACACTAGGGGACATGCACTGAAGTTACATTGTAACTCGTTTAATAAGAGAAAATATTCTTTCACTCAACGAGTAATCAAACTCAGGATATCACTGCTTGACCCAATACAAGCATTGAGGAACCTGTGTCTTTTGGGGACACTGCTAGGTACTTATGACCTAGATTGGCCACTATTGGAAACAGGATACTGGGCTTGATGGACCTTGGTCTGACCCAGTATGGCATTTCTTATGTTCTTATGTTACCGCAGGATGTAGTAAAAGCTGTTAGTATAGCTGGGTTAAAAAAGGTTTGGACAAGTTCCTGGAGGAAAGGTCCATAAACCATTATTAAAGAGGACCCAGGTAATCCACTGCTTGCCCCAATACCAACATTATGGAACCTGTGTGCCTTTTTGGGAAACTGCTAGGTACTTGTGACCTGGATTGGCTACTGTTGGAAACAGGATACTGGGCTTGATGGACCTTAGTCTGACCCAGTATGGCATTTATTAAGTTCATAAGAGGCCCCATGCAGAGGGAGAAAGGGTTGCTCTGGCTTTAGTAGCACTGATTGAGTTGTGGGAAGGAGTCTCAAAGTCACACAGGAATAAGATATGATGACAGAGGTTTACTGACATATTTCAGTTGCTTGAGGGATATCGAGGGTGAGTGAAGGTATGGGAAAAAGAAACAAAAGAAAAGTTTAGGTGCACAGGATGCCTCAGACTATTCTTAATTGGGTTTGTTGTTTTCTTTGTTTAGTGAGTATTGTAGATCATTCTGATCCTTCCCAGTATGGGTCTTTGTTGGCTTATGCTGACATGATTGTTCAGCTGCATAAGGATTATGAAGGTTGAACTTGGCTTAACTATTACTGTATTAGTATCTATGATGGGCGTTTTCAGGATAAGATGGAGGCGAATAAGCTCATATCTTAGGGAACACAAGACATAAGCTTATGACTGAATCAGATAACAAATAAGGTTTACAATGGTGCTGGGGGTAGGGCAGGGGGCAGGGTGGTGTCAGATCAAAACACTACTTTTTGTTTCCATGGTGTCACTTCTGCTGAAATAAACTCTGCAAGTGGACCATTTGACATGTGTTGACGGTTTAACAGAGCTGCATGTTCCTTTCAAGAGTGCCATTTCAAACCCATCTGCTCCGTCTGTGCAGAAATTGGTCCCACATGCGAGTATCTCAAGCGGATGTCCAGCATTGGCAGCAGTAAGCAATAGCTTTTTCAGTTGGGCTGATACCCCAATTCGCTTGAGTGGTAACACGATGCCTGGTTGTTGAAATACTCAGATATTAGGAAGGCTTTACAGATGTTCATCATTTTTCAGTCGAGTTTTGTGATAACATGAAGGGTCTGTTAAAGGACTCCAGGGTTTACTTCTGGGGCTGCACTGTGGCAGGAGAAGATTGTTTATGGGATGTCGGCTGGGGAGTTGGACTTGGACAAGGTTACTGGACTATTTGAGTCTTTGCCTGATTTGGACATGGTGGTGTCTCCTCTTGCAGTGGTTCCTAAGAAGGAGTCTGGCAATTTTAGACTGATTCATAATTTGTCTTTTTCTGATGGCGAGTCTCTTAATGATTTTGTCCCTCATGAGTTTTGTTCTGTTCACTATGCTTCCTTCGATTCCATGGCTCCATGCAGCGTTGTGGTAGAGGTGCTCTCATGGTCAAGGCTGACATAGAATCTGCTTTCTGCTTTTCACCAGTGCACTTTGATTGCTTTCCTTTGCTGAGTTTTGAATTTGAGGCGAGTTTTATTTTGACAGATGTATTCCCATTGGTTGTTCTGTGGCTTGCTCCTGTTTTGAGCTTTTTAGTTCATATTTGCATTGGGTGGGATACAGGTAGGTGGCCTGAACCACATGATGATTTTTTGTTTGTAGGACTTGTTGACTCCGGGACTTGTTTGCATTTGCTTAACATTTTTTTGCAAGTGGTTGTAGCCTTTGAAGTTCTTGTCAAGAGCCATCATCAATGAATGCTGACTTAAGAGTTGTTTTCCTGATGTTGCTCATGAATGGCCTCAGGAATGGGTACAATGAGGGAATGAGGAATTCCCCTTTTTTATTTTTTTTCATTCCATCTAGGTTGGTTAAGGGATAAGAAGATTGCGTTTCGGTATGATAATTTTGCGGTGGTGCACACAGGGCTGTCCCATCCACTAGGCGAACAAGGAAGTTTCCTAGAGGGGCAGACCCTGATGGGTGGCACAGCATCCTGTTCTCTTCAAAGCAGTGGCTGAGCTGCCGCTTCAATGCCCTGGCAGGCAGTGAAGCACCCATATGCATGTGCACAGTCACGGTCTGCCACTCCTGCCCCCTCCAAAAAGAAGTTGTAGCAGAGGGGGCAGGAGTGGCAGGCCGTGTGTGTGTGCATGTGCTTTAAGGCCTGATGAGGGTGCTGAAGTTGCCACTTTGAAGAAGTGATCACCATGCCACCCACATCCCCCAGGTGAGAGGCTGGATGTTAAGGGTGGCATAGTGTGGCGGTGGCGGTGACAGCATAGTGGCCTCAGCAGCACAAGGGAGGCAGCATGGGGTACGGCATGTCAAGCCTGCCTAGGGCAGCATTAGCCGTTGGGCTGGCCTTGGGTGCATGTGATTAATAGGGATTATGCATGTTGTGAGGCAGTTGTGGATCTTCTCTGCAGTTTTGTATTGTGATGTTTGTAATTGAATGTGGTTGTTTGGGCTTGTCATGCCCAGGGTGATCACAATGTTTTGGATGATGCTTTATCTTGCTCCAGTTGGTCTTTGTTTCAGAAACTGGTACCACTGGCGGACAAAGTTGGAGTGGAGATACCAGAATTCCTTTGGAGTTTTGGTATCATGGAGATTGCTGCAGTGTTTACTAGCACCATCCACGTGGATTGCATATAATTGTTTGTTGAAAAGTCTTTCCTCTTTCATAAGGGATGAATTGGAATTTGGTTGCCGATAATTTGCTAGCGAGTCACTAACCGGGCAGCAACTCAATATTGGTGCTGCATCTGCTCTGCCTTGGAATGCCCATGACATGCCCTGAAGATAACTGTTGAGCATCAGAGTATGTAGCGATTGCACTCGCGAATATCTAAGTGCGGTAGTGCCGCTGAATATTCCACTATGTTGCATTTACACAGTTTGCAGGTCTGCAAATCATATAAATGCCTTTGACTATCCCCTCCAACACTACTAACAGGATGTCAGTTCAGGGGGATGGCTTGTTGTAAAGGATAGGTGATAGGGTTTATCACCCTGAGACTTGTTGGAGTGGAAGCAGAGATGTAGCGCATCTCAGTAATGTGCATGTCTTGGTAGTCTGGGGATTGAGCATCTTGCTGAAATGGGGCAGATGTTCACAAGGGTTGAGTACGTTTATATGATATTGGGTTCTTAAATAAAGGTGTGGCCTTGTACTCCCAATTACATGAATTGTGCTTTTGTGCAGGTTTGGGGAAGGGGAATGTGCACTCGTAGGCTTTGGGATAGCTCGGCTAAGAGAAAACAGACTTTGTCCCTCTTGTCAGTGGGAAAAATATTTAACACTTACACATAATAAAGTAAGTGAAAAACTTAATATCGTTTGCACCATGGCTGCCCAGTCTCAGTAGCTTTATAGGTTGATGCTCGTTTTAACACGTTATTTTGCATCTATTTTATAATATTAAATATGCATGTACTTCACTTTATTAAACAGAGTGTGCGTGAGCACTTACATCAGCCCTATGGTCTTCTTTTTTCAAGAATGCACATAAATGATAGTATTTTATAATTTACATACATAAAACTTTGCAGTCCACTCAAACTCCACCCTTGTACATGCCTACAGTGAAAGTACACACAATCAGCCTGTGTACATTCAGATTAGCAACCACATAAAATACACATGCAAATGCCTTGATTTACACTTGTAAACATAAGCACTAATTTAAGTGTTGTTGTTGCTGTTGTTAAGGCCTGTCGAGTCAATGTCAGCTCATGGTGATCCCCTCGAGATAGTTGTCCTAAATTGTGTTCAGTCTTTAGTCAGGCAACTAAATGTTGATAGAGTGGCATCCATAGCTGCTCTAATAGTATCAATCCATCCCATTGCTGGCCTTCATCTTTTGCACTGACCTTTCAAGCTTGCAAGTCTTTCTCTAATGATCTTTCTCTTTGCATGATATATCCAAAGTATGAAAATCAAAGCCTTGTCATTTGAGCTTCTAAAGATAGCTTAGCTATGATCTTCTCTAGTACCGACTGATTTGTTCTTCATGCACAATATTCTTCACCAACACCATAACTCAAAGGCATCAATTTTTTTTAGTCTTTCTTCTTCATTGTCCATCTTTTGCATCCACATACATTATGGAAAATACCATGGCTTGGAATCTTTGTATGTAGAGACAGCACTGCATTTTAGAATCTTGTCTAAGGGATATGTTTACTAAACAGCAGTATTGGCTTCCGTGCGATATCGGAGCCACGGCCCCATTGAATTCAATGGAGCTGCAGCTCTGATATCACACGGAAGCAGCTACTGCTGTTAACAAACATATCCCTAAATCTTTCATAGCTGTTCTTCTGAGAGCAATATGCCATTGGATTTCTTGACTCCTTGTCCTCTCTTTATTCATTATTGATCCAAGCAGGATAAAGTTGTCTAATACTTGTATTTCTATTTCTTCTCCATCAAGGATAAAATGATTCATTTTGCCATTAGTCAGGATCTTTGTCATCTTCATGTTATGGTACAGGCCCATTTTAAGATTATGTTCCTTCATCATGATAAGCAGATGTTTCAGATTGTCTTCACATTCAGCCAGTAACATGGTATCATCAGCACAGCGAAGCTGTTGTTGAGTCTTCCACCAATCTCACACCTCGGTTGCCTTACATAAGAAATACTATACTGGGTCAGACCAAGGTCCATCAAGCCGAGTATCCTGCTTCTAAGAGCGGCCAATCCAGGTCATAGGTACCTGTCAGGTTCCCAAAACGTTACACAGATTTTACATTGCTTATTCTGGGGTAAGCAGTGCATTTCCCTGGTCCTCTTTAATAATAGCTTATGGACTTTTCCTGCAGGACCTAGTGCAAACCTTTTTTAAATCCAGCTACACAAACAGCTATTACTACATCCTCCAGTAATGAATCCCAGAGTTTAGTTACTCGTTCAATTAAAAAATATTTTCTCTTATTAGTCTTAAATGGGCTATATTGTAGCTTCATTGCATGTCCCCTAGTCTTTCTACTTTTTGAAGGCGTAAACAACCAATCTACATTTACCCATTCTACTCCATTGATCAATTTATAGACCTCTATCATATCTCCCCTCAGCCATCTCTTTTCCAAGTTGAAGAACCCTAACCTTTTTTTTGGTTTTTTTTTTTTTTTTATATTTACATTTTTATTGTCAAACCACACAGTAAAGGTGTACTGGTACAAACAAGAGCAAAACAAACTTGCGCCCAAACAAAGTAATACATACAGTAGGGCATGAAATACCACAGACACCATCTGGGTAAGCCAGAACCATCCCATGAAAGCACTAGCGGGGGGAAAAAAAGGAAGAACCCTAACCTTTTAAGCCTCTCCTCATAGGGGTATCCTTCTATTCTCTTTACCATTTTGGTGGCTCTTTTCTATACCTTTTCTAATTCTGCTATATCCTTTTTAAGATACGACGACCAGAATTGTACACAATATTCAAGATGTGGATGCACCATGGAACGATGCAGCGGCATAATAATATCCTTGGTTTTGTTCTCCATTACTTTCCTTATGACTCCAAACATTCTATTTGCTTTCTTGGCTGCCGCTACACACTGTGCAGAGGGTTTCAATATTTTATTCACGATGATGTCTAAATCCTTTTTCTGAGTGGTGGTTCCTAATGTGGAACCTTGCACTATGTAACTGTAGTTTGGGTTGTTCTTCCCTAAGTACATAATTTTGCACTTGTCCACATTAAATTCAGTCTGCTATTTGGATGTCCAGTCTCCCAATTTTTCAAAGTCCTTTTCCAATTTTTCATAATCCTCATAAAACTGAATAATTTTTTGTCATCTACAAATCTGATCACCTCACTCGTTATTCCCACTTCCAGGTAATTTATGAATATGATAAAAAGCAGTGGACACAGCACAGATCCCTGGGGTACTCCATTATTCACCATTCTTCATTGAGAAAATTGGCTATTTAGCCCTATTCTCTGCTTTCTATCTTTTAACCAGTTTCTAATCCACAATAGTACACTTCCTCCTATCCCATGACTTTCTAAGTCTCTCATGAGGGACCTCGTCAAAGGCTTTCTGAAAAACCAGGTACATTATATCAACCGTCTCACCTTTATCTACCTGTTTTTTCACACCTTCAAAAAAATGGAAGAGATTAGTAAGACAAGAATTTCCTTGGTTAAATCCAGGTTGGCTTTCTCCCATTAAACCATGACAATCTACATGTTCAGTAAATTTATTCGTTATAATGGTTTCTACCATTCTGCCCAGTACCGATGTCAGGCTCACTGGTCTGTAGTTTTCCAGATCACCCCAGAACTGTTTTAAAAAATTGGTGTTAGATTGGCCATTCTCCAATCTTCAGGTACTGCAGATAATTTTACAGATTACTAATAGTGGGTCTGCAATCTTATATTTCAGTTCTTTCAACATCCTTGGATGTATACCATTCAGTCCAGGCATTTTGCTACTTTCAGTTTATCAAATAGCTGTAATACATCTTCACGGTTTATCGGTATTTCTTTCAATTTTTCTGATACATCACCTTTAAATACCATTTCAGGTATGGGTAACTTCCTACATCTTCTTGAGTAAAGACCAAAGCAAATAATTCATTTAGTCTGTTGTGCTATGGCCCTGTCCTCTCTTAGTGCCCATTTTACTACTCTATCATCTAATTTATTTATTTATTTATTTTATTTAGACAGTTTTATATACTGCCTTATCCTTCAATCAAAGCGGTCAAATTGACAGTTTTGATTGAATTGGTCTAATTGACTCTTACACACATTTTCTTTGATACGAATGTACTTGAAAAGGTTTTCATTATGTATTTTTGCTTCCACAGCAAACCTTTCTTCAAATTTTCTCTGTGCCTGCCATATCAGTGCCTTGCATCTAACTTGCCAGTGCTTATGTTGTTCCCTGCTTTTGTCATTTGGCACCTTGTCAATTTCCTGAAAGATGTTTCTTTGGCTACAGCAGCCTCTGTGGCCTCACTTTTAAACCATGTTGGCAGTTTTTTGGCCTTCTTTCCACTTTTCTTAAAGTGTGGAATACATCTGTTCTGGGCTTCCAAGATAGTATTTTTAAACAAAGCCAATGCTTGATGTAATTCTTTAACCTTTGCAGCTGTTCCTTTTAGTTTTTTCTAAACTATTTTCCTCATTTTCTTCTAATCTCCCTTTTGAAAGTTAAAAGGTAGTACTGTGGATTTTCCTGCTGTCCTCCCTCCATATATTAAATCAAATGCGATGATGCTATGATCACTATTGCCAAGTGGCCTGAACACCATTATTGCTTGCATCATATCCTGTGTTCCATTAAAGACAAGGTCCAAAATAACTTCCCCTCTTGTGTGGTTCATGAAGCAGCTGCTCCAAGAAGCAGTCATTTATTTCATCTAGAAACTTTATCTCCTGCTGTGACATTGAACCATTCACTATCGGGACAATTGAAATCACCCATTATCACTGTATGGTAACTTTTGTTACCCCGATTTCTTTTAGTGTTTCATCATCCATCTGTTCATTCTGGCCAGAAAGTCTGTAGTACACATCCACTGCTATCGCCTTCCCCTTTTTACATGGGATTTCTATCCATAGAGATTCTACAGTGAATTTTGTTTCCTGAAAAACTTTAATCCTGTGTGACTCAATGCACTCTCAAACATAGAATGCAACCCCTCCACCAGTTTGATCTACTCTATCTTTGCAATGTAGTTGATACCCAGGTATCACAGTGTCCCTTTAGTTATCCTCCTTCCACTGGGTCTCTGAGATGCCAATTATATCTAACCTTTCATTTAATGCTACAGTATATATTCTAACTCTCCCATCTTATTTTTTGACTTTTAGAATTTTCATACAGGCATTTTAGAGGTTGTATTTTGTTCAAATTAATCTGGTTATCAGTTGGCAGGGGCAATTTAGAATCTCTCAACTGTCTCCTCTGTACTTAACACTAAAAGCCCCAAAGTGTGTTAATTGACGCAAATGCATCTTCGAAGTTGTATACCAGCGCCACTGCTAGAACCATGTCAGTCATGTTCCATGACTTTGTTAGCAAGGTCAAGATGTTCAAATATGTGCATCGAAAATTAATTACAGATGCACCACCTAGCGGGAAAATGAATTTATACCTAGAAGCCCCAAAGTACGTCAATTGACGCACTCAATTGTCTTGGATGCGTCAATTGATGTACTTTGGGGCTTCTAGGTATAAATTCATGTTCCTATTAGGTGGCGCATCTCAATCACTGTTTACAGTTTTACTCCGACATTACAAACAATAAACACATGATGATGTCATGTAATGACATCACATAATGCACGTATTTAACAAATAAGTAAATGCAGTCGTAATAATGCATTAATTGATGCCCTTTGGGGTTTCTAGGTAAAATTCCTTTTGGGGCTTCTAGTGTTAAAGGCATTTGGATTACTTTTATCTTTGTTGGAACCTCTCTATCAAGATGCCCTACTTTCCCTCATTTACTAGTATCCTACAAGGATACATCCTTCCGAACCATGCACTCTTGGGCAGCCATGCACTCTTGGCCATGAATACTGTTGCCCGATCACTCCAGCATGTCTCTAGGTATGAGCATATATCACCCATCCTGATGCAACTACACTGGCTCCCCATTTCCAGCAGTCTGACTTATAAAGCTCTTCTTCTCACATTCAAGATTATCTACAATTTATCTGCTTCCTCCTTGTCATCAATTGTTCAACTAATCCCAGACAATCGAACATGAAGATCTAACATGAAAAATACCCTGGTCTTGCCTTCCATCATAAGGACTTGCTCTAAAGCTGCTACGAACTGAGCCTTTTTCTTATACGCTCCAACACTTTGGAATGCTCTCCCTGCCTCAGTCCGAACCATCAGTGACCTCTCTACTTTCAGGAAGGCTTTAAAGACCCATCTTTTCCAGCTGGCTTATGACCACATAATTTAATGAAGCTCTCTCATAATGCTGTCAACATAGAAGGACGCTCTTAATGCTGACCAAAGAATTTGATGCTGCTCTTTGTTCTCCCTCCTCCCCTTTTCATACCCTACCCCTCTTCTACCTCCACCCTTCCCTTTTTAGCTTACCCTTCCACTAGTTATTTAGCGCCCTGCCTTGATACCAAGAAATGTTGTTCTTGCCTGTTAAAGTTAAATTACTGGTTCTGATGTTTTATGCCTGTTCCTTATGCGTTCTCTGTAAAGTTGCTTGTTTGTAAATGTTCCTTGTAAACCACTCTGATATTAAATAGTGTGGTATATAAAAGCTAATAAATAAATAAATAACTGTTGGCTTTGCCGTATCATCTATTTTACAATCTTCTCTATCTCTCTTTTTAAAGGTTAATGCCAGCAGTCTGGTTCTGCCCCGGTTAAGGTGGAGCCCATCATTCCAGAAAAGACTCCCCCTCCCCCTTCCCCAGAATATTGCTCGATTCCAAATAAATCCCAAACTGTCTTCCTTGCACCATTATCTCATCCATTCTCCAGAATTCTGCCTGCCTTTTGGCTCCTACACATGGAATGGGGAGCATTTCATAAAATGCTATACTGGAAGTTCTGGTTTTCAACTTCCTACCTAAAAGCCTAAATTTGGCCTCCAGAACCTTCCAACACTTTCCTATGTCAATGGTACCATCATGTACCGAGACTGCAGAATCCTCCCCAGCACAATCTAAAACTTTGTTGAGATGGCGTGTGAGGTCCACTACCTATGTACCAGACAGGCATGCTACCATGCAATCCTCATGTCCACCAGCTACCCAGTTATCTACATGCCTAATGATTGAATTACCAACTATAATGGCCATCCTAACCCTTTCTTCATGGGCCATATGCCCCTGAAGAAACCTCCTCAGTGTGAGAAGGTTTTACATTATCTGGAGGACAGGTCCTAGCTACAGGATCACTTCCTGCCACACCAAGGTTATGCTCTCCTTTCACGTGACCTCTCTCCTCCATCGCAAGAGAGAGGCTGCCAGACTGGAGGTGGAACTTAAGTACTACATCCCCATAGATCTCATCTATATTCCTTTTTGTCTTCCTTTGCTGCTCCAAGTCTGTTACTCTAGCCTCCAGAGATTGGACTCATTCTCTGAGAGCAAAGAGCTTCTTGAATCTAATGGCCTTTACCCTCCCTGTTTAGGGTAAAGGCCAAGGCAGAGAGGCTCACATCCTGGAGATGAATGCATGGCTGCGTGGATGGTGTCATCGAGAGCGTTTTGGTTTCCTAGACCATGGGATGCTGTTCCAAGGGTTGCAGAGCAGAGATGGCAACTGTTCCAAGGGTTGCAGAGCAGAGTGGAAGAGTGGCATAGTGGTTGGGGCAAGGTACTTCAGGCCGGAAGGTCGGGAGTTCAAATCCCACTAGAGGACAGCAACCTTAGGCCGGAAGGACTGGGGTTTCTAGTCCCACAGGTGCTCCTTGTGGTCTTGGGCAAGCCACTTAACCCTCCATAGCCCATGTTCACTGTAAAATAGTTATCTCCAAGTTATAATGCCCTGTTCAATGTAATTTCAGTTTGTTCAATGTAAACCGCACTGATGCAGAATAGTGCAGTATATAAGAGAATGTAAATAAATAAATAAAATAAAATAAATAAAATCTGTCCAAGAAAGGTCAACACATCTTCGGTAGTAGACTGGCTAATCTACTGAAGAGGGCTTTAAACTAGATTCGTTGGGGATGGGTGAAGAAAGCCCCCAGGTAAGTGAAAGCCCCCAGGTAGGTGATACATTAAATACCTTTATGGAAATGGGTAACAGGGGTAACATATGAAAAAAAGTGTGTATAAATGCCTGTAGCATGGGAAATAAGATCCCTGATGTTGAAGCTTTGGTGGGAGTGGCTGACTTGGATTTAGTGGCAGTTACAGAAACATGGTTCACAGAAAACCATGATTGGGATGTAACTATACCTGGCTATACTTTATTCAGAAAGGACAGGGTAGGAAGAAGGGGAGGAGGAGTGGCACTATATGTAAAAACTACTATTAAAGCTTTGGAATTACAGAGCTTAAAAGGGAGAGAGGAGGCTTTGTGGGTTAAACTAGAAAGAGGGAATGAGAAATCTATTTGCATTGGTGTGATATACAGACCTCCCTCGCAAGAGGAAGAGGTGGACAGAGAGTTAATTGAAGACATACGCAGCATTGCTAGGAAAGGGGAAGTGCTACTGCTAGGAGATTTCAATATGCCAGATGTTGATTGGCACATTCCTGCTGCAGTATCATCTAGAAGTAAGGAGATCATGGATTCTCTACAGGGAGAACTATTCAGGCAATTGGTAACAGACCCCACACATGAAGGGGCCATACTGGACTTGGTGCTTACCAATGGTGAAAGTGTTTCTGATGTTGTAGTGGGAGATCATTTTGCATCCAGTGATCACCAGATGGTGTGGTTCAGTATTAGGACTAGGGCTGTTAGAATCCATTCAAAGGTGAGGATCTTAGACTTTAGGAAGACTAACTTTGCGAAGATGGGCCAATACCTCAGGGAGTCGTTAGTGGGATGGGAACAGCTGGGGGATGTAGAAAAACAGTGGGCAAAACTGAAAGGGAATATTTTAAGGGCAACCAACCTTTTTGTTAAAATGGTAAATAAAGGCAAAAGGAAAAGGAGACCGCTATGGTTTTCGAAGGAAGTAGCTGAAAAAGTGAAGAAAAAGAGGGAGGCCTTCATGAAATACAAGAGATCACAGAGAGAGGAAGATAGGCATCTGTATTTGGAAAAACTTAGAGAAGCTAGCAAAGTAGTCAAGAAGGCAAAGATTCAAAAGGAGGAAATAGCCAATACAATAAAATGGGGGGGATAAGACATTTTTCAGATATATTAGTGAGAAGAGGAAGGGCAAAAGTGGTATTGTCAGACTCAAGGGTGCAGGGGAGGAATATGTAGAAGCTGATAAGGATAAAGCGGAATTGCTTAACAAATATTTTTGTTCTGTGTTCACAGATGAAGAACCAGGAGCAGGACGTCTGAAAACACCCACAAATAGGAAAAGAAGCGAGGGACATCTTGAACAATTTTCAGAAGACTGTGTTCATGAGAAACTAGCTCAACTTAAAGTAGACAAAGCGATGGGACCGGATGGGATACACCCTAGAATACTGAGGGAACTTGGGGATGTTCTAGCAACTCCACTGACTGACCTTTTCAATGCCTTGTTGGAGTCGGGAGTGGTGCCAAAGGACTGGAGAGAGGCTCATGTGGTGCCTTTACACAAAAGTGGAAGTAAGGATGTGGTTGAAAACTACAGGCCGGTTAGTTTAACTTCGGTGGTGAGTAAATTATTGGAAACGCTGCTGAAAGAGAAAATAGTGAGGTTTCTGGAGTCCAGCGGATTACAGGATCCAAGGCAGCATGGATTCACCAGAGGCAGGTCTTGTCAGACAAATCTGATTGATTTCTTTGACTTTGTGACCAGGGAGTTGGACCAAGGGAGAGCTCTAGATGTGGTGTATTTAGATTTCAGTAAAGCCTTTGACACTGTTCCTTACAGGCGACTTATAAACAAACTGAGCACCCTAGGGATGGACCCTAAAGTTACTGCTTGGGTTAGAAATTGGTTGGGTGGGAGGCGACAAAGAGTACAAGTAAATGGAGCTCACTCTGAGGAGAAGGATGTTACCAGTGGTGTGCCCCAGGGATCTACATAAGAACATAAGAACATAAGATATGCCATACTGGGTCAGACCAAGGTCCATCAAGCCCAGTATTCTGTTTCCAACAGTGACCAATCTAGGTCATATGTACCTAGCAGTTTCCCCAAGAGACACAAGTTCCACAATGCTTGTACTGGGTCAAGCATTGATATCTTCGGTCACTTCTTAATAATGGTTTAGGGACCTTTCCTCCAGGAACTTGTCCAAACCTTTTTTAAACCCAGCTACACTAACAGCCTTTACTACATCCTCCGGTAACAAATTCCAGAGTTTGATTACACGTTGAGTGAAAAAATATTTTCTTTTATTAGTCTTAAATAGTTTATCCTGTAGCTTCATTGCATGTCCCCTAGTCTTTCTATATTCTGATAACGTAAACAATCGATCTATGTTTACCCGTTCCACTCCGTTCATTAATTTATAGACTTCTATCATATCTCCCCTCAGCCGTCTCTTTTCCAGGTTAAAGAGCCCTAACCTTTTTAGCCTTTCCTCATAGGAGTATCCTTCCATCCCCTTTACCATTTTGGTGGCTCTTCTCTGAACCTTTTCTAAAATCGCTATATCCTTTTTAAGATACGGCGACCAGAATTGCACACAATATTCAAGGTGCGGTCTCACCATGGAACGATATAGAGGCATTATAATATCTTTTGTTTTATTTTCCATTCCTTTCCTTATCATACCTAGCATTCTATTTGCTCTCTTGGCTGCCGCTGCACACTGGGCCGAGGGTTTTAACATGGTATCCACAATGACGCCTAAATCTTTTTCCTGGGTGGTGGTTCCTAATGTGGAACCTTGCATCGTGTAACCATAGTTTGGGTTGTTCTTCCCTAGGTTGTGACGCTGCAGCAGTGCTAGGAGCTATAGAAACAGATGGTGACCCGGTGGAATGTCCGGGTACTGCAGCTAAAAGCAAGATATTCCCTTCTCAGCACAAGATGGACATAATCAGCCAGCACAACTCACCTCGGGGGAGGGGAGAAGCAGAGTTGCTGATTGGGCACGCCCTAGTTGGAGGCGGGCTCCCCAGAGCAGTAGCAGCTTGTTAAACCGGAAGAAGGAAGAAGGAAGTAGGAGTGAGAAGAGGTGTGGGTTGGAGACGCAGACTCACGTGGAGAGAAGGAAGCAGTTGGAGCTTCAGAAGCAGTTGGAGACTGAGAGAAGAAACCAACCGAGGAGGTGGAAGGAAATACTGGAACCAGATGAAGCAGGTGTGTGCTTTAGAGATGAAGTAGCCTTGAATGCCAGAGCCTTTGATTGTGAAGGAGAAACGTTCCCCAGCTGCAATTCCAGGAGAGGGCGTGTAAAGCCAAGAAGCAGGTACCAGGGAGACTCAGTGCACAGCAGAACCTTCTGGGAGAAGGAGAAGGGCAAGGCACGGAGAGACCCAAGGGTAAAGCCTAGGCTTTTGGAGCAGAGAGCTGATCAATGGAATGAATGGCAGACGGCTGACAAACATCCAGGAATTCCTCAGCACAAGGTACAGGATACTTTTAATACTGATAACAGCTTTTATGAGAAGCCAGACTGTGTGAGTGCATATTTTAAACCTCAGGAAAAGCCCAGGTTTTATGAGAGCAGTTGGCTGCAACCAGAAGCTTGTTCAGTTAAACCCTGTGTATCTCCTCAAACTGCTGACAAGATTAACAAGCAAGCTAGCTATAAGGACATAGCAGAGATATTTGCCAGAGACATTTGCCAGAAAGTCTCAGGAAGCTCTAAGTTTGATTTGCTGCCCACAAATGTTTCACCTGCAAAGGAACTGATTTACCCAGCACTTGATAACAGAGACAAGTGGGGGAGGGGTAACTCCACTGCAGCGAATGAGCAGAGTAACCAGGCTGAAGCACTCCTGAGAGACTTTAAAGCATTCCTAGAGAAACGTAATATAGTTGAACCAGTACAGAGTCCAGAAGCACCAGTACCATTGGCTCATCCCCTACAGATGCAGGATTTGAGTCAGCCAATGGACTGCTCAATGTGCCTTGTAGATAATAAATAGTCCAAGCAGAGCTTGTGTGGTTATTCTTTATAAAGTGAAAAAGTGCACATTGTCAAAGTTCCTTACCTGAAGAGCTTATGAGAAAGATATGAGAATAAGCTAAAGCAGAAGTTGGAAACAGTGCATGAACTTTATTGTTGGCCTTTTTGTTTAAGTATTTTCAAGGACAGTTCACATGACTGGAATGTGAAGTGCTGTGAAAAGGACAGTTTTGAAACACAGTGTTGGAAAAGCCTATCTGTTCCTTGTTCTTGTTTTGGCTGTAAAAATACATTTCCTTTAAGCCTGTTCCAATTCCACCACAGAGCGGGAGAAATAAAATCCTCATAAAATAAATATTCTTTATACCTGCCTTGTCACTCAATCACCGCAACTACAATATTACCTCGAGGCACACCCCTCCTTAAACCCTCAAGGTCAAGGGGCGGGTGCACGGTTATAAGGTGCATAACCTTGCACTTGTCCACATTAAATTTCATCTGCCATTTTGATGCCCAGTCTTCCAATTTATCAAGATCCTCTTGCAATTTTCCACAATCCTCTTGGGTTTTAACAACTTTAAATAGTTTTGTGTCATCTGCAAATTTGATAACCTCACTCGTTATTCCACTTTCCAGGTCATTTATGAATATGTCAAAAAGCAGCGGACCCAGCACAGATCCCTGGGGTACACCACTATTCACCTTTCTCCATTGGGAAAATTGGCCATTTAGCCCTACCCTCTGCTTTCTATCTTTTAACCAGTTCCTGATCCACAATAGTACACTGCCTCCTATCCCATGACTCTTTAGTTTTGCCAAAACGTCTCTGATGAGGGACCTTGTCAAAGGCTTTCTGAAAGTCCAGATACACAATATCAACCGACTCACCTTTGCCCACCTGTTTATTCACTCCTTCAAAAAAACATAACAGATTAGTAAGACAAGATCTTCCTTGTCTAAAGCCATGTTGGCTGTCTCCCATTAGGTTGTGACTATCTACATGCTGAGTAATTTTATTCTTTATGATGGTTTCTACCATTTTTCCCGGTACTGACGTCAGGCTCACAGGTCTGAAGTTTCCCGGATCACCCCTGGAACCCTTTTTAAAAATTGGTGTTACATTGGCGATCCTCCAATCTTCAGGTATTAGAGATGATTTTAATGATAGTTCACAGATTACTAATAGCAGGTCTGCAATCTCATATTTCAGTTCTTTCAACACCCTTGGATGTATACCATCCGGCCCAGGTGATTTGCTACTCTTCAGTTTATCTAATAGTTGTAAGACATATTTCCTTCAATTCTTCCGCACCTTTAAATACCACTTCAGTCATGGGTAACATCCCTACATCTTCCTCAGTAAAGACTGAAGCAAAGAATTCATTCAGTCTCTCCGCTATCCCCTTGTCACCTCTTAGTGCTCCTTTAACCCCTTTATCATCTTATGGACCAACTGACTCTCTCACAGGTTTTTTGCTACAAATGTACTTGAAAAGGTCTTTATTTCATGTTTTTGCTTCCGCAGCAAGCTTCTTCTCAAATTCTCTCTTTGCCTGCCTTATCAATGCCTTGCATTTGACTTGCCAGTGCTTGTGCTGTTTCCAGGTTTTGTCATTTGGCTCTTTTTTCCATTTCCTGAAAGATGATTTTTTGGCAACAACAGCCTCTCTGACCTCACCTTTAAACCATGCTGGCAGTTTTTTGGACTTCCTTCCACTTTTCTTAAAGCGTGGAATACAGCTGGTCTGGGCTTCCCAGATAGTATTTTTCAACAACATCCAAGCTTGATGTACCTCTTTAACCTTTGCAACTGCTCCTTTTAGTTTTTTCTTAACTGTTTTCCTCATTTTATCATAGTCTCCCTTTCGAAAGTTAAAGGGTAGTACTGTGGATTTCCTTACTATCCCTCCTCCACTAATTAAATCAAAGGCGATCATGCTATGATCACTATTGCCAAGTGGCTCCAACACCCTTATCTCTTGCACTAGATCTGGTGTTCCACTAAGGACTAGGTCTAATATATCTTTCCCTCTGGTCGGTTCATGAACCAGCTGCTCCAAGAAGCAATCATTTATTTCATCTAGGAACTTTATCTCCCTAGCATGTCCTGCTGTGACACTGACCCAGTCGATGCCGGGGTATTTGAAATCACCCATTATTATTACTGCACTGTAACGTTTGCTAGCTTCCTTGGTTTCTTTGAGCATTTCATCATCCATTTGTTCATTCTGGCCAGGCAGACGATAGTACACCCCCACTGCCATCGCCTTCCCCTTTTTACATGGAATTTCAATCCATAGAGATTCTACAGCAAATTTTGTTTCTTGCAAAACTTTAATCCTTTCTGACTCAATGCCCTCTCTAACATAGAGCGCAACCCCTCCAACAATTTGATCAGCTCTATCATTACAATATAGTTTGTACCCAGGTATCACAGTGTCCCACTGGTTGTCCTCCTTCCACCATGTCTCTGATATTCCAATCATATCTATCCTCTCGTTTAGTGCTATATATTCTAACTCTCCCATCTTGTTTTTTAGACTTCTAGAATTTGCATACAAGCATTTTAGAGACTGTATTTTATTCTTATTAATTTGGCTATTGGTAGACATGGGTAATTTGGGATCTTTAAGCTCTGTCTGCTCCATACTCGAGGGCATTTGGGCTACTTTACTCTTTTTTGGAACCTCTCTGCTTTTTGTAGTATCCTTCAAGGATACATTCTTCCGAACCATGCGCTCTTGGGCAACTGTCGGCTTTCCCCTATTATCTAGTTTAAAAGCTGCTCTATCTCCTTTTTAAAGGTTAATGCCAGCAGCCTGGTTCCATCCCAGTTAAGGTGAAGCCCATCCCTTCGGAAGAGCCCCTCCTTTCCCCAGAATGTTCCCCAGTTCCTAAGAAATCCAAACCCCTCATCTCTGCACCATTGTCTCATCCACGCATTGAGACTCTGGAGCTCTGCCTGCCTTTTGGGTCCTGCGCGTGGAACGTGAAGCATTTCGGAGAATGCTACCCTGGAAGTTCTGGATTTCAGCTTCCTACCTAAAAGCCTAAATTTAGCTTCCAGAACCTCCCTACCACATTTTCCTATGTCATTGGTACCGACATGTACCAAGACAGCAGACTCCTCCCCAGCACTATCTAAGACCTTATCTAGGTGGCGCGTGAGGTCCGCTACCTTCGCACCAGGCAGGCATGTTACCAGGCGATCCTCACGTCCACCAGCCACCCAGCTATCTACATGCCTAATGATCGAATCACCAACTATAACTGCTGTCCTAACCTTTCCCTCATGGGCACTTGGCCCTGGAGAAACCTCCTCGGTGCGAGAGGGGTTTACATCACCTGAAGGACACTTATTAAAAGAGGGCTGCTACACAGTACCCTGTCCTGTGCTGCTGAGGTAAGCTATATTCTGATTTGATTTAAATTATAGCTCTTTGCTGCTGCTAGGCTCTAACCTATTATGAAATTTAAACTACAAGCTCTCTGCTGGATTCTAAATTTAACCAGAAAGCTGTCTTCTGTGTTTTAATTTGAAACTAAAAGTACTTAGCTGATGCTAGGCCCTGAGTGATTATGAAATTTAAACTACAAGCTCTCTGCTGGATTCTAAAGTTAACCAGAAAGCTCTCTTCTGTGTTTTAATTTGAAACTAAAAGTACTTTGCTGATGCTAGACCCTGAGTGACTATGAAATTTAAACTACAAGCTCTCTGCTGGATTCTAAAGTTAATCTGTCCTTGGTCTGATTTTTTTTAACATCTTTGTTAGTGATATAGCGGGTAAGGTTTGCTTCTTTGCAGATGATACCAAAATCTGCAATAGAGTAGACACCCAGGAAGGTGTAGATAACATGAGGAGGGATCTAGCTAAGCTTGAAGAATGGTCTAGAATTTGGCAGCTGAGATTTAATGTTAAAAAATGTAAGGTCATGCATTTGGGCTGCAGCAATCCAAGGGAGCAATACAGTATAGGGGGTGAAGTACTTTTGTCCACTAAAGAAGAGCGGGACCTAGGCGTGGTTGTGTCTGATGATCTTAAAGTAGCTAAACAGGTAGAAAAGGCAATGGCAAAAGCTAGAAGGATGCTTGGGTGCATACGGAGAGGAATGGCTAGCAGAAAAAAAGGAGGTGATAGTGCCTCTCTATAAGTCTTTGGTGCGACCTCATTTGGAGTATAGTGTGCAATTCTGGAGACCGCACCTTCAAAAGGATGTGAACAGGATGGAGTCGGTGCAGAGGGTGGCTACTAAAATGATTAGTGGTCTTCATTATAAAGCATATGAGGACAGACTGAAGGATCTTAATATGTACACCTTAGAGGAAAGGCGGGATAGAGGTGATATGATTGAGATGTTTAAATACCTCCGTGGCATAAATGTTCAGGGAGAGAGCCTCTTTCAATTGAAAGCAAGTTCTGCTATGAGGGGACATGGGATGAGGGTGAAGGGAGATAGATTCAGCAGTGATATGCGGAAATATTTCTTTACGGAAAGAGTAGTGGATCCATGGAATAGTCTCCCAGTGGAGGTGGTAGAGATGAGGACAGTAACTGAATTAAAAAAAAGCATGGGACAAAAACAGAGGATCTCTAAAGGTAAAAAGTGGACTGTTGTAGTTGTTATGGAAGGACAGACTAGAAAGGCCATGTGGTCTTTTTCTGTCATCATGTTTCTATGTTTCAATGTTTCTAATGCACATGTAAGACCTCTCACCAACTGGGAGAAAATCGTATATGTGTCACTCAATGCAGAAGACTGGATAGCCTCCATCTCATTGCTGGACTGCTGTCTGTATCTTAGTTTTCAGGAGTTATTTAGATATTTAAGTTATTTGCTTGCTTAAAGTTGCTAGGGATAGTTGTACAAATACAACTATACCTAATAGGTTTAAGGGACTTTGTTCACATCAAGATTAATTTCAGGGCCTTAATTAATTAAGCTATTCCTGATGAGGATAATCAGCTACACCTGAAAGTGAATTTGACTACCTCTGTCCCTGTAGGAGCTGTAAGATCCTATAAATCTAAGATTATGCCTAGGTTGTGAGGGAGTCAGTTCAAACTTCTCCTACTGACCTATAAGTGCACTCATTCTGCTGCTCCTCATGACCTTTCCTCTCTTATCTATCCTTCCTCGTGAACTCCACAACTCTGGCAGAACACTTCTATCTGTGCCCTTCTCGTCTACTGCTAAATCCATACCTCGATCTTTTTACCTTGCTGCTCCTTATGTCTGAAATAAACGACGTGAGTTCATCTCTGGCCCTTTTCAAATACAGGCTGAAAACTCACCTCTTCGAGGTCGCTTTTGGATCTTGATCCGCTTAGTCTCCAGTGTGTTTCCTTACCATTCCCATAGATGTTCCCTTGTCCTCAGCTGTTGTGCTGCCTTGATGAGATTGTAAGCTCTGTACAGCACTGCTTATACCTTGTAGTGCTATACAAATGATCAGTAGTAGTAGCAGTAGTATTAGTGGGCAGGATGGAAAGGAACATTTAATAGAAGCTAGCTTGCTAAGCAGTGCCCTGACGGAGTTTGCTTTACATAAAAGCTGGCTTGCTAAGCAATACCCTGAGTGATTTTTAAAAAACACAGAACTTTAAAATAGAGATTTTATCAGTTTAAACCCGAGTTCCCTTTAACCCGAGTCTGAGAAATTACCAGCAGGTAAATACAAGTGCAGAATTCTACCCAGCAAGAGTAGTTTTTCTAAGAGGTCCTTCATAGCTTTAGGAAAATTGATCTTGTTCTTCCGCTGATAGTGTCTGATTCTATTTTATTGCAGGAGCCATTGCAGTACTTCTCTTTGTCCCGCCTTGCTGCATATTAGAAATCTCTGTGAAATCTCATTAAAATAATCTGTAGTATCTGAAGATTGGTGAATGGCCAATGTAAGGTCAATTTTTAAAAAGGGTTCCGGGGTGATCCGGGAAACTACAGGCTGGTGAGCCTGAAATCAGTGCCAGGTAAAATGGTGGAAACCATTTTAAAGAATAAATTTACTGAATATGTAGATTGTTATGGTTTAATGGGAGAAAGCCAACCTGGATGTAACCAAGGAAAGTCATGTCTTACTAATCTCTTACATTTTTTGAAGGTGTGAATAAACAGGTAAAACAAAGATGAGCTGGTCAATATAGTGTATCTTGATTTTCAGAAAGCCTTTGACAAGATCCTTCTTGAGAGACTCTTGGAGAAGTTAAAAAGTCATGGGATTATTGTGTATTATTGTTAAAATCCAAGTTGGATGAAAAAGTTATATAACATCAACAAAGACAAAACCTGGAGCTGACTGTGGTACAGATCATCAACTACTAGTATGCAAACTCAAGCTAAAGTTGAAAAAGAGCAAACCAATCATGAATGCAGCAAAATATGACCTTGAGAATATACCACTGGAATTTAAAGACTGCCTGCAAAATTGATTTGCTGCTTTAGATATAAATGACGGAGCTCCAGAAGAGTTATGGAATGACATCAAGAAGGTTGTGTTGGAAGAAAGCGAGAAGTCTCTACAAAAGGTGAAAAAGCAAAAACGGCCAAAATGGATGACGGAAGAAACTCTGAAAATTGCCCAGAAACGCAGAGAAACTAAAGCCAGAGGAGAAAGAAAGACAATAACAGAACTCAACAGAGATTTCCAACGTGCAGCAAGACAGGACAAGGAAAAGTACTACAACGATGCATGCAAGGAAATAGAAGCAGAAACTATTAGAGGAAGAACAAGATCAGCTTTCCTAAAGCTACGAGAGTTAAAGAAAAAGTTCCAGCCTCGAATTGGAATGTTATAAGATGCTCAAGGTTCTATGCTGAATGATGCAGAGAAGATCAAGAAAAGGTGGAAGGAATATACAGAGTTTTTATATGATAAAGATAAAGTGGACCAACAGCCATTTCAACCTGTACCTTATGATCGGGAACCATTGGTGATGAAAGAAGAAGTTGAAGCAGCATTGAAAGCCTTATCAAAGAACAAAGCACCAGGCATTGATAGCATTCCCATAGAAGTATTACAGCAATCTGATGCAGCTGTTACTGTACTTACAAGGCTCTGCCAAGAAATATGGAAGACAACATCATGGCCAACTGACTGGGAAAGATCTGTGTTTATACCAATACTAAAGAAATGTGATCCAACTGACTGTGGAAATTATCGCACAATCGCTCTGATCCCATGCCAGCAAGATTCTACTGAAGATTATTCAAAAAAGACGACAACCATACCTGGAACAAGAACTACCTGACGGGCAAGCAGGGTTCAGGAAAGGGCGAGGAACGAGAGACATCATTGCGGATGTGAGATGGATTCTTGAAAAGACTAAAGAATACCAAAAGGATATCTATTTGTGCTTTCTCGACTATATCAAGGCTTTTGACTGTGTAAACCATGAGAAACTCTGGGCCACATTAAGAAGCATGGGTATACCAGAACACCTGATCATACTCTTGCACAATCTGTACATTGATCAAGAAGCAACAGTTCGAACGTAACAAGGAGAAACAGAAGGGTTTAAAATAAGCAAAGGTGTAAGGCAAGGCTGCATACTTTCCCCCTACCTGTTTAATTTATATGCAGAACAAATCATCAGAGAAGCAGGATTGTATGAAGACAACAGAGGTGTGAAGATTGGTGGAAGACTCATCAACAACCTTCGCTATGCTGATGATACCACATTACTGGCTGAAAGGGAAGATGATCTGAAACATTTGCTTCTCACAATCAAAGAACATAGTCTCAAAATGGGCCTGCACCTTAATGTAAAAAAGACAAAGATTATGACAACTGGCATAATCAACAGGTTCATCGTTGAAGGAGAAGAAATTGAAATAGTGAACAACTTTAACCTACTTGGATCAACTATCAATAAAGAAGCAACAAGCAGTCAAGAAATCAGACCGACGCATTGCTCTTGGCAGAATGGCTATGAAAGACCTAGATAAGATTCTTAAGAGCAGAGATGTCTCTCTCCATACAAAGATTCGACTTGTTCAAGCCATGGTATTTTCAATAACATCATATGGATGTGAAAGCTGGACAGTGAAAAAGATAGGAAGAAAATTGATGCCTTTGAATTATGGTGCTGGTGGCGAATACTGTGTATACCATGGACTGCCAAAAGAACAAACCAGTCGGTACTAGAGGAGATCAAACCTAAGCTTTCTTTAGAAGCTCAGATGACAAGACTTCGACTTTCATACTTTGGACACATCATGCGAAGAGAGAGATCATTAGAGAGAGACATCATGCTTGGCAAGATAGAAGGTAAACGCAAAAGAAGAAGGCCAGCAATGAGATGGATCGATACAATAACAGCAGCTACGTGTACCAGTCTGTCAACAATGAGCCGCCTGACTCAAGACTGAACACAATTTAGGACAACTATCCAGAGGGCTGCCATGTGTCGACTCCGACTCGACGGCACTTAACAACAACAACAACATAAAAACTAAGGCAGAGTTCAGATACATCAGCCTGAAAGTTCTAGACTTCTAACATGCTGACTTCAGTAAAATGGGTAAGAACCTGAAGGAGAAGCTGGCAGAGTGGAAGACAGTGTGCATAGCTGAATTTAAACCATGTTGTGGCCTCGAAGCTGTACTGTTTAAGAGGCCCCCTCTACTAAACAGGAAGTAAATTTTAGGTTTAATAGTTTTTCATGCTTTCATTTGAAATATCTATAGGAACAGTTGATGTTGATATCACATGTCAATCCCCGGTAGATGAGCCCTCGTTTATTTGTGTTATTTTAAAATAAGTGTCAATGTTTGGTAAATTAGATATAGTAAATCAGCCTAACTTCTTTCTCTCTTGAGAGCTGCTTTCAAAACTTCTCTTCATCTTTAACCCTGAAACAACTTTTAAATATCTTGAAATGTACTACATGCACATATTTTTTGTGCTATACTTTTTTTTTCTTTCTGTAAAATACAACTGAGTTAATTAGGAAATATTAATTAACTCACCTAAATGGAGATGGGTGAAGTCCTCATGAACATACTCTTCTATGCAATTAAGTGGCAGGAGATTCTTTTGGGGAGGGTCAGGCATGCGGTCTTCTTTACTAATTTAGCATGTCTGCAGCAAAAATAAAACATGCTGCACGCAGCATCTTGGTGATCTTCATTGGATGGGTATGAGGAAGGAGAGAGATGAATAAATTAGATGATTGCCTATGGCCGTGGGTGTGTGCTGAGTCCTTAGTCACTGCTGATGCAGCATTTTTATGTCTTGAATGGGCTTGAATCGCTTATGTAGGAAAAACGTATGCTAATGAGGCCTCAAAAATGTTGGATTTTGTAGCGAAATTGTGATCGAGGAAATTTTGCAGAAGGCCCCAAAAATCATGAAAAGAATTGTGTAAAATGGAAAACATCTCCCTGTCTGAAGGATGTGACATCAAGGACCTTGAACAGGAAGGCATTTATAAGTATCTCGGAGTAGAGGAAGGAATGACACTCAAGCAGAAATTACTGAGAGAAAAGATCAGTAAAGAATGCTACAGGAGATTAAAATCATTATTGAAAAGTGCTTTAACATCATGGAATAAGATAGAAGTCATCAATCAGCTGGCAATTCCTGTGTTCTAATACAGCTTTGGGATTGTGGACTGGCCTCTTAAAAGATCTCGAATAACTGGATGTGCGAACTCCTCCATGCCCATGAAGTAATTTACAAGAATCAGTGTATGCCAAGACTGTACATCCCTAGAACTGAAGGAGGTCTAGGATTCATAGAGATCGATTACACATACAGAGCTACGATCATAGGCCTCCAGGCCTACATAACTGCATAATCGGATCCAAATATGCAAAAAGTGATGAAACATGAAAGTTAACATCCAGAATCTGTCTCCATCATCAAACTTGGAGAAGTGCTCCAATGACTGGAAGGAGTGAATGTAAATCCACAAGCATACACAGGGAAGGAAATAACAGAATTTGCAAAACAAGAGAAAAAACTCTTCAAAGAATAAGATCAACAAACAAGAAAAAACAAGTGGCAAATGCACAAATGTAGAGTGCTACTCCACCCTTTGTCGATCAAGAATGGACACATGACTAGTTAAGGAGAGGTGAACTGAAACCGAAGGACAAGAGGTTGATAGTTGCTGCCCAGGACTGCGACTACAGATGAGATAGTTTACAGTGAGCACTGAAAAAACTGGCAAAATGGATATATGTTGATTCTTTGGGAAAGAGCTGGAAACAGTGACTCACCTGATAGCTGACTGCGAAGTTCTGATGGCAAAAAATTTCTATACAGAAAGGCACAATAAAGTAGCATGCCTCATCCATTGGAAACTCTGTAAGCATTACAACATGACTGTGCCTGAAAAGCACTGGGATCATGAGCCTAAAAGAATTACAGGGAATGAAGAGGTTAGGATCACCTGGGATATTCCCATTTTGACTGATAAAAAGTTGGATGCGAGGAAGCCAGATATAGTGGTAAAGGAGAAAACCACCAGCACCATACTGATTATAGAGGTGTCAGTTCTAAGCGACTACTCTGAATTGCATTGAGATGGAGAAAATCTTCAAGTACCAAGAAATGCAGACGAAAACCAAGAAAATGTAGCAGAAAGATACCAAGTTATTTCCCATTGTGATGGGTGCCACAGCCTTAATTAGGAAGAATTTCCAAACACACCTTGATAAATTACCCATACACATAACATCTTATGTACTCCAAAGGGAGGCTCTCTTTGGTACGATGCAATACCGAGCATAACCTGGGGCATGTTGGACCTCCTCCAGGCTCGCTTCCCTACCATTTCCCTCCACCCCGCCAATCACTCTCAACAACACCGTCTTCTCGGTAAATTTTTTTCACTCAACGTGTAATCAAACTCTGGAATTTGTTACCGGAGGATGTAGTAAAGGCTGTTAGTGTAGCTGGATTTAAAAAAGTTTTGGACAAGTTCCTGGAGGAAAGGTCCATAAACCATTATTAAGAAGGGACCCAGGATATCAATGCTAGACGCAGTACAAGCATTGTGGAACCTGTGTTTTTTGGGGAAACTGCTAGGTACATATGACCTAGATTGGCCACTGTTGGAAACAGAATACTGGGCTTGATGGACCTTGGTCTGACCCAGTATGGCATATCTTATGTTCTTATGTTCTTAATGGATACAAGGAAGCTGAACATAGTAGTAAAGAAGAACACCAGAATGGCATTAATTATAGAGGTGTCAGCCCCAAGTGACTATTCTATGAATCGCATTAAGAGGACGAAGAACTTCAAGTACCAAGAAATACACCCAGAGACCAAGAAAATGTGGCAGAAAGAAGTTATTTCCTATTGTGTTGGGTGCCACAGGCTTGATTAAGAAGAATTTCCAAGCACACTTTTTATAAATTACCCATACATGTTAAATCTTACAAATTCCAGAAGCATGTTTTCAGGCAATTTTATAAAGACAAGTAGGTACCTAGTCTAAGTGGCAGATCTTATGCCTTCATTGCAGGCTTGGAAATTTAAACCAGTCCTCTCCAAGCATATAATTTCTTGGTATATACATAAATTATAGTACTGTATTTTATAATCGGCTTGTGCACGTGAGCATGATTACGAGCAACGTACATGCCATCATTAGGGGAAATAGATTTAGACAATGCCTTTCTCAGTAGTTCAATGTGAGTTAAAGTAGGTATTTCCCTTGCAATCTAGCAGGCTGATGCAGAAAAGCTTAGCATGGCATTTTTCTGATGCTTTTCCCATTGTTCTCCAATGCAGAAAGCAAACTAGAGACGGAAACATGCCAAACAAACAAGTGTTAAATTGCAGCACACTTGGCATGCAAATTGCATGCAAATCACTGCATAATTAATTGGACCTTGATGTAAAAAACTGCACTGAAACTTAGCACCGTTTTTTAACACTGGATCTCCATGCCAGCTTTGGGCAGGCGTAAAAATCCAGCCGGAAGCAAAAATATCATCTGAAGAGAAGTTTGAAAGTTCACCTCACATGATCTAAGCATCAGGAAAAGTCCCTAGTGCCCCCCTTGGATACTGACTCCAGACAAATAAAAACCCTGGTGGCCCTGATCCTCCCACCCACCCAATAAAACAAATTCCCGGTGGCCCGGATCCTCCCACGCACCCAATCAAAATATCCTTGGTGTCCCAGTGGCTCTGAACCCCTCCACCCACCCAAACAAAAGAAAGCCTTGGTGGTCTATTAGCACCCAAACCCCTCCCTCCTCTCAGTACCTTCAATGATGTGGTGGGAGACCCATGCTACCTGATAAGGTGGGGAACGTGGGTCTGGTACCACAGGAATGTTGAAAGAAGAAAGCAGCAGCAGTGGCCATGATGTCCCAGTTCTCCCACCCAAGACCTGAACCCACTCCTCTACTGATCAACCCCTTCCCCCACAGTTAGACCCCTCAACACAACCTACTATCTAGTAAACATCACAAATCCACATCTCCACCAATCAAACCCCAGATCAGATACTCCAACACAACCCCAGACTGATAAAAATTCCAGATCAGACCCCCCCCCCCCAAGCATCCTTCTTTCGGTATTCCTACCTCAGAAAGCAAAATCAGCAATCCAGAGCCCTCAATCAGACTCCCCACCTTTAATAGGCTTCCCCACAAGACCCTAACCCACACCCTCACCCCTCACCCCTTGAATCCCCCTGAGCTCATCAGACCTTCTCAGAATTTATCTACCTCACTTAACAAACATAGCCATCTCCTTTTTTCAGAGGTTATCATGTAGTATTCCAATGTTAAAAACAGCTATTGTGAAAATCATTTCAAAGGTGACTGCATGACCTGCAAAAGTGAATGAAAAATATCCTTTCAGTTCTCTTTTCTGTGAAATCCAATGTATCTTCTTCTAACCCTTATTGCTATTATTTAGCTTTATCCTGTCATTCTATTTCTAGGTAAACAATACTTACAGAACAAAGACCTGGAATTATTAAAGATAGGCTAACCTTTCCAAGATTCTCATTGCAATGAATCTCCGAAAGTATCTTCCTGGTGTTTCTGACAGAATATAGACTCTGTAGGAGGGAAATATATATCTCAACATTTAAAAACATTCACAGGGACAATTTCCAAAACCACTTTGGTGAAAGCTGATTGTTAAATAAAGATAAACAAATGGTTTTTGATTAAAATTTTAACCTGGAGAATGCATAAACCTTTGGTTGAATTAGTTGCTATAAGGTCCAAAACTTTCCATGTAAGTGGAAGTGGGGTTAGAAACAGTCCACACAAATAGCAGAAATAACTTTAATTGGAAAACATGCACTGTAAAGTTATGCTACCAAAAGGCAATACTGCAAATATTAAACCAATACATCTCAGAGAATACCAATACATCTCCTACTGGGGAAAGAGAACAAGTGGCACTGTCAAAAAGAAACTACATAAATAGAATACCTCAGCTCGGTTACACCATCGGAACATAGACCATCACCAAACAAAGAACAAGGGATCACAATTTAGAAATAGGAAGACAATAATTAAACTGAGAACCCCAAAAGCCAAACTTGGAATGTACAACAACTCTGCAGAAATAAAACTATAAATTAATTTCCTCTTGTACTAAACAAAATGTAGACATTAAAGACGCACATTTCCCAGAGCTGACATATTCCAATTAATAAATTCAAAATAAAAAAGTATTTTTCTACATTTTGTTGTTTGTGCATTTTATTTTTCAGTTGCAATTGCTCCAGTCACTTTCTTCTAGTTTCTTCTTGTCTTCTGCTAACACTCCATTGTCTGCTGACCATTTTTCCTTTCTTCTAGTTTTTTTCCATTCTCTCTCTACATCTGCTTTAACATACTGATCTTTCCCTTTTTCTCTTTCCTCCATCTCTTTCTTTATTCCTTTTTCATCCATTCAAATTTTACCCCTCCATCTTCAATCCCCACTTACTCTCCCAATACCCAGCCAATCGTAGATTTTTCTTCCCTCCCACACAAAATATTTTTCCCCTCTCCATTTCACTCTCTCAGCCCCATCCCATTCTAGTCCTCCCCAACATCAGCTCCCTTCTAGTTCCAGCCCCACCCAGCATCTGCTCCCTTCTAGTCCCCACATAAGTCTATTTCCAGTCCTATACTAGCCCCCCATCAGCCCATTTCAAATCCTAGCCTAGCCCCTCCATCAGCCCATTTCCTTTCCTATACTAGCCCCCCATCAGCCCATTTCAAATCCTAGCCTAGCCCCTCCATCAGCCCATTTCCTTTCCTATCCTAGCATCTCCATCAGCCCATTTCCAGTCCTAGCTCCCCCCACTCTCAGCCCATTTCCAATCCAAGACCACCCATGAGCCCATTTCCAGTCCTTGCCTCCCATCAGCCCATTTCCAATCCTAGCCTAGCCCCTCCATCAGCCCATTTCCAGTCCTAGCTCCCCCCACACTCAGCCCATTTCCAATCCAACCTCCCTCCCACTATGAACCCTAGCTCCCCCATCCATTACCAGTCCTATCCTAGCCCTCCATCACTCCATTTCAAATCCTAGCCCCCCATCAGTCCTATCCTAGCCCCTCCATCAGCCCATTTCCAGTCCTATACTAGCCCCTCCATCAGTGCATTTCCAATACAAGCCCCCATCAGCCCATTTCCAATCCTAGCCTCCCATTAGCCCATTTCCAATCTTAGCTCCCCCATCATTCCTATCATAGCCCCTCCATCAGCCCATTTCCGGTCCTAGCTCCCCATTCATTTCCAGTCCTATCCTAGCCCCTCCATCAGTCCATTTCCAATACTAGCCCCCCATCAGTCCTATCCTAGCCCCTCCATCAGCCCTTTTCCAGTCCTTTACTAGCCCCACCATTGGTGCATTTCCAATACAAGCCCCCCATCAGCCCATTTCCAGTCCTAGCTCCCCCCACTCTCAGCCCAATTCCAATCCAAGCCCTCCATGAGCCCATTTCCAGTCCTAGCTCCCCCATCAATACATTTCCAATCCTAGCCCCCATCAGTCCTATCCTAGCCCCTCCATCAGCCCATTTCCAGTCCTTTACTAGCCCCACCATCGGTGCATTTCCAATACAAACCCCCCATCAGCCCATTTCCAATCCTAGCCTAGCATCTCCATCAGCCCATTTCCAGTCCTAGCTCCCCCCACTCTCAGCCCAATTCCAATCCAAGCCCTCCATGAGCTCATTTCCAGTCCTAGCTCCCCCATCAATCCATTTCCAATCCTAACCCCTATCAGTCCTATCCTAGCCCCTCCATCAGCCCATTTCCAGTCGTATACTAGCCCCTTCAGCAGTGCATTTCTAATACAAGCCCCCCATCAGCCCATTTCCAATCCTAGTCTAGCCCCTCCATCAGCCCATTTCCAGTCCTAGCTCCCCCCACACTCAGCCCATTTCTAATCCAAGCCCCCCCAACATGAACCCTAGCTCCTCCATCCATTTCAAGTCCTATTCTAGCCCTCCATCAGTCCATTTCCAATCCTAGCCCCCCATCAGTCCTATCCTAGCCCCTCCATCAGCCCATTTCCAGTCCTAGCTCCCCCATCCATTTCCAGTCCTATCCTAGCCCCTCCATCAGCCCATTTCCAATCCTAGCCCCCATCAGCCCATTTCCAGTCCTTTCCTAGCCCAATCATCAGCCCATTTCCAGTCCTAGCTCCTCCCACTCAGCCCATTTCCAGTCCAACCCCCCCACACACTCAGCTACTTCCAGTCCAAGCCCCCCAAACAGCCAAATTCCAATCCTAGCCCCCATCAGCCCATTTCCAGTCTTATCGAAGCCCCATATCCAGTCCTAGCTCCCCCCAATCAGCCCATTTACAGACCAAGGCCCCCTCCCCATCAGCTATTTCCAGTCCAAGTCCCATCTCCACTCAGCCCATTTCCAGTCCTAGCTCCTCCCTCCAAGAATTTGCAGTCTAAGCCCCCCCCAGCCCATTTCCTGTTCAAGCCCCCTCCGCTTATCCCATTTCCAGTCCTAGCTCCTCCCACAGCTCATTTCCAGTCCAAGCCCCCTCCCCATCAGCTATTTCCAGTTCAAGCCCCCCCTCCACTCAGCCTATTCCCAGTCCAAGCCCCCCCCCCTCCCGAAGAGCCCCGCGGTTGTTTAAGATGCTTTAGAGGGAGCCGGAGAGGCCGCGGCTCACCTCTACAGCTGCCGAAGTGAAGCACATCTATTTCCTTCACCTTGGCAGCTGTACTGATGTTTAGAACGCTGCCACGCTGAGTGCGGGAAACAGGAAGTTTCCTTTGATCTCAGCGCGGCAGCATTCTAAAAGTCAGTTCAGCTGCTGAAGTGAAGGAAAAAGACATGCTTCACTTCGGCAACTGTAGAGGTGAGCCGGGGCCTCTCCAGCTCCCTCTAAAGCCGCCCTGCCTGCCGGTGTTCAGGATGTTCTTTGCGGAGGGCCCCATGCAAACAACATTCTTGCTCAATGGACAGGTCAGCCCTGGGAGCCGTGGGGTACTGAAGAATTTCCAGTTCCTCCGCCCAGGGCTCCAGTTCTGCCACAGCTGGTATCAAGAGCCCTACCACCATGTCTCGAATAAATTCTTGGAAGGAAATGTCCACTGGCAATGACTTTCAAGGGGAGGTGGTGCTGGGAGAAGACAGCTCCGATACTGATGCCATATCCATAAACTCTTCAGAGTTGAGGGACTGATGATCTGAATCGGAAGCCTCAGACTCTGAGCTCGGTGAGCGTTGTCAGTATCGATGACCATGTGAACGGTGCTGTTGGTACCAATCATGCTCGATGCTCTTCCCTTGCTGCCTGAACATAAGAACATAAGAACATAAGATATGCCATACTTGGTCAGACCAAGGTCCATCAAGCCCAGTATTCTGTTTCCAACAGTGGCCAATCTAGGTCATATGTACCTAGAAGTTTCCCCAAGGGACACAGGTTCCACAATGCTTGTATTGGTTCAAGCATTGATATCCTGGGTCCCTTCTTAATAATGGTTTATGGACCTTTCCTCCAGGAACTTGTCCAAACCTTTTTTAAACCCAGCTACACTAACAGCCTTTACTACATCCTCCGGTAACAAATTCCAGAGTTTGATTACACGTTGAGTGAAAAAATATTTTCTTTTATTAGTCTTAAATAGTTTACCCTGTAGTTTCATTGCATGTCCCCTAGTCTTTCTACATTCTGATAAGGTAAACAATCGATCTACGTTTACCCGTTCCACTCCGTTCATTAATTTATAGACTTCTATCATATCTCCTCTCAGCCGTCTCTTTTCCAGGTTAAAGAGCCCTAACCTTTTTAGCCTTTCTTCATAGGAGTATCCTTCCATCCCCTTTACCATTTTGGTGGCTCTTCTCTGAACCTTTTCTAAAATCGCTATATCCTTTTTAAGATACAGCGACCAGAATTACACACAATATTCAAGGTGCGGTCTCACCATGGAACGACATAGAGGCATTTTAATATCTTTCGTTTTATTTTCCATTCCTTTCCTTATCATACCTAGCATTCTATTTGCTCTCTTAGCCACTGCTGCACACTGGGCCGAGGGTTTTAACATGGTATCCACAATGACGCCTAAATCTTTTTCCTGGGTGGTAGTTCCTAATCCCTCACTTGGTTTGCAGCTTGTCGTGCTGTGAGGGCTTGTGTGCATCAGTGATGCTGAGAGCTAAACTATCAGTAGTTTAACTACTGGCAGGGTCTCCCAAGATGGACAGGTCTCAGCTGAGATGCCAGACCAAGGCAAACCACCCATCTGGGCAGCAGCAGAATGGGATAGTGTTGACGGCGGAGGATCACATTTCTGTGACAACGGCAACAACACCAAACTTAAACTGTGCAGAAGAAAGGCCCGGCAATCTACTTCTGTATCTTTCCATGAAAACCCAATAGATAGTTACAACAAAACAAATTGTGCTGTAGTGCTGGAAGATGAGACCCCCAGGTTGGAAGGCACTCAACTAGCTACTGGGGAAGAGCTGAAGACTTTTCAGAGTAAAGCCAGCATTTATGATGTGGTTGGATCAAAGCCCTCGGGACGTCTGACTGCTGATGTAGCTGCGCATGAAATGAGAGTCAGAAGCTGTAAAGATGTCTTACACATTGGAACATGGAACGTACGAAGCATGAACCAAGGGAAGTTGGAGGTGGTCAAGAATGAAATGGAACGTGTACAACTTGATCTGTTGGGTGTCAGCGAACTGAAATGGACTGGCATCGGGCACTTTACATCAGATGATCACATGGTCTACTATGCTGGAAATGAAAGACAAAAAAGAAATGGTGTTGCATTTATAATAAAGAAGAAACTTGTAAGAACTGTAATGAAATACAATGCAGTCAGCGAACGCTTAATCTCTGTTCGTCTACGAGGAATACCTATCAACACAACTATAATTCAAGTATATGCCCCAACAACAGCTGCAGAAGAGAATGAAATTGAAGAGTTCTATGAACAGGTACAAGCTGAAATTGACAGAACATGCAAACAGGATATCCTGATAGTCATGGGTGATTGGAACGCAAAGGTTGGCAACAAAGAAGAAGACAAAGTAGTTGGAAAATATGGACTTGGCAACAGAAATGAAGCTGGAGAAAGACTGATAGAATTCTGCAAGACCAATGATCTATTCATCTCGAACACCTTCTTCCAGCAACACAAGCGGCGACTGTACACATGGACTTCACCCAATGGATTGTATAAAAATCAAATTGACTACATCTGTGGAAGTCAATGATGGAAAAGCTCTATAACATCAACAAAGACAAAACCTGGAGCTGACTGTGGTACAGATCATCAACTACTAGTATGCAAACTCAAGCTAAAGCTGAAAAAGAGCAAACCACTCATGAATGCAGCAAAATATGACCTTGAGAATATACCACTGGAATTTAAAGACAGCCTGCAAAATCGATTTGCTGCTTTAGATACAAATGATAGAGTTCCAGAAGAGTTATGGAATGACATCAAGAAGGTTGTGTTGGAAGAAAGCGAGAAGTCTCTACAAAAGGTAAAAAAGAAAAAACGGCCAAAATGGATGACGGAAGAAACTCTGAAAATTGCCCAGAAACGCAGAGAAGCTAAAGCCAGAGGAGAAAGAAAGACAATCACAGAACTCAACAGAGATTTCCAACGTGCAGCAAGACAGGACAAGGAAAAGTACTACAATGACGCATGCAAGGAAATAGAAACAGAAACTATTAGAGGAAGAACAAGATCAGCTTTCCTAAAGCTATGAGAGTTAAAGAAAAAGCTCCAGCCTCGAATTGGAATGTTACAAGATGCTCAAGGTTCTATGTTGAATGATGCTGAGAAGATCAAGAAAAGGTGGAAGGAATATACAGAGTTTTTATATGATAAAGATCAAGTGGACCAATAGCCGTTTCAACCTGTACCTTATGATCGGGAACCATAGGTGATGAAAGAAGAAGTTGAAGCAGCATTGAAAGCCTTATCAAAGAACAAAGCACCAGGCATTGATTGCATTCCCATAGAAGTATTACAGCAATCTGATGCAGCTGTTACCATACTTACAAGGCTCTGCCAAGAAATATGGAAGACAGCATCATGGCCAACTGACTGGAAAGGATCTGTGTTTATACCAATACTAAAGAAAGGTGATCCAACTGACTGTGGAAATTATCGCACAATCACTCTGATTCCACATGTCAGCAAGATTCTACTGAAGATTATTCAAAAGAGACTACAATCATACCTGGAACAAGAACTACCTGAAGTGCAAGCAGGGTTCAGAAAAGGGCGAGGAACGAGAGACATCATTGCGGATGTGAGATGGATCCTTGAAAAGACTAAAGAATACCAAAAGGATATCTATTTGTGCTTTATCGACTATAGCAAAGCTTTTGACTGTGTAAACCATGAAAAACTCTGGGCCACATTAAGAAGCATGAGTATACCAGAACACCTGATCGTTCTCTTGCACAATCTGTACATTGATCAAGAAGCAACAGTTCAAACAGAACAAGGAGAAACAGAATGGTTTAAAATAAGCAAAGGTGTAAGACAAGGCTGCATACTTTCCCCCTACCTGTTTAATTTATATGCAGAACAAATCATCAGAGAAGCAGGATTGTATGAAGACAACAGAGGTGTGAAGATTGGTGGAAGACTCATCAACAACCCTCGCTATGCTGATGATACCACATTACTGGCGGAAAGCGAAGATGATCTGAAACATTTGCTTCTCACAATCAAAGAACATAGTCTCAAAATGGGCCTGCACCTTAATGTAAAGAAGACAAAGATCATGACAACTGGCATAATCAACAGGTTCATCATCGAAGGAGAAGAAATTGAAATCGTGAATAACTTTAACCTACTTGGATCAACTATCAATAAAGAAGCAACAAGCAGTCAAGAAATCAGACGACGCATTGCTCTTGGCAGAATGGCTATGAAAGACCTAGATAAGATTCTCAAGAGCAGAGATGTCTCTCTCCATACAAAGATTTGACTTGTTCAAGCCATGGTATTTTCAATAACATCATATGGATGTGAAAGCTGGACAGTGAAAAAGATAGACAGGAAGAAAACTGATTCCTTTGAATTATGGTGCTGGCGGCGAATACTGTGTATACCATGGACTGCCCGAAGAACAAACCAGTCTGTACTAGAGAAGATCAAACCTAAGCTTTCTTTAGAAGCTCAGATGACAAGACTTCGATTTTCATACTTTGGACACATCATGCGGAGAGAGAGATCATTAGAGAAAGACATCATGCTTGGCAAGATAGAAGGTGAACGCAAAAGAGGAAGGCCAGCAATGAGATGGATCGATACAATAACAGCAGCTACAGGTACCAGTCTGTCAACAATAAGCCACCTGACTAAAGACCGAACACAATTTAGGATAGCTATCCAGAGGGTCACCATGAGTCGACTCCGACTCGACGGCACTTAACAACAACAACAACAGTTCCTAATGTGGAACCTTGCATCGTGTAACCATAGTTTGGGTTGTTCTTCCCTAGGTGCATAACCTTGCACTTGTCCACATTAAATTTCATCTGCCATTTTGATGCCCAGTCTTCCAATTTATCAAGATCCTCTTGCAATTTTCCACAATCCTCTTGGGTTTTAACAACTTTAAATAGTTTTGTGTCATCTGCAAATTTGATAACCTCACTCGTTATTCCACTTTCCAGGTCATTTATGAATATGTCAAAAAGCAGCGGACCCAGCACAGATCCCTGGGGTACACCACTATTCACCTTTCTCCATTGGGAAAATTGGCCATTTAGCCCTACCCTTTGCTTTCTATCTTTTAACCAGTTCCTGATCCACAATAGTACATTGCCTCCTATCCCATGACTCTTTAGTTTTGCCAAAAGTCTCTCATGAGGGACCTTGTCAAAGGCTTTCTGAAAGTCCAGATACACAATATCAACCGACTCACCTTTGTCCACCTGATTATTCACTCCTTCAAAAAGCCATAACAGATTAGTAAGACAAGATCTTCCTTGTCTAAAGCCATGTTGGCTGTCTCCCATTAGGTCATGACTATCTACATGCTGAGTAATTTTATTCTATATGATGGTTTCTACCATTTTTCCCGGTACTGACGTCAGGCTCACCGGTCTGTAGTTTCCCGGATCACCCCTGGAACCCTTTTTAAAAATTGGTGTTACATTGGCGATCCTCCAATCTTCAGGTATTAGAGATGATTTTAATGATAGTTCACAGATTACTAATAGCAGGTCTGCAATCTCATATTTCAGTTCTTTCAACACCCTTGGAGGTATACCATCCGGCCCAGGTGATTTGATACTCTTCAGTTTATCTAATAGTTGTAATACATCTTCCCGATGTATCAGTATTTCCTTCAATTCTTCCGCACCTTTAAATACCACTTCAGTCATGGATAACATCCCTACATCTTCCTCAGTAAAGACCGAAGCAAAGAATTCATTCAGTCTCTCCGCTATCGCCTTGTCGCCTCTTAGTGCTCCTTTAACCTCTTTATCATCTAATGGACCAACTGACTCTCTCACAGGTTTTTTGCTACGAATGTACTTGAAAAGGTCTTTACTTCGCGTTTTAGCTTCTGCAGCAAGCTTCTTCTCAAATTCTCCCTTTGCCTGCCTTATCAATGCCTTGCATTTGACTTGTCAGTGCTTGTGCTGTTTCCAGGTTTCGTCGTTTGGCTCTTTTTTCCATTTCGTGAAAGATGCTTTTTTGGCAACAACAGCCTCTCTGACCTCAACTTTAAACCATGCTGGCAGTTTTTTGGACTTCCTTCCACTTTTCTTAAAGCATGGAATACAGCTGGTCTGGGCTTCCAAGTTAGTATTTTTCAACAACAGCCAAGCCTGATGTACGTCTTTAACCTTTGCAACAGCTCCTTTTAGTTTTTTCTTAACTGTTTTCCTCATTTTATCATAGTCCCCCTTTCAAAAGTTAAAAGGTAGCACTGTGGATTTCCTTACTATCCCTCCTCCACTAATTAAATCAAAGGCGATCATGCTATGATCCCTATTGCCAAGCGGCCCCAACAACCTTATCTCTTGCACTAGATCTGGTGTTCCACTAAGGACTAGGTCTAATATGGCTTCCCCTCTGGATGGTTCATGAACTAGCTGCTCCAAGAAGCAGTCATTTATTTCATCTAGCAACTTTATCTCCCTAGCACGTCCTGACGTGACACTGACCCAGACAGAGCTTGAAGATCCCAAATTACCCATGTCTAACAATAGCCAAATTAATATGAATAAAATACATTCTCTAAAATGCTTGTATGCAAATGCTAGAAGTCTAAACAATAAGATTGGAGAGTTAGAATATATAGCACTAAATGAAATGTTAGATATGATTGGAATATCAGAGACATGGTGGAAGGAGGACAACCAGTGGGACACTGTGATACCTGGGTACAAACTATATCATAATGATAGAGCTGATCAAATTGGTGGAAGGGTTGCACTCTATGTTAGAGTGGGCATTGAGTCAGAAAGGTTTAAAGTTTTGCAGGAAACAAAATTTGCTGTAGAATCTCTATGGATTGAAATTCCATGTATGAAGGAGAAGGCGATGGCAGTGGGGGTGTACTATCGACCGCCTGGCCAGAATGAACAAATGGATGATGAAATGCTCAAAGAAATCAAGGAAGCTAACAAAAGTTACAGCACAGCAATAATAATGGGTGATTTCAATTACCCCGGTATCGACTGGGTCAGTGTCACGGCAGGACATGCTAGGGAGATAAAGTTCCTAGATGAAATAAATGACTGCTTCTTGGAGCAGCTAGTTCATGAACCATCCAGAGGGGAAGCCATATTAGACCTAGTCCTTAGTGGAACACCAGATCTAGTGCAAGAGATAAGGTTGTTGGGGCCACTTGGCAATAGTGATCATAGCATGATCGCCTTGGATTTAATTAGTGGAGGAGGGATAGTAAGGAAATTCACAGTACTACCTTTTAACTTTTGAAAGGGAGACTATGATAAAATGAAGAAAATTGTTAAGAAAAACTAAAAGGAGCAGTTGCAAAGGTTAAAGACTTACATCAAGCTTGGGTGTTGTTGAAAAATACTATCTTGGAAGCCCAGACCAGCTTTATTCCACGCTTTAAAAAAAGTGGAAGGAAGTCCAAAAAACTGCCAGCATGGTTTAAAGGTGAGGTCAGAGAGGCTGTTGTTGCCAAAAAAGCATCTTTCAGGAACTGGAAAAAAGAGCCAAACGGCGAAACCTGGAAACAGCACAAGCACTGGCAAGTCAAATGCAAGGCATCGATAAGGCAGGCAAAGGGAGAATTTGAGAAGAAGCTTGCTGCGGAAGCAAAAACGCGAAATAAAGACTTTTTCAAGTACATTCGTAGCAAAAAACCTGTGAAAGAACTTTATTTGTGGGAATAACAGGCCACAGCTTCCAAACATTTGCACAATTACACTCTGTTTATATAACAACAATAATAAAAACAATCATATACAACCGTAAACCCTACCAGTGCCTGGAACCCATTGTGGAGGAATACCATACCCTGCTGCCCGCTACCCACCTCAGGCCTGATCCGTGGCCCAGGGGTACATTTACCGCTGTTGACTGTCCCATGTTGCTCCCCCTTCCTGGGGGATACCCTTTGTATTAGCTGCCTTTCACCCGAACCCAGGCAACCCTTTCTTTGATCCCTGACCTCCCGATACAGAGCCCCAGGCACCCTACCCGAAGTCGGTGAGGTCCCACCCGCCCGACTGTGACATCCCCTCCTTGTCCCCCTCCAGTGACCTCGCTGGACCCGGAAGAGGAGGGGGCTGCTCATATGTCTTTCTCTATATCTCGATGGGCTCCTCCTCCCCTTCGCCTGTTCACCTATTGGCGCCTTGCTTTCTAGCGAACCCTTCCCTACCCCTGGCCCGGTTATGGGCCAGCCTCTAATGTGGCTGGCCTGGCATTAGCAGTAAATTTGAGAAACTGAGATCTTACTCAGCATATCCTGGCTTAGAAGTGAGGTTCATGACTGTCTTGGTATGTTCAAAACTCACCCATTTGGAGAAACAGCCACGCAAGAATAATAGAAACCAAGCAGCAAAAAAAAAAAATAAAAAAGAGAATAAACAACACTGAAATGACTTTGTGCTTCTAGGAAAGCACATACACTATTCAATTCACACAGTCCTACACACCACCACCCTCTAGAAGCCCTATTCCCCATGTTGTCATGAATATTTCAAAAATTGGCTTTGGGAATGATAAGCTATGATGCATAAAATATATTACCAACGATATAAGTTGAAAACCTATTTCCTGTGGAAAATGCTGTTTTTATACTTGCAATAATCGGATGAATGTAATTGTGAAATCAACATTCCCAGTCTTCTAAAAAGGCAGTGCCACTTTCACATGAAACAAAATTGAAACAACGACATTGACAGTTCTGCAGAACGGGAAGATGCCCTAATACTGAGACCTAATGATATAGCATTCCAGTTCAGAAGATTACAATTCCCCGTCTGCCTGGCATTTGTTAAGTCTATTAAGAAATCACAAGGAAAACCATTCAAAGTTGCTGGAGTAGTTTTCAGGTTTGTTTCAGTCATTTTGAACTATACTTAGCTCTTTTAAGAGTTGAAATGGGAAATGTGTGTCTTCTTACTCAAGGAAGAAAGATAAGCAACAATGTTTATGATCATTCAATAAGTTAAATTTAAATGTGTTTTGGAAGCATAGTAATGGCGATGTTCATTTGTTAAACTAATATATAAGAGAAAATATGTCCAGTAAAATATATTATATAAATAGAATTGGCATACTTCATTCATCACACCTATTACCATATTTTCTCTGGAGATGTTAGGTATTTCTGCTAGTATTAAATAAAAACCTGTTTCAACTTTCTGTTGCGTCTTCATCTTAAGTATGTTGGGCTTAGAAATTATTCATGATGTAAAATACAACTCCTCACTCTATTTTTAGACAAAATCTTATTAAAACAGAGAAGATGATACCCCTAATATTTAAATCCTGCTATGCACACTCTTATTCTGTAAACACAGGCAGAACCAGGAAATGAAAATGAATCATCTTACCTCTTCAGTTCTTTGTCCACTCTCCCTATTTTCTTATACTGTATCATTGACTAATATTCTGCCTCTTTTCCCAATATGGAAAAGTACACATATGTTCATCTGCAAAGATCCAGGAATGATTTTCAAAGGGGCCTTCTCTGAGGATAAACACTCATTACCTAAAGAACATACCAATTTGTCTGTCATTTACCTACAGAGGTCCCTTTGAATATTGATGTCTAAACTGGTAAAAGGTTTATAGCAAGGACAGCAAACTCTCTTCCTTGAGTGCTGCAGATTTCATTTTAATGGGATAACAACTATGCAGATTAACCTGATTCTTGTATCAAATGTATGCAAATATAACTCGTGATTATTCAGTGTGGATATCCTGAAATACAGATTTATTTGTGATTTTGGAGGATTCTAGATTTGTAAAGGCACATTTTAGAAATGACACCCAGGTGAGAATGTTTCAAAAAAGGCTAGGCACATCCAAGTTCAGCATTATTTCAGAAATGTGGATGTACCCGATATGGACATCATCGGGAATGTCTACATTGGCATCTCCCCATGATTTCCATATAGGGGACACGTCCTAGCCTGCCATTCTGCAAGGGGAGACATTCGACAGCATAACAACTACAAACAAGGTTTCTCCAATACCTTTCAATTGTCTTTATGACCGTGGACACTACTAGGGATATTACAGTACTATCTCTCCTAGACCCTCTGGATGTTCTACTGGCAAAACAAGCACTTTTCAGATGCCTATTCATAACCTGATCAATTCAACAACTAAAGACCTCACAAATAAGAAGGAATATATGTATATGTTCCAAGGAATTCATGCCCTGAAGTAGGTATAGACTTGGACATGCTAGCCATTTCTAAAATCGAGCATACATGTCTAAGGTCTTCAGAATGCCCTGTGACGTCTCTATAAGCATTTTGCAAAATGGCTCAGAGGACGCCTCTGTGATTTGAATATCTGTGTGCTTGTTTTCAAATATCCAAAGCATGAATAGAGCTTCTAAAATGACTCCCATATTCTTGATTATCATTTTATTTCATGCAAATGGTTGGATTTAGTTTGTTCATTCATATAACATTTGTGGACAAAACTCTACAGTGAAAAACTACAATAGAGTTAAACTGAATTTAAATGTCTCCTGGAAGATGCATCACTGCATAGCTATGAATAGATGACTAATGTAAGTGTTTTATCACTGTAGACAGAGTGATGCAGAGAATACATAAACCAACCATGAATTCTTGTATTTCACTTCACAGGATGCTTTTTAAATGCGGACTCTGACTTTATGGAAGACGGGCCAAAAACAAACTATTTATTCCCATTCTTTTCATCATCTGGCATAAATAATTGGAGTGGGGGAGTCTACAAAGGAAGAAAGAGGCTTTTCAATTCTGCCAAATTAATTTATTTAGATTCACAAGAGCTCTACTATCTGCAGAAAGACAGCCATTCCATGTTCATTTCCTGCTTGGCAAATCTTTTCTTCCTGCAGTATCCATTCAGTTGGTCTTTTTATACTCAATCTCTGCTTCTTGGTTGGGATGAATTGAGGCTGATGGGGCATGGTTTCATTCTTATACTTTCACAGCCTAAGACCAAGAGTACTTTGTACTAGCTGAACCCAGGATAACTATGCTGTTTCTTCCCTGATCTGAAGAGAGGATAGCTCTCGAAAGCCAACCACAGATGTATTTAGTCATGTGAAAAGCTATCACTTACTACTTGTTTGTCAACCCTTATTTCTACAATTTACATTTACAAACATTACCCTGAGGAGACCAACCTTAGCATGGCTTGTAACCGGGTAAGGCGCACAAGTCGCTCCAGCCCTGCTCTTCCCCCCCCCCTCCCCTCTTCTTCCTTACAAGCTTTATACAATAACAACAACACACATGTTCTGGAATTAAAACTGGTCGCAGCTTTATTAGCCTTTTAACATTAACTGAACAATATTTAAATACAACACTTTTAACCCCCCCCTCCCCCGCGGATCAGGCCCTCACCCGCCGTATCAGTAGCAAGGTGACGCCGCCTCCGCTTCCGCCGGGCACAAGCCCCGGCTATTTTCTTATCCCTCCCTCTTCCGGCTTCGCCATATTATTAGCAAAAGCCCAAGGGATTGTCCAGGTCGGGGGTACCCCACCCCCGGCCTAAGGATTGCCTCCGGCTCCGGACCCCGGAAACCTCCGGGATCCCGCCACCCCCCCCAGCTGCAACACCCAAAACGCCAGGTCCCAGAGACCCTCTGAAGGGTGGGAGGGCGGGAGCAACCGCCGACTCTCGCCTCCAGGCCGCAAAGACGGCGGCGCTCCCAACCGCTCGCCCCCCTGCCGAAGCACCTCTTATATGATTGGCTCCCGCGTTGCCAAAACACCCGCGGGAGCCAATCATTTTAAACCGCTCCTCTGCCGCGCCGCGACAGCCACCCAGCCGGGCACGCGCACCAGGCGCCCCCCCAGTTAAGTGCGGCCGCACGCACGGGGCTTACGGCCTTCCTGTAACCGGGTAAGGCGCACAAGTCGCTCCAGCCCTGCTCTTCCCCCCCCTCCCCTTTCCCTCTTCTTCCTTACAAGCTTTATACAATAACAACAACACACATGTTCTGGAATCCCTCCCTCTTCCGGCTTCGCCATATTATTAGCAAAATCCCGAGGGATTGTCCAGGTCGGGGGTACCCCACCCCCGGCCTAAGGATTACCTCCGGCTCCGGACCCCGGAAGCCTCCGGGATCCCGCCAACGGCTCAGGAGACCTCCACCTGAGCCGCCCCCCCAAGGCAAAGCTGCGACCAGCCCCACTTATCCCGTAAAATATCCTCCAAGGCCTCCTGCCAATCATTTAGGAGTAAATCCATCCCCACCGGGGAAAGATGTACCCCATCCTGTCGGTACAAACCCGAACAGGCCACCTCTGCCCAGGTATGGAGAATCTGACAGCCCCCCCGCTCCTCCACCCATCGTCCAATCTGCCGATTGATTTTAGTTAACCCCCTGGACTATCGCCGCTGACCCCAGGAAGCAGGCCTTGGAATAATATCTGACCATACAAGAACCACATCGGGAAACATAAGAAACAATTCTTGAAAATCACGCTGAGCTGCGCGAATTAACTGACGACAAGTCCAAGCCCCTAAATCGTTGCCCCCCAGATGAATCAAGATGATATCGGGCGTCCTTTGCTGACGCTGGTGGTGCCGGAGCAAAGGCAAGAGCTGTATCCACCGTAGGCCTCGCTCGCCCAGCCATGAAAGGGTCACCAAGGAAGTTGCCAAGCCGAGGTTCGCACCTACGGGCCATGTCACTGCTCGCCGACCGGCCCAGTAAACAAAAGAGTGGCCAATCACCCAACAGCTACAAGATCCCGAACCAAAATCTGCAAAACAAAAGGAACAGTTAGTCTCCCCCCCCCTCAGGGCCGCACATAGCTGCGAAAAGCCTGGGACTTCCATCTGCCGATCCTCTGGATCTCGTGTTCTGGCAAGCCTACCCCAGCCGCCGTAGTCGCTGCCCCAATTCGAAACGAATGCGGCGCAAACTGACTCGGGTCCTCACCCAGCCGCCGCAGCGCTAACCGCAAAACAGCCGTAAACTGAAAACGAGTGAGTACCTGACCGTCAGCATGAATAAAAAGATGTCCCTCTCCCTCAGGCCGCTGTTGCAAATACGTCCGCAAAGATGCAACCGGACACGAGGGCGTGCCGAACATCTCCCTCAGAGACACCCAAGTCCCTTTTCCCACCATATCCGTCTTGGAACGCGCTAACCAAATCCGAACCCCACCCCCGGTGAACCCCACGTGTGAGAATAGCAATCCCCGACCCGATGACGAGTGACGCGACTCAGCTACTAGTTCGCCAATCCGAAACGCCCCGAAAAAGGCAACTGTGAAGACCGCCCGAAAAAGCGCGACTTCAAAAGAGGAGGTAACCACCTGAGGGAGGCAGCCGCAAAGCCGGACTAGCAAGTCATGAGTAATCGGGCGCCTGCCATCAACCGGTGAAGGAGATGACCGCTGCCAACCCTGTAAGAGCCGGCGTGTCAAAAATCCGCCCCCAGCTGCCCCCCACCCCACAGCCTTCGGTCCGCGAAAACCCTGCCGATTTAGCCGATATGACATACTGACTCATTAAGTGATCCGACACCGATCCCTGCTGCCATCCGCGGCTCACGAGGAAGGTCTCGATCCTGCTGCAGCCACGTTGATACGCCGTCCATGTTGAAGCTGAGATGGAGCTTTTCAGTAAGTGGATCATCTCTGCAGACCAATCCGCCATAAGTGCTCCGGTACTGATGCCCTGTCCTCGTCCGCCGCTGGGGCCAACATTCGAAACAGGTCCCACTTAAAATGGGAAAGAGCATCAGCAATCCTGTTACTAGCACCGGGTATGTGCCTAGCCCTAACCACCACATTGAGTCTTAAACAAGCTAACACCACCTGTCGCATCAGATCCGCCACTTGCACACAACGCGGGGCATAGTTATTAATCACACTAACTACAGCGGCATTATCGCACCACCATAACACTGTGCGATTACGAAGCCTGTCAGGCCATAGGGTCAGAACCACGATTAACGGGAACAATTCCAAAAAAGTGACATTACGAGTGAGACCCACAAGGCGCCACTCTTCCGGCCATGGCTCTGCACACCACGAACCACCGAAATACACCCCCAGACCCAAACCACCTGCAGCATCGGCATATAACTGTAACGCCTCACTAGTCACTTCTGAGTCACGAAAAACAGTACAACCATTAAAGTCCTGCAAAAATGTGTCCCACACGCCCAAATCAGCACGCATGCTCCGAGATACCCGAATACGGTGATGAGGTCTAGAAACTCCTGTCGTGGCACCTGCGAAGCGACGCAAAAATACCCTGCCCATCGGGATCACCCGACAAGCAAAGTTCAAAGAACCAATGAGCGATTGCATTTCCCTCAACGTCAGTTTACTAGAGGAGAGAGCATTCGCCACCAACACCCTCAACTTAACCACCTTCTCCAAAGGCAAACGCGCGACCATGTCGACAGTATCCAGTTCAACACCCAAAAAGGTAAGCCTCGTCACAGGGCCTGCTGTTTTATCGACAGCCAATGGAACTCCCCATTCCTGCGCTAAAAGCACAAAGCCATCAAGGAAAGCCTGACACCGTCCTGAACGTGCTTCGCCCACAAACAAAAAGTCATCCAGGTAATGCACTACATTCGAACAACCAGTCTTCCTCGTAAAAACCCAGTGCATAAAAGTACTGAACAGTTCGAAATAGGCACAGGACACTGAACAACCCATGGGCATGCACTTGTCAAAATAGAAACAGTCCTCAAAGCGGAAACCTAATAAATGAAAAGCTGAAGGATGCACCGGCAACAAACGAAAAGCCGACTCAATATCCACCTTGGCCAAAAGGCTCTCCCTGCCACATCGCCTTACCAGCTCCACCGCCGAATCAAAAGAGGCGTAACGTACCATACAACGCTCCTTCGGGATGTGGTCATTAACAGAAGAACCGAAAGGAAACGACAAATTATGAATCAGCCAGTATTTTCCGGGTTCCTTCTTGGGAATGATCCCCAGAGGCGACACAACGAAGTTGGAGAAGGGAGGCTCATCAAACGGACCAGCTACCCTACCCAACCGTAGCTCTACCTCGAGCTTATTTCTAACGAGATGAATAAATTGCCGAACCGAGGGCGCGTTCCGAACTTTACCTGAAACCACTAACCCTTCCACTGGAATAGAAAATCCCGTTTGAAACCCCTCTTCCAACACCCTACCCGCTATGCGCCTAGGATACTGTCGTAACCACGGATAGATAACCTCAAATCGAATAGGAGTCGGGGCTAAATCCTCTCGGTCCCTACTACTTGGTAGACAGGACTGAAGGACTGACGGACACACGTTTGACACACTTGAGTGCGGAATGCCCACCTGCGCAGATAGAACAGGCGTGCCGGAACTTACAGTCCGGAAAGGGACACGAAGACTTGTTAAATCGCCAGCACAAATCACCGGCCCCTCCCCCAGCCGCTCGCTGTCCCGACGGAAGCCCGCTAGTACGAAAGGACCGCCCTTGCCCTTCGCCAGTCCCAACCCCGCCTTTCCCACTAGTCCCAAACCCCACGCCCGGGCGAACCGCCATCTGGGTTAACCATAAATTAATACCTTGAGTCCCCCAAGTTAAGAGCCGGTTCTCCTCCATTTTATCACGGAATTTCTCATCGTAGTTGAGCCAGGCCCAACCCTGATGTGACTGAGATGCCTCTAAAATGGAGTCCATATACGCCAATAACATCCCATACTGGTCTGGATGCATACGCCCCCATACACTAGCCAGACGTAAGAAAGCCCTAGTCCAATTAACTACGTTCTTGGCTACTTTGCGTACCCTTCCGGCCTTTTCATCTTCTTTCCTCTTCTTCCGACTATCACCCGTCCTCTTCCTGCCCTCCATCAACCGAAAAATATCGATATAACGCCTTTTTTGTATTTTCTTCCGCAATTTCTTAGGCACCCCCTCCCATAGCTCCGAGAAAGCCGCCAACGTCGGCTGTACCGAACCTTTGCTAAGATCACACTTCGCACTGTCACCTGAAGTAGAAGAAGTTGACGAAGATCGCATGGACGACGCAGAAGAAGAATCAGAGTGACGACGCCGACGACAGGAATGCCTCCGCTTCCGTTTAGCTTTCTTTCCTGCCTCCCTTGAGACAGCCAAAATCCCACCTTCATCCCCACCCCCCAAAGAGCCCAAAGACAACTCACCCGTTGCAGCACTCGGCAATCCTTCACATGAACTGCTCCCTTGCTGCACAGCAGGAGGCGCTAGCCCTGCAGCAGCATCCTCATCTAAACGTCTCCCGTCGCCACTCTGTGCCCCCGCTCCGTGCTGATGGGCGCCACATGGATCTGCATCGCTCCTGAACTGCCATCCTGGAGGTACCTGAGGAGAGAAGACACCAAAAGGCGAAGCAACACCTGCCATAGCCCAGGGCGACTGCCACATTCCCCCCCAGTCTGCCCTGGAAGAACCTTGCCCACCCCCACTCCAATATTCAGCAAAACCCGGGTACCCCGACCCATCTCTCCCAGCCATCCAAGTTGCTGGATGTCCAGACCAAGAGGACGCTGCAGGATGCCCGAACCAAGCGGGAACAGGACCAGCTCCAGAAGCTCCGGGACCCGAGATCCCTTCCATCCCTTGCCCCTCGCCTTGCGCAACAGAACCCCGTACACCATCTCCCCTCCCAACCTGGGGCATACTAGGACTAACCGGCCCCCCAGTAGTAAAGCCTTCGATAGGCCTTACCTCTGTCCGCTCGCTAAAAGCAGGGACAGAACCGGCCCGAACTAAGGTTCCCCCCCTTTCCTTCCTCAGCCTACTCCTCCCACGCTCACCCCTTCTCTGCCGGGCAGCCCCACGCCTTAAACCTCCCTGGCCTTCCAACTCAAGCCCTGACCGAGGTTTGTCCCCCCTTATACCACCCTCCGATCCCACCCCCCTGCGTGCGCCCCTGCCAGGTGGTCCTCCCTTACCCCGTTTGTTATGAGGCCGCATAGTAAAGCCTCAGCAAATACCTTTTTATGTGATTTTAAATAAATCTATATCTATATATCTATATATATATATATATATATTTTTTTTTTTAAATATGGCCCTGGGAAACACACCAGAAAACCCACCAGAAGGAAACCCCACCAAAAGAAAAATAGCTAGGAGTAGCACAATTTAGCTCAATTTAACCCACCCCCAACAAATCCCCAAAACACTCTTGCCTGAAGCTGGTTGCTCTGCACACCACACACGCTGCAAAGCTGCTGCCTCAAAACTCCAGCCACTGGGACTCCGGTCAACGGACACTGCCCCGGACTTCGACTCTTGCCGAGGCCGACTCCTGCCACGGCCGCTGATACGGGTCTCCCCTCTCCTGCTCCCCTCTCCTGCTGCGGCTGCTGATACGGGTCTCCCCTCACCACCGCAGAGTGCAAGGCTCGGGCGCACGAAGCTCCGGTCCCCTTCCAGCCGCGGCTCCAATACCCCGATGCTCCGGTCTCCGCGGCTCCAATCCCCCGACTCTCAGGTCTCCAGACGCACGCAGAAGCAACCGCCGACTCTCGCCTCCAGGCCGCAAAGACGGCGGCGCTCCCAACTGCTCACCCCCCTGCCGAAGCACCTCTTATATGATTGGCTCCCGCGTTGCCAAAACACCCGCGGGAGCCAATCATTTTAAACCGCTCCTCTGCCACGCCGCGACAGCCACTCAGCCGGGCACGCGCACCAGGCGCCCCCCCCCGGTTAAGTGCGGCCGCACGCACGGGGCTTACGGCCTTCCTGTTTCTTTTACTGTATGTTGTTACTTGTTTGTTTGGCATCTAAATATAATTTTCAAAGTACTGTTTTAAGTGCTTGTAGTTCATATCCTCATTTAAGGGGTCTTTTACTAGTGGTTACTGCACATTGCACAGAATCCATTTTATTCCCATGGGTCCTGCAGCAGATTGCATGTACCAATGCTGTACACTAATCATTAGTATACAACTCCCTCTATAAAGTAGCTTCTTCGACTTTTTATAGGCAAGGTTGGTACAAACATGACTCTCATTTATTGATATCCCTCAATATTGAAGAGGAAAACTTCAGTTGAAATTATATATTCCTGATACACAATTTTTTTTTCACAATTTTCTGACAAGTATTCAAAGGTAGCTTTCCAGCTGCAGAAAGAAACTGCTACCACATTTCATTCCCTAACATAAGAAAACAGGAAACTAGTATAAACAAGTAAAGCAAAAATATTCCAGTAATTACACTGTAGAGGTGCAATAATTTTGAAGTCATTAAAATATGGGAATGGGAAAAAATGAGAAACATAAACAAAGATATGGAGGAACATTTTAAATGGACACTGAGTGGACAATTTTATAAACAAGGGCATCCTTTCCTTTATAAAATACTAGCATAAGTGGCTGATGACACGTGTTCAAGGCACTATCACTTACCCCAGACCTAGAGCTGGGGTAAATGCCCGTACCTAGATTTGTAAAGAACATGCAGGAATAAGAGTTTATAATTTCCACACATACTTGTGTGCTTTGCCCACACTCTGCCCATGTGCATTCCCACAATGAAGGTATGCACCGTCGGGGCAATACGTATACTTGTAAAATAGTGACTGCATCGTTTCCACATATAAAACATTTAAATACCATGATTTACAAGCATTGATGCTGCATAATCTTAGGAAGCTCCTAAAAAAATTATTCCCTGAGAGCATAACTTTACAGTGCATGTTTTCCAATTAAAGTTATTTCTGCTATTTGTGTGGACTGTTTCTAACCCAACTTCCACTTACATGGAAAGTTTTGGGCCTTATAGCAACTAATTCAACCAAAGGTTTATGCATTCTCCAGGTTAAAATTGTAATAAAAAACCATTTGCTTATGTTTATTTATCAATCAGTGTTCACCAAAGTGGTTTTGGAAATTGTCCCTGTGAATGTTTTTAAATGTTGAGATGTATATTTCCCTCCTACAGAGTCTATATTCTGTCAGAAACACCAGAAAGATACTTTCGGAGATTCATTGCAATGAGAATCTTGGAAAGGTTAGCCTATCTTTAATAATTCCAGGTCTTTGTTCTGTAAGTATTGTTTACCTAGAAATAGAATGACAGGATAAAGCTAAATAATAGCAATAAGGGTTAGAAGAAGATACGTTGGATTTCACAGAAAAGAGAACTGAAAGGATATTTTTCATTCACTTTTGCAGGTCATGCAGTCACCTTTGAAATGATTGTCACAATAGCTGTTTTTAACATTGGAATACTACATGATAACCTCTGAAAAAAGGAGATGGCTATGTTTGTTAAGTGAGGTAGATGAATTCTGAGAAGGTCTGATGAGCTCAGGGGGATTCAAGGGGTGTGGGTGTGGGTTAGGGTTAGGGTCTTGTGGGGAAGCCTATTAAAGGTGGGGAGTCTGATTGAGGGCTCTGGATTGCTGATTTTGCTTTCTGGGGTAGGAATACCGAAGGAAGGATGCTTGGGTTGGGGGGGGGGGGGGTCTGATCTGTGCAGGGGTCTGATCTGGAATTTTTATCAGTCAGGGGTTGTTGTGGAGGATCTGATCTGGGGTTTGATTGGTGGGGATGTGGATTTGTGATGTTTACTAGATAGTAGGTTGTGTTGAGGGGTCTAACTGTGTGTGTGGGGGGGGTTTGATCAGTAGAGGAGTGAGTTCAGGTCTTGGGTGGGAGAACTGGGACATCATGGCCACTGCTGCTGCTTTCTTCTTTCAACATTCCTGTGGTACCAGACCCACGTTCCCCACCTTATCAGGTAGTATGAGTCTCCCACCACATAATTGAAGGTACTGAGAGGAGGGAGGGGTTTGGGTGCTAATAGACCACCAAGGCTTTCTTTTCTTTGGGTGGGTGGAGGGGTTCAGAGCCACTGGGACACCAATGATTTTTTGATTGGCTGTGTGGGAGGATCCGGGCCACCGGGAATTTGTTGGATTGGGTGGGTGGGAGGATCAGGGCCACCAGGGTTTTTATTTGTCTGGAGTCAGTATCCAAGGGGGGCACTAGGGACATTTCCTGATGCTTAGATCATGTGAGGTGAACTTTCAAACTTCTCTTCAGATGATATTTTCGCTTCCAGCTGGATCTTTATGCCTGCCCAAAGCTGGCATGGAGATCCAGTGTTAAAAAATGGTGCTAAGTTTCAGTGCAGTTTTTTACATCAAGGTCCAATTAATTATGCAGTGATTTGCATGCAATTTGCATGCTAAGTGTGCTGCAATTTAACACTTGTTTTTTTGGCATGTTTCCGTCTCTAGTTAGCATTCTGCATTGGAGAACAAGTTTAGTATGGGAAAAGCATCAGAAAAATGCCATGCTAAGCTTTTCTGCATCAGCCTGCTAGATTGCAAGGGAAATACCTACTTTAACTCACATTGAACTACTGAGAAAGGCATGGCCTGAATCTATTTTCCCTAATGATGGCATGTATGTTGCTGGTAATCATGCTCACGTGCACAAGCCGATTATAAAATACAGTACTATAATTTATTGTGAGACCATGCCGGTCCTAGGCGGTTGCCTAGACCCGGGTATAGCCTTGAGTTGTGGAATTAAGGACACTGTAGTCGTGACCAGAGTGAAATTAAGGTTGGGTTTTATTCCCTTTCCCTTGAGGATGTCATAGAATAAAGGACAACAGAAAAGAATGGTTGCTTCACCGGTGTAGAGGATGCTTAACAAATAATAATTATGCTTCTTTCCAGCAAACAATAGTCCATCACATTTCCAATGTGCAGAAATACACTTTCTTTCTTGCTCCTTTACTTAACAGAGAGACTCTATGTTGTCAGCCACACATAAAGCACATTCCATGGGCTCAGGGATGTTTTCTGTGCTATAGTTCTCCCATTGCATAGGGCCAGGACCTGGTCCTGTATATGGACACTGAGCCCCTGTGACGCTGCCCTTCAAGCCTTGCCCTGGGGAAACCTCAGTTGCTGCAAGTTGGAGCTGCTTTTGTGTGTCCCAGATAGCAGGAGCTGTGCTGGGGATTTCTTCCCACGGCTTAGGCCAATAAGAGTTCACTAGCTTGTTATAAGCCTGGCTTTTCCCACGGAGACCCCCTTCTCTCCCTTCCCAAAAGATAGGGTACTTATCTTTTCCTGTGGAGAAGATGGTTTCACACTCCTCTGCTTCTAGCCAAGGCTTTCTCTCTGCCCTGCAGCCTGCTCTTCTTTGGGAACACCGGTTACTGTGCTTGGCTGAAGGAAACTCACTTCCTGCCTTCAGTGAGCTTCCCTGGTCGTGACCTCTGCCTTCTGTTGGCTGGGCTGTTTGCCTCGGTATGAGGACCCCTCTGGCTGGGAAGACTTTGCTACGGTCTTTCTTAGCTCTCCTGGGTTTATCAGCCTGCCTTTCTTCAGCCCTGGTTCTCCAAGGCAACGTGTCTTTCTGTAACTGCTTGGGGATTCTGTTCTCACCTTCTCTCCAAGCCTGCCTGGAACTGCAGTCAGACTTCCTTTGGTCTCTGCTTTCCTCCTGAGAATCAAACTCCTGCTCCAGCCCTAATCCAGGCTCCAGCTTCCTTTCTCTCTCCTTCTCCTTCCACTTCTGTTTCTCCTCCCACCTCCAGTTCTGTCCCTGTGGGATTTCCCACCTGTTTTTATCTCTCAGCTCAACTAACGTAGAACGTGAGTCTGGGTCCAGGTGAGCCTGATTGGAACCCTCAATTCTTACTGCGTCACTAAAACCATGTGGAAAGTTTGTTTTACTTTTCCCTGCCTCTCTGCACTGTGAATGCTGCAACTGCACATGTGGCTGCAAGGTAAGCTCTTCTTTCTTTTTACTTTCTAATATCTCAGGGTCTGTGTTATCTAACTCCTGACAGATAAGCTCTTCCTTTGCATTGTTCTTTAATGTTTCAGGCTTAGTGCTGTCTGGCTCCTGACAAGTAAGCTCTTCCTCTGCCCTACTCTTTAATATTCCAGGTTTTGTGCTGTCTACCTCATGACATTATGTATATATCAAGAAATTATATGCATGGAGAGGACTGGTTTAAATTTCCAAGCCTGCAATGAAGGCATAAGATCTGCCACTTAGACTAGGTACCTACTTGTCTTTATAAAATTGCCTGAAAACATGCTTCTGGAGTTTGTAAGATTTAACATGTATGGGTAATTTATAAAAAGTGTGCTTGGAAATTCTTCTTAATCAAGCCTGTGGCACCCAACACAATAGGAAATAACTTCTTTCTGCCACATTTTCTTGGTCTTTGAGTGTATTTCTTGGTACTGTGATGAGGAAGCCCCTCAAGAAGAGATGGAAATAGGAGAAAATCCTGATGAGGTAAACAATATTGCACTGACAAACAGGATTTTCACCTCAGGAATAAAAACACAGCCAGTTGATGATCTAAAGCCACACCTCACCTCAGGGGAGGAGACAGGTCTGTTCACTGATTGGGCACACCCAAGGGAGAGTCAGGGAGTGCAAGGAAGTGAAGGCTTGTTAAATACTCAAGCAATGAGGAGAGAGAGAGAGGAGGAGGAGCGAGTGCAAGCACGAGACCAGGAGCAGCAGAAGGGAAAACGTTGGAACAGCTGAGAGAACTGCTTGGAGGAGAAGTCAGCTAGAATCTGAGACCTGAGCAGAACCTGGGAGCACTGAACAGTGGTGCAAGGATTCACCCTGGAGAAAGTCTCACTGCAAGGTAGAGCCTTTGGTTAAGGGAGCCAGCAGGCCAGATACCTGAAATAAGGGCAGTCGGACTCACAGCTGTAAAAGCCAAGACAGTTTCAGAGAAAACTACGAGGAAACTGTTCAGCCTGACATTTACCTGCAAGGCACTGGAAGTAAGGATAAGAAAGCTGAAGTACAAAGCCTGAGAATTAACAGGAGAAAAGGTACCAATACTTATCTAAAAGACCTTGGAAAAGGTAAAGCTGACATTTCTTGTTATAACCCCTTGTTTAAGAAGTCTCCTGCCTGTGTTAACCTCCTGAGAACAAACCCAGCATATTCAGCTAATGATAAGTGGGGGAAGGGATTTACCCTTACTGAGAACTGTTCCTTTGATAAAGGCAGGATAGCTGATTACCCTGAGCGGGGAGTTCTAAGTAAACGTTTGTTAGAGAAGAAGGAAGGCTATCAGTCTGAAAACGTGCACAAGCAAGCTGAATTACTTCTAAGTCAGTTTAAGAAATTTCTGGAGAAAAGGGCAGAGCAGAATAATAACCCTGACCAGAATTCCAGTAACTCTGAGGAAGCTATGCAACTGGACGTTTGTCTGCCTTCAGTAGAGCTTGATTCACCTATGGATTGTTCTACTTGTGTAATTGAGAATAACCAGGTTAATGAGCACTGAAAGCTATATGAAGTAATATAGTATAAGGTTTGCCATACCTGCAGCCACTGTGAGAAAACCTTATGCCTTGTTTAATAAGCTTAATCACATGGTAAATTGAGAAGCCGTGCCGTAAGGAAGAGCACCTGTTTCAATTTGCTGAAGGATCACATGATTGCCTAGCCTGAGACTAAAGGAACTGTGAAACAGCCAAGTAGAGCTGAGCCATTTTTGTTGCATCTTTTGTGTGTGTTTATTTTAAACCCTTATGTTGGAATTGGCATTCTTTTGCGTCTGAGATACTGAATCTTGATACGCTGGAATAAACCCTCTTAAAAATAAATATTCTTGCATGCCTTTTTCTACTTGAGCTACAACTACAACTCAGTCCCACAGGAGGCCAAGCAACTACATATCCCAGAACTCCTGGGGCCAAGTGTTAGAGCTTCACTCCTAAAGGACACTTAATAGGCCGTCCCTACCTGTAAGCTCTTGGGCCCAGGTAGCTAGGACGTTGCAGCACTTAATGCGATTCATAGAATAGTCACTTGGGGCTGACACCTCTATAATCTGTTTCCAACAGTGGCTAATCTAGGTCATATGTACCTAGCAGTTTCCCCAAAAAACATAGGTTCCACAATGCTTGTACTGCATCAAGCATTGATATCCTGGGTCCCTTCTTAATAATGGTTTATGGACCTTTCCTCCAGGAACTTGTCCAAACCTTTTTTAAACCCAGCTACACTAACAGCCTTTACTACATCCTCCGGTAACAAATTCCAGAGTTTCCGTTGAGTGAAAAAATATTTTCTTTTATTAGTCTTAAATAGTTTACCCTGTAGTTTCATTGCATGTCCCCTAGTCTTTCTATATTCTGATAACATAAACAATCGATCTACATTTACCCATTCCACTCCATTCATTAATTTATAGACTTCTATCATATCTCCCCTCAGCCGTCTCTTTTCCAGGTTAAAGAGCTCTAACCTTTTTAGCCTTTCTTCGTAGGAGTATCCTTCCATCCCCTTTACCATTTTGGTGGCTCTTCTCTGAACCTTTTCTAAAATCGCTATATCCTTTTTAAGATACGGTGACCAGAATTGCACACAATATTCATGGTGCGGTCTCACCATGGAACGATATAGAGGCATTATAAAATATTTTGTTTTACTTTCCATTCCTTTCCTTATGATACCTAGCATTCTATTTGCTCTCTTGGCCGCTGCTGCACACTGGGCCGAGGGTTTTAACATGGTATCCACAATGACGCCTAAATCTTTTTCCTAGGTGGTGGTTCCTAATGTGGAACCTTGCATCGTGTAACCATAGTTTGGGTTGTTCTTCCCTAGGTGCATAACTTTGCACTTGTCCACATTAAATTTCATCTGCAATTTTGATGCCCAGTCTTCCAATTTATCAAGATCCTCTTGCAATTTTCCACAATCCTCTTGGGTTTTAACAACTTTGAATAGTTTTGTGTCATCTGCAAATCTGATAACCTCACTCGTTATTCCACTTTCCAGGTCATTTATGAATATGTCAAAAGCAGAGGATCCAGCACAGATCCCTGGGGTACACCACTATTCACCTTTCTCCTTTGGGAAAATTGGTCATTTAGCCCTACCCTCTGCTTTCTATCTTTTAACCAGTTCCTGATCCACAATAGTACACTGCCTCCTATCCCATGACTCTTTAGTTTTGCCAAAAGTCTCTGATGAGGGACCTTGTCAAAGGCTTTCTGAAAGTCCAGATACACTATATCAACTGACTCACCTTTGCCGACCTGTTTATTCACTCCTTCAAAAAAACATAACAGATTAGTAAGACAAGATCTTCCTTGTCTTACGCCATGTTAGCTTTCTCCCATTAGGCCATGACTATCTACATGCTGAGTAATTTTATTCTTTATGATGGTTTCTACCATTTTTCCCGGTACTGACGTTAGCCTCACCGGTCTGTAGTTTCCAAGATCAACCCTGGAACCCTTTTTAAAAATTGGTGTTACATTGGCGATCCTCCAATCTTCAGGTATTAGAGATGATTTTAATGATAGTTCACAGATTACTAATAGCAGGTCTGCAATCTCATATTTCAGTTCTTTCAACACCCTTGGATGTATACCATCCGGCCCAGGTGATTTGCTACTCTTCAGTTTATCTAATATTTGTAATACATCTTCACGATTTATCCATATTTCCTTCAATTCTTCCATACCTTTAAATATCACTTCAGTCATGGATAACATCCCTACATCTTCCTCAGTAAAGACCGAAGCAAAGAATTCATTCAGTTTCTCCGCTATTGCCTTGTCGCCTCTTAGTGCCCCTTTAACCCCTCTATCATCTAATGGACCAACTGACTCTCTCACAGGTTTTTTGCTACAAATGTACTTGAAAAAGTCTTTATTTCGCATTTTTGTTTCCGCAGTAAGCTTCTTCTCAAATTCTCCCTTTGCCTGCCTTATCAGTGCCTTGCATTTGACTTGCCAGTGCTTGAGCTGTTTCCAGGTTTCGTCGTTTGGCTCTTTTTTCCATTTCCTGAAAGATGCTTTTTTGGCAACAACAGCCTCTCTGACCTCACCTTTAAACCATGCTGCCAGTTTTTTGGACCTCCTTCCACTTTTCTTAAAGCGTGGAATACAGCTGGTCTGGGCTTCCAAGATAATATTTTTCAACAGCACCCAAGCTTGATGTAAGTCTTTAACTTTTGCAACTGCTCCTTTTAGTTTTTTTCTTAACTATTTTCCTCATTTTATCATAGTCTCCCTTTCGAAAGTTAAACGTTAGTACTGTGGATTTCCTTACTATCCCTCCTCCACTAATTAAATCAAAGGCGATCATGCTATGATCACTATTGCCAAGTGGCCCCAACACCCTTATCTCTTGCACTAGATCTGGTGTTCCACTAAGGACTAGGTCTAATATGGCTTCCCCTCTGGATGGTTCATGAACTAGCTGCTCCAAGAAGCAGTCATTTATTTCATCTAGGAACTTTATCTCCCTAGCATATCCTGCCGTGACACTGACCCAGTCGATACCGGGGTAATTGAAATCACCCATTATTATTACTGCACTGTAATTTTTGTTAGCTTCCTTGATTTCTTTGAGCATTTCATCATCCATTTGTTCATTCTGGCCTGGCGGTCGATAGTACACCCCCACTGCCATCGCCTTCCCTTTTTACATGTAATTTCAATCCATAGAGATTCTACAGCAAATTTTGTTTCCTGAAAAACTTTAATCCTTTCTGCCTCAATGCCCTCTCTAACATAGAGCGCAACCCCTCCACCAATTTGATCAGCTCTATCATTACGATATAGTTTGTACCCAGGTATCACAGTGTCCCACTGGTTGTCCTCCTTCCACCATGTCTCTGAGATTCCAATCGATCTCTCCGTTTGAATGCATGGCTGCTGAAGGAATGATGCTCCAGCATATCCACGTTCCTCCTGGCTTCAAGAAAACCCTCCACCAGGTGGGCTTATGCTTTCAAATGGTGCAAATTTGGATCGTAGTGCTCACGGTACAACCTCATTCCTTCGACGCACCAATGCCTGCACTTCTACAATATCTATTGCATTTGTCTTCCTCAGGACTACACACCAATTTGGTTAGAGTTCAACTCAGTGCTATTGTGGCTTTTTACAAATCAATTGATTGTCAATCCATCTTGGTGCACCCTCTAGTGGCGCATTTCATGAGAGGCCTCCTCCTCTCTAAGCCACCAATTTGACCACCTCCACTGGCATGGGATCTCAATGTGGTCTTGGCACAGCTTCTCAAACCCCCATTTGAACCCCTAGCTACTACTCACCTGTGGTACCTTTCTTGGAAGGTCATATTCTTAGTTGCTCTGATCTCGGTCAGGAACATCAGTAAATTACAAGCCTTTGTGGCTCATCCACCATACACCAGATTCCATCATGACAAGGCCATCCTATGGACACACCCTCACTTTCTGCCAAAGGTAGTATCTCCCTTCCACATCAATCAATAATACTTCCTGTCTTCTTTCCAAAACCACACTCTTCCTGTGCAGAAGTGCCCAGCACACCCTGGATTGCAAATAAGCCTTCTATCTAAGAGGATTCAGGGTCTCCACAAGTCCTCTCAATTGTTCGATTCCTTTGACCCCACTCACTTGAGGCTTACTGTAACCAAACATACGCTCTCCAGATGGATAGCAGACTACATCATCTTTGCTTATGATAAAGCAGGACTCTCCCTCATGGTCACTGCTCACAATGTCCGAGTCATGGCAGTTTCTGTAGTCAACCTACACTCAGTGGCCATTGACGAAATTTACGGGGCAGCAACCTGGTCCTCCATTCACACCTTTGCTGCCCACTACTGCTTGGACAAGCACTCCTGCCGGGATGTGGCCTTCGGCCAAGTGGTCCTTCAATATCTCTTTGAAACATAACTACAACTCCTCCCCCCATCCTCTCTATTTATCCAGATCTCCATGGCGGGAATGTCTATGGACAACTAAAACCAGTCCAACATTTCTGATCTGGTTTCCAAGTCTCCTGAAGATCTGGGAATTAGGGAGTCCCAAATGTGAAGACTACATTCCTGCTTGTTCCTGGAGATAGCATAGTTACTCACCTGTAGCTGATGATCTTTAGGAACAGCGGGAATTTAGTCTTCACAACCCACCCTCCTCTCCTCGGAGTAGTAGGGTTAATTCTACTCTTCCTTCTCAGCTACAAATCCAACTGAGAAGAGGGAGTCAAAAGAGTGGGAAGGCAGTCACGCAGTCACAGTGGAGTACTCCCAAAGGTTTTACTAAAGGACGCTAAGGAGCATTCCTGCGTGGGCTCCGTCGGTGCCGACATCACCCATATGTGAAGACTAAATTCCTGCTGTTCCCGGAGATCACCTGTTACAGGTGAGTAACTACGCTTACTATGATCTGTGAAATTAAAGATTTTAAATTTGCATCAGTTGCTTTTTGCTGTTTTTCTTGTGATAATATTCCTGTTTCTTCCAGTTTTTTTGTGGATTCTCTTAGTACATACATTATCTCCAATTATCCACAGAAGTCCACTGAAATGTAGTTAATCCTCTTAACATTTTCATTAATTTCTCCTGCTACTGTGGGTCAATGAATATACTCACCATGGCCTTTTTCTCTGGCAGGGATGTTTTCTGCGTCTGCAGTATCTGCACTATCGCTACGCCATCATTAGCCATAGTGTGTGAGTTATGGGTGGGCACCTTTTTATCCTGGGCGTCATCCAGCCAGTAGGTATTTTTCTTTTTCTTTCCTACTATACTTCAATTGTAGTTTTGCATTGCTGAGATGTAGTATAGATTTTATACAATGGGATTACCACATAAAGGTACTCAGTAAGACTTGAGGAGGAAATTTTATTCTCTCTCTCTAAGAGATACATAGCAATTCACCAACTGCTGCTAGTGAATTTATGTTGCACTCCACTTTGACGCCTATTTTGTGCTCCCCTTTGAACCCTGTTTGCTTTAAAAATTCCCATTTAACGTTAGATGGCCCTTTATGTGTTTGCATTGTACTCATGCTTTTCGAGTAGTAGCTTAAGGCAAGTTACATTTATGTACAGCAGGTATTTCCCTGCCCTTTTCACTGTCCAACTTTTGCATCCATAAGACATTACTAAACTTACCATGGCTTGAACAAGTCAAATCTTTGTAAACAAAGATAAATCCCTGCACTTGAAAATCTTATTCAAGTTCTTCATACCCATTCCACCAAGATCATTATGTTTTCGGAGTGCTTGACTGCTTGTCTTTTCATTATTGATTATTATTGCTCCAAGCAGGTTAAAGTTACCTCCTATAGTATATGAGGGCAGATAAATACCAGTATGGTCCATCTGGTCTTCCCAACAAGGTGGCTAGAGTGGTCATACCCACCACTCCTTGCAGGCCACCCCCTCTATTTGTTAAGTATAAAAGTTATTTAAGTTTGTTCCATCCTCTTGCTATAAAGGGATCCACTGTATCTGTCCCATGCCATTTTGAATTCTGTCACAGTTTTTGCCCCTACCACTTCCTTTGGGAGGATAATAATTTCTCCATCAAGAATGAAATTATTGATTTTGCCAGTTGTCAGGATCTTTGACTTCTTCATGTTAAAGTGCAGGCCCATTTTGAGGCTATGTTCCTTGACCTTGATAAGAGAATGTGTTAGATTGTCTTCACTTTCATCCAGTAATATGGTTTTGTCAACATGGCGAAGGCTGCTGAGTCTTCCACCAATCTTCACACTTTGGTTGTTTTCATACAGACCTGCTTCTCTTATGATTTGTTCTGCATATAAATTGAACAAATGTGAGGAACGTTTGCAGCCTTGTTGTACAACTTTGCTGATTTTAAACCATTTTGTTTCTCTTTGTACAGTTCAAACTCTTACTTCTTCATCAATATAAAGGTTGTGCATAAGAACTATAAGGTAATCAGGAATACCCATACTTCTTAATGTGGCCCAGAATTTTTCATGATTTATGCAATCAAAGGCCTTACTGTAGTCAATGAAATGTTATTGTCGTTGTTAAGTGCTGTCGAGTTAGCATTGACTCATGGTGATCCTCTGGATAGTTGTCCTAAACTATGTCCAGTCTTCAGTCAGACAGCTCATTGTTGATAGAGTGGCATCCATAGCTGCTATTATTGTATCAATCCATCTCATTGGTGGCCTTCCTATTTTTGCATAGATATTCTTTTGGTATTCTTTTGTCTTTAAGGATCCATCTCATATCCACGATAATGTCTCTTGTTCCTTCCTGTTTCTTGAATCCAGCTTGTAGTTCAGGCAGTTCTTCCAGATATTGTTCTAGTCTCCATTACTGTAAAATATCTCGAGTAGAATCTTGCTGGTGTGTGGGATCACAGCAGTTGTGCAATAATTTCCACAGTGAGTTCAATCACTTTTCTTCAGTATTTGTATGAACACAGATCTTTTCCAGTCAGTAAGCCATGATGTTGACTTCTGAGTTTCCTGGAAGGGCCTTGTAACTATTTTAACAGCTGCATCTGATTGTTTTAATAATCCCATGGGAATGCCATCAATAACCAATGCTTTGTTCTTTGATAATGCTTTCAGTGCTGCTTCAACTTCTTTCATCACCAAAGGTTTCTGTTTATAAGGTATGCGTTGAAACAGCAATTGATCCATTTGTTCTTTATGATATAATGAGTCGTGTATTTTCCATATTTTCTTGATCTTCTCAACACCATTCAACAAAGATACTTGAGCATATTTTAACATTCCAATTTAAGATTAGCATTTTCTCTTTAACTATCATAGCTCTAGGAAAGACAATCTTTTTCTTCCGCTAATAGTTACTGATTCTGTTTCCTGTCATGCATCATTGTAGTACTTTTCTTTTTGTCCTGTCTTGCTGAATGTTGAAAATTTCTGTTAAGTTCCATGATTACATCTCTTTCTCCTATGGCTTTAGCTTTTCTGCATTTCTGGGCAATTTTCTGATTTTTTTGATCATTCATTTTGGCTGTTTTTGCTTTTCCACGTTTTGCAGAGACTTTTTACTTTATTCAAGCTCTTCTGATGCTCTGTCATTTGTATCTAAAGTGGTGAATTAATATTACAGGCAGTCTTTAAATTCCAGTGGTATTCATCTATATGCCCCACCCTGAAGAAATTGGACCTTAAGCTCTCTGACCCTGCCTCATACTATCCTATCGCCAGCCTCCCCTTTACTGATAAACTCATAGAAAAAACAGTCCAACACCAACTCCAGGACAACTTTGACAAAATGACCTTATTGACCTACAACAAGACTGCTTCTGCTCCCTTCATGGAATGGAAACGCTACTAGTCACCCTAATAAACAACCTAATACAAGGGATACAACATGCCAATTAAGGTTTCCTATTAATTTTCCTGGATATCTACGTGGCCTTCGACCCTGTTAACCACAATATCCTACTTCAATGACTCAGGTCTACCGGAATTCAAAACACAGTTCTACAGTGGTTCACATCATATCTAACCAACCGGTACCAACAGACAAAAATTGGGCCAAAAACATTTACCCCATACCGCCAAACCCAAGGAGTACCCCAGGGATCCATACTATCAGCACTCCTATTCAACATCTACCTACAACTCCTCTGCTCAATCTTCAAGTCCCACGGCCTCACCTTCCACATCTACATGGATGACATCATGATATACAGAATGTTCAACACAAGGCAACCATCCTACTCTACCAACCAAGACTGCTTCATAGATATGGCTTAAATCCAACAACCTGGAAATCAACTATAAAAACACAGAGGGCCTCTTCATAATGAAAGAAAACACTTTCTCCCCTCCTGCCAACTTTGAACAACACCAAAGTCAAAGTCAAGACAAAACTGAAGTACCTCGGCATCACCCTGGAACACTACCTCTCCTTCAAGACACGCATAAGCAAAATCACCAGATCAATATACTTCAAGGCAAAAATGCTGCAATGTCTCCACCCACTCCTAGAAACATCAGATTTCCACTCCGCCCTCCAAGCAATGATACTACCACAATTGGACTACTGCACTCTATCTACCAAGGCCTCCCACAAACCATGAAACACCTACTATGAATCGCACTACGCACAACATCCTCCAGGTATCAACCTGCCAGGAACATACCACAGCTATCCTCAAACATTTCTACTGGTTACCTCTCCTCAGTCAGATAAAATACAAAATCCTCCTCCTGACACACAAATTCATCCATGCTGACCCCCCCCACCCCAACTCACATCCATACACTACTTCAAACCCCCCAACCAAACAGACCAAGATGAACCTCTACAATGAATACTCTGGTCAACCCCCATGCCAGAACAAAATTCAGCCAACAAACATGTGCCCAAGCCTTTCAACTCTATGAACCCTCAACCTAGAATGCTCTGCCAGACACCCTAAGAAGCATCACTGACCCCAACACCTTCTGGAAGCACCTAAAGACCCACCTCATCACGGAACATTTCAGCCCCACCACCTAACTTCCTGGGTCCACTCTGACTGATATATGTTACTTGACACTCTCTGTATATAAACTCCCCAGAGCACGTATACAATGTACATAGCTGATCAACTATATATTTAACAAATGCATGCTGTACATATTTAACTGTTCCACTGTAACTGTAAATATCCTTGTTTCATTTAAACCTCTTTGACCCGGTAAAAGGCGGTATATAAATCTAACTAAATAACTAACTAAATAAAAATAAATATATTTTCTAGATCCTAGTTCTGCATTCATGAGTGACTTGCTCTTTTTCAGCTTTATCTTGAGCTTGCATACTAGTACAGCAGCTGTTAATCTATATCACAGTCAGCTCCAGGGTTTCTCCGTGATGATGTTGCTGAGCATTTCACATGCTGACTTCCACAGATGTAATCAATTTGATTTTTGTACAGTCCATTGGGTGAAATCCCTATGTATAGTAGCTGCTTGTGTTGCTGGAAGAAGGTGTTTGAGATGAAGAAATTATTGGTCTTGCAGATTTCTATTAGTCATTCTCCACTGCATTTCTGTTGCCAATTCTTATTTTCCAACCACGTTGTCTTCTTTGTTCTCAACTTTTATGTTCTAGTCTCCCATGACTATCAGTATATCTAGTACAGATGTTTTGTTGATTTCAGCTTCTACTTTTTCATAGAACTGATCAACTGTGTCCTCTTCAGCATCTGTTTTTGGTGCATATACCTGAATAATAGTTCTGCTGATGAGCATTCCTCATACAAACAGAAATTAAGCATTCACTAACTGCATTGTATTTCATTTCAGTCCTTGCAAGTTTTTTCTTAATTATAGATGCAACACAATTTCTTCTTTGTCTTCTAGTTTTATCATAACATATCATATGATCATCAGATTCAAGGTGCCAAATGCCAGTCCATTTCAGTTCAGATCAAGTTGTGCACATTCCATTTCATTCTTGACCACCTCTAGCTTCCCTTGGTTCATGCTTTGTACATTTTATGTCCCAGTATGTAAGGCATCTTCGCAGCTTCTGACTCTCATTTCAAGGACAGCTTCATCAGTTGCCAGACATCCCAAGGGCTTTATTCCAACCACTGTCATCAATACTGGCTTTGCTTTGAAGAGTCTTTAACTCTTCCCCAAGAGCTTGTTGAGTGCCTTCTGACCTGAAGGGCTCATATCCCAGCATTATACAAGTTATAGTAATGTATTATGTTGTGAGTATCCATTAGATTTCATGGAAAGATACAGAAATACAATAGATTGCCAGGCCTTTCTTCTAAACAGGTAATGGCAGTATTGTTGCCATACTGGTTTTGCCCAGATGGGTGGTTCGTCTTAGGAGCTTGTTTACAAAGCCGCGGTAGCGGTTTCCGATCGTTATCGATTGATTTCAATGGGGCCACGGCTCCGATAACGATCGGAAACCGCTACCACGGCTTTGTAAACAAGCCCCTTAGTCCAGCACCTCAGCTGAGATTTGTCCATCTTGGGATATCCTGTCAGTAGTTAAACTATCAATTGCATAGTTCTCGGCATCTCTGATGCACATAAGCTCTCGTATCACAAGTCACAAACCAAGCTAGGGACTGACTATATATATGGCTCAATATTTAAAGGGAATTATCCAGATAATAGCAGCAGTTATCTGAATAATTCCCCTAGCTGGCAGCATTCAGCGATTTTCAGCAGCACTATATGGATAATGCTGATGCAGGGAGAGGGCGGGGCATGGATATTCTTTTGAGTTATTTGAAGAGCAGTGATATTCAGTCTGCTATCTAGCTAATTATATGGATAATTTTAGGTGAGGTGAAAGGTTGTCCTAAATTTATCAAGTAGCTATTTGGATAGTGCACTGAATATCCCTGTATACTAAACACTGCCCTCTATCCAGATAGCGGCACTGAATATACAGGGTGGCCCAAAAAAAGTGAGAACATCTCGTAAATTAAAAGCTTAAATAGTTTACTTATTTACCTTTTTTAGCTATATAACGTCTTTATTTCCACAATTTCCGGTCGCCAACTTTTTTTTAAAATTTGTCAATCGTTTACATCTGTCTTTTTGAATTTTTAAATAACTTATATGCTACGAGATGTTCTCACTTTTTTTGGGCCACCCTGTATATATATATTTTATTTAAGCACCATGGCCATTGTTTAAAAATTTGACTTTTTATGAACAAAGTGAACAAATTTATCTGTAGAAGTGCCAGAAATTTTCAAAAAAGCATGTATGCATATGCAATTACTGCTTCAGTTAACTACTTAAATACTTTTGAATATCAACTTCCTTATGTGCAGGTCCTGTCCATCTGTTGTCCATTTTTTTATTTGAGTCTCGTGGCTCAATAGACACACGATGAATGAGAAATACTGAACATCATTTGAGACTTTGAAAGCAGCAGGACACACATGTCTGGAGCATGAAACATGACAAAAAGAAAACGAAGACTACCTCTTTATGTTGCAAAGGAAGGTAGAGACCACAAAGACATTTTATAACAAGATTATAAGCTAGGCTGACATAACAGGTGAAAACATGTTCACAGTGCTTTGCAAACAAAAGAAGGGATATCAAAATGGGGAAAAAAGAGAAAGAAAAGGGGGCCACTGGACATGAAGAAGGCTACAGTAATGAGAGAAAACTAAACCTGGAAAATGTCTTGCTTTCATATATGCATAGAGCAGTGGCTCTTAACCCAGTTCTTCTGCACCCCTTAGGTCAGTCGGGTTTTCAGGATATCCACAATGAATATGCATGGGATAGATTTGCATAAAATGGAGGCAGTGCATGGAAATCTCTCTCATGCATATACATTGTAGATATCTTGAAAACCCGACTGGACGATAGGGTGTGGGAGGACTGTGTTAAGAACCACTGGCATAGAGAATAGAATGCATATGTCCCTGTAATGACAGTAAACTGACAGCAGAGGCTTCGAGGAGAGGACAGCAAATAAGGGCTGAGGGTTCGGTTGGAGGAATGCTGGGTAAGTGCAAATGGAGACAAGCAGTGGCTGTAGAAATGACAATAGTGTTATGAAGGGAAAGAGGAAGAGGTAACAGTATGTGTGCTCAAAAGGTAATCAGGAAAAGATGGTAACAAGTAGAGGATGTGGGGATTAGGCAAATGCATGGTATAGAAGTGTAAATAAAACAACAGTTAACATCAGACAGAGAGATAACATCAAGAGGGTCTTTGACTAATGGGCCCTACCTGGCAGTGTGTATTCTGGTGCACGCTGAAGACATGATTGTATGCACATTGGCAGGTAGTGCAGGACCATGATAGCGCAGATGATTCCCTCGCTAACTGCTCAATCCATGTTAAGGTCGCAAGTGGGAGGAGTAGTGGCAGAGAGAGGGCATGGTGAGCTCAGCGCCATTATCATTGTGTTCACTCACACGCTATCTGCATTAGCACAGGTTCACCGAATGCCACCTCAATAGATGGTGTTAAGTGTGCCGACACTAATGTAGTACACGCTGTAGGACAGGGCTCCACGTTAACTGCCAGGGAAATGCTTTCCATGCTCCCAACAGTTAATGTGGGGGTTTTGCACCTAACGTGCCATGGTTTTGGTGCTATTTACACGTTATATGCGAGACCTTAGCACCCATTAGTAAAAGGTCCCCTGAGAGGAGAGGACAGAATGGTTGAGGAATGTGTTGGTTAGGTCAGTTCAACACATAGATGCAAATGGAGAATAGCAGTAGGGTGTGAAGGCAAAAACATTTTGTTTCATCTCATTCCCCAACCCCATGTCGTTTCTGAGTTTTGCCATATTTTGCAACAAAATTTCTATTCAGGTTTGTCCTCAATAGTGAGCACTGTTTCTCAGTAATGCATACTATTCTTCAATGGTACACCCTATTTCTCAGTAGCACATACTACTGAAGATTATTAGCGTGCGCGGTTCATTACTGAAAAATGTGTGCACCATTGATGACATGTGAAGCAAAATGTCAGAGCTTTCCTTATTGTTTCATTTTAAAAATGATATAAAACTATATAGGATATGTAGTTGACCTTTCCTATATCATTTCAAATAAAAGCAAATCCCTAAAAGCAGAAAAAATGCTGGCTTAAACACAGGAAACTGCAGAACACGGAAAAAACTGAATAAGAGCAAAGTAAACTGATGTGAGACGTAAGCATCAGAAGAGATGCAATAAGGGAGGGGACTTTGCCATAATGGAAATGAAGACAAGCAGCAGACATGGAGAAAGAGAGGAACATCTTAAAACTAACAAAGGCAAAATGAAGAGCTCATGTTTTAAGGGGCCAATTTTTAGTGGGCAGCAGCTAGGCTGCTTCATTTAAACTCAGATATTCAGCACTGGAACTTATCCAGCATCTGACGCTGAATATTCAGTTTTGCCAGTCAATGCAGAGCTATTCGGTTAAAGTTAGGACAGCCTAACTTTAACCGGTTAAGCTATCTGGTTAATGGTTGAATATCGCCACTAACCACATAGCGATCTGCACCACCCTCGTTCTGCCCACAGACCATCCTGGTTTTAAATCAATGTCTTTTGCGCAGTCTTTGGGGATAGTCGGTTAGTGCCATTGATTACTGGGCTTGGTGTATTTTTGCCTATTAGTAGGTCTGCTAACGAGCTAAAACGCTTTGAATATTGACCTCTACACTTTTTATTAAATGCCTCCAGGATATGATTTAGATAAATCTCAATCTATCAATGCTCAAACCCAGATGCAAAAGTCTACACGTACTTTGTTCCCACAGCAACATATACCTGCATTCTTTTCCTTTGAAATTTGGTGCAAACTCCATGGATAATTATACCCACAGATTTTCTTGAAAAGTGGCTAGAAAATTGTCATTTATAGCATTATTTTATACAGTGTTATACAATTCTGAAGTGTGCTCACTATTCCCTGGTGCTTTCTGAATACGTTTCTTAAGAACTTGTTTTATCTTCTCTTCAAAAATGGGCATTGTGAATCTCTGTGCAAGCTATTATTTTCAGTTAGGTATAAATTTGACTCTCAAATAATTTCACGTATTTTTCAGGTCCCTAAATTATTCTTATATGTATATCTTCCTGTAGTTAATTCTGCAAATGATGTTGATTTCTCATAATTTGTAGCTTAAAGATGCAGTGCTACCTTAATGCTTGACATGTGAAGTGGGATTTTAGAAAGGGATGTCCAGGAAGAAAATGGGATGTCCAGAGCAGAATGTCCAAAAAATCCAGAGGTGTGGCAGCAGTGAAGGGAGGCGTGTCTAAGCAGCTTCTGAAATGGCTCCGTCTCCACCGTGAAAAATGCACATCCCAGTATCCGGTTATGGAGACTGGCCCCATGCAGATTAGAAGACCGGGTAAGTGCATGGGCTTAAGTAATTTCACAAATAAGGACGTCCCTGAATTGCATGGCCTCAGAACTGGGTACATGGATGTACTGGCAAAGGAGTTTCAGAACGGGAGCGACTATGTTATGAGACTATGTATGTCCAGGCTGGCCATTTCAGATACTCAGACGTGTGGTGGCAGGTCAGTAATTGGTTTGGAGTTTGTGTTTACGTGCAGGTTTCTTCGGCCAGGAAATATTGACTGTGCCGATGAACGTGCATTATGCTCTTTCTCCTGGAGGCATTGCAGCCATGAAATGAGCACTATTTTCACCTTAATTGTGGTCAGGAAAAGGTATAGACATGGATGCCTCAATAAGCAGGGCCAGATATACTTGTGGCATTCTGAAATCGCACCTCAACGTGCATCTCTCTAGCTCCGCCCAGGCCATGCTTTCTCCCTGCCCCCTGCTGCATGGACACTCTCGTGACAGAAACATCTAGATACATGGTTTCTAAAATAGATCCACTGATGTCTCTGTTGTTTGCATGTCTGAATGCCCATTTTCAGACATCAAAATCACAAACAGAGCTTCTAAAATACCCCCTAATGTTTCTAATTTCCCCAGCTATCTGGCCCTTCTTAAGGCTAATCCAATCTACATTTCACTTCTGAAGATCCCATTGTGGGGATTCCTTTCTCTCAACTTTCATTAGACATGTTTTCTTCTATCAGCTTTGCAGTCACATCTGCCACTATGCCATCTCAAAAGTTCATACACTACATTATCTTTTTTGTTGGCATAATAAAAGATATCACAGCCTAATAAAATGGACTAATATGGTAAATAGAATCCCATAACAGTTTACATTTTATATCTGGAATAACTCTGCTCACTACTTTATACCTGATATTATATAGCTGCAGCTTTGCCCACTGTAGGAAGGGCATTTTGCTCACTATCTATCTATCTATCTGTAGCTTTCTTTTTGGGATTTTGCTTTCGGGATGTAAATGTTAAACTCTTGTTGAGCTTTTTCCTTTATTAATTGGCATGTTAGAAAGGATGTCCGAGTCAAATCGGGAACATCCAGTGCGGAACATGCAGATAAGAGCCAGGGATGTCTATGTCTCTGACTCACTCTGGAATTGAGGATTTTGATTTATGTCTCTGACTGACTTCAGGAACATAGACGGCCCTGATGTGGATGTCCACATTGGCTAATCCATGGGGAGGGCACATCCATCTTATGCAAGCTAGCATAAGGAAACATTCAGCAGTGAAGCAAGACAAAAACACGAGCCCCCATTCCCCATCACTGTTCGTTAATAAGGGCATGTTAGTGTACCTCCTTCACACCCTCCAGATGTTTGACTGACAAAACGAGCACTTTTCAGAATTCTTGTTCATGTCTGAAACAGGTATAACCTTAAGCACTACTCTGGATGTCCAAGGCTTCTCTGTGATCAGGTGGGGCTGTTCAGGTTCCTAGGAACACCCCGGCCATGCCTCTGCCACACCCCCATTCAGACTTGGACGTCCTCATGCTGGGGACATCCACAGACCCGGTTTCTAAAATGGCTCTGGAGACGTCTCTGTACTTTGGACTTCTCTAAATCCATTTTCAGACATCCAGAGCTTGGAGAGAGCTTCCAAAACCCCTTAGTCTACTTGAGAGTATCTTAATTTTCCTACTAGCTACTGTAATTTGTTGTATAACTTTTTAATTTTACCCGTTATGTTTTGTGCAATGCTGTTTTACTAGTGGAGATGAGCTTTTTGATTATTACCCATTCTATATTGTCTGATCTGTTTATATCTCTATATCTTATGTTTCTTCGCTATTCATTCGGCTTATGGAAGTTTAGTGTTGTGCTATTCATCCCTGGGTTTAACTTGGAATTGTAAGCTGCTTTGACAACTTTGTGTTAAAAGGTGGTATATCAAATGTCAGCAACATATATATATTTACCTTCAGGGTTTGCAGTCATTCCAGATAGGGCTAAATCTGGGGAGCAAACTATGCACATGATTTTAAATAATCAAAATTCTGCATGCAGCTTTGCCTTCAAAAGGAACCCACACAAACATGGCTATCTGACTGTGACACCGTTCTGCTCAACCCGATATTACCCCCCAATTTCTCACTCCACTCCTGCCACAGAGCTAAGCAGAGAGGTGGAGGAGCGCTCATCCTCGCCAAAACAGAGCTACAATTTCAACTGATCAATGCCACCAGCACAGCCCACTTAGACACAGTCATCATAGCCAACAATCATTGTACAATCAACCTACTCTACAGAGCACCAGTGGCATCACCAGATAACCTCTCGACAATAATTGACCTCGCCTGAAACACCAGTAATCCACGATGCCCAAACTGGCTACTAGGTGACTTCAACCTGCCTACTCTGCATGATACCCAAGCCACGGCCTTCCTTGAAGCACTCGACAAGCTGGGATACAAACAACTAGTCAACGCACCCACACACATGAGAGGAAACAAATTGGACCTGGTATTTGCCCCACAAACATCTGTGGAATCGACCCATGACTTGGCACTGACTATTCACCAGTACCCTGGTCTGACCACAGCTTGATTAGATTCCAAATACTTGCCCACCATCTCAGTCAGAACACCAACAGAGCTACTGTTTTCCCCAAAACATCAGCAAGACGATTTCGACCCTTTGTCAAAGAGGAAATACTGGAGAAAGTCATGCCACTCCTCAACGCCACAGCCCCTAACCTGGATGAAATGATCGCTAGCTGGGACAACAGCCTCAGCTCCATAGCTCAGCTCCCAACCACGAACAAACCCCCAAAGAGACGAGAGCCCGCACCATGGTATTCCTCTGAACTGTGATTATCACTCCTCCACCTACGCAAGCTTGAGAGATGATGGCATCCTAGTAATGACCTTCAAGGCCATAAACAATCAACCCTCCACCTCCATCACTGAATTAATCCACTTCACACCCCCGAACAGACTCAGAAGATCTACAGCTGTCAATACACTGATGATCCCAAAGGAAACAACGAAGTGCACCCAGGCGACATCTAATAGGCGTTCATGATCTATGCCCCCAGATGTTGGAATGCCCTCCCCACATCCATTTGAGCAATCACTGACCTGTCTCAATTCAGGAAGGCACTGAAGCACCACCTGTTCATACAACACTACCCAGAGATCAGACCCAAAGACCATAGTGCAAACACCCTCACCAAACACCACGACTCCCCCAACAGCACACCCAGCGCACGAGAGGGCAGCTAGCTCACCAATGCAACTCCGAGTAGATCTCAGGTGTACAGTATATTTATTAGTGTAAATAATTTGTAAAACGTTACCCCAGTTATATCCAAGTTATAGTTCCTGTTTATTGTAAATACAATGCAGCCCGACTGCATTGTATATGGTTCTGCTAAATGTACACTGTACTGATGTGAATAGCGCGGTATAGAAGAGATGTTAAATAAATAAATAAAATCAGATACAGTTTTGTACATGTGTTACTTTCGTCAATGAAAAAATACACACATATTGTTTCTTTGATTATTGTGGCAAACCTCACAGGTTAAAAAATCTACCCTTAGTATTTGACTGTGGGTAGTTTGATTATTTCCTCCTTTATCTGCATGGTAAAACACTACTTATCATGCAATGCAATAGTGTTTTTCTGGTTGTATATTTGTTTTTTTCAGGGTGGTAGCATGCATGGTAACTAAAAAACTATGCTATGCATGCTGCCTACCTGCCAAAATCTCCCATGCTAACCATGCCCCCCATAAGGACCAGTGGCTCAGGGGATTATGCTCCCCCTTTACAGCATGCAAGAGGTATCTGAGACTCAATATCTCCCCACCACTTCCCCTGACACCAAAGCAAGTGCCCTTTGTTCCTTAATTCCCCAAATTCATTGGTATTTGAGCTCCATCATACGACTCCTCTGGACCCATGAAATAGGATAGGACATGCATGTCCCTCACTCAAAGACCTATGAATAAGAGACATCTGTGCCCTGACCACATTCTCTCTGGACGGTTCCCTCCATGCCCTAGGCAATGCAATGCTGGCCAGATAGAAACAGGAAAGAGCAAGGCTCCTTTCTGCATTATTACTGGTGACTTAAAAATTGGAACTAGTTGTCCTCTTATACTGTTTTTCCACTTTGCCTTCCTGAAGGAAGTAAAGTACACGGGAACAGATGTTGGTATTATGAAATCTCTTTTTCATGAATTTGGGGGGAGGCGTGGATGGTAGGGAGACGTCCCAGCATTAGGCTTGCTAAAAATTAAACATCAATTTGAGACAGTTCAGGGAGATGTATTAAATATTTTATTACTAGGCCCATGCAAATAGATTATTAGGAAAGCTCACTATTAGGGATAAGTATGGAAAAAAAGTCATTCTATGATTTTGTTTTACTTGTCATTTTCTGTTATTTCATTTGTTTTGTTTTACGATTTAGTTCATTTATTTTGTTTTCCATTAAAGTTACCAGGGAAAACAATTCTGCCTATTTTTGACACCAATGCTAGTTTTCTGAAACTTGCAAGCAGTAGGGGTGTGCAGGCCAAAAAAAAAAAACGTTTAATTTATCGTGTCATTTGCAGGTTTGTTTCATTTTGTTTTGCTTCATTTTAATAAATGTTTGTTTTGTTTCCTTTTGTTTTTATAAATTTTCATTTCAGGACAATTTTGTTAACTGAAGAGGTAGTTATGGCTGCTGCCCAAACTATAAACATAGTTAAAAGGCTACTAGAAATTTCAGACAAATAAAAAACCCAACCTAGTTTGCTCTTCTCATAGTCAGAGGCAAGCCTCAAATCGGTTATCTTTTGATTAACAGGCAGGCATCTTGTGGAAGAGCTATCATGCCTCCATAGGGAATTGCTCTAGCCAACCTGCTCTTAACTACATCTTGAAGTGTTGGTGATCATTCCTGTTTCCTAAATGACTCAGTTTGTCTGGTCTGGAGCTCTTGGAAAACGCTAACTGGATTTTTTTTACCTTGTGAATTCATTGATTCCTGCTGTAGAGATTTACTCCAAAGATTTTTCTTTTGACATGTTCTTGTGCCAGAAATTCAATGAAACTATCTCTAAGTATACTATCAGAGACATTTAGCAAGCCTAATCCAGACCAATAGAGTCCAAAGGCAAAAAATCTAGTTGGCATTTTCCATAGATCTCCAGGCCAGAGAAACTTTGGGCCAATCAGGATACAGGGATAAAGATCACCAACAATACAAGAGTTAAGAGCAGGCTGGCTAAAATCAACTCCCATGGAAATGTGATGGCTCTTCTGCAAGATGGCTGCCTTCTAACCCAAAGATTATGATTTTGAGGCCAGCCTGTGACAGGGGGGAAACAAAATTTTGTATTTTTTTGTGTCATGTTCAGATTAAAAACAATATGAAACATTATAGGAAATGTTGTTGATATTTCTCATGTCATTTAAAATGAATACTATATATAGAAAATAACCACAAAATTGCAAATTAATAGAATTAACCAATAACACAATGCAATTATCAATTTCAAAACACACAACAATCATACATGACCAATAATAAACTCATATTTTTACAAAATGATACAATATAAAATATGTTTAATCAGTTATTAATTAATAATTTGTCTGCAATATTGATTAAATTTTATAATGAAAAACATACTAAAATACCAACACACAACACAAAAACAGTCATCAATATAATAACAAATACAATTACACCCACCTTCAAGTGATAATAATCGCCATTGAAAATTACCTCCCTCACCACCCCTAACTTGTTCAATGACAAAACAGTGTAAATCACTTAAAGAATTTTCAATGGCGATTGTGCTGTAGGGAACAAGAGAATATTTTTTGTTGGAATAGTTTGGTACCAAATGGTTTAAATTCCCAGATTGAATGGCAGTGGTTTTACTAATTTGAGGGAGACTTTTTGGACTTTTCGAGGATTGCTTTCCTTCGGGAACCATTTTGCAGATAGAAGTGGATCGTTTTGATCTCTCCAGCTCCCTGCAGCTCTCCCAGGAGGGATAGAAGCTGCTGACGAGATCAGCCCACCTCCAGCCGTTCACCTGACATGTGCTTCCCAATCGGGGCAGCCCCGGCTCCACAAAAGGAAGGGAGACCCAGACCGAAGCCTCTCCAGCTCCCTGCAGCTCTCCCAGGAGGGATAGAAGCTGCTGACGAGATCAGCCCACCTCCAGCTGCTCACCTGACATGTGCTGCCCAATTGGGGCAGCCCCGGCTCCACAAAAGGAAGGGAGACCCAGACCGAAGCCTCTCTAGCTCCCTGCAGCTCTCCCAGGAGGGATAGAAGCTGCTGACGAGATCAGCCCACCTCCAGCCGCTCACCTGACACGTGCTGCCCAATCGGGGCAGCCCCGGCTACACAAAAGGAAGCACTGACAGGCGCACCCGTGCCTTGCGGGCCCGTGCCTGAGGGCCTCACCAGAGGGCCCTTTGGCGTGGCCCTTAGGCGTGGCATTCAGTACAGCCTTACCAGCTCACCAACAAGCCACCTAGTCTTCATAGTCCTCCCAACCTTGTCCTTGGTTAGGACAAGGTACTTCAGGCCGGAGGGCCGGGGGTTCAAGTCCCACCTGGGGACAGCAATCTCAGGCCGGAGGGACTGGGATTTCTAGTCCTATAGGCATACCTTGTTGTCTAGGGCAAGCCACTTAACCCTCCATTGCCCATGTTCCCTGTAAGTATTAGCGTATGTGTCTCATATCCCCTCATGTTAAATGTATTCTCCAACTGACCGCTTTGACCCGGTGAAAAGCGGGATATAAATACAGCTAAATAAATAAATAAAACCTAAGTATGACCGATTGACGTCAGTGACCCTGGACAACCTGGACCTAAAGTTGCTCACACCAATCGCTTACAATCCAAACTCCTATCAACCCTGGTTGCATTGATCCCTCAGCCACTAAACGGACTATTTCTATTCAGTGGACTCTCTCCAACTCTGCACGTAAGCTGCTTTACTCACCTTGCTACAGCCTTGCTACAATGTTTTATAATGTTTCCTACCACTCCTGCAATGCTTTGCTGTTATAAACACTGTAATTGCTCATAGCTACACTGTTACACCGAAGTTTCCACTCCTGTAATATTGATTGCAACATTTTATTTCTCTATCTGAAGCCAATTTTTGCTCTACCACTCACTCTACCCAATATACTACTGTTTCCCTATTATTGACTGCCAGGGATTTTCCAACCTACCTCAGTATGGCTCCTCCTACATCCTACTCACATGCCCTATGGTCATACTTCTTCTTGCTCTCCTTCCCACATGCCCTACATTTGGCCCATAACTCTCCCATCCCAATAATCAACTCCCTCAGACACCCACATTACACACCTCATCATGCCCCCCTTATTATTTTCCCCATCAACGCCCTTGTAAGCTAAAACCAATATATGTAAATCCCAACCTTATCTCCAAGCATCTCCCTGATCCTCCCCACCCCTCCCTCAAATGCGCTCTTCTCAATGTCCGCTCAGTCAGAAATAAGATCCCCTTAGTTGCAGACCTTATAGCTGATAACGACCTTGACATACTCTGCCTCACGGAAACCTGGCTCCAAGACTCTGACACCGTCCTAATAAACCAACTATGCCCCAAAGCTTATTCAATCACTGTATGCAATAGAATTAATGGCAGAGGAGGAGGAGTAGCAGTTATATCGAGATCCCATCTGCAACTCTCCACTGCGGAAGTTACTTCTACCTCAGGCATGGAATCCATCACAGTCTCCAACTCCTCCCTCTCCTTGCACCTTCTATACAGAGCACCTCAATCTGACACAAATGATCTCTCCATGATCCTTGACACAGCTTGCGCCCCCCCCCCCAACCTACCTCACGCCCTCTCATAATCCTAGGATCTAAATTTACACTCCTTAACCCCAAATCATTCAACTACATTTCCTCAAGCAATGAACGCCCTCCAATTCACTCAACTACTTGAACAACCTACACACTCCAAAGGAAATATACTTGACCTTATATTTATCCCACAGCATCCATTATCCTCTGATCAGTTTCCACACACTATTCAACCCATACCCTGGTCTGATCATGCTCTCATCCTTTTCTCCATCCCCTACCCCACTTACAAAAAACAACACTCATCCCATCCTCTACACACCCGTAGATTCAAACAATTTAATGCAGCTGACTTTCTCGAACAAATAATCCCCCCCCTTGATCTACTATATTGCACAAATCTCAACCAAGAATCCCACATCACCAAATGGAATGAAATTATATCAGCAGCCGCCTACCTCCCACCCAAACATTCCCCTCAAAACTCCCGTAGAAGAACTCCCTGGTTCTCCACAAAGCTAAGAAACCTCAAGAGAGAGCTCAGACGTCTTGAACACAAATGGAGACGCTCTCGAGACCCCCACTCACATATCATTTACAAAAATAAACTCCAAGCCTACTGCTCTGAAACCATCAACGATAAGAGAGAATATAATGAAAACCTTATCCAACGGTCACTCAACAAACCTAGATAACTATTCTCCATTGCCAAATCCTTATTAAATGAACCTGTACAGCAAGACCAACCTCCAAAAATAACTGCTCAAACTATAGCTAACCATCTTACCTCTAAATTCCTCCCCCCATCCTCAACTAATAACCCCCAATCTACTTCCTTCAATAGCACCCATCTACATAAACCAACTCCACTAAACACTTGGAGTGAATTTGAATCCATCACTCTAGATAATGTGAGTAATGTTATCAAGGACCTAAATGCCTCCACCTCTGCCCTTGATCCTTGCCCTGTCCCCTGGATCAAGTCTACTAGAAACTCCATCAGCCCCTACATCCTACATATGGTACAATCCTCCCTCCAGTCCAGTTCTTTCCCAGCTCCTCTGAAGTCCACCACAATCCGTCCTATATTAAAGGGAGCAAAACTCGACCCTACTTCCCCTACTTCCTACAGACCCATCTCCAGTATACCCTTCCTTGCAAAAATAACTGAAAAGATTGTCCAAACCCAAATCCAGAACCATATCGATGAGCACTTTCCACTTGACTCATTCCAACATGGTTTCAGGAAGAACCACAGAGTAGAAACCCTCCTTATCTCCCTACTTGATTCCTTGTACCTTCACACTCAGAATCCCACTCAGAGATGCCTTCTCATATTCCTTGACCTATCCTCTGCCTTCGACTCGCTCCCACATCACCAACTCTTAAACAGACTCCACGAAATAGGACTGAGAGGCACAACCCTAAACTGGTTCCACTCTTACTTAGACAGTAGAACACAGCAAATTCGCATCGGAAATGACACTTCCCTTCCATTTACCTTAAGACAGGGCATCCCCCAAGGATCTGCCCTTCTATTTAACATCTTCTATCTGCCCTTCTATTTAACATCTTCTATCTGCCCTTCTATTTAACATCTTGCTGCAGCCAGTCTGCAAAATCTTCCAAAGCTATGGAATCCAATACCAGCTTTATGCAGGTGACATGATGTGCTTCACCCCATTTAACCTTACAAACCCCAATTTCTCTAAGTTAAGTGAATGCCTAACTAGCCTAAAATCATGGCTCTCCCAGCACAACCTCATAATTAATCAATCTAAAACCGAGGTCCTTCAGGTATTTTCCAATACTTCATACACCCCACCTCTAACCCTTACTATCGGTGATCTCTCCCTCCCCATAAAAAACCAAGTGAAATACCTTGGTATCATCCTTGACCAGAACCTCTCCTTCACAGATCAGATTAAGAGGACCACTAACACAATATACGCTAAGCTACGCACTCTACGGAACCTCAAATCTCTCTTAAGTCCTGGCTCCTTTCGTGCCGTATGCCAGGCTCTCACAATCCCCTCTCTTGATTATTGTAACTTGGTATACCATGGCATTCCCAAGCACTGCTTACAACCCCTCCAACTGGCCCAGAACACGATAGCCAGACTTTTATCCAACAGCCCTAGACGGTCCCACATCACACCTGTCCTCTATAATCTCCACTGGCTCCCTATTCAATACAGAGTTAAATTCAAGGTGCTTACCATTACACATAAGATTATCTCCAATGAGTCCACCCCATGCCTCTCCCCTCTCCTTTCCTCCACCAACAACACAAGAACACATCGCTCCATTACCAAGAACCTACTTACTATCTCAATAAACAAGTAACATTGCAAACAATTTACTAGTAACAGGGCCTTCTCCCTCTATGCCCCATCCCTATGGAATACCCTTCCACATATCCTGCGAAACTGCTCCAGCCACTCCGAGTTTCGGAAAAAGTTAAAAACTTACTTATTCCTGGAGCACTTCTCCCAACCACCTTAATTCTTAGCCCCCTGCTTCCCCCTCCTCTTACCCATGCTATCTCAATGTTGATCAAAAACCATGTAGTATCTCTTATCCTGTATATACCATGTACATAGTTATTGTGTAAATAGTTCCACGTTTTGTTTCTATTTTCTGGCACACATATTTATCCCTGTTCATTGTTCTATGTAAACAGTTGAAACATACTGCTATAAATTGTTCTATGTAAACCGCCCTGATTTGTAGAAGGATGGTATATAAAAAATGTTAAATAAATAAATAAATAAATCTTGAGGTTTGTGGTGATACAATTCTATGTTTTTTGAAGTTGTGCAGTATTTTGTGTTTTGGGAGTTTGTTTTATTATATATTATACTGTATTTTATTATATATTATACTGTATTTTGTAGCTTACTGATGAAGCCGCTAGTCGGTGAAACTCTTACTCATGATGCAAATCGTGTGGAGGATTGAGTGAATTATGTGCCTCTCATTTGGGTTGAAGATTTGGCATCGCAGTTGATTTTTACGTGAGATTTCTTTTGATATACAACGAGGTAATAGAGTTTTGTATTCTTGGTAATGTTTGTGATGCTGACATTATTTTCAGAGTGGTTGTAATGTCCTTTTATTATTTCTTGTGCCTTTCCTAATGGGCTATATATATATTTTCTCTTTAGGAGGTAGTATATGGACATCTCCCGTCTTTGAAATTTTGTAATTACGTCTGATATTGGATCTCCCAGAATGAGTGGAAATGTCTTCGTTCTTGTGATATTTACCACATAAGTTCACACAAGTTTTAATTTTGATCATAGAACCCTTGCTGCGTTTTGAAGAAGGATTGGAGGCGTTATGAGAAAGAGTCTGGAGGCATCATGAGAGAAAGTTGGGCTGTGCAATACTTTTATATGGTGTTATATAAAATTGAATGATATTGAAATTGAATGACATTGACATTGACATTGAATGTAATATTTTATGAATTATATGAATTATATGTTTTGAAATCTTTATAAAGGTATAGTGATTATTATCACTTGAAGGTGGTTGTTATTATATTGGTAAACTTGAAAAAAGTGAAATGTGGATGAGGCACCGAAGGACGGCGTTGGGAAATAAGCTAAGCATATCATTGTGAGAGATAACTTTATAATACATTTCAAGTACAATATAACATTAGAAGAAACATTTACTGGGGAAGATCATTGATGCAAATAGGCACTAACATTTGACATTTTTGAAGTCTAAACCAGTGCCATAGAGTCTGAGACCTTCCTCAATGAGTTAAGGGATCTGATAACTGAGACGCATGAGTTTTACCACTGGGAACACTCTAAGTACATCTATACTCTTCAGTTACATTTTGAGTGAATTTATATTGCCCTAATTGACATAAATATCACTCAAAGAATAGACCATATATAGTTGATTTATATTTAGTGGCAGTCATGGAGACATGGGACATGGAAAACCTCTACTAGGATATAGTTATATATGGCTGCATTTAGAAAGGACAGGGTAGGAAGAAAGGGAGGAGGAATGGTGCTGTATAATATTAAAGCAACAGAATTACATGGCTTACAAGGTGAGGAGAAGGCACTGTGGGTTAACCTAAAAAGAGGGCATGGAACATCTGTTTACACTGATGTGATATACAGACATCCCTTACAGGCCAAAGAAAAAACAATATTTAATTAAAGACATTCACAATATTGTCATGAAAGGGAAGTGCTGTTGAAAGGCAATTTCATTGCTGCAGTGTCTTCTGGAAGTGGAGAGATCCTGGATAATCTAGAGAGAAATGTTGTGGCTACTAGTAATTGAACCCACACAAGAGGAGGCAATACTAGATTTGGTGCTTGTGAATGGGGAGAGTGTTCCTGATGTTGTGATTCAACAATAGACACAGGTAGAGATGGTTCATTCAAAAGTGATGGTCCTTGACTTCAGAAAAAACAACTTTGTCATGAAAGGGAAGTAACTCAAGGAGTTGTTAACAGGATGGGAACATCTAGGGGAAGTAAAAAAGGAAATATTTTAAAGATAACAAACATTTTTCCGGGAACAAGCAGGAAGTCAATTCTCACATATGGGTGATGTCAGTGCCGACGGAGCCCACAGAGAAACATCTCTCCAGCTTTCAAAGAAAGCGCCATGCACTCCCAAGGATACACCATTGACTCCCAAGGGTGCCATCTTGCCTCAGTCTCCTTTTTCCATGGAGCTCTCCATACATTGTCCAGTCTCCCCTGGAAAAAGTGTGATTATATTACATTTTGTCCGGTTTGCATACTGGTTCTTTCCTGCCCCCAAGCCAACTCGCCTTGGCATCGCTCCTCGGGTTCGTTCATTCGTTTTCTCTTTTATCAATGAGGTGTCCCTTGACAGGCATTCATGTCCTTTTTCAACCGAAGGCCTTTGGATCCCTGCTGTGTGGTGGGGACCCCCTTTTTCCAATGGCCTCCAGTGGCTTCAAGAATTGTGATTGGTGTAGCAAAATGATGCCTCTCACCGACCCGCATGATTGCTGCCTCTGGTGCCTTGCCCCAGATTCTAATGACTCTGACTACAAACTCTGCAGAATTATGATCTCAAAGGCCCTAAAGAGCCATCATCAGCAGCAGGAGAAATGTTTTTCAGAAGTCTGACTCCACGCCGGAGTCTCTGGCAACACCATGCTCCAGGGCTCCTTCTGATACCTCAGTGCTTAGTGAAACAGAGCCTCTTCAGAGTCCCAGGCCATGGTTCCTCAAGCAGAAATTCCCAGAGGTGAAACGCAAGAAGAAACCCTCAAAGACCACCTCAGAGGATGGGTCTGGGAAGAAAGGTAATCCCACTCCAGGCCCTGCAGTCCCAGGTGTGAGTCCGAGGAGTTGGAGGAGGAGCAGCCTCCCAAGGTGCCCTACAAGGAGTTGTAGGCACCTACCAACTGGCCTCGGACTTCCGAAGCCATCCTCATTGAGGACTTCCCTTGACAGTACCGACACCAGACCCAAAGCCCTCGGTGCCTGCATTAAAGGCTGCGGAGCTAACTGGTATAGAAACCAGGATGGTGGCCTTAGAGAGCAGTATATCTGCCCTCATGACCATACAGTGAGTGTTTATGTCTGGCTTGTCCAGTTCATCTGCCCCGATGATGTACCCCCTCAACATCAAGGGCTTCCCTGGATGTTGAACTGGTTCTCAAGCACCACTGGCCTCGAAAACGTCCCTGGCACTGGACGAGGCCCTGGTCCCATTCCTCAGAGCACCAGTCCTCCTCAGCAAGCTCCCATTGCTTGGATTGCAGATTCTCTGGAGGGTGCGGACTGCCTGGAGGAGATCTAGACCGAGGCGATTGTGCAGCATTGAACTCATACTTGGATTTCGAGTCTGAATAGGAGACTGAGGATGAAGAGTCCCCAGACACAAGGTGTCACCGAGATGTGCCCTTGGACCCATCTCCTCCAATGCCCCGATGCTGTTCCACACCCAAGTACTTCTCTTTGCTTGATTTTGTGTGGGACATGGCCAAGGCTCTCACTATTGAGACCAAGGCCGAGGAGGACATGCGCACAGAAGAATTGGAGATACTCCAATACGAGGCACCCCCTAAGAAAACCCTTACAATAATGGTGCCCCCGATCCTCGACCACCTCCTCCTCCAGATGTGGGAAACACCGGCATTGGTACCAATTGTCAGTAAGCACCTACAACACCATGTACCAGGAATGCTAAAGGCCTGGGTTCCAAAAGATCCAACTTCCCACAACTCAATGGTCATGGAGTCAGCCATGTGCCAGCTCAAAAGCCAAAAAACTCATTCATCGATGCCACTCGGCAGGGAGGCTCGCACCCTCGATGCCCTCGGCAAGAAGGCAGTCATGGAGACATGGGACATGGAAAACCACTAACACCTAACAATAGAAACTCTAAATATAATAGAGAGTGGAATAGAGTGGGTAAATCCAAGTCAATTATTTGCTCTTTGAAAAAGTATAAAGACCAGGGGGCATGCCATGAAGTTACTAAAACAAATGTGAGTAAATATTTTTTCACTCATTGCATATTTAAGTTATGGAATTTATTGTTGGAGGATGGGATTAAAATAGCTAGCACAGCTGGGTTTAAAAAATGTTTGCACAAGTTCCTGGAGGAACAGTCCATAAACTAACACAGACAGGTTCAAGGAGAGAAATGACAGAGGCCTATAAAATCTTAATTAGAGTTGAATAGGTAAATGCAAATCAGTTGTTTATTCTTTAAAAATGTAGAAAGACTAGGGGTCTGCCATGAGGTTACTGAGTAGTACATTTAAAACAAATAGGAGAGGAAAAACTTTTCCTCATTTCATTATTAAGCTGTGAAATGTGTTGCGTTAGGATGTGGTAAGAGCAATTGGTGTAGCTGAGTTTAAAAAAGGAGCTGAGTTTAAAAAAGGTTTGCACAGGTTCCTGGGGGAAGAGTCCATACATAACTCTTAAGGTAGTCTTGGGGAAGTCCACTGCTTAGCCCTGGGAGTAAGCAGCATGGGATCTGGCTACCTTTTGGGCATACTGCCAGGAACTTGTGATCTAGATTGGCCACTGTTGGAAACTGGATACTGGGCTTGATGGATGTTTAGTCTGACCCAATATGGCAGCTACTGTACTGTATTCATCTCTTTTACAATAATCATTTTCACAGGAAGAATTCATTTCTACACACAATACAATATATAGCTTTCTAGAAATGCTGAACATGAGAAAAAGCAAGGTTTATTCAGAGTTTGTTATGTGATATTAGTCTATAGAGTCATCCATAGCAGTTTAATTATTATTTATGTATATTACATTGCACTTGATTCTCAATAGCTGGTTCTGTATCATCAAAAATGAATACTTGTCTTTCCTGATTTGTATTTAACAAATTAATGTATACTGTAATCTTTCAGAATGAAATCTGTTTAAATATTCTAATGAAATGAAAGTACGATTTCTGAGTCTAGAGATAAAATATGTTTGTACAATGCTGTTTTCTTACTACTTACCTGTATTTAAATAACTATATTGTAATGTGTAGCTGCAATAGTTTATTTTGGATAACATAAATATAATTAGATGGAAATGCTTCTGCATAATATTAGTTACATTCAGTGTATCTGTTACATTCAGTGTATCTGAATGTAACTTGCCCTGAGCTACTGTTGAAAAGGCATCAGCTCAGTCTGGTGATGATAAATATTAGTTAGCCCTCTGTTTATAGGGCATCGGTTTATAAAGCGTAGTTACTCACCTGTAACAGGTGTTCTCCAGGGACAGCAGGAATCAGTCCTCACTTATGGGTGATGTTAGCATCGATGGAGCCCATGCAGAGCAATTCCCCAGCTTTCAAGAATGCCTTTGGGATTGTGACCATGCATGCATGGTCCTCTTCCCGCCCAAAGGTGCCATCTTGCTCAGTCAGTCCCAGAGCTAGAGCCCTACTAAGCAGATGGCAAGGGAAGGACAAAAAGACAGCAACTCTTCAAGGGAGGTGGGAGGGTAGTGAAAACTGATTCCTGCTGTCCCTAGAGAACACCTGTTACAGGAACAAGCAGGAAGTCCTCACTTATGGGACTCCCCAGCTACAGGCTTCCGAACCTGTAAACAAAAAACACCTCCGCGAGGCCGTGAGCAGAAGCCGATGTCCTAAGGAAGCCCGAGTCCTCAGGCCTTTGGGGCTTGTCCCGCAGAAGAAGGGTCAGAGGGCAGGAGTTGCTTATACCCCGAACAATCTATGGAGTACAGCCTGGCCAAAGGCGCTGTCCCAGTAGGACTCCCTCTCCAGGCAGTAGTGCAGAGCGAAGGTATTCGCTGAAGACCAGGTCACAGCCCGGCAGAGGTCCGTCAGAGGTGCTGAGCACAGCGGGGCGCCTGCCTTTGCCTGGGCGAAGGCGATGCAGTCCGCCACACAGATGGAGAGGGTGCACTTGGTGACTGCCAGCCCCAAACGTTTGGGATTGTAGGCGATGAAGAGCTGGTCGGACTTGCGATGAACCTGGGTATGCTGCAGGTAGAAGATGAGAGCTCTCTTGCATTAGAGTGTATGCAGGAGATGCGATGCCCAGTCAGCGTGAGGTCTCGGGAAGAAAGTCAGCAAGACACCTCCTGATTGAGGTGGAAATCCGAGACAACCTTCGATAGGAACCTCCGGTGGGTGCGAAGGACCATCCTGTTCCTGTAAAACATGGTATAGGGGGCCTCAACCATGAGGGCTTGAAGTTCGCTGACTCGCTGCACCGAGGTCAGCGTCACCAGGAAAACCACCTTCCAGGAGAGGTTCTGGAGTGAGCACATTGCCTTTGGCTCAAAGGGCGGCCGTGTCAGCTGCATGAGCACGATGTTCAGGTCCCATTTCGCCGGTGGAGGCTGGATGGGGGGGGGGGGTTTGGAAAGCAAGAGGCCCCGCATGAAGCGGGAGACCAGAGGCTGGCCCGAGAGGGGTTTACCCTCGATGGGGAGATGGTTAGCCGAGATGATGCTCAGGTGAACCCTGACCAAGTTGGACTTCAGCCCCACCTGCAAGAGGTGGAGAAGGTACTGGAGAACCCAACGGGTGGAGCAGGAGAACGGGTCAATCTGGAGCATGAGCACTAAATCAAAAAACGCCGCCACTTTAGGGTGTAGGCCTGCCTTGTTGAGTCCTTCCTCAATGCGAGGAGGACATCCTCAGTCTCTATTGGGAGGTGCAGCGAGGCTAAAGAGACCTGTTCAGCTGCCAGGCTGTCAGGGATAGCGAGACCAGGTTCGGGTGAAGCATCAGTCCCTCCTCCTGCATCAGCAGACCTGGAGCACTGCCCAGGGGGACTGGAGGCTCCAACAAGAGCCAGAGTAGAAGCGGGAACCAAAGTTGTAAAGGCCGTGAAGGAGCCATGAGAATCACCGAAGCTCGGTCGCACTGGATCTTGAGGAGGGTCCTCGCAAGGAGAAGAGTGGGAGGGAATGCAGACAGAATCCCGAGCATCCACTTCAGGAGGAAAGCACCCTGCTTGGATATGGTATCAGCCCTTAGAAACGGGGATGCTGCAGAACAGGTGGAGAACCACCTCTGGACTCCGGCACCACTCGTGTGGGTGAAGGAGCCTGCTGAGTCTGTCCGCAAGGAGGTTGTCCTGGCCCGGGAGGTTGAGTGCTTTCAGTGTCATGCTCCTGTGCATAGTGAAGGAGCAGAAGAGGACTGCTTCCTGACAGAGGAGGCGGGAGTCCGTGCCCCCACCCTTGTTTATGTAGAACATCGTGACTCTGTTGTCGGTTTGCATTAGCACCGACTTGCCCTTCAGGTGGTACTCGAATACCTTCAGAGCCAACCGGACTGCTTGAAGCTCAAGTAGGTTGATCATCTGTCGAGATTCCTCGGGTGACCACCACCCCTTGGTGCAGAGGTGGTTGCTATGGGCTCCCCAGCCCAACAGCGAGGCATCCGCCGTCAAGACGAGCTCGTGATGTTGAGTCTGGAAGGGCATGACCCGAAGGAGGCTCTGGGGGTCCTGCCACCAGACTAGTGACTTGACTAGGCTGCAAGACACCTTGATGGGGTCCCAGAGGTGGCCCGAGGCTTGGGCCCATTGCGCTCTGAGGCACCATTGGGCAGCTCACATGTGCATGTGAACATGGGGAATGACAGGGACAGTTGAAGTCATGTGCCCCAAGAGGTGCAGCATGGCCTGTGCCGAGACACTGGGCCAGCCTTGGACATCAGCGGCCAGAGCACGGGGCTAATCTGCGCATGCTTGAAGGAGAAAGGTGGTTGCATGTTCTGTGTCGAGAAGAGCACCAATAAACTCCAGGGTCTGCACCGGTTTGAGGTGGGATTTGGAGTAGTTGATCAGGAAATCTTGTCTGCCTTGTCCTCCATGGGCTTGCCGAACAGTTGTTCGCCAAGGCAGGGGACATCCAGGAGCTTTTCCTGGACCCACTATTCCAGGTACGAAAACTGGAGCCACGGCTGGCGTTGGGCTCTGATGCCAATCACTGCCACATGGGCAGAAGACTCAAACCCATCTTATGTGGCACGGGAAAGGTATTTTGAGCAATCTGTAACCGACCTCAGGAGGGTCTGGAACCTGAGAAGATGCTCCCCACCAAGGCCCGTGGAAAACCCACTGAGCTCTTTGGCGAGGTCATGAAGAAACATACCCATATACAGTTGGTTTGCCTGGATGCGGCACGCTAGCATGGACCCCTGGTAAGCCTTGCGCCCGAGGGCATCAAGGGCACAGGATTCCCTACCAGGCAGGACCGAAGAGTGCGACTTCGGGCTCTTCTGTTTCCACATCGCAGATTCGACTACCATGGAGGTATGAGGAAGTTGGGTCTTCTAAAACCCCAGGCCGCATTGAACCCTATACATGACATTGAGTCTTTTACTGACAATAGGGACCGAGGCGGGTGCTTCCCACAAGCGGATAAGCAGCCAGGATAGGATGTATGGTACCGGAACCGTAAGAGACTCCCTAGGTGGAGACTCAAACTGAAAGATGCCAAGTTCTTCTGCCCTTGGTTACTCCTCGGTCTGCATAGGCAGATTGAGGACCTGAGTCATATCCCACAAAAACACCAGGAACGAGGTGTCCTTGGGAGGCATTCGCCTTTGCGAGGTGGGCAGGGATGGGTCTCTGGGGAAGTGTCTCCATCCAATTCCCAGCCTGATTAGTCCGAGAAGGACTCAGAGTTGGGCTGATCCCCATACTCAGTGACCGAGGCCAACTTGGAGCCAGAGGCACTGACTCTGGAGGACCTTGCCCCCGAGGAACAGGATGGTGAATGAGACTTGTGCCGAGGACCGTCACGAGGCCCGCGGCTCTGGGGGCTTTCCAAGGCAGTTTTCGGGACCACGAACAGGAGACCCTCAGTCTCGGGGCACAAGCCAGATGCACTGGGCAAAAGTGCCTGCCGTGCAGCTAGAAAGGCAAAAATGCTGCGCTCCATTGCCAGCATACGGGACCTCCCACTCTGGAGTGGTTCCCTGCGATGTCAACGCCAGAGTTACTGGGTCTGGCATTGGAGACGAGAGGGAGTCCTCACCAGGATGACCCTCAGGAGACTGGGCGCCATCGCCAGAGGCCTCCATGTCTGTACAAGGTACCTTTCGAGGCCGCTCCTTGTCCGACTCTCAGGAATGCTGGGGAAGGCTAAGGAAATGAGCAAGAGACCGCTTGCGCTTGTCCGGAACCCCAACAGTGACTTTGAGGTCTTCTATCGCCACTCCATCTCGGGCAAACCCTGATAAGAGTGATGTCTGGGGCATAGGGTCACAGCTGGGGACCCCTCAAGTGGTGGATTGGCAGGGCGAGGTGCCACCGGAAACCCCGGGGCTGCCTTGTGGAAAATGTGATCGGACTTCTGCTTGAGGCTTAGCAAGGCTTTAGCGGACATTTTCTTACAAAGAGAGCAGAGCTCCGGGTTCTGGTCAGCCCCCAGACACCATACAGAACAGTCATGAGTGTCCGTGACAGACATATTTTTGCAGCACCTGTCACAAATTTTTGAAGCTGGTGGCCATGGGGGCAAAAAAGGCCCCCTGCAAGGTCGAAAACCCTCGAGGCCAGTGGTTGGAGAAAAAAGGGCGTGAAAAGGGTCCGAAAGAGAAAACACTAAGAGTGAAAAAAAGGGGATCCCCTAGCCCACAGCCAGAGCAGGAGCAAAGGATGGGAGAGGACTGGTGCTACCGGAAAAAAGGCCAAAAAGCCGGAGACAAAAACACTTTTTACGAGGGACAAGGACGTGCATACGAAGTGCTCTGTGGAAAAAGGGAGACGGAGCAAGATGGCACCTTTGAGTGGGAAGAGGACCACGCTTGCATGGCAGCAATCTCAAAGGCTTTCTTTGAAAGCTGGGGAATTGCTCCGCGTGGGCTCCGTTGGTGCCGATGTCACCCATAAGTGAGGACTGACTTCCTGCTTGTTCCTGGAGAAAGTGGAAATTCCAACTGGAATAAAAGTAAGCACTTTGATATGATGGTGTCATGCACAGTGTCTGAGATTGGACAGAATGCGGGTAGAATACACAAGTCTTGAAGGACTACAGGTACAGCTGGAAAAAGATTTGCCCTTGCAAGTATTTATCTTCTGGAATATGCACTAATTCTTTCAAAAAAAGGGAATTCTTTGGGTTAAAGAAGATAAATTTGTGTATTTTAGAATTCAGTGTTTTTGCTGAGTCAATCAGTACCACCAGAGAGCTTTTCTTTAAATCAGAGTATAGCTTAGCATAGAAAGTAAACTACAGTAAATAGTCACTGAAATAAATTTGTTTCTAGAGAGCTTTTTATTTAAATTAAATCAAAGTATAGCTTGGCATACAAGTAGAATATTCTCTGAGGAAAAATAAATACATTTGTTTCTAGTGACCTTTACAAAGAGGCCTTCCAGTTAGAAGGCAAAACATTGGTGAAGTTGTCTTAATTAGGTGTTAAAGCCAAGTGACAGATCTAAGGGACAATTTGAAAGGCCCCCTCTATTAAACTAAGGGCTGTGTGAATCACCCAGGAAATTGTTAAGACATTACCTTAGAAGCACAGGCCAGGGCACTGTGTACGAAACCAGCTTTTATTAAGTCTTCTTTCTCTCCCACACACCCCAGGGATAATCATAGCTTTATAGGCTCTTAAACCTATTAAACGGAAGGAGGTGCCCATATTCACTTTCAGGTGCAGCTGGTTATCCTCATCAGTATAGATTAATTAAGGATCTGAGATTAATTAATCTTGAGGTGAATAAAGCCCATTACATGTATTAAGTATAGTTGTATTTGTATAAGTATCCTCAGCAAACCTAAGTAAGTAAACAACTTAAATACCTAAACAAAACCTTAAAACTAAGATGCAGACAGCAGTCCAGAAGCAAGATAGGGGCTTTCCAGTCTTATGCATTGAGTGTCACATGTATGATTTTCTCCCAGGGGCCTTATGTGTGCACTAAATGCAACAAGTTCTTTGCTCTCAGGGAATGTCCGAACTCTTGAGGCTAGAGTAGCAGACTTGGAGGACATAAGGAAGAGAGAGATGTATATAGACGAGACCTATAGGGACATAGTACTGAAGTCCTGCCTCTAGTCTGGAAACCTTCCTGTTGCCATGGAGGAGAGGTCATGTGACAGGAGAGAATCACCCTGGTGTGGCAGGAAGTGATCCTGGAGCTAGGACCTGTCCTCCAGGTGATGTAAAACCTTCTCATAATGAGGAGGTTTCTCCATGTGCCCACAAGGGAAGGGTTAGGACAGCCGTTATAGTTGATGATTTGATTATTAGGCATGTAGATAGCTGGGTGGCTGATGGACATGAGGATCGACTGGTAACATGCCTGCCTGGCCAAAGGTGTTGGACCTCACATGCTACCTAGACAAGGTTTTAGAGATCACTGGGGAGGAGTTTGCTGTCTTGGTTCATGATGGTACCAATGACATAGAAAAGTGTAGGAGGGAGGTTCTGGAGGCCAAATTTAGGCTTTTGGGTAGGAAGTTGAAATCCAGAACTTCCAGGGTAGCATTCTTAGAAATGATTCCCATTCCACGCGCAGGACCCAAGAGGCAGGCAGAGTTCTGGAGTCTCAATGTGTGGATGAGATGATGGTGCAAGCAAGTGGCTTTTGGATTTGTTAGGAACTGGACAACATTCTGGAGAAAGAAGAAGCTTTTCTGAAGGGATGGGCTCCATCTTAACTGGGATGGAACCAGGCTGCTTGCATTAACCTTTAAAAAGGAGATAGAACAACTTTCAAACTAGATAATAAGAGAAAGCCAACAGTCACACAAGAGCACATGGTTAAGAAGGATGTATCCTTGAAGGATACTGGCAAAAGATTGAAGTTAGGGCATATCAACAGAGAGATTCTAATAAAGGCAAAAGTAACACAGATGTCCTTAAATACAGAGCAGTCAGAGCTTAAAGATTCCAAATTATCCCTGTCTACCGATAACCAGATTAATATGAATAAAGTACAACCTCTAAAATGCTTGCATGCAAATGCTAGAAGTCTAAAAAATAAGATGGGAGTTAGAATATATAGCACTAAATGAGAGGTTAGATATGACTGGTATCTCAGAGACCTGGTAGAAGGACAATCAATGGGACACTGTGAAATCTGGGTACAAATTGTATCGCAATGATAGAGTAAATCAAATCAGTGGAGGGGTTGCATTCTATGTTAGAGAGGTCATTGAGTCACACAGGATTAAAGTTTTGCATGAAACAAAATATACTGTAGAATCTCTTTGGATTGAAATTCCATGTAAAAAGGGTAGTTGGGGTATATAATCGACTGCCTGACCAGAATGAACAAATGGATAATGAAATGCTCAAAGAAATCAGGGGAGCTAACAAAAGTTACAACACAATAATAATAATGGGTGATTTCAACTACCCCGGTATCGACTGGGTCAGTGTCATGGCAGGACATGCTAAGGAGATACAATTTCGAGATGAAATAAATGACTGCTTCTTGAAGCAGCTGGTTCATGAATTGAGAAGAGGGGAAGATATTTTGGACCTAGTCCTTAGTGGGACACAAGATCTACTGCAAGAGATAAGTGTGTTGGGGCCACTTGGCAATAATGATCATAGCATGATCGTGTTTGATTTAATAAATGGAGGAAGGACAACAAGGAATCCACACTACTACCTTTTAACTTTCTAAAGGGAGACTATGATAAAATGAGGAAAATAGTTAAGATAAAAACTAAAAAGAGCAGCTGCAAAGGTTAAAGATTTACATCAAGCAGGACCTGAGAAATCCACTGCTTGACCAAGTACAAGCATTGTGGAATTTGTGTGTCTTTTTGGGAACCTGCTAGGTATTTGTGACCTGGATTGGCCACTGTTGGAAAAAGGATACTGGGCTTGATAGACCCTAGCCTGACCCAGTATGACATATCTTATGTTCTTATGTTCAATTTGCCACTTGACATGCTAAATGCCTATGGCACAAATACCACTCATCCCACCTACAAACGATATGTTGTGATCGGCTGGCTGATAGGAAGGCAGTCAGACTTCTTAAGAAAGATTTTCATTCCATATCCTCGGCCTCCATCATTAATATGCATAAAAGCTTTTTCAGTTACTGGATTGTTTGACTCCTAACATGTCCCCTATACTAGACTGTCATACCTGTCCTCCAGAAGACAACTTTGCTCTTCACTTTGTGCATAAGTTTCAGACTCTCAACCAATCAACTACCACAGGACTTTCCATATACCAATCACCTCGTCCAACTAATCCTCCTGCTTTTAACCCTCTTTCTTCCTCCAGTTCTTCCTCTTCCCTTTCAGTTATTGGCTCTTCAGTACCATCCTATTGTTGGGCTATATTTCACCTTCTCATTTTTTCACTCTAGACAAATCCCTCATAGATATTCAAAATTCTTCTTCTCTGGACCTATGGCCTGCATGGACCATGTCCCCAGTTTACTTCCTTCCATCCTCTCACTACCTTATTCCTGGGTTTCCCAGAGCCAAGTTTCTCCTGCACTGAAACATGCTGTAGTACACCCTCTTCTAAAAAAGCCACCTTAGGATTCATCAATCATATCGACTTTCCGCCCAAATTCCAATCTCCCTTTTTTGTCTAAAATTTTGGAAAAAGTTGTTTACTTGTAATTTACTCATTTTTTTTTTGATTAGGCATTTGTCCTGCATCCCTGACAATTCAGCTTTCACACCCATCATAGTACTGGAATAGTCCTATTGCTTCTTATGAATGAAATCTGAACCTTCTTGGATCAAAGCAAATCTGTCCTCATCATTCCCCTTGATCTGCTTTGCTTTTGACATGGCAGATTATTCCTTACTTTCTTCCGTCTTTGAAATAGGGTTGAATGATATTGTTCTTCAGTATTTCAGTGGTTTTGCTCTTACCTGTCAAATCATACTTTCCATGTTTCTTCAAACCAACAGCTTTTTCCCATTTATTCCCTCCCATGTGGTGTTCTCCAGGGATCCATAATAGCTCCCACTCTTTTTAATGTCTTCCTGTCACCTCTTCAGCATCTTACACAATCCCTTGGTTATAGCCCCTATCTATATACCTATGCCTTTCAGATTCTCTTTCCTATTGATCCTCTTTTGCCCTAATATACTTCCATTGAATTCCTGCCTGCAAGCAGTTGCCATTTGGTTAACTCAGCATCACCTTGCATTCAGCATTTTGAAATGTGAAGTATTCATTTCCCTAGTTCCTCTTCATATCGTAGACTATTTCCACCTGTTTCAAACATTTCAGTTCCTCAGTGCGACTTGTTGATTATCTTCTAGGCAATATTCTGGATTCCCATTTAACATTTAGGCCGCATATCATCTCCTTAGTTAAATCCACTCTCTACTCTCTTCACTGCATCTGTTCAGTTAAATCTTTGTTCTCTTTGGATCAGATTAAACTGTTTTTTTTTACCTTAGTTATTTCTAAGTTAGATTATTTCAGTTCCATTTACTCTGGTCTCCTGCTAATAGCTCTAAAATATCTCCAAATGGTGCAATCAACAGCTGTTAAGCTGCTTGTAGGGGCTTGGCAAAATTTCCTTCCATTGGCTGCCCTTCATTAATCGCCCTCACCCTGGTCCACCGGGCATTTTATTTGGATCAACCTCATGGCTTTGCTTTGCTTGTTTCTCCTTTCTGTTCCTTTTGTACTCTTTGCTTCTCACCATATCTCCTGCAAACCATTTGGCCCCTGAGCACAGACCCTCCCCCCAGCAGAAAGCCCCCACCAAGAACAGATCCCTCAAATGGACCCCCTCCTAAATATTTTATTTTGGTTTTCCTTAGTTATTTTTATAAAGTTAACCTCAAAGTAGAAGTGAAAATTATCACTAGCTTTCTGCCTTTCTTATTGGTATATTTAAGTTTGGAATTTTAATTAATTTCATTATGATTAACTGAGTTGTTTAACAACAAATCATCGGTTTGCTGAATGAATGTTTTATTGTGGTTGATTTGCTATTTTTTGTAAATTTGTTATGGTAATTCAAGCATTAAAAATGGGCTGAAAGCTTTGCAGTCAGAGTGATTTAGTAGTTTTACCATAGTACTCCTGTGCTAAATCATGAATTTTGCTCACTTAGCATTTTACTTAAGAAAGATTATTTCTTTCTCCATCAAATTTTCACAAAAATGGCTTCATCAGTTATTGAAATAGATGATCAGAAGGGGAAACATATTATTTTGAATTCAGAAGAAGCTACATGAGGCAGTGTGGATCATTTCATGGGAAGCTAGTGTTTAACCCATTGGGAGTTCACAAGGCCCAAGGGTTATGAGATCAAGCCTAACTGCCAGCATCATGCTTAGTTCAGCTGTTACCTTCTGGCATCATGCAACTCAATGATTAGTGCTGTGTATTGCCCAAGCTCCTATGTTGTTTTTGTAGTCTCACAGGAGTCTGGGAGCCATGAAGCACATGAGCCACAGGATGCAGGAAGACAGCAGATTTCTTTTTTCTATTCCTAGCCAGAAAGAAAATTGATGCCATGAATTATGGTGCTAGCGGTGAATACTGTGTATACCATGGACTGTCTGAAGAACAAACCATTCAGTACTAGAGGAGATCAAACCTAAGCTTTCTTTAGAAGCTCAGATGACAAGACTTCAACTTTTATACTTTGGGCACATCATGCGAAGAGAGAGATCATTAGAGAAAGTCATCATGCTTGGAAAGGTAGGTCAACGCAAAAGAGGAAGGCTAGCAATGAGATGCATCGATACAATAACAGCAGCGATGGGTGCCAGTCTGTCAACAATGAGCCGCCTGAATGAAGACTGAACACAATTTAGGACAACTATTCAGAGGGTCACCATGAGTTGACACCGACTTGACGGCACTTAGCAACAACAACATTCCTATTTTCTCTTTGCCAAGGTAAAATTATGAGTTGACCTAAAAATATTGAAGAGAATTGAGGTAGACTGTTGGCTGTGACAAAGGAAAATATGAACTGTGATTAACTTAGAGCAACATGTCTATCTGAAGCATGTTATGATGTTAATGCTTTGCTAGTTTAAAGTGAAGGACCAGGCTAGTGATCAGAGCAACAGGCTAAGAAGCAAAGTTTCTAAAGATCACATTCCACTGATGCATCTTGAGCAAGTCACTCCACTCTCTATTGCCTTGGTGCATACTTAGGAACTGATATTAAATAAAAAAAAGCTATGCTGCTAGATTTGTGATCTATTTTTAGCCAAATATAGAAGTCTATGTGGGGAGGGGGGATATTCAAAGTATTTTAGTCCTGCTAATCAATTAAAATGCATTGAGCCCGATTCCGTCCCAGATATCAATCCCCTCTGTATGTCCGGTCTAAAACGGGTATGTTGCCATGGCGCCACAGCTCCAATGAAGAACCGCGATGCCAGCCGCCGGACTGCAGGACCTCATTTCCCGCAGCCCAACCCACAATCCAGCATCCAAAGGCCAGTGTCAGGCTGCGGGGACTGCCTTCAGGACCCCCCTGCCCACTGCAAGCCCAGGGCCATCCGTAAAATGACATTAGAATTGGCCCTGTACGTCCAGGGCCGGTGACTAACAAGACTCCACCCAGACCTCATCCCGGCACTGCCCCTTTCCTGCCCCCGTGTAACTTCCCCGCATAACCAGCAGGGAAGTTAGTCAAGGCCAGGAGAAGGCACGAATAGCAGGGATGGACGTCCATCCCCGTTATTCATAGCACAGAAAACCCCCATTGAGCCCAGTATTCAATGGCACTAACCAGTTACTGATACCAGGGGTGGCTGAAGTCCCACCTCCAGTCTGGCAGCATCCCTGTTGCAATGGAGGAGAGAGGTCACGTGACAGAAGAGCATCACTCTGGTGTTGCAGAAAGTGATCCTGTAGCTAGGACCTGTCCTCCAGGTGATGTAAAACCCTATCACACTGAGGAAGTTTCTCCAGGACAAAGTGCCCATGAGGGAAGGCTTAGGATAGCCATTATAGCTGGTGATTCGATCATTAGGAATGTAGATAGCTGGGTGGCTAGTGGATGTGAAGATCGCCTGGTAACATGCCAACCTGGTGCGAAGGTAGCAGACCTCATGAGCACCTATACAAGGTCTTAGATAATTCTGGGGAAGAGACTGCTGTCTTGGTTCATGTAGGTAACAATGACATAGGAAAATGTGATAGGGAGGTTCTGGAGGCTAGATTTAGGCTTTTAGGTAGGAAGTTGAAATCCAGAACTTCCAGGGTAGCATTCTCCGAAATGCTTCCCATTCCATGCGCAGGACCCAAAAGGCAGGCAGAGCTCCAGAGTCTCAATGTGTGGATGAGACAATAGTGAAGAGATGAGAGTTTTGGATTTGTTAGGAACTGGGGAACATTCTGGGGAAAGGAGGGGCTCTTCCGAAGGGATGAGCTTCACCTTAACTGGGATGGAACCAGGCTGCTGGCATTAACCTTTAAAAAGGAGATAGAGCAACTTTTAAACTAGATAATAGGGGAGAGCTGACAGTCACCCAAGAGCGTATGGTTTGGAATAATGTATCCTTGAAGGATACTACCAAAAAAATGAAGTTAGGACATATCAGCAGAAAGGTTCCATTAAAGACAAAAGTATCCCAAATGCCCTTGAATACAGAGCAGACAGAGCTTAAAGATTCCAAATTACCCCTGCCTACAGATAGCCAGATTAATATGAATAAAATACAGTCTCTAAAATACATCTATGCAAATACTAGAACTCTAAAAAATAAGATGGGAGAGTTAGAATATATAGAACTGAATGAGAAGTTAGATATGATTGGTACTCAGAGACATGATGGAAGGAGGACAACCAGTGGGACACTGTGATACCTGGGTACAAACTATATTGTAATGATAGAGCTGATCAAATTGGTGGAGGGGTTGTGCTTTGTGTTAGAGAGGGCATTGAGTCAGAAAGGATTAAAGATTTGCTGGAAACATTTCCTGTAGAATGTCTATGGATTGAAATTCCATGTAAAAAGGGGAAGGCGATGGCAGTGGGGGTGTACTATCGACCGCCTGGCCAGAATGAACAAATGGATGATGAAATGCTCAAAGAAATCAGAGAAGCTATTAAATGTTACAGCACAGTAATAATGTGGGTGATTTCAATTACCCCGCTATTGACTGGGTCAGTCTCACGGCAGGATATGCTATGGAGATAAAATTTCGAGATGAAATAAATGACTGCTTCTTAGAGCAGCTGGTTCATGAACTGACTAGAGAGGAAGCCATTTTGCACCTAGTCCTTAGTGGAACACGAGATCTGGTGTAAGAGATAAGGGTGTCGGGGCCACTTAGCAATAGTGATCATAGAATGATTGTGTTTGATATAATTAATGGAGGGGGATGGTAAAGAAATCCACAGTACTACCTTTTAACTTTCGAAAGGGAGACTATGATAAAATGAGAAAAAACTAAAAGGAACAGTTGCAAAGGTTAAAAACTTACATCAAACTTGGGTGTTGTTTAAAAATACAATCTTGGAAGCACAGATCAGCTGTATTCTACACTAAGAAAAGTGGAAAGAAGTCCAAAAAACTGCCGGCATGGTTTAAAGGTGAGGTCAGAGAGGCTGTTGTTGCCAAAAAAGCATCTTTCAGAAAATGGAAAAAATAGCCAAATGAAGAAAACTGGAAACAACACAAACACTGGCATGCTAGATGCAAGGCATTGATAAGGTAGGCAAAGAGAGAATTCGAGAAGATGCCTGCTGTGGAAGCAAAAACGCGTAATAAAGACTTTTTCAAGTACATTTGTAGCAAAAAACCTGTGCGAGAGTCAGTTGGACTATTAGATGATAGAGGTGTAAAAGGGGCACTAAGAGGGAACAAGGCCATAGTGGAGAGACTGAATGAATTCTTTGCTTCAGTCTTTATTGAGGAAGATGTAGGGATGTTACCCATGATTGAAGTGGTATTTAATGGTGATACTGTGGAAGAATCAAAAGAAATATTGATACACCGGGAAGATGTATTACAATTTGATAAACTGAAAAATAGCAAACCACCTGGACCAGATGGTATACATCCAAGGGTGTTGAAAGAAGAGAAATATGAAACTGCAGACCTGCTATTAGTAATCTGTGAACTATCATTAAAATCATCTGTAATACCTGAAGATTGACGAATGGCCAATGTAACACCAATTTTTAAAAAGGGTTCCAGGGATGATCTAGGACACTACAGACCAGTGAGCCTGATGTCAGTACCAGGAACAATGGTAGAAACCATCATAAAGAACAAAATTACTGAACATGTAGATAGTCATGGCTTAATGGGAGACAGCCAGCATGGCTTTAGACAAGGACGATCTTTTCTTACTAATCTGTTATATTTTTTGAAGGTGTGAATAAACAGGTAGACAAAGGTAAGTCAGTTGATATAGTGTATCTGGACTTTCAGAAAACCGTTGACAAGGTCCCTCATCAGAGACTTTTGGCAAAACTAAAAATTCATGAGATAGGAGGCAGTGTACTATTGTGGATCAGGAACTGGCTAAAAGATAGAAAGCAGAGGGTAGGGCTAAATGGCCAATTTTCCCAGTGGAGAAAGGTGAATAATGGGGTACCACAGGGATCTGTGCTGGGTCCGCTGCTATTTGAGATATTCACAAATGACCTGGAAATTGGAATAAGGAATGAGGTTATCAAATTTGCAGATGACACAAAACTATTTAAAGTTGTTAAAAGCCAAGAGGATTGTGGAAAATTGCAAGAGGATCTTGATAAATTGGAAGACTGGGCATCCAAATGGCAGATGAAATTTAATGTGGACAAGTGCAAAGTTATGCACCTAGGAAAGAACAACCCAAACTTTGGTAACACGATGCAAGGTTCCACTTTAGGAACCATCACCCAGGAAAAATATTTAGGCGTCATCGTGGATAACATATTAAAACCCTCTGCCCAGTGTGCAGCGGTGGCCAAGAGAGCAAATAGAATGCTAGGTATCATAAGGAAAGGAATGGAAAATAAAACAAAGGATATTATAATGCCTCTCTATCGTTCCATGGTGCGACTACACCTTGAATATTGTGTGCAATTCTGGTCGCCCTATCTTAGAAAGGATATAGCATTATTAGAAAAGGTACAGAGAAGAGCCACCAAAATGGTAAAGGGGATGGAAAGATACCCCTATGAAGAGAGGCTAAAAAGGTTAGGGCTCTTCAACTTGAAAAAGAGACAGCCGAGGGGAGATATGATAGAGGTCTATAAATTAATGAATGGAGTGGAGCGGGTATATTTTATTTATTTATTTGCAAATCTCTTATATACCGCCACTTCCCAAGATCAGTGGCGGTTTACATCAAACAACATGAAATACATAAAACAGTGCTGTGATAAACAGGTACATTGAACAGTAATCAAAACTATATACAGGTAGTTAAAATCAAGTACGATGAACAGTAATCAGAACTATATATAGGTAGTATTGACAATATTTGGAACTATTTACATATATACATTAAAGTTTTATCATAAGTTCTCTTTTGGTAGTAGTATTGCAAGTATTAAGGAGAGTATATCATGGAGATCTATGGAGGATGGGAGGCCTTGTCCAAATCATTATCTATGTTAGAGTAATATTGTGAGAACAAGTAAGTTTTTAGATCTTTTCGGAAATGTTTTAGGTCTTTTATTTCCCTTAGTTGATCAGGGAGATTATTCCATAATGAAGGTGCTACAAATAAGAAGGCACTGCTGCTTGTTATGTGTTTAGTTTTTCTTATTGAGTCGGGAACTACAATAGTATGAAGGTTCCTTCTACGTCTTATTCTGTTTTCTATAGGTCTATGAATTAGTGTAGACAGGTATGATGGGGCAATCTGGTTTATCAGTTTGAAAGTGATCAATAATATTTTATATTGAATCCTACTTTGTATAGGTAGCCAATGCAGAGAGTAGAGTATCGGGGTGATGTGATCGGTCAGTTTGGCTTTGGAAATTATTCTCGCTGTAACATTTTGAGCCATTTGTAGGATTTTTAGGCTTTTTTTAGATACACCTGTCAATATTCCATTGCAGTAATCAAAATGGGGAGTTATTAGTGCCTGTGTGATGGTTCTAAAGTCATTGATTTCTAATAGTGGCCTCAGCTGCTGAATTGAGCGTAGCTTGTAGTAAATTGTTTTAGTTGTTTTCTTAATATGGTTAGTGAAATTGAGAGCCTTGTCTAGAGTGATTCCTAAGTATTTAATATTTTCCTTTATAGGTATGGTAAAGTTAAGAATTTTGATGTCAGTTGGTGGTGTGTAATTTGTGTTTCTTGATGTGATTAGTATCTCTGTTTTCTTGAAATTGATTTTCAAATTATTTGAACTTAGCCATTTTCAGCTTCCATAAGGCAGCTTGCTATTTTGTCATAGTTTGGATCATGTATATCGAATGCAGAGTATAGCATAATGTCGTCCGCATATATCTGGTATTTCATCTTGTATTTTTGAAAAATGGTACAAATTGGTTGGAGATAAAGGTTGAATAGAAGGGCAGATAAAGCAGAGCCCTGAGGTATTCCTTGTTCTTGAGGAAAAGTAGGTGAGGAGTTCTGGTTAACTTTTACAAATTGTGTACGATCAGATATGTAAGATTTAAACCATTCTAGTGTAATTTTCCTTAATCCAATTTGTCTGAGTCTTGATATTAGTATGTTGTGATTTACACTGTCAAAGGCAGCGGATATATCTAAAAATACCAGAATAAATGCTTGTTTTGTGTTGTCCAGTCCTTTGTTTAGAGTATCGAGGAGGGCAAGAAGGAGGGTCTCTACACCGTGAAATGGTCGAAATCCGTATTGGTGATCATCAAGAGGGGCAGATGTATCTATATAGTCCTGTAGTTGTAATTTTACAACTTTTTCTATGATTTTTGTTATAAATGGGATACTGGCAATTGGGCAATATGAGGTTGGGTCATTCTCATTTAGTGTTTTATTCTTCAAAATCGGGCGGATTGCAGAGTTCTTTAGTTCTTTTGGTAGTATCCCTTGCTGGAGGGAGTTATTTACTATTTTGAGAATAAAGGGGGCAAGTTCTTGCTTTGTTGACTTGATCCAAGTGACAGGGCATGGATCAAGGATAGATGTGGTGGTGTTAATATTTGATATTATGTTTAGTAGTTGTTTTTTATCTATGGGTTGAAAGGATTACCATCTATTGTTGTTGTTTAATGATATTATAGGATCTGGTATTGGTATTGAGGATAGTTTTAGTTTACTAGCAAAATAGTTTGCTAAATCAGACATGTTAATAGGGACGAGCTGGGAGTTATTGGTGGGGGCTTTAGATAGAGATTTTACAATTTCAAAGAGTTCCCTCGGACGATTAATAGCCTTAGTTAATATTGAGGTATGATGTAGTTTCTTGGCGTTATTAGTTGCTGATCTGTATATGTTAAGCGTTGTGAAGTAGAGAACCCTGAGCTCTGGTGTTTTCTTTACTCGCCATTTTCTTTCTATTTTTCTTAGGTTTTTTTTGATAGAAGCCAGTTCATGTGTATACCATTTTTCTGAGGTTCTTTTATAGGGCTTGTTAGGTTTGAGAGGTAATGGTTTGGAAGCTTCTCTTATTACAGAGTTCCAGTTAGTAATTGCTTCGTCAATGTTGTTTGAGTTTGTATCTAGTTGAGGTATAATTGTTCCTAGAAATTCTTCTGATATAAATGGACAAAATCGCGGTCCTTGATGTGTTGCAGCTTGTTGAAGAGAGGGGGTGTGTGAGGTATGGATTGAAAATTGAATCATAAAATGATCAGACCATGGGACTTGTGTTACAGTGGGAGGGTTGTAGTGATGTGTCTCCATCATATGTTCAGGGAGAAAGACAAGATCGAGAGTGTTGCCTTTGGTGTGTGTGGGGTGCTTGACTATTTGTTTAAAACCCATGTCTTCCATTGATTCTAGGAAGGTTGAGTGTAAAGTGTTGTTGATAGTCGCTAAATTAAAGTCTCCCAATACAACATGAGGTTTGTTCATGGAGGTCTTACAAGTTGTTTCTAAGATAGTTGTTATGTTTTCTACATCTGAAGATGGAGGTCTGTAAAATAGGCAGATGGCTAAGTTTCTGTTCTCTATTTTTAGAATATCAATATTTTCATTAGATTCGCAAATCGTAGAGGAACAGTTCCAGCTAGATTTAGCTAGAATGAGTATGCCACCTCCTTTTTTATGATTACGGTCACAATGAAAAAGTGAATATCCAGTCACTTTTATTTGGTTTAGCAAGATTGTGTCTGAGTTGGACAGCCAAGTCTCTGTAATGCAGAGATAGTCAGGTTTCTCATCCGTGATGATGTCTGTAATGAGAGGTATTTTATTTCTAATGGATCTTACATTGATCAGAATAATTTTTAATTTTTGAATTGGTGTAGCTAGATTTTTAATTATAGTTTGCGGTTTTAGCTTTATGTGGATTAACCGCTTTGGTTGGGTGTCTGTGTTTCTAGGGTAAGGGTTCGTGTTAAAATTATTGTTGTATTTCTGTTTGTAGTGGTAGGGTATGGCATGTATGTGAGCTAGGCCAGTATGGTCCAAGTGTGGGCATGGTGTTTGGAGACAATAGTTAAAAGAAAGTGTTAGGCAAATATAAATCCCTAGGGCATATAGAAAGTGCATGGTGAGGTTTATCAGTTTCATTTTGAGAATTGTAGGTATATGCAGGGCCGGCCCGTCCATTGAGCAAGAATGTTTTTTGCACAGGGCCCCGCGTTTCAGGGGGCCCCGCGCAAAGAACATTCTGCTTTAAAAATAAATTAAATTTTTAAAAAAAGCTGGCTGCTGCCGCTGCCGCCACAGCAGCAACAGAATCGACTGTCCCGCGGGGCCCCCCCCTGCCCGGCTGAGCCTCTCCGCAACAGCTTTCAGATCCGCGAAGGGAGAGTGTCTCCTTGCGGCTCTGTTAAGCCTGCAGGGGCTGATGGGAAATTTTGGCTTAACAGAGCCGCGAGGGAAACAGTGAGACACTCTCCCTTCGTGGATCTGAAAGCCATCGCGGAGAGACTCAGCCGGGCAGGGAAGGCTCAGCTGGGCAGGGGGGGCCTCGCGGGACAGTTGATTCTGCCACTGCCATGGCGGCAGCGGTTGCAGCCAGCTTTATTTTTTTAAATTTTCCCTGGGCCGATGGGAGGTAGGGAGGTAGGACTGGTAATGGGCTATGTGGGGGTGGGGGCTAGGAGTGGAAATGGGCTGATGGGGGGTTAGGACTGGAGGTGGGCTGATGGGGTTAGGACTGGTAAAGGGCTGTGCGCTGAGGGGGGCTAGGACTGGTTATGGGCTGATGGGGTTAGGACTGGAAGTGGGCTGATGGGGGGTTAGGACTGGTAATGGGCAATGGGGAGGGCTTAAACTGAAAATGGGTTGATGGGGGGCTAGGACTGGTAATGGGTTGGGACTGGAAATGCTAGGACTGGAAATGGGCTGAGTGGAAGGGGAGGCTTGAACTGCAAATAGCTGATGGGGACGGGGACTTGGAATGGAAATGGGCTGAGTGGAAGGGGGGCTTGAACTGCAAATAGCTGATGGGGAGGGGGGCTTGGAATGGAAAAGGGCTGTGAGGGGAGGGAGCTAGGACAGGAAATGGGCTGATGGAGCAGCTAGGATAGGACTGGAAATGGGCTGTTGGGGGAGCTAAGATTGGAAATGGGCTGTGGTGGGGGCTTGGAATGAAATGGACTCATGTAGGGGCTAGAACTGGAAGTAGGCTCATGGGGGCTTGGATTGGAAATAGGCTGAGTGGAGGGGAGCTAGGATTTGACATGGGCTGATGGTGGGACTAGGAAAGTACTAGAAATGGGCTGATGGGGGGCTGGGATTGGAAATGACCTGATGGAGGGACTCGGATAGGACTGGAAATGGATGGGAAGCTAGGACTGGAAATGGGCTGATGGTGGGGCTAGGATAGGATTGGAAATGGGCTTATGGGTGGCTAGGACTGGAAATGGGCTGATGCGGGGACTAGAAGGGAGCGGATGCTGGGTGGGGCTGGAACTAGAATGGAGCTGATGTTGGGGAAGGATTAGAATGGGATGGAGCTGGGAGAGTGAAATGGAGAGGGGAAAAATATTTTGTGTGGGAGGGATGAAAAATCTACAATTGGCCGGGTATTGGGAGAGTAAGTGGGGATTGAGGATGGAGGGGTAAAATTTGAGTGGATGAAACAGGAATGAGGAAAGAGCAAAAGGAGAAAGATTAGTATGTTAAAGCGGATGTAGAGAGAGAGAAGGGAAAAAAAACTAGAAGAGAGAAGAAAGGACAAATGGACAGCAGACGATGGAGAGTTAGCAGAAGACTCGAAGAAACCAGAAGAAAGTGGCTGAGCAATTGCAACGGAAAAAAATGCACAAAAGGTAGAAAAATATCTCTTTATTTTGAATTTATTAACTGGAATATGTCAGCTCTGGGAAATGTGCATCATTAACTTCTGCGCTTTGTTTAGTACAAGAGGAAATTAATTTATAGTTTTATTTCTACAGTGTTATTGTACATTCCAAGTTTGACTTTTGGGGTTCACAGTTTAATTATTGCCTTCCTGTTTCTAAATTGTGATTCCTTGTTTGGTGATGGTCTATGTTCTGCATGAGTAACTGAGCTGAGGTATTCTGTTTATGTAATTCCTATTTGACATTGCCACTTGTTCTCTTTCCCCAGTAGGTCATGTATTGTTGTTCTCTAAAATGTATTTGTTTAATATTTGCAGTGTTGCCTTTTGATAGGTAGGGTCTGGTGCTTTGTGAGTCCTGGTAGTGCTGTTACGATACGGCGAGTTTGTAATGGGTTCTAAATGGGCAGTGTTTGTAGTAGTTTCTAATGTGCCTGGCGGTTGGCACTGGATTATAGTAATGTAGAAATCTTTTAGTCTTTTTTTATCCATACATTCATTAAGAGACGTGTTTACTAAAAGTTAGTGTATGGTACCATTATGCAAATATTGATGCATATAAGGCCACTTATGCAAATGAGGCCCCGCACCGAGTCTCCACACATGGCCCCGCACCCCCCTTGGGCTGCCCCTGGGTATATGTAAATCGATTGTTTACGTCATCATAATATAGAAAGACTAGGGGACATGCAATGAAGCTATGGGGTAACCAATTTAAGACTAATAAGAGAAAACATTTTTTCACTTAATGTGTAATCAAATTCTGGAATTTGTTACCAGAGGATGTAGTAAAATCTGTAAGCGTAGCTGGGTTTAAAAAGGTTTGGACAAGTTCCTGGAGGAAAGGTCCATAAACCATTATTGAAAGGGACCCGGGATATCACTGCTTGACCCAATACAAGCATTGTGGAACCTGTACCTTTGTGGAAACTTCTAGGTACTTATGACCTAGATAGACCACTGTTGAAGGCAGGATACTGGGCTTGATGGACCTTGGTCTGACCCAGTTTGGCATATCTTATGTTCTTATGTTCTTAATGAGGTGGAGTGAAGTTTTGGGGCGGGAAAAACTGCCCTCAAAACTGCCTCACTTTGAAAAGATTTAGAAAAATGTGGACAAGCTGCTGCCGCTGCCCTGTCCACCTCTCAGCAGCAGCAGAATAAACCCTTTTGCTGCGCCCCTCGCAGCTTCCCATATCCGAGGATACTAGAGCAGTGGCGTTGAACTGAGTTGGCTGAAAGTAAATTTGAAAAGCACGGGGGTTTCAAGTCTCCATTGGCTTGTAAGCCCCTGACAGTTCTGCCCCCTCTCTGACGCAAATAGCATCATCAGAGGGGTGGGACCCATCAGGACCTTACAAGCTTGATGGATCCCACCCCTTCTGATGATACTATTTGCATCAGAGAGGGGCGGAACTGGCAGGGACTTACAAGCTGACAGACGCTTGAAGCCCCCGTGCTTTTCAAATGTCTTTTACTTTCAGCCAACTTATCACCCTGCCGCTGCCCTAGTGTCTTCAGATCTGGGGCAGTGGTGGGGAGGGGCAGAGGGGTTGATTCTGCTGCTGCGGAGAGGTGGCTATGGCAGAAGCTTGTCCAGGACAATAGGAGAGGGGAGGAGAGGCAGGAGGACAAATGCTGGACAATGGTGGGGTGAGGAAAGAAGCAAGTCAAATACTGAACAACAGGGGGGGCAGGAAGAATCAAGAGAAATGTTGGACAACGGGGGGGGGGGGGGGGAGAAGGGAGACAAATGTTGGACAACAGGGGGGAGAAGTGAGAGAAATGTTGGGCTTAGGGGGCAGGAAGATAAATGCTGGACAACAGGGGCAGGAAGACAAATGCTGTATGGGGAGACAAATGCTGGAAAATGGCAGGGGAACATGAGAATAAATGCTGGATAACAGGGGGGAGGGACAGGAGGACAAATGCTGGACAATGAGGAGGAGGGACAGGAGGGCAAATGCTGGACAAAGGTGAGGCAGGAGGATAAATGCTGGATAACAGGGGGAGGGACAGGAGGACAAATTCTGGACAACAGGGACAGGAAGACAAATACTGGATAACAGGGGTGAGGAACAGGAGGGCAAATGCTGGACAATGAGGAGGAGGGACAGGAGGGCAAACGCTGGACAAAGAGGGGGCAGGAGGACAAATGCTGGACAACAGGAGGGAGCGACAAGAGGGCAAATGCTGAACAAAGGTGGGGCAGAAGAGCAAATGCTGGACAACAGGGGGGAGGGACAGGAGGACAAATGCTAGACAAAGGTGGGGAAGAAGGGCAAATGCTAGACAACAGGGGGAAGGACAGGAGGACAAATACTGGACAACAGGGGGTGGGAAAGCATGAAGACAAATGCTGTTCTAGTGCTGGCACTACCCAGCATGTTGGGTAAGCATGGCAGGGAAACCCAGATGTCAGGAGGGTTCTGTCACTAGCCATCTGCCTCCCACTCCCCATTCAGCATGACCTGTGGAGCAACATTGGCCCAGTGGAGAGCCAGCCCACAGGACACACTGCTCCCATGGGCAGAAGGCTGTGAGAGGCTGAAGTCACTTCTCATAGTCTTGTGTCCGATGGGCAGGCTCTCTACTAGGCTGCTGGTGCTCCGCAGGTCATCCTGAATGGGGAGTGGAAGTGGGCGGCCAGGGACGGTGCCTTCCTGATGTCTGCTCCTGCAAACAGGCTCTGTTTCTCTGGATCATAGTTATGGCTTGCACAGCCCCTGCCCACAAGACATGCTGCTCCCGCAGGCAGAAGGTTGTGGGAGGCAGTGATTGTGGCCCAGAGAAGCAGAGCCTGCCCATGGGAGAAGCATGTCCTGCAGACAGGGGCTGTGCAAGATGAATTGTGCTCTGCCTCTCTGGGCTGGGATCACTGTTTGCACAGCCCCTGCCCAAGGGATGAGCTGCTCTGTGGGCAGGCTCTGCCCTTGTACATACATGGGGGGCATTGGAGGGGGAAGTGGATATAAAGGGGGCATTGGGAGATTGACGTGGATGTTGACAGGGAGTCAGAAGGGAGATGGTGGGTGCAGGAGAGAAATAGAGAGGCAGCAGGGATAAGCTTGAAGTGTGGGGGGGGGGGGTAGTGAGATAGAAATACTGGATATGGAAAGGGACATAGGGAGAAGCAAGGAGGGGAGATGGAGTGGTGATGTTGGCCAGGGGATTATAGGAAGACTATGGGAAAATGCTGGACATGGGGAGGTAGGAGCAGAGGGGAGGTGCTGGACACAGGGGTAATAAGGGGACAAGGAAATGCAGGACTTGGGGGTAATAGGGAAAGAGATGGGAGAAGATGGACATGGGGTAAATAGGTTGAGAAAGAGATAGAGAGATGTTGGACATGGGAGTAATAGGAAGGAGATGGTATAATATGGAGATGGGTTTATGCTGGTTGCAGGGGAATAGGAAGGGAGAGGGCAGACATGGATGGAAAGAGATAGTGGAGATACTGGATGAAGGGAAAGAGAGAGACAGAGAGAGACCCACACACACTGGATAAGTGGTGAGAGATGTTAGACATGGAGGGGAAGAGAGAGTGAGCAAAAGACTAGGGAATAGTGGACCACGAAAGAAGAGCCGGGGAATGGAAGGACTAGGGAGAAGTTTGAAAAGCAGTAGGTAGATGGTATAAAAAAAATAAGGAGATTGAGAACTGGATAGTAAGGACTGAAATCTGGATGGACAGAGAGAGAGAAATACATGTAAGAAAGCTGAAAGGAAAAAAATCAATATACAGTACAAGGTGGAAGGAAGTGAAGAAAACAAAAGGAGAGACAAGAAATGGCAGATGGACTAGAGACTATAGAAAGAGAACTAAGAGAACATAGAAGAAAGCAGAAGCTTCATGATCAGAGAATAAAATGATCATATAACAAAGGTAGAAAAAATAACTTATTTTCAATTTAATGATCAAACTTTGCACAATATTTATATTTGACACAGTATGGGGAACTACAACTCTTTTATTTCTCTCGTGTTGCTCCTCTTGTGGATTCTGACTTCTTTGGGTTTTAGTTAAATTTGTGTCTACATAGTTTTATTTTTACTTTAGATTGTGGTCACTTATTCTGTACTTGGTGAGAGTCTGTGTTCTGAGTGTCTGACTGAGGCCATGTGTTCCGTTAACATGGTGTTTGTACATAGGGATCTGTACTGTAGTAATTTGACTTGTTCATCACAATCCAATCCAGCCTTTGAATTCATGTCTGCCAGTATTAGTTTTCACATTTTGTATCTTCCCTCCTCATCAATAATCTGGACATAGCAAAATAAATCTGATGTGAAGATACTTATAATGGTTTGATTGGGGGCTATGTAAGTGGCTTTTCATTAATCAAATTTAATGTTTATTATTATGTTTGATTTATTGTAACATCTGTTTTACTAAATTGGATATGTAGGTTTGGAAGCCACCTAGGACTTTAGATGGGTGGTATATACATTTTAAAATAAAGTATACTAAATGTATGCCACAATGAATCTCCATACATGGGGGGGGGGGGAAGCAGACCGGGGGGTGGGGGGGGGGCGGAAAACAAAACCTCAGATTGGGACTAGCATAATCAGAGAATAAAATGGTCAGACAAGAAAGAAGAAGACAATTTTTAATTTTCAATTTAATGATCAGAATTGGTGCTATCTTTATATTTTATAAAGTACAGGGAAATTCATGTCTTTCTATTTCTCTGGTGTTGCATTGTATGCAGTATCTGACTTCTTGGGGTTGCAGTTTAATTTTTATCTACATTATCTATATTTTTATCTACTTTTATCTACATTTTTAGGTTATGGTCACTTATTCTGCACTTGGTGGAAGGTCTGTGTTCTGAGTTTGTTGCCATTTCCAGGTGTCCTGTTAAAATGGAGTTTGTATCGACGGATCTCTACTGCAGTAATCTGAATTGTTCAGCTTTTCGAATAGGTGTTTGGATGTTCCAGGGCTCGCTGCAGTATTTACAGTGCTGCTTTTTTTGGTAAACTCCTTATGTGAGATTTGGAAGTTGGTGCTGGTATGGTATAGTATGGTATGGTAGATTTGCTCTACAGATCCTCAGTGACTTTATTGTAAGGTTTTGTATTAGTTCACAATATGCCTGGTACTGGAGAATGTTTGTTATTGTTAGTGAGATGATTAGAATCAGATTTTTTTTCTTAGATATTGAGTTCTATGGGTGAATGTCCTAGTTCTGTTCTGCTCCTATTGTTGAGGGAGGGGGTTCTGTGAATGCAAAATCTATGTTAAAAAACCCCCAATAACAATAATGCTGTTTAGAACAATAAAATAAAAATGAGTTATTGGTGTTATAAAATGTTCTATGGTTCTCTTTCTTTTAATTCATTGGTGTGCAAACATCTTGCATTTCCTCCACATTATCTAATCGGCTTTTTTGGTCTGGTTCAATCCCTGACTGGAATTTTGAGAGAGATTCTCATCCCTCACCTCAGGCAGCAGATTGCCTTGAGCCACCCTTGACTGCTACTGAATATCCCCGCAGACTGTGTAAAAAATGCCCAGTTAAAATCAGGGACTGGTCTGGGTGGATTGGGGCAGTGCTGATTGCTATTCAGTTAGCAGCAATATTCAGTCACTAATCACATAGCTTAACTGGTTAAAGTTAGATCATTTGAATAGCTGTCTTAAGTTTAACCGGATAGTGATGCTGCTGTCCAGAGAACCAGGATATTCAGCACCGGAAACTGGATACATTCCGGCACCAATTATCCAGATTTAATTGAAGTGGCAGCAGCTAAGCACTTTAAACAATTTAATCATCACAACTGAATATGCCCCCTATGTTTTCAGCTCAAACTTCTTAATTTAGGAGCTTAAACGTTTTACTCCTAAATGTAGGGCTGCCATTCATTTGCCTAATTCATGAACCTTGTGCTGAAAATAAGTGCTATATTCCTAATATTTTTCCCCTGTCCTAAATCTACCTTGTTGCTACCTACTTTTTATTCCCTAAATTTAGGGGTTTAGTGAAATTTTGAGTATAAATTTATGCACTTGCCCCTAATACATTTTTGAAGAGATCAATTTAGGAGCATAAATCCATTGAATAACTGCCCCTTAGGTTGTAAATTTTCTCAGGCCAAGGAAATATCTACTATATCTGAATATAACTCACCTTGAGCTACTACTGAAAAGGCATGGCAAATAAATAAAAAATAAAAGTATGGCAGAAGTCATTTCTACAGGAAAAGGCTAGGCTATGGATTCATTGGTTGATGGGCCTTGAAAAGCCAGTGTTCTGTCACTGCTGTGTGGAGGACCCATTTCTATTTTGCTTGGAATTCCAAAAAATATTGGAGGACTTCTAAGATTCCAAATAATCTTTAATACCCCATGAGAGGAAAAATAACAATATTTCTCAGCGCTTGAAAGGAAATTATAGGCAACATACAGGAGATTATTTACAAAATCCCAGTCCAAAGCGATTTTAAAAAAGTAGGCAGCAGACAGAATATTTATCATACTGATTTATTCGAGAAGAGTTCTTTTTAATGGAACCTCTTTTATAAGCATAGAAGAGAAGAGGCATGTCCTATATGGTTTTTCCTTTCAGCTTAGAATTTATTAGCCTGAGAGTCATGATTTTTTGGAAAATTATTTGTCTTGACATGATTCGGTGATATCTTTTTGAATTCTTTTTAATTATATTTCTATTGAAGCTAACAGTATACATATCATAGAATTAAAAGAAAACAAACTTTTTTCAACTTTAACATCCAAAGCACATTACAGAAAAGAGAGGCAAAGAGAGATCACTGGCGTCAGTCAGGAGCCCAACCTTGATATCTAGAACAAAACTTGAAAAGGTACTATCTAAGTGAAATAAACATATTACAATTTTAAACTAAAATGAATTCATTTCAACAAATCATCAGATAAATTAGAAATGATGGATTCCCAGTTTCTAAAGAAATATTTTAATTATGAGGGTCTTTCAACCTAAATTCCATAACATCAATTCAAACAACTCTGTTTTCCACTGTGATAGAATAGGAAGACTCCTGTTCCACCAACTGAGTATAACACATTTAGCAATTAAGAAGCTAGTTTTCAGTGAAGGCTGAGCACCAGCCAAATTCTGGATGTCCTGATGTAGGTGTATCTTCAGCTTTCCCTAGGCACCTAAAATTCTCCTAGACAGCTAAAACTTGGCTGCATGAACATGAGGTGTGTTGACTACCACTGTAAAGATAAAGTCAGGGACCTCCAGCAGTTCCTACCTACTCCTCTCTGTCTCCTCAGCTCACAACTTTGGGGTTGTCTTTGATTCCTCTCTCTCCTTCTCCATACACATACAACTGATAGCTAAAACCTGCCAGTTCTTTCTCTATAACATCAACAAAATTTGCCCATTCCTTTATGATCATACTACTAAGGCAATCATCCACTCCTTAGTCACCTTCCGTCTAAACTATTGTAACCAGATCCTTGCTGGTCTCCCTCCGAGTCATCTCCCTCTCCTTCAATCTGTTCAACACTCTGCTGCACGGCTAATCTTCCACCAGCCTCATCATGCTCATATTACCCATCTTTTCAAGTCTCTTCATTAGCTTCCTATATTTTTCCGCATCCAGTTCAAACTTCTCCTGCTGACCTATAACTGCATTCACTCTGCAGCTTCTTAATACTGTTCCTCTCTTATCTCTCCCTACATCCCTCCTCAGGAACTCCGTTCTTCTGGCAAATTGTTTTTATCTGTACCCTTCTCTTCTATAGCTAACTCCAGACTTCGCTCCTTTCATCTTGCTGCTCCTTATGCCTGGAACAAACTACCTGAGTTTTTACATCAGATGCCTTCTCTGATCCTTTTCAAATCCAGACTGAAAACTCATCTCTTCGCAGCCGCTTTCAGATCTTGACCCACCTGATATCTTTTGTGTTTCCTTACCATCCCCCCTAGCTGTATCCCACGTCTACAGCTACTGTGTTGTATTTCTCAACTAGATTGTAAGCTCCAATGAGCAGGGACCATCTTTTACATGTGTCTGTGCAGCACTGCATACGCCTTGTACAAATGTTCAGTAATAGTAGTAGTAGTCATCCCTCCCTTCCACTGCTTTTAAAAAGTGGAACTTTGGAACACAGCAGAGAGCTTGTAGTTTAAATTTAATAGTCTCTTAGGGCCTAGTATCAGCAAAGTACTTTTAGTTTAAATTAAAACACAGAAGAGAGCTTTCTGGTTAAATTTGGAACCCAGCAGAGAGCTTGTAGTTTAAATTTCATAATAAGTCAGAGCCTAGCAGCAGTAAAGAGCTGTAATTTAAATCAAATCAGAATATAACTTAGCATAAAAGGCAAAACAGGGTCAGTACTCTTTGAGCACAAATAAAACCTTAAGAGAAAACCTTACAAAGAGACATTATACTTAGGGGGCAAGAGACCTGTGAAACCTTTCCAATAGGTATTAACACCAGGTGGCAGGTCAAAAGGCCATTTTGAAAGACTCCTTCTACCCAAGCAAGGACTGTTAATCACCCAGGAAGTTGGTCACAGCTTACCTCAGCAGCACAGGACAGGGTACTGTGTAGCAGCCCTCTTTTAATAAGTCTTATTTCCCTCCCTCCTTCCCCAACAGCCACCCACCCCTGGGGATAATCATAGCTTTATAGGTACTTACACATCTTAAAGGAAAGGAGGTACTCTCAGGTGAAGCTCATCATCCAAATCAGTCATACACTAAGGGCCTGAGATTAGTTAAGCTTCAGGTGAACAAGGTATATTAAACTTATTAGGTACAGTTTTATTAGTATACATATCCATAGCAACCCTTAGTAAGTAAAGAACTTAGATCTAAACACAAGCTTAAAAATAAGATGCAGACAGCAGTCCAGCAGCGAGATGGGGGCTTTCCAGTCTTTTGCACTGAGTGTCACATGTATGATTTTTTCCAAGTTGGTGAGAGGTATTACGTGTGCACTAGGTGCAAGGAGCCCTTTGCTCTCAGGGAACAAGTCCATTCTCTTGAGGCTAGAGTAGCAGACTTGGAAAACATAAGAAAGACAGAGAGGTACATAGATGAGACCTAGAGGTATATAGTCCTGAAGTCCCACCTCCAGTCTGGCAGCATCCCTGTTGCCATGGAGGAGAGAGGTCACGTGACAGGAGAGCATCACCCTGGTGTGGCAGGAAGTGATCCTGTAACTAGGACCTGTCCTCCAGGTGATGTAAAACCCTCTCGCACTGAGGAAGTTTCTCCAGGGCCATGTGCCCATTAGGGAAGGGTTAGGACAGCCGTTATAGTTGGTGATTCGATCATTAGGCATGTAGATAGCTGATTGGCTGGTGGACATGAGGATCGCCTGGTAACATGCCTGCCTGGTGCGAAGGTAGCGGACCTCACGCGCCACCTAGATAAGTCTTAGATAGTGCTGGGGAGGAGTCTGCTGTCTTGGTACATGGTGGTACCAATGACATAGGAAAATCTGGTTGGGAGGCTCTGGAGGCTAAATTTAGGCTTTTAGGTAGGAAGTTGAAATCCAGAACTTCCAGGGTAGCATTCTCCGAAATGCTTCCTGTTACACACGCAGGACCCAAAAGACAGGCAGAGTTCCAGAGTCTCAATGCATGGATGAGACAATGCTGCAGAGATGAGGGTTTTGGATTTGTTAGGAACTGGGGAACATTCTGGGGAAAGGAGGGGCTCTTCCGAAGGGATGGGCTTCACCTTAACTGGGATGGAACCAGGCTGCTGGCATTAACCTTTAAAAAGGAGATAGAGCAGTTTTTAAACTAAATAATAGGGGAAAGCTGAAGTCGCCCATAAGCACATGGTTCAGAAGAATGTATCCTTGAAGGATACTACCAAAAGCAGAGAGGTTCCAAAAAACAGTAAAGTAGCCCAAATGCCATCGAGTATGGAGCAGACACAGCTTAAAGATCCCAAATTACCCATGTCTACCAATAGCCATATTAATATAAATAAAATACAGTCTCTAGAGTGCTTGTATGCAAATGCTAGAAGTCTAAAAAATAAGATGGGAGACTTAGAATATATAGCACTAAATGAGAGGTTAGATATGATTGGAATATCAAAGACATGGTAGAAGGAGGACAACCAGTGGGACACTATGATACCTGGGTACAAACTATATCGTAATGATAGAGCTGATCAAATTGGTGGAGGGGTTGCGCTCTATGTTAGAGAGGGCATTGAGTCACAAAGGATTAACGTTTTGCAGGGAACAAAATTTGCTGTAGAATCTCTATGGATTGAAATTCCATGTAAAAAGGGGAAGGTGATGGCAGTGGGGGTGTACTATCGACCACCTGGCCAGAATGAACAAATGGATGATGAAATGCCCAAATAAATCAGGGAAGCTAATAAAAGTTACAATACAGTAATAATAATGGGTGATTTCAATTACCCCGGTATTGACTGGGTCAGTGTCACGGCAGGACATGCTAGGGAGATAAAGTTTCTAGATGAAATAAATGACTGCTTCTTAGAGCAGCTGGTTCATGAACTGACCAGAGGGGAAGCGATATTAGACCTAGTCCCTAGTGGAACACCAGATCTGATGCAAGAGATAAGGGTGTTGGGGCCACTTGGCAATAGTGATCATAGCATGATCGCGTTTATTTAGTGGAGGAGGGATAGTAAGGAAATCCACAGTACTACCTTTTAACTTTCGAAAGGGAGACTGTGATAAAATGAGGAAAATAGTTAAGAAAAAACTAAAAGGAACAGTTGCAAAGGTTAAAGACTTACATCAAGCTTGGGTGTTGTTGAAAACTACTATCTTGGAAGCTCAGACCAGCTGTATTCCACGCTTTAAGAAAAGTGGAAGGAAGTCCAAAAACTGCCAGCATGGTTTAAAGGTGAGGTCAGAGAGGCTGTTGTTGCCAAAAAAGCATCTTTCAGGAAATGGAAAAAAGAGCCAAAATGCGAAACCTGGAAACAGCACAAGCACTGGAAAGTCAAATGCAGGGTATTGATAAGACAGGCAAAGGGAGGATTTGAGGAGAAGCTTGCTGCAGAAGCAAAAACACAAAATAAAGACTTTTTCAAGTACATTCGTAGCAAAAAACCTGTGAGAGAGTCAGTTGGTCCATTAGATGGTAGAGGGGTTAAAGGGGCACTAAGAGGCAACAAGGCAATAGCGGAGAGACTGAATTAATTTTTTGCTTCGGTCTTTACTGAGGAAGATGTAGGGATGTTACCCATGACTGAAGTGGTATTTAAAGTTGCGGAAGAATTGAAGGAATTATCGATAAATCGGGAAGATGTATTACAAATATTAGATAAACTGAAGAGTAGCAAATCACCTGGGCCGGATGGTATACATCCAAGGGTGTTGAAAGAACTGAAATATGAGATTGCAAACCTGCTATTAGTAATCTGTGAATTTTCATTAAAATCATCTGTAATACCTGAAGATTGGAGGATCGCCAATGTAACACCAATTTTTTAAAAGGATACCAGGGGTGATCCGGGAAATTACAGACCGGTGAGCCTGATGTCAGTACTGGGAAAAATGGTAGAAACCATCATAAAGAACAAAATTACTCAGCATGTAGATAGTCATGGCCTAATGGGAGACAGCCAACATGGCTTTAGACAAGGAAGATCTTGTCTTACTAATCTGTTATGTTTTTTTGAAGGTGTGAATAAACAGGTGGACAAAGGTGAGTCGGTTGATATAGTGTATCTGGACTTTCAGAAAGCCTTTGACAAGGTCCCTCATCAGAGACTTTTGGTAAAACTAAAGAGTCATGGGATAGGAGGCAGTATACTATTGCGGATCAGGAACTGGTTAAAAGATAGAAAACAGTGGGTAGGGCTAAATGGCCAATTTTCCCATTGGGGAATAGTGGCGTACCCCAGGGATCTGTGCTGGGTCCGCTGCTTTTTGACATATTCATAAATGACCTGGAAAAGGTAATAACGAGTGAGGTTATCAAATTTGCAGATGACACAAAACTATTTAAAGTTGTTAAAACCCAAGAGGATTGTGGAAAATTGCAATAGGATCTTGATAAATTGGAAGACTGGGCATCAAAATGGCAGATGAAATTTAATGTGGACAAGTGCAAAGTTATGCACCTAGGGAAGAACAACCCAAACTATGGTTACAAGATGCAAGGTTCCACATTAGGAACCATCACCCAGGAAAAAGATTTAGGCATCATTGTGGATAACATGTTAAAACTCTCGGCCCAGTGTGCAGCGGCGGCCAAGAGAGCAAATAGAATGCTAGGTATCATAAGTAAAGGAATGGAAAATAAAACAAAAGATTATAATGCCTCTATATCGTTCCATGGTGAGACCGCATCTTGAATATTGTGTGCAATTCTGGTCGCCGTCTCTTAAAAAGGATACAGCGTTATTAGAAAAGGTTCAGAGAAGAGCCACCAAAATGGTAAAGGGGATGGAAGGATACTCCTATGAAGAAAGGCTAAAAAGGTTAGGGCTCTTTAACCTGGAAAAGAGGCGGCTGAGGGAAGATATGATAGAAATCTATAAATTAATGAATGGAGTGGAACGGGTAAACGTAGATCGATTGCTCATGTTATCAGAATATAGAAATACTAGGGGACATGCAATGAAGCTACAAGGTAAACTATTTAAGACTAATAAAAGAAATTTTTTTTTCACTCAACGTGTAATCAAACTCTGGAATTTGTTACCGGAGGATGTAGTAAAGACTGTTAGTGTAGCTGGGTTTAAAAAAGGTTTGGACAAGTTCCTGGAGGAAAGGTCCATAAACCATTATTAAGAAGGGACCCTGGATATCAATGCTTGACCCAGTACAAGCATTGTGGAAGCTATGTCTTTTGGGGAAACTGCTAGGTACGTATGACCTAGATTGGCCACTGCTAGAAACAGGATACTGGGCTTGATGGACCGTGGTCTGACCCAGTATTGCATATCTTATGAGCTGGAATATGATTGTCTCCTATAATTTTACTCACTCCAAGTAGACTGTAAAAGTAGGATGGAGGGTCAACTGTTCCCCTGCTACCCTCCCTCCCAAACATCAAAACAAACCCACAGGAAGACATCTAATGTCTCAAAAGCAAGATGGGAAGAGGATCCAGCTTCACCTTCTTCTGGCTTGGAATCCTACAGTGGTGGTGGGACATGAAAGCAAGAGATATTTGGATAAAATGGATGCCTATGGCCAGAGCAGGAAACACTCTTCAGGTAATCTGCTTTGGTGGTGCTCCGGCAGATACTCGAGCATCCTTCAACCTGCCATATTTTCAGGATATCCTTCTTTTATACAAATGAGATAAATGTGCAGGCACGCCCCCCCCTCCGAGTGGGGGGGGAGGGAGTCATTTTCTAAACCTTTCACATGTAAAAGGCATCTTGTAAAATTAGGCTGTGCCTAAACTTATGTATGTTGCAAACAAGTGCATGCTGGTAGAGTAGACGTGCTCAGGGGAGGAGTTTGGGCAGAATGTGGGCATGTCACGATTTCTATATGTATGTTTATAAAGTATATACTAACATTTATGCATGATCAACAGCGAGCATAATGTCTATGTCTTGAATCTAGGTACCATTTATATTTATGCTTATGTGACTTTATAAAATAGGCTAAAAATAGACATCTCCTCCATCTCTAAACCTGGTAGCAAATTATCCTAAGTATGTGCAAATATATCTTATGCATATGCATTAGGGATATTGTGAAAACTTGATTGGTTGGAGTTGGGTGGGGCAAGGACCAGTTTGAGCAGCATTGATCAGCTTCCCATTTCCCCAGTCCAGTTGGGTCCGATGTTTACTTCCAGATAGCTGAGGAATTTCATTTGGTTGGACAACACATTGCCTTATATAGTGAGAATGAGAGTTCATCTTTATTTATTTATTTATTTGCACAGCTTTTATATACCGCTGCTTCCAAGGATCAGCAGCGGTTTACATTACAACAAAAATCAAACAGGTACATAGAACATTATGGAACTATATTACAATATTACATTATAACAAGAATTATATAGAACAATATTACACTATTACAATATAACAAGAACATTATTGAACTATATTACATTAAAACTGTATAACAGGTATAAGAGTGAGCATAAACCTATTATAGGAGGTTACGTTGATTTTTATATATAAGTGTGAAGAATCATTATAATGGTGGTTATCACTTATAGTTGACATTGTTCCAGTTGTATATATACATTTGGATGGTGTAAGTATATTCAATTTATGGTGATTGGGAAGCTATACTTGTTTCTCCATTGGTGTAGTGTTGTCTGAATAGATGAGTTTTTAGTTCTTTTCTGAATGTTTGTAGATCTTTCGTTTCTCTTAATTGATCCGTTCCACAGTATTGGAGCTACTAGCGAAAAGGCACTGTTACTTGTTGAGTGTTTTGTTTTCCTTATTAGATCTGGGACTGCTAATGTGTTAAGGTTTTTTCTCCGTCTTATCCTATTTTCGAGTGGGCTGTGAAGAAGAGTAGTTAAGTATGATGGGGCAATGTTATTAATTAATTTGAAGGTGGTTAACAGTATTTTGCATTGGATCCTACTGAATATGGGTAACCAGTGTAGTGTGTATAGAATAGAGGTAATATGGTCAGATAGTTTGGCTTTAAATATAACGCTTGCTGTTACATTTTGGGCCATTTGCAGGATTTTGATGTTCTTCTTAGTTATACCATGTAGTATGCTATTACAAAAGTCAAAATGTGGTGTTATTAAAGCTTGTGTGAGAGTTCTGAAATCTTCGTCTTGTAATAGTGGTCTTAGTTGTTGAATAGAGCGCAGTTTGTAATAGATTGTTTTTGTTAATTTCTTGATGTGTGTTGTGAAACTGAGAGTTTTGTAACATAGTAACATAGTAACATAGTAGTTGACGGCAGATAAAGACCAGCATGGTCCATCCAGTCTGCCCAGCAAGATGGCAAGAGTAGGTGCACCTGTCGCTCCGTGCAGGCCACCCCTCCCCATATCCTTGTTCAGGTGTAAACCCACCACTCCATGTAGGACACCCCTATTTGTTGAGACGTTATATGGTTCAGAAGTCAGATGGTACCGTTTTTATTTTGTTTTTTTTCCTATTTCTGTAAAGGGATCCTCTGTGTTTGTCCCATGCCTTTTTGAATTCCGTCACCGTGTTCGCCCCTACCACTTCCATCGGGAGGGCATTCCAAGCATCCACCACCCTTTCAGTGAAAAAATATTTCCTGACATTGCCTTTCAATTTACCCCCTTGCAGTTTCATGTTATGCCCTCTAGTTTTACAGGTTCCCCGTCTTTGGAAGAGGTTTGTTTGTTCATCATTTCTCTTTAAGTATTTAAAGGTCTGAATCATATCTCCCCTGTGCCTCCTTTCCTCCAAAGTATACATATTTAGGTCTTCAAGTCTCTTCTCATAAGGCTTCTGACGCAGGCTCCAAATCATTTTGGTCGCCTTCCTCTGAACAGTCTCCAGTCTTTTTACATCCTTTGCAAGATATGGTCTCGAAAACTGAACACAGTATTCCAAGTGAGGCCTCACCAGTGACCTATACAGTGGCATAAGTACCTCTTCTTTTCTGCTGGTAATCCCTCTTTGTATGCAGCCCAACATCCTCCTGGCTTTTGCCACCGCCTTGTCGCACTGTTTTGCCACCTTGAGATCCGCAGAGATAATCACACCAAGGTCTTTTTCCTGAACTGTGCATACCAACCTTTCTCCCCCTATCGCGTACATTTCTCTTGGATTTCTGCTACCCAAGTGCATGACACTGCACTTTTTTGCATTAAATCGTAGTTGCCAAGCTTTAGACCAGTCTTCCAGCTTTTGTAGATCTTTCTTCATGTTAACCACTCCCTCGGGGGAGTCCACTCTGTTGCAAATTTTTGTGTCGTCTGCAAAAAGACAGACTTTTCCATTCAGTCCTTCAGCAATATCACTCACAATGATAACTCCTAAATATTTTATTTCTTCTTTGATTGGAAGGGTCGCATTCAGGATTTTAATGTTAGGTGGGGGAGTGAGTATATTTCGTGTTTTTTGTTGCAATCAGGACTTCCGTTTTTTTGATGTTAATAGCTAAGTTGTTTAATCAAAGCCATTCTTCGGCTTCTATAAGGCAGTTTATTAGTTTGTTGTGATTTGGGTTAATTATGTTAAACTCAGAGAATAGCATAATGTCGTCCGCATATATATGGTAATTAATCTTGTATTTTTTGAATATGGTACATATTGGCTGGAGGTATATGTTAAATAATAAAGCAGATAATGTGGAGCCTTGAGGTATACCTTGTTCCTCTTTAAATGTATTTACTGTAATCTGCTTTCCAGTAATATCCCCATTTAAGTAATTACACTATGTGAGGAACCATGCCAAATTACATCACACACTGAGGGGAGTAATGTATTTGTGGCAACCTGTTAAAAATTATTCTCCCTTTATTACATCAGTGCAAAATTAAGCTAAGAATGATGCCTGACTATACAAATGAATTGCTGAATGGATTGAAACATCAATGAACCAGTTCAAAAAATAGATTTAGGGAAAGAATGGTTTTCAAGAAGAGGGGAAAAGATGGATCTGCTGCTGGATATGCTTGGGTAAACTTCTAGCAATTACATTTCTTGGTTGATATTTTTTCAATTAAAAAGTGCATTATAAAACTGGTAAAGAAACAAGGATGATGATGTACTAACCTGTGGATTTCTCTCATGTTTAGCAGCACACTTCTGACAATAAGCTTCCTAGCAAATTTTAAACATAAACTATACTGTGGGTCCAGTCTCTCAATGAGGTGTTGTCTTTTTTGTGAAAACCATGCCATGAAGACATCGTTTTGCACTGGCTTTCATGTTGCGGATTTAATGAGTTGCTTTTCACAATACTACATCACAACAGTTCATTAATTAAGCATTTTAGTAAACTTTCACATATAACAGACTATAGGCGTTATTTTGGAAGCCCTATTCATGCTTTGGATGTCTGGAAATGGGCATAGAGATGTCCAAAGCACAGAGACATCTCCAGAGCCATTTTAGAAGCCAGGTCTACGGATGTCCAAGTCTGAACAGGGGCATGGTGGAGGTGTGGCTGAGGTGTTCTCTTGAACCTGGACGTCACTGGCTGATCTCAGAAATGTCCTGGATGTCTGGGGTTCCATCTAAGTTTAGACTTTCTCCAGGCATGAATAAGCATAGGGAAAGTGCTCATTTTGGCTGAAAAACATCCAAAGAGTGTAGAGAAGATAGCTCTCCATCATCCCCACATCATCCATCAACACAATCACAGTGACAGCAGCAGTGGAATTTCAATCCTGCTCCTATCCCGTTACTCTAACAAGGCTCTTTCGAGATGTCTAGGCTCTGAAATGCTATGCTGGGGACATCTATGTAGATGCCCGCACAGACATCCCTATCAGACACATTCACAAAAGGGATGAATGCAGAAAAAAAAGCAAATGTTTCTTTATGTGTTGGCCTCTGATGCGAGAAAAGTCACATTTTAGTATATGTATTTATTTTTTTATATATTTTTTAAAAAAGCTTTTAAATACCTCAAATAATTGAAACATTCTATGCAGTTCACAGCAAATTTAAAAACAATCAATACATTAAAAAAAATAGAACAAAAAATAAGAAAGACTGTGGCTCCAACTCTCCCCCTACCCTATTCAGCCTTCACTGAAGCCCCGGCACCCAACTAACTTGGAGACAGGAAGGTCTTCGAAACCTTTTGGAACCTTCACATATACGGGTCTAAAAATCTAAACTTTCAACAAAACAAGAAAACAATGGCACTAAGGAGAATTCTAAAAGGGGGGCAACTAAAGTGCATTTTAAAATGCCTATATTAAGCCTATTGTATAAAGAAAAGTAGGCTCCTAGTTGTCTTTGTAAAATGCCAATGTAAGCAGCCTAAGGTTGCTTACATTGGCATTTTACATTGGCTCTGCGTACACTGCAGATGCGGACATTGACAGCAGCCCTAGAGATGGTGTGAATGTCCAGCCCTATGTTTTTCAGGTACATCCATAATTGATAGCATTTTATAATCCACATGCACATTTAGGTGCTCCGCCCATGCTCCATCCAAACTCTGCTCATGTGCACACCCGCCAGCAAAGCATGCATCTTCATTCCAAAGCGTGTACTTTTTACACTGGTATATATTTATAAGAGGTCATTTATGCATGTATGTGGTGAAATATGCAAGGGAAAAAAATTACCTCCTAAGGGGCTTATTTACTAAGCTGTGGTAGCTGTTTAACACAGAAATTACAGTATACAAACAGTATGGGCCTGTGCTAACAGTTAACTCACTGCATTAACTGTTGGTACACACTAATTCCCACATTAAACAGGGAAAAGGGAAAATGTCATTTTGCATCAGAAAATGGTGGGAATTGGCCGAGACTCTGCCTTAGATTTAACATGGAATCATTACCGCACATGGGCATGCTTACAAAGCAATGGACTGCACCTTAAATTTGACAAACCAACGGGTAACATTAAGATGTAAGTGCAAAGCCTGTGCAGTAACTGCAGGAGGCATTGCATGTTTCTACACAGGGCACACACTGCATGCAGGGGCTGAGTTTCCTGCTTTAGCAGATAGTGCAGGAGCACCCATACTACCTGCCAGCCAGGGAATGTGACTGCCAGCCAGTGTTTCCCTCCACGAGTACCAACTACTCCTCAAGGCGCAAACCTTCTGATTGCCCCCCCCCTGTAATGACCCCTCCAACAGCTTTGACTCCCTCAAGCAGAACCCCCCTCAGCACTCGCCCATCCAGATAGCTAAGATAATTCTAATGCAGAAACTCCTCGAGCCCCAAACTTCTGATCACACACCTCCTCCAACAAGGTTCTACTCCAACCAATTCCCCTCCCCCTTCAGCCCCCCAACAGGTCTTACCCCAGGATCCTTGGTGATCTCCAGGAACAAGCAGGAATGTAGTCTACACATATGGGTGATGTCGGTACCGATGGAGCCCGTGCGGGAACGCTCCTCAGTGTCCAATAGGAAAGATTTTGGGAGCATCCCACTGTGCCTGCATTGTTGCCTTGCCACCTTTGTGACTCTCCCTCCTCAGTTCTTCATTTTCCATGGAGCCAGCAGGAAGCAAATCCTGTCATGGCAGAAAATATCTTCTTCCTTAATTTTTTGTGGCCGCATCTGCCTTCCCGTCGAAGCCAGAACCAAACTTTCATCTTTACTTCTTATTTCTGTGAAAAAGAGCAAAAAAAAAAAGAAAACACACCTTTTAATTCTTCAGGTGCTTGATGCCATTTCTGGAGCCTTCCATCCACTCTACTGACACGATGGAAAAACCAACTAGTAGTTTTAAAAAATGTTCCAAGTGTGGTAGTACCATTTCTGCCACTGACACCCATGACTGGTGTCTCAAATGCCTTGGCCCGCATCACCAGATGATTGAGTGTCCCCTATGCAAGAAGATGACAAAGAGAGTCTTATAGAATCATGCCGCAAAACTCAGATCCCTGTTTGCTTTAGATGCAGTCTCACTTCTTCAACGTCATCAAGGACATTGTCTTCTTCACATGGATCTCAGGTATCGAAACACAAGCCTTCTTCCAAGACAGGCCGTCCTTTTAAGGACTGAGCTCAATCTAAAAATAGAGATGCCTCGAGCATTGCCCTAGAGATGGATGAACCAGCCAAACTACCCTGGCAGGAGGACCTCTCCTCCAAAGACTTACAAGGCCTGCACTTCCAGAGAACTCCTGATGCCATGCTGTGGAATGGTAGCCCAAACTTCTGGTACTGATACCCAGGCATTGGCAAACTTGATGGACCAGTGCATGCTAGCTATCGAGCGGAGTCTTACGACTCTATTAGCGGCATTGGTACCAGTCAAGACATTACCACCAGTATCGTCAGTACCGATACAGCCGTATCGGCATCGGGCTTCGTGCCCCTCATCACACTCCCACTCATGCCAGGCCTCAAATCCATGACCTGTTCTGAGGTACCAACACAGCAGGTTTCTCACGCTGATACCGATCTCGATCGGTACCAGTCTTTACAAGAACAAGGGCATCGCTCTCGTTGATACTTTGAATCTACCGATTCCGATTCTTCAGTCGAGGAATCGATCAGTACCAGAGAGATGAGGAGTCTCCCAGAGGATCCCTCTCTGTCTCCAAAACAACGCATGTCCCCTCCCGATGACATGTCTTTCCAGGAGTTTATCAAGATTATGGAGAGGGACCTATCTATTACTCCTGCATCGGAGAAAGAACCCAGAGCAAAGGAACTGGAAATTCTTCAGTATCCTACAGCTCCTATAGAGGCGACTATTCTCTCTATACACTGCATACTCCAGGACCTTATATTCTGGATGTGAGAGGCGCCCCTCACCATTTCTCCCCATACCCGGCAACTCGATACCATGTATCGGGTACCGGAAAGCCCTGGATTCCAGAAGATTCAGCTTCCACACCATTCAATGTTTATGTTTATGTTTGTTTATGTTTATTTAAAACTTTATATACCGCCCTTACAAAAGTACCTAGGTGGTTTACAATCAAGGTAAAATTCCAGAACTTAAAAAGGAACTTTAAAAAGGATGCTGCAGAAAAGGAAAAAGAACGCCAATAAAACCTTTAAAAGGAAAGGAAAGAATAGAGACAGTGGATAGAGAGAAAAAGAATGGGACAATAGTTAGCAGTTACAATGGAAAGAGACCGCCAATGGTAAGGGGGGATAAAAGGGTGCTGGGGAAAGGTTATTTTACTTTATTACTTAGGAGAGAAAGAGGAGGAGGGGGGAGATCGAAAGCTGCGCAGAAAAGATGTGTTTTCAGTTGTGATTTGAAAGATTTAAGAGAGGTTTCTAGTCGAAGGGTGGAGGGGAGCGAGTTCCAGAGTCTTGGGCCAAGGAAGAAAAAAGCTGAGGACCGAGTGTATTCTAGGTGAGCCTGGGATGGGGAGGGGAGGAACATGCGGTTGATGTGGATGGACCGGAGGGAACAGTGAGGGGTATGGAGGTGGACCTGATCGGCAAGGTAGAGGAATACCAGTGTGAATAACTCTGTGTAGAAAGATAAGGATTTTAAACTGTATTTGATAGGTGATGGGGAGCCAGTGTTTATGCAGAAGAAGGGGTGTGACATGGTCGAAGCGGGATGCATGAGTAAGGATGCGGACAGCAGTGTTTTGAACGCGTTGAAGACGAGAAAGCTGAGATTGGGGGAGACCAGCCAAAGAGACATTAGAATAATCGAGACGTGAGATAACCAGAGAGAGAAGCAATGTAGCCATAGAAGAAGGAGAGAGAAAAGGACGAACGGCACAAAGTTGTTTTAGAGTGAAGAATGAACATTGGACAATAGAAGAAATGTGATCTTTAAAAGAAAGGGCAGAATCAAGGGTGACACCCAGATATCTGAGAGAGGAAACCATAGGGATAGGCATAGAAGAAAGCAGTGGTACGAGGGGAGGAGGGGGATACCCAGAAGTGAACCAGATTGCTGAGGTTTTGGAGAGATTAATGTGGAGAAGATTAGAAGAAATCCAGGAGGCAAAGGAGGAGAGACAATCATTGAGAGGGGTAATATCTGGAGCAGAGGAATCAGTGTGATGAAGAAGAAAGATATCGTCGGCGTAATAATAATAAGAAACACCATGCTGTTGGATTAGGAGAGTGAGAGGGGCCAAAAAGACATTGAAAAGAAGGGGGCAAGGACAGAGCCTTGGGGAACACCACAAGAAAGTGGGGTGGAAGGAGAGGAGGTAGAGACAGATAGAACTGAGAAAGAATGAAAAGAAAGAAAAGAATGAAACCATTGCAAAACCGAACCGGAAAGGCCGGCATCCCGAAGATGACCCAAGAGAGTGTGATGGTCCACCAAGTCAAAAGCAGCAGAGAGAACCAAAGAAACAGCAAGGGAAAAGGAACTACGATCATGAGCAGCATGTAGTTCATTAAGAAGTGAAAGTAGGATGGATTCCGTGCTGTGACCGGGGTGAAAATCAGATTGTCGAGGGTGAAGGATAAGAGAAGCCTCAAGATGAGATGAGAATTGAAAGAAGACCAGTTTTTCTAAGAGTTTAGAAAGAGAGAAAGAAAGGGAAGTGGAATTGGCTATGCATTGAATTAAGAGTTCTAAAACACACTTCTCCAATTCCCCGGGCAGGGAGTCGAGAACCCTTGATGCTGTTGTAGGGTTTCTCTCTCTCTCTCTCTTCTCTCCTTTTATCTCAGTTACGAATAACTGAGGAGGGAGAATCACAAAGGTGGGAAGGCAGCAACACAGGTGCAGTGGGATGCTTCCAAAAGCTTTCCTGCTGGACGCTGGGGAGCGTTCCCGTGCAGGTTCCATCGGCACCGATGTCACCCATATGTGAAGATTAAATGTCTGCTATTCCTGGAGATCACCTGTTACAGGTGAGTAACTACGCTTTGTTAGTAGTCAACAGGGAAGAAGTGGCTCACCTGTGTTCCTGCCCTGGTTCCAGCAGTTCTCGGTATCTGCTAGCAGTAGTACTACCACTAGGGGATCTTTCGGGAGACTACTGCTACAGGTTATGAGCACCATTCTGAGAAATGCCAGAGATAGGGCATTAATACCACCAGAGAGTCCCAGGTAAGACACATGGGGGCTTAGAGAGTTGGGGGAAAGATTATGGGTAGGAACTTGTTAAGGAGGGAGGGGGAGTCTGCCCTGGGGGTTTGGGACCTGGGGGTTTGCTATATCAGAATTATCTTATCTATCTGAAAGGGAGATGCTTAAGGGGGAGATACTTGATTGGATCTGCTTGGGGAGGTATCGGAGCCATGGGGGAATCATCAGTTGGGGGGGGGGGAATCAGGGGGGATTTGTTGCTGGGGAGGGTCAGAGGGAAACATCATGAAAACACTGGCATGATTATTTATTAGTGGTAGCACAGCTGCCCTTAGTGCTACATCTTCAGGTGGTATTAAGTGCAGCTGCGTTTTCGGCAGTCATGACAGCTAACATGTGCTGCAGTCCTGAGTGTTAGCTGTCACATCTGACATGCCCACTCTCCTTCCATTCCCTGCCCAGTCCCTGCCCTGCTATGCATTAAGCAGTTAGCGTGGGAGTTTTACTACTTGGGCTGATTTTAGCAAGTGATAGTGATTACCATAGACCTGCAGCAATATTTAGCATACAAAAAACATGCACTAACCATTACCACGATTTAATAAACATGTCCCATTAATTAATGGCATGGCATATAACCGAGGTTATTACCATTTAAAGAGGTATATTTAACTGCATCTCTCGGTATCTGCCCTGTAGTTAATATGAAGTGCTGACTTTTTCTCTGTGGTAACTGCATGACAGCCATCCCAAAATTGCTCATAATGCCCCCAGTGCTTAAAACAATGGTTTTGCAGTTACTGCACATTAATTTAGGAAATTACTATGCAAGAACTACCAACCTTTACTGCATTTTAGTAAAAAGGGGCCTACAAGCTTCATGAAACCAAACTGTAAACTACTCTCAACAAATCTCACATGGGAAAGATGTTGACCACAAAAGAATCAAATTCCCATTAACACATTCATTCAGTTCAAAGCATGTGAAGGATACTACATCATTATTAAGGACAGGAACAAAAGAAATATATACAGAAAGGAACATGCTGGTTGTAGGACATTTTTTAGTGACTTTATAATAAAGATTCACCAAGCTCTCCTAAGAGCACAAGACATTTGAATCTAAAGTTATCAGGCAGAGACTCAACAATAGCACTGACTGCTTTATTCACTGCCCAGCTTAATTCTGTGGTTTGCCTCTCTCCTTGGCCTCTCGCTTCTATCCAAATTATATATAAAGGATGTGCATTTGATACGCTAAAGTATCTTTAAAAAACAAGTATCTTTAAAAAACAAGTGCAAGCAGTCAATGTCAGGTACATCAACCTAGAAATTAACACATGAACTGTCAATTTCTGCATATTAGAAAGTTATACTGTGCGCTAATTTTTTTTATTGATACCAGTATGTGTAACAAACCAAAAATTTGAATGAAAATCAGGAAAAAAGTCAAATTTTTGAAAAATGAACCAAACGTTTTTCCCTGTGCACATCCCTATCCCAAGAGAAAAGCAAACAAACCTATTGTACCTCTTTATTTGTTAAATGAAGCTTAAAACAACTTACAGTCAGCAAAAGTAAGTATACATAAACACAATCAACAAACATACATAAAGATAAACCTAAGCGCACATAAAAATGTATAATGTCTTGAAGGAGATCCATATACATTTTCCGAACCTTCATCTATTTAAAATAAGGGCTCTGTTTCCTAAACATTTTCCAACAGACACAACATGGGAGAAAACCTGTTAAAACAGGTCCCTTAAACAAAGTAGTATGCTCCAAATAACAATTGATGTGTCTTGCAAGGAGTTTAAGGGGCATTTTTACTAAAATGCAGCAGCATACCGTACGTTAAGCCACAAAATTTAGCATGAAGGTGGCTCCAGGCTAACAAAGGGAAGCATGCCTGGAATGTCTCCAGATACTGTAGTTCCACCCACCCTACACTAAGCGGCTTTCTGTGATTACCACCGTTGCATTGAACGCCATCCATTAAGTTGGTGGCGAGTGCACCTGCACTAAGTGCAGCATTGACAGTGCGCATTAAAGACACCCGTGCAAACCACAATGCACATGCTCTGTCCCTGAACTACCAAGTCTCTGCCCCAGCACACACTGACAATTAGCATGGGATTCGTAGTCCGACCTCATATTTGGGACACAATAATGGTTACCACATTACACTTGGCGCACGCTAAACTCCATGCTGTTACTGCGGTTTAGTAAACATGCATCTAAAAGTACAAGACTGCAACTGTAAATGTCTAAATGAATGAAAACAATCCACAGCCCAATAAAAAAAGACGTTTGCATTGTAAATCCTATTATGCTATGAACAGTAGGACTCATTTTCAGATGTTGACAAAATACTGCTGATAATTACATTGTTCTCTTCCTACTGTTCCTACGTCATCAGCATGTTAATTCCACAGTTCACACAATAGCAAATGTACTGTATAATCTTTGTTTTTACAATTAGTGGCAGATTGCCTTGACAGAGTAATTTTTATTTAGTGTTGCTTTTCATCCCACCTATAATTAGGAAAATCGCACAAAGGCATATTTAGATTTGTCTCAGATTTGAAACTTTTTCCTCAAATTTTGATTTGCTTTATAGATTTAGGAGTTCATTTACTAAAATGCATTTATATATATATTACATTCCTGTATTACATAAGACAAGCATTATACTCCTGCATTACATAAGGCAAGCATTTAGCGAGTGTTAACTTAGGGGTTATTTTACCAAAAGGTAGTAAGGTGTTACACCTAATGCACCAATAGCAGTGAAAATATGGCATGTTAGGTGACATATCACCACTTTACCTGTCAGGAGTGTTGAAAGCATTTTCCCGACAGTGAACATGGAGTACTTTGCCCTAACATGGGCTGTCTCAGCAATGGTGCACTTAAATCCACCTATCGAGGCACTGTTAGCTGAACCCGCACTAATGCAATTAGCACACAGTGGGAACCCAGTGCTAAGTAGTCTGAGCTCACTTCGCCCATCCTCTACCCAAACCCACCCACTCACGACCCTAATGCGGATTGCACAGTTAGCGCAGGAATTGTTCCACATTCTCATGGCCCAACTCTAGCTGATAAAAGCTTTCCCAGTGCACTTTCACTGCCAGCTAGCACCTTTTAATGACAGACGCCCTTAATGTTACTGCACATGCTTTAATGTTAATATCCTTGTTCTATAAAACTAATGTAGCATAATTTAAAAAAATATTTAAATGAATAGTGTATCATACAAAGCAAACCAAACAGTTAATTAATGTTCACATGCAGCTAGCATAACTCATGTTAATGAACGCAATTTGAGTTAGCATGTAGATAATACTAAAATGAGGGGTTCTTAAGCTGTAATATTAGCCTTCACAAGCTAACTCAGAGCCCAATGTGGATCATGAGCTTCCTCCCTATTCCTCTTTCACTGACTGTAGAATAAAGAACCATTCATACCTGTCAGACAGATGGCAACATGTACGGACTGGCCCCATGACATCCAAACCATTCCAACATAAACAGGGCGTGCCACTGGGATCCTCCCTCTCGGCACTGTTCTTCAACATATACATGCAGCCCATCTGTGCACTCACCCGCTCTTTTGACATCTCATGCCTCGTATACGCTGATGACGTATTACTCTACATGCAATTCTCAACCGACCAGCCGGACATCACTCCACTAACTTCCTGCTTCGACGCCATCACTGACTGGCTCCACACTCAAAACCTCAGAATAAACTTCAAGAAAACTGAGGCGCTATTCATCACCAGGAACCAAACCTTCTCCCCCCCTGCATCACTAAAAGTAAGAGACGCAGCGCTCCAAAGCAAGTCCACAATCCGCTACCTAGGAATCACACTAGACCAACAGCTGGACATGAAAGCTCACATAAACAACATGGTCAAGGCAGTATACCACAAGATATGGACAATCCGCCATTTACAACCCCTACTAGAACCCGAAGACTTCCGAACAATCTATCAAGCCTTGGTAATCCCACACTTTTACTACGCCAACTCAATCTTACAGGGCCTCCCAAAAAACACACTTAACCCACTTCAGCTTGCAATGAATGCTGCCGCCAGAATACTATATGGAGCCACCAGGAGGGACCATATAACCCCAATCCTGAAACACCTCCATTGGCTGCCAGTCCACTGTAGACTCGCTTTCAAAATTCTACTGTTGACTTTCAAAGCCATAAACAACCTCACCTCCTCCTCCATCAAGGACCTCGTCCTCCCCACTCCCTCAAATAGAGTCAGAAGATCAGCTGCCGCCAACACACTGAGAATCCCTAGCAAGATCACGAAATGCTCTCAAGCAACCAGAAGTAGAGCATTCATGTACTATGCACCCACGTGTTGGAATGCCCTCCCGCCCGACATCCGGGCCATTACGGACCTACTCCAATTCAGGAAAGCCCTGAAACACTATCTTTTCATCCAGTACTTCTCACCCAACGGAGACACACAATATCCAGCCACATGCACCCACCAAGACAGCTGCTCCAAGACCCTCCCTACCCACAGCCAAAGCCCTATATATCAGCACAACCAGACTCCCTGGGATGCGCCTGCCACCGCTCAGCTTGTATATACCCTGTTTAGCCTGTATATAGCTACCTACGGAGTAGCCAAGCTACTGTACAGCCTGTACATAGTTACCCCCTGTTAGCCCAGGTTGCATAACCTGTTCTTTGTAAGTACAGTGCTGGTGTGCCGGCACTGCACAAATTTACTGTTGAATGTAAACCGAGCTGATTTTAAAGAGTGCAGTATAGAAAAAACTTTAAATAAATAAATAAAATTAATAAATTCATGGCGTTATTTCTTCCCATCCCCCAACATGAAAATCAAGGCCATCTTCCGTCCCTAGGACCATCTTATCATCCTTATGTGCAATGTGGGAAAGGATATTAAGGGGCTAGTTACTAAGCTGTGGTAAAATATCACAGCTTAATTTACCTTGGGAGTCAGTACCGCAGGTTAGTAACTCTCATAGTATATAACTAACACAATTTGTGATCAATCACGCAAGTTACGTTATTCTGCTCCATACTAACATGTGGCCTGATGTTCTTGGGAAGCCTTCTTAAAGAGATGAGGGTATTAGAGGTGCTACTTGGACCCCCCCCATCCACCCAAAACCCCTCAGTTTTAAACATTATAAAACATTCTAGATGTTGCCATTTAGACCTTCCCCAAGTCAGACATAAAAGCTTGCTTAAAGGGGAAAGGTATAAAGGCCGATGCTAGTTCCCCCACCCCAACACTGCTGACATCCGATTCCCCTTCCCAATCCCAACATATACTATCCTCTCTGACATCCCTCTGGCTTTTTGCCTTTATTTGGCAGCTTGACTCCTAGCAGTAGCACAGCAAGATTACCATTAGGGGTCATGGGTGCCATTTTGAACCTGGCACTCGCAAGAGCAGGAATGACTGGAGATCACTACTTCTCCCAGTAGATTACCAGGCAGGGCAGTATCAAGCCATAAATGCGCCCTGTGAAACTTGCAAACCTGGTGCCGCCCTATCCCCCCATGCCCAGCAGCCCCCCATCTTACCTCACTTTGCATTATCCAGTTGGTCCCCCCCCCCACGCTACCTGCTCAGCCTGCCCTTACCCCACCACCACTTTTCTGGTTCTCTTAGTGGTGGTGCTGGTGGCGGCAGCGGCAGAGAACCTCTTCAAATTAAAAAAAAAAAAGAGGGTCTGTCCGACTCCACACTTGCAAGGCTGATCTGATCCCTTTCTCCTCTGATATATGCTTGCATCAGAGGAGGGAGGGAACAGACCGGCCATATAAGCATATAAGCTACAAAGACCTGCATTTTATTTTTTAATTGGAGGAAGTTCGCTGCTGCCACCTCCACCACTGCTGCCGCCAAGAGAATGGGAAAAGCAGTGGTGGGGCAAGGGCAGGCTGGGCAGGCAGCACGGAGAAAGCCCCAAATGTGGCCCTAGTTTTTTGCACCCTGTGAAGCTCCACTACTCGCACAGGCCTTGGTACGGTGTTGTTACCAGGGACCCTTGTAAGAGCCAGGGGGGAGAGATGGAGTGGGGGTTCTGCCAGAAGAGGGGTCATATCAGAGGGTATGAATTTCAGGGGAGGCTCTAATGGTGTGTGTGTGGGGGGGGGGGGTGTCTGAATGTCTGAATGTTGGAGGAGTGCCAGTTGGACTAATTGTAGTCAGGTGATGAAGGAGGGGAGATCAGATATTGGGAGGGAGATCCAATATTGAGAGGTGTTGGCAAGGGGGATCAGATGTTGGGAGGGGTGTCAGGAGAAGGGATCTGCTGTTGGGAGATGACAGTAGGGGGTTTGGATATTGGAGTTGTTATGAGAGGGAATCAGATGCCAGGGGATGAATGGGTGGTGTATGGTTTCCAGGTGGGACAGACGTCTGCTACTGGTAGGGGAAGATCGTGATGTGCATGAATATCAGGAGTAGCAATTCTGAAAAGCTGCTCCCATGCACAACTGGGGGAAGGCTGGATGATTTTTTTCCTCATGTGGAGGATTTTAAAGAGCTGCTCCATCTGGATGTGGTGAGACATTGACATGCACTCCTGTACATCTTTAAATAATATATTTTACAAGAGACTCTATTTGGCTCTACAATAAAATGGGAATTTTCTACGTCCTGAACTGACATCACGATTCCTTTCTCCACGACCTATCTAAAATTGACCTTCACATGAATTTAAAATGTTGCCTTATTGTACAACATTACACCAGTAGGGCCCCAAACAACCTTGGATGAAACATATGTTGAACATTTCATTTTAGTGTACATCTTTCTATTCTTTTTCTCACCTTAACAAAATAAAAACCAAATTATAACCCTCTAAGTTTTTTTTCCATTTAAGGAAATGAAGTATAATCAATCATCTGACAAAATTTTACTTCATCTGATGAAGTGGACTCTTGTCCTCAAAAGTTCATGCCTCAACCAAATAGTCTATAAGGTGCCTCTTGCTTTCTTTGAAGGAACGTCAATATTGTTAACTTATTTTATAAGAAATGTAACAGTGCGTGACCTTTAATCTGCAGTGTGAGAGAATGCATGGCAAGCACAATTAATGGTGTCTATGCACAGCACACATGGGGCACCTACGCTATCGTCTCAATGCCCTGAATGTGTATGTGGTGTCTCCTGGTTACAACATGAGTCCCAAAGTGGTGCACAGGTTGTCTCTGTCCACCCATGACCCCTAAATCCTGCTGTACTCAGCAGTGTCACAGCACATTGACAGGGGAGAGTTGGAACAGGATGCCCCTCACATGTACATATTGAGTGGATATGTGCATGTGGGGGAGAAAAATATGCCAGTGAGACCATCTCACAGGAAAAATATCCACACTGCTGTCTCAGTTGCCAAATGATAACTAGAGGCCATGTGTGAACAAGTGATCCATTCATGAGTAAGCACTCACATAGATACCACATCCATCTGAGCCAAATGGATTCCAAACTATACAGTGTGACCTGTCAATCATGAGGTTACTGGCCCACATGCACACTCCATGATGTGTTATGTCGGTCACTCTGTTAGGTCACCCAGGGTCTTGCATGTGTGTTTTTATGTATCATGTCCTACCCCTCTGGCAGGACATATCCCATATATATGACATGAACATCAGTTCTACCAACAGCATATCTAGGCAGTTCTACATACAAATCTAACAAGATTTCCCTCTCTCACAGCAGCATCACATACTTTGTCAGGCAAATATGGCACTGAGCCTTCAGAGAGCTACACAGACAGAGGCATACCCCAGCTCATGCCCTCATGCTGCCTGAGAATGATCACTTATATACACATGAATTGATGACTCCCGCATGTCTGCTGTGTGACTCCAAATGCATGGCCACTGCATGTAAAAGGTCATGGGTTCAAGATCAGCCTGATGTGTATTAACGTTATCCTACATTTACAGAGCTGTATCAGCATGTGCAACCCTCCCAATCAGGTCCAGCATGAGTCCTCACACTCTGCTGCCACACTGAGAAGCTACTTCAATACAAGCTGGATGACAGAACGTGCTACTAGCACCCACACAGAGCACATGTTGACAATGCCCAAGCATTGAAGGAGACCCAAGGGCCAAGTATGAATGCCAAAACCTATTTTGGACTGTGGGGCCATGTGTGTGTGTTTCCAAAGGACTGTGAGCTGGAACAATGTACTGTGCATGCATATGCTGGCCAGACTTTATGGCTTGGCATACAACATGTTGCGCGGCCAGTTATTCAGCATCTGCACAGACTGTGTGAGACACCATTTACAGGCATAAAGTTAGTTTTTAGTAAGTAGCTGCAACCTGTGGGAGTCACTGGCTGACTAGCTGTGCTTGTGCACATGTTGCCCCAAAGCTGTGACACTCAAATGCATTCCCAGTTACATCATCCTCAAGGCTCATCCCCACAGCATGCCCCTACACTTACCTCCCAACAAGACACTGCTGTACAGCTCCTATATCACCTGCTGGTTTGATTGGAGTGAGCTGGGAAGACACGTGGGAGAGCTCCATCAGAAGTGTGTGTGCAGCAACTCTCAGCTCTGACTGAGCCGCCAGGCCTCAGGATACACCTATCTGCACAGGTTAGAGGCCTGATTAATGCCAACTGCCATAAAAGCTGTATCCACAGCAACACTGTCAGCCCCCCTGGTGCAACTCCTATTGGGAGCTAGCAGCCAGCACGTGGAGGGCTGACTGCTGTGGATGTACAATGGAGTCACTGAGTTGGTGAGACAGTAAAGAATCTGTGCTCTAGTCCTAAGCTGCAGTCACAGAGTGAAGTCTGGGGGTCTCTTAGTTCCATGCACAGTATGCACATAGAGGCATGTTCATCTCAGGCACATCTGCACACAATGGAAACATAGAAACATGACAGCAGAAAAAAGACTACATGGCCTATCTAGTCGGCCCTTCCATATCAACCACTACAACAGTCCCCCTTTTCCCTTTGGAGATTATCTGTATTTGTTTCGCGCTTTTTTGAATTCAGATACTGTCCTCATCTCTACCATCTCCACTGGGAGACTATTCCACTCATCTACCACTCTTTCCGTAAAGAAATATTTCAACATATTACTCCTGAGTCTATCCCCTTTCACCCTCATCCTATGTCCCCTCATAGCAGAGTCTGCTTTCCATTGAAAGAGACTATCCTCCTGTGAATTTATGCCATGGAGGAATTTAAATGTCTCAATCATATCACCTCTATCCCACCTTTCCTCTAAAGTATACATTTTAAGAGCCTTAAGTCTGTCCTCATATGCTTCATAATGAAGACCACTAACCATTGTAGTAGCCACCCTCTTTACCGATTCCAACCTGTTTACATCCTTTTGAAGATGTGGTCTCCAGAACTGCATACAATACGCCAAATGAGGTTGCACTAAATACTTATACAGAGGCACTATCACCTCCTTTCTACTGCTGGCCATTCCTCTCCCTTTGTACCCAAGCATCTTTCTAGCTGTCACCATTGCCTTTTCTATCTGTTTAGATACTTTAAAATCATCAGACACAATCACGCCTAGATCACGCTCTTCTTTTGTGGACAGTAGTACTATATCGCTCTCTTGGATTGCTGCAGCCCAAACGTATGACTGTGCATTTTTTAACATTAAATCTCAGCTGCCAAATTCTTGACCATTCTTCAAGCTTAGCGAGATCCCTCCTCATGTTATCTACACCTTCCTGGGTGTCTACTCTATTGCAGATTTTGGTATCATCCTCATAGAGGCAAGCCTTGACTTGAAAGCCCTTCTGCAATATCACTAATAAAGATGTTAAAAAGATTCGGACCAAGGACAGATCCCTGAGCACACCACTGGTAACCTCCGTCTCCTCAGAGTGAGCTCCATTTACCTGAACCCTTTGTCGCCTCCCACTCAACCACTTTCCAATCCAAGCAGTAACTTTAGGGTCCATCCCTAGGATGCTCAATTTGTTTATAAGTCGCCTATGCAGAACAGTGTCAAAATCTAAATACACCACATCTAGGGTTCTCCCTCAGTCTAACTCCCTGGTCACCCAGTCAAAGAAATCAATAAGATTTGTCTGCAAAGACCTGCCTCTGGTGAATCCATGCTGCCTCAGATCCGGTAATCTGTTGGACTCCAGAAACCTCACTATTTTCTCTTTCAGCAATGCTTCCAATAATTTACCCACCACTGAGGTTAAATTAACTAGCCTGTAGTTTTCTTTTTTTTTAATTTTCCTTTTTATTAATAATTTAAAAAAACCCCAACAATAATTCACAATACAACTTTAGAAAACAAGGAAACCAATCCAGTCCACATTATGGAGAGCATATACAAAGGAAACTACCACAAAAAAGTAAATTTACAAAATTAAGAAATATGCGAGAAGAGGAGCTGCTGACCTAAATTATTCAAACTCTGATTACAACCTGATGACATGAAACCTGCAGTTTTCAACCACATCCTTACTTCTGCTTTTGTGTAAAGGGACCACAAGTGCCTCTCTCCAGTCCTCTGGCACCACTCTTGACTCCAGCGAGGCTTTGAAAAGGTCAGTCAAAGGAGCTGCTAGAATATCCCCAAGTTCCCTCAGTATTCCCGGGTGTATCCCATCTGGTCCCATCGCTTTGTCTTCTTTAAGTTTAGCTAGTTTCTTATGAACACAGTCTTCTGAAAAATTGTTCAAGATGCCCCTCGCTTCTGTTCCTGTTTGTGGGTGTTTTCTGAGGTCCTGCTCTTGGTTCTTCATCTGGAACACAGAACAGAACAATTCTGCTTTCTCCTCATCAGCTTCTACATATTCCTTCCCTTCACCTGTGAGTCTAACAATACCACTATTGCCCTTCCTCTTCTCACTAACATATCTGAAAAATTACTTATCCTCCAATTGTACTGCATTGGCTATTTCCTCCTCTTTTTTAATCTTTGCTTTCCTGACTTCTTTGCTAGCTTCTCTATGTTTTCCAAACATAGATGCCTGTCTTCCTCTCTGTGTGATCTCTTGTATTTCATGAAGGCCTCACTTTTTTTCTTTACCTTTTCAGTTAGTTCTTTCGAAAACCATAGCGGTCTCCTTTTCCTTTTACATTTATTTACCATTTTAACAAAAAGTTTGGTTGCCCTTAAAATATCCCCTTTCAGTTTTGCCCACTGTTTTTCTACATCCCCCAGCTGTTCCCATCCCGCTAATGTCTCCTTGAGATATTGTCCCTTCTTTGCAAAGTTAGTTTTCCCAAAATCTTAGACTCTCGCTTTTGAATGGATTTTAGCAGCCCTAGTCCTAATGCTGAACCACACCATCTGGTGATCACTGGATGCAAAATGATCTCCCACTATAACATCAGAAACACTTTCTCCATTGCTAAGCACCAAGTCCAGAATGAATCCACCATGTGTGGGTTCTGTTACCAGTTGCCTGAATAGTTCTCCCTGTAGAGAATCCAGGATCGCCTTACTTACACTATTTCAGCACTGGCTACTGATCATTGACCACAGCAGCCAGCATGACATTATGTATTACTCCATTACAAAAGCCAGCCTTATCTTTACAGAGATGACATGTTTTGGTTGACTGATTGTGAATATGTGACACTAACCTCTGAATGGTCCCTGCACAACTCCAACCGGAGGAATGTGACACAGGATGTCATGTCGGTCTCTACATCTGCCAGCATTTTGGAAGGAAGTACAGCACCTGGAGGTGAATCTTGGGGTGGAGGTAGGGGGGGGGGGGGGATCAGTCCCATACATGTTTTGAATGTGCCCCTGGTAGGTGGCATAGCCAGCTTGAGGCTCTGCACAGATGCACAGAAACTCTGAGGGCTCACTCAGTCTCTGCATGTGTCACATCAGAGGTCCTGCATGATAGACTCACCCACTCTCCACGGGCACAGAATGTGACAGTCACAAGTACGTTGTCAGAGTACAAAGAGGCTGGGGACAGCAGCATAGGTGTAGCCAGCAACTGTACCACCATCTAACCCCATGTCCAAAATTGCCACAAAAAAACCTACAAAAAGCAATAGATGCAAATTTAAAATCTTTAATTTCACATATCAAAGCAAAGAAGTATGTGAATGCTAACAACTTGAAACCACTAAGGGAGGAGGAGGAGACCTGGGTGAGAGTACCAGACGAAAGGAATACATAGAAAGATCAGTTGAGGAGGAGATGGCGCTTGAAGACCTGAAAGTGCAGGAGAGTGTGATAACTACAGGACAAGGGGAAGAAAGGGTGGGGCAAGACCCAAAGGTGGAGGAGTTCAAGATCGAACTCCTAGTCCACATGGAGAAAGATGAATATGCCGGGTTTCAGGCCGGGGAAAGATTACCCAAGTTAAATTTAACACCTAACGTTAAAAGTACGATTATCAGGATGAACAAGGTCATATTCAGTATAAAGGGATCATTTATTGCCACCATTGAATAAACTGAATACAACATTGTGTAGCTAAAATTATTACTGCAGGAATACTACCGACTAAAGTGCAGGGCCAGAAGAAAAAGAAAACAATCATAGTTCCTCCTTGGAAAAAGTGCATTGAAGGAAAAATACAATCATTCTGTGTGGCAGTATCCCTGATAGATGGGCATCTAAAAGGATAAAGATCATAAAAAATATTAACGAAGATCCAAGACATCAAACTAAAGCATGCTGTATTAACAGAAGACCTGAAATTTATATGTTTAATAATAAATTGAAAGCAGCAGCAGCAGCAGAAGTGCAAAAGCTGTGAACATATGAAGGAAACAAAATAAAGATATCAAAATAAACGATTTAGAGAGAACCCAAACAATTCTACAGGGAATTGGGAAAGAACATTAAAGTGGTAAAAGCACTACTGACTAAAGCCAAAACAGAAAGCTTCTTGAGAAAACTATATCAGGACCCTATAGAGCACAATCAAGAAGAAGAATAGTTACCCAACTTTTGGCTCAAGCACTTGACATCATTCTACCAAGACCTGGTGAACTGCAAAAATCAGTTGTTCAAGCAGCCCAATTTAACACTACAATGGCTTACTACAGGAGGAACAATTCTCCTTCCAAAGGGGGACCCAAGTAACATTTCCAAAAATTATAGACCAATAACTTCTCTACCTACAATCTACAAGCTGTTCCCTGCAATAGATGCAGACAGAATATATGATCACATTGAGTCCAGTAACAGTATGGCAAAAGAGCAACAAGAGAGGAGCATATGGAATCAAAGACCAGTTAATGTTGAATAAGGCCATCATGGCCAGTGCTAAGAAAAGCAGAAATCTCAGTATAGCATGGATTGATTATAAGAAAGACTGACAGCGTCCCACACACTTGGATAATAAATTGTCTTGAGATGTATAAAATAAATCCTGGTTTGATAGAGTACATTAAGTTCACCATGACAATGTGGCAAACCACACTCTTATGAAGATGGTCAGTACATCATTGCTAATATTAAGTTTCAGTGATGAATATTTCAGGGGGATTCCCTGTCACCCATTCTGTTTTGTGTGGTGCTTAATCAACTCTTTGGGATACAGATTTAGCCTGAATCCTAAAGAAGGTAACAACATCCCATTTATTATCTGTAGATGATCTGAAGCTCTACAGTTCCAGAAACCAACAATTAGCAGAGGGACTCCATGTGGTGGAAAGCTTTTCTGATGACATCTGAATGCCTTTTGGCCTTGACAAATGTGCTAAGGCAACCGTTTTTAAAGAAAAATTGAGCAAAACTGAAAACATCTTCCTGGTGGAAGGCTGTGACATCAAGGACCTTGAACAGGAAGGTGTAGAGGAAGGAACAAAACTCAAGCAGAAAATACTGAGAGGAAAGATCAGTAAAGAATACTGCAGGAGATTAAAATCATTAGTGAGAAGTGTTTTAACATCATGGAATAAGATACAAGCCATCAATCAGCTCATATAGCTTTGGGGTTGTGGACTGGTCTCCTAAAGATCTTGAAAAACTGGATGTGTGAACAAGAAAACTCCTCCATGCCCATGAGGTAATTTACAAGAATCAGTGTATGCCAAGACTGTACATCCCTAGAACTGAAGGAGGGCTGGGACTCATAGAGATTGATTACAGGGACTCATAGAGATTGATTACACATACAGAGCTACTATCATGTATGGTATACATCCAAGGGTGTTGAAAGAACTGAAATATGATATTGTAGACCTGCTATTAGTAATCTGTAAACTATCATTAAAATCATCTCTAATACCTGAAGATTGGAGGATCGCCATTGTAATACCAATTTTTAAAAAGGGTTCCAGGCGTGATCCGGGAAACTACAGACCGGTGAGCCTGACGTCAGCACCGGGAAAAATGGTAGAAACCATCATAAAGAATAAAATTACTCAGCATGTAGATAGTCATGGCCTCATGGAAGACAGCCAACATGGCTTTAGACAAGGAAGATATTGTCTTACTAATCTGTTATGTTTTTTTGAAGGTGTGAATAAACAGGTGGACAAAGGAGAGTCGGTTGATATAGTGTATCTGGACTTTCAAAAAGCCTTTGACAAGGTCCCTCATCAGAGACTTTTGGCAAAACTAAAGAGTCATGGAATAGGAGGCAGTGTACTACTGTGGATCGGGAACTGGTTAAAAGATAGAAAGCAGAGGGTAGGGCTAAATGGCCAATTTTCCCAATGGAGAAAGGTGAATAGTGGTGTACCCCAGGGATCTGTGCTGGGTCCGCTGCTTTTTGACATATTCATAAATGACCTAGAAAGTGGAATAACGAGTGAGGTTATCAAATTTGCAGATGACACAAAACTATTTAAAGTTGTTAAAACCCAAGAGGATTGTGGAAAACTGCAAGAGGATCTTGATAAATTGGAAGCCTTGGCATCAAAATGGCAGATGAAATTTAATGTGGACAAGTGCAAAGTTATGCACCCAGGGAAGAACAACCCAAACTATGGTTACACGATGCAAGGTTCCACATTAGGAACCACCACCCAGGAAAAAGATTAAGGCGTCATTGTGGATAACATGTTAAAACCCTCGGCCCAGTATGCAGCGGCAGCCAAGAGAGCAAATAGAATGCTAGGTATCATAAGGAAAGGAATGGAAAATAAAACAAAAGATATTATAATGCTTTTATATCATTCCATGGTGAGACCGCACCTTGAATATTGTGTGCAATTCTGGTCGCCGTATCTTAGAAAAGGATATAGCATTATTACAAAAGATTCAGAGAAGAGCCATCAAAATGGCAAAGGGGATGGAAGGATACTCCTATGAAGAAAGGCTAAAAAGGATAGGGCTCTTTAACCTGGAAAAGAGACGGCTGAGGGGAGATATGATAGAAGTCTATAAATTAATGAACGGAGTGGAACGGGTAAACGTAGATCGATTGTTTATGTTATCAGAATATAGAAAAACTAGGGGACATGCAATGAAGCTACAAGGTAAACTATTTAAGACTAATAAAAGAAAATATTTTTTCACTCAATGTGTAATCAAACTCTGGAATTTGCTACCGGAGGATGTAGTAAAGGCTGTTAGTGTAGCTGGGTTTAAAAAAGGTTTGGACAAGTTCCTGGAGGAAAGGACCATTAACCATTATTAAGAAGGGACCCAGGATATCAATGCTTGATGCAGTACACGCATTGTGGAACCTGTCTCTTTTGGGGAAACTGCTAGGTACATATGACCTAGATTGGCCACTGTTGGAAGCAGGATACTGGGCTTGATGGACCTTGGTCTGACCCAGTATGGCATTTTATTTATTTATTTTGCTGCATTTATATCCCACTTTTCACTGGGTCAAAGTGGTTGGGGGATACATTTAACACGAGGGGATATGAGACACATACACTAATACTTACAGGGAACATGGGCAATGGAGGGTTAAGTGGCTTGCCGAAGACCACAAGGAGCACCTGTGGGACTAGAAACCTCAGTCCTTCTGGCCCAAGGTTGCTGTCCTCTAGTGGGATTTGAACCACTGACCTTCTAGCCTGTGGTACCTTGCCCCAACCACTAGGCCACTCCTTCCTAAGGCATATCTTATGTTCTTATGTTCTTATCATAGGCCTCCAGGCCTACCTAACTGCATCATCAGATCCAAATAAGCAAAAAGTGCTGAAATATGAAAGTAAACATCTAGAATCTGTCTCCATCATCAAACCGAAACAGGCATTCCGACGACTAGATGGAATGAGCGAGGATCCACAAGCATACATAGGGAAGGAAGTAACAGAATTTGCAAAAAAGAGAAAAAACTCTTCAAAAAATTAGATCAACAAACAAGGCAAAACAAGTGGCAAATGCCCAAATGCAGTGGGAAATACAGAGTGTTACTCCAGGAACCCTTTGTTGATCAAATACAGACATATGAATGGTTAAGGAGAGGTGAACTGAAACCGCAGAATGAGAGTTTGATAGTTTGCAGCCCAGAATAGTGGATTACGGATGAGATGGTTTACAGTATGCATTTGACAAAACTGACAAAACAGACATGTCAATTCTGTGGGAAAGAGTTGGAAACAGCACTTCATAGCCGGCTGTGAAGTTCTGATGGCAGAACATTTCTGTACAAAAAGGCACAATAAAATGCCACGCCTTATCTACTGGAAACTCTGAAAGCACTATAAAATCGCTGTGCCTGAAAAGCACCGAGATCATGATCCTAAAAGAATTATAGAGAATGAAAAGGTTACGATCGCCTGCGATACTCCCATTCTGACTGATAAAAAACTGGATGCAACGAAATTGGATATGGTGGAAAAGGAGAAAAGCACCAGAATGACATTGACTATACTGTAGAGGTGTCAGTTCCAAGCAACTACTCTGTGAATTGTGTTGAGAGGGAGAAAATATTCAAATAGCAAGAAATGCAGTTGGAGATCAAGAAAATGTGGCAGATAGATACTGTGCTATTTCCCATTGTGTTGGGTGCCACAAGCCTAATTAAGATGAATTTCCAAGTGCACTTGGATAAATTCCCTGTACACATAACATCTTACGAACTCCAGAGGGAGGCTCTCTTTGGCACGATGCAAGTACCACGCCGAGCATTAGCAGTAAATTTGAGAGACTGAGATCATACTCCACATACCCTGGCTTAGAAGTGAGGCTCATGACTGTCATGGGATGCGCAAAACTCACCCATTTGGAGAAACCGCTCTGCAAAAGTTGCATATAGGTGTTCATACGAGGTATTAAGAGGTGCATCATGGAAATGAAGGGGCTAACCAATACCAGCACACATAGCCCACATTGCAGCCATAGTAGTGACTCTGATCACTGGAGCATTGCCCAGTACCTGCATGTTTTGTATGACAATGGAGTAAGTGTGCATGGCCCCCCAGAGAAGGCAGGATAGTCTGGAATGGACCTCTTGGGTCATGAATGAGGTTTGAGTTTGGTGTGTGTGCAAAAGTAATTATCTTGTTGTGTACAGCAGGTCACAAGGGAACACATGCCCTGCAGATGTGCTGTTTCAGGAATTAGTGCCATACTGCAGCCCAGAGGACCTTTGTGTGAAAATGTTGTTTGGCTTAGGAGGTACAGTGGAGGTAAAGGCATCTTGCCCTCACATATGGCTTGGCTTTTAGACAGGAGATTGATACCTCGTACTGCTGCTTTGTGTCTGTTATGCACAAGTGGAATTTGAACAGACCGGAGTTCAAATTCCACCTGTGTCCTCCTCCATTGTCTTGGAAGAAAGGCCTGACACTCTACATTTATTCTCGCTTCTGGGTTGCCAGGAGTCAGCATAGATTAGAGGGAGCACATTATTATTATTAGCCTTTTTTTATATGTTATGATAGCATATTGGGTCTGCACGGGTGCATGTTGCAATCATACCCATCTGACAGCATGACGTTCTTGGCTCTGCAGCACATTTCAAAGGGTCATACAACCTTACCCTGTAGATGCATGACACAAGAGTTGTACATAATTGGAAACGTTTGTGATAACTGAATGAACAGCTTTTGCTCCATCACATATATGCAGTGCATGCAGGCATGTCACACTCCTAGGATGGCCATCTGCACAGATCATCACACGTCCTTACTTGCTCCACATGGCCAATATGAGAGAAACATCAGTTCAGAGACATGAGTGGACACCAGGTGTGTAACATCATATGGGTGACCTTGTTCCATAAGACAGTATGAGTGTAGACCTTATCTGTACAAGAGCACTTTGTGTTTGTATGCAGCTCGTGCAGATGTATGGCTGTTATGTCCTTGGATCATAGCCTACATACTTATCCAGTTGTTAAATGCATATGTGTCAGGAAGATTGTATGGTGGTTAGAGAAGTGAGACAGCTGTGCAACCCAAATAGACGGAAATATATCTTCCCTGTGGCACAGCAACTATTTTCTCACACACTACAACTGAGGTGCGCTGCGTTTGTGAGGTCACATCAAGTACACTGGGGCAGCAAAGCCATACAGCACTCTCATCTACCCCCATCCATCCTTCAGCCCATCCATCAGCATATTTCCATCACGTTCACTCATATATTCTCCTGTTAGCTGCTACACCATGGCCCACACGGAAAACTTTTACTCATTAGGACGTATCATGCACACATCTCCTGTGGCTGATATGAATGTGACCACTCCTGCCAGTCATTGTTTTGATGTCCACATTGTGGGCATGCTGGCACCTTCATGCCACAATTCTACCCAATCCTATGCCACCCACTGACATCACAGCAGGTTACATGAGCACCCCTGATACAGTCAAATTGCCTCCCACATTATCCTCACACTTAATGTTTAACACATTAGGTCTGTATGGATGTGACATGTCCATCGACTATTACCTTTGCTCCCATTCAGCAGCTCAAATGTGACTGGCAGATAGGTTCCCTTATCCTGTGTTAGGGCAACCAGCCTTATCAGGCATAATGGTGCATGTTTGGCACCCTTACCGCCTGTTGTCTTGTGTGGTGTCAAAAGCCCTCTAGAAGACATAGAACTGGATGAAAATCCTGAATTCCCCTTGGAAGTGAATGACAGTGCACATGTGCAGGGGAATTACAATCCAAGTCAGAGGAAATGTCAGCTCCCTGCAAGAGTCAGGCCACGCCCTAGCTCAGGGGTGGAGACAGGCTTCCCTGCTGATTGGTCACACAGGTGCAGAGAATAGGGAAGGCCCAGCAGGCAGCAGTGTTTAAAATCACGAGCAGAGCAAAGCAAGTATCAGAGGGATCAGAGTGATGATCAGAGGTGTGATCAGAGTGGTGAAGGAAACAGAGGCTCAGGCTGGAGCCCTGATACAATCTCAGACATGGGAGAGAAAGACCCGGTGGAGAGAGATACTGAGACAGCAACAGAAGGCAGAGGCACAAGTGAACAGAAGAGAGGTGGACGTGGAGCAAGGAACAGGAACAGCTGTTGGAGCTGGAAAGGTGAGATAGGAAAGAAAGAAGCTGAAGCTGTGCTTAGCTGGAGGAGAAAACCAGAGGGAATTTCCCCAGAAAGCAGCTACCTCAGAGGGACTGGAGTAGGACGGAAGGAACCTGCATTTCAGAGCCTGGAGGAACCCAGGAGGAGAGAAAGCAGTGTTTGTCTGAAAGAAAAGCCCCAAGGTAAAGCCAGCAGTTTCATTACTGATAATCTAGTAAAGAGACAAAGTGCCAGTTTTAAAGGGCAGGAAATTGAGTCCTCACCTTCCACTGTTAAGGAGTGGGTAGACAGCTTATCAGAAGCTAACAGCCATAGTCCTGTTAAAAGTACAGCCTTTGAAACCTCAAAGTTAGAGGCATTAAGGAAGCTGTTCTCTGAAGAGAAGGTTCACTCCCCTAATTTAAAAGTGCCAACGCAGGCTGAGTTGCTGTGGAGCCAATTTCAGGAGTTCTTGAAAGAGAGAAAGTTTGAGAAAACTCCTAACCTTGAGAGGAACACTATTTGCTCTGATGATACTGAAGGAATGCAAATAGACCCATGTTTGCCTAATGGTGAATGTTTGCCCATTCCAATGGACTGTTCTTTAGCCCTAAGGAAGGATTCTGCAGTGAAGAGTATGAGCTGAGAATCTGGGAAAGGCTATAGGAAAATAAGGGCAGTCTCTGCTTTAGGCTGAAGAAAGCTAAGTTTGTGTTTATTGAGTTTTTACCACTGGCTGAAGTTAAGCAGTGCTGTAAAAAACTGTGTGCTTTCAATAGAGAAACCACGGCTGTTACAAGTTTGGTGTTACTGCTAATTGACCACACGGGGCAGTCCCCGGTGTGAATGTGTATGAGAAGCAGAACAGCTGTGAAGTGAAGCTTATGTTACATTATCCTGATTTAGTTCTGATTTCATCTTTTACATTGGAGATGTATCCTTCTGCTTATGTTGTGTATAGAAACTTTTGCATGACCTGGAAAATCCCCACAATAAATTTCTTGCCGCCTTACAACCACCGACTCAACTACAATTATTGTCCCTCGAGGGTAAAGAGCACTACAAGTCCCAGAATCCTCTGGTCACGTTAAAGGGAACTTTATTCAGGGAGGACATACAAGGCCGTCATCCAGTCTGTAAGCCCTTGGGCCCAGATGGCAATGTGGCACTTGTTACTACCTGATAACCGGCTGCTAGCGCCCTTGCCGCCAGAACACTTACTACCTGCTCCGACCTTTAATGTACGTTGGACCCCTTATTGCTGCCGCTTAGTGCTCGCTTTTTCCAGCTCTTCCTGCAAATGGTGACACAACTGATTATACAGGCTGCAGGGACAACTTTTAATAGGCAGATATTTGGCTAATGCTCAGGGACCACTTATCCTTTAGTGCCCTGTACCATCCACTAGGTTTATGCTGCACTGCATTACTACCACCCCGAGAGTGCTGCCCTAGATACTGGCCCCTGGGGTCTCCTGCCCTGCTCTGTTGTGCCCAGCTACCCTGCCTCCATGCTCATACTCTTTAACAGACTAGGGAGAGAGGGAATATGTTTGCTTGGCTAATACTCCTATTAGACTTAATTCCCAGCTCTCTTTGGCAGAGACTGCCTGTCTTTTAGCACCTTGTGCTACCCACCACACTTGCTCCAGTGAAACTGAAGGTCAGAGAGTGAGATTTTTCATATGGTATATCTGGGATATAGACCTAGAAAGAATTAAAAAAAAGAAAAAAGCTGCATAAAATGGCACTTGCTTTTCTTCGGTGTCTCTAAAAAGATATATACAGAGTGAAAGCGATATGAAACCATTTTCAGTAGAATTTGTCCAGTGGCTAAAAGTATGCACATAGGTATTTGTGAGTGCAGGGAAAAGAATTGGGGAAGTGTAATGCAATGGGCAGGAAGGTGTGCTCAGATTTCTTCCTACTGTTTTTTCTTCTGTTAGACTTGCCTCTTGTGAAAGTAGGGATTAGGTTCAGTGCACTAGATTCGAGTCTCCAGTAAGTGAGAAAAGGGATTCAAAGAGTATGAGAGAGCCTTCAAATGAACATGACACACTTCTGAGTGAGACTTGGCATCTCTGCCTTCCCTCCCATCCTTACAGCTGCTGTTACAGGCAATAGGTGAACAAGATTGTTCCAAAAAATTATTTCATTGCATCTTCTGGTTGTACAATTGAATAGATTAGATACAATAAACTATTCTGCTCCAGTGACACTGCATGCTTTGAAAGTGTTGTATAGATATTCTATATACATTAGTGCACACCTTTTGCCAGTGCTTAAGAGAGTAAGCAATTGCCAACTGGCAAACTGTAAACACAGAACTTTCCTAGCCTATAACTGTAAACACAGAACTTTCCTAGCCTATCTATAACTTTCCTGATCACTTCCCCCAACCTCAAACATTCCTTGCAGGATCAGAAAGGAGGAGACAGCATTCAAAATCTTATTTGGAAAAGCTGACAGCAACATCACTCCTAAGCTTAAAACAGGGAGGAAGGAACACTCGTCTCCCTTCAAGCTTCTTTGTTTCCTCAGTCATTTTTTGTGTGCTTTCAACTAGCAAACCCCAGTAGCCTTTCCTCACTGCCTCATTGTCAGCCTTCAAGCTTTCTGCTTTTTCAATCTTGTTTTCTGCTTTAAAGCCCTAAGGAGAAGTGGTTCTGATTCCTAGTCGGCTGATTCAAGATGGCCACGTCTGCATGAAGCTTGGCTCTATGGCAGTCTTTACCTTGAAAATTATTTTCTCATTATGGCAAAAAGGGAGAGACTTGGATTTTTCTCTCCTAAGATGAGCAGATACTAATCTCCGGCCCTACTGATGCCTTTGTGAACCACACAGGAGTTCCACTACCCTCTGGAGATGGCCCGCGGCAGTGAGCGCTGAGTGCGAAGGCATCATAAGATGGCTCAGGGCTCGACCACTCACTTTGTATGAAGGCAAGAGAACCCCCACCTCAGCCTTGCCCAGTTTCTGAGGCTGATAGGTCGGCATCAGAGGATGTCGCTCGATCATCCACTGGAGGGCGAGAACCAGAGGATCAGGCAGTGTCTAGTGGGGTTCTTCAGACTGCATCAAAGGATAGGCGGCAGCCGGTGCTAGAGGAAGTGGTCGAGCCACAATGACTTGTGTTGCTGAGCTCATTTGTTTCACTGGTACTTGCAACTGAGATTCAGTGGGGAGTTTATCTTCCATCTACCTTTCTTGTATGTCCTTCAGTAATTACACTGGATGTTATTTGGTAAGTAATTGCAGATTTGGGTTCCACATTGGTTCCACATGTAAATGCCCTGGCCGATAGGGTGCAGCAGTTGAAAACTAAAGTGGAGAAGAACATTCAAGACCTTCATCAGATAAGTACTACTATTAAAGATCTTGATCATAATTTTCAAAGTGCTTCTGTTCAAACTACACTTCTTAGAGGGGAAGGATGTCTGCAAGTGTATGGTTGGGATTTGGGAGTGTCTGAATGAGTGGATGGGGTGGGTGTATGACTTCATGAGTGGATTTAGGTGTGGATGGGGTAGGTGTGTGACTTCCTGGGTAGTAAATGATTTGGTGCATGGAGTGAGTCACCTCCTTTCCTCCCCACATTCTCCTGTCACTACAGCCACTGATCAGACAGGAGGAAGGTATTCTCCCTTGCATCCCTGTTCTCCTTCTTCCAGCTCTACTGTTCACCCTTCTCTTTCCCTCCCTCCCCTATGCTTCTACCTCTTCCCTTTCCCTTCCCTTGTATTTCTTCCAGGCCCCCACCCCTCATCTCACATCCTCCCAGGCTCATCCACTCCCTCTGCAGCTCACCCTCCCCCCCTCCCCCCATTCACTCCTTCAGACTCATTCCTTCTCTCTCATTTGTTCCTCTCTCCACAGGCTTCTCTCCAGACTTATTCCTTCTCTCTCCTCCATCAGGCTGGCTCAGTGCTAATTCATCCATTATCATTATTATCCCTTTTTTCTTTCTCCTCACTCTTTCCTCCTACAGGCTCATATTCCCACTCTCCCCCTCCCCCCAACACACACTCTCCCCACACAGACAACCACTCTTACTCTTCCCTCTCTCAATCTTTCTCTCACCTTCCAGGCTCAGCCTTCAGTCATCCATTCCCCGCACTCCTAAGGGCGACTCATATCCCCTTCATTCTCTTTCCTACCAGGGTCACCCCTGTCTCTTTCAACTCCCTCTGCCAATCTTTATCTTTATCTTTATTCTAACACTTGATAGCCCACTTTTGTCGAAACATAAAGCGGTGTACAATAAAAGGTTAGCAATGCAAAATATGGAAAAGAACGCCATAATAAAATAGGAAAGCAAAGAGTAAGAGAAAGCACAGACCAAGACTTCCATGACACATGCCACAAAACAAGGCAACAGGCCCAGACAAGGGAAGACTCTACCAGACCCCTTTCCAATACTGCCAGAAGGAGGAGTAAGAGAATAATAGTGTCTAAAACCATCTCTTCCTTCTGCTGGTCAAGAGAGACCATCGAGGGGAGGGAGAGGGTGGAGGATGAGAAGGCCTGAGATGGCAATTGGCAGCAGGGGAGCCATAGGTAAGGCAAAGCCTGACTAGAGGCAAAGTAAATGGCAGCATGGGAACAACGCACCCATGAAACTATGCAGGAGTCCTTGGCCCATGCTGCTGCTGGTGGGGGGAGGTGCTCTGCTCTTAGCAGTGTGGACCAAGGACTCCCATGCAGCTTCATGGGAACCTTGCACAGGAGGCCCGGGATCATGGCTGTAATTGGTGCTATAGATGATGGAGAAAAGGCCTGAATGGCAGCAGTTGGGGAGGGGGAAGAGAAGGCCCTGGATGGCAACAGCAATCGGTGTGAGGGGGGACCCGAGATCGCAGCAATAGTTGAGACCATATATGAGGGAGATAAGGCCAATTAACAGCAGTGATCAGTAGCAGGGCAGGCCAAGGCTGGCAATGACTGGCTAGTGAGGTGAGCAAGTAGGTTGGACTGGCAGTGGTGAGTGACATTTACTGTCTCATCCTAACAGCTGCTAATTAACAGCAGATACTCTAGAGGCACAGAGAGCAAAGGGGATCAACTGGCACTATGCTCTGCATCCTCCACACACGGGCCACTTTGAAAAGCATAGACCCTACTGCTTTATTTTTCCTCTCAGGGGCAGATCAGTTCAGAACCTCAAATGAGAATTTTGCGACCCCATTTGGGGTCATTACCCACAAATTGGGTACTGCTTTACAAGAAAAATTAAGGGAGTTATCTTCCTTAACACCCCATTGTTGAGTGCCCCCTTGAAACTGAAATTAAATACATATTATGGTCTCTGTAATTTAGTGACATCGATATGGGGTTTTTTTTGGTGCCATCAAGTCAGTGCTGGATCCTAACAACCCAGCTGCCTCTGTTTTTTTTTTTTTTTTGGCAATGTATCACTGGAAGTAGATTTCCTGGCCTTTTCTTCCAAGGCAATAGAGGGTAAAGTGACTTGCCCAAGGTCACAAGGAGTGCCAGAGAGAAACAAACCCTTGATTTTCTGGTCACTAGGCAGTTGCTCTAACCACTAAGCTACTCCTCCACACAATATGTATAAGTTTGCAAAATGTTAATTTAGATGTGTAAGATGCTGAATCTTTCCTGTTGACTTTTCCCATGTGTCCAGTAGATTTGCAAAATGATTCCTCCGGCCCTATGTGTCGGCAGACACATATGCACTCATGCATGTCCTTTTATGTATTTTTCAAAAGACTTTATATTTGGCAGAGCTTTTTCTAAAATACCAGTAGAACTGTGGAGCACTGTACCAAACTAGAAATGCACCCTGGGCAACTTGTGAATCTGGCATCCCCCCTCAACCCAGCTGCATACAGGAATTCGTTCTTGTTGGCCTTCCTGTAAGCCCAATGATGGCATCAGCGCCCCTTCCATACTTGCACCCGGTGTGGCCACACAGTTTGCATGCCCTTGGTAAGGCCCTGGAATTGTGTATGTCCCAACCTCGATGTCCCAATTCCAGTCTCCAGGTACTATCTAAAATTTGCCTTCTTATATGGCATAGTTAAAATTTAAAGTTAGCAGGACTCCTTCCCCAATTTTTGAAATACAGTTTTCTGATTCTTTAAGATCCTAGATCATAACTGTAATTAGTCATTGTAAGGCCTGAGGCAGTTAAGTGTCGTCGCACCCCACATCTTTTCCTGATCCCCACTTGTGTCTCCTCTTCTCCTATTCCGATATGTTTCTTCTCTTTGCCCTCTTATCTGGATAATAGGAGAGAGGTGCAATCTTCCTTCCTTACATCTACTGCAAATACACCAGACTGGCACTTTACTAAAAATCTGTAACAAAATGAAAAAAGTGCCAACTACTGATAACAATCAACAATTGATGCATTCAGATGATGGTGGCTTCCAGTGTTGGCTCTTTCTTCTATTTTCACTTTATAAGTTGGAATGGATGAAACATTATCAGCATCCTGGAAGCTTCTAGAATCATAAGTCTTTTAATTAGTGTCTACTTGCACATCATATACCGTTTCAGTCTTTTGTTTTATTACTCATGCTCTGCCTCAAACTCCAACCTTGTGAAAACCATGAAATGTAACAAAACCATAACAAGAAAACAATAGTTTGCTAACCTTATCTGGCAATCCCAAGTCAATTTCTTCTAATGTGATCAACTTCTCGTCAAACAATATTTCCTTCTATTGCTCATTAAAGATCCGGTGGAGACTGCTGTAATAATAAAAGGGTATAATTTCCGCTGCCATTTTGGCAGGGACTAAAAAATAAAATAGTCCTATTAATAAGCAAAAGCAGAGTGCCAAATTGTTATGACAAAATGGACTCTTGTCCTCAAAAGATCAGGCCTCAGCAAATTGGTTATTTAATTATTATATTTATTTATTTGTGTATTTTATATACCGCTATATCAGGTAATCATAGTGGCTTACAATTAAAACAACTGATACATTAAACATTGTAACAATAACTGGTGCTGAAACAGGTGATCAGATAAGATGCCACCTTCCTCTGTCATCTTTATGTAACATTAATAATTTACCCCTTTTTACTGTTTCTCAAAAGGATGGCACATGAGACTGCTCCCCAGGGCTGGTGCGACCATCAGGTGAACTAGGCGGTCACCTAGAGCACCAATGGTCAGAGCTGCTGCTTGACCTGCAGTGGCGCCAATGGCTTCAAACAACCCCCTTAGTGCTTATCTAAAACTCCGGTGCTACAAGGCTGTTTGTGCCTCCACCCCCTCCGATGCTCAATGCCAGAAGGAGCTTGTGGAGGAGGTAAATGCGTGATATAAACCAAAGCTGCTGATGGAAAGGAAGAGCCTGATTGGTTGTAGGTCAGTGGAACCCCCATAAATGAGCAATGGTCAGAATGTGCCTGTAGTGAGCGACAGTATCCCTGGAAGAGGAGAACTTGAAAGCTAGAGAACAGAAGAAATTTATTTACCTCAGTAGTTTAAGCAGAACACATAAGGACTGTTTGCTGCTATTAATACGAAAAAATGAAATTGCTACTGAGTTTATTGTGATCTATGTTCCATCCAGTTAAGTGAGGTTTCAGTTCTCCCCAATGTATACTGTGATCTGTTCATAAGCAGATAGAGAAGAAGGAAGGTGGGAGTATTATATGGAGTGGACCTCTGCAAATGTCTGTATCAGGGTCTTGAAGACAGAGTCTCCCCCCCACTAGAAAAATTGTTCTGTAGTTCCCACAAATCCACCCCTTCAATAAATGGTAACAAATAGGAACTGGCTAAAGAAATGGCATCTGAATAAGGATGACGTGTTAAAAGAGTCTGAGTCTTTTCAGCTATTTACGTTTGGGTAAACACATACAGTTCTCATTTACTGAGAAATCCCCCTGAATATTGCCTTAATAATATTCAATTTGGTTAAAAAAGTTACAAAATAGCAACAACATCCCTCGCCCAAGGCTATGTGCCAATGTCTCTCAAACAAGCAACTATACGGCCAATCCTCAAGAACACATCACTCAACAAAAATGACCCTGCAGCATATCGCCCAATTTCTAGCCTAATATTTATTGCAAAAATTATAGAAAAAGCGGTTCAAAGGCTACTACAAGACCACATAGACCAACAAGCTCCACTGGATCCCCACCAGCATGGGTTCAAACCAAGCCATAATGTAGAAACTCTCCTAACATCACTCTTAGACAACATCATCAGGGGCATAGATAACATCAAAACTGGATTCCTCCTCATATTTATGGACATATCATCTGCCTTCAATGCCATATCCCACACTCCATGTGGCAACGTCTCCAAGAAATTGGCCTATACAACACCACATTAAAGTGGTTCTAATCTTACCTAAGTAACAGACCACAGCAAGTCAAATGCGGAACGAACAAATCCACGCCATTCCCCATACAACAGGACATACCACAAGGATCCTCAATTTCTTCTCTTCTCTTTAACCTCTACATTCAGCCCATCTGCCTCATCATAAAAAAACACAAAATACAGTACCAGTTGGATGCCAACAATATCATGAAATACACCCCAATCCATCTACACAAACAGGACCTCTCAGTCATAACCAAATGTCTGGAAGATATGATCAACTGGTTCAGCAACAACAACCTAATAGTAAACTACAGCAAGATAGAAGGACTGTACATCACAAGAGACATCAACTCCCCACAATCAATCAATGTACTACACAAGACTATAACAGTAAAAAATGAAGTCAGATATTTAGAAGTTACCTTGGACCAAAACCTAAACCTACAGTGCCACATAAACAAGATTACTCCAAAGAATGAAACTCAGTAGGAAACTAAAACCAGTCCTAAGCCAGGACCATTTTCGTACAGTATGCCAGACTGTCATCACCTAAATACTAGACTACTGAAATTCGCTATACCAGGAACTTTGAAAACAAACTACACATCCTTGCAATTTGGCACAAAAAAGAGCAATCTGAATCATTACCGGAACATCCAAACATGATCATATCACCCCCATACTCAATCAAATATACTGGCTCGCAATACACTCTTGCACCAGGTTCAATATGACACTAAACATCTTTAAAATCATACAGCACTCTTCAGCAGACATCCTTCAAAACTTAATCATAAGAGACTCAGGAGAAATAACCCAGGAGAAATAACAACAAAAATAAGATTATCATGCCCACCGAATACCAAAAATCCAAACAATTCATATCCAGAAGAGCGCTCTCACTCTCTGCCCCAGCCTTATAGAACTCCCTCCCAGAAGACATGCGAGCCTCAGTAGACATTAAGGACTTCCGGAAAAAGCTGAAAACACTTCTCTACACAGAACACTTTTGAAATGTCACTTTGCCCCAGCAAACGAAAGGTTCTGGACCCCTGCTACCAAACCAGGCCAACCAATTTCAGCCGCAGACTAAAGCTGTACCTAAGTTCTAACCCATTAATTTGCCCTGCATTCCAATTTTCCCCCTAACTGTATGTTTTCTCATTTTAATATACTCGGTTTAAGTTACAATGCAAACCGCTTCGATTGTATAGAAAACTGGTTAAATAAATAAATAAACATGGCAATGCCTGTCAGAGGAGCAAATTAGCAGATCAGCCCAGGTCTAGAGACAAGCCAACAGTGGATATTGGAGAAATAGGAAAAAGCCAAAGCATGAAAGGGAGAGTCCTGTAAGAGGGGAAGACTGAGCTCTCCTCCCCCGCCCCCACACCCTTACACCAGGGTTTAGCAGAGTAGAAACAGATGACAGGTTGCTAACTGGAGAGGCAGATACTAGGAAAACCCACAGGAGGAAAGATGCAGGGAACAAAGCAAGTGCTGGTGAGTGGTTACCCAGGAGGGAGGCCAGCGGAAGACTGGACACCAGGACCCAATGGACCTCGAAACAATAGGTTAGTGGTGATACATCATGGCCGAAGCTGTGATTATGAAGTGTCTCAAACAGCAGCCCCTAAAATCTGTTTCTTTCTCTTTTCGTCATTGCTCTATATGGCTGCTCAATGTTTTCCTTTCCATCACATGGTTCTCTCTTCGTTCTACTCTCTATGCACCCAGTTTTCTCATTTAAAATAGTATTGCTCCATTGTTGGCAAAAAAATGGAATAAAACCGCTGCATCTCCCAACTTCTTGTCAACCATTTGCTCTTTTAAATGTGATGCCCTTGCAAGATTTGCAAAGAAGTGACTGCATGCACAGTAAGAAGAGCATCAAAGCCAGTATGGGCAGGTGTAATAAATACAAATCTCAGAGACCTTCTGGTAACTAATAATCCAGATATTTATTATGAAAAAAATACACATCTGGTTTGCCAGTTAAATTATGTTATGGTGAATATATTCTTGAAAGAATTGGCTAGCTGCTTTGTATTTAAAGGGAAGCCAGTTATTCCTTCTAATTTACGGGGTGGATACTGTGCTGAATGAAGCTCAGCAGTCCATGGAAAGACTATTCTGCACTGTTAAAACTGGTCTTTGTGCTGAGAGGAGAAAAATAAATATTTTCTGGGCCTTTGTTGAGAGAACATTGACTTATGAAGCTCACAGTAGGGGTGTGCAGGCAAAATACTTAATTTTGTTTAATTTCCTGTATCGGTTTTACATGATTGTTTTGTTTCAATATATTTTTGCTTTGTGTAGTTTTGCTTTTATACATTTTCATTTCAGGACAATTTTGTTAATTAAAGAGGTGGCTGTAGCTGCTGCCCAAACAAAAAATGCAGCTGAAAGGTTACAAACAATTTAAGGCAAATAAAAACCGCACATGACTTATTTTCTCACATCAGAGACTGACTGACCTCAAATCAGTAACCTTTAGGTTTGAAAGCAGGCATCTTACAGACAGAGCTATCACATCTCCATTGGGGATGTGGGTCCAGTCAGCTTGCTCTTAACTGTGTCTTTTATTGCTGGTGATCTTTGTTCCTATTTCCTGATTGGCTCAAATTTGTCTGGTCTGGAGCTCTGTGCAGAACCCTTCCTGGATTTTTTGCCTTGTGAATCTATTGACCCCTACTCCAGATAGAGACTTATTCCAAAGACTTTTCTTTTGCTATATTCTTGTGCTTAAAATTCTGTGAAATCATGTCTAAGTATACTATCAAAGACATTTACCAAACCTAATCCAGATCCAGGTTTTAGTGGGTCTTTTGCTTTTAACTTTTTTTCAAGATCATGCAGCCTTGATTCGTCAGTGCTGTCATTCAAGTTTGTTTTGGTGGGAACACCTAATTAAATGGATGCCTGCAGCTCAGTTGCATATATAGTAATGGGCTGAACATGCAGAAGTAGTGACTGTGTAATTTTGGGAATATCTTTTTGATAGTGTTTCTGATAATGAATTTGTTGACTTTTTAGGGTCTAGCAGGCAAAGGGTGATTTTGTACTGTAGATACATACTGTGTGTTTGGGGTAGTTTGAGTATGCTGGGTTTATAGCAGTACTGCACAGTATGAAGGTTTTAATATAAGATTCTTCCTCATTTTGGCTTAGTTTGATAATTATGTTTTTTTCATGAAGGAAGATGTGTCTTAATTTAGTGAATGAGTGTAATTAGAAATATTCTTTCTTTAAAGTTGCTTGCTACATTTGTATAAAGGTTGAGGAACTCTAACAGAATGTATTTGGGTAGTATTAAATAATGAGAGAGCAGAGTATTGTTTAAATAATAAATACATTTTAAATACTTTTTTAATAAAGCCTTATTGGCATGATGTTCTGCCCCTTTGTGAGTTTTATATTCATAATAAGCTCTTATTGTTTTGGCTCCCTGCTTTTAGGTTTTTGCAGTGGTTCTTATAATTTTTGTGGCCATTTGTAGATGAACAAGCCCTGTGAATAGCAAATAGCAACCTGACTTCAGAAGTTACAGCCTCTGGTTTGTGGACTTGGTACCCTGCGAGGAATGTTTTTTGCATATAGGCAATTAATTTGTTGGTGTTAGTTCAGCATATACTATACCCCATCAGGTCAATCAAAAACCTGCAGGCCTTTCGAAAAGAGCTAAAGACTCTTCTTTTTACCGAATACTTTAACAGCATTGACTCAGGCAATATTGTCACTCATGCCCATCCGCAACCCTCAAATTCAAGTTTATGTTAACAATTGCCGTTTAATCTCATGGTCCAGAAACTCACTTTGTACATAGTTTATTGTATTTATACTTATGTTTCACGTTCTCATGTAACTGTAAATAGTTAAACCATTTTGGTTTGTAAAACTGTTCTATGCAGGATCGTACCTATCCCTGTGCGAGCAGTGTGGCTGCACAGGGCACAAAGGCTTAAGGGGCGCATTTCAAATGTCTGCCGTTTGCTTGCCTCCACTGAATGAAGAAAAAGTGGCGGCGGCAGGCAACGGCAGACATCTGAAATGCGCCCCTTAAGTCTTCTTGCGGCATGCTAAGCACATCTGTCCCTCCCTGCTCTGACGCGACATCAGAGAAGGGAGGGACAGATCTGCTTAGCGCGCCGGCAACTTACACAGCGGCGCACCTCTTCTCTCCTGCTGCGTGGGAGGGGGGCGCACGCCCATTGTGCAAGTCACACAGGGTGTGATTCAACCTCGGTATGGCCCTGTTTCTATGTAACTGGTTTGTTTAAATGTAAACCGTCCCTGATCTCTGGAAGGGGCGGTATAGAAAAACTGTTTAAATAAATAAAATAAAATAAATACTATATTGGTTCACACACTATATGTGGGAATTTAGTTTTTTCCTTTTGTTTATGTTTGAAAAGTGATACATGAAGGTTATTTTAGAAACCCTAGTCATGTTTTGGGTGTCTGAAAATGGTCATAGAGACATCCAAAGCATAGAGAACTTCCCAGAGCCATTTTAGAAGCCAGTTCTATGGATAGTCCAGGCACGATGGCGTCCAAGGGGGGTGTAGTATAGGTATGACTGGGACACTCCCAAGAGAAACATAGAAATATGACGGCAGAAAAAGACCACATGACCTATCTAGTCTGACCTTCCATATTAACTACAATAGTCCCCATTTTTCCTTTAGAGATCTTCTGTGTTGGTCCCATGCTTTTTAAAATTCAGACACTGTCCTCATCTCTACTACCTCCACTGGAGACTATTTCATGCATTTACCACTCTTTCCATAAAGAAATATTTCCGCATATTACTCCTGAATCTATCCCCTTTCATCCTCATCCTATGTCCCCTCATAGTGGAGCTTACTTTCAATCAAAAGAGATTCTCCTCTTGCGCATCTATGCCATGGAGGTATTTAAATGTCTCTATCATATCTCCTCTATCCCGCCTTTCCTCTAATGGATACATATTACAATCTTTAAATCTGTCCTCATATGCTTTATAACAAAGACCACTAACCATTTTAATAGCCACCCTCTGCATCGACTCCATCCTGTTTATATCCTTTTAAAGTTGCGATCTCCAGAATTGCACACAAACCTCCAAATGAGGTCACACCAGAGACCTATACAGAGGGACTATCTCCTCTTTTTTTCTGCTGGCCATTCCTCTCCCTATGCACCCAAGCATCCTTCTGGCTTTCGCTGTCACCTTTTCTACCTGTTTAGCCACCTTAAGATCATCAGAAACAATCATGCCCAGGTCCCGCTCTTTTGTGGAGAGAAGTACTTCACCCCCTACACTGTACCATTCCCTTGAATTTTGCAGCCCGAATGCATGACCCTGCATTTTTTAGCATTAAATCTCAGCTGCCAAATTCTTGACCATTCCTCAAGCTTAGCTGGATCCCTCCTTGTGTTATCTACTCCTTCCTGGGTTTCTACTCTATTGCAGATTTTGGTATCATCAGCAAACAGGCAAATCTTACATGACAGCCCTTCCATAATATCATGAACAAAGATATTAAAAAGAATCAGACCAAGGACAGATCCCTGGGGCACACCACTAGTAACTTTCTTCTCCTCAGAGTGAGCTCCATTTACCTGTATGCTTTGTCTCCTCCCACTCAACCAATTTCTAACCCAGTCAGTCACTTTAGGGTCCTTCCCTAGGGTGCTTAGTTTATTAATACGTCACATGTGTGGAATGATGTCAAAGGTGTCACTGAAATCTAAATACACCACATCTAGGGCTCTCCCTCGGTCCAACTCCCTGTTTATCCAGTCAAAGAAATCTATCAGATTTGTTTGACAAGACCTGCCTCTGATAAACCATGTTGCCTCGGATCCTGCAGTCCATGGATTCCAGAAACCTCACCATTTTCTGTTTTAGTAGCGTTTCCAATAATTTACTCACCACAGAGGTTAGACTAACTGGCCTGTAGTTTTCAACCTCATCCTTACTTCCACTTTTGTGTAAAGGGACCACATGTGCCTTTCTCCAGTCCTCTGGGACCACTCCCAACTCCAAAGAAGCACTGAAAAGCTCAGTCAGTGGAACCACTAGAATGCCCCCAAGCAGGGCCGGATTTACCTTGAGTGAGGCCCTACGCCAACAAAAATTGTGGGCCCCCAGAAAAGATAAAAACGAGCACGCTGGATAAGTTGCGCGCTGTTGGCCCTGACGTCATAATTAAACTGGGAATCCAAAAAGCCAAACTTGGAATGTACAACACTGTAGAAATAAATCTATACATTAATTTGCTCTCGTACTAAACAAAGTGCAGACGTTAATGATGCACATTTACCAGAGCTGACATATTCCAATTAATAAATTCAAAATAAAGAGATATTTTTCTACCTTTTGTGCATTTTATTTCAGCTGCAATTGCTCCAGCCACTTTCTTCTGGTTTCTTCATGTCAGCCCAACTCCAGTCTTAACCCCCCCCAGCCCATTTCCAGTCCAAGCCCCCCCCATCGGCTCAAGTAAACTTTAATAAAAAAAAATAAAACGCTGGCCGCTGCTGCTGCCACCGCGGCAGCATGGACTGTCCCGCGGGGCCCCCTCTGCCCGGCTGAATCCCTCCCTCCGCGACGGCTGAGCCCCTCCGTGCCAGCTTTGAGAGGCGCGAAGGGAGAGTGTCTCCCTCGCGTCTCTGTTAAGCCCGCAGGGGCTGATGGGAAATAGCATCTGTGAACACAGAACAGAAATATTTGTTAAGCAATTCTTGGACTTCCTCACCCAGTCTCAGAAATGTCCTGGACATCCCGAGCTACATCCAAGGTTATACCTGCTCCAGGCATGAACAGGCACTGGAAAAGTGCTTGTTTTGTAAGGCACTCATGGACTCATGTTTGCCGCTGGACTTCTCCTTCTGCTAGCTTGCCAGAGATGGACATCTCCACCCCACACTTTCCTAAGGAGAACCTCTATGTGACTGCCCGCACTGACATACACATCGGGGATGTCTATGTTACCAAAATTGGGTAAAGATATAGCCATCCCTGGTGTTTCTCAGCACCTTCGCCGTGGATGTCCTCAATTTGATTTGGACATCCTTTCTAAAATGCCACATCACGTGTGGCTTTTTTTAATATCATTGGTTCTCTTGCCTATGTTCTTCATTATTGTTTATGTAAATTTTGTAGATTGTACCTCACACATCTTGAAAGGGTACCGTTTGCATTTTGCTGCACCATATATGGTTTTAGTGTCTTGTTTTGTTATGCTTGAAAGAACCCCTGATGTAGGCACTGTCTGAATCATGATGGGTTTTTAAAAGATATTTTTACCTATGTATGACTTCTATGTATTTATGTTCTATAGTGTTTAAGATTTTTCTACTCAGTCATTTAATTATCTCTGTTAGTATATACTGGGACTGCCACTTTTATTTTCTGATCTACTGTATATCCTATGGTAGTTTGCCTCTGTTAATTTTGGCATAGTATAAAATGTTATCTGCATATCTCCTAAAATTGATAGTCAATTCATATATTAACTTACAAAAACGTAGCAAATTAAAATTAAACAATTCTGACCTGCTGTGTCCTATTTGTTAAATAACTGCTAAACCAGGCCAAAACCCCTATTCCAGTTGGGAATAGTCTAGCAATCTAGATTTCAAGGATGAACGTGTCAAACACTGCAGATAAGTATATAAATAATGATAGACAGGCCGTTGGATTCAGTAAAGAATCCAGTAAGGATGCTATCAGTGTCTCTGGACTATGATGCTTCTTGAAACCCTGTTGGGAAAGGTCTAGAATATTGTTAAAAATTGATCAAGCCAAGTGTGACCCACCTGCTCAATTATCTTACTTAAAATTGTGATAGTTGAGACTGGGCTATAATTTGAACAATCCCTTACTGGTCCATTATATTTCTTTTTTTTATGAATGAACCACTGACTGTTTTAGGTTGTCAGGTAATTTATCTTGTGACTATGATGTCTGGACAAAATCACTAATGAAAGCTACAATAGCTGCTCTTTCTAGTTTTACTGAGGGAGTAGGGATCAAATGAAGAGGACAGGTGGTAGGATGCAGCCTCAATGATGGTATCAGTTTCTAAAATTCTACTATCGAAAATGACTTCCAACTACCCTCATTTGTAATATCCATTTGAACTAAAGACGGATCAATAGTATTTTTGACTCTAGGATCTAGAGTTAAATTATCTTTTTTGTCAGAGATGTACATTACACAATCATTTGCTGTTTGGCCATTGCAGGCAGTCTGGCATACAGTTATCATTCAATAAGTGGCATATCATTAGAAAACGTTCTGCGGTTTTGGAAAGAGTATGCTGGACCTTTCTGGTAAAGAACGATCTCTTGGGGTATGTTTACAAAGCAGTGGCAGTGGCCTCTGTCAGATATCGGACGGAGGCCGCTACCACTGCTTTGTAAGCATACCCCTTAGTGTCATCACAGGCAGGTTTATATTTATTAAATGGTTTATGGATTGTAGTTTATTGGCACTTAATATACCACTTTACACAATAAAATAAAATGGTTAACAATAAAAAAATAAGAACAAAAGGAAAGGAACTCCAATACTTAAAATAGGAATGAGAAAGAAGATGTTGTCCTCCAAATGTGGCATCTGCAGGCCCCCGGCCTGGGTATCTTAGAGTCTGTTAGCTCTAGAAGAAGGAGAGATGTGTAGATGGTTACCATGGATAGAACACGTGCTGGGGTATGCAGAGAGGAAAGGTATGCTGGTGTCTGAGTATGTAAGGCCTTATGCAGTCAAAGAGAGACTGGAACCCAGTGGTGTTGTATCAGGAGGATTATGACGTAATCATATTTACAAGCATGTGAAAGAATCCTTGCTGTGGTATTTTGATGCATTGTAAAAATATTTTAGTTCAGAAGCATAAAAACCAACAAAAATGAAATTAAAATAGTTGAGTCACAAAATGGCAAAGCTCAGAAGTAAGGTTAACTAGGCAGCAGTGTCATTAAAAGAACTCACAACATGAAACTGCCAAAGACCCCAAAATGAACTGCGAGCATGGCACTAACCTTGTTATAGGAGGAGAGTTCAATATTGAGTGAAACTCAAATACTGGAAAGCAGGGACAAGCTCAATAGGCAAGCCTTCTAGAATGAGTGGGAGAGATGGAGCTACAGGTGATGATGGCTGCAGTTTTACACCTGTTTATTCTGAGTCAATTAGTCTGGAGCTAGTCAGCAACTTTTGACAGACAGTGATTGGTGATTGTGAGATCTAGAGACCGGGAATTGACATACAACAAAAGGAGAATGCCATCTGCATAACAGTAAGCAGTAGTGCTGGTGTCTTGAACAACAGTAGCCAGGGGACTGAGAACAATATTAAAAAGAAGGGGAGATAGCATAGATCCCTGGAGAACTCAACAGTGAGAGGGAGAAAACTGAAATGGCAGCACCTGCTGACACCTGAAAGGAATGGTTGGAGAGAATTGAGGTGAATCAATTAAAGATGTGGTCATGAAGACCTGTGGCATGCAGATGAGAAAGACGTATATGATATGATCTATGAGGTCAAAGGTGGCTGAAAGATCTAAGGAGACTTGCTAATGTGATTTTCCCATGATTCGGAAAGGTATGGAGCTCACTGTTGTCAAGATTCTTTTGGTACCGTGACTGATTTGGAATCCAGACTGACAGGGATGAAATACATTTGCCATGTTCCAAAACAAGCTGAAAGCTGGGGAAAAAAAGCAATTTTTCTGTGAGTTTTGGTAAGTAGGAAAGATTAGAGACCAGGCAGTAGTTTGCCATATTAGAGGGATCAAGATGTGGTTTTTCAAAGCCAAGTGAATGAGTGACCCTTGTCTAAATTGAAGGCACAGTACCAAATAACTTATCAATGATAGTAAGAGCAAAGACAAGTAGCACAAGTGATGACTCTGGGAGTCATATGAATGGTATAGGTCAAGAGGACAAGTTGTCTTACAAGAAGAAGTGATAGCCTTTGTTAAGGAAACACTCATAACCGAGGTAAATGATAACCAGGTGTGGCCTGGAATAGAGGGGTTCTCTAGGTCAGACAAGTGACTGGGGAATTGAGCCTGTTGAAGTTGAAGTGGACCCAGATGAAGCAGCCAGCATACTAAGGGAAAGAAAACGATCGTGTAGGGTTAAGATTTTATTACTAAAGTCATTAGCCAGTGTGTCCAGAGAAGGAACTGAAAAAGGAGGTGTGGAGACAGGTTTGAGGGACATAAGTGGAGATACAATAGAGAATAGTATTTTTGGACATTTAAAAGCCTTAGTAATCAGAATAGTAAATTAGTCCTGTTTTGGCAAAATAATGATGCTATAAAGACAGCCCATAATCTAGCTATCTTAATGGATTGTCACTCCTATATTTCCTCCATTATCATTCTGCTTTTTGTGTCTGCTGGGTTTGAAAGACAAAGACCTCAGTGATACCAAGGACAATGATGTTTGGATAGGTTCTGTTCCAACCTGTCAGGGATAATAATGGAAAGAGCTGAGGCTAAGATCTTGCTCCGCTGGCCGAAGGGTTGCAAAATTAGGCAGAATAAAGTATCAGCTGAGGGAAACAATGAGAGTGTATGGTGGAAGATTCTCTCTTGAGGTTGGATGACATGTCTATGGGCAGTTTTAGCATGGGGAGCCTGTGTGGAGAAAACTATGGCAACTCAAAAGAAATAAGAAAATGATCTATCCATGGAAGAGTCAAAACGGAAAAGCAAATGAGATGCAGGAGGGAGTTCTGCTCAGTCAGTGCAAAGTTGAGAGTGTGACCTTAGATATGAGAAGAAAACACTACATGTTGTAAAAGACCAAGGTCACATAAGGGGGACAAAAAAATTTATCACAGGATTCTGATGGAAGTCGATGTGAATACTGAATCTCCCGTTATAGGTTATAAGAACATAAGAACATAAGATATGCCATACTGGGTCAGACCAAGGTCCATCAAGCCCAGTATCCTGTTTCCAACAGTGGCCAATCTAGGTCATACGTACCTAGCAGTTTCCCCAAAAGACACAAGTTCTGCAATGCTTGTACTAGGTCAAGCATTGATATCTTGGGTCCCTTTTTAATAACACAGGTACACTACCAAAAAACTGCCTCCAGTTTTGCAACTGATTCCTATAGATTTTGGGGTGCTGAATCCAGGAAAAATAGCCAAAATGTTCCATCACGTCTCGTTTTCTTGCAAAATTAGATTTCTTACCCATATAAGGAATGTTCACATAATTTCTTTTTAGCCGACTGCAGTTTATTTTCTTGGCCCAGAATAGAGGTTGTAATGGTTAACTAACTAGAAACACTCCCTCATGATATTTTAGAGTGTTTTGTATTCATTTTATACATTAACAGGACAATTGGGAGGTGGGGGGCTAAATCCAGTACTCGCGCTGGCGCATGTTCTTTCCTGTTCGCCTCGCCTCGTTCGCTCGCTCAAACACGGTGGTTCCGATATGAACGTTCCTGTCAAATTTCAGTTTCTTGCAAGTTTATTATTACCTTTTGTTTGCTCAGTCGTAATCCAGCTTTATTCCGAAGTGGTTCACTACAGTTGTAGTTTGCAGTGCTGTGTATTTGTGATGGCTCACAGAGCCAGAGGTTGCGTCAACTCTCCGGACAGTTTTTGTTTTATTTGTGGGGAATATACCGTGAAAAAGCGGCAGAGGAACATTTCTGCATTTATTAAAAAAGTATATTTCGCCTATTTCGGTTTGAAGTTAGGCGATCAAGACAAACCGTGGGCTCCTCACAAAGTGTGCAAGACATGTGAGGAAGATCTACGCTTATGGATGAAAGGTAAAAAACAAGCATTTCATTTCGGAATACCTATGATGTGGCGTGAACAAAGAGACCACAGCAGTGACTGCTATTTTTGCTCTTGCATTGTGAAGGGATACAACTTAAAAAATAAGAACGTAATAAGTTACCCCAACCTTCCCTCAGCAATTAGGCCTATGCCTCATAGCAACGAAGTACCTGTGCCTGAACCACCAAAATCTTTGGATCATATTTGTGTGGACGGTTCTGATCATGATGAGACTCATCAGATGGCTTTTCCCGATGAGTCCAGTACTTCCGAGTTTGAAACTGAACCAGATCCGAAACCTGAACTTTTCTCTCAAGCTGAATTGAATGATTTAGTCCGGGATTTAGGACTCCCAAAAGATGCTGCCCAACTGCTAGGTTCTCGGCTTAAACAGAAAAATCTATTGTCACCAGGAACAACTTTTTATTGGTACCGCAACCGCGAGACACAATTTTTGAAGTATTTCAGCAAAGAGGAAGATTTGGTATTTTGCAACGATATATACGGAGTGATGGAAAAGTTTAAACTCAAGTATGATCCTGCTGAATGGCGGCTGTTCATTGATTCGTCAAAAGACAGCATAAAAGGTGGTGTTCTTCATAATGGCAACACATTCGCTTCAGTTCCTATTGCTCACTCTGTTATTCTCCAAGAAAAATACGAGAATTTGGCCCTGATTCTTCAGAAGATTCGTTATGATGAGCATAAGTGGATGATTTGTGGAGACTTTAAAATTCTATCCATGCTATTAGGGCAGCAATCTGGTTTCACCAAATATCCCTGCTTCCTTTGCTTGTGGGATAGCCAGGCCCCGCGACCTACACTGGGGGAAAAAAGACTGGCCAATTCGGGAGTATTTGAGACCCGGTGAGAAAAATGTTCTTCATGAGAGCTTGGTACCTCGTGATAAAATTCTATTACCACCTCTCCACATTAAGTTGGGTCTCATTAAGCAATTCATCAAGTCCCTTCCAAAAGATGGTGAGTGCTTTCGGTACCTTTGCTCAAAGTTCCCCCGACTTTCTGAAGCAAAGCTAAAGGAAGGAGTGTTTGTTGGCCCTGATATAAGGAAACTCATTTCAGATGGAGCATTCGCTGAAACGATGTCTGAGAAGGAAAAAGAAGCCTGGGATTCCTTCAAGGATGTTGTTCTCAAATTCTTGGGGAACAGGCGGGATGAGAACTATAAGGATATTGTTGCCAGGATGCTCAATGCCTTCAAAGAACAAGGCTGTAACATGAGCCTGAAAGTCCATTTCTTGCACTCCCATGTGAACTACTTTCCCGAAAACTTGGGGGCGTACAGTGAAGAACAAGATGAAAGGTTTCACCAGGACATCCAGGACGCAGAGAGAAGGTAGAAGGTACCAAGGAAGATGGAACACCACTATGATGGCTGATTTCTGCTGGTTGCTGCTGCGGGAAACCCCAGATGAAAAATACGCCAAGCAGCGCACCAAGAGAAGCATTCGGGGGAAGAAGAAACGGGCCCACCAGGAGATTGATTGACCCAAGAATGACTTTAAAATCTAAACTGTGTTGACAAATATCGTGTTTTTACTAAACTTTGAAATAAAAATTTGCTAGTTATTACCACAGTGTCGGATCTCATTTATTAGAATTTTATTTTCACACCATCGGGTGTTTGTCTTCATGTATTGCAATGGTGCGGTTTGCGTTTTCTATTCTTACATACATACCTGTACAACATTTTTTGCACATTTCTTTGCTTTGCTTTGTGTCTAACCTCGCTCTTATATGCTCAATGTTTGTGCACATGTATGTGGCTGTTTTAAGTGCAGACAATTTTGCTACCATCACAGTGTGTTTTGTTGACATTACTCTATTCTTATGTGCTGCCTTGTTACAATTTTCTTTATTCTTATTTGAATAACTACTAAACAATTAGTATAAAGAATTCATCCAAGAAACGTTTATCTCAATCGCACTCAATCTGAAACGTTCACCTCAAACTGCTAACCCAATGTAGCAAAAAATCTGTACGTGATGGAGCAAATTGGTTACCAGATTTGGATTCAGCGCACCAAAAAACGTAAAAATCAATCGAAACATTAGAGGCAGTTTAAAAAAATTTTTTTTTAGTGTACCTGTGTAATGGTTTATGGACCTTTCCTCCAGGAACTTGTCCAAACCTTTTTTAAATCCAGCTACACTAACAGCCTTTACTACATCCTCCGGTAACAAATTCCAGAGTTTGATTACACGTTGAGTGAAAAAATATTTTCTTTTATTAGTCTTAAATAGTTTACCCTGTAGCTTCATTGCATGTCCCCTAGTCTTTCTATATTCTGATAACGTAAACAGTCGATCTACGTTTACCTGTTCCACTCCGTTCATTAATTTATAGACTTCTATCATATCTCCCCTTAGCCGTCTCTTTTCCAGGTTAAAGAGCCCTAACCTTTTTAGCCTTTCTTCATAGGAATATCCTTCCATCCCCTTTACCATTTTGGTGGCTCTTCTCTGAACCTTTTCTAATAACGCTATATCCTTTTTAAGATACGGCGACCAGAATTGCACACAATATTCAAGGTGCGGTCTCACCATGGAACGATATAGAGGCATTATAATATCTTTTGTTTTATTTTCCATTCCTTTCCTTATGATACCTAGCATTCTATTTGCTCTCTTGGCTGCCACTGCACACTGGGCCGAGGGTTTTAACATGTTATCCACAATGACGCCTAAATCTTTTTCCTGGGTGGTGATTCCTAATGTGGAACCTTGGAGGTTGGAGAAAGCGAGTGAAGGCATAATTGCAGTAATTGAGAAGAACAGAAAGGGAAGTCATTATCGGTCATTAGAGGATGCCATTGTGAGTTGGAGGACACCATTATGAGCTCCTGTTAAAGGAAGCATTATATTTTATTGTAAACCGCCCTCATGTTTCGACAATGGGCGGTATATAAAATGTTCAATAAAGATAAAGATAAAGATAAAGATAAAGCTCTTTGTTTACAATATTTTTTGTGAAGCTATTCAAAGGCATTTACACGGTTTGCAGACCAGGTAAATGCTGCTGAGATGGGCGCCACTATTATATGCTCTGTTGCTAGGCGGTTAACATCGGAGCATTCCGGGGCTGAGCGGAGGCAGCACCCATCGCTGACTAGACAGTGACAATATTGAGCTGCTGCCCGGTCAGCTTACAGGTGGCAGGATATACTTCAATGGTGACAGCTAGCCGATTTACAAGCGCTAGCCGCTTCTGCTGAATATCCCCCTCCCCCCAAAGTGACTACAAACTGTGGGCCATATAAGAGTTCTGTGCAGCACTTGTTATGCGCACTTCAATGACAATCAGAATCCCCTTTTGATCACTGCATAGTTTATGGTTACAGAAGATATGATCTTTTTGATGTTAACTGCTGCTGTGAGAAAGAATAGGTTAAAAAAGAGTTTTGGGGTTTTTTTTTTTGTTTTTTTTTTTTTTGGTTTTACCCAGTAGATCTTGTAGATCTTTCTGATTTTAATTCTTTATTTTCGTTTTATAACAACAAAGGAAAGGAAGACATACAGCTAAAAGACAGATACATAGAATGTGATACATACACCAAAGTAAACCCCTGCCACCCCCCTCCCCCCTGCTTCTTCTCTAGAAAACTAATCATTCCCGAAGCGGGCGTGTACTGACATTATTGTGTTACAAAACCTAACGGTGATCTGAAACATGATGAGTGTACATTAAACAGACATGTCGGAGCAATGAGCAGATTGTACATAATCATTGAGCATCTGCCATTTAGACAAGCGAGAGTGAGATTGGGCATGGGGAATAGCTCTCCGAGGTATCTGCTCATATTTACTATATAAGCAGACGAGATTCCACCATTCATTGACAGTAAGTCGAGAGCTATCCTTCCAATTCCTCGTGATTAAACATATGGCTATACCCAGCATGAAATCAAGGAGAAAGCGACCCTTCTTAGGAAGAGAGGGGACCTCCGCCACTGAGCGGAGTCCCACAATCTTCCAAGAAAGAGGCTCGTGAAGGTGTAAGATAAATTGGATACGACCCCAGACCCGCCCCCAGTAAACCTGTAGTTGAGGACATTCATAAATAACATGAGCGAGGGTTCCCACAGCAGTATGGCAAGACCAACACTGGTCCCTAGCAGTTGTGTTCCATTTGGCTATTTTTTCTGGAGTATAAAAGCATCTATGTGCAAAAAAGAAGAGAGTTTGGGTAACTGAGGCAGACCGGGAAACCCGCACTACTTTGCTCCAGAAAACGCTCCATTGCACAGGTGTTAAAGTGGTTTGCAGTTCGCGCTCCCAGGCTTGTTGGGCTCTACAAGTGGCAGTATCTGTACCCTGACATAATAGTTTATAAAAGTTAGAGGCTACCCCATGTGTACTACTAACAGAGTGAACTAGTTCTAATAGCCCGTCCTCAGTAGGGACAGAGGGCGGCATGATTTGAGCACTTTTGAGGCAGTGTTGAAGCTGCATCAATTGAAAGTAATGTTTCGCTGGTAACGCAAATTCCTTTTGTAAATCAGAAAAGGTTTTCCAACGAGCTGCAGAGAAGAGGTGTTGGGGTGTCCAGATCCCCCTAGAGTACCAGGGTTTCCATGCTATCGTTCTATTTAGGACTTGAATTCTGGGGTTATTCCACAGCGGGAGTCCGTCCTGAGGACATACGTTTGGGCCCAGTGATAGAATGAGAGTGTTAAAGGCCGCAAGAGTATCGACAATCATTGGGGGATGGCGGGTGTCTACTTGATGGGACATACCGGGGAGATGGATCAACGGAATTGGGCTACTAAGCTCCTCTTCTATTTCAAGCCAAACTGGTCTGCTGTCTGTTGAGGCATCTAGCCATCGGGCACCTTGTTTAAGTAGGAAGGCTTGATGATATCTGAGAAAATCAGGAAATCTGGTACCCCGTAGTTCCTTCGCAGACTGTAGTTTTTGTTTAGCTATCCTTGGTGGTTTGCCCTGCCAGAGATAGCGGACGAGAAGGCCCTCAATATCTTTGTAGGTGTGTAGCGGGAGTAAGCATGGCAGCATTTCTAAAATGTAGTTCACTTTGGGGACTATCATCATTTTCACAGTTTCTAGGCGGCCCCACCATGTAAGGGATAAGGGAGACCAACGATTTGTGAGCTCACGGACTTTGGAGACTACCTCTTTGGCATTAAAACTAATAGTGTCTTCTAAAGGAGAACAGTAATGGACCCCAAGATATTTCACCATGCGGGATTGCCAAAGGAAAGGAAAGGCCTGCATGTCAGCCTCATGTACCCAGCGGTTCAGTGGGAATGCTACAGATTTGGTCCAGTTAATTTTATAGCCCGATAATTGCGAGTATCCATCAATCAGATCCAAGACAGCTGGAACCGAATCAAGGGATACGAAGAGCATAAGGTCATCTGCATATGCAGAGAGTTTAATCTCTCTGTGACTGAAGGGGACACCTCGAATACGTGCGGACTGTCTAATAAGGAGGGCGAGGGGTTCAAGAGCTAGATCAAAGAGCATTGGAGATAGGGGGCAACCTTGACGCGTGCCTCTTTGGAGATTAAAAGGCTGAGACTTAATGGCATTTACACAAATACTGGCAACGGGTTGAGTATACATGACTTGGAGGTATCGGAGGAAGCCCTCCCCAAAGCCATACCATCGGAGAACTGCAAATAAGAAGGGCCATTCTAGGCGATCAAAGGCTTTTTCAGCATCTAGGGAAAGACCCACCCATGGGTGGTCTAAATTGGCAGCACTGGATAGCACATGGCACAAGGTCCGAGCATTGTCAGCGGTGGATCGGCCGGGTATAAAACCGCATTGGTCGGGATGGATTAGGGTGGCCATCCTGTCAGATAGCCGGGTGGCCAAGATCGTTGCGAAGATCTTATAATCAGCATTAAGTAGGGAGATTGGACGGTAGTTGGTGGTTAGCAGCGGGTCTCTGCCTTCTTTCTCAAATACTACCACATTAGCTGCAGAAAAGGATCCCAAAGAGGATGTATCTACCGCAAGGGCAGTAAAATAGACTTTTAAGTAGGGAACTAAATCTGCACTGAACGTTCTGTAGAATTCGGTCGGGAGACCATCAGGCCCTGCGGCTCGACCCAAGGCTGTTCGTTTTAGGGCAGATTGGATCTCTGAAGTAGAGAAGGGTTCATCCAGCGCATCCCTATCAGCTTCAGAGAGGGTCGGCCGCTGAATACCAGAAAACAATCGCTCGAAGGTCTCTGATGAGAACTCACATTCAGATTGATATAGACGGGTATAGAAATCCCGAAAGAGTTCTACAATATCGGAGTCTGTGGTCAGTATACCCCCTCCCTGTGGGGCTCGAAGGGCCGCTACGCGTTTGGCTTCTTTTTGACCTTTCAAGGCGTTGGCTAAAAGTCGACCGGCTCGGTTGCTTTCACGATAGTATGTCCCTCGTTGAAGCTCAATACTCTTAGAAGCTGCAGTTGAGAGGATTGCATTATATTGAAAACGGAGACGCTGTAAGCGAATTAAGACGCATGGATCAGTACGTGAAGTTAGAACTCGTTCGCCTGCTTTGATTTGTTGGTCTAGTATGAGTAGCTGCTGTTTGCGTTGTTTCCGCAGGCGAATTTGATAGCTAGTGATCGTTGCTCGAATGGCCGCTTTGAAACCCTCCCACCAAGCCCAATTTGCAGTATCCTGGGGTAAATTAAAATGGAAGCAATCCTGTATGGCTGCTCGAATTTCTAACTGGAACTCTGGCTGAGTTAACAGGGCTCTATCAAAGAACCAGGCCCCCGAATTCCCTTGGGGTGCAGTAGTGTGTAATTGAAAAGAAATAGCAGCATGATCTGAAATATGTTGGGAGTGAATCTTTGCAGTGTCCACCTGAGGAACTAACAGTTTTGATATTAGAAAGAAATCTATGCGAGACTGGGATTTGTGAGGGGAAGAGAAGAAGGTAAAGTCAAGCTCATTGGGGTGTAGTAACCTCCATAGATCAACTAAAGCAAGATCTTTGATCACAGAGGTAAGCGTGGTGTGACTCTTGGTGGGACCACTTGTCCTAGGCGGCTGTTTGTCAATCAGGGGATCAAGAACTAAATTGAAATCCCCCCCTATTATCAATGAAGTATTAGCAGAGGCCTGCGCAACCTGAGCAATGGTAGCAAAAAAGGCAGGGTCATCCACATTAGGAGCATAAAGGCATATACATGTAACTTCAAGGTTACCTATCTTGAGGTGAACTCTGGACCATCTACCTGCTGTATCTGAACTAGTCGCAATAATAGTAGCATGCAGAGATTTCCTAACCAGTATGGCAACCCCACATTTCTTAGAAACGGCTGGGGAATAGGCGGCCACCATGTAAGGTTTAATATTGAGTTTAAGAGTTTCCTTCGAATTTAAATGCGTTTCTTGGAGGAAAATCAGGTCCGCAGCTTCATGACTTAGATAGCTTAGGATTTTCTTCTGTTTTATCGGATTATTGATTCCTTTTACGTTCAATGAGAAAATCTTACATGGTGCCATCAATCGGTAATAGACATTTTAGGTAAGGGCGCTTGAAAACATACAACATAATCAGAATCTGTACAACAATGACATAATCACAGAGTATGCTGGCTAATACACCCCATATTGAAAAGTATGTACCAAAGTAACTTAGAGAAGAAGCAAAACCCCCAATGAATATGGCGACCATATGTCTGCGGGAGGAGGCCCTAGAGAGGAAGATAGAGACATAAAAAAAAGAAAAGAAACACCAGAATCCATAATTAACACTGTCTCTGATACTCATCGAGGCTACTGTGGGTAGATGGAGTCGGGTCACAGATATCATCAAAAATAAGGCAACAAACCGCCCTCGACAGACTCTTTGCTGAGCCGCGGCAAATCCAATATGGCAGGTACAGCGGATATGAGAATACTTGCAGGGATATTCTGGAAGTCAGCGCATCAAGTCGGCTTCTTTAGAATCCAAAAACTCCGCTAGTAGATCAGGGTCCTCAAATGTTCTTGTCTGATTGTGAAGCGTGACTCGGAGCTTGGCCGGGTACATCAGGCCATAGCGTGCTTGTAGTTGTTGAAGCCTCGGCCGGAATTCCAGAAAGCGCTTACGGCGGTCGACCGTGGGTTTAGCCAAGTCAGGATAGAAGGAGATCTTGTGGCTCTCAAACTCCATATGGCCCTTTGCCCGAGAGGCACTGAGAATTTGCTCCACATGTTGATATCTCAAAAGTCGAAAGATGATAGGCCGCGGGGTCTTCCTGTTGAGCGTTATGTTTGTGGGTACACGATGAGCGCGATCGATCTCCAATTCTTTGGTAAAGGTGATTTGGAGCAGGGAAGGGAGGATTTTACATAAAAACTCCTTCATGTCTCCCGATTCCGCTCCCTCCGGTATGCCCACGAGTCGTAGGTTGTTGCGGCGCGCTCTATTATTGCCATCTTCCACTTCTTTCTGCAAGGCCCGCACCTGACGTTCAACTTTGTCGAGTTTGGACAGCCGGACCGCATGGGAGTCTAATATGCTCTCCATTTTGTCCTGACGCGAAGAGAGCCCTTCTAGCCTGCCTTGCAGTATACCAAGATCTTCCCGCAGCGCTCGGAGTGCTTCACCGTTTGACTGCACGAGGTCCTTAACCCCTCTAATCTCTGCGAGGATTTCCTGCTGCATTTCGGGGCCCTCGCACAAAGCCAGCCCCTTCTGCGGGGACGGGGGTTCAGTTTTGGAGCGTTTGCCGTGAGAAGCCGCTGGAGATCCAAATTCCAGGCGCGTGGGTTTGGTCCCCGCCATCTCACCAATGTGCCCCGGCAAGATCAGAGCAGAAGTTCAAGTATGTCCGGTGTTAATTCAGGATTCTGAGTAGGCCTCTCGGGAGCCTCAGCGTTATGCGACCATCCCGCTGGACATCGGGCTCCGCCCCCCAAGAGTTTTGGGTTTGTTGATACGTTGACATTTTTTGCTTTTTTATTACCAGCCATAGACCAGAATCAATGGCACTTATGATGGTCTATTAAAAAGAACCAGGTTTTCAGCAGCCCAAAGGTGCACTGAGTCAGGGACCTGATGAAGCAATAGGCACCATTGGATAGCTTGCAGGGTAAGAGGCAACATGGAAAAAAGATCCTAGCAGCCAAACAAGGACTAGCCATTATCACTTACAAACACAGAAAGAAAGTGGCATGCCATGAAATGCTAATATTCAAAGAACACAGAGCAGAATTTCATTTTAAGATCTTAAGTTAATTTCCATTTTTTGCAATAATGGGTGCCTTAAATTTGGACTAAAAATTAGAGATGCACAAAAAATATTTATTTATTTATTTTATTTAGTGTACATTTGTATACCGCTACTTCCAGCGATCAGCAGCGGTTACCTATACATACATGGTTCTGTACAGTATAGAAATCAACAGGAAATACATTTTGATTAGGAGGATGCACACACATCAATAGGAAATACATTTTGATTAAGGGGATACACACACATCACAGCAGCTGGGTTACTAAATTTACACTTGATTTACATATATACATATTAACAAGTTGGCGGTTGCAATTTCTGTTGTCATGTTGTCAGGAATATGCCTTGCTTAGGTGAGCGAGGAGGAATAGGGCTCGCTGACTAGGCTATGTTGTAATGAGTCTGGAATAGGTGAGTCTTGAGCTTTTTTCTGAAGTCTTTCAAGTCGCTATTTAAACATAGTTCAACAGGCAGCTGGCTCCAGAGAAGCGGAGCTGCGTATGAATATGCTCTGCTGCTCGTATATGCTTTGACTGTTCTAATGCTATTTGGGACGCAGAGGGTATTGAGGTTTGCAGTTCTTCTGTTTCTGTTGAGTGGTTGGGTGGTGATTAGGTTGGTGAGGTATGATGGTGCTATATTATGTATGAGCTTGAATGTGGTTACTAGTGTCTTGTATTTGATGCGGGCAGGAATGGGGAGCCAATGTAGCTCAATTAGTACTGGTGTGATGTGCTCGGCGAAGCTTTTTCTCATGATGATTCTGGCAGTAACGTTTTGTGCCATTTGAAGTATGTTTAAGGTTTTCTTTGGTAATCCTTGTAGTATGGCGTTGCAGTAGTCCAGGTGGGGGGTGATGAGAGCTTGAGCCACTGTTCTGAAGTCAGAGTGTTCAATGATGTTACGTAGTGGTTGTAGGACTTTTAGTTTATGGAATATGGCCCGGTTGGTTATCCGGAGGTGTTTGTCCAGTTTTAGGTTGCTATCAAGCATTACCCCTAGGTATTTAATTTCGGTCTTTGTGTGATAGACGTTGTTGTTCAGAGTGATTGTTGAGGGAGGGTTGAAGTCCGGTTTTCTGGAGATATACATCACCTCTGTTTTTTTGTGGTTTATAGACATGTTGTTTTGTCGCAACCATGTTTGCAGCTTGCTTAGGCATTCTTCTAGTTGGTTGTAATTTGGTTGATTTACGTCGAGTTGAGCATAAAGCATTAGGTCATCTGCATATATATGGTAACTGATCTTGTGGACCTGGAAAATTTCACAGACTGGTTGTATGTATAAGTTGAAGAGGAGGGAGGAGAGAGCAGAGCCTTGAGGAATGCCCTGGGTTTGAGGGAAAGCGTTTGCCTTTTCATCGTTGAAGTAGACCTGCTGCATTCTGCTTGATATGTAGGAAGAGAACCATTTTAGTGGGGTTCCCGTTATTCCTATGGATGCGAGTCTGTTCATGAGTGTACTGTGGTGTACCGTGTCGAATGCGGCTGATATATCTATAAATATTAGCATGAACATCTTGTTTTTATTTTCCAGGCCTTTGAGGAGATTGTCTAGCAGTGCTTTGAGGAGGGTTTCAACTCCGTGATGCTGTCGGAATCCGTATTGATGAACATCAAGGGATTTTCCGTCGTCGATGTGATCTTGCAACTGCTGTTGGACTGCCTTTTCAATGATCTTGGCTAGGAAGGATATGCTTGATATTGGGCGGTAGGATGCTGGGTCGTCCTTGTTGAGAGTTTTGTTTTTTAAAATGGGTCTTATGAGGGATTTTTTGAGTTGCGTTGGCATGATACCTTGCTGAAGTGATTGGTTCACGATGTGGGCGATATGATGGGCAATTTCTTTTTTTGCCGACTTGATCCAGGCTGCTGGACATGGATCGAGAGGGGAGATTGTAGTGTTTAAGTTGGTGACTATGTTTATGATTTGCTGGTCATCGATATGTTGGAAAGCACTCCATTCTTTGTTCCTCTCTGTGCTTGTGGTAAAGCTGATTTTTTGTGGGGTGGTGGCTGCATCCCGGTCTTGGGTGGGGTGTGTGGCTACTGGTGCGTTTGGTTTGCTGGCTGGATCCCGGTCTTGGGTGGGGTGTGTGGCTACTGGTGGGTTTAGTTTGCTGGCATAATGGTCTGCTAGATTTTGGGCCTTCATTGTACCATTATAGTGAACATCTTGGGAGGTCTTGGTGAGGGATTTAACAAGTTCGAACAGTTCTCTAGGCCTATTAAGAGCCTTATTGAGTATGTTAGTGTGGTGTGCCTTTTTTACCAGGTTGATCTCATTCTTGTACTTTGCGAGGAGTATTAGGTACTCCCTCTTGCGCTCTTCGGTTTTGATTTTCCTCCATTTTTTTTCCAGTTTTCGCAGGTCTTTCTTCATTCTGCTCAGAGTTGCAGAGTACCATGGTTCTGTACTGGTTTTAGTTGTGTTGCTTGTGGTTTTGCAGTTTTGCTTTGCGGTTGTTTCAATTCCTGAGTTCCATAGATTTAACAGATTTTCGAGGTCCATGTGCTCTGGGTTTATGCGTGATGCTATAGATGATATCAGGGCTTCCTTATTGAATTTTTGGAATCTCCTTTGGGGGTGTGTTGTTGGGCCATTTTTTGGCCGGTCAGGTATAGTAGATAGATATACTGAGAATTCTATTTGGTGATGATCTGACCATGGTACTGGTGTTATTCGTGTTACTGGTTTTTCTACTTCCTTTTGCTGATGTTTGGCGGGCAGGAATACCAAATCCAGTGTGTTACCTTTGTTGTGAGTGGCATCGTGTATTATTTGTTTGCATCCGAGTTGTTCCATGGCTTCGAGGAAGGTGTTTGCTTGTATAGGAGGTACTGATGCTAGATTTAGGTCTCCCAGGATAATCTGGTGTTTTCTGATTGCAGTGGATGAGATGAGTTCGAGCGCGGCAGCCAGGGTTTCATGATGTGATGCTGGGGGTTTGTAGATTAGACAGATGGTTATTGTTTTGTTCTCCACTTTGAGTATATCGATGCCCTCGATTTCGCTTTGCGATGTATTTGTTAGCAGTAGGGAGGCTTTGGCAAGCATTAGAACTCCTCCTCTCCTTTTGTTGGATCGGGGACAGTTGTATATTTCATAACCAGGCTTGCTTATTTGGTTTATGATTGCTGAGTCAGTATCAGTAACCCATATTTCCGTAATGCAAAGAATATTGGGCTTCTCGTCATTGATGATGTCGTGGATGATGTGTGTTTTGTTTCTTATTGACCTGGCGTTGATTAGAATGAAGGTGACAGGGGCCTGCGCCAGGTCGTCTGGTTGAGGGTTCTTGCTTTGCTTGGCTGTGTCTTTTGCCTGTTGCTGTTTTCTTGGTTTTGAGTTGCGGCAGTTCGTGACTTCCTTCGGGTCACGATGACTGACCTTTGAATGGGTTGCGGGACAGTTCTATCTTGTGCAGGGAGGTATGGCCTATGAAGTAGCAGAGTGGGCACCAGGAGTGGGTCATATACAAATATTGGTCGCAAGATAAAGGGCGGGTGGTAGTGCAGGATGGGGTTGCATGTACATGTGGATACAGTTAGGCATATACAAAGTGCTAGGATATAGTTAATGAGAACCATTGTACGGCTGTTAAGCAATCTGACAAGGAGGACAGTTTAGTTCTACTGATACAATGTTATCTACGCCCAGATTCTTAATTGTACTGTTACAATTGTTACTTCTATGCAATGCAGTTACCGAAAATGTTAAATGGTTGCCAATGGAAAAAGAATCAAGCCACAGCATTACCAGGTTGCCCTTATGCAATGTGGCACTTTAAATGTTAGTTTGCCATCGTTGTGCAATGTCTCAGTTTAAAGGTACTTGTAAGAAGGCGTTACCTTGTTTGCTGCTGTCGGTTTAGTTCAGGCGTTTGCGAGCTCGACCTTGTTGAGGGAGCTCAAGCTTAATGGAGCTGTTGTTATTAGGGGTCTGTAGTTTACTGTATGGTTCCTTGTTGGATTGGACATCTGAGGTGCTAGCTTTGTGGTATTCTTCAAAGTAGTGAACCACTGCCTAAGGGCCACGCCAAAGGGCCCTCTGGCAAGGCCCTCAGGCGCGGGCCCGCCAGGTGTGGGCACGCTGGATGGTGCTCTCCTTATGTAGGCACAGATGCCTGCCCCGATTGGGCAGCGCAGCAGCGGCGGCAGGAGAGGACGTGCAGTCCGTTGCTGGAGCTGGCTTCAGCCGGCTCGTTCCCCCGACTGGGGATGTCACCTGGGTCCGGGATCCAGGGCTTGTGGTTGAGCGCAGATGGCGCTCTCCTTATGTAGGCACAGCTGCCTGCCCCGATTGGGCAGCGCAGCAGCGGCAGCAGGAGAGGACGTGCAATCCGTTGCTGGAGCTGGCTTCAGCCGGCTCGTTCCCCCGACTGGGAATGTCACGTGGGTCCGGGATCCGGAGCTTGTGGTTGAGCGCGGATGGCGCTCTCCTTATGTAGGCACAGCTGCCTGCCCTGATTATTACATTTCCCATATTGTTTTTAACCTGAAATGACAGGGAAAAATGAAAATGTTGGTTGTTTTCCTGTGTTGTTAATAGTGCTCCCTATTGCTGAACAGTGTGCCCTTTTGCTCTATAGGCACCTATTTAAGGGTTCATTAGGAGCCTATTGGTTCAGTCCTGCTCAATATTTGAGTGCTCTATTTGAGTGCTCACTAGGTGCCTGTTGAAGACTAGTGCATCTATCAATACATAATGCACACTAATAAAGAAACTGCCCCAAAACCAAAAATGGAAAAACCCCACAAATGGTAACTAGTAAAATAATATTTTTTGCCTGCACACCAGTACTAAAAATAAGCTCCTATCTTTAGCTCATAAGAACATAAGATATGCCATACTGGGTCAGACCAAGGTCCATCAAGCCCAGTATCCTGTTTCCAACAGTGCCAATCTAGGTCATAAGTACCTAGCAGTTTCCCCAAAAGACACAGGTTCCTCAATGGTTGTATTGGGTCAAGCAGTGATATCCCATGTCCCTTTTAGTAATGGTTTATGGACCTTTCCTCCAGGAACTTGTCCAAACCTTTTTTAAACCCAGCTACACTAACAGCTTTTACTACATCCTCCGGTAACAAATTCCAGAGTTCTAAAACTGAGGTTAGGTCAGCTATTGGTTCACCTAAGTTTAGAATATGAACTTTATTTTTTTGAATATAATCCAGTGTGCAAATAGAGCTTAACCAAGTGAGCTCCATTTCCTAGATCAGTGCTTCTCATCTGGAGACACACCTAGCCAATTGGGTTTTCAGGATTACTACAATGAATATGCATGAGCAAATTTGTATATATATCAGAAACACATTATATGCAAATCTATCTTATGCATATTCATTATGGTGATCTTGTTAACCTGACTGGAAAAGAGTGCTTCCAGGAGAGGGCTGTGAAACATCATCCTAGACAGGGCCAGCACTACAGTAAACTAGACAGCACTACAGCATTACAGTAAACTAGGTAGTCACCTAGAGCACCAAATTTTGGAGGATGACCCTTTCCTGCCATTACTGTCGCTGCCAGGACTGGCCCATCCATCAGGTAAACTAGGCGGATGCCTAGGGTGGCCGCTTCTGGGAAGCAGCAAAGAACAGGGCATTCAAAGCTAAAGAATAGATTCTGACAGCTAGAGGGGCATAAGACTTAAGGTTTGCCTAGGGTGCCAACACTTTTAACCAACATTGGGGCCGGCCCTGGTCGCTGCTACTACTCTCTGGAACCTTTGGTGGCACCAATGATGATAAAACAACAAAGCAGCACTTACCAAAGTCTCTGAATCACTGCGTGCTGTTGCTGCTGCCCTCTGACCAGCTGGTTCCACCCCTATGCAAACAGGAAGCCTACGTCAAAGGGGATGGGACTGACTGGCCTTTCAGAGAGCAGCACCAGCATGCAATGGTTCAGAGACTCTAATAAGCACTGCTTTGCTGTTTTATTGTCATTGCCACCACTGGAAGTCCCAGAGAGAGGTGATAGTCATGTCAGAAGGGGTGGAGTGGGAAAAGGGAGCATAGCAGAAATGAGGGCTCACCTACGGTACCACATATCCTTGTACCGGCCCTGGTCCTAATTATGAGCATGTACGTAGTCATGGGGGGGGGGGAGGGGGGTAATCTTACTATAGGAGCATCATAGTAGGAATAAGAAAAAAAGTTGTTTAAACTGTAGAGCCTTGAAGTATACAAAGCTTGAAATATGATTTATAAATTATTTTCTTCCATGTTTTGTCTATTAAAAAGAAATACACATTAGACTCTGGACTTGCACCAGTCACCAGAGGTGCCAGTGTTTCTTGGCAGTGCCACCTGCTTGTTTATTTGTATGAATACTGTCAAAGTCACAAGGGGGGCAAATTCTATCTATTTGCACAGCAGGCAATGTGGTCATGCTTTTTAACCTTTGTTGGAAGTGGCTAAATTGGCCAATTAGATTGGCCAATTTGGCCTTTTCCTGTGGATTAAGTCAGGCTGCATGGCCACATATGAGCTGGGCAAATAGTTTGAATTGACCCCAAAGTGGACAAATTATTTTTTCCTTCATCTCCGCTATTAAGTGCACAGTTGCAGATTTTAAATGTGGTTCTCAAGAAATTTTAGTAATTTCCTTGTCCAAAATGTTTATTGCCGATCAAATCCTTCAAACTCTTGAGTTTCTCATCTCTAGTTCGCAAGGGTCACAAAACAGAGTAACAAATTTACACATTAACTTCATCATTGGACTAAGTATATATAAATATATAGAATATTGACTTTGAAGGAGGGTGCTAGCTATGTAGTAGAGGTGGGTGTATGTGTGAGGGTGGCATCTTTGGAGATAGGTGAATATGATATATATGAGGTGGATTGAAGTGGAGGGGTAGGTATGTATAAAAGTAGTGGAAGGGAGTATGTGGAGTGAAGTGAAGGGAAGTGAAGGGGGTATGTGGAGTTGTGTGTATTGGGTGTGTGAGTAGAGTATGTACATGGAGTATGTAGAGGTGTGGGGGTAAAGGGGTATATCTGTGTGTGTGTGTGTGTGTGTGTGTGTGTGTGCATGGGGTGGGAGTGGTAGTGTGCAGAGTGAAGTCAGAGAAGCATGTTTGAGGGGGTGTAAATGTGGCATTGGAGAGATGGGTCAGGTGAAGTGAGTGCATACGTGTGTTTCTGTGTATGGTGGTGGCTGTGGGTATTGTACACACAGGAAGTTATAAAGGACACACTTTCCATATTCCCTTCCCCTCTTGCTCTGTCTGCTTTCCCCCCTTCCCTTTTTCTTTGCTATCTCCCCTTCTCACCAAGTCCAGGAGAGCAGCATTAGGGAGCATTGGTTCCAGTCAGTTCAGCTCTGCAGGGTGGGATCCGAGGGATCATCCTTGAGTCTCTAGTAGATACTGGCATGAAGAGTTCAGTCACTGGCACTGATGCAACTCTGCTATGTCTTTGGGTTGTGAGGCCCGATCTCCCCTCCAGTCCACTGCTGCTGATTCTACTGACAGTTCTCCTCCTCATTTTGTATGGTGGGGGCCTGGTGTCCTGCAGCTAATCCCATCATGATGCCACCAATTCTTCTACTCTGATGATGGGGCCTGGCTTCTTTGTCACCCTGCAGCTTCTGCTGCCATAGATGTTTTTCCCAATGTTTGGGTTACTGGGGTTTTTCTCGTTCCACTTCTTCTGCCACCATGGCCATTCTTTCTTTTGATTTTTGGGCAGGAAGGTCTGACCTCCCTGCCACCCCATGATTCCTTCATTCCTCATTTCCTATCCATATGTACAGATGGACATACAGAGAGCTAGAGTGACCCTCTATAAAATGACAACAGGTCCCTTTGCCTGTCACAGAAGGCTTAACATGGCTTACAGTAAACATAATCGAGGACAAGCCTCTGAAAATTAATTAGAGATGTGGCTACCTTTCCCTCAATGAAATTTGTAGGCTTCTGTACTTGCTGATACTCTCAGAGTTCTTCCTTAAGATGGCAGGAAGCCCGAGTTACAAACCCCTCCCCCCTTGACATCAAAGCCACCTTTCAAAACAGATCCCCTCTGAATACCCTTTCCTCAGCCTAGCTTCCAAAATATGAATGCCATTCAGCCCTATTCTCTGGCTGAAACCCTATCACCTATCCAAAACTCTACAGATTCCCTTAACTGCTGCCCCGTGGCCCACAACCTAAGACCCCATTTACTTTAGTTTCATATTTATGGATCCCTTCAAAGGGAAGAAGTGAAAATGGTACTAGTTAACCTAAATCTTCCTTTCGTTAAGCTTAATATATTTAATCCCTGAAGAATCATTCACTATTTATGGTGACAATATGATGATACCGAATCATAAAATACAAACTGGGATGGGTATTGATTATTGAAGTCTGCTGCTGTAAAAATGGAGCTGGTTTGGATTTGCAGAGTAAGGGTGCAAATGTAAAATGATTCTGGGAATGCTGACAGCCGCAAACCAATTAGCTAAGATAGATTTTTGATATGGATTTTAATATCCCTTGACTGCAATAAAGGGATTTTTAATGTTATTATGTTGGGTCAAGTGCCAAATACTGCAATAGACATAATAATAATGAAACTCTGATTACCTGTAGTCTAGTAGTAGATGCAAGCTGTCCCCAAAGAACTCAAGCTAAGATAGGGAAAATGAGGCTATAGTTGTTGTTGGAATGTTACGCAGTTCAGCTTTGTGATGTATACAGTTATAATGGTAGCTGTTCTGTGTAAAATCGTTGTGTTCAATGTAAACTGCCTTGTTGACACTGAAAGGTGGTATATAAGAAATGCTAAATTAAGAAATAAATAATATGCCAGTTTATATTACATAATGCTTTAAAACAAATGAGCAAGCATAAAGGATAAATTATATATATATATATATATATATATATATATATATGTCCAAAAGAGATAGGCATAGATCCAAAAGGCTGGCACACAGATAAAACCCTTCCAGCTATTATGGTCATTATTTATATGCTGGCTCTTTATTAGATAAATGATTTTGTACTGCAAAGAGCTTAAAGAAAATATATTTCATAAAAGTGCTGTGGAGTTGGTGCAACTGAGGAAAGGATCGTCTGAAAGGTACAAGTGCAATAACCTGATAATTTTGTTCAGGTGGGAAAGAGAGGCACAAAGGAAAAAAGAAAAGTAAAGGAAAACGGGAAGAGAAGGGGTAACTAGGGAAGAAAAAAGAGGGTCAGAACATTTGTACAGAGGGTGACGTGGACAAGGCCAAGAAAGTGGTTAAGAGTAGAAGGGATTCTGGGAAAGGGAGGGAATGAAAGAAAGTAGAGATGTGCCTGGCAAAAAATTTTGATTTGGTTCATGTTTGGTTCAATCACCTGCTTAGTTTGTTTTTGCATTCTAGACAATTCAACTCATTCATATCCATTATATTAAATGGGCCAAGGAACGTTTTACTCTAAAATGGAGTTTTCTATTCATTTCTAATTAAACTTGCTTAAAACTTGTTAGTAGGCATCTGCTACAGAGTCAACAGGGCTACAAAGCATCTAGAGTGGGATGAAGACTCCAAGTCACTGAAGCATCTAGAGTGGGATGAAAACTCCAAGTCACCATGTTAGGAACGTGAAGGCCCATTCCAAGTTGGCCGCCCAGGCCCCTGTGCGCTGGATTGTAAATGGGATACACAGAGACAGACCCGATTCTGATCGCGTGGGGGCTAGATGTACCCCGTGGGATCGGAATCGGGTCGGGCCTGTACATGCAAGCCAGGACCCAAATCAGATCAGTCTGCATGCACAGGCCCTGCCCCTGCCTGGCAATGGGATGCCATGGCACCATGGCTCCATTCAGGAGCCACGATCCTTGGCCACTGACCATTTGCTCCTTTCCCGCAGCCCGACCTCCGATCTGGCTTCCCATGACCAGGGTCGGGCTGCGGGGAACCCCCTGCACCATTTCGCCAACGTCCAGGGTGACTTATTCCACCTCCAAGGTGGAATAAGTCCCCCGTCCAGTCTGCCAGAAGGCCAACTTCCGAATCGGCCCTGTATGTCCAGGGCCACAGACTGCCCACTGTCCACCCTCACACTGCCTCTGCGACGTCCCCTCCCATCCCGTCTAAGCCTCCCCGTACAAACTCCTTGTTTGTATGGGGAGGCTTTCGTCGGGGATGGCAAGGGGGGCAAATAGCAGGTTGGGACATCCATCCCCGCTATTAACATGTCAGAATAGACCCCATAGTAACACAGTAACATAGTACATGATGGCAGATAAAGACCAGAATGGTCCATCTAGTCTGCCCAGCAAGGTGGCAAGAGTAGGTGCACCTGCCGCTCTGTGTAGGTCAACCCTCCCCATGCCTTTGTTTAGGGGTGTACCTACCGTTTCGTGCAGGTCACCCCTATTTCTTGAGATATAAGAGATAGTTAAGTTTATTTTGATTTTATCCTGTTACAAAAAAGGGATACACTGTGTCTGCCCCATGCCATTTTGAATTCTGTCACTGTATTTGCCCCCTCCACTTCCATTGGCAGGGCGTTCCAACAATCCACCACCCTTTCATTGAAAAAGTATTTCCTGATATTGCCTTTCAGTTTAGCCCCTTGCAGATTCATGTTATGCTCTCTAGTTTTACAGCTTCCTTGTCTTTGAAAAAGGTTTGTTTGTTCATTAATACTCTAACATTATTCTGAGCCACGAATAGCTGGGATGGACGTACCATACCCACTATTAATGGCTTCTCCTGCCTCCAAATAACTTCACGCCAGTTGTGCAGGGAAGTTAGATGGAAGTGCGGAATGGGCGGACTGGGGCAGAGTCTGGGCGGGCAGTGGGCGGTCGCCGGCCTTTGACATACAGGTCTGATTCTAATGTCAGTCCTGTATGTCCAGGGCTGGCGACATGTTCGGGGAAGTTGTTCCACCTCCGAGGTGGAATAACTTCCCTGGACATTTAGTTTTGCAGCTGCCGTGGTGCGGGTGGGGAAGGGGGGGGGGGGCAGAGGACATTCCCCACAGCCCAACCCTAGTCTTAGGAGGCCAGATTAGGGGTTGGGCTGTGGGAATTAGCACATGTTGCAGGTGGCTGTCATTGTGACTTTTAAATAGAGCCATGATGCTATGTCAAGAGGACACCATGGCGCCACGGCTCCATTTAAAAGCCCTGACTGAGTTAGTCGGGCTGTGCATGTACATGCAGGCTGGACTGAATCGCAGTTCCGGCCTGCACGTACATGCCAGACCGGACATACAGAGGGGATCTGTTTCAGGGATGGAATTGGTCTGTAAGTATTTAAAGGTCTGTATTATATCTCCTCTGTCCCTCCTATTCTCCTATTCTCTAGTGTATACATATTTAGCTCTTCAAGTCGCTTCTCATACGTCTTCTGGTGGAGCGAACCTCCTCCTGCAGCTTGGAGACTGGGCATGTCAAAAACTCATGACATCACTGGATATAGCCTCCTGGTCTCTCCCATCCATCCCCAGTGAACTATTGACAAAGCAGACTCAAAGAAGCAAAAAAATCAGTAATTTTTTTTTTAAACTTAACATTATATTCAAGGGCACACAGAACATTTAACCTATCTACCTACTACTCCCATTCCAGAAGGAAAGGTACTGCTTCCTGCATGCTCTCCTTTCCGTCGAATGCCTAGCCCTAAACAATCTAGAGCAATATAGCAATATAAATAATATATAACAATATCATAATATAATAATATAACAATATAGCGCAAAACAAATGGAAGCATCAAAACGACTGAACACCAGTAAAGGCCTATATCCACTTTTAACCTTGCACTTCCCCCAACAGAAAATCCACTCCTAAGACCCCATCCCCGGGCGGGAATGAGGACTAAACTGGAGTCACTCAAGGAACCACAATTACCAGGTAAGTGTAATTCCTATTTCCTTATCATTCCTCCAGTTTAGTCCTCAACCTCTGGGATGTATCAGAGCAGTAATCATTGGGAGGGACCTTTCCAGCTGGATCTCAACACAGCCTCCCTGAAAACGGCATCCTTAGCCGCCAGAACATCTAGGCAGTAGTGCTTACTGAAAGTATGGAGAGACAATCAAGAGCCCTACCTACAGATGTCCACTGGCGGAACCAAACTGTGCTCCGTCCAAGAAGACGCTTGCACTCTGGTAGAGGGAGCTCATAAGCTCCCTGGGACTGTACGGTCCCGTAGAAGATAAGCCGATGCACTCGCCGCTCCAATCCATCCAGAAATGGACTCCTTCGCCGCCGCTTCCCTTTGCGGGGCCCTCCGAAGACCCCGAAGAGAGATGATCCGCGGCCCCATTAAACATACCCATAGAGGTCTATGTGACTTTATAAAATGCCACTGCAAATCTGGCAGCAATCGCACCTATATTCAAGGCGCGAGAGCAGGTGTAAATGTTAGCATAAATCATACCGCCTATTCTCTATCCAAACTCTGCATGCCCACAGTACAAGTACACACCAACTTGCACTGTGCATACTTTTAGTCATGACCTAATTTTATAAGGGAGCATTTACACTCGTAAAACTGAGTTTTACAAATGACAGTGGTTTATAACTTTACCCTCTAATTGGCATCAATACTCGAAGTCTCCTGAGCTGCTTGGTTGCCAAGAATTTGTTAACTTAGGAAATGTTATTTTGGAAGGTACTTGGTAATTGATGACTAGGAGGCACAGCAAGCATCTTCTCCATGGCACTATTGAGGAAAGAAGACCACAGTGCGCCCCAGAAAGAGTAAAGCAGCAACAGTAGGATGTTAGGATGCTAGGTATCATAAGGAAAGGAATGGAAAATAAAATAAAGGATATAATGCCTCTGTATCGTTCCATGGTGCGACCACACTTTGAATATTGTGTGCAATTCTGGATACTGTATCTTAAAATCGATATAGTGGAATTAGAAAAGGAACAGAGAAGAGCCATCAAAATGGTAAAGGGGATGGAAGGATACCCTTTGGGGAGAGGCTTAAAAGGTTAAGGCACTTCAACCTGGAAAAGAGATGGCTGAGGGGAGATATGATAGAAGTCTATAAATTAATGAATAGAGCGGAATGAGTAAATGTAGATTGATTCTTTACGCCATCAAAAAGTAGAAAGACATGCAATGAAGCTACAATGTAACCTGTTTAAGACTGCAAATGCAATGCAATGTGTGCCTTTGAGCCAGTCCTGACTCCTGGTGACCCAGAAGCTCTTGGGTTTTCTTGGCAGTGTCACTGGAGGTAGATTGCCAGGCCTTTCTTCTGAGGCAATGGAGGGTTAGGTGGCTTGCCCAAGGCCACAAGGAGTGCTAGTGGGAATTGAACTCTGGTTGTGTGGTTACCAAGCCAGTGCTCTAACCACACAAGAACATAAGATATGCCATACTGGGTCAGATCAAGGTCCCATCAAGCCCAGTATCCTGTTTCCAACAGTGGCCAATCTAGGTCATACGCACCTAGCAGTTTCCCCAAAAGACACAGGTTCCACAATGCTTGTACTGGGTCAATCATTGATATCCTGGGTCCCTTCTTAATAATGGTTTATGGACCTTTCCTCCAGGAACTTGTCCAAACCTTTTTTAAACCCAGCTACACGAACAGCCTTTACTACATCCTCCGGTAACAAATTCCATAATTTGATTACACGTTGAGTGAAAAAATATTTTATTTTATTAGTCTTAAATAGTTTACCACAAATAGGAACAGAAGCGAGGGACATCTTGAACAATTTTCAGAAGACTGTGTTCGTGAGAAACTAGCTCAATTTAAAGTAGACAAAGCGATGGGACCAGATGGGATACACCCTAGAATACTGAGGAAACTTGGGGACGTTCTAGTAACTCCACGGACTGACCTTTTCAATGCCTCGTTGGAGTCGGGACTGGTGCCGAAGGACTGGAGAGAGGCTCATGTGGTGCCTTTACACAAAAGCGGAAGTAAGGATGTGGTTGAAAACTACAGGCCAGTTAGTTTAACTTCGGTGGTGAGTAAATTATTGGAAATGCTGCTGAAAGAGAAAATAGTGAGGTTTCTGGAGTCCAGCGGATTACAGGATCCGAGGCAGCATGGGTTCACCAGAGGCAGGTCTTGTCAGACTAATCTGATTTATTTCTTTGACTGAGTGACCAGGGAGTTGGACCGAGGGAGAGCTCTAGATGTGGTGTATTTAGATTTCAGTAAAGCCTTTGACACTGTTCCTCACAGGCGACTTATAAACAAACTGAGCACCCTAGGGATGGACCCTAAAGTTACTGCTTGGGTTAGAAATTGGATGGGTGGGAGACGACAAAGAGTACAAGTAAATGGATCCCACTCTGAGGAGAAGGATGTTACCAGTGGTGTGCCCCAGGGATCCGTCCTTGGTCCGATTCTTTTTAACATCTTTGTTAGTGATATAGCGGAAGGGCTGTCAGGTATGGTTTGCCTCTTTGCGGATGATACCAAAATCTGCAATAGAGTAGACACCCAGGAAGGTGTAGATAACATGAGGAGGGATCTAGCTAAGCTTGAAGAATGGTCTAGAATTTGGCAGCTGGGATTTAATGTTAAAAAATGTAAGGTCATGCATTTGGGCTGCAGCAATCCAAGGGAGTAATATAGTATAGGGGATGAAGTACTTTTGTCCACTAAAGAAGAGCAGGACCTAGGCGTGGTTGTGTCTGATCTTAAAGTAGCTAAACAGGTAGAAAAGGCGACGGCAAAAGCTGGAAGGATGCTTGGGTGCATACGGAGAGGAATGGCTAGCAGAAAAAAGGAGGTGATAATGCCTCTCTATAAGTCTTTGGTGCAACCTCATTTGGAGTATAGTGTGCAATTCTGGAGACCGCACCTTCAAAAGGATGTGAACAGGATGGAGTCGGTGCAGAGGGTGGCTACTAAAATGATTAGTGGTCTTCATTATAAAGCATATGAGGACAGACTGAAGGATCTTAATATGTACACCTTTGAGGAAAGGCGGGATAGAGGTGATATGATTGAGATGTTTAAATACCTCTGTGGCATAAATGTTCAGGGAGAGAGCCTCTTTCAATTGAAAGCAAGTTCTGGTACGAGGGGACATGGGATGAGGTTGAAGGGAGGTAGATTCAGGAGTGATATGCGAAATATTTCTTTACGGAAAGAGTAGTGGATCCGTGGATTAGTCTCCCAGTGGAGGTGGTAGAGATGAGGACAGTAACTGAATTTAAAAAAGCATGGGACAAACACAGAGGATCTCTAAAGGTAAAAAGGGGACTGTTTTAGTTGTTGATATGGAAGGACAGACAAGATAGGCCATGTGGTCTTTTTCTGTCATCATATTTCTATGTTTCTATGTTTCTACCCTGTAGCTTCATTGCATGTCCCCTAGTCTTTCTATATTCTGATAACGTAAACAATCGATCTACGTTTATCCGTTCCACTCCGTTCATTAATTTATAGACTTCTATCATATCTCCCCTCAGCCGTCTCTTTTCCAGGTTAAAGAGCTCTAACCTTTTTAGCCTTTCTTCATAGGAGTATCCTTCCATCCCCTTTACCATTTTGGTGGCTCTTCTCTGAACCTTTTCTAATAACGCTATATCCTTTTTAAGATACAGCGACCAGAATTGCACACAATATTCAAGGTGCAGTCTCACAATGGAACGATATAGAGGCATTATAATATCTTTTGTTTTATTTTCCATTCCTTTCCTTATAATACCTAGCATTCTATTTGCTCTCTTGGCTGCCGCTGCACACTGGGCCGAGGGTTTTAACATGTTATCCACAATGACACCTAAATCTTTTTCCTGGGTGATGGATCCTAATGTGGAACCTTGCATCGTGTAACCATAGATTGGGTTGTTCGTCCCTAGGTGCATAACTTTGCATTTGTCCACATTAAATTTCATCTGCCATTTTGATGCCCAGTCTTCCAATTTATCAAGATCCTCTTGCAATTTTCCACAATCCTCTTGGGTTTTAACAACTTTAAATAGTTTTGTGTCATCTGAAAATTTGATAACCTCACTCATTATTCCCTTTTACAGGTCATTTATGAATATGTCAAAAAGCATTAGGAAAATTGGCCATTTAGCCCTACCCTCTGCTTTCTATCTTTTAACCAGTTCCTGATCCAGAGTAGTACACTGCCTCCTATCCCATTACTCTAGTTTTGCCAAACGTCTCTGATGAGGGACCTTGTCAAAGGCTTTCTGAAAGTCCAGATATGCTATATCAACCGACTCACCTTTGTCCACCTGTTTATTCACACCTTCAAAAAAATATAACAGATTAGTAAGACAAGATCTTCCTTGTCTAAAGTCATGTTGGCTGTCTCCCATTAGGCCATGACTATCTACATGCTAAGTAATTTTGTTCTTTATGATGGTTTCTACCATTTTTCCCAGTACTGACTTCAGGCTCACCGGTCTGTAGTTTCCCGGATCATCCCTGGAACCCTTTTTAAAAATTGGCGTTACATTGGCAATCCTCCAATCTTCAGATATTACAGATGATTTTAATGAAAATTCACAGATTACTAATAGCAGGTCTGCAATCTCATATTTCATTTCTTTCAACATCCTTAGATGAATACCGTCCAGCCCAGGTGATTTGCTACTCTTAAGTTTATCTAATAGTTGTAATACATCTTCCCGTTGTATCGATATTTCCTTCAATTCTTCCGCACCTTTAAATACCACTTCAGTCATGGGTAACATCCCTACATCTTCCTCAGTAAAGACCGAAGCAAAGAATTCATTCAGTCTCTCCTCTATTGCCTTGTTGCCTCTTAGTGCCCCTTTAACCCCTCTATCATCTAATGGACCAACTGACTCTCTCACAGGTTTCTTTCTATGAATGTACTTGAAAAAGTCTTTATTTCACGTTTTTGCTTCTGCAGCAAGCTTCTTCTCAAATTCTCCCTTTGCCTGCCTTATCAATGTCTTGCATTTGACTTGCCAGTGCTTGAGCTGTTTCCAGGTTTCTTCGTTTGGCTCTTTTTTCCATTTCCTTAATAATGCTTTTTTGGCAACAACAGCCTCTCTGACCTCATCTTTAAACCATGCTGGCAGTTTTTTGGACTTCGTTCCACTTTTCTTAAAGGATGGAATACAGCTGGTCTGGGCTTCCAAGATAGTATTTTTCAACAACACCCAAGCTTGATGTAAGTCTTTTTTTTTTTTTATTTATAAATTTGAAAACCTTACAAAAGGAAAATATCAGTACTTTAACAATATTAATAATAGTATTATTGAAGAAAGAAGTAACACATTAGTCCACATTTAGGAGAGCTACATTCAAAAAGATATTGTAACAAAGCAACCAACAGGTCCTGGACATAGATTCATAAGCTCAATATACATTGTCAGGAGGAAAAGAAAATAAACTAAAATAAGCTTGATGTAAGTCTTTAACCTTTGCAACTGCTCCTTTTAGTTTTTTCTTAACTATTTTTCTCATTTTATCATAGTCTCCCTTTCAAAAGTTAAAAGGTAGTACTGTGGATTTCCTTACTATCCCTCCTCCACTAATTAAATCAAACGCGATCATGCTATGATCACTATTGCCAAGTGGCCCCAACACCCTTATCTCTTTCACTAGATCTGGTGTTCCACTAAGGAGTAGGTCTAATATGGCTTCCCCTCTGGTCGGTTCATGAACCAGCTGCTCCAAGAAGCAGTCATTTATTTCATTTAGGAATTTTATCTCCCTAGCATGTCCTGAGGTGACACTGACCCAGTCGATACCGGGGTAATTGAAATCACCCATTATTATTACTGCGCTGTAACTTTTGTTAGCTTCCTTGATTTCTTTGAGCATTTCATCATCCATTTGTTCATTCTGGCCAGGCGGTCGATAGTACAACCCCACTACCATCGCCTTCCCCTTTTTACATGGAATTTCAATCCACAGAGATTCTACAGCAAATTTTGTTTCCTGCCAAACTTTAATCCTTTCTGACTCAGTGCCCTCTCTAACATAGAATGCAACCCTTCCACCTATTTGATCAGCTCTATCATTATGATATAGTTTGTACCCACGTATCACAGTGTCCCACTGGTTGTCCTCCTTCCACCATGTTTCTGATATTCCAATCTTATCTAACCTCTCATTTAATGCTATATATTCTAACTCTCCCATTTTATTTTTTAGACTTCTAGCATTTGCATACAAGCATTTTAGAGACTGTATTTTATTCATATTAATCTGGCTATTGGTAGGCATGGGTAATTTGGGATCTTTAAGCTCTTTCTACTCCATACTCGAGGGCATTTGGGCTACTTTACTCTTTTTTTGAACCTCTCTGCTTTTGGTAGTATCCTTCAAGGATACATTCTTCCGAACCATGCGCTCTTGGGCGACTGTCAGCTTTCCCCTATTATCTAGTTTAAAAGCTGCTCTATCTCCTTTTTAAAGGTTAATGCCAGCAGCCTGGTTCCATCCCTGTTAAGGTGAAGCCCATCCCTTCGGAAGAGCCCCTCCTTTCCTCAGAATGTTCCCCAGTTCCTAGCAAATCCAAAACCCTCATCTCTGCATCATTGTCTCATCCACGCATTGAGACTCCGGAGCTCTGCCTGCCTTTTCGGTCCTGCGCGCAGAACGGGAAGCATTTCGGAGAACACTACCCTGGAAGTTCTGGATTTCAACTTCCTATCTAAAAGCCTAAATTTAGCCTCCAGAACCTCCCTACCACATTTTCCTATGTCATTGGAACCAACATGTACCAAGACAGCAGACTCCTCCCCAGCACTATCTAAGACCTTTATGATTGTACAAGAAATCCCTTACATGGGAAGGCGAGTTCAGGGAGCCTAAGACGGCAGCAGCTACTTACCATGAGTAGCAGCAGCTTTGCCAGTCCTTCACTCTGTTACCTTTACTTTTTCCTTCTTATGCTGCTCTCTGCTCATAAGATGAATGCCAAGCAACTGCAAGCAGCAATAACAGCAGTAGCAGCAGCAGCAGCACTTTGGGGGCTTATGGATACATTTATGAGACCCTCTGGTGGTGCAGCAGCTCCAAATCAGTTGCTGGGTTGTGAGGCAGTGAAAGGAGACTGTACATCTGCCCTTAATCAAGACATCGCCCTTCGCCTGGAGCTCTAACCTTTGGAGCAGCCAGCCTGGAAGTTCTTGGCCACCTAGTCAGAAACGCCAACAGGAGAAAGTGCCTGCGATTTTGAGTGGCCCAGCCTGACGTGTACTGGGGTAAGTTCCCTGTCTCAGTAGGTATGTCCGGCTCACCAGAGGCATCCAGTACTCCCACAAAGAAGATGGAACATCCTGAGCAGAGTGAGGCTTCATTTTCTTTATTTTCACTGGCTCATCAAGGAAAACTTTCTCCACCCTCTGCCTCTCAGTTAACAGGCTTGGTAAGACCAAACGTGTTCAACTTTGAGATACTGTGAATGGTATATTTATTTTAGAACAATCTCTTTCCAATCAGCTCAGGGGGATTGCCCAGAATGTGGTTTAGATTGATCACAAGACAGACAAACATGAGTGTGAATTAGAAGATTTAAAGGTGAATTGACTACATTGGAGGAAAAGACTGAACAGAATTATTCTTCCAGTTTGGCATAAAGGACTCTATTTATTCATAAGAAACTTGAGTTCCTTGAAAATGCTAATCAGAGGCGTAACCTAGGCTATTGAATTTTCCAAAAGTTCCAACCATCTCAGCTCAGGAGATTTTTAGAAGATATTTGTTAAATGTATTGAAGATCCCTTCTGAATCTTGTGGTAAGGAGAACTGTGCAGAGGAAATGGAATGGGAGGAAAATGAGCCCTGTCCCTTTAAATCTGGAGAGAAAAGCAGTTCCTATAGAAACCACAATCCTCCAAGGCAGAGTATACCGAGCACTAAGCCCCACCCACCTAGTGACGTCAGGGCTAGGTTGAGCACTGATGAGGTGCACGTGAGTAGGAAGAAGGGTGTGGTGCCTGAAAGGCAGCAATTTAAAAGTGCTTCAGTTTTAGAAGAAGGAGGGCAGGCAGTTCTTAGAGTCCGTGGAGTTCCAAAGGCAGTTGATGCAGTTCAAGCAAGGGAAGCTGGTTCTGAAGAGGACAAGCTTGAAGTCAGAAACTTGCTGGGTCCTGAAGCAGGTACTTTAGTTCCAGTGGAAAAGGGAACTTCAGGAAGAAACCTGGCTGATCCACATGCAAGGGTGAATGAGAAGCAGAGGGTGTCTGGAACCCAGAGCAGGCAACAGTATCTGGGACAAAGACGTGTTTCCAGGTGGGGAAACGGATTAAAGCAGCCCTTAAGCCTTGAAGGTAATGGAAATGTCTTATCTTTAATTCCTACCAAAAGCCAAGCTGAAGGAATAGTTAAAGAATTAAAAGACAGTGCTAAACGTTGTGTTCCCCTGAACCCTGAAAGGCAAACGTTTAATAAGCATAGAATATATGCCAGTGACTGCCAAGCCTCAACTCTGAAAGAGATTGCTAGCCTGTTGAAAGGGAGAGAAACTCCATTGCAAGAGCCCGTGGCTGGAGACCACAGGGAACAGCTGCTGTTAAAACTAAATGAGCTAATAAGGAAGGAGAATAGCCAGTCTCCTGATATACAGGATAAGGAAGATAGTCACAGCAAATCTGTGAATGAGATGGAAATAGATTTGTTTGAAAACCCTAATGATTCTGATGTAGAGGAAATGCAGTGTTCTTTTTGCATGGCCAAGAACCTGAATATGTGCTAATTCATTACCTATGTGAAGGACTGTTTCATGAAAGCAATTAAGGACTTGTGCTGCACATTGCTTAAAGAAAGGAAACCTGCTGGTAGTTGAAATACTGCCAAGTGTTTACCTGCATAACTTGTGTAAAGTGAAAAGCTCTTTTGAAAGTGAAAAGCAAGAAGCTAATCTGAACAACAGATTGAGATTTAGAAGCTTGTTCCTCGCTGGAAGCTAAGAGTTGATATTCAAAAGGACATTCCTGTATTTTTGTGTTAAGCCTGTTTTCACATTCTTTGTTTGCATTATTGGAGAATTATCCAATTTCAGTTGGGGTCATGAATTCAATGCGGAGGGGAAATCCCGAAATAAATTCTCTGTTTTGCCTAATTACCATGTGGTCACACTCCTTGCTCTAAAAGTACATTACCCAGCAGCCCTCCTCGGTGGCCATCTTGGACAGAAGTAATAGTAGAGAGTAAGACAGGCGAGCCCACCCGCTCCCAGGCTACCGCCTGGATGGTTGGACGCGACAATCTATACCACCAATTTTAAGTATTTTTTGTTTGTTTTCAGCTAAAATTAGGCTTCCTGAGGTGCCGCAACAGTCATCTTTCATGTCTATGGATAGCTTCAACTTGACAAATCCAAACAGAGAGAGAGAGAGAGCATCCGATGGTACAACAAAAGAACAAAAGAGGCAGGTGCACCCAACAATGTGGTCAAGTTACCAACTTTATTTCAGCCCCAACACATTTTGGCAATGCCTTAAAGATAAAAATAAGAAAACAACACTACATAAAAATGTACAAAGATACAGGTAAAAATGTATCCTAAGGATGACCATATAAAGATATCAATGAACAATAATAATGATGCAATAGAATTAAAAAACAATAATAATAATGCAATAGAATTAAAAAGCAGAACAAGTTCAAAAACATTCAAAATCAGAATTAAAAGCTGCACAATGTAAATCAAGATATGTAACAATTTTTTTAAAAAGGTGATAGTCCAAACCAAATACAAATGTGATACATTCAACATGTGCTAAGAAGAGATGATTAAAAAGTTATAATTCAATCAGACCCACAGATTGAAATTAAATAACATTAACAGAAAGCAATGATTATGTGGAGTACACACATGTTATAAGGATGAAAGGGAAAAACGCATGTACAAGGAAATGAGAAGGACATGACCCTTGGTACAAAAAAAGAGGGGGGGAGGGGGGATCAAACCCACTATACTGAAACCCTAAGACTCCTACAGGTAAAACCAATAATAAACAAACTCACTGTGATACTGTATGCAATACATAATGTGTTGGAACACTTGAGTCCTACAAGTGAGAGCAAAAAATTAACAGAGGTAAAAAACCTGATTCATCAATTGGAATCTGTGAAGGGAAAGGACCCACTGAGGAAGCCAACCCACTGCCCTCTCATAATGCCCACATACAAAGCAACTGTATGTTATGCAATAACAGAAAAAACAGAGCATGAAGTGAAAACCACTAGAACATCAAGCACGGTGTGCTCAAGCAATAAAAAGCATGAGGCTGAAATTATAATGCTCTGGACAAAATTGAATGCTTAGCTTAAAATCATAATAGCTGAGAAATATCATCTGTGCAGTCTGTTAGAAACCAAACAAAACAGGCACAGGGTATGAGCCAGAACCTAAAAATAAAAAAGGAACCAACCTTGTCTGAGCTACTTGAAATGCCGGTAAGGCAAATGAGGGCTGGAGAGGGAAACTCCTGTAGTTTAAACTGCATTTGGCACCAAGAAAAAGGTCAAAGGTGAGGGTGTCAGCATGGAGAAAGTGAAACCAAAAGCAAATACTCTGCAAATAAAAGATCTCATAGCAACTGTGAACCAATCGGTGTGCTATGCAGAAAAAGGGGAGGACCTTAGCAAAATCATTGGATGGTTTATAGGCTAAAACCATAGCCAGAAAAAAGAAACCATAAAATTCACATGTGGTGAAGATCCAAAATCATAAACCAGGGGCACAATAAAAATAGAAAAACAAATAAAAAATTGTAAAACCATGAATATAGAAACTAGAGAGCACCCTCATATGTTTGCCATGATTTTAAAATGAGATCCCAAAGCAGAGAAAGTCTGTGCACATGTGTTCAACATACATGAACAACTGATGTCAAATTGTCTTATTAATAATAAAAAATGCACATGAACAACATTAAAAGAGAGGGGAGGGAGAAAGAGGAGAGGAAGGAGGGAGGGAGGTGGAGGTATGGGGAGGGGTAGAGGAGGGAGAAGGGAGAAGTGATGGGGAAGGGGGAAGGAAAGGAAAGGAAGAGAAGGTAGGGGAAAGGAGAGGAAAGCGGGGGAGAGGGGAAGGGAGAGAGGGGAGGGGAGGGGGAGGAGGAAGAAGGAGGGGGAGGAAAGAATGGGGCAGGGAGGAGGAAGAGGGGAGGGGGAGGGGAAGTGGGAGTGGGAAGGGGAAGGGGAAAAGGAGGGGAAAGGGGGGAAAAAAGGGAGAAGAAGGGGAGGGAGGAGGGAGGGGGAGAAGAAAAGAGTGGAGAAGGGAAAGGGGAAGGGGAAGGAGGAAAAGGAAGGGGGAAGGGAGAGGGGAAGAGAGGGGGAGAGGAGGAGGAAGAGAGGGGGTGGGGAATGTGGAGAGGGGGAGGGTGGGAAGGAAAGAAGTGGTAGAAGGAAGGGGGAAAGGGAAAGGAGGAGGGGGAAAGGAGAGAACAAAAATGGAGAGGGGACGAGGGAGGGGAAGAGAGGGGTGAGGGGGAAGGGGAAGAGGGGATGTGAGGGGGAAGGGGAAGAGGGGAGGTGGAGGAGAGGGGAGGGTAAGGGGTAGGGGATGTGGAAAGTTGGGAGAGGGGAAATGGTGAAGGGGGAAGGTGAAGGGAAAGGGGGAGGGGAAGGGGGAAAAGGAGGAAGGGAAGGGGAGGGGAGGAGGGGGAAAGGTGGGAGTGAGAGGAGGGGAGGGAGAAGGGTGAGGGAGGGGAAGGGGAAGAAGGGATAGGGAAGGAGGAAAGGGGGAAGGAGGGCGAGGGGAGAAGAGGAAGGAGTTGCTGAAACGCATGGGGGCTGAAATAAGGTTGGTAACCTGATCACACTGCTTTGTGCACCTGCCTCTTTTGTACTTTAGTTTCAACTTAACAGCATTTTTGGAGAGAAATGATAGTCTTGTGTGGCAGATACATTGTTGGCGACTTTACTTCAGGAGCCAGATAAATATTGGCTGCTTAAAATATTCTTTAAGATTAAAGATACCAAATGTATGGATTGCAATATTAAAATGCTCCCAGATGTCTCAAAAGAGTGACCCAGAAAAGGAGGAAATAATTCCTTCTCTTAAAACCTGTGATAATCCAGATTGGGAAATGTTTTTGTTGTATGTTCCTTGTAAATACTTGGCTAAACTAAGGGGAGCCAGTTATATTTCCTTTGAACTACAGCAGCTAGCTTATTTGTTGCCAGTAAAGCTACTTCTGCTCAACCCTCTATGGTCATGGGAGCTGGTGATAGCTCCAAGGTACAGGAGCCATTGCTTGGAAAGAATTAAGGATAGTATCGCTGTTAAGTGCACTCCTTTCTTTGAAGTTGTTTCTTTTATATTGTGTACACTTCCTAAATTGTGGAGAAGAGGCTGCATTTTTCTTTCTTTTCTCTACTGGTGTAGGTGGTATTATGTGTAGCCATTACGTAACTGTTGCTGGGCCTTGCCATCTTTTGCCCCTCTGTGGAGATGAAAGCAGATGACTGATCTTTCTCATTTCCATTGAAAGCTACAGCTGTTAGAAGTTTCCTCCTCAGATTGGCTGGTGGACTATAGGGGGATTGGCAACTGTCCTTGCTCTTGTTCTCCAGCGGTGCTGTTGCTGGCCCTAGATCTGTCAGGAGTATGAAGAGTTTTGTGTCTCTCAGGGAGAGAGAATAACGTTTTTTCTCGAGTCTCGCTGAGTATCTTCATAGGGTGATCCTTATGTATAAAAGCTATACCAAATCTCAACAAAGTGACATTGCAATGAAGTATGGTAGTTAAAAAAAAAGAAAAATACATACTGGCTGTACATCATCCAGAATAAAAAGGTGTTCAGCTGTAGCTTACGCACTAGGTCTAAAGATGGTGGCAGAAGTAGTGCATGCACTGCAGATGAAGATAACACCCTGCTACAGATAAAGGCCATGGTAAACCTGTTCATGGACCCACTGTGGCAGGAGATAAACCACAGAAATTAATGATAAAGTTAAGCAGATTAATTACAATTTAGTGGACATCTGCAGAACAGGAGACAATGTAATGCTGCCTTTATGATACAAACTCTGCATTTAAGTCGAGAGGTTATACCAAGATAATAGACCCACAGCTGAAAGAATAATATTGCCATAGAAAAACTGCAGAAAGCAACTGAAGCAAATTTTGCCTTACCAATTTATTAGAATTTTTTGAAAGGGTAAAAGTGAGTCAGTTGATATAGGGGGTTATTATAGAAGCCTCATTCACAATTCCCACTTGAAAAATTCATCATTTACACATTGAAATGCCATTCACATGGAAATGGTGATTTTAGAAAAGGCTAAGTTTACATGTAGATGTCATTAATATGTAGAAATTGCAAGGAGTCTTAGGGCATGGGTCAAAAATCTATACATGTATTTTTGTTGCATGTGCATTCCCTACACAGGGAATACACATGCATTACCAAAATTGCCTAACATGGCAGTGTCCTCCCAGGATGAGACAGCTGACCCCATGTTCTGCATCCCAGGATGTACCCCTGAATATCACTCCATCAGATAAGGAATTATTGCCTTATAGGGCCAGATGCTGCCATTTTTTAAGATGAAAGCATGGGAGCAGATGCATTTATTTAGCCATATTTATATACAGCCTTTCTCCTGGTCAAAACGGTTACAACCAAAACATGGAGAGTACATTGAACAGATAGAAGTGAGGGGGGATACCATTACCCAAGGGGAGGGGATAGCATATTTACAATGATTGTGATGAGGAAGCCTCTAGTGAGCATATGGAAGTAGAAGAAAAGAATGATTTTACCTTTAAGAAAAGTGACATCCCTGCAGTACACACATTTCAGCGTTTGCCAAAAGAAAGCAAGCACAGAGAAACTGAAGCTAGGCTTGCACACCCAAGCTCTGCTGACGTAGTAGCTAGCTTGGAACCTAATTACAGACACCTGTCCAGAGAGGCAGAGACATGGCTCACAGAGCAAGAATATAAACCCTGGCTAGAGAGAGAGTCAAGAGGACAAGGAGAACAAGGAGGACGAGGAAGCAGGAGGAGAAGGGAAGAACAAGGAAGAGACAGAACCACGACAACAGCACTCGAGAGGGAACATAGGAGGAGAGACAACTGGCGAAGTGGAGGTGAAACAATCAGAGCAGAAGGGGAGAAGAGAAACCTTCAAACCCCAGTGCCAGATAGAAAGGTTCAGAGAGTTCAGAGGTGGGAGCCCAGGACTCAGTCCAAGAGTCTACAAAGCCTAGCCTGGAACAGGGAACCGGGGCAGAGCTCCAGGGAGGAACTCCAACAAGGGAACCAGAGACTGCTTCCCCATAGCTGGAGAGAGATTGCTGAACAGAGCCAGAGAGGAGTCTCCACAACCTCAGGTACCTGTAATCCCTATCTCATAGAGCTGTGCTCAAAGGAGACACAGAACCCCTTAGGGAGGAGTTACCCTAAGACGTATGATAGTAGCTTGAAGCAAAACACTGCAGTTCAGGAGTTGGAGGAAATGCAAGTGGACTGTAATGAGAATGATTCATTATCATCTGAAGTACCTATGAACTGTACATTGTGTTTAGCTGATGACATTGAATCCCTTTGCTAGTGTATATTGGAGTTATACAAAATAGCACCAGGTCAACTTACAGAGTAATAGAAAGTGACCAAAAAGATAATACAATTACTCTATTAACAGCAACACTTATTAACAGGAGACTCAAAAATGTGGGGGTAATTCAAAAAATGGCACGGGGATTCTCAGACCAGTCGGCTCAAAAACTAGATACTAGGTGTCTAAGAATGCCGCTAAAACATCAATGACTGTCCACCGGCCCAAGTCACTTCTTTTTAATTGTTGAATTGCTTTTAAATTATATATTCAAGTGTAAGGATGACATTTCCCATACACCCACAAAATGCAGCAAAACAGTGAAAGAACAAAAATACTTAACTTCAGATACCCCAACGCCAGTTATCTCAGCACCATTTAAAGTGTTTCACTCAACAGAACTGAGTTTCTTCAGGGGGATTTATAACTGGAAAAAATAAAAAGTTAAGTTAAAAAATCGCTGTGACAGTCTCTCATATTAGTGCAAAAAATCAACAGATGTATCATTCCCAGCAGACACAGCTACAAGCCATACCTGAAATATTTAATCGATGCTGTCCACGTTTTAAAACTGAAGAGTGTAGCTTATAAGGTTCCAATGCTCAAAAAAAGTCTAAGAGCACCTTTAAATAGGGTTGTCATGACGTCACCAGCCAAAACAATATGCTCCATATCAAAATATAACTTTATGGACTATTGACAGGAGCGAAAGAGCCAACAAGTGGGAATGTGGGTGTGTATATTGGAGAGCTGAGGGAAGACAGGAAAAGAGAATATTTTTCTTTGTTGAAGGAAGCTGCTATGTTTTTCTTTATCTGTTAAGCAGTTGCACTTTTGAGTAAAGAGTGTGAAGTTCAGCCAGCATACTTGTGTAAATAACCTTGAGCGAACAACTGAAGAATTATCCTGATGCAATCTGCATGGAACCTTTTGTTTTGGGAATACATTTTGTCATCTTTGCCTTTACCACTGGTTTCACGACTATTTCTTCTTAGAAGGCAAAAAGAACTACCACTCCCAGCAGTCTTAGCGGGAGCAAAATAGTTTATCCCACCTTCTATAAGGAGAACATAATGGCAACCCTAACCCTCTTAGCCTGAGGCGGAGGGCTAGGGCATGACATGATATTATGTTACTTACATTCTTTTACATTATTGTCCTTCTCTTCAGTCATATTTGCATTTCAGTACTATTTACAGTTCAGGTTCTCTCTGTTAACTCAGCCTGTTTTGTATAGCTTTGTTCTGTGTTGTCCCAAGATTCTCCCTGAAGAGGAGAGTTTTTATCTGCTTTCTGAATGCAGGGAGATCTTTGTTGTTGCGGATTAGGTTTGGAAGGGTGTTCCATAGTGAGAGTGCATAAAGGTCGAATGCACGGTTACAGGTTTGAGCATTAAATTTTGTTCTGATATGAGAAAAAACGAGAGTATTGTTTGAGGTCTGCCGAGTAGGCCTTCCAGAGTTCATCCGGGATAGAAGGGTTTGCAGGTAAGATGATGGCTGTTGATGGATTGCTTTATGTATGTATGAGGGTCAGTGCTTTATATTTTATGCATGCTTCTAGTGGAAGGATGTGCAGATCTCTTAGGACAGGGGTTATGTGCTCGCATTTCTTTATCCTTTGTATGATCCGTGCTTTGGTGTTAAGGGCAGTCCGTAGTGGATTGATGGTGGTGGTGGTGAGTCCTTGGTATATTGTATTGCAGTAGTCTAAGTGAGGTAGAGTCATTGCTTGCATAACTGTACGGAAGTCTTGTGTTTTGATGAGCGTTCTGAGTCTCTGTACCATTTTTGCTTTGAAGTAGACAGCTTTTGTGGTTTTTGCAACCTGCTGTTTAAATGATAGTGTCTTGTCAAGGATGATTCCTAGATATTTTACGTGCGGTTGTACTGCTATTTTAGCTGTGCCTAGGTTGAGGGATGGGGGGGAGCGAAGGATTGGTCCTTTGTCACAAACAGAGCTTCTGCTTTTTAAAGTTTATGGTAAGATTGTTTTCTTTTAGCCATCTTGAGACATCATTAAAACATTCAATTAGTTTCAGGTTATTTGGATCAGTTGTTGTAATTGGTCCGTACAGCATGATGTCATCTGCATATAGGTGGTAGTTGATATTGTAGGATTGTATTATTTCACAGAGGGGTTGGAGATAAATGTTGAATAGAGTTTCTGAGAACGATGAACCTTGGGGTATTCCTTGAGTTTGTTTAAAGGGGGAAGAGGTAGCAGAGCTGGTTCGGATGAGTTGAAATCTGTTGTCTAGGTATGGATGGAACCACTCTAGTACTTTGCCTTGTATTCCAATGTCTTGTAGTCTGGATAGTAGGATGTCGTGCGCAACTGTGTCAAATGCTGCGGAGATATCCAGAAAGATGAGCGCGTAGCTCGATTGTTTGGTCTGCATCCCTTTGGTGATGGTATTTAGGAGAGTGATCATGAGGGTTTTGACACTATGTGAGGGGTAGAATCCATGTTGCTGTGGGTCCAGAGTGGTGTTGTTTTCTAGGTGTTCTTGTAGTTGCTGTTGGGCTATTTTTTCAATTATCTTTGCGGTGAACGGCTTGCGGCTTGCTATTGGTCTGAATGATGCAGGATCCAGTGGGTCAAGCTCTGATTTCTTAAGGGATGGGCATATGATGGAAGTTTTTAGGTTGGTGGGAATTCTTCCTTGTTCTAATGATGCATTTACCATGTTTGCTAGTGTTGTACTCAGCTCTTCTTTTGATTTTTTTATCCACTCTACCGGGCATGGGTCAAGTACTGAGGTTGTGGTATTTAGCACTAATATTGTGGTTTCAATTCTTTCTTTCAAGGTCTTCTCAAATGTTTTCCAGGCAATGATTGAGTTATTAGTGGGGGTAGTTCGCATTTTTGTGGTATGTGGGATGGGTTGCTGTTGAAGTTGTTTATACTGTGCTGCCAATTGCTGTGGTGGAAGGTTTGGGAGTTGGCTTTCCAAGTTGGGTGTTTTCATTAGTCTTGACAATATCAAACAGCTCACGTGGTCTGTTAATTGATGACATTATAATCTTCTGGTGGTATGCTCTCCTCCTAGCATTATCTGTTTCAATGCGGCATTTATCAAGCTTATTCATGTATGTCGCTCTGTCCATTTCATTTTTTGATTTCCTCATAGCAACATGGATTCCGCCCCTCACATGGTGTCGAAACCCTCACAGCAACATGGATTCCATTGCATGTGGGCAGTGCTCCTGCTCCCTAACTGTTAAGGTACTGGGTCCTGATGCTTTCAGGGGGAGTTCAGGGGTGGGGAGGATAGGGGCAACTGAGCCACCAGGCTATTTTCTTAGCTCGGGGGGTGAGGGTAGGGATCAGTGGGCCAACAGGCTATTTTCTTGGTTCAGGGGGATTGTGTTTCCGGGGGGGGGGGGGAGTGCTGATCTGGTCATCTGAGGTGCACTACAGCATAGAGCAGTTTGTTGCATTGAGCTGTGAATCTATTGACTTCTGTTCTAGATTCTTATTCTATGCACTTTTCTTTTACAATATTTCTAGCCCTGGTTGAATTCTTGGACTTACAATCCTTAATTCTTGTATGAAATTTCTAGTTACTTTTAAGAAACACCTCTCAGCAGACATATTGTGCCTTTTTTGCAACAACCCCCCAACAGGAGAGCAAGAAGATCAACCAATAACAATCTCCTTTCAATTCCAAGTGCTTTCATCCACTCCAACCATACCACTACCAGCAGAGCCTTTTCCTTCTTTACCCCCACCATTTGGAATTCCCTCTCCCCTAAAATACAAGCACTCACAGACCTAGCTGAATTCCATTGCAATTTAAAAATCCTTCTCTTCCTGGAACACTTTGAACCTGACACTTTTTCTATGTCACTTTCCACAAATCCGTTCCCTGCACTTTTGAGTCCTATAATTCCACCTCTGATCTTCCTCCTCTCCCGAATATACCTTAAAAAATGTTTTGTCACTACACTTCACACCTTTAGCCATCTTTTCTTCTGCCTTTGATTTTGCCATCTATATTTCTCTTTTTTGTCTCTTTTAGATTTATCCTGGATTATTTTCTTTGTTTCTGTGTTTGCGAACTTCTGAATGTTGTGAAAGCAGTTTTTTGCCTTATTTTGTGCAGCCACTTCTTTGGAGAACCAAATAGGTTTCTTTTTCCTCTGGTTTTTATTTACTTTCCTTACATATGTATCTGTTGCCCCTTTTATTGCCTTCTTTTCCCCACTGCAATTCCATTTCCCTTATCCCCTACCACCCTGCCAATTCCTCCTTCAGGCACTTGGTCATTTTGCTGAAGCCAGCATTTTTGAAGTCTAGGATTTTGAGCTTGCTGTGATTGGACTCCGCCTTGGCTTTTATCTCAAACCTCACTGTGGGATGATCACTGCTGCTCACATGGGCACCCACCCAGATATTCGACACGCTATCTCCGTTGGTGAGCACTAAATCCAGCATCGAGCTTTCCCTGGTCGTTTCCATCATGATTTGTCTAATAATAACCCTTTAGTCTGACAATACCACTTTTGCTCTTCCTTCTCTCAATAACTTATCTAAAAAATGTCTTACTCTCCTATTTTATTGCATTGGCTATTTCTTTGCTAGCCTCTCTAAGTTTTTTCAAATATAGATGCCTTTCTTCCTCTCTCTGTGATTTCTTGTAGTTCATAAAGGCCTCCCCTTTTTTCTTCACCTTTTCAGATACTTCTTTTGAGAACCATAGCAGCCTACTTTTCCTTTTACCGTTATTTACATTTCTAACAAAAGGTTTGTTGCCCTTAAAATATCCCCTTTCAGTTTTGCCCACTGTTTTTTTCTATATCCCCCAGCTGTTCCCATCCTGCTAATGACTCCTTGAGGTATTGGCACTTCTTGGCAAATTTAGTTTTCCTAAAGTCAAAGACCCTCACTTTTGAATGTTTTTTATCAGCCCTAGTCCTAATACTGAACCACACCATCTGGTGATCACTAGATGTGAGATGATCTCCCACTATAAAATCAGAAACGCTTTCACCATTGGTAAACAATCCAGTATGGCCCCTTCGCGTGTGGGTTCTATTACCCGTTGACCGAATAGTTTTCCCTCTAGAGAATCCAGGATGACACCGCAGTAGGGATGTGCCAATCAACATCTGGCATATTGAAATCAGTAGCACTTCCTCTTTCCTCGCAATGCTGCATGTCTTCTATTAAATCTCCTTCCACTTCTTTTCCTTGTGAGAGTGGTTTATATATCACACCAATGCAAATGGATTTCTCTTTCCGTATTTCTAGTTTAACCTGCAGTGCCCCCTCTTTCCCTTTTATACTAACAAAGACATTTATCAAGTCTACACCAGATCTTGGTTATCTTATTAATGATCCAGTTCATAAATTGTGTGAAACCATGTCCATGAAAGTAAATGTTGCAATTAGCTTCTGGGCCTGGAAAACTCTATTAGCCTTTTAGCTGGATTTTTTAGGGTGGGTGGGGGGGGGGGGGGGGGGAGTGCAGCCACCTCTTAATTAACAAAATTGTTCTGAAATGAAAAATGTATAGAAACAAATGAAACAAAATGAAAATATATAAAAGCAAACTGAAATAAAATGAAAACAAAATTGCTAATGACTAAGGAAACTATAAAAAAATTAAATATTTTTTCCTGCATACCCCTACTAAATACTGTAACATGGTACTAAGGTGTGGGGAAGAAGAACCTAAAACTAGTACTTTTCAATATTTTTAACTGTGTCAAGTTCACTAGGGGCAGGGGTAAAACCCCCGCTACTACCTTTTTTTTTGTTTCATTTATATATTTATGAATTTTCAAAAAAAAATAATCAAACAACGCTTGAACAGAAAAGATAATTCATCCAGAAACTAATACATCAAACACAATCCTAAAGAAAACAAAAAAAAATCACAGAAATATCTGTAGTCCACATGTTGGGAGGGAATAGAACAGAAAAAAACACACAGTTGGATAGAGAAAAGCCAGCAGCACAAAATCAGAATACAAAAGAAAAAGAAAACAAGAGGGGTGCGAGACCCCGAGGTATAAACATCCACGGCATGGTCCCTTAATACTAAGCTTAAGCTTTAAGCATCTCAGTGGGAGTAGACACAAGAGACAGTCTAGCACTAACAAAAGCAGATAAATCCTCTGGTTGATAAAATATAAATCTTTGTGTTTTAAGCCCAACAATACATTTACAATAATAAGATGCTAATAATAAGAGTCCTAACTGCAGGACTCCAGCTTTTAACAAAAGAGACTGCCTTCACAGGAAACATAGAGACCTTAACCCCCAGAAACAAAGAAGCCCATTTTTTATAATACAGCTTATGCAACCGGTCTCTATCCGAGACCAGTGGCAATGTAACCAACAAAGTAGAAACTTTAATAGAATCTAAGGTAGCTGAAGTAAGTAAATCAGAAACATTTAGAACATCCATTGCCACGTCCCCATATGCAGCTCCTGGCTCCTTCTTAGCCAAAGGTAAATAAGTGGTAACAAATCTTGAGGTACCGATAAAGTATCCACCAAAAACTTCTTAAACAAGTCTATCGGTGTAAAACCCGGTATCACTGGAAAGTTCAGCAACCTCAAATTAGAAGCGCAAGTAGGATTTTCCAGCACTTCAGGTTTAGCCCGAAGAATGGTGTTATCTTTAACCAGAGCTAATGTTGTATCGGAAACTTGGTTCAATTTTAATTCATTCACCTCTACTTTCACTTTAATCTGGTCAGTCACATCAGTATAAGCCTGCAATTTTCCTTCCACATGTGTTACCTTCACTGAAATCCTGGCTGTTTGTAGGGCAACTGCTTCAGCTAAATGAGTAATAGCGTCTCAGATACTCTCTAGAGTAAATCGCAAGGCAGACGTCAGCCCCACCAAATAAGGAACTTGCACTCCACACTGAGGAAGCAATCCCACCGCCATCTTCCCACCAGCAAGATCTTCAAAGCCTCCCAGGGCTGACTCTCTGCCTCCACTTCCTTGGCTCCCCACCCAAGAACTGTGAGCTCGACGAAATCCAACATACCAACAGAACTAGCCACCGAAGGAGCAGCAGAGGAGCTGGGGGCTGCGGTGGGGACTTTGCCTCAGGAGATAAGGTGGTATCCAGGCACGAGAGAGAAATGGCACCCTCCTTCCATTCTTCAACACCTGCTCGATTCTCCCATATCACTTCCTCGGAGAGCTGCACAAACATATCCATGGGACCAGGCTGGGTGCTCGGCCGGATAAGCCCTAGCCTTACCCTTCCGCTTAGGCATCGATGAAGGTATCAAGCTCAAACCACAACAGCCATCTTGAGTAAAGCCATAACTCCACCCCCCCCCCACACCACCACCGCTACTACTAACTACTGCTTTTACTTTGTTTTTTTTATTTATTTATAGAATTTTTTAACTATACACACCAAGAAAGTTAACCACAACATCCAGAAATAGAGCTTTCAGAACAGAATCAATACAAGGTAATGACTTATATAAAGTACAAATAAAAGAAATAGCATACTGCATACTCACACTAGCCCACTTCAAAAGGGAGGAAATGCTAATAAAGAAACCAAATTACAAGAAAGCAAGCAAGGCAATACATTCAGTACATGCTATAATGCACAATTAAGTGGGTTGTATAGAAGTTTCAATGCATCTAGCATTTACAAAGACAAGTAGCTGGGAGGGCTCATAAAAGATATAAGCAGAAGACTGATATTTAACCAAGCACTTTCAAGGGTGCTTGAGAAAAAAGCCCACCCAGCTGCAATACCCCTGCATAGCAGTAAAAACTCCTGATTGGGAAATAGATTAACCTTCAAACCACAAAACCAAAGATTCCTTTTGCAAAAAAAGAGTTTCAAAAGCCACTCCTTGTTTGGCAAAATAGCAAAAGTAATAATCATTGTAGATGACACCATAGACTCATCCCTGGAAGATTCCAATAAATCAGTAACATTTGCCAAATCCAATTGTACAACTTATTTCTGTTGTACTACTAGACATACATAGTGTTGCACACATTTTATTTGTTTGTTTGTTGAATTTAAAACCTACAAAATTACTTGAAACCATTCTATGCAGCAGTAACATAAGAGATGGATCACAGGCTGGGAACCACTGCTCTAGAACATCAATACATCTATTGAGAAAATTGAACAAGACCTATTATTCTATACAAGCTACATTGGCTACCAATCCAAAGCAGGATTAACTATAAAATACTAAGGACCACATTTAAACATATAAAGAATCTGGCACCGTCGTACCTAAATGACCTCATCAAAAACCCCTCAAATGAAAGAAGAAGAAGAGAATGCACACAAAATATACTACTTTTACCCTGAGCTTATCGTAAATCCATCTGCTCAATGACCAACACAACATTTGGCTTTACTGCACCAATGTTATGGAACTCCCTCCCAGATAAACTAAGATCCACTAATGACCTGATAACATTCAGGAAATAGCTTAAGATGCACCTATTTATTGAACGTTTTGGTTCAAAAGAGTCAACGCATGACTTCTTCCCCACGTAACTCCCACCTAACTACTCATCACAATCCCAATAATGAACCCTCCCTCCCCCATCTCCCCCTCCCCCTACTGCCTATAGCCATGGCAACATAACCAAACTGATGACAGTTTCTGCATGTAAATAAGGTCATCTTTGTAAATAAGTTCTTTTCCGATTTTGCAAAGTTAAACTGCAAACCGCCTTATGTAACCTCCTTGAACTATTCTGTAACCTGTTTAAATTTGTTGAAATGTAATGGTTTGTTGGTTAGTTGTAAACTGCTTTGATTTTGCTGAAAGGCGATATATAAAATCCTTAAATAAATTATTCCAAATCCCTAACATTGCTAACAGAGTACCTGGCCTTGGTCACACATGCAGAATACAGTTAGACCCTCTCCAAATTCAGGATAAAGGACCTCAAACTGAAATTAGATGTATGTAGACCAAAATGAAAATGAAATCCCAAGAAGCCAGATTCTGCATGCAATACAATAGAGAAACAGAAAAAGAAGCCTTTTTTCCTGTATTTTGAAAAATATAAAGATAGATGTAAATTTCCAAAACTGACATACTCCAGTCACTAAACTGAAAATAAAATTAGTTTTCTACCTTTGTTGTCTAGTGTTTTTGTTTTTCTTATCATGCTGGACCCAGTGTCTTGTTCCTCTTTTCTCTGTTCTCTTTACTCGGTTTTGGGGATCACTGTTCATTTGCCATTACTTTTCTGCCCTCCTGTCTTCTTTACTTCCTCCCCTACATCTATCTCTGATGGTGTTCTTTCACATCCAACTCTCTTCCTTGCATTTTCTGCGTCTCTCTCTCTCAGATTTCACCCCTCCTTCTCACCATCCAGTCTTCAAGCTTTATACTGCATCTATTTATGGCTTTCCATCCATCTGGGTCTAGCATCTCCTTTCTCTCTTCCCTTCCCTCTATCCTTGTCTAGCATCCCCTTCTCTTCCATTCCCTTCCCACTGCATTTGAAACATATCTCTCTTCCTTCTCTTCCTTATCACTGGCATTTCTCTCACTCTTTCCTTCCCCTATGTTCAACATATCCCCTTCACTTTCCACCAACTCAGTCTCTGACCCTTGCCGTCTCTTTACTATTCTCAGCTCTCTCCTCAAAGTGCCTCTGCTTCCAACCCCTCCCTCCCTTTCTGCCCAAAGCCTTGCTGTCTATTTCCATGACAAAATCCACAAGATCACCCTCCGATTCCCCACAAAGTCAGCTACTTCCCCTCCCCCCTTCACTCTCAACTTTCCCCCTCTACCTCTGCTGCTACCCTTTCTTCCTTTTCTGTGATCTCTGAAAGGAAACTGCATACCTTCTTTCTTCGTCCAAACTCACTACCTGCTCCTCTGATCGTATCCCCACCCATCTCCTAAGCCCCATCTCCTCCAATGTTGTCCCTTCCATTTCTCATATTCTCAACCTATTGCTCTCCACTGCAACTATCCCTGCAGCCTTCAAGCATGCTGGAGTTACACCTCTCCTCAAGAAACCCTCACTTGATCCTACTGGTCCTTCTAACTATCGACCAATTTCCCTCCTCCCCTTCGTTCTAAACTACTTGAATATGTGGTTCACCAACGCTGCCTTGGCTTCCTCTCCTCTCATGCCCTCCTGCATACTTTACAATCTGGCTTTCGTCCTTTACACTCTACCAAAATGGCTCTTGCCAAAGTCTCCAGTGACTTGTTCCTGGCAAAAAACAAGGCCCTTTACTCTGTCCTCACCCTTCTTGACCTCTCTGCTGCTTTTGACACTGTTGACCACAACCTTCTGCTTGATACCCTGCCCTCACTTGGTTTTAAGGGCTCTATACTCTCCTGGTTCCCCTCCTATCTCTCCCATCACTCTTTCAGTGTTAGTTCTGATGGCTCCTGCTCTGCTGCTATCCCGCTCTCAATTGGTGTACCCCAATGATCTGTCTTGAGTCTGCTTCTTTTCTCTCTCTATACCCAATCACTTGGTGCGCTCATCTCTTCCCATGGTATCAGGTCCGGCCCGTCCATTGAGCATGAATGTTTTTTGCACATGGCTCGGCATTTCAGGGTGCCCCTTGCAAACAACATTCTGCTTTAAAATTAAATTTAAAAAAAAGAAGCTGTCTGCTGCCGCTGCTGCTGCCACCATGGCAGCGGCAGAATCGAGTGTCCTTTGGGGGGCCCCCAGGTCCTCCCTCCCTGCATTGGTCCCTTTGGCGCGGCTTTCAGAGCCACAAAGGGAGAGTTTCCCTTTCGCGGCTCTGTTAAGCCAGCCGGGGCTGATGGGAAACAGGAAATGCCCGTTTCCCATCAGCCCCGGCTGGCTTAACAGAGCCACGAGGGAGAAACTCTCCCTTTGCGGCTCTGAAAGCCGCTCCCAAAGGTCTGATGCAGGGAGGGCCCCGCGGAACACTCGATTCTTCCACTGCCACGGCGGCAGTGGCAGCAGCCAGCTTTTTTTTATATTTTAAACTTTCCCTGGGCTGATGGGGGGGAGGGGGGTTAGGACTGGTAATGGGCTGTGGGTTGATGGGGGGGGGTAGGACTGTCAATGAGCTATGGGGGGAGCTAAGACTAAAAATGGGTTAATGGGGGTTAGGACTGGAAGTGGGCTGATGGGGGATTTAGGACTGGTAATGGGCTATGGGGGGGCTAGGACTGAAAATGGGCTGATGGTGGGGTTAGGACTTGAGGTGGGCTGATGGGTTTAGGACTGGTAATGGGTTGTGGGCTGATGGGGGGTTAGGACTGGTAATGGGCTATGGGGGGCTAAGACTGAAAATGGGGTGATGGGGGTTAGGACTGGAAGTGGGCTGATGGGGGGCTTAGGACTGGTAATGGGCTATGGGGGGGCTAGGACTGGTAATGGGCTGATGCGGGGACTAGAAGGGAGCGGATGCTGGGTGGGGCTGGAACTAGAAAGGAGCTGCAAATAGCTGATGGGGCGGGGGCTTGGAATGGAAATAGGCTGAGTGGAAGGGGGCTTGAACTGCAAATAGCTGATGAGGAGGGGGCTTGGAATGGAAATGGGCTGTGAGAGGAGGGAGCTAGGACTGGAAATGGGCTGTGTGGGGGAGGGGAGCTAGGACAGGAAATGGGTTGGTGGAGGGGCTAGGATAGGACTGGAAACGGGCTGTTTGGGGGAGCTAAGATTGGAAATGGGCTGTGGTGGGGGGCTTGGATTGAAATGGACTCATGGAGGGGCTGGAACTGGAAGTAGGCTCATGGGGGGTTTTGGATTGGAAATGGGCTGAGTGGAGGGGAGCTAGGTTTTGACATGGGCTGATGGGGCTAGGAAAGGACAAGAAATGGGCTGATGGGGGGTGGGTTTGGAAATGAGCTGATGGAGGGACTCGGATAGGACTGGAAATGGATGGGGGAGCTAGGACTGGAAATGGGCTGATGGGGGGCTAGGACTGGAAATGGGCTGATGGGGGGACTAGAAGGGAGCGGATGCTGGGTGGGGCTGGAACTAGAAGGGAGCTGATGTTGGTGGAGGATTAGAATGGGAAGGGGCTGGGAGAGTGAAATGGAGAGGGGAAAAATATTTTGTGTGGAAGGGAAGAAAAATCTACAATTGGCCAGGTATTGGGAGAGTAAGTGGGGATTGAGGATGGAGGGGTAAAATTTGAGTGAAATAGGAATGAGGAAAGAGCAAAAGTTGAAAGATTGATATGTTAATGCAGTTGTAGAGAGAGAATGTAAAAACACTAGAAGAGAGAAGAAAGGACAAATGGACAGCAGAGGATAGAGAGTTAGCAGAAGACACGAAGAAACCAGAAGAAAGTGGCTGGAGCAATTGCAACTGAAAAAAAAATGCACAAAAGGTAGAAAAATATCTCTTTATTTTGAATTTATTAACTGGAATATGTCAGCTCTGGGAAATGTGCATCATTAACGTCTGCGCTTTTTTTTTTTTTATAACTTTCTCTTTATTGATTTTTCAATTATTTTTAGTTCACACAATAGAAAATAAACACAGCAGAAATCAAACAAGCACAAACCACAAACCCCTCTAACAGAAGTAGCAAACAAAGCTAGACTACCCCAGAGCGGAACCCAACACCAAGGTCAGGCAGGACAACATTAACCACAAATCACCCTCATCACTCCAGCGGAGGTTCGCTTCCCCCCAGTCAGAGTCCCATGCCCCCCGTACACCCCCCCTCCCACCCTTCAGACCTGTTACCTCCCCCTCCCCTCCCCAACCCCCCCTCTACCCCCACTACAAACTCTACCGACTACCCACCCCTTGTACTCCCTTCCCACCCTGCCATTTCAATAACCAACCATCATACCCCTTCCACAACTGCTGAAAACTCTGCACCTTGCGCGCTCCATAGGCCGCAATTTCACACATACCCCGCAACCCACTCAATCTCCCCACAATATCCCTCCTAGTAGGCACATCCCTACTCTTCCATCGCAATAGAATCTCCCCCCTCGCTGCAGCAATACAATATCCAATCATCTGCTGCAGCCCCCTCTCCCCCTCCCCCTCCAGTTCATTCAACAGCGCCATGGCGGGAGTCAGAACAACTGGAACACCCGTCACCTCCCGAATAGCCCCCTCCCAGTCAACCCACATACTCTTCACCACCGGGCAGTCCCACAGCAAGTGATATAAATCCCCCCTCCCCTTACACCCCCTCCAACACTCTCCCGATTCCCCCTTACAGATGGCCCGCTATTTCCACGGAGTCCAATAGGTCTGATACCGAATCTTTAAACTACTCTCCAGGTAGACCGTGCCCGGGGCCAACCGCTTAGACCACCCATAAATACCCTGCCAGCGTTCCCGAGTCCACTCTCCCCCTAGTACCTTCTCCCACTCCACTTCTCCCCGTATTCTCCCCCACCCCCCCTGTTTAATCAATTCCCCATATAATTGAGTTATGACTCCCCTCCGCCCCCCGCTCGCCAACAGTGTCTCGACCACCGTGGCCTCACTAACTACATCTTCCTTAACCTCCCTCCTACCTAAAAAAGACATGACCTGTAAATAGGCAAAAAATCCTCTACCTTCCAACCCAAATTCACTTTGCAACTCCCCCCAACTCTTAAACTCCCCCCTCAAGTGGATCACCTGCCCCATATACCGCAACCCCTTCCCCCCCCACTCCCTAAACACCCCCCCTCTTTCCCTGGGGCGAACTCTCGAACCCCCGTAATATACATACCCCTAGTATACCGCTTTCCCCCTAATAACTGACGCCTCGACCATAACCAAAGCTCTTTTGTCAATGCTCTAAAAGGATTACCCCCTTTCCCCCCTTCTGCCACAGCTCCCGGGTCTCAAATCCATGCCGCCAGGCTCCCTCCCTGTCCTTGCTCCTGCTCCATCTGCACCCACCGGGAGTCTCATCCCCCCCCTGCCAACTCTGCAATGCCCTTAACTGAGAAGCCAAATAATACTTTTCCAGCCAGGGAACCCCCATCCCCCCCTCCTTACTATGCCGAAACATTGCAAGCCGCGCTACCCTCGGGCGCTTCCCTGCCCATATAAACTCCATCATAACCCGCTGGGCCCGCTTCAAGTAGTTCCGGGACACCTTACACGGTAGGGAACTAAACAAAAAAAGAAACCGTGGTAGAACATTCATTTTTAAAACTGCTATCCTGCCCAGCCACGTAAGATATAAACCCTTCCACCTTTGCAAATCATGGCGCACATCATTCAAAAGCCCCCCATAATTAACCTTCCCCAGTCCCGCCAAATTCTTTCCCATCTGGATCCCCAAATATCGGTAATGTTCTCCCACCCACTTAAACGCAAACCCCCCTTTCAACCCGGCTACCAGCCCCTTACTTAAATTAAACCCCAAAATCTCGGATTTACTGTCATTGATCTTATACCCCGCTACCTTACTATAACACTCTATCTCTCTCATTAAGATCGGTAACGTTAACAAGGGCTCCCTAAGCGTAAAGATTACATCATCTGCAAATAGGGTGATTTTAACCTCCTGGGAGTTCATTAGGACCCCCTTAATATCCGGTGACCCCCTAACCCTCTCAGCCAGCGGCTCAATTACCAAGGCAAAGAGCAAAGGGGACAAGGGGCAGCCCTGCCTAGTACCCCTCCCTAAGTTGAACGCTCCAGAGTAACTGCCATTGACCCGCACCCTGGCCTGTGGCGCCGCATACATCGCTTGAACCCATTGAACGAAGTGTGGGCCCAACCCCACTTTCTCCAGCACACTAAGCATAAAAGGCCATTCCACCCGATCAAACACTTTTTTTCAGCATCTACCGACAGAAAAATGGCCCTTTGCCCCGTCCGCTGCACCTCCCAGGTAAGGTTACATATCTTACGTATATTATCCCCCCCTTGCCGCCCTGTTATAAACCCTGTTTGGTCGGGATGTACTAAAGCAGGCATCACCTTAGCCAATCTATTGGCCAAGACCTTCGCCAAAAGTTTAGCATCCACGTTCAATAGTGAAATGGGCCGGTAGGACCCACAAACCATTGGGTCTTTACCCGGCTTAGGGACAAGAGTTATCCCTGCTTCCCTCATTGAACGTGGAGTCTCCCCGCCTGTCAACACTCCATTAAACACTTCCACCATCAAAGGCCCCAGAAGGGAGTGGAACACCTGATAGAACCACCCCGACAACCCATCTAAACCAGGAGCCTTACCCCTTTTTAACGTACCTATCACCAGCTCTACTTTCCTCTCCGTTATGGGCCTATCCAACCACTCCGTCTCCTCCTTCGACAGAGAGGGCAAGGCACACTCTTTCAAGTACTCCTCACACTGAGCTTTCCCCCCCTCACCTCACTAGTATATAACTTTTTATAATAGTCTGCGAAGGTCGCCCTAAGTTCAGTGTTCCCATGGACCAACCTCCCCCTACTCCCCGGATGCCCCCAATATTCTTCTGCATGACCTTACTACGCAACCTCTGCGCCAACCTCCTCCCCACCTTGTTTCCCCCCTCAAACCACCCTTGCTTCAGTACCCGCAGCTCGTACGCTATTTCGCTTGCTCGCAGTTGCTCTAGCTGCCCCCTCAACTCTTTCAATTCCCCCTCGACCCCCCCTCCCCCTCCCCCCTCCCATGTACCATCCTCTCTAGACGACCAATATCTTGCAGCAACTGGTGTTCCCGTTCCCCCCTCCGTCGACGCTCCCGGGCCGCTTCCTGGACCAAGTGCCCCCTTACCACAGCCTTAAGCCCATCCCACACAATCCCTAACTCCACCTCTCCAGTCATATTAAATTCCTGATAGTCCTTCACCACCTTCCCTATACGTTCGATCACCCCCGGCTCTTCCAGCAGGGCCTCATTAAGCCTCCAGAATTTAACCCCGTCATCCACATACCCCAAGCTAAACTTAACCCACACCGGCGCATGGTCGGTCCACGTAATGGAGCCATGTTCTGCCTCTACCACCCTGTTCATCCAGCCTCCACCCACCCACACCATATCAATCCTACTATACGTGCCATGTGGTGCTGAGTAATAAGTATATTGTTTACATCCAGGATTCTGACTCCGCCAAACATCTTCCACCCCCAACCGTTCCTTGAAGTGCATCAATTTCACTCGATCCACCAGCCTCCCCAAACCACTATCGTCCAACCGCGGGTTCACGGTCATATTAAAATCCCCCCCAATAATAATGGGGGCATCATTCAAACCCCCCAACTCACTCTGCATCCTTTCAAAGAATTCCCCCTGTTTCTCGTTAGGGCCATATATGCTCACAATCCAGGCCTGCTCCCTCCCAATTTGAACTTTAAGTCCCACTGCTCGACCCCTCTTGTCCCTGTATTCCCCCACCACCCTATCCACCCATTCCGCTCCCACCAAAATGCCCACCCCCCCCTTCCGAGTCTCCGCTCTCTGTCCAGCCAACATGACCCTGGGGTAACGCTTCGTCTGCAACATCCTTTCCTGTCCCACCTTCAGATGGGTTTCTTGTAGGCATATGAAATCCGCTCTCAGCCTACCGCCCTCTCGCTCCACCATTCTACGCTTCCTCCAAGTGCCCAACCCTCGCACATTCATTGTGGCTACTACCATCTGCTGCTGTCCCGCTCGCTTCCCACCACCCCCATCCCCCTGCCCCCTCTGTCTCCTCCCCCCCTTCTTGCCCCTTCCCCCCCTCTCCCTTCCCGCCCTCCCCTTTCCGCAACCCCACCCCCAACCCCTTCACCTCCCCTCCCCCCCTCCCCCTCCCCCTCCAAATCCTCCCTCCACCCTCTGGAGGTCTCCTTCGGAGTAGTGCCCATCAACCAGAGGCAGCTGCTTACCCCCTCCCCCCCTCCCCATATCTTCCCACTTCCCCCATCCAGCCCATCGCCATCCTCACCCCCTCCCTTCCCTAACCTCCATCCCTCTCCCATCCCCAAAAACTCCCCCTCCACTCCCCCACCCCCCAACTTCCCATATATTCAACCACCACATCCCCCCTCACTCTCCCCTCCCCCCTCCCCAATAAGCATACATCCCCACACATGATATATTAATAATAAAAAAAAACAAAAAGAGCAAAGTTCTTCACATGGAGGTACGCAACCAAAAGAATATAGTCCCTGACTCTTCAGGTGCCCCCATCACTTTCGTTACAGGCAGGTTGCTCCTCAGCTGCCACCTCCGGGCTCCGACGACGCTTCTCACCGCTCCTCCTAGCCACCTGCGCTTCCTCTCCGCGACTGCCCCCCTCCGGTTCACTCGGCAGTCCACTCCCCAGCCCCGCCATTTTTAAAGCTGCCAGTGCCTCCGATACTGATTGGGCCCTCCAGTTCTTGAGCCCAACTGTGAAAAGGATGCCAAAAGGATACAACCATCTATAGCGGACATTCTCCTTCCTCAGAATGGACGTGACCGGCTGCATTTCTCGCCTCCGCTGTAGAGTTCCCACAGCCAGGTCCGGGTAAATCTGTATAGTGTACCCCTGCCATACAAAATCCTTTTGGTTACGCATGAGAGTAATGATCCGCTCTTTAAGTTTGTAATCCTCCATACACAGGATAATATCTCTCGGTCGATTAGGCCTACTAGGGCCCAAGGCCCGGTGGGCTCATACCAATTTCAGCCCCACCTGCTCAGTCTTATTCCCCAAGTCTATTAAAATAGTCTGGAGCACTGCGTGCGCCACCTTCTCACTTTCCATAAACTCTTTCTCTTCTGGCACCCCACGGATGCGCAAGTTATTCCTTCTGGACCGGTTTTCAAGGTCCTCCACTTTCAGCAAAACCAAGTCCTTCCAGGCCTCCAAGTCCTTAAGCGAGCGTTCTACCCCGGTCTGCCGGGTGTCCAGCCGTCCCAGCTGCTGTTTTTGTTCCTCCACTCTATTCCCCAACTCGCCCATCTCCTCTCGCAGTGCGGCACACATATCTCCAACTTCAGCTTTCACCGCCTGCAATTCTGTTTTAAGATCGCCGAACCAGCCACGCAGCTCTTCTCTCATCACATTTTGCACTACCGTCTCCGCCATCACAGGGACCTCGCTCTGCTGCCCCTTCCGATCTGGAGCTTTGCCATTTCCCGCGCTTTGCCCCGCCATCTGTTTCTCACTAGCCGTGGACTTCGCGCTGCCATACGCGAACTCTTTCAAGTCCGCCGCCTTTTTTCTCGTCGCCATAAAGTTCTGCAGACTTCCCTCTGCCACCGCCTGCTTTTGTTCTTTATATCCCGGGCTCGGATAGGGGAAAAACCTCCAAAACGTAAGCTGCCCTCCGGAGCTCTCCGCCTAAGCTGCCATTCCAGCTGATGACGTCACTTCCTCCTCAACTTCTGCGCTTTTAGTACAAGAGGAAATTAATTTATAGTTTTATTTCTACAGTGTTGTTGTACATTCCAAGTTTGGCTTTTGGGGTTCTCAATTTAATTATTGTCTTCCTGTTTCTAAATTGTGATTCCTTGTTTGGTGATGGTCTATGTTCTGCATGTGTAACTGAGCTGAGGTATTCTGTTTATATAATTCCTATTTGACATTGCCACTTGTTCTCGTTCCCCATTAGGTCATGTATTGTTATTCTCTGAAATGTATTGGTTTAATATTTGCAGTGTTGACTTTTGATAGGTAAGATATGGTGCTTTGTGAGTCCTGGTAGTGCTGTTAGGATACGGCGGGTTTGCTATGGGTTCTAAATGGGCAGTGTTTGTAGTAGTTCCTAATGTGCCTGGCGGTTAGCACTGGATTATAGTAATGTAGAAATCTTTTAGTCTTTCTTTATCCATGCACTCATTAAGAGGCATGTTTACTAAAAGTTAGTATATAGTAATATTATGCAAATACTTATGCAAATGAGGTCTCTTATGCAAATGATGCCCCACACTGAGTCTCCGCACATGGTCCCGCACCACTCTTGGGCCGCCCCTGCATGGTATTCAGTACCATCTTTATGCTGATGATGCCTAGATCTACCTCTCTACACCTGAAATCTCTCCGGCAATCCAGACTCGGATCTCTGCATGCCTTTCTGACATTGCAGCTTGGATGTCTCACCGCTGCTTGAAATTGAACATGGCCAAGACTGAGCTTCTTATCTTTCCCCCTAAAACCTCCTATCCTCTTCCTCCTTTCTCAGTCTCTCTAGATAACTCTCTACTCCTTCCTGTTTCCTCGTCTCACAACCTTGTCTCTCCTTCTCTACACACATCCATCTGATAGCTAAGACTTGCCATTTGTTTCTCTATAACATCAACAAAATCTGCCCATTCCTTTCTGAACACACTACTAAAACACTTATCCACTCCTTAATTGCCTCCTGTCTTGACTACTGTAACCTACTCCTTGCTGGTCTCCCTTTGAATCATCTCTCTCTCCTTCAATCTATTCAACACTCTGCTGCGCAGCTAATCTTCCACCAGTCTTGTCATGCCCATATTACCTTTCTCCTCAAGTCACTTCATTGGCTTCCTATCCATTTCCGCATCCAGTTCAAACTTCTCCTGCTGACCTATAAGTGCATTCACTCTGCAGCTCCTCACTACCTTTCTTCTCTTATCTCTCCTTACACCGCCCCACCCCCCGGGAATTCTGCTTTTCTGACAATTGCTTCTATCTGTGCCCTTCTCTTCTACTGCTAACTCTTCACTCTTTTCACCTTGCTGCACCTTATACTTGGAACAAACTACCTGTGTCTGTACACCAGGCACTTTCTCTGACACTTTTCAAATCGAGGCTGAAAACTCACCTCTTCACTGTTGCTTTTGGATCTTGACTCACCTGATCTCCTTGTTTCTTTACCTTTCCCCCTTGTTTTTATCCCTGTCTACACCTTCTGTGTTGTCTGTCTTGACTAGATTGTAAGCTCTGAGCAGGGACTGTCTTTTACATGTCTGTGCAGCACTGCGTACAACTTGTAGCGCTATACAAATGTTCAGTAGTAGTAGTAGTAGAAGTGGTAGTGGCATCTTTCCTTTTCTTTCCTTTTTCCATGTCCAGCATCTCTACTTGTTTCTTCCTGGCGCCTTCCCAGCATTTCCATTTGATCCCATTCACCCAGCCTATCCACTCCTATGTCCAATATTTCCCTCTTCCATGCCCATAATTTGTCCTCTCTTCCCTCCCCCTCCATGTCCAACATCTCACCTAATCTTCCCTTCTACCCCTACCATGTCCAACATCTCTCCCTCTTCCCTCTCCATGTCCACAGTATCCCTTTCTCTAGATTCAGTTTATCTTTATTTGATATACTGTACCACCTTCCACAAACATCCTGCCCATATCCCTTGGCATGCCGGGCATATGAGTTAACAGTCTGGCCAGATCTGGTCACAGTTGCCCAGCATTTCCTGTCCTGCCTATATATTTTGAGGCCCATTCTGAAGGTGCACATCTAGGCCATCTGGATGTCCAGAAATCTGGGATAGCCTGAAGATGCACCTGATTCTGCTTCTGCGGGGACACCCCAGATGTTCAGTCACTTGCCCAGCTATCTCAGCCAGGCTCTTTAATGGAGCTGTGGTGCTATGGTATCATGTTGCCATGGCACCATGGCTTCATTAAGGAGCTGTGATCCCCGGTTGCTCACAATAATTTTCTTTCTCCACAGCCCAACCCCTGATGCGGCCTTCCAAAGGCAGGATCGGGCTGCCGGGAAGCTCCTCAACCCCCTCGCCCCACTGACCTGGCCTTGATCCACCATCCTCTGGCATCCAGGGGGTCTTATTCCATCTCCGAGGTGGAATAAGTCCCCCGTCAATGTTGGAGACCCCAGACATACAGGACCGACCTTAGGATCAGCCCTGTTCATCTGAGGTCGCATCCCCTCCCACTGCACACCCTTCCTCCTCCCTCAGCCCACCCCCATCCAGAGTTCCCCGCACATCTCCTATGTACATGTGAGGAGCTTTGAATGAAGGGATATGGTCCCGGCATTTAGCGGGGATGGACATCCATCCCCGCTAAATGCGGCTCGGAATGACTCCCTTTATGCTTTTCCAGTAGTAGATCAAGGCGACTTCCATTCAGGCACTGTAGGCATTTCCCTGTCCAAGAGGACTTACAATCTAAGCTTGTATCTGTGGCAGTGGAGGTTTAAGTGACTTGCTCAAGGGCCAGAGAGCAAAACTTCTATGTGTAAGAGGATATTGTGGGTCCTCATCATTTATGGCTAGCACCCAAGTTGCTATAAAGTTAGTGTTTCCAATGAGAAACCTCTCCATTGTTTAGTTTCACTTAGTTTTAATGCAACTAGGATAAGGAATGACTGTAGAGCTCCACTGAAGCTCAGTTGCCCACACATTATACATTCAGGGCCCGATATTCAAAAGGCATTTACATGCTTTACATCCATGGAAAGGAACTCACCTACCAAATAGTTTACACAAAGGATGGAACTATGTGATCAAAATCATAATGGGCTCAATATTCAAAAGGCATTTACACAGTTTACAGCCCAGTAAACCATGTAAATGCCTTAAATGGGGATATTCAACAGCACTTACATGGTTAGTGCCATTGAATATCCCCTCCTAACTCCCCTATGTGACCCAATGCCATCTGCTTAGTATCGGGGTGTGTTGGGAGCATTCTGGGGCAGAGCTGAGGCGGTGACAAGTGCTAACTGGGTAGCAGTGATATTGCATGCTGCCCGGTTAGCTACTGCGGCTCCTAGTGTCTGTGGCAATCTCCATATATTCAATGCTGGGGCCACATATGACCCCGGCATTGACTATCTGGGGTTAAGGGTCGGTAGGCAGGGCTATGCACCGCAGGGGCGCATAGTCTGCCCATCCCAATATCGGGCTCAATTTATTTATTTGTTTACCTGTGTTTGATGTTCACCCTCAAGCATTAAAATTAAAGGCCGCACTACTCGTTCTCCTAAAACAATCTGCCATTTTTATGAGGCCTCAGCAAACTAGTATGGGCCAGTGCCTGATTCTTCCAGGCCGTGACTTTATGTTTGTGTTTTAGATATCATATCAGATGCATTAGCTTTGGTCGGGTCCTTGTAGCAATTTGATTTCTTTGATGGATGGGAATGTAATGAGTGGCCTGCTCACGAAGGAATCCGAAAAGATTTCTCTTTTTGTCATAGTAATGCATTATTCAGCTTCTCTGTGTTCAGAACCCTTTACACAAAAAAAACCCACAAAATACCATTTCCTCAGAGATAAAGGAATTAACAGTAGTCTAAATGATACAATTTCACTTTTATATATTTTTTTAATTTAGAAAGTAACTTTAAAATAAAGTTATAAGGTAAATTCATTAAGGAATATGCAGTCAGCATACATTGCTCAGCAAAAGGAACATTTAACTTTATGAGACAATGATTCTTTTTTTCTGCCCTTTCTTTCTATTGCTCAAAGAAATGTTTCTTAATTTTAATTGTGCAAACATATAAACTACTTTGTTTCCTCAATTCATTCTAATAAGGAAATGTTGATCCTTTTGTATTATCTTTTAAGGGGCATCAGATATTTCTTACTGCCCAGGACTTCCAAGTCAGTTCTTTGTGTGTCCTTCTGTCCTTCATTCTTCTAACTCTCCACTTTCGTTTTCCAAAAAAAGTTGTCAAATAAAGCTGTATTACCTACCCAGTGCTAAGAAATCTCAAGGTGGTGGGATAGTACCGGCTGTTCAACAGGCAGATTCTATATATCAGCTATACTAGAGTCTTCCGATTCTCAATCTGTTGTACTTTCTACCCTGCTGACTACCTTTGTGCTTACTACTGACTGTGAGTGGTTTCTTAGGGTGTTTTTATTCATAAGTGGAGCACACTGTTTAAAGTCCTGCATTCCCTGATTTATCACAGGAAACTCCACAGAGCAGAAAAGAGTTTCTCCTACTCCATCCCAGAGTCCAGCAGATGGTGGCTCTTTATTTCTTTTAATCTCCTTGCAAATGCATGGTTAAGTTGCATTCTACTTCATTTATATTCTTTGAGCCTTTCCAATTGCTGGCCTGAGGCTGTGAATAAGTCCCCCACAGAAATAGAGGTGATATGATTGAGAAGTTTAAATACCTCCATGGCATAAATGCACAGGAGAGCCTCTTTTGATTAAAAGCAAGTTCTGCTACGAGGGGACATGGGATGAGGGTGAAGGGAGATAGATTCAGGAGTGATATGCGGAAATATTTCTTTACGGAAAGAGTGATGGATCCGTGGAATAGTCTCCCAGTGGAGGTGGTAGAGATGAGGACAGTAACTGAATTCAAAAAAGCATGGGACCAACACAGAGGATCTCTAAAGGAAAAAAGGGGACTGTTGTAGTGGTTGATATGGAAGGGTAGACTAGATAGACCATGTGACCTTTTTCTGTTGTCATGTTTCTATGTTTCTATTTGAATTATGCCTGGTTGGATTAACATTTGCCTATTTCCTTCATATAGAGCCCGATTCTGAAAGGGGCATGTCTAGGCTGTCTAGACGGCCCCAAGCAGGATCGGCCGTTCGGACCCGATTCTGTACCGCGGGAGCAAAATGTTCCTGAGGCATACAGAATTGGGCCCAAGGACGGCCCAGTGTGCCCCTGCATGCTTGCAGGGACGTCCTCCCTGCAGGCTACCCTGGCTCCTGCGGCGCCGACCCTCTTCTTCCCTGCCACCCTACCCACAGGTAGCCAGCCGGGGCCTGGATTGGGTGGTGGAGATCTTCCTGCAACCAGCCCTGGCCCCGGAGGGGATGTCTGGCCCTGATCGCCAGGTTTGTGCTGATTATTCCATTTTTGAGGAACCTACCGGGATGTGCAGCCCCGTAAGTTGCTACTCGGAATCGGGCACATAGTTTTTCGGTTCCTTTTTTAGTGCTCTCTCCCTTTGTTATTGTGGGCTGTAGAAGGGAGCAGAAATGATAGTTTTTGAAACTGTTTTCCTTTTGAATGTTTTCATAGTAATGCTTTTGTGATTCTGTTTTCCCTTATTTCTGTTCAAGGATGATGTATGCTTAGATTTAACATAGTAACATAGTATATAACGGCAGATAAAGACTAGTATGGTCCATCTAATCTGCCCAGCAAGGTGACAAGTGTAGGTGCACTTGCCATTTCGTGCAGGTCACCCCTCCCCATACCTTTGTTTAGGAGTGTACCCACCACTCTATGCAAGTCACTCCTATTTGCTGAGATATAAGAGTTAATTATGTTTATTTTGATTTTATTCTGTTCCTATAAAGGGATCCACTGTGTCTGTCCCATGCCATTTTGAATTTATTTGTAAAATGAGAAATATTAAAAAAAACATTGTCAAGTATAAAAATGTCCTTTTCTTTCTCAAAAAATGAATTTACTACGTAACTAGCTGACCTCTAACCAAGTTGTATAAGTGTGCAATTAGCTTACTCCTTGTAAATTCTTTTTTTTTTTTACATTTTTCTTCTGAATTCTATTTCTTTAGGTGTTCATTGAAGTCTTCTGACTACAGCAGTAGCCTACCTAACTTTTAAAAACTTAAACGGAAGAAATCCATACATGTTGTGTTTAATCCTTTTTTTGTTTTATTTTTCTTAGATAGTAAATCTGTGATCAGGTTTTTGCCCCTAAACTGTCCCTAGCTAAAGAAACATAATTTCACTCCCTATCTAATGGACACCATCAGCCACACTGTTTACCACTAACACATTCCATTTAACCAAAGTACTTAAAATTCTAGTTCTAGCTCATCACTCATCTCAAGCAGGACAGATCAAGCTTTAGCATTTAAACAGTCGCTGTAAGCCAATGACTATGTATCACAAGAGAGGTCTTTTTATAGATATGCCTCTCAAAAGTGTTTGTATAGTAAGTGAGAGACCACACAGCCAGTCAAACTACTTTTTGTCAAGCCAATATTTCAATTGTCAGAGCTTGGCTTCAATTTCTCCTTTATAAATATTTATTTTGAGTGCTTGATATACCGCTGAAAGCCGATGGATATCACAGAGGCTTACAACCAAAATGGGGTGACAGACTAGCGCAAAATTTAAATCCTCCTTGATAGCATTCTCTGCACTAACAACATTGACACCCGCAGCAGCAAATAAATACACATGCTGCTTAAGCACTAAACTTATTCTCAATTCCACCAAACCTCTCATCCAGATTCCACACTTTCCCTCTAATTTCAGTCACATTCTAAATGCTAGACACAGAGCTGTTCATAGGAGGTCCACACTCATCAGTGGCTCTAGTTGATCTCCCACTCTAAGCAGTTACCAGGTAGTGGCATCAGGTCTGTAGCATTATTATAGTATAATCATGGCATTTCCATTGACCTTCCAATGAGGCGTTGTACTTTGGCTTTCCCTTATGGTTGGTTCAACCCAAACTCAACATGGCCATATACACAGAGTTATATCCAAAGGAAGTGCAGCATAAAATTCACTAGCGATGGTTGGTGAATTGCTCTGCATCTCTTACGGAGAAAGAATATAGTTCCCTCCCCAAGTCTTCTAGGTACCTTTACATAGTGACCTCGTATAAAATATATACTAAATCCCAGCCAAGCAACACTACAGTCGAAGGATGGTAGGAAAGTAAAAGAAAGATACATACTGGTTTCATGTCACCCAGGATCAAAAGGTGCCCACCCATAGCCTCCGCACTAGGACTAACGATGGTGGTAGTGATAGTGTAGACACTGCAGATGCAGGTAACATCCCTGCTATAGATAAAGGCCATGGTGAGCATGTTCACCATGGCAGAAGATAAACCACAGAAATTAATGAAAAAGGGTTTTTTTCTTTCTTTTTTTTAATACCATTGGCTGCTACTGCAGCCTATATCAGGGGATCGTGGACACTCTCCAGCTGCAGCCATACTATCTCGGCTTTCTAGACCCAATGATCACACCGGCAAAGACTCCTTCACGTGGTAGTAAGCTCCACCCTATTCTCCTCGCCATCACCTGGGGCAATCACTAGCCTTTAAAAAGAAGGGCGCTGCAGCCGCACCCACACCTGGCAGGCCCGTGCCTAAGGGCCATGCCAAAGGACCCTTAGGCGTAGACCTTAAGAGTGGATCTCAGTGTCTTTGATCACAAGGAAGTACCCATGGAGAGTTCCCCCAGCTATCAGAATTGCATAAACTACAAGGGTAAGGGGCTTAACCAAGCTTACTTTCCAAGCAACATATTAGTTGCTTAAGTCAAAGTTCCAAAATGAATATGAAGCCATACATGACCATTCACTGTATACTCATACTATTCCTCTTATATTCTCTATCATTGTCTCATACCTTCTCACCCTCCAAACAATATCATAACATCCCAATTATTCAGTATCAGTACCAACCTAAATTGTCTACAGCCAGACTTAAATGTTCTGGGGCAACGCATTATACCAGCGACAGGTTTATCAATATTAAACTGAATTGACAGGCTACATGCCATAAGATAACTGATGATCCTAACTCTAACATTATAAAATGCTGTTAATTAATACAAGATCAGTTAAGAATAAAATTCCTATCCTACTACTACTCCTATTAATCATTTATATAGCGCTGCAAGGCATACACAGCACTGTACACAAACATATAGAAGACAGTCCCTGTTCATAGAGCTTACAATCTAATTAAGACATACAGAACAATAAAGAGAAAAACGGTGTTCTATAGGGAGAGGAGACACAAGGGAACAAGAGATTGGGATCCAAAAACAGCCTCATAGAAGTAAGCCTTTAGCATGGATTTGAAGAGGGAGAGAGATGAGATGATGTAAAGATACAGGAAATTTGTTCCAGACATAAGGAGCAGCAAGGTAAAAAGATCGAAGTCTGGAGTTGGCAGTAGAAGAAAAGGGCATAGGAGAAGAAATCCAGAGGAGGAGCGAAGTTCATGAGGACGGGTGCAAGGAGAGAGGAGAGAGAAAAGGTAATGAGGGGCAGTAGAGTGAATGCTAGAATGTTAGAAGGAGAAGTTTGAAATGGATACAGAAATAGAAGGGGAGCTAGTGGAGTGATTTCAGAAGAGGGATTATATGAATGTTTTGGGACAGGCAGAAGATTAGCCATGCATCAGAGTTCTCAATAGTTTGAAGAGGAGAGAGATGACTCAGAGAGACCAGCAAGGAGGAGGCTGCAATAATCAAGACAGGAGGTAACTAAAGAATGGACAAGAGTTTTAGTAGTGTGTTCAGAGAGGAAGGGGTGAATATTTTTGTAATGTTATAGAGAAAGAAACGACAAGTTTTAGCAATCTGTTGAATATGTTTGGAGCAGGAAAGGGAGAAGTCAAAGATGACCCCAAGGTTGCGGGTTGAGAAAACAGAAAGAAGAAGAGTATTGTCAACAGTGATAGAGAAAGGAGGAAAGGGAGAAGACAGTTTAGGGCAAACGATAAGAAGGTTGGTTTTAATAATGTTCAGTTTCAGACAGTGGTGAGACATCCAGGCTACGATGTCAGATAAGCAGGCAGAGACACGAGCTTGGAGTGAAAAAAAAATGTCAGGTGAAGATAGATAAATTTGAGAGTCATCAGCATAAAAATGATACTGAAAGCTATGGGAAGAGATGAGGGCACCAAGGGACTGGGTGTAGAGAGAGAAAGGGTACACTAACTGAAAAAGGGATAGCAGTAGAGGAGGAACCACCAGAACAGACACTGAAAGAGCAGTTGGAAAGATAAGAAGAGAACCAAGACAGCACAGAGCCCCTAAAACCAAGAGAGCATAATGTGTTGAGGAGGAGGAGGAGGTGGTCCACAGTATCAAATGCAGCAGAAAGGTCAAGAAGAATGAGAACTGAGTAAAGGCCTTTGGACTTAGGCGGGAACAAGTCACTGGAAACTTTGGCAAGAGCAGTTTCAGTAGAATGAATGGGATTAAAACCAGACTGGAATGGATCAAGGAGGGCATGACTGTAGACTAAATCTATGACAATTTATTTTTTAACAGGTTTGTTATACTGCTTTATCATTTAGTCAAAGCGGTTTATATTGTAACAGACTTGGTAATGTACATTAAACAATGACCCAGATATTATGTTTATCAGAGTCATGGCTTTCAGACAGTGCTTCTTAAGCAACCATGCTTCGATATTTTCCATACTCCCAGGCAAACAACCATGGAGGTGTTCTTATCCTAACAAAAAAAGAGCTAAAGGCCCCTCTTTCATCTGCCACTAGTATGGAAGGCCTGGATATACTTTTGTTGAAAATCAAGCAGTTCATATTTAGCGTCTTATATAGATCTCCAACATCTGACACCAATAGTTTAACTAAGATATTGGAAATTGAATGTTCATACACACCTATTAACAAATTATCCTACGTGATTTCAACCTGGCCTCACTCCATAATGGTAAAGTATACTCCTTCCTTAAAGTTATGAGTGATATGGTCTTTCACTGAATTGTAAACTCACCTACCCATAATAAAGGAAATATACTTGATCTAATATCCCTACCTAATGATTTACTTAATGAATCTAGTCTTCCTTTACTCCAAACTCAAGCTGTTGCCTGATCAGACCATCACCTCATCAATTTTATGATCACACAGCAATATCCTACACTCAGGCAGACCATCAACCCCAATATAAAGTCCCGCTTTAACCAATTTGACAAAGACTTATTTTTAAAAGAAACCCTTCCTCAACTTAACCCAGATACTATTGATATAGATTCCCTACTTGGTAACTGGAATTTGGTACTTAGTAAAGCCTCATCTGCCCTCACAACTAATTACAACAAACACAATACGCGATCCAACATACTGAATGGTACACTAGGACCTTAAAGAGAAAGTTAAGAAATTTGGAACGTAAATGGAGGACATCAAAGCTACCAGATGATAGGATTTAATATATGAACATGCTCCACATCTACTAAGAAAGCATCAATAATCATAAGAGAGCTAATCATACTAAGTCACTTATGAAATCTCTGAATTGCCCAAGGGTACTCTTTGAGATTGTAAAATCACTAACATGAACCCCTAGCATGGAAGATAGCACTATCAGCATACACCCACAAGTGCTAGCCAACCACTACATGAATAAGTTCAGTTTATAAACTACTGCTGCATCAACACCTATACCCAACCCAACAGCTAACATCACACTATGGCAATCATTCACCCAAATCAATTTAGAACACCTGGAACAAACAATTACATCAATTAACATGAATATATTTCCTGTTTGATCCATGCCCAGTCAGCTGGCTAGAAATGTCTCATGCGGAAATGGAACCTACTATACTCAACATAGTTAACCTGTATTTGTTTCACTGTCACATGCCTAAAGCTTTAACGAACGCATCAATTTGGCCCATACTGAAACATAATTCCTTGGATAAACCAAGCCCTAACTCATATTGTCCTCCCTTTTATGGCAAAAATAATCAAAAAGATAGTCCAAAACCAGCTCCAAGAAGATAAGCATGCCCCACTCGATCCACACCAATATGGTTTTAGACTGTACCACAGGGTAGAGACTCTCCTTCTAGCCCTTTTTGATAAACTAATTAAGGGAATAGATGCTCCTAAACAAGCCTTCTTACTGATATTCCTTGATATTCCATAAGAATTTGACTCTCTCAATCACATCATCCTACTAGCAAGATTGAAACAAATTGGAATTGGGGGGTCTACCCTCCACTGGTTTGAATCTTACTTGGCTAACCGTACTCAACAAGTAAAAGTTGGCCAAGCTACATCTAACACATACAGTCATCAGCAAGGAATACCACAAGGATCAATACTCTCAGCTTTATTGTTCAATATCTACCTTCAGCCAATCTGTAATATCTTTCAGAAACATAAAGTAAATTACCACATTTATGTGGATGATATAATGATATACTTACCATTCAATATAGCAAAAGATAACCTTCAACAGATCATAAAATGCTTCAATAAAGCCTCTCAATGGCTTACATCACACAACCTAAAAATAAACTTCAATAAAACTGAAGCTCTATTTGTCACTAGGAATAAAGAATTCATCCCCATGCCCAAAATGCAAGTCAAAGAAGCTACCCTTGAAGTAAAGAATGAAGTCAAATATCTAGGTATAATTCAAGATCAAAACCTGAGCTTATCTTCACACCTCAACATAACAACTCAAGCTATATACAGAAAGATTAGAATGTTACAACATCTAAGGCCTTTACTAGCCCCTTTCAATTTCCGCTGTGTCCTGCAGGCCATATATTCCCTCATCTTGACTCCTGTAACAGCATATTGCAGGGACTATCTAAGCAGGCTTTGCCATCTTCAAATGGCATAACACACAGCTGCTCATGCAATTCAGAAGGCACCCAGGTCTGAGCACATCACCCCCATATTGCATCAATTAAACTGGCTACCTATCCTGAGTAGGATCAAGTACACTAATCTAAGTATTACATTCAATCTACTGCATAATATATCCCCTTCCCACCTTAGCTCTCTAACCAACAGGATCCCAAATAACAGACAAAGAAGAGGATGCACTCAGAATTCCCTCGTTCTCCCAGCAGACTTTGGAAAGACCAACAAATCAACGAGCAATACACCCTTCTCTTGCTATGCGCCAATTCTCTGGAACTCCCTCCCAGATAGAATAAGAAATATAGGAGATCTCTCGACCTTCCATAAAAATATCAAGATGTTGCTATTCTCAGAATATTATGGAACACAGCAAGTCAAAATAGATATCTACTCAACAGAAATGATCCTTGGACTCAACACTTGACATATATCCCTGATCCACCTTCTTCATTGTTTGTTGATTTCTTTCTCCTAAATTGGTATAACATTTCAAACCTATTTGTAAATATGTTATAAAATGTAACTGTAAATGTTTGTGTTCCTTGTAAACCGCTTTGATAGCTTGATAAGGCAGTATAGAAAACTCTCAAATAAATAAATAAATAAGAAGATTAACTAATTAAGTGGGCTTCTGCAGATAGAGGAGATATGTACTGCTATACTGTTGTTGTTAAGTGCCGTCGAGTCGGAGTCGACTCATGGCGACCCTCTGGATAGCTATCCTAAATTGTGTTCGGTCTTTAGTCAGGCGGCTCATTGTTGACAGACTGGTACCTGTAGCTACTGTTATTGTATCGATGCATCTCATTGCTGGCATTCCTCTTTTGCATTGACCTTCTATCTTGCCAAGCATGATGTCTTTCTCTAATGATCTCTCTCTTCGCTTGATGTGTTCGAAGTATGAAAGTCGAAGTCATCTGAGCTTCTAAAGAAAGCTTAGGTTTGATCTCCTCTACTACCGACTGGTTTGTTCTTCGGGCAGTCCATGGTATACACAGTATTTGCCGCCAGCACCATAATTCAAAGGCATCAATTTTCTTCCTGTCTATCTTTTTCACTGTCCAGCTTTCACATCCATATGATGTTATTGAAAATACCATGGCTTGAACAAGTCGAATCTTTGTATGGAGAGAGACATCTCTGCTCTTGAGAATCTTATCTAGGTCTTTCATAGCCATTCTGCCAAGAGCAATGTGTCATCTGATTTCTTGACTGCTTGTTGCTTCTTTATTGATAGTTGATCCAAGTAAGTTAAAGTTATTCACGATTTCAATTTCTTCTCCTTCAACGATGAACCTGTTGATTATGCCAGTTGTCATGATCTTTGTCTTCTTTACATTAAGGTGCAGGCCCATTTTGAGACTATGTTCTTTGGTTGTGAGAAGCAAATGTTTCAGATCATCTTCACTTTCAGCCAGTAATGTGGTATCATCAGCATAGCGAAGGTTGTTGATGGGTCTTCCACCAATCTTCACACCTCTGTTGTCTTCATACAGTCCTGCTTCTCTGATTTGTTCTGCATATAAATTAAACAGGTAGGGGGAAAGTATGCAGCCTTGTCTTACACCTTTGCTTATTTTAAACCATTCTGTTTCTCCTTGTTCCGTTCGAACTGTTGCTTCTTGATCAATGTACAGATTGCGCAAGAGAACGATCAGGTGTTCTGGTATACCCATGCTTCTTAATGTGGCCCAGAGTTTCTCATGGTTTACACAGTCAAAAGCCTTGCTATAGTCGATAAAGCACAAATAGATATCCTTTTGGTATTCTTTAGTCTTTTCAAGGATCCATCTCACATCCGCAATGATGTCTCTCGTTCCTCTCCCTTTCCTGAACCCTGCTTGCACTTCAGGTAGTTCTTGTTCTAGGTATGGCTGTAGTCTCTTTTGAATAATCTTCAGTAGAATCTTGCTGGCATGTGGGATCAGAGCAATTGTGCGATAATTTCCACAGTCAGTTGGATCACCTTTCTTTAGTATTGGTATAAACATAGATCTTTTCCAGTCAGTTGGCCATGATGTTGTCTTCCATATTTCTTGGCAGAGCCTTGTAAGTATGGTAACAGCTGCATCAGATTGCTGCAATACTTCTATGGGAATGCTATCAATGCCTGGTGCTTTGTTCTTTGATAGCCCATGTTCCCTGTAAAATAGTTATCTCCAAGTTATAATGCCCTGTTCAATGTAATTTCAGTTTGTTCAATGTAAACCGCACTGATGCAGAATAGCGCAGTATATAAGAGAATGTAAATAAATAAAAGAAAGAAAGAAAGAAGGCTTTCAATGCTGCTTCAACTTCTTCTTTCATCACCAATGGTTCCCGATCATAAGGTACAGGTTGAAACGGCTGTTGGTCCACTTGATCTTTATCATATAAAAACTCTGTATATTCCTTCCACCTTTTCTTGATCTTCTCAGCATCATTCAACATAGAACCTTGAGCATCTTGTAACATTCCAGTTCGAGGCTGGAACTTTTTCTTTAACTCTCGCAGCTTTAGGAAAGCCGATCTTTTTCTTCCTCTAATAGTTTCTGCTTCTATTTCCTTTCAAGTGTCATTGCAGTACTTTTCCTTGACCTGTCTTGCTGCACGTTGGAAATCTCTGAGTTCTGCGATTGTCTTTCTTTCTCCTTTGGCTTTAGCTTCTCTGCGTTTCTGGGCAATTTTCAGAGTTTCTTCCATCATCCATTTTGGCCATTTTTGCTTTTTCACGTTTTGTAGAGACTTCTTGCTTTCTTCCAGCACAACCTTCTTGATGTCATTCCATAACTCTTCTGGAGCTCTGTCATTTGTATCTAAAGCAGCAAATCGATTTTGCAGGCAGTCTTTAAATTCCAGTGGTATATTCTCAAGGTCATATTTTGCTGCATTCATGAGTGGTTTGCTCTTTTTCAACTTTAGCTTGAGTTTGCATTCTAGTAGTTGATGATCTGTACCACAGTCAGCTCCAGGTTTTGTCTTTGTTGATGTTACAGAGCTTTTCCATCGTTGACTTCCACAGATGTAGTCAATTTGATTTTTATACAATCCATTGGGTGAAGTCCATGTGTACAGTCGCCGCTTGTGTTGCTGGAAGAAGGTGTTTGAGATGAATAGATCATTGGTCTTGCAGAATTCTATCAGTCTTTCTCCAGCTTCATTTCTGTTGCCAAGTCCATATTTTCCAACTACTTTGCCTTCTTCTTTGTTGCCAACTTTTGCGTTCCAGTCACCCATGACTATCAGGATATCCTGTTTGCATGTTCTGTCAATTTCAGCTTGTACTTGTTCATAGAACTCTTCAATTTCATTCTCTTCTGTAGCTGTTGTTGGGGCATATACTTGAATTATAGTTGTGCTGATAGGCAATCCTCGTAGACGAATAGAGATTAAGCGTTCGCTGACTGCATTGTTTTTCATTACAGTTCTTGCAAGTTTCTTCTTTATTATAAATGCAACACCATTTCTTCTTTGTCTTTCATTTCCAGCATAGTAGACCATGTGATCATCTGATGCAAAGTGCCCGATGCCAGTCCATTTCGGTTCGCTGACACCCAACAGATCAAGTTGTACACGTTCCATTTCATTCTTGACCACCTCCAACTTCCCTTGGTTCATGCTTCGTACGTTCCATGTTCCAATGTGTAAGACATCTTTACAGCTTATGACTCTCATTTCATGCGCAGCTACATCAGCAGTCAGACTTCCCGAGGGCTTTGATCCAACCACATCATAAATGCTGGCTTTACTCTGAAAAGTCTTCAGCTCTTCCCCAGTAGCTAGTTGAGTGCCTTCCGACCTGGGAGTCTCATCTTCCAGCACCATAGCACAATTTGTTTTGTTGTAACTATCCATTGGGTTTTCATGGCAAGATACAGAAGTAGATTGCCAGGCCTTCCTCCCCCGCAGTTTAAGTTTGGTGTTGTTGCCGTTGTCACAGAAATGTGATCCTCCGCCGTCAACACTATCCCATTCTGCTGCTGCCCAGATGGGTGGTTTGTCTTGGTCTGGCACCTCAGCTGAGACCTGTCCATCTTGGGAGACCCTGCCAGTAGTTAAACTACTGATAGTTTAGCTCTGAGCATCACTGATGCACGCAAGCCCTTACTTTTATACTACAAACCCTATATTTAAATCTAGAGGGTATACAAAGAGAATTTGCCAAAAACTGGCGAAAGGAAAATTGCCACAAGAAAAGCTGCAAAAAGCAATGGATACAAAAATAAAATCTTTAATTTCATAGATCTAAGTAAAGAAGTATGTGAATGATAACATTCTGGAGGAGGAGGAGGAGACCTAGGTAAGAGTACCAGAAAAAAGGAATATACAGAAAAAGAAAGAACAGTTGAGGGGGAGATGGAGCTTAGAGATCTGGACCTGCAGGAGAGTGAGATGAATTAAGGACAGGTCAACAAACCAACTGAAGAAGAGGAAGAAAGAGGAGAAAGACCCAAAGGTGGAGGAATTCAAGATCAAACTCATGGTCCACATGGAAAAAGATGAATATGCTGGGTTCCAGGCAAAGGAAAGATTACCCAAGTTAAAATTTAACACCTAAGGTTAAAATTATGAAAATTAAGATGAACACCATATCCTGTATAAAGAGATCATTTATTTTGACATCACCAAAATAAATCAAATACAATGTTGCACAGCTAAAATTATTACTGTAATAATACTACCAATTAAAGTGCAGGGCCAGAAGAAAAAAAGAGAGCAATAACAGTTCCTCCTTGGAAAAAATACATCAAAGGAAAAATACAATTCTTGTGTGTGGAGGTATTCCTGATAGACGGATATCTAAACATACTAAGATAATCAAATATATTGAGGAAGATCCAAGACATCAAGCTGAAGTATGCTGCATTATAAGAGAAGATCTGAAATGTATATGTTCCAACAATAAACTGAAAGTAGCAGCAGAAGTGCAAAAACTTCGAAGATATGAAGAAAACAGAAAAGAAAAATATCAAAATAAACTATTTAGAGAAAACCCAAAAGAGTTGTACAGGGAACTGGGAAAGAAAATTGATATGGTATAAACACCACTACCCAAAGCTGAAACAGAAATATTCTGGGGAAGCCTATACGAGAACACCACACAGCACAATCAAGAAGCAGAATGGTTACCTTTGTGATGAAGAAGATGCTAGTGAGCCTATGGAGATAGGAAAATCTAGTGAATGTACCTTTAAAGAACGTGACAGGTCTGCAATACACACACTGCAGAGTGCAGCTAGAGGGAGTAAGCACAGAGAGTCTGAAATTAGGTTGCCACACCCAAGCTATCCTGAGGTAGTTACAAACTTAGGGGATGATCACACACACCTGTGGGGAGTGAGAGAGACCCTGACAGAGAAGCAGCTTTATAAGCCTTGCTTAGAAGGAGAGAAGAAGAAGAAGAAGAGGGAGAAGGCGACAAAGCAACACCAAGAAAGGCAGTCAGAGGGGCTGTTGCTGCAGGATAAGAGAAAGTTCCAAAGAGGCCAGCAGTTCCAAGGTGGAGAGCTCCAAGGAGAAGCCATCAGGAGAGGTACCAGGAAGGCACAGCTCAGGGAGAGAGAGCATAAAAGTCTTCCCACGTCTATGCCAGACTGGAAGTCTCAAGGTGTTCAGAGGTGGGTGCCCAGGGCTCAAGCTAGGAGGCAGAAGAACCCAGCCGGGAACAGAGAGCCGTCGATTAACACCAGAGAGGAACTTAAGCAAGGAGGCCAGGAACTGGTTAACCACAGCTGGAGAGAGGTTTGTGAACCCAGCCAGAAAGAGATAGCTCAAATCCCAGATATCTCTCTTCCATACCAGGTAGACCACTGCTGGAGGGAATTACGAGATCCCTCGAGAAAGTATATCCTGGGAGATACGGGGAAAGCTCAGAGCAACTTGATGTTTCTTCAGAGCAGGAAGAAATGCAGATAGATCCTAGCGAACTGGATTCCTTACTGCCTGAGTTTCCTATGGATTGCACATTATGTTTGGCTGGAAACATGGAGTCCTTAACTGAAGAATAGCTTTCAGGATGTGTGCTTTTGGGATAACAGAGTAAAGAAGTCTGACCTTGTTGAAGGTAAGAGCTTGTTTAACAAAAGGAATATTGCCTAGCACCTGTGTTTGGTGTTACTAAAGAAGGAAAGGATCAAAGAGAACATTTTTACTAAGCTGAATGAAGAAGCTTGTGTTTTGTTTTATCTGCTAAATTTTGGATTAAAACCCCTGAACAGAGGTAGTGACTGTGAAACACATTCAACCTGAGTTTTGTAAATATCTTTGGAAATACTAACTGAAGAGAATATCCTGATGCTTTATGTTGAACCTTGTGACATTGGGGAAATAAAATCTTTATCATTTTCCTTCATACTGGTTTGTCACGGCTATACTTTTAAAAGGGAAACTACAACTCCCCAACATGCTTCAGTGCTGAAGATAGTTTTCAACCCGTATATGAAGGACATATTGTCCACCCTAGCTCTTTAGGCACGATGCCGGGGGCTGGGGTATGACACCTTGCATACAGGAACAGTTAGAAAACTTAAACATCAAACCAATGGCATGGCCTGTAATAACAGCAAAAGAGCTGGAAAGCCGGTTGAAACAAGCCTCAAACTGGAAGAGCCCTGGCCCAGATGGAGTGGCTCAGTTAACATTAGTTCACCAAGAGCTAGCAAACTGCAAAAAAAAAAAAAAAAGATCAAGCAGCCAAACTTAACACTGCAATTGCTTATAACAGGAAGAACATTTCTCCTTCCAAAGGAGGATCCAAGTAACATTCCCAAAACTTACAGACGAATAACTTGTCTATCTACAATATATAAGCTGTTCACTGAAATAGATACAGGCAGAATATATGATCATATAGAATCCAATAATATCATGACAATAGATCAAAAGGGCAATAAGAGGAGATCATAAGAACATAAGATATGCCATACTGGGTCAGACCAAGGTCCATCAAGCACAGTATCCTGTTTCCAACAGTGGCCAATCTAGGTCATACGTACCTAGCAGTTTCCCCAAAAGACACAGGTTCCACAATGCTTGTATTGGATCAAGCATTGATATACCACCTCTTCCTTCTACACTTCGTTCAATTCCAGTTTCCCTCACCGACCCCCTAGCACAGCCCAAGCCCTCAAAATAAAGTTGTAAATATCGCATTTCACACAAGATGTAAATAAAACACTAGCCATTGTATATAGTTATATAACATATATGTACAAAGTTTCCCAAAGTTGAATCCCAGTTAAACTCGCCTGTTACATGTAAACCCACAACAGCCTGTTGCTTTCTTTGGGTATTCTTGTTCACTGTAAACCGCGCTGATGATAAAGAGCGCGGTATAAAAGAACTTTAAATAAATAAATAAATAAATCCTGGGTCCCTTTTTAATAATGGTTTATGGACCTTTCCTCCAGGAACTTGTCCAAACCTTTTTTAAACCAAGCTACACTAACAGCCTTTACTACATCCTCCGGTAACAAATTCCAGAGTTTGATTACACGTTGAGTGAAAAAATATTTTCTCTTATTTGTCTTAAATAGTTTACCCTGCAGCTTCATTGCATGTCCCCTGGTCTTTCTATATTCTGATAACATAAACAATCAATCTACGTTTACCCGTTCCACTTCGCTCATTAATTTATAGACCTCTATCATATCTCCCCTCAGCTGTCTCTTTTCCAGGTTAAAGAGCCCTAACCTTTTTAGCCTTTCTTCATAGGAGTATCCTTCCATCCCCTTTACCATTTTGGTGGCTCTTCTCTGAACCTTTTCTAATAACGCTATATCCTTTTTAAGATACGGCGACCGGAATTGCACACAATATTCAAGGTTGCGGTCGCACCATGGAACGATACAGAGGCATTATAATATCCTTTGTTTTATTTTCCATTCATTTCCTTATGATACCTAGCATTCTATTTGCTCTCTTGGCCGCCATTGCACACTGGGTGGAGGGTTTTAACATGTTATCCACAATGATGCCTAAATATTTTTCCTGGGTGGAACCAAAGACCAGTTAATGTTAACTAAGGCCATAATGGCCAGCGCTAAGAAGCAGAAATCTCAGTATAACATGGATTGATTATAAGAAAGCTTTTGACAACATCCCACACTCTTGGATAATAAGTTGCTTTGAGATGTATCTGGTTTGATTGAGCACATTCCCGTATCCATGAAGTCCTGAAGAAAAACCCACAGCTGCTCAGGGTCCTCAAAGGAGAGTGTTTGATTTTGGAGAGTGATCCTCATGCAAGCTGGGAAAAGTAGACCAAAACATGCTTGTCGTTTCTTCAGCTGTTGCTGAAATGCTGGATAGCAGCATCACAATCAGGTCAGCAGTGATACTCAGCTGCAAACCAGATAGCAAACACTGGCTAAAGTTAGGACAGCTATTCAGTTGATTTAACTTTAGCCGGTTTAACTATCTGGTTAGCAGCCGAATATCGATGCTAACTGGATAGTGGCTGTCTTTGCCTTTGAATTGTCCAAAGACTACTCTGGTTTTAACTAGCCATTTTTTTGGTTGTCTATTGGGCTATTCAGCAGCACTAACCATTCAGTGCCACTGAATAACTGGCTCAGGGGTCTATTCCGAGCCACGAATAGCAGGGATGTATGCCCTGCCTGAACGTACATCCCTGCTATTTGTCCCTCTTGCTGTCCCTATGCAAGGCTCCCTGTACGAACAGCAGTGTTGTACGGGGAATCTTAGATGGGGGCAGGCTTAAGGCAGAGTGAGGGTGGTGCATGGGCGGGCTGTTGCCCTGGACGTACAGGGCCGATTCTGAGGTTCGCCCTGTACCTCTGAGGTAGACCAGTTAGACGGGGGACTTATTCCACCTCAGAGGTGGAATAGGTCCCCTAGACGTGGAATAGCAGCAGCGGCCAACAGGGACAAGACCGAGAGGCATGCAGGAGGTTCCCTGCAGCTGAACCCTGGCCATGGGAGGCCGGATCAGGGATCTGACTGAGGGGAAAGGACAATCTCAGTGGCGTCCAGCATTCACAGCTCCATAATGGAGCCGCGGTGCCATGGGTGACAAGACACCATGGCACTGCGGCTCCATTCTGGAGCCATGCTGCGTTAGCCAAGTATACGGCTGGGTGTGCGGCCAATCAGAATCGGGGCCGACCTGCACGAGCAGGCCAGTAGACCCTATTCTGAGACGCCCCCAAGGGATCAGAATCAGGTCTACCACTGTATGTCCTGATTCTGCCTGGCCGCACAGGGGGCTGGACATTCAGAAGGGAATAGGCCTCCACATGTTTTGAAAATGCCCTTCTATATTTATACACATATACATTAACCAAACGACTTAAAAAAAAATTGTCCCAGAGCCATTCCCATACCTTTTCAAGTTCCCTGAATATTCTCTAGCTGGCAAAGCTCTCCATCAGTTTGTCATCCCTAACAAGGCTGCAGCAGTGGAAACCCACCTGTAAACACTTCATCTATGTCAGCATTGACACCGCTGTTGTCATTATGGTTCCCTTCAGTCTCTCACACCCAAATGGCTGTAACCAGCCCCTCTGATGGACTTCTACCATTGGTCAGCACTTCTCTTTATTCAGGACGCTGGCCCTTAAAATAATTAGGATGTCACAGCCAGTCTCTTGCTCCCAGCCCTGACAGCTCTTTAGTGCCTCTCTATGTCCCTCTCCTCCCATTGGGGAATCCATAATCAGGTTTGACATTTTCTTTCAGTATGGAAACCACCAGGGGGCGGCCCAAGGGGGATGCGGGGCCATGTGCGGAGACTCAGTGCGGGACCTCATTTGCATTATGTTAACATATTCATTAAGAGGCATGTTTACTAAAAGTTAGTGTGTGGATAAAGAAAGACTAAAAGATTTCTATATTACTATAATCCAGTGCCAACCGCCAGGCACATTAGGAACTACTACAAACACTGCCCATTTAGAACCCATAGCAAACCCGCCGTATCGTAACAGCACTACCAGGACTCAAAAAGCACCATACTCTACCTATCAAAAGGCAACACTGCAAATATTAAACCAATACATTTCAGAGAATAACAATACATGACCTACTGGGGAAAGAGAACAAGTGGCACTGTCGCTCTTCTTTGTGTTTACTGTCAAATAGAAACTACATGAACAGAATACCTCAGCTCAGTTACACATGCAGAACATAGACCATCGCCAAACAAAGAACAAGGAATCACAATTTAGAAATAGGAAGACAATAATTAAACTGGGAGCCCCAAAAGCCAAACGTGGAATGTACAACAACACTGTAGAAATAAAACTATAAATTAATTTCCTCTTGTACTAAACAATGCGCAGATGTTAATGATGCACATTTACCAGAGCTGACATATTCCAGTTAATAAATTCAAAATAAAGAGATATTTGTCTACCTCTTGTGCATTTTTTTTTCAGTTGCAATTGCTCCAGCCACTTTCTTCTGGTTTCTTTGTGTCTTCTGCTAACTCTCTATCGTCTGCTGTCCATTTGTCCTTTCTGCTCTCTTCTAGTTTTTTTCCATTCTCTCTCTACATCTGCTTTAACATACTAATATTTCTCCTTTTGCACTTTCCTCCATCTCTTTTTTTATTCCTTTTTTCATCCACTCAAATTGTACCCTTCCATCCTCAATCCCCACTAACTCTCCCAATACCCAGCCAATTGTAGATTTTTCTTCCCTCCCACACAACATATTTTTCCCCTCTCCATTTCACTCTCCCAGCCCCATCCCATTCTAATCCTCACCCAACATCAGCTCCCTTCTAGTTCCAGCCCCACCCAGCATCTGCTCCCTTCTAATCCCCACATCAGCCCATTTCCAGTCCCAGCCCCCCATCAGCCCATTTTAATCCTATTCTAGCTTCACCATCAGCCCATTTCCAGTCCTAGCTATTCGATTAATTTCCAGTTCTATCCAAGCCCCTCCATCAGTTCATTTCCAATCCCAGCCCCCCATCAGCCCATTTCTAGTCCTTTCCTAGCCCCACCATCAGCCCATTTCCAATCCTAGCTCCCCTCCACTTAGTCCATTTCCATTCCAAGCCCCCCTCCCCATCAGCTATTTGCAGTTCAAGCTCCCCTTCCACTCAGCCAATTTCCAGTCCTAGCAACACCCCAGCCCATTTCCAGTCCTAGTAACCCTCCCCCCACAACCCATTTTCAGTCCTAGCAACCCCCACAGCCCACGTCCCGTCCTAGCAACCCACCACAGCCAATATCCAGTCCTAATAACCCCCCAGCCCATTTTCAGTACTAGCAACCCCCCAAAGTCCATATCCAGTACTTGCAACTCCCCACAGTCCATATCCAGTCCTGATAACCCTCCCAGCCCATTTTCAGTATTAGCAACCCCCCACAGTCCATTTCCAGTCCTAGTAACCCCACCACAGCACATTTTCAGTCCAAGTACCCCCTCCCTTCCCGAAGAGCCCCACGGTTAGATAAGAGGGAGCCGGAGAGGCCCCGGCTCACCTCTACAGCTGCCGAAGCGAAGCGCGCCTTTTCTCTTTACTTCGACAGCTGTACTGACGTTTTGAACGCTGCCACGCTGAGGTTAAAGGGAACTTCCTGTTCTCCATGCTCAGCGCGGCAGCATTCTAAATGTCAGTACAGCTGCCGAAGTGAAGGAAAAAGACGTGCTTCACTTCGGCAGCTGTTATAGGGAGCCAGGGCCTCTCCGGCTCCCTCTAAAGCCACCCTGCCTGCTGCCGGTTTTCAGGATGTTGTTTGCGCATTGCCCCCTGTAACATGGGGCCCTGTGTAAACAACATTCTTGCTCAATGGACGGTCCGGACTTGGAAGCCACGCCTTTAAATAATCACAGCTTACTGCTGCTCACAGCTCTGGCTCGATGCAGCCTGTCACATGCCATGAACCATGGTTTTAATTTATTTTTATTTTCATACTTTCAAACTACTTCATCCAAACATAATAAATGAATGAACAGAAAAAATGGCAATACATTAAATCAAGAAAAATACAAAAAGAAAAAAGAAATATAACAAATAAGCCCACAAATTAAAGGGGACAATAAGAAACAAAAACTAGTAGGAGCCACCTAAACTCGGTGGACCCCACCTAAAGTTAAAAAGAGAAAAAAAAAGCAGAAACTAATGCATCAGCCAGATGGGACTAAAAACATTACAACTGCATTACTTCTTCCCTAGTGGCCAAAAGCTCCAGAAGGTGCTTGGGATCAAAGAACATAAAATTCTTTTCTTTATAGGTAATACAACAACAAAATAGAAATTTCAACAAAAAAACACCCCCAGAGCCTGAACCCTCAGCTTAAAATTCAAGAATTCCTTTCTTCTTCTTTAGATCTCCTAGAAAAATCAGGAAAAATACAAACATTAGATCCCGAAAACTGCTCCCACAAATTCTTAAAAAAAAAAATGAAAAATCTAATTCTGATCTGATTTGAGAGCAAAGGTGACAAGAAGGGTAGACCGCTCAGTTATCACTTCCAGGGAGCTCTCCAGGGACCCTGTAAGGTCCCCCACTCCCAACTGGGCCACATCAGACCCAGAATCCAGGGGAGTGGAGCCCAGGACAGATACTGTGCTTGAGTCAGAGAAGGAAGATCATCCTGAGGGATCTTCAAAATCTCCCAAAAATACTTCCTCATCTTCTCCAATGGTGACAAAATAGGAGATTTAGGAAAACTTAATAATGCCAAATTATTCCTCCAAGATTGATTCTCCAAATATTCCATTTTTTTTAGATAACAGCACCTAGTCTTTTATCTGGGAAACATTCACTTCCTAGAGTAATCCAAGCTGTCCTTCCAACTAAGCAAATCTACCAGCTTGCTCACCCTGTACTCGAGAGACCTCAGCAGCAGTACATTTAATCTGATGAACTTCTCTGGTGGTACCCACAGCAGTCAAAAGAGAAGAGTTCAAAGCTGTAATGGTGTCCCACAGCAATTCCAGTGTAATTACAGCCTATCTTACCATCCCACTGGTCTCCAGAGACTGTCCGGACTTGAAGTCCATCAGTAGAAACCCCCCAATGGAGAATGATCAACCAGCCGCTCCTCCCACCACTTGATCTACTCCAGTCAGGATGGTCACTGGTGTGCCCTCTTCACCCCCTTCAATGGCGTGCTCGTTGGCAAGCCGTAGGAGAGCATACACCCAGAAGACACAGCACTTCCAGGTAAGAGTTGGGCTGTATGCTGCTTGAGCTCAGAAACACCCCCGAAGTGCTCAGGTCTGCGATCAGATCAGCACGCAGACTCATTGAAGACGCTGCTCCAACCCTCAACAATCAGAGACTGCAGGCTTCCAAAGCCCTCTGCAGAGCAAAGGTTGGGACAGCTGAGCCTGAGGGTAAGCTTGCTTGTTTGCATTTCCTTCATCCAACGGAACCAGGTGCAGTAAATCACCATATCCAGGAGAATCAGTGTAGAGACACAGCATCGGAAGACCTTCCTGCCACCATCTTGCCCCCTCAACACATATCTTTAATTTTATTTTTAAACCATGCAGCTTAGTGCCGCTCACTTCCCAGACCAGAATCTCTCTTCATGCCATGATCGCAACCCCAACACTGCTCCGGCAGTGAAATAAATTGTGGAGTTTTCTGTTTTTTTGTAATATGGCCCCTTTTAGAACAACCATCCCTGGTGTCCCACTCACAACCCCAAGGCCAGTCTCTTTAATCACCATTGTTGAGGCAGTCTGTGTACCTCAGGGCCTGCAGCCCAATCTCCTTTCAGACCGCAAATCACCATCTCCAGTGCTGCTCCATGCCCTCTTCTCTAAAGCAGTCTAGTGCTGTTGCTGATTTCCCTCCTACTAAGACCACTAATCACCACTGCAGCACAGTGGAATCCGGAGAAGCTTGCTCTCTGCCCAGGCCCCCTTCTGCCTTCTGTGCCAGGCCTCCTTCAGTCTTAACACTGTCACGGCTGTCTGCCACTGTCTTGCTAATTCACACCTGGAGTCCTGAAAGCTAATAGCGTAGCCCCATGAGGCCAACAAAATAGCCTTGAAGAACTCAGGTATTTTATTTCCCGTTACATTAAGAACCAGTATTTATATGACATTTATCACAGCTGAAGTATCACCAGAAACCAGCCAACAACCAAACTACTAGAAAACAATTTGTATGTACCATCATTTTCTTCTCTTTTCTCTCTCTCCTGTTCCCTTTTATAGTATAGTAACCGTGACTAAACTGCTTTTGGGCTATTGTGCAATGTAAAAATTGGGATCAAGGAGTTTTCTGAGCAGAAGCGTTGTTTTGCTATTTGTTTACCTGTGCTCGGTGTGCCCTGATGTGCATTAAAATTCAAGGCAGTGCTGCTCATTCCTCCAAGACATTCTGACATTTTTTTATAGGGCCTCACCGATGATAGCAAATTGGAATCATGAGCCAGTGTGTCTGACTCCATCATCCAGTTATTTCAAAAGAAACAGTATGCATGCTTGCGAATTATATATTATATCAAATAGATCTATGGGGATCATTCAGAATAAATCTTCATTTTCTTTTATGTGTATGAGTAACTGGTAACTGCAGGATGATAATCACAGCTGCATTATCACCATCAAGCAGCCGGCAGACTGTGAGACTATCAGTGACTGAAAGCTCTTCAGGGTCTAACATGTCTTAGCGCAATAGAAAGTTCCCAACCACCAAAGCAAGCAGCATTGGCAGCCTCTGCAGTGTAATATCACCGCAGCTCATTAAGGTCCCATTTGTTTTAAACTGCACCATTTTATAATGGAGGACTTGAATGAACCCACTGTCAGCCTCCTCTTCTGCCAAAATAATAAATGAAAGAAAGCACATAAATATCACCTCCTAGCCTCTTTTAAACCAGTCAACATATTCTTTTATAGGAAGTCGTACTGTGCAGGTTGACAACATTATGCACAAGCAATACTGTGCTGATTATTTAAGTGACCAGTCACAACTGATTCAGTGGAATGGAAGGTGAAAACTAATAGGCTGTATATTATAGACAGGGCTTCTGATTTTAGATTTTTATTTATTTATTTTTTTTAGACATACTTGTATACCACCTTATCCTGCAATCAAAGTGGTTACATCACATCACAATTGGGTAACATTTAATATGTGGGTGCTTTACATTTAACATGAGGGTATTTAACAACATTAAGATAACACAATATGAGGGTTACATTTATCATGATGGTGTTTTGAGTCTAAATGGGTTGGTTAAGTATTGAGCTTGCAGTGGAATTTACGTTGCAATCCCGCTCGGGTGGAGGCTGTTGTGTATCTGGTTGGGACTGCTCGTAAGTTTCTGTGAAGAGCAGGGTTTTAAGAGCCTTGCGGAAGTCTGTGATGTCTTCTAATTCCCTTAGGCTCATTGGGAGGGAGTTCCATAGTGTGGATGCCATTAGTGATGGAGCTCTTCTTGACGTATTTTGTTTAGTCTTGTGATAACCTGAAGGTGTGCTGATCATATTGTCATAGTTGTTCCTTCTTGGTCTCTTACTGATGTTCCTTGTTACAATTTCTTGTAGTACATCTGCTGAAAGATGGTGGATGATCTTGAAGATGATCAAGATTTTTTTAAATTTTGCTCTAGCTACCATTGGTAGCCAGTGTAGTTGCTGTAAGATAGGGGTGATGTGTTCTGATCTTGGGGTGTCAGTGATGATGCGTGCTGTAGTGTTTTGCACCATTTGGAGTGGGTGTAAGGTCTGCTGGGGGAGGTCTTGATATAAAGAATTTCCGTAATCCAGCAGAGGTGTGATGAGTGCTTGGCATACTGTGCGGAAGTGGTACTGGCGGAGTAGTGGTTTTATCTTTCTTATGGTCCTCAAACGTTGATAGGCCTTGTTCGCGGTTTTGGCAATATGAGATTTCATGTTCAGAACTCTGTCCATTGTAATGCCCAAGTACCTAACTTCATCTTTGACTATTATAAGTTTGTTTAGAATGCTGATATTCTGTGGTGGAATGAAGCTAGGGTTCCTTGTGACGAACATTCCCTCCGTTTTATCGGAGTTGACCGTCAGGTTATTGTCTATGAGCCAGACATTCATGTCTTCAAGGCATTTAGTTATAGTTGTGGTGTTAAGTGCTAGTAGATTGATTGGAGCATACACCATGATGTCGTCAGCATATATGTGATAGTGGAGTTTGTGTCATCTGATGATGTTGCATATGGGTTGGATGTAAATATTGAAGAGCATTGATGACAGGGCAGATCCCTGAGGTATTCCTTGCATTGCGGGGAACTGCAATGATTTCCTTTGGGTGCACTTAATTAGAAAAACTATGTTAGAGGCCTGTTTACTAACTAACAGTAAAATAGTGCTTTGTACACTGATTTATTGCCAGAAAATTTACTGTGGGACTCGCTAAACTGTGGTACCTTGGTACTGCAGGTTAGTGAATGCCAGTGGTAAATTTATCCCATTTCCCAGCTGCAGCAATGTGTAGATAGTGGGCCATAAGTCAAGCCCGCTATTTTTAGAAGGGCTGGACCATGGCTTAGTAAAAAATATTCTGGTTCCAATCCCTTTTCCAATATCCTTCACCCCAATCCCTTTTCAAATACGCTCAGAATCCATCCCCCACTCTACAATCCTTTTCAACACACCCATTAATCCACTTACTCCCGGCAACCCCTGGTGCCTACTGAGTTACTGAGTGTCTCTCTGGTGGATAGTGGAGGGGGAAGAAGCCATCTCTGGGTGCTCCTGCCCCGGTGGCTCCTTGACTCAAAATGGCTTAGCCCCCCCAATAAAAGTACAATGAGACTACCACTACTGGGCTGAAATCACCATTTTTAGTCAGAAAGCTACACAAGCAGAAGTGCCTGGGGATAATTTTTATCTCCCCACCCCCATACTACTCATTACGGGAGATAGATGGGTTCCTGGGGGGTTGAAAAGAGATTGGGGTCATAAGGTGGGTTCTGAAGGGGCATTTGAAAAGGGATTGAGAGTGAGGTTGTTCAAAAATGAATGGGGAGTAGAAAGGTATACTGTATATTACTAAGCACCAGCTCTTTCAAGCTGCTCCCCATGAACATAGGGCTGATGCTCCTGGGGAGAAAAACAGTACCCATGGCGATATTGCTAGCTTTCCATAATGTAATGTATCTTGTAAAGTTTTCTGCAAGCTGATTTATTTGCATAATAATGAGCTGCTTAACACGCATTTGCATGCAACACATCTCATTTTTTTTAATGCACATTTATATTATAGGGTAGGAGCAAGGAGAGGTAATAGGGAGGTATAGGGAAGCATATACATTAGTTACAAATCACATTTCATTAAAATTACATTAAAATTACACAAACGTATGCTATGCCCTAGGAAGGTCCATAAAATTGTATAAATAGTATAGTCTTAAGCATTTGTTTAAAGTCCTTTAAATCTCTCATTGCTCGCATGTTATCAGGTAGAGTATTCCATAAATCCGGCGCATAACGGGATGGAACCCTTCTGGACATTGCCTGATTTGTTTTTTGGAAATCAGGTGGAGTGGCTATCCTGTTGTCCATACTCGTTTTAAGTGGTCTCATACTGGTATGCCTGATTATTAGCTCTGAAGGGCATTAGCTGAAATATTATTAATAATTTTAAAAATATTTAAAGTAGTCTTAAATCTTGCATGAGCTTGGATGGGCAGCCAATGGAGGTTCTGGAGCACTGGAGTGATATGATAGTTTTTTGCTGTATTTGTGATGATTCTAGCTGCCGTGTTGTGCACCAATTGGAGAGGGTGTATAGAGTGATTAGGGAGACCATGATAAAGCAAGTTTCCATAGTCTATTATAGGTGTGACGATTGCCTAACATACAGTTCTAAAATGGTCTTGGCTTAAAGTCGGTTTGAGCCTCCATATGAGTTTTAATTTATAATAAGCTTTTGCAGCGGTTTTATTAATATGAGAATGGAGGTTTAACTTAGTGTCTAAGGTGACTCCGAGGTACCTTACCTCATTTTTCACTTTAATGTGTTTGTCCTGGATGCAGATCGTAGAAGGCAAATTGAAGTTGTCCTCTCTAGTAATAAACATGGCCTCTGCCTTATTATAATTAACCGACATGTTGTTGTTAGTAAGCCATGTAATCATATCAATTAAGCAGTTAGTTATGGGGATGAGGTCTGGTGCTTGCATATTTATTGGAGTATAAACCATAATATCATCTGCATAGTTATGGTGAAACACTGTTGATGGTCAGGAAGGTGCGTCACAGAAACAGCACTGCCCCCCTCCTCCTGATCCTCCACTGTGACCTATGCCCAGTCATCCCAGTCAATAAATGGCACATTTTGAAAGGTTATCCAGGCAGCTGTGGAGACATGCAAATCCAAACATGAAGTGCTATGGCAATTTTAGAGGTGGCTCCATGAATGTGCATGGTTCTTATGAAATAGCAATCTGCATGTTTGTGAATATGCAAGTGCCCCCCCACTGGCGCAGGACTTATATGTGCGGATGATGATAAATGCAACAGTGAGTATGTGCAGGTTCACTATTGACAATAACAGCAGCAGAAACATGCAAGTGTGACATAAAATAGGGATACACATGCAGCGTTCATAAAGTTAATGTGTGGGCAGGGCCTATATATAGCCATGCCTCCCTCCCCGTGGAACCTCGGCATGTGATCGTGTACTCTGAAGAAAGCACACAAGCACACTGGGATGGCCATCAGGCAGTCCAACTTCTCTAAGGTAAACCTCATGCTCTGCTGCCTGGTCCTGCAAGAGGAGGGGTTTCTGTAAGAGATACGCCTGTGTCTCCATGTTGATACCGGACTCCTGAAGCTACAACAAGATGGGTTTGGAAGAGGATCTGCATGATCCTGGCACAGTGATTCATCCAAAGACACAGGAGAACAAGTAGGGCTGCGTGAAAAGGTAGTCAAGCCATGCTGGTCCCCATGGTATAAAAGAGCATCAGTAGTCAAAGTAAACAAAGATGAGTGAAATCACGGACACACAGACAATGGAAAACACAATTAGAACTTGGCAGGGAGAGTAGGCACACACATATAATCAGGGAAGTAGCAAGGAAAAAGGAGACAAGAGACAGGAACATATCAGAAAATGCCATTACCCATGTCCATGGTGAGACAAGGCCACATGTGGAGGTAGGCACTAGGCCCTAGAAAGACCCAACCCTCGGGGAAGGGAATATGTTTTGTACAATGTACATATGGTTGCACGCATTGCTGGCACAAAGCTGCAAAACCATAGAAAAGTAGCCACACTGTGCTCAGTCATCAGCAATGTCCATAGCTTATGTTGGGAACCTGGATGTTTGAAGGGATGGCCAAAGCCTCTGCACACCTGCACAAGGATGTCCCTCAACCAAAAGGCAACAGTGAGGAAGAGAGTAAGGTGGATAATAAGGGAAGAATAGCAGTAATGAGTGTCTGGCTAAGCATAATATCACCACTTACGAGGTATTTCCACCAGTTGCTTCCATATCCTAAGGGACCTAGAGGTGATCAAGGTGCCCTTCCAGGCCATGAGGAGGAACATACCCAATTGTTGCTTGGCTGGTGCAAGGATTGGAGGCACCCTAAACAGGACTTCTATCCTGCTGCCCCCTGTGGACCCCCCTCCCCCCCCTGCTTCCTTTGCCACCACTGCCAACCTTCGCCAGGGCTGGCAGTGGTAACAATAGGCCACAAACTGCAATGCAGTGCTTACTAATATGCCAGTGCTGCATTGTGCTTGAATGTGCCATTTACTCCCCCTTCTCTGACACCATTTCTGGTTTCAGAGGGTGGATGTAAGCAGCACATTCTGAACTACTGGAAACCGCAACGCAGCATCAGAGTGTTAGTAAGTGCTGTGCTGAAGTTTGAGGGCTTTTGCTATTGCTGACATTCCCGGAAAGGGGTATCAGTGGTGCCAATGAGACCCCTCAGAGGGCTGGTGCCCTAGGTGACCCCTTAATTTGCCTAGTGGTAGTACCAGTCCTGCCTCTGATGGAGCTACAACAGGAGCAAGGTAAGTCCTGCTTTATGTGGCATTATTGTGACATGTGGTATTGGAACCCTAGTTTATCATCTGCAATGCTCAAGGGCATGCATCCATAACATGAATCACCCACCACATAGAGGCAGCAGCTGCACTGCCGCAGACGTCAGGACATAGGACACTCTGCAATAGGCCATAGCTTATGCAGCCACATTGGGCAGCCAGTGTTCCCACCACGTGGGCAGAGGGGAGCAACACAACATAAGCTTGGGAGAATGGCAACATACCAGACATGGCACATATAAACAAATACAAGTGAGGTGGAAGACAGGTGCTCAGAATCAATAGATTCTTTTTTAAAGGCTAGCACAGAGTGGAGTCACACCATTAACACTAGAAGCCCCAAAGTGTGTCAATTGACGCAAAATCCATCTTCGAAGTTGTATACCAGCGCCACAGCTACAACCATGTCAGTCATGTTCCATGACTTTGTTAGCAAGGTCAAGATGTTCAAATATGTGCATTAAAAATTAATGACAGATGCACCACCTAGCGGGAAAATGAATTTATACCTAGAAGCCCCAAAGTACGTCAATTGGCTCACTCAATTGTCTTGGATGCGTCAATTGATGTACTTTGGGGCTTCTAGGTATAAATTCATGTTCCCACTAGGTGGTGCATTTCAATCACTGTTTACAGTTTTACTCCGACATTACAAACTATAAACACACGATGATGTCATGTAATGACATTACATACTGCACGTATTTAACGTATTTAAGTAACACATTAATTCACATCTGTATTTCATGCTAAACGCATCTAACTCATTTGTTAATCCATATGGTCTTAAGTAGAAGATAGCCTTTTACTAAGGGAGGGATTCCCTTGTTAGTGGGATTTCCCGTCTCAGATTAGCTGGTTTTCATCAAGAACATAAGAACATAAGACATGCCATACTGGGTCAGACCGAGGTCCATCAAGCCCAGTATCCTGTTTCCAACAGTGGCCAATCTAGGTCATACGTACCTAGCAATATCCCCAAAAGACACAGGTTCCACAATGCTTGTACTGGGTCAAGCATTGATATCCTGGGTCCCTTTTTAATAGTGGTTTATGGACCTTTCCTCCAGGAACTTGTCCAAACCTTTTTTAAACCCAGCTACACTAACAGCCCTTACTACATCCTCCGGTAACAGATTCCAGAGTTTGATTACACGTTGAGTGAAAAAATATTTTCTCTTATTTGTCTTAAATAGTTTACCCTGTAGCTTCATTACATGTCCCCTAGTCTTTCTATACTCTGATAGCGTAAACAATTGATCCACGTTTATCTGTTCCACTCCATTCATTAATTTATAGACCTCTATCATATCTCCCCTCAGCCGTCTCTTCTCCAGGCTAAAGAGCCCTAACCTTCTTAGCCTCTCTTCATAGGAGTAGCCTTCCATCCCCTTCACCAATTTGGTGGCTCTTCTCTGTACTTTTTCTAATAACGCTATGTCCTTTTTAAGATACGGTGACCAGAATTGCACACAATATTCAAGGTGTGGTCGTACCATGGAGCGATACAGAGGCATTATAACATCCTTTGTTTTATTCTCCATCCCTTTCCTTATGATACCTAGCATTCTATTTGCTTTCTTGGCCGCTGCTGCACACTGGGCGGAGGGTTTTAACATGTTATCCATGATGACTCCTAAATCTTTTTCCTGGGTGGTGGTTTCTAATGTGGAGCCTTGCATCGTGTAACTATAGTGTGGGTTGTTCTTTCCTAGGTGCATAACTTTGCACTTGTCCACATTAAATTTCATCTGCCATTTGGATGCCCAGTATTCCAATTTATCCAGATCCTCCTGCAGTTTTCCACAATCCTCTTGGGTTTTAACAACTTTAAACAGTTTTGTGTCATCTGCAAATTTGATAACCTCACTAGTTATTCCCCTTTCCAGGTCATTTATGAATATGTCAAAAAGCAGCGGACCCAGTACAGATCCCTGGGGTACTCCACCATTCACCTTTTTCCATTGGGAATACTGGCCATTTAGCCCTACCCTCTGCTTTCTATCTTTTAACCAGTTCCCGATCCACAATAGTACACTGCCTCCTATCCCATGACTTTTTAGCTTCGCCAAAAGTCTCTGATGGGGGACTTTGTCAAAAGCTTTCTGAAAGTCCAGATACACTATATCAACCGACTCACCTTTGTCTACCTGTTTATGCACACCTTCAAAAAAACATATCAGATTAGTAAGACAAGATCTTCCTTGTCTAAAGCCATGACTATCTACATGCTGTGTAATTTTGTTCTTTATGATGGTTTCTACCATTTTCCCTGGTACTGACGTCAGGCTCACCGGTCTGTAATTTCCTGGGTCACCCCTGGAACCCTTTTTAAAAATTGGTGTTACGTTGGCGACCCTCCAATCTTCAGGTATTACAGATGATTTTAATGAAAGTTCACAGATTACCAATAGCAGGTCTGCAATCTCATATTTCAGTTCTTTCAACACTCTGGGATGTATACCATCTGGTCCAGGTGATTTGCTACTATTCAGTTTATCAAATAGCTGTAATATATCTTCCCGGTGTAGCGATATTTCTCTCAATTCCTCTGCAGTATCACCTTTAAATACCACTTCAGTCTTGGGTAACATCCCTACATCTTCCTCAGTAAAGATCGAAGCAAAGAATTCATTCAGTCTCTCTGCTATAGCCTTGTTTCCTCTTACTGCCCCTTTTACTCCTCTATCATCTAATGGTCCAATTGACTCTCTCACAGGCCTTTTGCTACGAATATACTTGAAAAAGTCTTTATTTCGTGTTTTTGCTTCCGTAGCAAGTTTCTTCTCAAATTCCCGCTTTGCCTGCCTTATCAATGCTTTGCATTTAACTTGCCAGTGCTTGTGCTGTTTCCAGTTTTCATCATTTGGCTCTTTTTTCCATTTCCTGAAGGTTGCTTTTTTGGCAGCAACAGCCTCTCTGACCTCACCTTTAAACCATGCTGGCAGTTTTTTGGACTTTCTTCCACTTTTCTTAATGCGTGGAATACAGCTGGTCTGGGCTTCGAGGATAGTATTTTTAAATAACCGCCAAGCTTGCTGTAAGTCTTTAACCTTTGGAACCGCTCCTTTTAGTTTTTTCCTAACTATATTCCTCATTCTATCATAGTCTCCCTTTTGAAAGTTAAAAGGTAGTACTGTGGATGCCTTTACTATCTGTCCTCCACTAATTAAATCAAACATGATCATACTATGATCACTATTGCCAAGTGGTCCCAACACCCTTATTTCTTGCACCAGATCTGGCGTTCCACAAATTTGTTTGATTGGAGGATGGCTGGTTTTCATCACGAGTGAGGTCAGACGCCGGGCCTGGTTATTTAAGGCATTTTCTCTTTTCCATGAGTTCATTAAAGCTTTGGACTTACACGTTTGGATTGACCTGAGGCAGTGTTAAAGGTTTACAAATCCGAAACGTGACACGTCGTCATTTTTGGATCTTCGGCGGTGCACTTAAAAAATAGTTTGACAAAAAAGCTAAGTACAACTGTTTCTAAGCCTAAAAATTATTTGATTAAAAAGGAGAAGCCACGGTGGTGTATGGACTTGTTCTGTTCACTTGGACTGGCAGCGCCAACAAAAAAATAAGAGAGGAATTGTTCCTTCATTAGATCAGAATCCTTTAAGGTTGATGGTTAATTTGATTATGATTTTGTTTTCCGATATTTGGCTTTTGTTTTTTTTCAAAACCAGGTAACTTATGGCTTCGGATATGTTTGCATATACTGACAAACAACTATCACAATTAAAAAAACATGTCACTTTTTGATGATGACACTTCGACCATTTTAGACAAATTAACACCTACGATTTTAGAACTTAAAGATTTACATAAGCGATTGATCCGTGCACGTTTGCATGGCTCGGCGATGATGCAATATTTTAAATCTCTGATTATTCCTAGGAGCCTTAGGGTAATTAAACTCCCTAAGCAGTTTACAGATGATGAGCCTTTTTGGCAAAATGGAATGCCATTCTCAACAAATGCAGCTTTGATCTAATAGCCCTTCTTATAGAACGTTCCTTGCAGGAACAGGAAACCTTAACAGCCCAGATGGTGGATCTCAAGACAAAAATTTTGGAAACACAGGAATCCTGCAGCTTTCAAACACAATGGGTTGAAGCTGAAAAACAGTTGGAAGCCTTTCAGGATCATGTCCGGGTTCTAAAAATCAAAAAGTTTAAACAGGATAAATCCGACTATGATAATAATTGTGTATATAAATGGACTTTGTCCTGTGAAGAGGGTTTCATTTATGACCAGTTCTGACAATTCTATGGATACTGATACAAATGAGTTAGGTCAGCAAGACATCACTAGATCACACTCAGGTACTTTTGATGGCCATCGGGGTAACTCTTTTCATGGACGTAGATCTCGCAGAACTTATCAACAGGATTTTTGGGAGGGTCCGGACACCAGGTCTAGGACCAAGAATCATCAGTCATCAACCTATCGGGACGATTTTAAACCCCAAGCCAATTACAAGTTTATCTTTTGTGCCTGCCCCTAAATATAATAGTTTTGAGACTAGGGTGGCATTACACAGGTTTTTTCTAAAGTTACGTGTTATTGACTATTTTTCACGAGTTCCGAGTGTTTAGGATGGCTCGGTGGTTAAAACTCCTTCTAGATGGCTACCTCCAGGCATGGCAGATGAGGCTATATCTACTTTCCAGGATTTAATTCTACAGGAACTACCTAAAATGGAACAACAAACACCGTACTTTTATAATAATTTAACTAGAGAGCATTATCAAGCATTAAAATAATTGTCAACTATGGATGTGATAATCCAGAGAGCTGACAAGGGGGAGCGACAGTGGTTCTCCCTCTGGACCAATATCAGCGGGAAATAGACCTACATCTTAATAATCACACAAATTATGTCTTTTTAGCTACTGATCCTAATTTGGATCTCACAGTGCGAATTCAGTCCTTGATATCTCAAGCATTTTTTCATAAATGGATAACTAAACAAGAGTCTGAATTTTTGATTAATAAACATCCCAAAACTCCAACTTTTTATCTGGTTCCAAAAATTCATAAAACATTGCAAAATCCACCAGGGTGCCCAATAGTTTCTTGCAGGGATTTGTGATATTTTTTTACAACCTATTGCGGCTGGAGTATCTTCCTATATTAAGGATACGGGGGATTTTCTAAACCAATTATCGGCTTGTACTGATTTTGATTCTTACACATATTTATTTACCCTTGATGTACAATCCCTTTATACAAATATTGATCAAGGGGAGGTGCTCACTTGCCTTGCTGATTATCCATTAGATCTCCCTGAACGGATTCGTAGGACATTTATACTGGATTTGCTGAATTTAGTTTTGAATAACAATTTGTTTCTGTATCAACAACAATATTATTTACAGATATTCGGTATAACAATGGGAGCAACAGTGGCCCCATTGATAGCGACTATCTACATGGCCAGATTTGAGGAGCTGTTTATCTATTCCAATTCTTTGTTTCGTTATGTTCCTTTTTGGAGGCGGTTTTTAGATGATATCTTTTTTCTTTGGACTGGTAATAGATCAGAGTTGGATTCATTTCTATTGTTACTCAACACTAATAAGTCTAATATTCAATTCACTGCGCAAATGGAGATATCAACAATCCAGTTTCTGGATATCACTATTACGCTCACCTCTCACGGTTTTGATACCTCTCTTTATCGAAAAACAGTACAACACAACACTCTTTTGCACTATGATAGTTTTCATCTGAAGGCACTAAAACGGGGGTAGCCTTATGGTCAGTTTTTAAGGCTCCGCCGAAATTGTTCAACGTTGCAAGAATTCAAACTACATGCTGCAGATTTGAAATCGCTCTTACTTCATAGAGGCTACCCATCTAACCTGGTTAAGGTAGCATATAAAAGGGCCAGATTTACAGATTGAGAATGACTTTCTTCAGCGCCGGTATCAACATCGCAAGAGGATAGCATTACAGGTGCTTTTCCTTACATCAAAGGCATGGCACATGTTGTTAAATTATTACATCATTTCTGGCCAATCTTTGGGCTTCATGCTTGCTTTTGAGATAAACGTTTGCAAATAGCTTATTCTCACAAAGCTAATCTTCGAGATCTGATAATGAAGACTACCCCTCAATTAGATTGACCGATTACTTCACATGAAATAAAGGGTCATTTTCCATGTGGCACCTGTGGTTTTTGTTCAAGTTTGCTATCTGGTCCTGATTGTGTTGATTCCCATACCTCTCGGATTTACCATTCCAGATGGCATACAACATGTTTATCTACATTGTTTATTTAATCATTTGCCCGTTTACACTTTATTATGTTGGGCATACCACTAGATCCATAAAAGCGCGACTAACTGAGCATGTGTCACATCTATGGACTAAAGTTCTTACTGCACCTGTGTTGGAACATTGTATTTGAAATGATTATGCCTTTGAGTCGCTTCACTGTCATGTATTGGATCATGTACCGATTGACCCGAGAGGAGATCGGATGCAGTGTCTGCAAAAGTTGGAACAGAGGTGTATTTTTTCACTGGACACAGTTTGCCCTAACGGCTTGAATGCTCAAATAGATTGGTATACGATCATCTGACTCATTTGTTAATCCTTATGGTCTTAAGTAGAAGATAGCCTTTTACTAAGGGAGGGATTCCCTTGTTATTGGGATTTTTCCTCTCAGATTGGCTGGTTTTCATCAAATTTGTTTGATTGAGGTCAGACACCGGGCCTGGTTATTTAAGGTGTTTTCTCTTTTCCATGAGTTCATTGAAGCTTTGGACTTACCGTGTTTGGATTGACCTGAGGCAGGGTTGAAGGTTTACAAACCCGAAACGTAACACGTTGTCATTTTTGGATCCTCGGCGGTGCTCTTAAAAGCTTGAAAAAATAGTTTGACAAAAAAGCTAAGTACAACAGCTTCTAAGCCTAAAAAGTATTTGATTGAAAAGGAGAAGCCACGGTGGTGTATGGACTTGTTCTGTTCACTTGGACTGGCAGCTCCAAGAAAAAAAATTAGAGAGGAATCGTTCCTTCATTAGATCCTTTAAGGTTGATGGTTAATTTGATTCTGATTGGGTTTTCCGATATTTAGGCTTGAGTATATACCTACAGAACTAACAGTCCGTATTCAAATTGCTACATCTGCCTTGGGTTGGGGCCAGAACACATCGCTTGACATGTGGGCTGTTGGTGCGCATGCCTTGCTGTAGATGTGATGCCTGTATCAGTAGCTTCTGCACTGAATTGAATGGCTCCTACAGAAAAATGTGGACCAATGTTACTCATTTTAGGGGCTTCTTTTTTGGCTTGTTTTTCTTTTTTTTTTCATTTCTTTTGTTTTTGTTTTTAGAGCTAAAACCATCAAGTGGGCGATTTCCAAAAGTTGTGAAAATTGTAAACTAGCATGCGTTAAAATGCTATTAGAAAATCCTTCACCTTATGTACAGCTGAAAGAACAATCTGAATATTTTTACCTTCATTCATCGATGATGTGACTGGGGCAGGAATTGCTGTAATATGCGTAAAGGAGTATTTTATAAACAAGGAGACTAAAAAAATATGGATCGCACACCAATGTTCTGCTTATTATATAAAAACCCACTAGTTTGGAAAATACTGGACAATCAGAAATGGAGAATAATTTGTAATATATGCATTGTACATTTGAGTATACACATTCATTTGAATCATTGTCCAGGAATTTGTTTAACTACATAAATACTCCAGGGTCCAACACCATATTTTAAAATGATTGCTTGGTTAAAGTCCCGAGCTATATAGCCTATAATTTAATTCTCAAAAGGTAAAAAACAAACAAACATTAGTCCTACAGTGCTAAAGTCAAAAGTCCATCTAAGTGAATTGATGTATTCTGGATTAGGAACTCCATAAAAATCATTTATTACTTATCTCTCAGTCTGTAGAATATCAATAGGCAGTCTTTTGATGGCGATACCCCAACATAATATCATGTTTCAAGCGCAAAGCTCTGCATCAGGGATCTTCTCTTTTTCCAATATCTCTTTCATGCTGAAGTACTGCCCAACAGAGGGAACTGGGTTCAGTTCCTAGCTCAGGTTTCTTGCTCTCTGTGTTGACTGGAGCTGGGAATCCCAGGGAGTACAATTGTGACACCTATTGGCCACATATAAGTTTCATGATTTTAGGGTTCAGGAAGAACTGGACTAAACTCGGTCAGGAAGGGATTTTTAATAGGGGATGAATATTAGCAAATAGTTATGGATGAAGGTTTGTGGCTCAGATTTCCGCTTTTGAAGCTCTAAGGAGCAGGAGGAAACATCCAAATCCATAAAAACATAATTTTTAAAATTTCAATCAAGTGATAATTTTAATGTATGATTATAAACACTGGGAAAAAAGCCAGGAAAAAAAATGGCTCAAACTACCATTTGGAGTCTCTGTAGCACTGGGGTATTTATTTATTTGGTTAAAAAATCCCTGGACTGATGATTAAAGTGAATGTGTGCATTAAAGAAAGATGCGTATCTTACAGGTAATTCTCCATTTCTGAGGGTCCGGTGTATTTTAAACTGGTAAGGTATGAGAATTTATAGAAAGTGGGATCATATTTGATAAATATGTTCTTGTATTACTCCTGATTAAGGATTGGATCATTGTACATAATTTATAAAAGCAGAATATGTGTCTACAGTACATGCCCTTATAAAATAAGCACCCAGAAGGTGCGTAAATGCCAGTGCACAGGTTTATACCTGCTTTGAGGTAGGCATAAATGTATGTGCATATTCTATGCATGGATCCATATTTTATAAAAAGTATAAGCGCACACTGCAACTTCATCCCAGGAACATCTATGCACAGAAAATGTAAATGCATTAATTATTGTCAGAATACATACTTATAAGCTTGTTTACACTATGGCGGTCATTCTGGCAGGGCTGTCTGTCCCAGAAGGATGTGCAGCCCCACTATTCGCATGGACCCTATGCTGCAAACTAGGCTCCCCACACGTACAGGGCCTCTGTGCGGGGAGCAGTGCATGGGGACTGGACAGAGGAGGGTTGAGGGAAGGGCTATGTGCCGGGACATACAGGACCTATTCCAGCCCAGGCCCTGTACATCTGGCAGGCTCTATTAGGACTCCCGGGTTATTCCACCTCAAAGGTGAAATAAGTGCCGTTTGTCCCTGAGACCTGGCCTGGCAGCCCTCCCAGGACGTGGAGCCGCGGGAGGTGAGATTTCGCTGCTTGATCCTGGCCCTGGAAGACTCCTCCGAGGGTCGGGCGGCAGGGAAAACACCTGTGATGGTGAGTAGTGCTATCAGCACTCCTGCTGGGCATCCTGGCGCCATAGCGATGGGACACCATGGCACCAGAACACCAGGAGGAGCATAATGCAGTTTGAATGGGCTGTGGATGGACGTCTCCTGTAGCAGGATCAGGGGCACACTAGGCCACCTATGTGCTCGATCCTGCACCCGCGGGAACAACTAGCACCCATGGTGCAGAATAGAGTGTGATTGTGGACATTCTGATGGCCTGGACATGCCCCTTTGTGAATTGGGCTCCACATGATTTTTAAAAAGCTACTTTTTCATGAGTAAAAGAGACTTCACACCTAGAAAAGCCTTTTATTAGGTGGTCTACAAAGTGCTATATTTCAAAAACGGCATTGTTGTTTTAGTAGGAAAAAGTACTTGCGGAAAAAGTACACTGGTCAACACTGAAATCGTTACTGACTTCAAAGGCCCTAATCTGTAGTATCTTGGTGAGCTGAACACGAATCTAACATTAAAAATGTTTTACTGGCTCTCGTTTTGAAGATATTGCATGTAGTTCATTTTTGACATTTCACCGTGTAAATTTATCCAGTAGGACATCAACAACATCCCAAATAAGCTTTGAATGATGTAATATTGCATCACATTGCATAATACCAGCATGCACACATCATCCAGAGTTGATTGCATCATTTTCTGATGCAATGCAATCCTACTGCCAGATGGCCGCTGAAGCCATCTGATGTCAGCAGTGTACTATACGCAGTCGGAAAGGAAAGTAATTTGGTAATCTCTTCCAACATTGACATGAGTGGAGGAGTAGCCTAGTGGTTAGAACACTGGCTTAATAACCAAGCAACCAGGGTTCAAGTCCCACTAGCACTCCTTGTGGCCTTGGGCAAGTCGCTTAACCCTCTATTGCCTCAGAAGAAAGGCCTGGCAATCTACTTCCAGTGACACTGCCAAGAAAACCCAGGTGCTCCTGGGTCATCAAGACTGGCTCAAAGGCACACACTGCATTTTTTTTGTATTGAAAGCCTCATGAATGCCTTAAAAATCACTCATGACCCACAAGACTGGAGACTATTTATAGACTCTTTGAAGCTGAGTCTGAAGGCTGTGCTTTTGAACAATGGAAACCGTCTTCCATCTATTCCAGTAGTGTATGCCATCCACATGAAAGAGACATACAATAACTTAAAGCATCTACTGACTTCCATTAACTATAACAAGTACAGCTGGTACCTTTGTGGTGACTTGAAGGTAGTTACCCTTTTAATGGGACTGCAGCAGGGATATATAAAATACATGTGTTTCTTATGTGAGTGGGATAGTCGAGCAAGGGATTGGCACTATTTGCGGAAGGAATGGAATCGCAGTTGGAGAGAAGAATATCCAGCACCCAGCTCTGGATGAGGCTCACAAAATCCTGCTACCACCCCTTCACATCAAACTAGGTTTGATGAAATATTTTGTGAAAGCCATGGACCGCACTTCACCAGCTTTCCGATACCTGTATGAAAAATTCCCTCGACTCAGTGAAGCAAAGATTAAAGAGGGAGTTTTTGTGGGTCCTCAGATTCGAGAGCTCTTCAAAGATGACCGGTTCAACAACTTGCTGCAGGGTGATGCGAAACAAGCATGGAATGCTTTTCGCCTAGTGTCAACAAACTTTCTCGAGAATGTTAGGGCAGAAAACTACAAGGAACTAGTAGAAGACATGCTGATGCAGTATCAGAAACTTGGCTGCAATATGTCTCTAAAGATCCATTTCCTTGATTCCCATCTCAATTTCTTTGCTGACAACTGTGGTATGGTTAGTGATGAACAGGGTGAACGTTTTCACCAGGATATCTCAACGATGGAGCAAAGATACCAGGGAAAATGGTCCACTACAATGCTGGCTGACTACTACTGGACACTCCCCAGAGAAGCTCCCGAACAACTGTACAACAGACAGGTGAAAAAATATAAGAAGTAGTCTATGACTTGTTTTTTACAGGTATTAACCGAAGGCCTATTATATTTAATATTGACATGCATTTCGTGATGTAAACATTATTTCTTGTAGATTACAAAAAAACTAGAGCCAACTTTGCAATTTCACTGTCATATTTGTGTTCAGTATATAAAAATTGAAAAGAAATGACAATTTTTATTTCAGTAACATGACTTTTGTAAAAAAATGTGTTGACCAGTGGTATCTGCAGATGCTTTTGCTTTAGGCAATTTCCAAAGTGAAAGTATGCGAATATCTTCACTTTGAAAACAAAAAATGTGTCAGTAGACTTTGCAGCAGGGCATATTAGCTTTTAGTAAGCATGCCTCCAAATAAAAAAAATTAAACAAAATTAAAATCCACTGGTTTTCTCTCATTTTGTTTTGAAAATAGCATGGAGCGAAACAACAAATGTTGCTGATGTTTTCAAGTCATCTCAAAATAAAGCACATCCCTAAAAGTAGAAATACTATTTATAGAATGTTTTGTATTGTATTTACAGGTTTCCATTTCTTTTCAAATATTAAAACTTGTTCTATATAAAAGCTACTTTTGTATTTGCACAAATTTTATGCATCACTTATGAAAAGAGTTTTCTCTCAATGGGGTACAACTCAACATTCACAGTTCCATAGTATATAGTGCACATCTACATAAAATGGGGCATTCTGAACCCAACCCTTGGGACACACCTGGCCAGTCAGGTTTTCAGGATCACCACAATGAATATGCATGAAAGAGATTTGCATGCTCTGCTTCCACTGTTCACAAATCTCTCTCATGCATATTCATTGCAGTGATCCTGAAAACCCTGACTGTTTAGGCGTGTCTCATGGACTGGGCTGAGAACTCCTGACAGACAATTCTACATCAACCCACCCTAAAACCTGTCCATTATTAACTAACCTAATCTAAAACAACTAGCTTACAGTTCCAAAGGCTTTCCTAAAAAAAAGTAATCCATTCCCTTACAAAAGATTAAATAATCTGTATCTGTCCTCAAGGCTTCCGGCAGTTCGTTCCATACTGATGGGTCTATCCAGAAAAAAAAGTCCTTATATAAGTACATCAATAACCTCATCTCTCCCACTGAAGATAAAATGAGTAAGACAGGGGACTGGAACCTAAAAAAAACTTGGCATGCAAATACTTAAGAGATTGTCCATGACACTGTGCACTGAGTAATCGTCTTAAATTCGATATGATAGCCAGGAGGTGAACAGTGTAGCTTATCAAACTATGGAGTAATATGCACCCTGCACCCGATAACCTATAAGGAGTCAAATAACTGTATTCTGAGTAACCTGCAGAATTTGAATATATTTTTAAGAAGACCAAAAAACAAGCTCTTACAATAGTCAATTCCCATCATAATTAGTACATTTACAGTAGTTTGTAAATCTCCCAGTTGAAATCAAATACTTAAGCTTCCAAATCAGTCTTATTTTATAAAATTCCATTTGTAGCACCCTGGTGAAATGACTGTCATGGAAACTCCGACATCTACAGAGACCTATTCGTGTTTTACATGTGTATCCCCTAGCAGATACATGTGGAAATGGCATCCACATGTAAAACACAATTTTAGGAAGGCTGTGATTTACACATGGATGCCCCAGATAAATGGATGTATAGATGTTTTTCAAGGGGGGCGTGTTAGGGTGTGGCCTCAGTGATGCTGTGGTTTAAAAGTGTATAACATATTTCACAAAGCTGCCATCATGCAGGGTGGAACTTTTAAATGTGCTAATTTACACTTGCAATAAATTCTGTGCAAACGTTGGCTTCACCCGTGTCTTTGGAATGCGTGTGAGGAACTTTGCTTGTGATTCTTTGGCCCGATTGTCATCTCTGTCCATGTAGGTGTGTCTTTGGCTACCTTTTGTTTCCTCTAATTTACCTTTATTGCACCCTCTTTAAAGACTTCTTCCACAAATCCCCTTCCCCATTCCTTCCCCTCAGCTATGCTCACCCTATACTCCCAGTGTCTGTCTCCATGGCCCGGGGGCGTCAGTCCTGGCGTTGCCCAGCTGCTTGTTCCTATCTGTGTGTGTCTGATTTTTCCTTTCAACATCTGAATTTCTGAGTGTATTCTTTCTGCCTGTATGTGTGTGAGTTTCTCCCTTTCTGCTGTAAGTGCTGGTAGAGAGAGTCACAGGGTGTGAGTGGAAGGAGTGACTTGGTGTTGGTGGATGGAGCTGCAGGATGTGGCTGAAGGGAGGCAGGAGCCAAGAGTGATCTGAACGGATGGTTTGTGTAGGCCATGCTGCATGAGGGCCACAGGGAACACAAAAGGGCCGCAAGGAAGCATCCATATCAGAGGGTATATAGGCCTAGGAGTCAGTTCCTATGGTTATGGTTATGGTTTTAGGCATTTGATATACCGCCCTTTACTTATGCATCAGAGCGGTTTACACATATATACTAACAGGTACTTTTTATTCCCTTGTCCCCGAAGGGCTCACAATCTAAGTGTACCTGAGGCAATGGAGGGTTAAGTGGCTTGCCCAAGGCCACAAGGAGCAGCCATGGGACCAGAGACCTCAGTCCCTCCAGCCTGAGGTTACTTGTCCCCATGCGGGAATTGAACCCCCGGCCCTCTGGCCTGAGGTAACCTGTCCCAACCACTGAGCCACTCCTCCCTCCAGACGAGCCTCTCAGACGAGCAGTGCCTCACAAGGCTCCAGTTTGACAAGGCAGCCGTTCATCTTCTCTACCAGGAGTTAGAGCCTGTCCTCCACTTCACTACACAGAGGGCATTAGAGCATAAGAATTTCAGATATGCCATACTGGATCAGACCAAAGATCTATCAAGCCCAATATCCTGTTTCCAAGTATCATAAGTATCCAGCAGGCACCCCAAAGTTAGACCAATCCATGCTTCTTATCCCAGGGATAAACAGGGTATTTCCCAAGTCCACTTTAATAACACAAATGCAGATGACACAAAATTATTCAAAGTTGTTAAAACGCAAGAGGACTGTGAAAAATTGCAAGATTGGACGTCCAAATGCCAGATGAAATTTAATGTGGAGAAGTGCAAAGTTATGCACCTAGGAAGGAACAGCCCAAATTATGGTTACATGATGCAAAGTACCACCTTAGAAACCACCACCCAGGAAAAGGATTTAGGCATCATCATGGATAATACATTAAAATCCCCCGCTCAGTATGCAGAGATGGCCAAGAAAGCAAATAGAATGCTAGAAATCATAAGGAAAGGAATGGAGAATAAAACAAAAGATATTATAATGCCTCTGTATAGTTCCATGGTGCAAGTACACCTCGAATATTGTGTGCAATTCTGGTCACCGTATCTTAAAAAGGATATAGCAGAATTAAAAAAGGTACAAAGAAGAGCGACAAAAATGGTAAAAGGAATGGAAGGATACCCATATGAGAGGCTTAAAAGGCTCTTTATCCTGGAAAAGAGATGGTTGAGGGGGGATATGATAGAGGTCTATAAATTAATGAATGGAGTGGAACGGATAAACATAGATTGGTTGTTTACACCATCAAGAAGTAGAAAGACTAGAGGACACACAATGAAGCTACAATGCAACCCATTTAAGACTAATAAGAGAAAATATGTTTTCATTCATAGAAACATGATGACAGAAAAAGACCACATGGCCTATCTAGTCTGTCCTTCCATATCAACAACTACAACAGTCCACTTTTTACCTTTAGAGATCCTCTGTGTTGGTCCCATGCTTTTTTGAATTCAGTTACTGTCCTCATCTCTACCACCTCCACTGGGAGACTATTCCATGGATCCACTACTCTTTCCATAAAGAAATATTTCTGCATATCACTCCTGAATCTATCTCCCTTCACCCTCATCCCATGTCCCCTCGTAGCAGAACTTGCTTTCAATTTAAAGAGGCTCTCTCCCTGACCATTTATGCCACGGAGGTATTTAAACATCTCAATCATATCACCTCTATCCCGCCTTTCCTCTAAGGTGTACATATTAAGATCCTTAAGTCTGTCCTCATATGCTTTATAATGAAGCCCACTAATCATTTTTGTAGCCACCCTCTGCACTGACTCCATCCTGTTCACATCCTTTTGAAGGTGCGGTCTCCAGAATTGCACGCTGTACTCCAAATGAGGTCACACCAAAGATTTATACAGAGGCATTATCTCCTCCTTTTTTCTGCTAGCCATTCCTCTCCGTATGCACCCAAGCATCCTTCTAGCTTTTGCCGTCGCCTTTTCTACCTGTTTAGCTACTTTAAGATCATCATTCAACACGTAATCAAACTCTGGAATTTGTTACCAGAGGATGTAGTAAAAGTTCTTAGTGTAGCTGGGTTTAGAAAAGGTTTGGACAAGTTCCTGAAGGAAAGGTCCATATACCATTATTAAAGAGGACCCAGGAAATCCACTGCTTACCCCGGGGCAAGCCTTGTGGAACCTGTGTGACTCTTTGGGAACTTGCCAGGTACTTGTGGTCTGGATTGGCCACTGTTGAAAACAGGATACTGGGCATGATGGGCCTTGGTCTGACCTAGTAAGTCATTTCTTATGTTCTTATATTCTAATGTAATAATGATTTATGGACTTTTCCTGCAGGAACCTGTCCAAACCTAATTTAAACCCAGCTACACTAGCCACCTTTACTACATCTTCAGGCAATGAGTCCCAGAGTTTGATTACGCATTGAGTGGAAAAAAACCTTTCTCCGATTTGTCTTAACCTCAAGATTACTACTGCCATTATCTTCCCTGCCACTGGTAATTTCCAATCAGTGATGGCAGTCACTGTGGTCATCAGCCACTCTGGCATCTCACAGTGTATCTCACAGTTTCTGAGACCTTTCTCACTCATACCTCTGACTATGTAGCCTTCCCTCAGACCATGCACAGATGCAGCTAACAATGGCACAGATATATTATATGAAGTGGCCAGCTTCTCATCTGTATTGGGGGTCATTGATTACAAACATGTGGTCATAAAGTCTCCACAAATGAGGGAGGTTACATTCTACAACAGAAAGCATTTTATTCCCTCAACGTGCAGGTAGCCTGCGATGCCCAGAGTAAAATAACTGATATTTTCTCATAATTCCCAGGCTCCTGTCGTGACTTGTACATCCTAACTCACTTTAGCATCTACAGGAAATTTGAGAGCAGATGGTTAGCTGCTAGGTAAGCCCTGTATCAGGCCACTCTGCTACCTAGACATGTACATGCTAGAACATTCCAGAGGCCTTTGGAGACATAAATTATAAAATGTGGTTGCATTGCCTGCCCACCACAGCTAAAAGATTGGCTCTTTGCTCTAATTGGTTCTCTCTCTCTCTCCCCTCGCAGGATACTATTACAGGAGAGTAAAACTGTTATTGAAAAGTGCTTTAACATCATGGAATAAGATACAAGCCATCAATCATTTGGCAATTCCTGTACTTTCATACAGCTTTGTGATTGTGGACTGGCCTCTTAAAGATCTTGGAAAACTGGATGTGCGAACAAGAAAACTCCTCCATGTTCATGAAATAATTTACAAGAATCAATGTATGCCAAAACTGTACATTCCTAGAGATGAAGGAGGTCTAGGTCTTATAGAGGTTGATTACACATACAGAACTACTATCAAAGACCTCCAAGCCTACTTGACAGCATCATCAGAGTCAAATATGCAAAAAGTATTGAAATATGAAAGTAAATGTCCAGAATCTGTCTCCATCATCAAACTTGGACAAGCGTTCCGACGATTAGAAGGAATGAGTGAGAATCCACAAGCATTCATGGGAAAGGAAGTAAGATTTGCAAAACAAGAAGAAAAACTCTTCAAAGAATTAGATTAGCAGGCAAGGAAAAACAAGTAGCAAATGCACAAATACAGTGGAAAATACAGAGCATTACTCCAAGAACCTTTTGTCGATCAAGAACAGACACATGAATAGTTAAGGAGAGGTGAACTGAAACCAAAGAATGAAAGACTGATAGTTGCAGCCCAGGACAGCAGATTATGGATGAGATGGTTTACGGCAAACAATGAAAAAACTGACAAACAGACATATGATCCAACAACAACACGCAGTCACAGCCCCACCCAGTAACGCTGCCAGACACCTGATATGCAATTGTATATAGTACACAACCTCGTATATAGCACACAAGCTTGTAAATAGCCACCAAGCAGTCATTTCTCCACCCTCCATCGCTGACCCGACTGTCTCGCCGTTTTGCTCCTTTTTCCATTTCTGCAAGAAAGTTGCAAAATACAAAATTCCCACACTCACTGCTCGAAGCAAGTACAATCAGTATTTCATGCTTTGGACAAGTATAGAAAAATCTAAATTCCTGTAGAAAGATATTTTCTGGAAGGTTATTGCCCATGCAACATTTCTGTGTCCACCTGAACCAAAGTGACATGGATTTTCTGCTGCACAGACCTCTAACCTTGTGAAATTGCAGGATTGCAAGCTGCCTGTGAACCACTGAAAAAAATTCTTTGTTCTACCTGTCTACGTACAAAGAAACAGACATCCAGGCCTATTTAGCTATGAGACCAGCTTCAATGACCTTTGTTACGAACCAGCCTAGATTGGTACTGGGGAAGAGATCGTTATTTTTCTGCATCCGGTCTCTCATTATAGACCTCACTGTGCATCTGACTGCCACATGGTAGAATTACTCTACTTCGTTCAGTCAAGCCGGTAAACCTCGATCTAACCAGTCATAGGGCTATACATGTGCACTGATAACAATGCAGCAAGTTAAAGACTTTGGGCCTGATGTTCAGTGGCCCCAGCTAGCACTGCTAAAATGGCCGGTGAACTTTAGACATGAATATTCAATGCTGGGGTCATATCCGGCCACCGGCATTGAATATCCGGGTTGGGCAGATAGCGGTGAAGCTAGCGGCAGCAGCGATATTCAGCCACTGTCCGGTTAGCTTTGGCAGCAAAGGTTAGGCCACCCTTTCAGGTGCCTAACTTTCACTGCTTAACGATAACCAGGCAGTGGCTCAATATCACCGCTTCACAGTTATCCCTGGGTTCTGCCCCGCTCTGCCCCCGGAATGCCCCAGTGCTAGCCAGCTAGCACTGGGGCATTCAGCAGCAACACCCATAGATATTCAGTGACTGTGTTAATTGCTTTAAATATCCCCCCTCTTTGCTTTTTATCTTTGCTCTATTCTATTTGTACTTTGTTGCACTACTTTTTGCCAAAGACACTTCTTTGTTACCTAAGGCTTTTTCCACTTTTACCGAGGGATGGCGTCAAGAGTTGCATCTTATTCTCATCTCAGGCTTACATTTTGCTCTTGCCAGACTGTGTTCACACGGAGGAATAAATCCTGCCTCACCTATGCACTGTGCCTAGGATCTGACCTGGAGCTGGCTGCCTCCTGTCTAAGGCTGTAAAGCAGTCATTTTATTTATTTCTCCTTGGTTGGGGTCAGATAGAAAGATTTACTTTTGTTATTCTAAGAATAAGTCAGACCATGTGACATTGTGGCACTTGGTCGTGCTAAGGAAAATTTATTGTTTACATAAGATAAGAGCTTTGCAACAATTTGCTGCTAAGAAAAACATATCTACCTCATTCGTGTATCTGTTAGTGCTATTTTGTAAGATTGCTATTTTTATATAGTACAATAAATCATAATACAGTCCATTGAATTTGTTTCAGTGCTGGCTTATTAAAAGTCAGTCATAAGGACCAATAGGACAGGTGCAAGAAAATGCCCTAGGTAAGTTGAGGGAGTCCTCTTTTTGCCCTACACTCCTAATCTGAATAATCAAAATTTTGGGAATTTTACTCTCCTCCCCAAGAGAGTAAAAATGTGGAAAATTCAAAGGTAGTAAAAATACCAACATACCCCTTGAACTGGCTGCTATGGATGTACTGGGGTTTCTGGTCCTTGGCACCTCAGGTCTAGACTTCTCAGGGGAAGAGATGAGATGCAACTTTATGGATCTACTTCCTTCAGTCCTCAGAATCCTCTGTCCCATTCACTTCTTCCTTCTTCAAACTCCTCTACTTCATAACAACTGTGAACTCAAGCCTAGCCAACATGGGGATAACAACACTCCCTGTCTCATATGGTCCATAAAACCATCACAAAGGCTTCCATCCAGATTGTACCCTCTAGAGCTCCTTCTCCTTCTATGGACTCCTATGGAGAACACAAGAAGATGCCTGGCCCACTTAAGCAGGTCAATTTATTCTTCCCTCCAAAAATAATGAAGGAGGCAACCTCTGCCTAATGAATTACAAGCCAGCCCATCCTCATTAACATAGACATAGAAACATAGAAAAATGATAGCAGATAAAGACCATATGGACTATCCAGTCTGCCCAACCATACCAACTGCTAAGCTCTACAATAACGTCTTTCCCCTTAAAGACCCTCTTGTTTGTCTCATGCTTTCTTCAATTTAGATACAGTTCTCATATCAACCACCTCCACTGGGAGGCTATTCCATGCATCCAACACTCTTTCTATAAAGAAACATTTCCTCAAATTACTATTATGTCTATTTTCATTCACCTTCATCCTATGCCCCCTTGTTCCAGAGCTTTCTTTCAGTTCGAATAGACTCTCCTCCTGTGCATTTATGTCACAGACATATATACAATTGTCTGCCATATGCTACATTCTTCCACCTTTCCACCAAAGTATTCATACTGAGATCTTTAAGTCCCATATGCTTTATGATGACGAGCACTGACCACTTTAGTAACCTCCCTCTGCACTGACTCCATCCTTTTTATATCTTTTTGAAGGTGCAGTCTCCAGAATTGCACATAGAATTCCAAATGAGATCTCACCAGAGACTTCCTTCTTCCCACTGGTCATTCCTCTCCCTATTCACCCAAGCATCCTTCTGGCTTTTGTCGTCACATTTTCTACCTGTTTGGCATCCTTAAGATAATCAGAAACAATCACCCCCAAATTCCATTCTTCTTTAATGGACAGAAGTACTTCATCCACTATACTGTACCACTCCTTTGGATTTTTGCAGCGCAAATGCATGAGCCTGCATTTTTAGCATTAAATCTCAGCTGCCAAATTCTCAACCTTTGCAGGCAGGTCAGATTTGTAGAAGAGTCTCTAGAATGTATCTCTAGGTGGATATGGAGGGTGCATTGTGGTCATCCTGTACCCCATGGGGGTCATTTTTGAAGATTGCTTCATGTTTTGGATCTCCGAAAACAGGCATTGAGAAGTCTCCACAGCCATTTTAGAAGACAGGTCTGTGGACGTCTAAGTCTGAACAGGGGCATAGTAGAGGCATTGCTGAGGTATTCCCAGGAATTTGAATGTCTCTGCCTGATCTCAGAAATGTGTGTATATATATATATATTATTTATTTATTTAGTGTTGCATTTAAGTTTAGACCTGCTCCAGGGATGAACAGGTATCTGAAAAATATCTATTTTGGCTGAAAAACATTCAGAGAGTGTAGAGGAGAGAACACTAAATCATCCCCCAGTAGTCAGCACAATTTATGATAGTTGTAGTAGGATTTGAACCCTGGCTTCCCTGTTTCTAGCCCTCCACTCTAACCATTAGGCTATTCCTAGATGTTCAGGCGCTGAAATACTAGTCTAGGGATATTTATAGATGCCCCCACAGATGTCCATATCAAGCATGTCCACGTTTGTGAAATCATGTCTACATCTGGACGTGCCTGCTTTATTTTCAGACATTCTGGTTTAGACATCCCAGATTACACTTAGATATCCTTTCTAACATTTCCTTCCACATTTACTGTACTTCTGCTTAAAGCAGAATTAAGTGTAGATGAACTCCCCTCTGCTAGTATAGCCCACATTATTTCTTAAAGAATGTTTTTTTTTTGTCTTCTCTCATAGAAGCTGAAGTATGCCACGTCTTTCTTTATATCTTTTTCTATTAGAATATGATTAATGAATCAGAAAAAATGCCCCATTTTGCAACCCATTGAAGGACCAAAAGAAAATTGTGTAAGTTTCATCAGACTTCCCTTCAGGAGTCTTACTTGTAGGTCCTAAAGGCATATCAACCATTAATAAAAAGGGTGAGGCGACAATGTTGTTCTACTATGACAGGTGCTGGCGGCAGGACTGGCCTGTCCACCAGGCGAGCTAGACAGCTGCCAGGGCAACTGACCAAGGTGTGCGGCATTGTGCTGCCCCTTCATTGCCTGCAGCAGGTCATGTGCTTCGGCACACATGACCTGGGGGATCAGAAGCATCAGGCCATGTGTGCTGAAGCACAAGGCCTGCTGCGAGCAGCGAAGTGGAAGCACAAAGCCGCCGCATTTAAAATACTCTTGCCACCACTGCCAACCTCCCTAAGATGGAATTGGCGGCAGCAGGGGGGGGGGGCAACAGTGACACAGTTTGGCAGGGGCAGATTGTCATGGGGGGTTGGCAGGGGCAGATTGTCATGGGGGGGTGCACCCAAGGTTTCTGTCTGGTGCAGCAGAAACCCTTGGGCCAGCCCTGGCTGGGGGAGGGGAGGGGGTGGGCTAAGATCAGGCAAATAGAGATTGTTTTGGGGGCTTCTGTGAATAATGATCCAATGATGGTCCTCTTGGAGCAAGTTGTGGAGTGGACTACTTTTAGGAAAAAGAGGCAACGAGTGATTAGTAAGCTAAAATTGGCTTCATGCATGGACAGTCTGGTAGATTTACTGAAGGCAGGTAAAAATGTTTTTTGAAGAGTTACATAGAAACAGGTATATGACAGCAAATAACGACCAGTATGGTCCATCTAGTCTGCCTTCAAGGTGGTAAGAATAGGTGCACCTGCTGCTCCGTGCAGGTCACCCCTCCCCATGGCTTTGTTTAGGGGTGTACCACTGCTCCATGCAGGTCACCCTTATTTGTTGAGATAAGAGAAAGTGAAGTTTATTTTGATTTTATTCTATGGCTATAAAGGCATCCATGTGTCTATCCCATGCCATTTTGAATTCTGTCACTCTATTTGCCCCCACCACTTCCATTGGGAGGGCATTCCAAGCATCCACCACCCTTTCAGTGAAAAAGTATTTCCTGACGTTTCCTTTCAGTTTACCCCCTTGCAGCTTCATGTTATGCCCTCTAGTTTTACATCTTGCTCGTCTTTGAAAAAGGTTTGTTTGTTCATTAATATTCTTTAAGTATTTAAAGGTCTGTATCATATCTCTGTTGTCCCTCCTCTAGCTTATACATATTTAGGTCTTCAAGTATATGTCTTCTGGCACAGGCTCCATATCATTTTGGTTACCTTCCTTGGAACCGTTTCCAGTCTTTTTGTATCCTTTGCGAGATATGTCTTCCAGTTTTTGTCATTTAATGAATAAACCTTTGGAAGTGGAGGTGGAGGTGGGGATGCTGCAATTATCCTGTCTTTAAACCTCTTCTTTGACATAGGACAATTATCTTCATATCACCTGGTCTCTAACTGATCATTCATTAGTAAAATATTAATTCTTTAATTTTAAGCCAACTACACGAGTTTCTGAATGCATTGCAGGTCTTGCGCCCATACCGATCATGTTTTGGGCAAAAACATATTATAGAATTTCTGTTAGTCTCCTTGATGGATATGCTGCACTGTGGATTAAATCTGGGGAAAGGGAAACATTTTATTGGTTTCCTTGGACATAACATCAACATTTGACACCTACATCATAATTTACTGCTCCAGCTGCTCAGAGGTTTTGGATGTGAAGGGTGTTTTTAGACTGATTGTTTCTTACATTATCATTGGCAGTAGATAACATGAGGTAATTAGACTTCTGGTTGAAAGTCAGTGGTCTTAAATGTTCTGAAGGGCTCTTTCCTATCCCCCCCCCCAAATGATTTGCAAACAGTAGCCTAAGTGTTTATGCTTATTGTAGACTTTCTATATCATCTTTCACAACTGCATCAAAACAATTTATGAGCAATGGCCTGTTACAGGGCAGCATCTTGCCCACTCTTCTCTTCAGCATATAAACAATCAGCCAATTCATCTAAGAACACACAGTTTCCTCTATGATGATGATGATTACCTTGGGCCTCTACACAGGCAAGGAACTGTGATTGCATCGAGATAAGTAGAGATCGCAATGACTGGTTTGTCAAAACACCATGCAGAAAATTACTTTTGAGCCATCCTGGAAAAGATGCAGACCTGCTTATTCCATCTGAGAAATCATCACTCTAATAACCAAATGAATATCACTTGGGCGGATGTGAAGTTGGAACAATGATGTTGCACTGGACCAAACATGCTCGTCTATTACATTCCACTGCCTTAGAGATTGTTACTCTGCTAGCAAGATTGACTTGATGTTAAACAAGAGCTGTCAGTGTACAACTGGCTGCCTAAATCCTACTACAATCAACAAAATGGAATCACCCTGCCAGATATAAGTTGTGGCTTCCCACACTGAGCTTACGAAACAGGCTGAGGTCAGTCGACAGACGTGTTTGACCACAAAAATGATTGAAGCCATGCAGGAACTTTTTAAATGAACTGAGGCCTCTCCAACAATTAGCTGATCTGACTGCCTTCAAAAGCAGTGCCAGCAAGTGTTAAATGATGATGGTGTGATTGGGAACTGACATCGCAGAGAGGATCCTTCCTGGTGCGGGCTCCAAATTAACCATAAGGAGGGCACCGAACTGTCGATGAAGCATTGTTGGATGATGTCAACTGAATATGGTAAAGTGCAGACTGATGCCTGCATGAAATAAATATGACTGTGGGCTTTCAAAGACAATGCAGCATCTGTTACATTGACTACCATTATGGCCCTATGTACAACTGGTTAATTGATCTGCCCTACTGACAGCACAGAGATACAGTAACATTATTTGACGAAAAAAGCAGAATCGGGCAGCATACTGCATGCTCTTTGGAACTCCACACCACTAAACGGATCACATCAATCAGAAAAAGCAAAAGAAAAAAAGTATGGGTCCAATTTTAAAATGATTAATGTGGTTAACGGACCTGCTAACTGTGTTAATCGTGATGAAAGGAATATATCAGCGGCACTAACATGGTTAGTGCCATCACTAAGCACCGGTTAGCTTCACCCGAGGATAATGGGGAAGTGGTGATATTAGTCACTGCTTGGTTGTCCCTTGGTGGCAAAAGTCAGGCTCAGTAAAGAATGTCCTAACTTTTGCTATTGAAGCTAATCATGCAGTGGCTGAATATCACTGCTGCCTAGTTAGTAGGGGGTGTCAATTTTGGATATGTCATAATTTTAAAAAGCACTAGTGAAAAAATGGTACAATTTCATGTGGCAAATCAACAACTAGCTTTAAATTTTGTGTAATATGTTATTTACCTACCTGTACACAAATTACACAAGAATATACAAATTACTGTTGGAAATAGGACCTGTGTCACATATCAGATGGCTTACATCAGCTCTAAGGTTCACGAGAATATGGATTTCCAGGCATAATCTGAAAGGAAAGAATCTGAAAAACCTAAGAATGATTGTAGAGTTCTGTGTTGGGGTTTACACCGTGAACTGATTCAACATAAAAATAAATAGCAATTGGACACAAGGTTCTAGGCATCTCCTTTTCCAGCTGCAACTGTTGAAAGAACAGTGTGAAGAGTGTCACGGCAGGGGCTAGTCTGCTGCCTAGGCGAACAGATAGGCTGCCGGATGACCCTCTTCGCTGAAAGGAGTAGTTGTGACACGAATGGGTTAGGTATTCAAATAAGGATTTATTCCCCTCCTGGGGTTGGATTCTCAAAAGTATACTCTGGCAGATAGACAAAGGAAATTAAATGCAGCTTCTTGATTCTCATTGAAATTATAATCACAGGAAACTATATTATCTCAGCATACAGTTCCTCTTATACTCAGACGTCTCTCTCATGCTTTTGACAGCTTCCTTTAGCAGTGCGCAGACTCTGGCTTCAGCACAAAGAAGTAATTCTGTCTGCTAATATTAATGTACAATCCATAGCTTCATCAACCGAAAGCTCACTAGCAGAATCTATTAACATTGGTTCCTGCTGTGTTTTAGCTGGGCAAACATCTTCTTTATAAGAGAACGTCTGTAAGCTTTTCAGTGCTGTGTCCTCAACAGGCTTATCGGACCAGCCCTCTCTAAGGTAAGGCAAACTGTTATCATATAACTCAGAATAGGAGAGAGGAGAGACACACTTTTTAGAATAGCTTTTCCCTTTAAAGCCTCTTCGTGTCCTACCTTCAGTGCTTCGCTGTGGATAGTGGAACTGCTCTGCTCTGCTATGAAAGGATTTCTCCCTTGGAAGTTTCCTTTGGGGTTTTGCTTCTTCAAGCTCTTCCCCTTCAGACATACAGATATCCTCCCCACAGTATTTCCCCCTTTCTAGGGCTTGTAACTGTTTCCAAGTGTCACACTCTTCAGATACATACGGTTTCTCTCTCTCTTCTTTCCACTCACTCTGTACAACACGTTGCCTCTGAGAATCAAACTGCATCACAGGTAACTGGCTCTCACAGCTGATTTCTCCTCTGAATCTCTCTCTCGGTTCCTTCCTGTTCCTCCAACTTGAACTGGAACTCTCATAGACTCTATCGTGGACTTTATCACGGGCTTTCCCAACAGCTCTCTGCCGTTCTCTGTGTGAGTCTCCCGGCAGTTCTCTGTGTGAGTCTCCCGGCAGTTCTCTGGGTGAGTCTCCCTGCAAGTCTCTGTGTGAGTCTCCCTGCAGTTCTCTGTGTGAGTCTCTCTGCAGTTCTCCCCTTTCTGACTGTTCTGAGTACTTCTTATACTGTTGATTAGCAGTTCCCCTGCTCAGGTGAAAGCTATGTGAATCAGGAGCTGGGAAATGTTTGCTAGTTGGGCAGGGCTGTAGACCTCGTGTCTGGGTCTGTTTACGTTGCTCCTGACAACTAGGGATCATGTGGCTTGCCTGCCTGTCAGAATCTGATCTGGATCTAACAGATTCCTGTGCTCTCAAGGCAAGGGATAGATCTTCCTCATTACAAGAGGTAAGGAAGATAGTTATACCTGCAGTGAGAAGGTCAGCTTGGTATGGTTACAGCGAGTCTGTTCTGCAAGCTATGTTGTGCAGTGAAGTGGACCAGGAGAGAGGATATGCAGTGGAGAAGATATTGAAGATCAGAGGTGAAAGAGATGAGAAGACTCAGTTTGGAGACAACAGTGTGAGACCCAGGAAAACACCATCCATCAACACTGAGGCAACTACACTCACCCAACTATTTAACTGGAGCTCCAGAGTCTCTGAGCCTCCTCTTACCTGTACCATGACAACAGCAGAGAACAAGGCATTTCTGAGCAAGCCCATGGTGGTTCCAGACTAGCCATCAGACACCCAGTCCATAGAAAGGTGTGTAAAAATGACAAATGAGGCTGCTGGTCATGTGTAAAATCAAGAGAAGAGGGAACATTATATTATGGATCAGATGGTCAGCAGGGAGCTCATGAGCCGAAACAGAAGCCCACTGATTTTGTTTTAATAACATTAAATTAACTGCATAAATGACATTTTAAAGACAATCATGTGGCTATAGGTGTTGTTCAGACTATTTGTACGTTCAAATAAATATTTCTTCATTTCTACATATTTCAACTGTGATTCGATGTAGGTAAGACTCACTTTAAGCAGTTTCTGAAGATAGCTTTAGATTCAGCATGCAAAACTGCATAATTTGTTCACTAGTAGTTTGTAAAGTTTGGAAAAATAAAAATCGACTCCTAAAATTGACCCTCCCTACTGGTTAGCTTCCTGGCTATCTGGCTGACCTGGATATGCAATGCTGGTGGCAGGAAATGGAATCTGACACTGAATATAAGAACATAAGAACATAAGATATGCCATACTGGGTCAGACCAAGGTCCATCAAGCCCAGTATCCTGTTTCCAACAGTGGCCAATCTAGGTCATACGTACCTAGCAGTTTCCCCAAGGGACACAGGTTCCACAATGCTTGTACTGGGTCAAGCATTGATATCCTGGGTCCCTTCTTAATAATGGCTTATGGACCTTTCCTCCAGGAACTTGTCCAAACCTTTTTAAAACCCAGCTACACTAACAGCCTTTACTACATCCTCCGGTAACAAATTCCAGAGTTTGATTACACACTGAGTGAAAAAATATTTTCTTTTATTAGTCTAAAATAGTTTACCCTGTAGCTTCATTGCATGTCCCCTAGTCTTTCTGTAACGTAAACAATCTATGTTCACCCGTTCCATTCCGTTCATTAATTTATAGACTTTTATCATATCTCCCCTCAGCCATCTCTTTTCCAGGTTAAAGAGCCCTAACCTTTTTAGCCTTTCTTCATAGGAGTATCCTTCCATCCCCTTTACCATTTTGGTGGCTCTTCTCTGAACCTTTTCTAATAACGCTATATCCTTTTTAAGATACGGCAACCAGAATTGCACACGATATTCAAGGTGCGGTCTCACCATGGAATGATATAGAGGCATTATAATATCTTTTGTTTTATTTTCCATTCCTTCCCTTATGATACCTAGCATTCTATTTGCTCTCTTGGCCGCCGCTGAACACTGGGTGGAGGGTTTTAACATGTTATCCGGAATGATGCCTAAATCTTTTTCCTGGGTGGTAGTTCCTAATGTGGAACCTTGCATCGTGTAACCATAGTTTGGGTTGTTCTTCCCTAGGTGCATAACTTTGCACTTGCCCACATTAAATTTCATCTGCCATTTTGATGCCCAGTCTTCCAATTTATCAAGATCCTCTTGCAATTTTCTACAATCCTCTTGGGTTTTAACAACTTTAAATAGTTTTGTGTCATCTGCAAATTTGATAACCTCACTCGTTATTCCCTTTTCCATGTCATTTATGAATATGTCAAAAAGCAACGGACCCAGCACAGATCCCTGGGGTACACCACTATTCACCTTTCTCCATTGGGAAAATTGGCCATTTAGCCCTACCCTCTGCTTTCTATCTTTTAACCAGCTCCTGATCCACAATAGTACACTGCCTCCTGTCCCATGACTCTTTAGTTTTGCCAAAAGTCTCTGATGAGGGACCTTGTCAAAGGCATTCTGAAAGTCCAGATACACTATATCAACTGACTCACCTTTGTCTACCTGTTTATTCACACCTTCAAAAAACATAACAGATTAGTAGGACAAGATCTTCCTTGTCTAAAGCTATGTTGGCTGTCTCCCATTAGGCCATGACTATCTACATGCTGAGTAATTTTCTTCTTTATGATGGTTTCTACCATTTTTCCCATTACTGACATCTGGCTCTCCGGTCTGTGGTTTCCTGGATCACCCCTGGAACCTTTTTTAAAAATTGGCGTTACATCTATCCAATATATCCAATATCGAATATATACAATATCCAAGCCTAGTGTTCAGTGTCACAGCTAACTGCTAAAATTGCACTAGCCATTGCTGCTGATTAATCAGGCCCTGTGTTCCTAGGCCTTGATTACTATAAGACAGTTTTTATGGGCCTTACGAAGGCATCTTTGCGAGTATTACAAATGGCCTTTTCAGTTGTTGATCCAGTTATGTGCACAGGATCTAAGTGAGAAGATTAATATGTTATTCTTCTATATGAAATTGAAGGCTTTACTAATTTTGTAGGCATATAGTTGAGGCAAGATAAAGTACAGAAATGTCAAATGTATGATGTTAGCAGACAGCCTTTTTCAAGGGGGAGAGAACAGGAAATGTGCAGGAAGGGTTATTATCAGCACTCTGCAGCTGACATGTAGGAGAGCCTTGCTGTATGTGCTCTTCCCCTCTCCCCAAACGGTCTCATCCTTCCTTTCCCAAGCTGTGTTCCTCCAACTCTCCTGGAGCAGCAAGCCTCAAATTCAATGACAAAAGGATAAGGTTACCAGGCAGGGTGGTGAAGGCTTCCCCTCCCCCTGTAACTTCCCACCATAAAAATGTAATATACTAATATTACACTTTACAAATGTACTTTGAGTTATAAAAAGGCATCAAAATCACCATATTTCTCATAAAGGACCATTTTTACTAAGCGTTCCAAAAGGCATAACATAGATGTTGCAATAGATATCATGCAAAAATGTTAGTAAATGGCCCAAAATGTATTCTATCATTTTCAGTAATGACAGCCTCAAACATCTACTGGAAAGGTGTGAACTAAATTCAGATAAACACATTTATTTCAGTTTAGTTAATACTCATCACATTTCAGTAAATACTCATCTCTTGTGTGTTCACAAACATCCCATAGTACTTTTCCCCACCATCGCACAATACCATCTTAAGTGTAGTATCGTATGTGCTGTTAATTGGCACTGATATTCAATACAGGGGTGTGTTTCAAAATCTCTGAATATAAATTTCCATAGGCTCAGAACTCATTAAACCTTTGCTGTGAATAATTAATAAGCTGTGGGTCCAAGGGAAATTGGCTGTTTGTCCCTGATGCAGATTCCTGAAACTCGGCCGTATGTCAGACATAGGACCCTTCTCTCTTTCACAGACTCCCCATTTCCATCCTCAGGCCTCATCTGCTTTTCTCTGTCTTTCTTCCGTTCATCAGCCTATCTTCCTATGTCCGTCATCCACTCCCTGCTTTTCCTCACCCAGTCTTTGAGCAATTTCCCTCTTCGCCACCTCCCAAGCTCTATTTGCATCCTCCTCTCACTAATATGCTTGCTAACAGACCCCCTATAGTATCAACATGTCCTGCATCCCCCTTCTCTACCCCCTCTTTCCATCCAGCAACATTCCCTCAAACATTCACAGGAGTTCTCCACCTGCAGTCCTACCACTGGACATGGTACAAGAATATCGCAGTTTCAATCAGGAAAGGCAGGTAAGTAGGCAGGTACATTGCAAATCCTGCAGAACTTGATTGCCCTATGCAATTGAAATTGTTATTGCTGCACCATTCCCAAATGTAGGAAGGGCATGCTGTGGACTTCCAAGCATCTTGGGAACACTACCTTCCAGCATTCACCCCCCCCCCCTTGCCACCCCCACCTTCCAGCATCTCCCCCCTGGCTTCCCCCTCAATCCAGCATGCCTTTTCTTTCAGAGGTAAGCACAACCCCCCCCCCCCAAAAAAAAAAGAAAAGCAGAGCTGCCTGCCCCCCTCCTCCCAATCCAATATGTCCCCTTGCCTCAGCGGGCAGTGCCAAAAACCCCACAAAAATGTTTTTTTCTTTTTGTGCTGCCCACTGAAGCAAGGAGACCTACTGAATTGGGAAGGGGATGGGGGGGGGGCATGAAGCACTGCTTTTTTTGGGGGGGGGGTTGTGCTGTCCTCTGAAGCAAGGAGACATGCTGGATTGGGGCAGGGTCACTTGGCTCAATCCAGCATGTCTACTTATCTTGCTTCAGCGGCAGCATAAAAAAAAAAGAAAGAACGGTTCCCGCCCGCCCTGCTCCCTCCATAGTCGCCATCAATTTTCTTACCTCAACTTCTCAAAAGAAGATTTTGCCTCCTCCTTCATGGACCACTGCAGGGAGGGCACCATTGGAGCTTCCAGGCTGCAGCAGTAGCACAGAACTGACTCAAATGGCTGCCAGTCCTCTATTGGCAGCTACTGCCTGCTGGACTGATGCCTTGCATGCAGCCTGACTCTCGTGGCTTGATGTTGGGTTCAGGCTCACATGGTTCTTCCTTGGCCCGGGCTGCTTCAGTGTCAGGCCATACTATGCCGCTCCACGCCATTAGGTCATCCGCTGCAGCAACTTCCAGGGTTGACTGCTAGAAGCGGCAAGCCACGCAAACACCACAATGTTAAGTTCCCTCTCTCTCCCTCCCTTTTAAGCAGGCAGGCAAATTTTTCATGCCAGATCACTGCCTGCCTGCTGCACATGCACAGAGATAGAGAGAAGAAAATCACACATGCAAAGTGCTTTATTTTGAAATCAGATTCAACTGCTCTATGGAGCTGAACTGGTCAGGGTCTGCTGCCCAAATTCGGGGCCAGTCCCCGAAAATCGAGGTTGACTGGTAACCTTACACAAGGGACCAGCAATTGGTGCAGCTGGTATACAATGGCATATGACTGCTCCTCGTCCTCCTTTCTTGAGCTATACCTCAAACCATTCACGCCCTCAAGGACTGGAAGTGAATACTACTGACCTACATGGTTGTTGGAAATACTTTACCCATTTGATAATGCTCTATCTTCTAAATGGATTTTGACGCAATATCTGTATCCCTAGCCAGGAGGCTTGTGCAATGAAAATAAATTGTTCAGATTTATTTCTTGGCTAGGGAAGGGATATCTTGCCGAATCAGCTGGTTTATGCAAGCTGCTAACTCTAAGCTTAGCAGAGAGAACGGGCTGTTTGCACCCTTGTTGAACAGAGATTTATGAACTAATTTCAGCTGTGTAGCTTTCTCAGCTAAGTCTAAAATGGCATAGAACAAAACTGCTCAAAAAATGGATATATAATTTGCATTCAAACCATTTGATCAACCTCAGCATACACTTAATATTTTTATGGGACCATCATATTTCAGTAGCATTGCATAGCATAAGACGTCCCAGATACTGTATAGTATTTTCTTGCTGGCTCTATACTTTATAATTACTGTATACAGTTTTTCTGAAACACTTTAAAATAGCCATCTATAATTAAGTTCAAGAATACAAACAGTAGGAAATGGTCTTTTATATGGAAACAAAACAAATGGATAACATACACAGCTATTATGATATGCTTGCACCAGTATTTGTGGATCCACAATCTTTACAAAAATCATCTGTTTTTCATTGCATCAATAAATTATTTGAATGTTCTATCATACTTTTATAAAGTGTACATTATTGATATTATTGCTGTCTATTATTCCCTATCTCTAAGCTTATCTCAATGCTCTAATTGTTTATTATGCTAACATGAGGTCATTTTGCTATTGTTATGCTACTACTACAATGTAAGGGGTCTATGTCAAGCAATACCTGCTGTACATCACCTTGGGCAAATCTCTTCATGAAGGTGAGTTACAGTATGCTGAAAATACAATACAAACACATTTCTCTATTAAAACAGCTTAGAAGTAGCACATAACATTTGAAAATACAGCATCATAAGACCACAGGACAAAATTTCTAGCTCTGCCTTCCCTCCTCCATCTCTTCCTCTTTATCTTCTACACTGTTTATTCTGCAACCCTTTTCTTCTGTATTATATCCACACATTTACTAGTGTGCTAACTTGGCACATTTACTAGTGTGCTGTTAGTAGGGGGCCCTGTGCTAAAAATCCCACTCTAACCAGTTACGAGATTGGGCGAGAAATGGAGGGTTAGGGGCGAATTATGGGCGCTGATGGTTCATCGTGGTTAGCATGGACATCTTGGATGTGTGCTACCATGGCTGTTGCTGTTAAAACCTTAATGGGTGGGATTACGTGCACTAGCATGCCAGTTAACACAATTCCCCTCAGTTTCCATATACTAATAGCAGGGGAATAGACAACATGTTTCCTGAGGATAGCACGGGCCTCCAAGTTACATTTGTAGCACAATCGTGCACTAATTTAGTGTATGTTGGCAAACATGCCCCTTAATAGGGAAGAGTGCATGTGGATTTAAGAAAGAGAAGTCTTGCCATCTCAATCTATTAGAATTTATTGAAGGTGTAAACTTATAGGTCAGCCAATTCTTATACTGTATCTGGATAAGAAACAGAGAATTAAACAAATAGTCAGTTTTCCCAACAGAGACCTACAAATCTTTTCTCCTACTCAAAATCTGATCCTCTAATTCCATTTCCACTCCTCTACTAAGCTTCATCTCTTCCACTGTCATATCCTTAACCTATCACTTTCCACTGCAACTGTTTCTGCAGCCTTTAAAACATGCCATGGTTACATCTCTCCTCAAAAAACCTGCACTAGACCCTACCTGTCCTTCCAGTTATCAGTCTATCTCTCTCCATCCCTTTGCTTCAAAACTACTCAAACATGTGGCTCACCACCGCTGTTGTTACTTTCTTTCCTCTCAAGCCCTTCTGGATCCACTACAATCTGGCTTTCGTCCTTTACATTCTATAGAAATGGCTCTTGCCAAAGTCTCTAATGACTTGCTCTTCACCAAATCCACTTTCTGCTGCTTTTGACACTGTTGATCGCTACCTTCTTGATATCCTGTCCTCACTTGGATTTAGGAAAGACACAACTGGGAGCAGCGCTCTTGCAACACCGACCAGGTTACACAAAAAAAGCAAGAGACAAAGTCGTCAATGGATGGTCAACAGGTGTTTATTCGTAAAAAAAACCAACGTGTTTCGGCGCTACCGCCTTCTTCAGGGGGTATACAGCTGAGCTTGTAGACTCAATTCATTATAGCATTAACCAGCGAGGTTCAGGTAGGAATTTCTGCTATAAGACTTTAGAGTTGAAAAGAGCACCGTCGATAGTTCTGCATCTAAAAATTACATAATTTTTAATATTTACATTTTTACATTTTGGTGGGCTGAGAGAGGGTTCTTTTAGACATATTATGTGATGTCCTTGTAGTGTTCTGTGAAGTCTTTTAGGTCTTTTGTTGATCTCATGTTGTCTCGTCTTCATTGAATTGTTCAATGAATAGGGTGGTTTTAAGTAGCTTCTGGAATTCTTTTATATCTGTTGTTGATTTTAGCTTGTCTGGGAGGACATTCCAGATCACAGGGGCAGCTAAAGAGAAGGCTCGCATGGATGTGGATTTGTTTGTACTTCTGAATACAGTAGGTGCCGGTATATTGTTTTTGGTGCTGTTTCTGTCTGGTCTTTTGTTTGTTTTGGTTCCAATGAGTTCTTGTAGTATTCCTGCTGAGGTGTTGTTTTTAATTTTGAAGATGGAGAGCGCTGTTTTATATTTTGCCCATGAGGAGATTGGTAGCCAGTGCAGATCTTGTAGTATTGGAGTTATATGTTCTTGTACGGAGGCGCTAGCAATAATGTGGGCAGCAGTGTTCTGGACTAATTGTAGGGTGAGGGTGGTTTGTTAGGGCAGACCTTGGAATAGTATATTACAGTAGTCCAGCAGAGGTGTAATGATGGCCTGGCATACTGTAAGAAATGTTCTTTATTGAGGAGGGGTTTTAGTCTCCGGAGTGTTGCGAGTTTGAAGACGGCTGTTCTAGATAGCTTGTTGATATGCGGTTGAAGGGTGAGTTGTTGTCTAGAATCACTCCAAGGTAAATGACTTCATCTTTTATTGTAATTGGTGTATTGGATATGTTGATAGCAGTAGGAGGAATGAATGTGGAGTCTCTTGTGATGATAATTGATTCAGTTGTTTTTTTTTGTGCTGATGTTTAAGTTGTTGTTGGTCAGCCAGGTTGTTATTTCTTGAATGCAGGTTGATATAATGGTATAATCTGGGGAGTCTATTTGAATAGGGGTATATGCCATGATGTCGTCAGCATATATGGCGTATTGTATCTTGTATTTGTTAAATATTTTGCATATGGGTTGAATATAGATGTTGAAGAGAAGAGCTGATAATGATGAGCCTTGGGGAACTCCTTGAGTAGTCTTGAAGGGTTCTGAGGTTTCCAGATTTTACTCTCTGCACTCTATCTTCAAGGTATGATTGGAACCATTTTATCATGGTATCTTGTAGTCCAATCTCCATTAGGTGCTTCAATAGGATGTGATGGGAAACTGTGTCGAATGCTGACAATATATTGATAAATATTAGTAGGAAGCCCTGCTTTATGTTGTTTATTCCTTTGATTATGTTATTTAATAGATGGATTAGTAGTGTCTCAATGCCATGTTTTGGATGGAATCCGTGCTGGTGGGGATCTAGTGGGGCAAATTCGTCAATGTGATCTTGGAGCTGTCTCTGTACAATTTCTTCAGTTATTTTAGCCAGGAATGGGAGGCTGAATATTGGGCGGTAGGTTGAAGGGTAGGTAATGTTGGATGAGGTAGATTTAGGAATGGGGCGGATAGTAGATTGCTTGAGGGCTTTTGGCATATAGCCCTGGGTTAGAGAGGTGCTTACTATCTTTTGGATGAATGTGTTGAGATCTTCTTTGGTGGATTTAATCCAAGTTACTGGGCAGGGGTCCGATGGTGAGGTGGTGGTGTTTAGAGCCGTGATGGTTTGTTCTATTTGTTTTGTTGATGGAATGCTGAAGTTCTTCCATTGATTGGTAGTTGTAGAGCCATCTGTTGCTGATGTGTCCATAAGGGAGATGTTTTTATGGTGTGTGTTGGTGCTGTTCTTGGCTGTTAGGTAATCAGCAAAGGTTTGCGGGTGTATCTTGCTTTCATCTTTCATTGTTGGGTCATTCGTTTAGGGTATGAACAATGTTGAAGAGCTCTTTGGGTTTATTACAGGTTTTTAGTACAAGGTTTGTATGGTATTGTTTTTTATGTTTGTTTATTAAGTTATTGTAGTCTTTTTGCATCTCTTGGAATTGTTTCAGTGTAGTTTCTGATTTGTTGCTTCTCCAGCGACATTCCAGTTGCCTTAGTTTTCTTTTGGATTCTCTTATTGTGTTAGAGTACCATGGTGTAGATCTGGTCCTGTTTTTGTTGTGTTGTGAGTTCATACAAGGTTTTAGTTGAGATGCAGCAAATATGGTGGTATTCCATGAGTTGATGGCTTCATCCAGGTTGGTGAAATCTTGGGGTAGGGACTGCACGGTATCTTTAAGGAATTGTTCTTTGTCAAAAGCTTTGAAGTGTCTGGTTGGTTGTTCCTTTTTCCGAGCTGCCTGTTCAATATTTAGGTGGAGCTCAAATGATATGGCATGGTGATCTGACCATGGTATTGGTGTAGTTTTAGGTGGTGTTATGAGATCTTTATCTAGAGTGTTGTTTGGAACGAATATGCGATCTGATGTAGAGCCAAAGCGATGGGATGGGCTCGATAAGATTTGCTTGAGTTGAATGGATTCCATTGCTTTGTGAAATGCAAATTCAGTTGTTGTTGAGGCAGATGTGAGGTTTAGGTCTCCTAGCACAATGAGAGTCTTGTGTGGTGAGTTAGCTGCATATATCATGTCCAGTATGTTGGATGTGTCCTCTGTTGGGGCGTTGGGGGATTGGTATATTAGGCAGATGGATAGATGTTTGTTTTCAGTGTTGTTCAATTCACAGTGTTCGGAGCTTTTGGAGGTTGATGTCTTGAGCCTTAAGTCTGATCGGGCAAGAATTAATACTTTGCCTCCTCCTTGTGGGTTCTGGGGCATTTGTAAGCTGTGAATGCTGGTGGTGTTATTTGGTTCAGTATTACCTGGTCTGTACTCTTGGGCCATGATTCAGTAATGCATAGGATGCCAAAGTTGTTTTCATAGATGTAGTCGCTAATAGAGTTTGTTTTGCTGCATATTGATCTTGCATTTATCAGGCCTAGGTTTAAGCAGGCGATTTGTGAAGAGTGCGATTGAGGTATGTATTTTTTTGACCATGATTCTCTTTGAATGTCTTTGGTGGGTCTCTTGCTGTGAGGTTTGTAGTATGCAGATGTGTGTAAAGGTTGGTATATGGTAGGGAAGTATGATATATATATAGGAGGAGCTTGTAAGACTGCAAAATAGTTGGTGTAGTAATATGCATCTGTTTGGTAAGAGTATAGGGTAAGAATTAGTATGAGAGCATACATTTGTAGAACAAGTGTTCTTTTGTACTTTTGCTGTCCGTCTTTGAGTTTGTAGCTTTTGTGTGCAGGAAGAGCGGGATGGGGTTTATGTTCCATAATAGTGTCCTCCGTGTAGGCTGGGCTACTCACTGCTGGATTGTGTTATTAGTTGTTATTTTGGAGGGTGCCGGCGTCCATTTTGCAGGAGTTATATATATATATATATATATATATATATTTATTTAATTTGTTATCCAGTTGCAATACACAGTGGGCCCGATTCTGATCCCGTGGGGCACGTCTAGCCCTGCAGGGTCCGAATCGTGAAAAGTCCTGCATGTGCAGGCCGGGACTGTGATTTTGTCGAGCCTGCACGTGCAGGACTGCACCCGGCTAACTCAGCCCAGGCTCTTCAATGGAGCCGTGGTGCCATGGCGTCATGTTGCCATGGCATTATTGCTCATTTGAAGAGCTGCAATGCCGGCTGCTGGAGAATAAAGCTTATTCCTCGCAGCCTGACCCCCAATCTGGCCTCCTAAGGCCAGGGTCGGGCTGCAGGGAATGTCCTCCAGCCTCCACCGCCCCATCCATGCCCCAGCAGAAAGAAAAAATACATCCAGGGAAGTTATTCCATCTCAGATATGGAATAATTACAACGGACATTTTGCCAGCTCTAGATGTACAGGGTTGACATTAGAATCCTCCCTGTATGTCCAGGGCTGGCGATCGCCCACTGCCCACTCAGACTCCGCCCCCAAGACCGCCCATTCCCTGCCTCCATCTAAATTCCCCGCACAACTGGTGGAGAGGTTATTCATGGCTCAGAATAACCCCCAGTGTATTCTTGTGAGTAAAGTATATTCCCAATTGATAACCTCCTCATCCCTCTCCCCATGCCATTTGCTGGCCATATATGCCCTGGCCTCTAATATTACAGAGGCTTGTAGAACATTTTTGGTACTCAGTCTTACTTTTATTCATTTATCTTTTGGTTTTATTTGTTTTAAGTATTATATTCTTTGAATTTACTTATTTATTTTTTAGGTTTTTATTCTTATGCATTATGGTTTTATATGGTTTTATTTGATTTGGCTTCTATTGTTTTGTTTGAAGTTTCACCCCCTTAGGAAGGCTGAAACACGTACGAGTGACCTTCTATTCCTCTCGCTTCTTGTGTGGTCCCTGCTTTGCCTGCGGGTGTGCTTGCTCTGTTTGTGACAAGTGTATTCTACCATGCCTTTTAATTTTTTATATTTGATTTATATTTGATTCTATGTGAGTTAGTCTCTCCTGCTTTTTCCTCCATTTATTATTTTACGACCACGGTATCTAAAACTACCCCTTTTTTAAAAGTTCTTTTATGCTTTAGTTGCCTATGTTTTTAGGTTCTATTAGTAGTTCTTATTGGTCTTAATTTTGTTTTTTAGGTTCTTTTTGTGATCCTCAAATATTTATTTTTATCCTTTTATATATTCTTATTTATAGCTTTTACAATTGGATTGAAGAGTCCTCTTCACTCTTAAAAAAATGGTGTCCTCTTTTCTCTGCGGGTTTGCTTATAATCCATGGTTTTAACTCTTGTTTTTTTTTATACTCACATAGGTATAACTTTAGCTGTCAAGATCCTTGAAATCCACACTTATACAAAGCCTTTATTCATCCCTACAAATCCTATGGAGGCTCCAGTGCTTGGTTCTTCTCTTCACCCCTCCCCCCCATGTTCCTCGCTTTCACCATTTAGGTGTACTTATGCTTTTTACTCATGTAGCGTGTGCATACATTTTTGTGGGCAATTCACTATTCTGCTATGCTTTCTATTGTGCTGTTTTGCTCTCTGCTTTTTAACTCATTCCTCCTGTACTATTTGATCTTGCTAGATTTCTTTATTACCTTTTTATCAACCTCTTTATCACACTGGACTCATCTTGTATGTTTATCTGTTTGCATTTTTATTTCATTTTTATGGTCCAAGGAGAATGTATAAAAATATTTTTTTTTGTCTTATATGTTTTTACATTTTTGTTGTATTTTAATTCATTGTTGGTTTTATTGTCATACTAATATTATTATATTCTTTATTGTTGGTTTTGAGGTTCTCCCTAACGAAGGCTGAGTGCCAAAATGCAGCCGTGTCAGGGCTTTTAATCAATAAAGAACTTCTACATTTACACCTCGCTCCTTGGTGTTTGTTTGAATGTATTTGCCCAACCATACACTGGCCCACCTACACATACAGATCAATACTGTGTATGTAGGAGGGGTTGGTTGTAGTTGCGTATCTGTGTAAGTAGGATAGTGTGTGGTCAGGTGTGTGGGTGCAGCATCCAGTGCTGCATCTTCATGGATACCGATTACACACTCAAATACAAAGAGAACTCACAATCACACATACCCTCTACTGATATTGCAATGTATGCCAGTTATTGTCCATATAACACTGTTAGGGGCTTGTTTACAATGGGGCCGCGGCTCCGATAACGATCGCGAATCGCTACCGCGGCTTTGTAAACAAGCCCCTTAGTGTACATAGATGTATAATATATACAAAGCATACCAACCAAGCTAGCACGAGTCCACGTGCTTACTACAAACCCAGTCTGAGACGTGGACAGCAGTGGGAGGACTTACTTTATTAATCTAAGCCTATGGCCAGACACAGGCCGTGTTTCGTTGCCTTCTTCAGGGGCAGGCTACATAATACATAAAAACAATAATAAAATAAAAACATACACAAATATCATTAGTTACAACATGAGACCTAAAAGATAATTGTTAATTAAAACACCTAAATAATACGTTAATACAACCAGAAGTAAAACAAAGATCAGCACAGCAAACAGACATGATTCAACTTATAATACTTGCCACCACCCACTCCCTAACCTTGAGGGTTTGAGGAGGGGTGGGCCTTGGGATTAAGGTTGTAGTTGTGTAGGTTGAATGGTAAGGCAGGCAAAAGAATATTTCTTTTTATAAGGATTTATTTCTCCCGCTTCAAAAGGATAGGACAAGCATAAAGGATAATGTATTTCAGCCAAAAACACAGGAACAATGAAAATAAGGCTCTTTAAAGGCTGTGCTCAAAAGTGTCCATTAATGTTGGAGTTCACATTTCCTCATGTGAACTCTACTTGGCAATCAAAACAAGGAAACCAATAATGTCCATGTGCTATAACCAAACAATGCTTTAGCTTATTCTTAACTTCAGGTAAGCTCTTCAGCCGGGCACTTAAATAGCAAACATTTCAGGTTATCACAGAAAAAGGACCATTCAAGCTTTGCTTTTCTATTCCTTGTCAATCAGACAGGTTGAGCAGTCCATTGGTTGATTTAACTCAATCATTGGCAAGGGAAGAACCAATGGCACATCTCCTTCTGGGCTCTGCACTGACTGCACTACTTTCTGCTCAGGAATGGTTCGTTTGTTTAAGAATTCTTTGAACTCTTTTAGGAGGGCTTCAGCCTGCTTTCTATATGGGCTGGGCTGAGAATTAGCTTCTTCCTGAGGTGAGTAATTGTTTGTGGGTTTTGCTTCAGGCAAACAAACAATGCCGTCTCTGTTACAATGCTCATTCAATGAACTGGAGTCACCCCTCCCCCACTTGTCTCTGTAAGCCCGTGTTGGGTTATTCAGTTTATTTGCATGTGGAGTGTTTCTAAACAGCATTTCAAACTTAGGGCCTCCTAAATCCTCCCGGCATATATCTCTACCATTTAAATCAGCTGTGTCCTTGTAGCTAGCCTGCTTGCTAACTCTGTCAGCAGTTTGGTGAGAAAAGCTGGGTTTAGATAAATGAGTTTCAGGTTGCAGCCAACTGTCTTCATAAAACCTGGGCTTGCCCTGGGTTTTAAAATTAACATTCACACAGTCTGGCTTCTCATAAAAGCTGTTATCAGAATTAAAGACATGCTGTACCTTATGTTGAGGAATGACTGAAAGTTCTTTAGCAATCTGCCTTTCTTTCCACGGATCAGCTCTCTGCTCCAAAAGCATAGGCTTTATGCCTGGGTCTCTCAATGCCTCGCCCATCTCTTGCTCCCAGAAGGCTCTTCCCGGCACTGAGTCTCCCTGGTACCTGCTTCTTGGCTTTGAAAGCGTTCTCCTAGTATTGCAGCTGGGGAGCGTTTCTCCTTCAAAGTCAAAGGTTCTGGCATCCAAGGCTAGTTCCTGCCTTCCAGGTTGCTTCCTTTGTCCTTGCTTTGCTCCGTCTCTAAAGCACACTTCTGCTGGCTTTGTCCAGTGTTCTGCTTTCTCTCTCCAGCGTTCAGCTTTCTCTCTCCCTTTCTGTCTTCTGTCTTCCTTCTCTCTGTTTAACAAGGTACCTCTGCTCTGGGGAACCTGCCTCCTGCTAGGGTGTGCCCAATCAGCAACTCTGCTTCTCCCCTCCCCCGAGGTGAGCTGTGTTAGCTGATTAGCCATGTGCATCTTGTGCTGAGAAGGGAAAATCCTGCATTTACCTGCAGTACCCGAACCTTCCACCGGGTCACTATCTGTTTCCATGGCTTCTGGCAATGCTACCGCGTCACATACTCCATTAGAGGAATGTAACCCAACTATCTATAAGTTAAACCATAATAACCTTGACATATATATAAAAATCATCATTTAAAATTATATATACATCAATATTTAAAAGATAATAATACATAATATCAAACAAGTGATAAGGGTGGGGGTCATATGAATTGATGGACATTTGTGTTTAAAATACTTTTTGTTTTATAGTTTTTTAGCATCTGCCACTACGACACCCTTTTACTCCAAGTGGAATTTAATGACGTTCCAGGTAGCATGGTTTTGATATGCCCACTTTACAATGTATTATCATAGCACTATATTACAACAATGATGGTCACTCTCTATGGGGGTTCATTTACCTATGTGGTTTTTCTTCCTTGTCCCTCTATAGCAATAACAGTACGTTGGAAGGTTAGACAGTTGATGAAGGTATGGTTTGAATGTTTATGGTGGTTTTTATATATATGTTGGTATGTCATTTTACTTAATTTATGTATATTAATAATTTATTTGATATTATTTATTATTATCTTTTAAATATTGATGTATATATAATTTTAAGTGATGATTTTTATATATATGTCAAGGTTATTATTGTTTTTATGTATTATGTAGCCTGCCCCTGAAGAAGGCAACAAAACATGGCCTGTGTCGGGCCATAGGCTTAGATTAATAAAGTAAGTCCTCCCACTGCTGTCCACGTTTTTAATATATACAAAGCGACATGATTATGAATTCCCTAGTCTAAAGTGTCCTGTACTACAGAACTGTCAAAGCATATGTTAATGATTTCATGAGATAAAAATGGATACAAATGCTTTAATTGCTTTGTTTAAATGTTTCCTTTAAGCTTATCTCATCTATCCGTGGTGTTAATAACCTTCTACATTAATCCAGGATTCTGGAGGTTTACTAATCATTCTGTTTCAAGATCATGATTTGGGGGTGGGTGGTGGGTTGTTATTAGTGGGGGGGGGGGGGAATACTTTGAATACTACAATCCAAGGCCAGGAGAGAGTCAGGTCCAGATGCAGCAATCTATTATCACAGGTTTGGGCCTGGGAGAGGATGTGTCACTGAGTATAAGGGGGACTAAGTTGAAGAAAAAGTCTTTGGGACTGGGAGAGGGACATCTCTAGGAGTAAGGGTCTAGATGGAGCTCAGAAGGTGAGAGAGGTAATATTACGAGATATAAGGAATATGTTATGAAGACCGGGGCTCTGATGGTTAAAAGGGGACATTGCCAAGAGTGTGTATTTGTGTGTTTATGTGGGGAGGCGGGGAGGAAGGAGGGGGCAAGGACATTTACATTCAAGGCTATGGGCATAGTAGAGGGTCTATTTTGAAAATCTGATCTCAGGGGCTCACGAGGGGACATCACTGCAAAGTGTTTCTTTATGAAATGAGGGCTCTGGGGTCATGAGGGAGATTCAGTCAGTGTGTGTGTTCTGTATATGTGTGTGTGGGGATGGGGGTGGTTCCTGGAAATTCAAGGGTGTGATAAGATATATTTGCAGTAATTTGCTCAGTGGTGTTATAGCTGGTTATAGTGTTGCCAACAAATTTTTTTTAATTTTTTTTAATGTAATTTACACTTTACAACAAGAAGAAATCTTGCAAGAAAAAGAGAACAAGCAGGAAAAAAGAAAACAACAATTGATAACAATATGTCATCCATACAAGGAAAATCAACAGATACTTCCCCCCCCCCCCACCAGTCCCCCACGTAAGGGGAAGCATTACACAATACAAAGGAAACATATCCCAAAAAGAACATTTGATACAGACAATCCAACAGACAGATGAGATGAGATAACCTCACCGCTAATTATCTTGCTCTGTCAGTATAAGGCTTGCTTTAAGTGGGCTTTATAGAGGGGGGTTGCCACCTCGCAAGCTTGGAGGAGAGAAAAGCTGACAACTGTTGGGTATCAAAAAATACGCTCATATATAATCAGACCAGCCAATTTGACTAGACACTTACATGGAAAACTAAGAACCCCCTCCCCCCCCCCCCCCCCATTTCAGAACTCCAGGTTTAAGAATAAGAAATTGTTTCTGCCTTTTCTATGTAGCCCGGGCAACATCAGGAAATATTCGAATAAATAGAATCCATAAACTCTTTAGTAGATGATCAAAAATACATTTTTAGGATCCAGTCCCAGTCAACGTCCAATGCTAGGGTGACCAATAAAGTTGCAGTCACCCCAGAATCTGACCCCGACTGCTCCAGAAAACCAGTAAGATTCAAGTTATCACAGGACAAAGCAGGTGACATATCTAAACCTTGACCCTGACCATCAACCTGACGAATCTTAACAGAAGGCAGATAGTAGGCTCTACAATAGATATTGGAGGAACCGATTCCACTGGTATCTTTAATACATTAACCAAAATATTTCTTAAAAAGTTCCATAGGTGAAAATGATGGAACCTTAGGGAAATTAAGAACTCTCCTGGAAAAATTCTCCATGGCTTTGGTCTTCCTTTGTAAACTCTCTGCATCTCTTATAATAGCAGAAACAGTCCTGGACTAAGTCAATCCTCTTTTTCAATCCTTACAGGCAGGGAACCCAGAGAGGATTCATGAGCCTTCACCATGCATCCAAAAGTAGCAAACTGGCCGGAGATAGCTTGAAGCTGTCCCGATATTGATTGCTCAAGCCTAAAAAGTTCACCCCAAACTATTTCAAAAATAAAAATGGAAGGTCTCACCAAAACTGACTGAGTTACAGGGCCCAAAACAGTTTGCTGCAGGCCAGGCAACACCAAAGGCAGAATGTTGAATCACTTTTCTCCATGCTGCGGTTCCAGCCCAAACTCTACAGCTCTCACCTCTCCTGCAGTGCTGGCAGAAACCTCTGAACCCTAGCAAACATTTACGGGGCTGAGGGACTGCTCACCAAGTGAGGGAAATCTTGCGGCTTTACCCGTAAGGATGTCACTCGCCACAGCCTCAGTCGCTGCACTTGCAGGCTGCACAGGAGGAAACCGGCACTCCGGGCTGAGAGAAACATCGGGAGTCCATTTTCCACCATTGCACCTGCTAGTGGGCTTCCCAAAGTCACCACATCTCTACCGGGCACAAGGAAAGCATTCATCAGCCCAGTTAACTCCGGTTGCCCCGGCAGGAGCTTGGCTTCCGCTTCCTTCCAGTATGCGGCATCAGAAAGGGGAACGTAAATTGAAAAGGAAACATCACTGCTGGAGCTCCTCAGTGTGTGTCTGCTTGTGTCTCCACTGGGGGGGGGGGGGGGGGTCAAGATGGTAGAGACGGGGGGGGGGGGGGAGAAGCCAACTACATTAATGTGGTTAATTTTTCAGTCATAGCCTAGCTGGATAAGTCACAGCTGAAATTTTTCCTAAAAGTAATTGACTATAAGCAGTTATCTTGGACACTCAACCTCTTCTTGAAAATTGCCCTGGGTCATAAAGATCTCTTCCACAAATCTAATATAGTACCACAGAGAAATCTTAGTAAAACGTGGCCACCAGCCAGTTTAAATTCAACAGGTGTGGCCTAGCCTTTTGAGCAAGAGACTGAAAGCCAAGGAAGTCAGGTTTCTTGACTTGCTTCTCCTACTGATGCTCCTTGTGACCTTGATCAAATCACTTTACCCTCGACTGCCTCAGAAATCAATCTAGGGGGTAATTGTATAAAGGCTAGTAAATGTGTATAAAATGCCTCTTATAAAATTACCACACATGTACAAGTATGTATGATGACAAAAATGCATGTATTCTGGAGTACCACCACTCACAAAGCTCAGAATCTAAAGGGGGGGGGGGGGGTATTTACCAGCGGCAACTAATGCTGCTACCATTGCTGCCTGTTGTCACTGAAAAATGATCCTAGATAATCAATGCCGGGGTCATATCCATTCACTGGCATTGAATTTACAGGTTGGTTAGATAGCAAGTTAACTAACCAGTCAGTGGTGATATTCATCCTCTGGCTGGTTAGCTAAAGTGGCTAAAGTTAGGCCAACTATTTACGTTCTTAACTTTAGCTACTTTGGGATAACCAGCTGGTGGTTGAATATCTCCATTAGCTGGTTATTCCGTGCTGCCACCTCCGCTCCGCCCTTGACTGCCCAAAGCTAGCCGGCCAGCACTGGGATGTTTAGAGGCTACACCTGGGTATATTAGTGACATGGAATATCCGCTGAGCACCATTTAGGTGATTTGCAGGTCTGCAAACTGCCTAATGGCTTTGAATATAGCCCCCCCCCCAAAGTATATAGTTGTAACAACTCAAGAGATATAACAGACAAGATAAATAGTGCACCGACAACTTAGAGTGCACTGTCACATTAAATGCTATTGAAAGTCAGTATGAATGGAAGCCTCAGTATGGGGCAATAATTTGCAGCTCTCAAATAATGCTTTTCTCTCCCTATCACTGGTTACATGTAAAATCCTTGTGTTTTTAGGCTTTTCTATAAATGATTCAAGTTTCATCAGGAAAACCTGAGTGCTTCAGGGGAAATTCTTCTGGCATTAAAACTATGAAACAAAATTTCTGACTGCAGTTTTGGCGTTTGATGCACTTCACTTCCAGTTTATAAAACGAAATCTGCCATAGTTCATCACTGTCATTTTTTAGGCCATACCTGGAAAGATATTTTAGACTATCTTCCTCTGGACCTCATGCCAACATCATAGATTTAAACTAAAAGTACTTTGCTGATACTAGGCCCTGAGTGACCATTAAATTTAAACTACAAGCTCTCTGCTGGGTTCCAAATTTAAAAAGAAAGCTCTCTTCTGTGTTTTAAATTTAAACTTAAACTGCTGCTACTAGGCCCTGACTGATTTAACAAAAACACTGGGTTCACAGATTAATTAGCTTTAATACAAAGAAGTCCTTTCAGAAAATTCCCAGAAGTATATACTCGCAATTGCAGATCTCTCTCCAGAAGTAGCAGTCCCTTTTTCTAGACCTTCAAGTCTGAGGATCACAGAGCTCTGGTTGAGCTATTTATGCCTGTGCTGCTGAGGTAAGCTGTGACCAACTTCCTGGGTGATTAACAGTCCTTGCTTCGATAGAAGGAGTCTTTCAAAATGGCCTTTTGACCTGCCACCTGGTGTTAACACCTATTAAAAAGGTTTCACAGGTCTCTTGCCCCCTAGGAAGAAGGCCTCTTTGTAAAGGTCTCTAGAAGACTTTATTTGTTGCTCAAAGAGTACTGACCCTCTTTTGCCTTTTATGCTAAGTTATATTCTGATTTGATTTAAATTACAGCTCTTTGCTGCTGCTAGGGTCTGACTTATTATGAAATTTAAACTACAAGCTCTCTGCTGGGTTCCGAATTTAACCAGAAAGCTCTCTTCTGTGTTTTAAATTTAAACTAAAAGTACTTTGCTGATACTAGGCCCTGAGTGACCATTAAATTTAAACTACAAGCTCTCTGCTGGGTTCCAAATTTAGAAATTCAGCAAAGGCTTGGGGGTGGATTTTGCTTTCGTCCTTCGCGGTTGGGTATTTTGTGAGAGTGTGTACGATGTTGAATAGCTCCTTGGGTTTGTTACAGGCTTTTAGAACAAGGTTTGTGTGGTATTGTTGTTTGTGTTTGTTTATTAGATTATTGTATTCTTGTTGCATCTCCTGGTATTGCTTCAATGTGGTTTTTGATTTGTTACGTCTCCAGTGGCGTTCTAGTTGACGTAGTTTCCTCTTGGATTCTCTTATTGTAGTAGAATACCAGGTGTGGATCTAGGCCTGTTTTCATTGTGGTGTGTGTTCTTTCGAGGTGGGAGTTGAGATGCGGCACTGATGGTGGTATTCCATGCATTGACAACCTCGTCCAGGTCAGTGAAGTCTTAGTAAGGTGTCCTTGAGGAAATGCTCGTTGTTAAATGCTTTGAAGTGCCTGGTCGGCTTCTCCGGTCTCTGAGATGTCTGCTGGGTATTGTGGTGGAGCTCGAACAGTATAGCATGGTGATCCGACCATGCGATTGGTGTGGTTTTAGGTGGTGTCATGAGGCCATGGTCTAGAATGCTAGTTGATGCAAATATGAGATCTGGTGTAGAGTCACATCTATGATTTTCTCCCAGTTGATGAGAGGTTTTATGTGTGCACTAGGAGCTCTTTGCTCTCAGGGAATGAGTCCATTCTCTAGAGGCTAGAGTAACAAAAAACATAACAAAGACAGACAGGTACATAGATGAGACCTACAGGGATATAGTCCTGAAGTCCCACCTCCAGTTTGGCAGCATCCTTGCTGCCACGGAGGAGAGAGGTCATATGACAGGAGAGCATCACCCTGGTGTGGCAGGAAGTGATCCTGTAACTAGGACCTGTCCTCCAGGTGATGTGAAACCCTCTTGCACCGAGGAGGTTTCTCCAGGGCCATGTGCCCATGAGGGAAGGGTTAGGACAGCCATTATAGTTGGTGATTCGATCATTAGGCATGTAGATAGCTGGGTGGCTCGTGGATGTGAGGATCGCCTGGTAACATGCCTGCATGGTGCAAAGATAGCAGACCTCACGCACCACCTAGATAAGGTCTCAGATAGTGCTGGGGAGGAGTCTGTTGTCTTGGTACATGTCGGTACCAAAGACATAGAAAAATGTGGTAGGGAGGTTCTGGAGGCTAAATTTAGGCTTTCAGGTAGGAAGTTGAAATCCAGAACTTCCAGGATAGCGTTCTCCGAAATGCTTCCCGTTCCACGCGCAGGACCCAAAAGGCAGGCAGAGCTCCAGAGTCTCAATGCGTGGATGAGACAATGGTGCAAAGATGAGGGTTTTGGATTTGTTAGGAACAGGGGAACATTCTGGGTAAAGGGGGGGCTCTTCCGAAGGGATGGGCTTCACCTTAACCTGGATGGAACCAGGCTGCTGGCATTAACCTTTAAAAAGGAGATAGAGCAGCTTTTAAACTAGAAAATAGGGGAAAGCCGACAGTCGCCCAAGAGCGCATGGTTCGGAAGAAAGCATCCTTGAAGTATACTACCAAAAGCAGAGAGGTTCCAAATAAGGGTAAAGTAGCTCAAATGCCCTCGAGTATGGAGAAGACAGAGCTTAAAGATCCCAAATTACCCATGTCTACCAATAGCCAGATTAATATGAATAAAATACAGTCTCTAAAATGTGTGTATACAAATGCTAGAAGTCCAAAAAATAAGATGGAAGAGTTAGAATATATAGTACTAAATGAGAGGTTAGATATGATTGGAATATCAGAGACATGGTGGAAGGAGGACAACCAATGGGACACTGTGATATCTGGGTACAAACTATATCGTAATGATAGAACTGATCAAATTGTTGGAGGGGTTGCGCACTATGTTAGAAAGTTCACTTAGTCAGAAAGGATTAAAGTTTTACAGGGAAACAAAATTTGCTGTAGAATCTCTATGGATTGAAATTCCATGTAACAAGGGGAAGGCGATGGCAGTGGAGGTGTACTATCAACCGCCTGGCCAGAATGAACGAATGGATGAAGAAATGCTCAAAGAAATCAAGGAAGCTAACAAAAGTTACAGCGCAGTAATAATAATGGGTGATTTCAATTACCCCAGTATCGACTGGGTCAGTGTCACTGCAGGACATGCTAGGGAGATAAAGTTCCTAGATGAAATAAATGACTGCTTCTTGGAGCAGATGGTTCATGAACCGACCAGAGGGGAAGCCATATTAGACCTAGTCCTTAGTGGAACACCAGATCTAGTGCAAGAGATAAGGGTATTGGAGCCACTTGGCAATAATGATCATAGCATGATTGCATTTAATTAGTGGAGGAGGGATAGCAAGGAAATCCCCAGTGCTACCTTTTAGCTTTTGAAAGGGAGATTATGATAAAATGAGGAAAATAGATAAGAAAAAAGTAAAATAAGCAGTTGCTTGGGTGTTGTTGAAAAATACTATCTTGGAAGCCCAGACCAGCTGTATTCCACGCTTTAAGAAAAGTGGAAGGAAGTCCAAAAAACTCCCAGAATGATTTAAAGGTGAGGTCAGAGAGGCTGTTATTGCCAAGAAAGCATCTTTCTGGAAATGGAAAAAAGAGCCAAACAACGAAGCCTGTAAACAGCACAAGCACTGGCATGTCAAATGCAAGGCATTGATAAGGCAGGCAAAGGGAGAATTTGAGAAGAAGCTTGCTGCGGAAGCAAAAAGGCGAAATAAAAACTTTTTCAAGTACATTCTTAGCAAAAAACATGTGAGAGAGTCAGTTGGTCCATTAGAAGATAGAGGGGTTAAAGGGGCACTAAGAGTCGACAAGGAGATAGCGGAGATACTGAATGAATTCTTTGCTTCGGTCTTTACTGAGGAAGATGTAGGGATGTTACCCATGATTGAAGTGGAATTTAAAGGTGCGGAAGCATTGAAGGAAATATCGATATATCGGGAATATGTATTACAACTATTAGATAAACTGAAGAGTAGCAAATCACCTGGACCGGATGGTATACATCCAAGGGTGTTGAAAGAACTGAAATATGAGATTGCAGACCTGCTATTAGTAATCTGTGAATTTTCATTAAAATCATCTGTAATACCTACAGATTGGAGGATCGTCAAGGTAACGCCAATTTTTAAAAAGGGTTCCAGGGGTGATCCGGGAAACTACAGACCAGTGAGCCTGACGTCAGGGCAGGGGAAAATGGTAGAAACCATCATAAAATACAATTACTCAGCATGTAGATAGTCATGGCCTAATGGGAGACAGTCAACATGGCTTTAGACAATGAAGATCTTGTCTTACTAATCTGTTATATTTTTTTGAAGGTGTGAATAAACAGGTGGACAAAGGTGAGTCGGTTGATATAGTGTATCTGGACTTTCATAAAGCCTTTCACAAGGTCCCTCATCAGAGACTTTTGGCAAAACTAAAGATTCATGGGATAGGAAGCAGTGTGCTATTGTGGATCAGGAACTGGTTGAAAGATAGAAAGCAGAGGGTAGGGCTAAATGGCCAATTTTCCCAATGGAGAAAGGTGAATAGTGGTGTACCCCAGGGATCTGTGCTGGGTCCGCTGCTTTTTGACATATTCATAAATGACCTGGAAAAGGGAATAACGAGTGAGGTTATCAAATTTGCAGATGACACAAAACTATTTAAAGTTGTTAAAACCCAAGAGGATTGTGGAAAATTGCAAGAGGATCTTGATAAACTGGAAGGCTGGGCATAAAAATGGCAGATGAAATTTAATGTGGAGAAGTGCAAGATTATGCACCTAGGGAAGAACAACCCAAACTATGGTTACACGATGCAAGGTTCCACATTAGGAACCACCACCTAGGAAAAAGATTTAGGTTTCATTGTGGATAACATGTTAAAACCCTCGACCCAGTGTTCAGCGGTGGCCAAGACAGCAAATAGAATGCTAGGTATCATAAGGAAAGGAATGGAAAATGAAACAAAATATATTATAATTTATTTATTTATTTAACAGCTCTTATATACCGCGCTATTTGACATCAGTGCGGTTTACATTAAACAATATACACTCAGATTTAGAGAACTTGTCCAAGTTACAGGTAACAGGGGAATAAAACAAGGATTAACTGGGGAATAGCATATAAATAATTAAATAAAAGCAATTACATCAGACTAGAGATCTTGAGTGGGTATAGAGACATGTCATAAATAACATTTAACAGAGCAGGTATATACAGTGAAATATCATAAGGTGGAACGGTCTAACATCATCATTTAACTCTTATTGCTGAGTTGAGATAATGGGGTGAGAGGAGGGGAAATATTGATGTAAGAGAAGTGTTGTAAAAAAAGGTGGGTTTTTAAAGCTTTTCTAAATTGTGATATATTTTTTATCAATCTGATGTTTAATGGAAGCTTATTCGAGCACCTTGGAGCAAAGGATGAAAATGATCTGTTAATGGTAGTTTGAGTACATTTTACTAATTCATTTGGAATCACTAGAGTATTTTCAGTAGTAGATCTTCTTGATCTCTTGTTTTGGGTATGAATGAGTAGATCAGAGATTGAAGAAGGTGAAATATTATGGAACGCTTTGAAGGTCATAAGAAGTGTTTTATAAGATAATCTACAAATTATTGGGAGCCAGTGAAGCTCCATTAGAATTGGGGTTATGTGTTGTCTCCTTGTAATTCCGCATAGTGATCTAGCTGCTGCATTCATAGCAAGCTGTAATGGATTAAGTGTAGATTTAGGTAGGCCTTGCAGGATAATATTCGCATAGTCAAAATGTGGGGTGACTAGCGCTTGGAATGTTGTGCGGAAATCATCGGGGTCTAACATGGGTTTTAGGTGTCGTAGAGTATTAATCTTGTGATAAATGGATTTTACTGTGGACTTTATATGCTCATTAAATTCAAGTCGCTGGGCGAGAATGACACCTAAGTATCGAATGGTGGATTTAATAGATAAATCAGCATCTCGTACTCTTAAAGAATGTGGTGAAGAGAAGTCATTGTTTCTTGTAACGATAAGGACTTCAGTTTTTTTTAAATTTATTCGAAGGTTCTGAGTGAGCAGCCAATCGGTTATTGAATTGAAACAAAAACTGTGTAATCAGGGCTAATCACATTAATAGGTGTGAACAACAGCACATCATCAACATAAATAAGACAAGATATACCAAAGGTACGAGCAATATTACAGATTGGTTGCATATAGATGTTAAAAAGCAATGCTGATAGTGAAGAACCCTGTGGAACACCTTGTTTCTGTTGGAATGGATAAGATGTATTGTTATCAATTCAAACTTGTTGCCATCGGTCTTCTAGATAAGACTTGCACCAGTCCCATATATAATATATAATGCCTCTATATTGTTCCATGGTGAGACCGCACCTTGAATATTGTGTGCAATTCTGATCGCTGTATCTTAAAAAGGATATAGCGTTATTAGAAAAGGTTCAAAGAAGAGCCACCAAAATGGTAAAGGGGATGGAAGGATACTCCTATGAAGAAAGGCTAAAAAGGTTAGGGCTCTTTAACCTGGAAAAGAGATGGCTGAGGGGAGATATGATAGAAGTCTATAAATTAATGAACGGAGTGGAACGGGTAAACGTAGATTGATTGTTTACGTTATCAGAATATAGAAAGACTAGGGGACATGCAATGCAGCTACAGGGTAAACTATTTAAGACTAATAAAAGAAAATATTTTTTCACTCAACTTGTAATCAAACTCTGGAATTTGTTACCGGAGGATGTATTAAAGGCTGTTAGTGTAGCTGGGTTTAAAAAAGGTTTGGACAAGTTCCTAGAGGGAAGGTCCATAAACCATTATTAAGAAGGGACCCAGGATATCAATGCTTGACCCAGTACAAGCATTGTGGAACCTGTGTATTTTGAGGAAACTGCTAGGTACGTATGACCTAGATTGGCCTCTGTTGGAAACAGGATACTGGGCTCGATGGACCTTGATCTGACCCAGTATGGCATATCTTATGTTCTTATGATGCTGAGTATGCCCCTTGCATTTACCGTACAGGATTTTCACTTACCCCACCTTAACTTTGCCAAAAGGGTCCCAATGTGTCCTTTCCAAAATTCTTCCCTCATATCAAAACTAGATCCATTCCATTCAGTTTTTATGGAATTATTTTGCCATGGACAGATGGACATAGTTTCAAAAATTGTACCTATGGATAAATTCCTCTCCAACATGCCAATGATAGTAATTATATAAAGCTTTCAATGTGTAAAGCCTATTTTACACACATAAAAGGGCTTTTATAAGATCGCATGATCACATATATGTATAAAACTATATGCACAGAAATGATGTGCTTACTTTTATATGGTTTGCACAAATGCACACACATGCTTAGGGGCTAGTTTAGAGGGAGCATTGGCAAAGTTTTGATATTCATGGTTCTTTAACAAAATACTCCTATAAACACGTAGAGTAAATGCTCAAATGTAAACCTTCCTAGATGCAGGTGTAAAACTATGCATCTGCAATTGTGTGGAATTGGGGACTGGATCTGGGAGCCTATTTTATAATGGCACATATAATGACACCTATGTTGACTTATAAAATAGGCTTAAAATATAGGTGGTTTTTTTGCACATTCTACATAGGCCCCCTGTTATAAAATTGTTGCCCACATTCATGCATGATGTTTTAACCCTAATCAGCCACTGACAGAAAAAAAAACAGGTGCAAATGAATTCTCACACTTTGTACATGCTTTATTGTTTATCTTATCCCCAACCTGTGGTCCATAGATTCCCTGAGAATCCAGGAGACCATTTCAGGGGGTCCACAGGACAAAAAAAGGAGATACTGGTTGTGACTGGCTGGGGGAAAGAGAGACTTGAGGGAACTGGCTGGAGAAAGGGAGATAGGAAGAGAGACTGCTGGGGTCGAAGAAGAGGGAGCTAGAGAGATTGGTGAAGAAACGAAGAGGAAAGGAGATAGAGGGCTAGTGGGAACAGGCTTGGTGCTGAAGGGAAGGGGTCTAGGAAGAGTGCTGGGAATGAACCTTTTGAACATTAACAAGGGGACCACATGACCAAAAACTTTGGGAACCTCTGTTGTAGGTGGTTTAATTAATGATTTATAGGTTTATTGGATAACTTGATATACCATCTTTAGCATGGGCATTGAAGCTCCTTACAAACTCTATGTAAATACAAACAATAAAGGGAGAAAAACTAGGAAGGGAAAAGAATAGAGACTGACAAAGGTTAGTTAAGAAGGAGAAAGAGAGAAGTTCTACTACTACTACTACTATTCAGCACTTATAAAGCGCCACACACGCAGCGCTGCACAGCTAACCTACAAGAGGTAGCCAATATATAAGAGACAGTCCCTGCCCGTCAGAGTCATGCTCATCGGAGCTTACAATCTAAGTAGAAGAGTACAGAGCATTAGTCGGTTCAACGCAAGGTACGGAAAAGAAAGTGAATTTGCCCAGGTAGTTCTTCAAAAACTAGCTACAATATCTATATGTTAAAAAGTAAGTGGACACCTTGAAAAAATATTATCTACCCAGAATTTCCCTGTAAAGTATTTAGTAGTGAAAAACTATACTATTCATTTTTTAGAGATAAATACAGAGGAGGGAGAGACCTGCCTAGCCAGCCTGATAGCCAAATCTACCCTAGCTTTTAAAACAGCCGGAGTGCTGCCGGAGTCGGACAAATCAGTAATTTCCTTCACAACCACCATCTTTCATTTACTTGTTGACTAAGAAATAGTACTTGTTGAGTAGTTGACTAAGAAACCTTTGGATTGTTTCAACTCGTGAGGTGGGGGGGGGGGAAGGAGTTCCTATGTTGGAACCAAATTCCTCAGTGCCAGCACTCTAACTTGCAGACATACAACTTAGCCTTATCTCATCCCTCTCCTATGGCCTGGACTTGAGCCACCACTTCTGCTGTTGTGTTGGCTCTGCTCTGCTGTTTTAGGGACTTACAGTTAATTTGGGTACTGTGCTGTACTGGTTCTCCTGGCATCATTTAGGTCCTTTCAGCAATCTGGGTTCTGTGCTGGTCCTTCTGACATAATTCAGGGTAGGGCTCTGTTGTACAGACTTGTGTGCAGTGAGCTCCAGTTTCTCAACACCAAAGAGGTAGTGGCTCCATCATGCAGAGGTCTGGGACAGGCCTACAGGAAAGTCCCCAGGCCTCTAAGCATACTAAGGCCTCTTTTGCAGCATCTGGCTTGGCTGAATCTCCTGGGAACCAGATGGTCTGTCAACAGGGGCGGTTCTTCCATTAGGCCGCCTGAGGCGATTGCCTCAGGTGGCACTCCGACGGGGGCGGCCCTCCTGACGCCGGCACGCCGGATCTGTTTTAATTTTAGATTTTGCAGCCTTTGGCCTGCTTCTGATTTCCCACGTGGGAAGGCAGAGGCAGGCCAGAGGCTGCAAAATCTAAAATTAAAACAGAGCTGGAGTTCTGCCGGCGTTGGACAAATCAGCCTGATCACTTGCAACTGCTGATTTGTGTGGCAGCACTCCGGTTGTTTTAATTTTAGATTTTGCCACCCATGCCTTGCCTCAGCCTTCCCACCTCTATTTTTCTTTTTTGCTGCAAGCATTTGTTGAGGGAAAAAATGTGGCGGGAAGGCAGAGGTAGGGCAGAGGCGGTAAAATCTAAAATTAAAACATCTGGAGTGCCCCTGTCACCACCGGATGAGAGGTGCAGGTGGAGGGAATGGGGAGAGGAGGAGGACAACAAGAAGAGACAACGGTGAGTGACAGGGGGGACAAAGGGGGATACAGTTGACATGCTGGACAAAGAGGGAGATAGCGGACATACTGGATAAAGGGGGAGACAGGGGGACAAGTACTGGACAAAGGGGGAGACAGGGGACATGCTGGACAAAGGGAGGAGACAGGGGGATAAGTAGTAAACAAAGGGGAGAGACAGGGGGCAAATGCTGGACAAAGGGGAGAGACAAGGGGACATACTGGACAGACAGGGGATAAATGCTGGACAAAGGGGAGAGACAGTGCGGGTTAGGATGATAATGGGCTGATGGGGGGGCTAGCACTGGTAATGGGTAGATCGGAGGGGGCTAGGGATTAGGGAAGGCTAGGACTGGGAATGGACTGATCGGGGGGCTGGGACTGGTGGGCTGATTAGGGCGGCTAGCACTGGTAATGAGTTGAGGGGGGACTAGCACTAGAAATGAGCTGATTAGGGGAAGCTAGGACTAGTAATGGGCTGATGGGGTGGGGTAGGACTGGTAATGGACTGATGGGGGCTAGCATTGGAAATGAGCTGATCGTGGGGGGGGGGGCTAGGACTGGAAATGGGCTGATTAGTAGAGGGTAGGACTGGTAATGGGCTGATGGAGGATAGGACTGGTAATGGGCTGATTAGGGGAGGTTAGCACTGGTAATGGGGTTGAGGGGGGACTAGCACTAGAAGTGAGCTGATTGGGGGGCTTCGACTGGGAATGGGCTGATGGTGGGGAGGGGAGGATAGAGCTGCTGGCCCTGGAAGAAAATTGGGGACTAGGGCTACAAATGGGCTGGTGCGAGGGGATGGGAGAATTAACGTGGAAGGGAGTGGATGCTGAAAGGGGCTGCCATGGTATTTGGACTAGAAGGGACTGGACAGTGGGGCGGAGGGGGATTGGAAGGGAATGGACACCAGTGGCAGTCATGGGAATGCAAGTTGACATTGGAAGGTACTGGGAGGGGGACTGGAAAGGGGCCGATACTGGGAAGGGTTACTGGGAATGGAAATAGGCTGATGGAAAGAAGTGAAGAAAACAAAAGAAGAGATAAGAAATGGCAGATGGACCAAAGACCACAGAAAGAGAGCTAAGAGAAGACAGGAAAGCAGAAGCCTCAGATCGGGACCAGCATGATCAGAGAATAAAATGGTCAGACAACAAAGATAGAAAAAATAATTTAAATTCATTTTAGTGATTGGACTTTGTCTTATCTTTATATTTTATACTTTATGGTGGAACTGCATATCTTATTTATCTGATGTTGCACTGCTTGAAGAGTCTGGCTTCTTGGGGTTTGGGTTTAAATTTTGTCTACATATTTTTGTTTTTACTTTAGATTGTAAGTCACTTATTCTGTACTTGGTGAGGGTTTGTGTTCTGAGTGTGTGATTGAGCCCAGGTGTTCTGTTAAAATGGAGTTTCTACATAAAGATCTATACTGTACTGTAGTAATTTGACTTGTTCAGCTTTTCAAATAGGTGTATGGATGTTCCAGGGCCCACTGTAGTATTTACAGTGATGCTTTTTTTGGTGGGCTCCTTATGTGAGTTTTGGAAGTTGGTGCTGATATGGTATGGTATGGTCGATTTGCTCTATAAATACTCAGTGACTTTGTTGTAGGGTTTTGTTTTAGTTCACAATATGCCCGGTACTGAAGAATGTTTGTTGTTGTGGTTAGTGAGATGATCAGAATCAGATTTATTTTTTAAGATATTGAGTTCTGTGGGTGAATGTCCTGGTTCTGCTCTGCAACCACTGTTGAAGGGGGTTCTGTGGATGCAAAATATATGTTGAAAAGGAAATGCAAAAGCCATAACGCAGTTTGCTGTTGTTGTTAAGTGCAGTTGAGTCGGTGTTGACTCATGGCGACCCTATGGATAGTTGTCCTAAATTGTGTTCAGTCTTCAATCAGGCGGCTCATTGTTGACAGACTGGTACCCATAGCTGCTGTTATTGCATCGATCCATCTCATTGCTGGCCTTCCACTTTTGTGTTGACCTTCTATCTTGCCAAGCATGATGTCTTTCTCTAATGATCTTTCTCTTTGCATGATGTGTCCAAAATATGAAAGTCAAAGTCTTTTCATCTGAGCTTCTAAAGAAAGCTTAGGTTTGATCTCCTCTAGTACTGACTGGTTTAACAAATTGCACTATAGTGCTGGAAGATGAGACCCCCAGATCGAAAGGCACTCAACTAGCTACTGGGGAAGAGCTGAAGACTTTTCAGAGTTAAGCCAGCATTTATGATGTGGTTAGATCAAAGCCCTCGGGAAGTCTGACTGCTGATGTAGCTGCGCATGAAATGAGAGTCAGAAGCTGTAAAGATGTCTTACATAATGCAATTTAAAACAACAAAATAAAAATGAGTTATAATTTAGTTTTGGAGTGGAGGAGTAGTCTAGTGGTTAGAACACTGGCTTGGTAACCAAGCAACCAGGGTTCAATTCCCACTAGCACTCCTTGTGGCCTTAGGCAAGTCACTTAACCCTCCATTGCCTCAGAAGAAATGCCTGGCAATCTACTTCCATTAACACTGCCAAGAAAACCCAGGGGCTTCTGGGTCACCAGGAGTCAGGACTGACTCAAAGGCACACATTGCATTTTTTGCAATTTAGTTTTATAAACTGTGCCGTAGTTCTCTCTCTCTTTTAGTTCCTTGCTGTGCAAACATCTTGCATTTCCTCCATATAATCAAATCAGCTTTTTGGTATGGTTCAGTCCCTGATTGGAGTTTTGAAAAAGCCTCACCACCTCTACGGGAGGGGGGGGGGGGGAGGCTCCATATCATCCTTTGCCTCAGGCAGCAGATTGCCTTGAGCTGCCCTTGTCTGTCGAGGGGGGAAGTCAAGTTGTCTGTGATCTGTGAAGCCTTACCAGTTGGCTTGAAGAAGCCAAGAAAATTACAAGCCTTCTGTGGTGTGAATTCCAAGCCATCTACTGCTGCAATTTACAGCAATGTTAGCCCAAGAGGTTCTGCTTCTGCAAAAATCTCTAAACAGGGGCCTGATTTTTAGCAGGTGGTCTCAGGTTTTCCTGAGGACTGCCCTAGCTCCTTGCCTGAGTTATCTGGCAATTGTCTGCCTGCTACTGCTAAGACTGCTCTAGAGAATCCTGGAAGACCTCGTTCCTTACCAGAGGTATTTTAACCTCTCAGCAGGTTCAGACTGTGTGTAAACAAATTGCTATTGACTCATTTGATACTGAGAATTGTGCAGAACAGCTTAACCCATTACAGGAAGCCACGGGCAATACTTTTCAAAGATCCAGAGGAGGTTAAAAAGAATTGGACCAAGGACAGATCCCTGGGGCACACCACTGATAACCTCCTTCTCCTCAGAGTGAGCTCCGTTTATCTGTACCCTTTGTCACCTCCTACTCAACCAATTTCTAACCCTAGCAGTAACTTTAGGATCCATCCCTAGGATGTTCAGTTTGTTTATAAGTCAACTGTGAGGAATGGTGTCAAAGGCTTTACCGAAATATAAATACAGCACATCTAGGGCTCTCCTTGGTCCAACTCCCTGGTCACCCAGTCAAAGAAATCAATCAGATTTGTCTGACAAGACCTGCCTCTGGTGAATCCATGCTGCCTCCAAACCTGAAATCCATTGAACTCCAGAAACCTCACTATTTTCTCTTTCAGCAGCATTTCCAATAATTTAGACTAACCGGCCTGTAGTTTTCAACCACATCCCTATTTCCGCTTTTGTGTAAAGTGACCACATGTGCCTTTCTCCAGTCCTCTAGCAACACTTCCAACTCCAATGAGGCATTGAAAAGGTCAGTCAGTGGAGCTGCTAGAACGTCCCCAAGTTGCTTCAGTATTCTTGGAAGTATCCCATCTGGTCCCATCACTTTGTCCACTTTTAGTTTAGGTAGCTCTTTACAAACACAGTCTTCTGAAAATTGTCTGAGATCCCCATCGCTTCTGATCCTGTAATCTGCTGGACTTCAGAAACCTCACTATTTTCTCTTTCAGCAGCGCTTCCAATAATTTGCTCACCACCAAAGTTAAACTAACCGGCCTGTAGTTTTCAACTACATCCTTACTTCTGCTTTTCTGGAAAAGGACCTCATTTGCCTCTCTCCAGTCCTTTGGCACCACTCTCAATTCCAACGAGGCATTGAAAATGTCAGTCAGTGGAGCTGTTAGAACATCCCCAAGTTCCCTCAGTATTCTAGGGTGTATCCCGTCCGGTCCCATCGCTTTGTCTACTTTAAGTTTAGCTAGTTTCTCATGAACACAGTCTTCTGAAAACTGTTCAAGGTGCCCCTCACTTCTGTTCCTGTTTGTGGGTGTTTTCTGAGGTCCTGCTCCTGGTTCTTCATCTGTGAACATAGAACAGAAATATTTGTTAAGCAATTCCGCTTTATCCTCATCAGCTTCTACATATTCCTCCCCTTCACCCTTGAGTCTGACAATACCACTTTTGTCCTTCCTCTTCTCACTAACATATCTGTTGGGCAAGACAGAGGAGTAGTTGGTGAGATGCCATCACTTTGTGACCAGACCTCTGATTTGCCTCACTCACTAGATTTCCCTCTGCCTTCAGCACAGATGGACCCTGTTCAGCCTCCAGATACTGTTCATATTCTTGATGATTCTGTCAAAAAGAAGGTCAATGGGAATGAGATTCCTTAGCTATTGCAATACTCCTCTCTCCTTCCTGAAACTCTTTCTGACTGGGAAGAAGTAGCTGTGGACTCCAGTGGAGTGGTCCCTTCAGGAGTGTCTGCTAAGCAAGGTTCGGAAGAAGTTGATAGTCAATAGAAAAAGAGTAAACTTAGTGTTTGATATTATAGCTGGTCTTCAATTGTGCTTTGCCACTTTTAATGTGGCCAACATTAAGATAGTTAAATCACAGAAAACAGTGAGTTTGTGCATGTGGTGAGATAGGTTTATGCAGACATGGTGGTGATACCTCTTCTCTATGATGTACTCTAGTCTGTGCCACCCTTTGTACGTCTCTTAGCCAAATTGGTAAGGAGGTCGCACATCACTATTACTGAATTGAACTGTATCCTAACTGCCTATTTCAACTCGAATTACTTCTTCAGGATTGCCCCACCTATGTCTACGAACAGGGTCTGGCTTTCCTGAATATGAAGCGCTTACCTCCTAAATTCTGGGATGTGGATTTGCTGTCTTTTATGGCAAAGTATATGTACGTCATAATTTCAAGTACTGTAATGTCACCGGCAGACATGGTCCCAGAGGTGAATATCTAGGAAAGGAAGGAACCAAGGAACATTCTTTTGCAATCGTGTCCTTTTAATGTAATTGTGTGTAAACCAGTGTCTGCTTGCCCTTCAGTTCCCTGCTTCTCTAAGCTATCTTCTGGAGAATGGTTTTATGGCGGTCAGTCTTATCCTCCTAGACAAGCCTTGGTTCTTGCTCAGTGTTGTCATGCACTATTATCTCTGGGTAGCAAGATGCCAGATGTCCCTTCATCAGCAGTTCCTCTCCAGGTGCTTCAGGAGGTTTATAAGATTGCTTTGTTGGAAAAGAACTCTATGATCCTTCGTAAATGGACTGCCTTCTGGAAACAAGTTAAGTTAAAATCTCTTTGAATTGTTTTTATTTTTTTAGTTTCTTTTAAGTACTGTTAATTTATTTCTTTTGTATTTTTGTATAAAATGCTGAGTGTTTGATCTTGTCTATTTCTTGTTGCAAACTTCACATAAACAACAATCTCTGGCCAATCGATTGCTGTGCTGTGCTGGCCACTGTTGGAAACAGGATACTGGGCTTGATGGACCTCGGTCTGACCCAGTATGGCATGTCTTATGTTCTTATGTTCTTATGTTCTTATGTCCTCATAAGAACATTAGATATGCCATACTGGGTCAGACCAAGGTCCATCAAGCCCAGTATCCTGTTTCCAACAGTGGCCAATCTAGGTTATACATACCTTGCAGTTTCCACAAAAGACACGGGTTCCACAATGCTTGTACTAGGTCAAGCATTGATATCCTGGGTCCCTTCTTAATAATGGTTTATTGACCTTTCCTCCAGCAACTTGTCCAAACCTTTTTTAAACCCAGCTACACTAACAGCCTTTACTACATCCTCCGGTAACAAATTCCAGAGTTTGATTACAAGTTGAGTGAAAAAATATTTTCTTTTATTAGTCTTAAATAGTTTACCCTGTAGCTTCATTGCATGTCCCCTAGTCTTTCTATATTCTGATAACTTAAACAATCAATCTACGTTTACCCGTTCCACTCCATTCATTAATTTATAGACTTCTATCATATCTCCCCTCAGCCGTCTCTTTTCCAGGTTAAAGAGCCTTCAATCCCCTTTACCATTTTGGTGGCTCTTCTCTGAACCTTTTCTAATAATGCTATATCCTTTTTAAGATACGGTGACCAGAATTGCACACAATATTCAAGGTGCGGTCTCACCATGGAACGATATAGGGGCATTATAATTATTTTTGTTTTATTTTCCATTCCTTTCCTTATGATACCTAGCATTCTATTTGCTCTCTTGGCTGCTGCTGCACAATGGGCCGAGGGTTTTAACATGTTATCCACAATGATACCTAAATCTTTTTCCTGGGTGGTGGTTCCTAATGTGGAACCTTGCATTGTGTAACCATAGTTTGGGTTGTTCTTCCCTAGGTGCATAACTTTGCACTTGTCCACATTAAATTTCATCTGCCATTTTGATGCCCAGTCTTCCAATTTATCAAGATCCTCTTGCAATTTTCTACAATCCTCTTGAGTTTTAACAACTTTAAATAGTTTTGTGTCATCTGCAAATTTGATAACCTCACTCGTTATTCCACTTTCCAGGTCATTTACGAATATGTCAAAAAGCAGCGGACCCAGCACAGATCCCTGGGGTACACCACTATTCACCTTTCTCCATTGGGAAAATTGGCCATTTAGCCCAACCCTCTGCTTTCTATCTTTTAACCAGTTCCTGATCCACAGTAGCATACTACCTCCTATCCCATGACTCTTTAGTTTTGACAAAAGTCTCTGATGAGGGACCTTGTCAAAGGCTTTCTGAAAGTCCAGATACACTATATCAACCGACTCACCTTTGTCCACCTGTTTATTCACACTTTCAAAAAAACATAACAAATTAGTAAGACAAGACCTTCTTTGTCTAAAGCCATGTTGGCTGTCTCCCATTAGGCCATGACTATCTACATGCTGAGTAATTTTATTCTTTATGATGGTTTCTACCATTTTTCCCGGTACTGACGTGAGGCTCACCGGTCTCTAGTTTCCCGGATCACCCCTGGAACGCTTTTTAAAAATTGGTGTTACATTGGCAATCCTCCAATCTTCAGGCATAACCTAGGACCTTCCAGCCAATCCAGGTGCTGTGCTGTAAATGCTGGTCCTCATGGCATAATTTAGAGCCTTTGTACCAATCTGGGCTGGTCTCCATAGCATCTTTACTGCTCTTAAAGTGTCTTGATATGCTTGCACCATTGTGGTGCTGCTTTATCTTCTTCCTCTATCTTGAGGTATTCATTCCATCCTTTGTACCATTTTGCCCTTTTGTTGGTGGTTTCTGGTACTCATCCTACCAATGTACATACTCTTTTCCCCATTTCTCGTGCCCCTGGGGGTGTTACGACACTCTCGATGACTTGTAGTGCTATTACAGATGCCTGCCATCATGGTTGAAGAAGGTCTGACTGAAAATAGCTGGCTAACCTGACTTTTACATTGGAAAATAGATTCCTCCATAGATTTTAATGAGGACAAATGGGATGAATACATGAATGGTTCGGTTCTTGAAGAGACTGACCGAACAGAAATATTTTGACAAACAAAAACTAGCTTGGAAATCTTTGGCACATACACGTCTAATAATAATCATTCAATAACTTCACCTACAGGACAAATTTAGGGTCCAGGACAGTAGGATTCCAAAAGCACCCTGAAGCGTGATCCTAGACCAGTAGTACTCTGGGATCACCCCCACTCCCCAAGATAAGTCATATTTTCAGGATATCCACAATGAATATGCATGAGATAGATCTGCATGCACTTCTTTCAACATGGCTTTAGCCAAGGAAAGTCTTGTCTTACTAATCTGTTATATTTTTTGAAGGTGTGAATAAACAGATAGAAAAAGGTGAGTCGGTTGATATAGCGTATCTGGATTTTCAGAAAGCCTTTGACAAGATCCCTCATGAGAGATTCTCTGTGAAATTAAAAATTCATGGGACAGGAGGTAGTGTGCTATTGTGGATCAGGGAGTGGTTAAAAGATAAAAGGCAGAAAGTACGGCTAAATGGCCAATTTTCTCAATGGAGAAAAGTAAACAGTAGAGTACCCCAGGGATCTGTGCTGGGCCCACTGCTTTTCAACATATTCATAAATGATCTCAAAATGGGAATAACGAGTGAGATGATCAAATTTGCAGATGACACAAAAGTATTCAAAGTTGTTAAAACCCAAGAGGATTATGAAAAATTGCAAGAGGACCTTGAAAAATTGGAAGATTGGGCATCCAAATGGCAGATGAAATTTAATGTAGGCAAGTGCAAACTTACGTACTTAGGAAAGAA